>CM055978.1:1653750-2912500 GCA_029531755.1 Holothuria leucospilota | reverse complement strand
TGATCCATTCGAACAAACTGCATATACCACAATGCTGCTGCTTTGCTAATTATCAAGAAACATTGGAAGTATACAGTAAAAGGACAGAGTCCCTTGTCAGAGGTCCAAAGATCCCATGCTGTATAAAACAGATAGTAAAACATAACTAGTACAACTGTGTGTCATCGTTCCATCTCTGAAAACCTTAATGAGGACTGGCTGTGCCAGTGTGGCTTATACTTTTAAATAAGTAAAGTGTACTGGTTGAGAAATTTAAAATTTTACCAGATCATGCGCAAATTTCACCATATATTCACTTTCAAAATTTCCCCGAGATTTTTCCAGAGGGGGCAACTCGCCCCCTGTCCCTCCCCCGGCTACGCAACTGTTTGAGAGCAGCACATCTGACAGGAGAGTACCGAACAGTCTACCATATTAATGCGAGTTTCTGCAATGCCAGTAACATGTGAATATTGATCCTTAAAGACAGATTTGCATCACCCCAAGTATGACTTTTAGTTGGGGGATAGCAAAAGTCTCAGTTGGTGACTACTCTTTGATTGACATCAGAGTTACAAAATTCAAAAGATGCAGAGCAGCTCATATTACACAGCACGCACACTGAGAGAATGTTTTGATTACACATGGGGTCTTTTATGCTCACCAGGATGTGGCCTTGAGCAGTGAACTGTTTGTGTCTGCAAAAGGAGAAGCAGTAAAGACAACTATGGGCGGTGCCTACCACCAAGTAAAAGTCATACTTGTGGTGATGCAAATCCCTCTTTAAATACAACTGTTGATATCACAAGTACGAGGTCTATACAGCGGGGGTTTCACAACGTCACGTGATCGCGCGTCTTTTTGTTTTTGAATGGTAAGATCGCCCGTCTCTTTGGTTTTGAAGGGTAAGCGTCCATTGTGTCACAATGGTATCTATGGTTATGCCGTGTGCGTGTGCTTTAAATACGTTTACTGCGTTTGTTTTTTGCCCTGCAGTGCATGGGATCTCAATAGCGTGACATCACATGGAATCCCTCTATAGGGGGTACCGAGGGTGGGGCAGGTAGGGCATTTGCCCTGGACGACACTCAAGAGGAACCACTGCATGGTTTTGAGCTCACATTACTTCGGCAAACTTACGAGAAACGTATTTGATATGTAACAGTTTAGTCTCGCTCGCAGCAGTAGATCTTGCCATAGGAGCCGCTTTCTTATCCTAGGCTAGCTTCACCCTCAGGTCTGAACAGCTACGGTACCATTATTAGCTCAACAAGTGGGGCTATTGTCATGACAATGTGTCTGGCTGTCTGTCTTCCGTCAACATTGGTTAAAAGGCTGCTGTCTACAGGTTCCTTGACCGTTCCTTGTCAAAGTTGGTAAGGTTATAACTCATATCGAAGGGTTAAAAATTATGGTAATAGGAAGTAGGTCAAATGTCATTTGGGGTCGTGAGAGATCAAAGAGTGAAATTACACGAAGGCCTTCAACTCCTAGTGGTTATGTCGGAATCTTTAAAAAGTTGACAGGAGTGTTCAGTGAATAATGGGTCATCAAAGATGTTCTTTTGAAGTAGGTCAAAGGTCATTTGGCGTCAAAGAGAGGTCGAACAGTGAAATCACTCTAAAAATTATTTTTCGAGCAGACCTTTGTGAAAATTTGGGGAATTTTTAAATTGCGTAATACAAGGGAGAAAATACTGGAATATCACTTCCCTGGTAATGCTGGCTTTCCTTTGGGGAAAAACACCTAGGGATGATATTCTAATCTTATCAAAGTTTGTCAGAGTGTTCAGTAGATTACAGGTCATCATAGTTGTACTTTTGAAGTAATTCAAAGGTCATTTGGGGTCACAGAGAGGTCAAACAGTGAAATTTCGTAAAAGCCTTTTAACTCCCAGGGGACATGCCCCAATCTTATCAAAGTTGGCCAAAGTGTTCAGTAGATGATGGGTCATCAAAGATGTTCTTTTGAAGAAGGTCAAAGGTCGTTTGGGGTCAAAGAGAGGTCAAACAGTAAAATGAAGCAAAAGCCTTTAATTGCTAGGGGTTGTGTCTGAACTTATCAAAGTTGACCATAGTGTTCAGTGGATGATGGGTCAAAACGATCAAGGGTGTACTTTGTGTTGACGTAAAATGCCATTTGGGGTCATAAAGGGCGAAGGGTGAGATGGTGAAATTCATGCCAATGCTTTTCGGCAGTTCGGTAAAGTTTTGGTTTTGTATGATATATTGCCATGGGAATCATTTTTGGTGGGCCTGACAAATTAGGGTATAAAAAGCACTTCATTTTTGTCAGAAGAATTATCTACAGTAGTATGCCCAAAAACATTAAAAAAAAAGTTGTCACAAGCTGGGCAACGTCTGATATGTCACTGCTGTGGCCATTTACATCAATAACACTGAAGGTGCTAGATCATGACTCTTCATGACTCCTTGGTTTGAATCCCGAATAAATCTACATAACAGTAACTGTGTCTGAGGGACATCGTAGTTGCGCTACCACACCATTGTGCTCTTGACATTAGTTTGTTGCCGAAAGACCCTTCGGCCCCTCATGTTTTGGCTTGATAGCCCCGGGTAACGACCTCAATATGCCTTAACTCCTAGTTTAATTAATGTTGCAATGACTTCAAGTGAATAAAAAGACGAAATATTAGAAATTAAGGCAGTTGAGTGAGTTGAGAGTGACAGAATGATTAGGAGGGCTGGGGTGTGAACAGCGCCAGGTGTACTTGTGAAAATATGTACAAAGATAGAAAGAATGGAAAGGAACGGAAGGGGAAATTATAAGGAACTTTTCATGTGTTTGTTACTATTTTACTACAAGAAGAGAAACATTCTCCAAATTTTTTAAGTCTTTTGAAATGCAATTCGTTTTCTTTCCCAAGCACAACACCTTGCTATATTAAATAGGACAGCTTCTTAATCAAACGTCCGTGGAAAAAGTTTCTGTGCCTTACAAGCAAGAACTCAATACATTTAGGAGTGGCAAAACTTCTTTATTTTGAAGTCCCTAGTTTCACACATGTTAATTAATTCAGGCCTTGACCGGCAGTTTTTTTTACGACGCTAAGGGACCATAAATGTGGGAGAAGCCTGTGGCTTTATATGAATTACAACTTCACGTCGGGTAGCTAAGCAACTCATCAATTTAGATGGAATTTGGTTTCTTTTGAAAAGGCCATTTTCAGAAGGGAAAACCATAGATTACTCTTGGATGAAAAATCCACCTTACTTTGACCGAGCCGGAATCGAACCTCGAACCTCCCGGTTGCTAAGCTTCATCGCTTCAAATGCTACCGCCTTTATCCGCCCGGCCACATCACCGGTCAAGATTCACTCCTTGGACTCAAGGCGTTGAAGCTGAACCTCACAAGGACCCCTAGCGTGCGCCCCCACAGTGGACCCCACAAAACCATAATTTCTATTGGAGCAGGCGAAGTAACTGCGTGACGCATATGATCTGGACCCTTCCAAAATAATTACACAAATAACTACCTTTAAACTCCTCCCCTCGATGACCATGATGCATAAGTTTCAGTCCTCATCCTTGTGAAATTGTCAAAAGACTGAATTTTTAAACGTATGATAAATTGCTGTCTTGCTTTTTGTGTTCAAGTGAAAGTCCAAGTGTCACGTTTGTGCGATAGGTGGCGTACCATAGACTCAAAAGGGGGAATTCCCTTCAGTGCTGTACGCAACTATACTTTTAGACCACTAAAATATTTGGACTGCATAATGCCCAGGCGTTCCAAATGGAACTTAGGCCACACAAATTTTGAAATGGATATTATTAACAAATTTTCAGTACATGGCAGTATCCCTATTTCTGAAAGCTCGTGAATAATTGTGGGCATCCTTATGGAGAAGGTGGCGTAATCATGGAACATGGTCTAATGTAAGGAACTGAGAAGGGGGCCATGCCATGCTTACAAGTTTTCTGAAAATTCCTTCAAGAAGGGGGTTCAAGAAGGACAGTCCTCTCAGCTTCTCTCTTTTCTCATAGTCACGTCCTTGGAACACCGATGTGCACTAAATCTTTATAAGCTGTGTTCGCACTTGACTGCAGTCTGCTCGAAGCTTGCCCGCTCGACGGACGTGAATTACACCTGCAGCTACATTGGCTGCACTCGTGTTAGAGTATGTACGTCAAAAGAGGAGTAGGAAAGTCAGCTCGAAGCTGTTATTCCCGCCATTATAACAGTTCCGTCCTTTTGCTATTCCACACACTGTTCACCCTTTCGCTCTTCTTGAGGGGTCCTCTCTGAGACTGTTTTCGTTTTTTATTTATTTTTTTTTTGTAGTATTTATGAAATTCAACTAGGCTACAAAAAGGAAGGTTTCAGTCGCTACGCAGGCAAAAGTACCCGTGAGGCGTCGATCGTTAGGCTCAAATTGTTCGAGTAGGTGTTAAAATGCATTAAGACAATGACACTTAAAATTTTTTAGGGGCGAAATTTTTTTAGAGGGGCTGGCCCCTCTTGGCTACCGGCTTGTGTGGGCAATGTTTCAAAATAAAAGACAAGTTTGGGTCGACTTCTCATTCCCTTCAATCTGTGCTCGCTTTCAATAGAGTACTAAAATAAAAAAGGTCCAAAGAGATTGAGAAGTGTAAATCCTCCCTAGCCGATCGATTCTTAAGAATAACAACCGTTGATTGATGTTATGATTTCATTTGTAACTCATTTAAGAATGAGGTCATTGACCGCAGATGCGTATCCGGTATCGGTCAGTCGATTTAACGCCACGCATCCGTGCATACCTTTCTCAACGCTCATGCCAGTCCACATATAACGTGAGGCCCATAAAAGGGTGATGCGGTTCGAAAAATATGTTAGGACAGAACCTTGGATGACGCTTTCGTAGGAAACTATCCAACCCAAATACGTCCCGCGGTCATTATTAATTTGTTACCTACACGGCGTGACTGTTCTTCGAATGCATTTTAAGTAGGCCTAACATCCGAATGTTGCAATGGACAAGAAAACAGACAACTGCGTAGACTAAAGAGGTCTAAATGTTCTTTCATAGGCAGAATTTAATAAAACTTTTAGACATGTTACAGAGGAACTAAATGTAAGCATTATCAGCACGGTGAATTTTTCATGGAATGTACATGTATACTTATTGGGAAATTAGCTCATGAAGTTTCCATATTTAAGAGGACTTGAGGCAAGCAGAAGTGACGTCATCTCCTGACATTGATAAGCAATTCCTTGTTTTCTTTTCTTTCAATGTTTGTTTTGATCTTGAACTAGATTAGGATAGGCCTATAAAATTTTCATGAAGAATGTTAAAGACAGATACTCGTCACCCCAAATATGACTTTACTTGGGGGTAAGTAAAAGTCTCAATTGGTGACCGTACTTTGATTGACATCAGAGTTACACAATTCAAGAGATGCATAGTAGCTCATATTACACAGCATACACAGAAAGTGTTTTGATTACTCATTAGGGCCATGTATGCTCACCAGGATATGGCTTTAATAAAAACTGTTTGTGCCTGCGCAAGGCGAAGCTAACGGCAGTTATGTTCGGGGCTAGAACTAACTTGGTTGGGGGAACTGGAACTGTCTGGGATGAGGAGATTTTCTTTTTAAGATTGTAAAAACAACATGAGATTATGGAGGAGAATACTGGTTGCAGATTTGAAAGAAAAACATAACAGTGTCGACTAAATGAGGTTATGATGTCATATGTACGTGCTTCAAGTTCCCTTTTGCTTGGCATGAGAGTTCTTCATCTCAGTGCTTATATCTCAAGAAGCACAGATGGGAACTGAATGCAAATTTCACCAAAATTCTTTTATTAAGTATCCCATTAACTTATATCAAAGCTTAATTGATGTCTTAACCATTCTTTCAAGCAAATGATAAGCGTTACACGTGAATCCTTTCTAAACATGGAACGATTCCTTGCACAAAAGCACAGATCAGTCTGGTTTGCGTAAAAAATTGTATCTCTTTTAAGGAGCCGTTGCATTATTCCCCAAACTGGAACATGTTTAGGGCCCCAAGTTTCTCTATTCACAATTGGTGATTGCACTTTGATTGACATTAATGCAGACAATAGCGTCACTCTGATTGGTCGGTGATGATTTGTGCAGATCAGTGGTGCAAGCAATGTATAGTAGACAGCTCACACACAGTAATGTATGGATATTATCTCGAGTAGTTAAACTGTATACAAGCCATTGTAGCTTTATGTGGGAGGTGAACTATAGAGTGGTGATTGGGTTTTTGAAATTGGAGGAGCTATAAGTAATTTTGTTAAAAGAAATTTTACTGTCTGAAGGGGAGATTGTTAACCCTTCAAGAAGGGGTGATTGTTAACCCTTCAAGAGCTGAAAAACTTTCGACGGAAGTGTTAAAAGTCTTCGGCGTTAGTGAAGTTTACGTGTCAGTTCAACCCGAATTTAAAGCAAAGTTTATCTGCCCATGAAATTCCCCCTATTTGAAAAGTTCAGCCAACTCCTCCAGCGAAAGCTTTAACCAGGCTGGGCCAGTGGTGGTCATCTGAAACTACGAAGATACTGGTCAAGTCAGCTTAGCTACTGGTCTTACCATTGGGTTACTGGCCAAACCATGAAACTTTTGGTCAAGCAAGAGAGTTTGGCAAACTTGATCCAATAAGTTGGTTGACCTCCAATTAATTTGGTATTCAGTTCACTCTGGGTTCATATACTGGTAGGCCTACTATCCTTGTTCGGAATTTCTACTACCTGTGCACATTACCAAAAGCCAGGATAACCAATCACAACGCTTATCAGCCGTACTTTACAATCAGACAATATTTAGACAATCCTCTCGCATCAACCCCAAAACATTTTATATATCCAGATATTTGAAATTGCTGTTGGTGAATTCACTATCATTGACCCCGTGCAGATCAGTGGATTCAATGTGAGAAATATTTAGTGTAGAGTTCACCACAAGCAGTTCGTACGCACGCCGGAGAATATGACCTTGAACAATTAAAATGGTGCAGGCCCTGGCCTTTGACTGAGAGGGCCAAAGACTGTCTCTTTTAATTGCAGGAAGGGCTGAACATCAACTTAGTTGGAGGAATTTTATCTGTGTGGAAAGTAAAATTGGTTAATTGAATTAGTATAAGCCATCCTGAAAAATATTAGAGACATTTCTATCTAACATAGATTGCAAATTTAAAGGACAACTTTGCAGTCACATCAGTCTGAATTAGCCTACCTCCCTCTATCGCAATTCATGATGTTTGTCTCGCTTCTAATCATGTGACGATATTTTTTCTACGGAATTGAAAATGTAATTAACGCCAGATAATTCTTGATTGATCTTTTGTATGTAATATTAATGTTCTCATGTCATCATGATGAATCACAATAAGGGAAGTAAGGTAGATTCGTCCGAGTAAAATTTGGATGTTTCAAAATGATGTTGGGACTGCTTATTTCGGATCTTCGGGTGGCGGAATTGTTAAAGACGCTCGTTTTCGTTTTTTCGTTTTCGACGACATTTATTTGAGTCTTTTTTCACTAGATTTTATACAATATCAAAAATAATACAGCTGAGATAAAACTGGAAAAAGACTCGGGAGGAAAACTCAAAAAAGCTCCATGGAGCTTGTGGAAAGAGCCCTCCGTAACAGTACTTTACAACAACAAAGAGACAATGTTTACAAAAGGGAAAGAAAAGAATAATACAAAAACAAACAAACTAGATGAGAAAGAAAAGTCAGCTACGTTTACTCATTAGAAAAAGTTTGAGAGATTTTTTGAATAAGTTCAGAGAGTGAGAACGTTGAATGTCAAGTGGGAGGGAGTTCCAAACAATGGGTCCAGTGAAACGAATTGTTTGTTGGGAAGATGTAAGCCTAAATGAGGGAGTAGAAAGAGAATTCATGTTACGTGTAAGGTGAGTGTGTGTCTCATGTCGAAAGTGAAACAAGGACCTGAAGATATTAGGAAGAGTATTGTTACACCAGGAGTACATAAAAATACCAATTTGATAACGATGAATATCGAAAACGTGGAGAATGTTGAGTTTTGCAAACAAGTCACGGGTTGTTTGAGACGGGTGATAATTAACTATGAGGCGAAGAGCTCTCTTTTGAAGGACTAAGAGGGGATAAATCCTGGAACAATAAGTACCACCCCAGAGAAGAGCACAACAGGATAGGTGGGGATGAGTCAGACTATTATACAGTGTGACAAGGACCTTACGAGGAAGATAATGACGCAAGCGGGCTATAATTCCAACGCTCTTTGAGATGGTTTTAGAAATGGCCTGGATGTGATCATTCCAAGTAAGGTGCCTGTCTATAAGAACACCGAGAAACTTTACCGATTTACAAAGGGGAACCTCAGTATCACAGAAATCAATGCTACGGATAGGTGGGACTGGCAACCTGTTAGGAGTACTAAAAAGAATCGATGCAGTTTTGTTTACATTAAGTAATAGCTTATTTGCACAGAACCATGTGCGAACCTTGGATAATTCATTGCTAACAATATGCATTAAAGTCGTAGGATCTTCATGAGAGCAAAAAATATTAGTATCATCAGCGTACAAAATAAAGTGCAATTTGTCACTTGCCTTACATAGATCGTTGATGTAAATAATGAACAGAAGAGGTCCAAGAATTGAGCCCTGAGGGACACCACAATTAATAGGTAGGTACGTTGAGTGTACATTACGAATAACCACGAATTGTTTCCTATCACATAAATAGCTCCTAAACCAGTTTTGTAGAACACCCCTGACACCGTAGTAGGCTAATTTACTTAGTAATGTTTTGTGGTGTAGACAATCAAATGCCTTGGAAAGATCAAGAAATGTCCCTGAGACAAAAAGTTTCTTCTCAAATGCATCGGTCAACATATCAGTAAAATGTAAAAGAGCATGCGCAGTAGAGCGACCTGGTAGGAAGCCAAATTGAAAATCATACAACATGTTAGACTTAACTAGAAAATTATATAAACGATCAAACATTAACTTCTCAAGAACTTTGGAAAAACATGGTAATACAGATATGGGCCTATAGTTGGTTACAACATTCCTATTTCCATTCTTAAATACAGGAATAACACGAGCGATTTTGAGAGCTTTGGGAACAATACCCTGTTGAAGTGAAAGGTTAAAGACATGAACTAAGGGACCACATATCAGAGGAGCAACAGCTTTTACCACTTTTGGCGGTATTTCATCAGGACCTGATGCTGAGTTTTTAAGATTTAAAATAATACGGAGAACTTCGTCATGGTTGGTGGTTACAAAATACATAGAGTTAGGATTTGGAGAGTTGAGATAATGACCAAAGGAGGTAGAAGAGACCAGAGGAATACTGTTTTGAATTCTTGTACCAACAGACGTAAAAAAGTCGTTAAAAACATTACCAATAACAAGGGAATCACGGATAGTAGTACCGTTGTGACTTATTTCCTCAATCGGTTTATCCTTACTCTTGCCATGAATAATTGAATTAATGGAAGACCATGTTTTCTTAATATCATTCTTACAGTTATCAAACATTTCATTGTAATAAAGTTTCTTAGCAATTCTAATAACAGAGGTTAAACGATTGCGGAAGGCCTTGTAAGCAATGAAATTCTCATTGGTCCGTTTACGAACATACTTCTTATACAGTTTATGCTTAGTTTTGCATGAATTTGCAATACCAGTTGACATCCAGATCTGGCCACTACTGTTATCAACGTTATTATTACGGTTGACAGATTTTGGGAAACAATTATCAAAGTGCTGAAGAAAGGTAGAAAGAAACTTATCAAACGCGTCGTCAGTATGATTTTCTAGGTACACATGTTGCCAATTCTCGTTTGATATAAGGTCTTGAAAATATGAGATGTTACGTCGAGTATACTTCCTACAGTATGTTACGGTATTCCTTATTTTTCGTTGGCAAGAGGTCTCAAAAACAGTAAAAACAGGGAAATGATCAGAGATATCGTCTACTAGGATCCCAGGGGTACATGGCTGATTAATAGACGCTGCCGTACACCAACGTTTTTCACGAGTTGTTGGGGTTGAATCCCGCTAGAGGTACGCGTGTTTTTCGTATACTCCTAGTTTCACTCCATTTGATATAGATTGCCATCAAAGTCCGTTTTCCAACTGGCGAAGTCGATTGCGGGTCGGACGGAAAAGCCCGAGGGCAGACCAGTTAACTAGTTGTCAATGCTTGTATGTGTGTGCTCACCTCCTTTAAGTACGGAAGCCGAGAACATCGAGGTGGTGTGAAATCTGACATGCCACTTTTCCCACCCCTTTCTTCGGTAAATGTGGGAAGGAGAAATCAAGATACGATTTCTCCTTACGATTATCCAGAGTTAATGTGGAGTGGAGAAAACCAAAGTTAGTGAGGGGGTACCTCAAGAAAGCACCATTAAACAGTGTCTATTTTCGTACACCCTTTCCATAAATGGACTATGTCCATCCATCCTCTTTTCAATCGGTGGATAATGGTAAGGAGAAATCGTATCTTGATTTCCCCTTCCCATATTTACCGAAGAAAGGAGTGGGAAAGCTGGCATGTCAGAATTCACAGCACCGCGATGTTCTCGGCTTCCGTATTTAAGACTTGAGGAGAGATAGGTCAAAAACCTTTGTATCCTAACACTTCGTGTTTATACACTCTACCGCAACACAGGTGACTTTTCTTATGCTCAAGTATACTGAGCAACAATATTTAACTTGTGTGCCTCTCACAGTCTCTTTTGCAATTCAGGACTTCAAACTTACCATCTGCTATTGCCTAATTAACTTTAACAAATTTTGTTAGAATTTGGTACCGTTATTCGTTTTCGTACTTTTAAAGGCGCCCATGTTCAATATTCATAAGAAGCAGGAAAAATAAAAAAAAGCTATAAATCGTGGTAGGTCGGTCAACTAAAAGAATCGTTAAGGGGTGCTCCATCCTAAATATAAACTTTGCACATTTAACTGCCCTTACGAGAAACACAAAACTGGAATAATGCTGTATACATCAACAACAGGTGTAAAGCAATTAAAATTTTCACCTAGTACATATTTGCATAAATAATGAACTAATTTGCATATTTAATGAGCCTCCTCGGGAAAGCGATACTTCTGAGAAGGAAAACCGGACAAAAATATGTGACACATGAAATGAAAGCTCTTGAAGTGATCTAGGGACTGCTTAAAACACATTTTCAATATCAAAATGATTATTTTGGTTTTGGTACAATTCTGTCAATTTTCACTTTAATCATTCACGAGTTTTCACTGGTAACGCTAATTTCACTCAATATGGCATAAGAACAAGTACACGCAGGCCAAATTTCAGATAAATGGAACATAATTATGTATAGGCTGATTTATTGCATTCCCCAAATTAAAAAGATCATGTTAAGAAAGCATTGGTAAATTTAGGGTGGAGCACCACCAGTATACGGTGATTGCTCTCAAATGGAATCTACCTTTAGGTGAAAATAGCAATCTCCGAGCAAACGAGGTCTTACCAGGGAGTTGCCATATAGCAACTCCCTAGTCTTACTTTGTGAAAGCATGGAACTGTAGTAGCTCCATGCATGGTGAAACACCCCCAATCTGCCAATAGTCGACGGATGCAACAGTCTGGTGACATCAGGGAGTTGCAACTCCCTGGTGACGTACAGTACTAAATAATCGACCGCCAATTCGGTGGCAATCCAACGGCAAGTGCTGACTTCTCGAGGAAGGAGAATTCTTCATACGGAAAATTTAACCAGTACGGAGAACTTCGGTCTTCTTCACTTCATTACCAAGCCACTTTGACAAGGCTGAACACATTAGAAGTGATTTCTGCGGACACGTGTGTTGACCAGAGTCAGTTCCAAAATTAAATTATCCTTTGTCAATCTTAGCACAAAGGGACAAAATGGCCCGGTGATTTGGCAAATTATCTTCGACAGAAACAAAAACGCATCGAAAACGAATTGACACAGCATTGAATTCTCACATCGATTTGATTTGTGGTAACTTAAAGGGAAACCAAAGATAAGCTAATTCGCGGAATTCATTTATGTGTAGCCCACTGGTAAAAGTTTCGAAACAAATATCAAAGAATTGGATCCGTCTACATGGCTTTCCATTGTGTAGGGAAATAACGAGGTTTCCAAAGGTTATACATCTCGGCCTTGTCTACCGCGAGTGTTTGCTTTTGAAACCAAATGTCTTTATTTATATTACTTGGTCATGAAACATTTCCCTAACTTTTACGTGAAAGGGAACTAAATTAACCCTTGGCTTTTGTAAAATAATAAATGCATTTAAACCGTAACTTAATTCTGAACAACACATTCAGAAAAGTGATAATGGTCAGACAGAGTTTACCTTTCCATCCACAATGTACACGTAATTATGATGCATCACAATGATAAGATACTTACGGTGACATTGTTATTACACAATAGGGATTAGGGAATAAAAAAGAAGCGTGTTCTTTTTAGATACTGTGTTATTATATTTCTGCCTTTCTCTCAGAAATAAGCTCCTTTGGGCCCTGATTTCTCAAATAATACGAATTGAAAACAGTCATCAATCTAATTGTTTATATTCAGCAAATTTAAGCCAAATGCAACTGGTACATAGTTTGTTCTTCTTGTCCTGCTTGAAAGTACCTTTGATTTTCGATTTTAGTGTAACTATAAGGATTTCGACTTTTCCAAAGTCTATCAAAACTGCTAAAAAGAAAGACAAAGTTGTATTGAACTCCCTTTAAAGATCAGTCTTTCATATCAGCAATAAAAAAATATCAAATGTCATTTTTACTTTGTCATGAAAAAGTTTCTTCATTGCAAAAAGTATTTAAGAAACATGTTTGCGATGAGAGATGTGCACTTAAAACTAGAAAACTATAAAAAGAACATAGAGTTACATTTTCAAGTTTGTTTTAAGCCGGGTAGGGTGCTAATAAAAATCAAAGATATGCGTCACCGATACTAGAGATGTGTAATGAGTGGTATTATCTACACGGCACGTCTGAACCTTTGACTGTAATTCGTGCGTCTCTTGCAATTATTCGTCTACAGATACGAAGAAGACGAGCTGTCCCTGGGATTTATTTAAGTGATGTGATGTTGTGTGATTAAATCGGCAAGAAAATATTTCACGTCTAGTAATTTATACATATCATCAATAATTTCTACTCCGTAAACTCAGCAAGTCTTTCTGTGAGTCTTTACAGCGAATAGATTATGCCCTCATGACACGGCAAGAAAATTTCTTATGGGACGGAGCTTCGAGATTTCATGTGGCCTCATACGCGGAATAGTTACAGTCTTCAAGTTGGGCTACGGGGGGGGGGGGGGACTTGTAAGAGGGCTGAGCTCCAATCCTCTTCCCTTAGCTACGTCACCGATTATACAAGGGACAACGGCAACTCCCAGTTCTTACCTTTTTGTCACAGTCTTCCAAAAAGACTCCCACAGGTTGAGCCCAACCACGAATCCATATACCTATCACGTGATCAGCGCCAATATATGATGCAGGTCAGAGTGGATCTCACTTATAGATGACCCGACACTGCAAAAAATTTATGTAGACTTATAGAACAAACACATAAAAGAAATACATAAAGAAAACAGCTGTCAATTAGTTCCAAACATTGACGGTACTTTTTCCGTTTCCTCTTCGTATTTCTTTTTTTTTTGGTCAAATCGTACAACAATTTACAGATTTTCTTTACTGTGCAGGCTGGCTATGAGAATTCAAAACTATTTCCAATGGAAGACGAAACCAAGTATCTCGATGACCGTCTGCCTACGCAGCAGGCTGTACGGCACATTCCTTGTTCAGCCATATTCCTTTCTTTGGGAAGCAATAAAGTGTTGCTTAAGTCTAGAGTTACAAATATATATATATATATATATATATATATATATATATATATATATATATATATATATATATATGTATACATATATAAAAAGAGTAAAACGATAAACAGGAGTCAAATACAGGTTTAAAAGTTGTAAAATGCATCTCACCACGGAGCTTTCGTCTTTCTATTCAGACTTCTTCAGCGTGAATCAAGTTGAGTCTTTTGAATCCACAAGGATCCTGCAAGTTACAAGAGGAATATTGTTGCTACCAGTACCTGTACTCTGAATATATATATATATATATATATATATGTATATATATGTGTGTGTGTATGTGTGTACATACATACAATAGAGGTTTTAAAGTGAATCTCATTCATCCAAATCCCATTTTCACAGCTTACTACATTACTGCGATGTAAAAAGTTGAAATTTCTTCACTTAATTTGATATAGTCGATTGCGCAATAATTTGTGATGTCCTTCTTGCGCAATCACATTACCTGATTTTACCTTTTGAAATTAAAATATTTACATGACCTTGGAGAACTTACTACGTTTTGCATAGCAAGCTGTTGGAGAGGGCTTGTATAGTCAAGTTACCCTATTAGAGAAGAGCAAAAAGACTATAGAAAAGGTGGTCTCAATGTCTTCAAACTTGTACTTGAAAGCCTTTTCATTGCATCCTTTAAGATTTCTTTTATTTATGGTATCCTTTTGTATTATTTTTGTTCTGAAATTTCAAAGACATTTTTAAGAGTGATATGCCAGGCTCCATGCTAGTTCATGTACAACTATGCGAATGCAGACATACTTTTCAACAGCTGTTTCTTGTTCCGTCAGGGTAGTAACTCCATTTGGGAGTAGTTTCAGGTTTTCCCCTGCATGGGAAATAGCCCCCAAATTAAATTAATTCATGTGACATTATTCTTCGTTTTTACCTTTTATGTGAAATATTTTTATTCTGAGACCCAATGAACGATAAATGTTATAGGGAAAATGAGCTGTAGAGGGCGTAGTGTCTGTTATGTTTATGCTCGTCAGACCCATGTTGGTACTTTAATGTCCAGATTCTTCTCTAGAAAACATTAGAGAGAGAGAGAGAGAGAGAGAGAGAGAGAGAGAGAGAGAGAGAGAGAGAGAGAGAGAGAGAGAGAGAGAGAGAGAGAGAGAGAGAGAGAGAGAGAGAGAGAGAGAGAGAGAGCGGTCGCCCCTAGTTTGTCTATTTTCAAAAATCTGCTAAATCTTACAGATCTCTGATTTTGCTCACAAGTACCTTTTATTAGGTTTCTGTATAAAAACATTGAATATTGAAAGTAAACCAAGGGGGTTATTTTCCATGAATTTAACAAATACGTGACAAAAAATATTGTCACATGATTATTAGGAGCCACTTCCTGAATTAGGATGACAGGGTACACTAATTCTAATGGGGGGGGGGGCTGTTTTTTTCCTTTAAATGTATAAAGTGGAGATTGAGTGATTTACATTCCAAGAAAGGGAAATTGTCCTCCCGATGTTGACCGTAGTGCAGATAGATCTAAGATTATTGTCAGCTAATTCGGTTGGATGTCTTTTCTGCTGCTTCTTGAAAAACAAACAGAACATTTAGAGTGACAAACATGTTTCGGATGCGTATGTGGACATTGTCACGTCTTATTGGATAAAATGGAAACTTATTTTTAAGGATGGCACAATTACTTTCATTATTTCAGGAGATGACGGCGTGAAGCAGCTATATTAATCCGTTTGCGCAAAATGGCGAACCAGCTGTTACTACATACTGTCACACGTGATTGAATCCCAATGATTTATTGTTGTGGAGGCTGACGTATACGTCAAAAAACACTCGTTTGTAATTCTGCTAAAATGTCCCTTCTTGATACATGACAATAATAATCCAGCACGACATCAATTGTTCACTATTACACTTAAAATAAAAGAGAAAATTCATGACAACAGAACACTGCCTTATAACTAATGTTGAGGCCTTTGGGAGGAGCAACATCAGTTGTCGTCTTCATCCTCTCACAGCTGTGAAGATGCATTTTGTATTAACTGATAATTGATCGATTTACTCTATTGTTTGTTTCGAATTTAAAGGAAGAAAGTGCTTTATAAAGAACAAATTCAAATTTACTCTCAAAACTATCGGTGAAGCCAACGTTCTCGCAATCGTTTTAACTTTTCAAGTTTAATTTTTCATTTTAGAGACAAGGATTCGTTGACCCTTAAAACCGCTTTTTTTAGTATTTGCTAGCTTCGGCTGTGGAGATTCAAAAGGCAGTTTTAACAGTACATAGTCCACAATCAGAAACACATTCGTAAATCATTTGTCTCATTGGCTACAACGTATTACTGAAGACCTGTAAGATAAATGATCAGTACTGACAGAAATTTATCGCTTTGTGACGTCACTGCTTAGCAGCTCATGAATAATTTGTAAACCCAAACGTCTAAATAATTTTTATGATGCAACATTAAAAACTCTTTTTATGTGTTATATTTTTGGGAAGAGACGCTTCTACCCAACTTTGTTGGTGAGAACTGAATGATCTTAGATCTGTGTCAAGATGATGCAATTTAAACTCAATTTTTTCCTTAAACCATTAAATTTGTGTGAAAAAGTGGAGAAGACGAAATTGACTTAGTACAAATGTAAAAACCACGTTGAGTATGTCAAAAATGTATAGGGTTATATCACCATATCCCCGCCTCGGGATTTTCGCTCCATATCCACCATTTGGGGGTTCCCGCCCATGTTTTTAACTGCCGTTCACCACTTTCCACCTAAGAGTTTTCCAAATTTTCTGGTGGCGGAGTTGTCTAAGGGGTGATCGTTATGTGTGAGACTTGTAATGGCGGTATTGTCTGCGGTGGTGATTGTCCGGGGGATAATGACTAGGGTGAGGAGTATTAGGGTAGGAACTCATCCGGGGGATGAGTTTTCCGGACATGCTCTTATCGAGGGTTCTCACTCCTATTAAGAAGAGGTTGTCGTTTGGGTTCATTTGCTCAATACTCTCATAAATGAAAAAGAAGTAAACAAGTGTTTTTTGTCGTAAGCTTATTATTTGGGCCTACAACACTAATCACTCCTGATTCAGTAGAGCAGATACCTTATCTGCAATGATAATTCCTTTAAAAGACAAACTTTTGTAAGAAATCTTGTGAAACATTTAATGGCAATCTACAAGTTACAGCTAAACTTAGTCAGTAGTGGCGCCAGGTGGGGAGCAGGGCCGAGGGCCGTGTCCCCCTCTAGAGAAAGGCTGCCTCCCTTTGGGGAAAATTTCCCAGTTCGAGGAATCTTAATTGGTATCATAAAGCATGTTATCCCCGACGGCAACCAGTTGCCGAGAACGTTAACTCAATTTTGCTCTCAACAAAGGCAGTTTTTTCAATAAACCCTCAAAATTTTCAAAATATTATCAACAAAATCCAAAATTTTCAAGCTTTTTTTTTTTAAGAAATCCCCAAATATTCAAATTATCCTCAATTAAAGCCCATAGGCATATTTGTCAGATTTTCTTTAAAAAAACTCCAATTTTCAGCGCGCTACGCGCGCCCAAAAGTTGCTTTAACCATTTTCCTGTCGCCTTTGTCGAGGCCACGGGTTGCTGTCCCCTCCGTCGAAGAGCTTTGGCACCCATTGGGCAAAAATCCTGATGTCACCCCTGCCTGAGCTAAATACAAGCTCTCTTTACCAGTTTACCTGGAGAGTCTACGGTATCTTCCATATTTAGCAGGTCAGGATCATTGTTCCGAGATTCGAATCCAGGGCCGTAGGAGCCGAGTGGCTATTACAGTTTGACTTTTTAATTGAAAATTGGCTGTGCCTGAGAAGGGCCAAAATTATATTAGAAAATGCCAAAATCTTAAATCTAAAGGGTCCCAGGGTCCAATCTTAGAAGCCTTCGACGACCCCGGAACTTACTCGGTCATCAAGGGACCTATGACTTGTAACGGCAAACTGACGGAACCTTTCGACTATGCATCCCAGTGTGCATTTGTTACATTGAAATATGAAAACAATGGTTGACAAAACAGAGTGTCTCTCCCTATCAAACAGTCATAAACTTGGCGCCATTTCTTGGGTCTTAATTAAATAACGTATATGAAAGCATAACGGCGAAAGATAACTAACAGCCGAGTTAACGGTAATTTAATCACCCCCGGAAACTGACAACTTCTCTGGCTCAGCTTGGAAACTACGGATAGGCATGTGAACCATTTTGAAATATTAGTCGAGATGCTACGGGCCAGTTTTAATCTTGCTGTTGTGGAGTTTTCTTTCGAACATCCTTTTCTCGCTGAAAATAACATATATTTGAGATTTTGAGGGTTCGTTCTCTCAACTTCAAAGAATTTTTAAGTCAGTTTTAGATAGTAGTGAGAATGAAATCTTCGAGAAATGAAATCTGTCTCAAAAATTGAGAAGGTTTAATTTTGCCTTGATAAGTACCAGCAACAGATAATTAATTTGACAAAACTCTTTTTTCGTGTGTAATTAGTGAAGGGAAACTGTTTTTTTTTTCTAAGCAACTTTGGGGATGTATTTATAGAACCAAATTTGGGAACGATTTTGGGTAAGTAAATAGCTGAAAATGGGAAGAAGCGAAGGCTATTCAAGACGATATAAACATGCCTATAGGCACTAGGACAAGGTCATGGACACGGTAATATTTTTGAGGGCGCTACAGCATGGCCCTTTCCAGAGCCGTATATCTAGATATAAGATGACCAGGTTGACTTAAGCTATGTGCGCAGGCGTATTGATACTTTGAACACTTGACACAGATCGATTGTGTTGATCATTCATTCAACCGTTGACTATCACGCAAAGCGGACTCTGTTTGCTCAGCCCCTTTTTACGGCTTTCAAAACCTGCTGGACAATGAACATGACCTACAGCCTGCTACGCAGGCGAACAGTTGACCAGCCTGGTACTCTCTTCATTTGACCATCTCGTATTAAATTCCAAATTGACTTTCATTCGGCCGAATGAAGTATGGGTATATCACACTATTAATATAATAGATAATGAATACAGTATCAACAATTTTTCAATAGCTTATATCAAGGTTTCAATTCTACTAACATTGCATTGCATTGTCCAATAATTTCCTAGTTAACGTAACCAAGAAATCCTGGTTAAATTCAGTAAACTGTTGATTAGTTTAACCAGAACTCACCTGTCGTAAATTCAAGCGAAATTTTGACAAGAATTTCATTGTTATTTTTAACCAGGAAATGGTTGAATAACCGTGACCCTATCCTGCTAAAATTTTACCCTTAACTGTATTTAAAAAGTGTGTACCGAAATTTCATACTACTTCCTGACCTCAGGCATATTTTGATGACTTTAAGAAGGTTTGAGAAGTACTTGTATGACAAAATTTTAATCTTTATAAATTCTTCTTATGCAACCCCCCAAAATAGTATACGTGAACTGTTCGTAATTCCTAACATTTCTATATTTTGGCTCATTTCGACTTCTCTCCTCCGAGAGTATAATTTCTCCCTTTGCTTTGCAACTTATTATTTCCTCGGTACCTGGACGGTTTTCCCATAAACTACTACATAAAGCTACTTCTCTCCTCAAAGTACCCATTATGCTCTCGGCTCAGTCCATGAAGAGCACTTGATATTATTTGTATTAAAGTCTGAACAGTCTAAATGTTGTATGACCTTTTGAAAAAAAAGCAGCGGAGTGATAAATTCCCTGGTTTCTTTGCTGAAATATTCTTTCATGCTGGGAATAAGGGCCCCTTGAGATAAGTTCATTGTCCTTATCTGGCTTAAGAATAGCTGAAGAGGCCTTATATTTGAGAGAGTGTATTGAGGACTATCATTTGATATCACTCCTACTGGGCAAAATCAACACGCGCGCGTATTAAATGACCAAACGCACGATGGAGAGGCGCACGAAATTGTGCTTACGATGTTGCCTACTACAATGAGCCAGTGCAAAGTTACGCCTCTGATGAAATTTTACTTCACGCACAATGCAAGATCGATTGGAGGTCAATTTTGTTTCCGTTGTACGCATGCATAGAACATGTGTTTAGTAAAGTTCTGGCTATCACTGTAAATTTACAGTAAAAGCTCAAGTGAAAGCGGTCCTCGGCCCGTGACACTTCAGAACCCCGGTAGGCTATAGACACCACCCTGAAAAGAACACGCTACCACAACCATAGACAAAACAATGACGTGACATTGGCTGGGATGGGGAGGGGGTATTAGCCCCCTCCCAACTTTGTTGAAAGTAAGGAAAGTAAATCATGTTGTTTTGCCGCTGATTGAGAGAACAGGCTATCTGCTACAAAGTTATCAAAATTTCAAGCTTACATATTAACAACAGCAAATATGATGTCTGAAGATGCGATCTAAGCCGAAGAAAATAGCGTGTCGTGATTTTCCTGGGGTTTCCTTTCCCACACAACCCCATTTTAATCCCCTCTTAATTTGCCCTGGCCACGCCGCTAGGAGGAGAAGCGGTGAGTATTGAAGAAATCTTACAATAATTCAAAAGTTTGAAGCCATAAAATAACTTTTGGAAGAAGAGAAAGTGTCTTCAATTCATTTTTACCACTTGCCGGGCGACGAACTGTACTTTCGTCACCTTACGTACCTCTGTGTGTAATAGGCTATGTGTTTCATATTCTGACAGCTTTGTAAGAGGCGTGTGTTTGTATTACACCCGCGGGCACTCTCCGGCGGGTCGTAAGGTTAGAGTGTCACCAAACCTGTCACGTTTAATAGTGGACATAGTACGAGATTCACGCACCGGGTGGGTTTTTATAGACGACACCCTCACAGTATCGATGTATCTTTTGTTTCCGTCAGCGATACGTAGATGAATTGGCCTCAAGATCACGTTCAGGGGTGTCAGCAGCCCCAAATCAAAGAAAAGATCTTCTGTCTTCTGTTACCCGTTGCCAAGGACGCGCCGCAACCTTGGCAACACTCAATGTGAAACACTTGGTCTAAATGGTCTTAATTACTCGAGAATGGTTAAATTGAGTTTGAACCAATGAGAAGTCGCGATTCTAAGCTATTTTTACCTTTTCAATAAGACAGGTTGAGGGTTAATTTAAACCCGAAGACCCCAGGCACTACTCTATTTTGCAGCCTTAAAGGTGCTCTGTCACATAGTTGCCTGTGTAGTCCCACATATCTTCAACGAAAGAAACTGAAATTGGGAAACTTGCCAATGCAAAGTTTCACCGATAAGCCTAACCCGCAGAAAAATGGCGTGGCAGTGTATTTAAGTAATTTTGTAAAGTAGACAATAATCTATTGTAAAATTAACCGGACAGCCTGATTGCGAATACCCTTCGGAGCAGATTTCGTTCCCGTCATATTTCTGGCCTGAAGAACCTCAACGATTGAGAAAATACCTTTATGCCAGTCACGCGATTAATTTTTTTAATATTGTCAAAGATTTTTTGGCAGCCCAGTACCATGGGGCAAGAATAGTCAGTGTTCCTTTAATGAAAGGCTCTAAGCAAATAGACGTCTGCTAATGTAATTTTTGACACATTTGCAGGTTGTCTGAAGTCTGCGTTTTTTGATGGACCTATGTGAGATTTAGTCACGTATGAACGACTGACGCTCGTGTACAAGAAAAGAGATCTTGATTGTTTATCTACTTTACGAAATGAATGTCATTTTGGAAAATATAACTCGCTTCCTGCCGCGAATATACATGAAACTCCGTTATTACAAAACATGTTAGAGCGAAATTGAGACACTGCTGTAGAGTAACTCAGCTACCAAAATAGAAATTTTCGTCAACTTCTAATCAATGTCAGGTTTGTATACATTACCTCTACTGAATACTTTCTGTCATCTCGATGAAGGTTCCCAAAAGCCGAGTTTTACACGATCTGCCGACTAAAATGAAGTGCATCTTTTTCACGGATCACGAGAGGCTGAGGAAGAGAGAAGATCGGACGGAACTTTTTCAAAAGTTATAAAAGTATGAAAGAAAAACAATGACTCCCATGCAACGACTGTTACACATTCCATTTCGTTAAGGAGATAATAATAGAATTTAAGAGACTAGACATTGGAGAGGGAAAATGTCCCTGGGGCCTAGACGGGAATACTTGTGCCCTGGGGATAGCACCGTAAATTAATCTGGAGTTGCTTCACTTCTATAAATAGAGATACAGAGTGCGCAACTGCACACCCCGTCTGTTACTTTGCCCTCTCGACGGACGCGTGTATCACTCTTGCATTTTACTGGCTGTACTTAGTACTTTTATGTGTACGTTAAAGTACACACTTGACACCTGCTGCGAAGGTTATCAATTACTATGATGAATTTAATGTTACAAGCACAAAACGCATTTAGGACATTAAAAGTACAGCAAAACTGTTACCTTAGGCTAAACTGTCGTTTTACCATTGATAAAAAAGTTAAGTAAGTGTGCCCATGTCATTTTGGGAGTGAAATTTGCCCCATCTTTTGTTCTAAAATTGGCCGGAAAGGGTATGGAACTATTAAAGAACTTTGAGGGAGATGTCTCACAGCTCCCTGTTCGATCGAAAAGATCTTTGGTTTGCTAAGAAGAGTTAAGTGAAGAAACGACGGTATTGCTATGGTAGGATTTCATATTGAAGATGTCAAATGTTACATACTCCCGCCACATGGGTGTAGGAACATGCTGCATAGCTTTAGTACCATGCTACATGATTAGGCCTATATTTACACGCCATGTGGTTATAGTAACACGCCACATGGTTGTAGTAACACGTCACATGGTTACGCCTATACTTTATACGCCACATGGTCCAGTGGCGCCGCCGGGATTTGATGTTGGGAGGGGGCAGCACCGAACGATGTCGTAATCCCAACCTTACTAAACCCAGAAAGTCGGTGTAAAGCGTGCATACTTTTGCATCCAGAATGGACCTTCCTTTGTCATCAAGTGCAGAGGGGCTTTCCTGGAGGAGGGCTCTAACGGCTTCCCTTTGAGAAATTTGTTAGATGCCAATGGTGGTATCTTTGGCAAAGTTTCAAACTAATTGTATGCTGTAAAATTCTCATATCTTAGTGAATTGTTCTTATTTTCATTAGGTATAAGGGTAGGGTGCGGTGTTTAAGTGGAAGGGTTGAAACTACTCCCCTTGAATTTTTTTTTTATTCAGGTAAGGTGGCTTAGATGCAATGTGGTCCTATTTTTGGAAAGCTTTGAACTGATTACACATTAAGAAATAACCACTATTTAGTGATATTTGGCTGTGGCATGGCACCCCTTCAGTGCTGGTACCATGAGACCAGCACAGGGCCCCATGGAACCTCTGTGGTAATTACACAATGGGAACGTTAGTAATGCTTTTAACTGACATTCAAATGGAACTGCAGAAGAGCGCACTTCAGAAAAATCGAAGTAGTGTTTCTAGGCCTAACTTTGAACGAGAATCCAACTGAACAGCTTCCACTGAGGAACAGTGGCGTGGCTACGGGGTGGCATGGGGGACACGTGCCCCCCACGACAAAGCCGTGCCACCCCAGGTGCCCCCTGTGGAAAATTTTGGAATGTACAGTTTTATATATTAGTCCTAGAGAGGGAGAGAATTCAGAAATTGTGCCCCACCAGGAAAGATTCGTGACCCCCAGTGCCCCCTGCTCAAAAAATCCTGGCTACGCCACTGCCGACGAACGACTGAGAGGAAAGGGTAGAAATGGTAAAACACTATGGGGTAGAGGATTAATAGGGCCTAATCATATTTCATAATGCTTATTTTCGGCAAATGCACTTAATGACCTTTGAATAAACTTGTTTAAAGAGTATTGAAATCGTTTACATCAAACTACAAAATGTTACCCATAATGCCAAATTGCCACACAATCGCCTCTTGATGCAAGTCTGAGGTTGGACTTTTGAGTTTTAGGAAAATGGTCCTAATTAGAATAATACCTTGTATTATCGTCCTTACAATGGCCATCACGCATGGACAGATAGAGCAGCAACTGCGCTCAAAGAGCGTCGAAATTTTGCATTGGAATTGTTATGAAACCCGTAAACGTAACTTTGAACAAACACCATTGTGATGGTATTACGGGAAAAAATAGATTCGAAGATTAAAACGGGGAGAAGCACGGGAAAATTTTGATAGTTTACGAAGGATTTACGAAACTTTGGATGGTTTTCGAACGATTTGTGATATGTAATTATTAAAATAGATCAATCGATTAGTCGAAAACGCACCTTACCTTACGTCCTACAGAAATATTTAGCTTAGACGCCTTTTGAGTTCATTCAAAAAAATCAGCTATCTTCTAAAATCGATGGGGAGGGGGGGGGGAGGGGGCACCCAACGCCATGTCCCCGTGACCTCGCCACAGACATGGGTACAGTGTGTAATTGCGTATTCTCTCTAATCTTCGGACTTAGGGCCTACTTTTACACAAGTTGTGTTGCGCCAGCCTAAGTACTTTCTTGAATGAGGCAAAATTCCCCCATGAATGTGTACTGTTTTCCTTCAAGCATGGTAACTTCTTAATTCGGTAGGCTTGCACAAAACGAATTTCTATATGTGACATTCCTACCGTAAACCCAACATGAAAGTGTAAAAGTTTATTCTGTTGGGACTTAAAAATATCTGAATGATGATGATGATGATGATGATGATGATGATGATGATGATGATGATGATGATGATGGTGGTGGTGGTGGTGGTGATGGTGGTGGTGGTGGTGATGGTGATGGTGATGGTGATTGGTGATGGTGATGGTGCTGGTGATGGTGATGGTGATGATGATGATGATGATGATGGTGATGGTGATGGTGATGGTGATGGTGATGGTGATGGTGATGGTGATGGTGATGGTGATGGTGATGGTGATGGTGATGGTGATGGTGATGGTGATGGTGATGGTGATGGTGATGGTGATGGTGATGGTGATGGTGATGGTGATGGTGATGATGATGATGATGATGATGATGATGATGATGATGATGATGATGATGATGATGATGATGATGATGATGATGATGATGATGATGATGATGATGATGATGATGATGATGATGATGACGAAGACGACGACGACGACTGACGGCGACGGCGACGGCGACGGTGATGAGTGATGAGGATGAGGATGGTGGCCGATCTTCAATCATGGATATATGTACTATAGCCACATACTACAAACAATGCCTAATCAGCTAATTGTTTGCTTAAACATGAACTACAATGCCCGGATTGTCTTGCTTTTTTCACGTGGTTGCTTCTGTAAGCAGCACTATGCTTCCATACCACTGCTACTAAAAGGAGGCCGCCTAGTCCGGTTCCGTTTATGTACAGGTATGCTGCAAGGTAAAGTAAAGGCCAAACTGCTGTAACTTGGACTTCATTTAAATGACGAAGAAAAGAACTGTGCCAAAAACCGTAGCGAAAATTTGTAAAAACAGAGTAGATACACAGGGTAATAGGCGTTCGAGGAGGGGTTAGGGAGTGGCTGGGGGCTGGAGTTCCATTAGGCCAGAAAATGAACCATTTCCGAGCAGAAGATATGTTTTTTCGGGCAGACACTCATAAAGTTCTCGGGGAAAAGTGTTGCATCACTCCAGAAATAATGACGTACGCTTATGCACAGGACATACAACTTTCGTGTTAACATTAATAGACGCACCAAATATAGGCCAGTTTGGCACTACCCACATTAACGGAATCAATGATCAGCCAGCTATTAATCTATGACGTTGCAAGTTAACCTGCTTAGTAGGTCGTGTGATTGCCTGTCCCATTTGAGTGATGAAATTAAATGCATGCTGCCTTATGCATACGTCACTGATTGCGCAGGTGGCTGCTGTTTTTGAGAATATTCTTGTTACAGAGGGCGAAATTCGCTTCTTTCGAGGTATCAATTTCGTAAAATGAGAATTTTCCTCCTACGAGTGAAGACGTCATTTTTAAAGGTTCTGTTCTTCCTGTTTATACACAAACTTCAGTCAAAGTATCTGGGGATCTGCATGAAACGCATTATTATGCTATGTTTGTCTGCGATATCTGAAATTTGAAATTATGACATACTCAAGTGAAACAAAAGTAACCATATAGATGAATTAAACAAAAACTTAACAGTACAATTTGATGAGACATTTTGGTATATGTTTCACGTATTTCTTCACATAGTTTGACATTACACTTGTCAATGTTTGCTTTGTCAGTAATTGATCCTTCTGGTATAGTCTTATGGGGAGGAGAAAAGCGAGAATTATTTGATTGCTTTTGTCAGGTTCATGGGCAGAAACGACTTTTCTAAAATATTATCTACTCTTTATCACAACGCATATATTTCCTTCCAGTAAGTTCCCGTTATGTTGATACTCATTCAAGGCTGGAAATTTGACAAAAAAGGAGCAAAAATGATTTTGGGGAGGGAAGTCAGACTTAATTCTTGCAAAGCAAAAGCCATCAACTTGTCATGGACATGAAGTCCCCTGTCACTAGATGGCATAGGCTGTATACTTCTCGTTATACCATGGTAAATTAATGAAGGGGAAACTATGTATAACATTGTATAAGTGAGTTCGTGTTTGAGTGTATGGCTGAAGGCTACATCACGTCATATTACGACGTATTAAGCCATATGAATTTGCAATAATACGTGAAAATGAAGCTCAAATTGGAATTTGGTCTAAATTGTTGAGTCGGTTAGCCAGTCGATGTGTAAGTGTAATTAAGTAAGGATCGTATTATTACTGCATTATCTCAGTCAACTTGCTGGATCATAAATGTGGCCTTTTGATCTTACTCTGTGTTCACATCATCAAATGGGATAACGAGCGCATCATCTTGATAGCCAGAAATATCAGCCGCCTTTGCCGGTTTATCGTTATCAAGAAAGCAGTTGCATTCACATTGAGCGGCAAAAAGTGATCGAGATTGCGAGAGCACCATCAAGTTGTCTACGAATTTCGGCTGTCTTTTTTTCAACAAATGTAAGCCATGGTACGAATTGCAAGTGTAAGAGCAGTATAAGAGCGCGAAATTTGAAAAGTTAACATGCTGTCAAGATGGCGCGACTATTCCCATGTAAATTTTATAGGGTGATTTGATAACCAGCTCATGGTCCTGATGCTTGGCCTACTCGAGATCTTGATGCAGGTAACGTATCTAAGGGATCTGATCTTCTGATCTCATCAGGAGATCGTGTTACAAGCAAATTTATAACATTTGTGATCTCCCCAGGGGTAGCGCCAGGTTCGGGCAGGGTAAGCTCCTCTCCCGTCCGGAAAAATATGTAGTTTCGTCGGGGAGCCGTAATGGGTACGATAAAGTATGTAATCCCCTACGACGACCCCGAAGAATTTCGTCACTTTGTTCTTAAAGAGGGAAGAGTCTTCAATAAAACCCAAGTTTTCAACTTTCTAAAACCCAAGTTTTCAACTTTCCCTTAAAAAACCTCAAACTTCTTCCAATTTTCTTCAATAAACCCCCCCCCCCCCCTCAAAAAAATTTTCTGTACGCTTCGCGCATGAAGAATTTCTCATTCGCCATTTCGACTACCCGTTGTCTTTGTCGGGGCTCATCTCCTTTCGAGGAGCTTGACACCTCCCTTCCGGGAAAATCCTGGCGCCACCCCTGGATATCCCTCAAGTATCCCCACTACATGTGGTTGAGGTAAATACACTTTTCTAGTGCACAAACAACTCAAAAAAAGCGAAAACAACTCAAAAGTGCATTTGATCTTGGAGTCACCGTTGATCCTACAGCATTTACACTCCAAGCTTTGATCGTCTGCTCTTTGTTAGATTCTTCCCCTCGTCAAGATCAACATGGGAGGATCAGATCCTGATCTGATCTTCTTTCACACTATACACACTTTTGATCTCGAGCACATGATTTGACCCCGAGTAGGAGACACAATTCGTTCAGTGTAAAAGCACCCTAAGTTGATGACTAGCGCATTCACAGTGAGTCTTTGATTCCAGTCTGATAATGCGCGCATGATCTCATGTAAACGAAGTGTTAAACCAGGCATTCGTTGCAACTACCTGCTTTTAGACTGAAAGCAATTTCACTTCCATTCTGTCATCTCTGCTGATGAAAGATACAGCGTCTCCAAATGTTTCCATTTACGTCATAATGGCTGTCAAGTTCTTATATGTCACTTTTCATAACAAAATTACCTATTATATAAGCTGAGACACTATGAGTGACGTACTAATGTCTTCCTATCTGGCAATCACATTTTCTTCTGTACTATTAGAGAATGCATTTTATTTGTGGAGTCGGTAGGTCATCTGGGTCTTTCAGTCCATGAAAACAAAAACAAAAAGCCTGACCATATGGCAATGTGGAGTCGGTTGAAACAGGGAGTCCGTTACAACTCCCTGGTAGGAATGTCTCTATTTACTGACCATGGAAACGCATAAGCGCAATACCGCTGGGGTAAGAGAATAAAGGATCACGGGACTGCATCACGTGCACAGTACACGCTATACTGTATATCGTTTTTACTCCAACACATCGTTGTCATGTGGAAGTGACGTTTCATCGACTGATTCCTTAATTTCGGGTAAAATTCTCTTCTCTTTGTCGGTTGAAATGACTTCACCAAGCCAAGGCAGTGATTTTATCACCTTAAATGAGCCATATTTATTTTTACCATTTTGTTTTATGTATGATAAATATTCATGTCAATTTTGTCAGGTTTGATACTAACCATGCATATGAGGTGTAATCCAGCTTTGCATACCATAAATTTAAATTTGTTTCCTCTATTAAACTCTCAGTAAATGTTAGAATTTTCGAAGTAAAATCGTTATCTGTTTTTCGGAAGTGATTGAGCTCCAATGTTTATTCTTTTATCTCTCTTTTAATGAGTATTTAAATTTAAGCCAAATTACGCGAACGGCTTTACACTCAGAGGGTTTTATGTTGTCAAACAGAAACACTTGTAATTAAATTTATTTCAGACTGACATGTTTTCTTTCACAAGCAGATCACGAACGAAGATAATTACTGTGAATTAACCTTTACAGAATCTTACATTTAGTTCAGTGTTTACCAGCAGTTTCTTCTTCCAACCAACAGTTACGGATTTATTCCACACCCGCAATATTTCCCCAAGAAATAGAGTAATGTTTCCAAAATCTGCATAATGTTTTAAAATTACAGAAAGTGCAGTATACCCTAATACAGTATGTGTTGATTGGTTAAGATACGGGTAGTCTGTAAGTAGGTCCTTCACATTAAGTTCAAATTCGATAGCTATACAATTACAACACATTTTCTGCCATTTTAATAGGTTGTCGTTCGATCAGTGGCATAGCTACGGGCGGCATGAGGGGGCACGTGCCCCCCATGGCAAAGCCTTGCCACCACAGGTGCCCCTACGGAAAATTTTGGAATGTACAGTTTAATATATATTAGTCCTATAGAGAGGGAGAGAATTCAGAAATTGTGCCCTCCCAGGAAAGGTTCGTGACCCCCCAGTGCCCCCTGCTCAAAAAATCCTGACTACGCCACTGTTGCCGCTATCCCAATGTGTGGATTTGAGTAGGCTATCTTCCTATGCTCTGGCAGTCTGGTAATGCTTCTATGAGCAAAAGCTGGAAAAAAGAAAGGAACACATGGCATAATTCACATATATTATCACCGCCCACGAAAGTTCCTTCTTTTCTGGATATTTCACAGGGGTCGAAATTCCCGCTGTTCCGCTGTTCCGAGAACAGTGCTTTTAGTGCCGGAACAGTAACTTTCCAAAAGCAACTGTTCCGTGGAACAGTATTTTTCAAGTTCCAGAAAAACACATTGTAACTACACGCATGTATCCTTATCTGTGATGAAGTAATCATGCTGTGAATATCAAAATCCCCTGTAAATTTGCACATCTAGCGATCATTCACCATCATCAGTTTTCGATTCATTCAAATCTAACAATGAACGAGACCAAGTATCAAATTCATAGCTCATTAATCGCTGTTTTAAACAGGGGTCGAAATTTAATTTTTTCTCCACTGTTCCACGGAACAGTACCTTTTCCAAAACTACTGTTCCGGATCAGATTTCACTGTTCCAAATTTTGATATACTGGAAAAGAGCAGGTTCTTGTATGCAATGAGTTGGTTCTCCTTCATATGAGCACACGTACTGATGTTCTTTTCTGGGCCGCAAATTTAAGTAAAATCGTAATTCTACTCTTGTCCTTCACAGCGTGGTTGATTCAACAATCATTTCACACAGTGAGTCAAAGGGACGATGTCATATTTTAAGGAAGAAAAAACACACACGTTAAGGCCCATTTTCTTTGGACACGAGATGCCAGCAGTCAGATTGACTTGCTTTCAGTCCTTGAACAAGTTTCGGTGCCTAATTGCTAGAAGCTGTCAGCCTGTCACGTTTTTAACTTTTAAACGGTTAAATGACCGGTTGGCCGTTTAACCGCCACTAAATTTAACCAAGCGTTTAAACGAATTTCTTTAAAAGAAAGAAAGGTTAGCACTTTTTCTCCCCATGTTTTGCTTTGATAGCTGTCATTTAGAAACATTGTTTATTTGCAAATCCAATGATCAAATTAATGCTTCGAAATAAACGTTCAGTGACTTTTCATTCACAGCAATGTAATCCCATGATTGAATCGATTTTCACCTACTCAAAATGCCTTTATCCCGTTTGCAGCAGTAGCTTAAATCTGATTGTTAGTTCACAATACGGCTTAACGAATTCACAGTTTATACCGTGATCGTAGTCTAAGCCGCTCACAGAACGAACGTTAAAACAGAAATACCTGGACGCCCGCCAATATATTCAGTACATGTACTTGGACATTCCACACCATCCTACCGTGCTTTACCTACACGTAAACGGAGTGTGCAGGCTTACACGTGTTTGTTTTGAGTATTTCATATAGCAGTACGTAATGAATGCACGAACTGCATATATCCATACGTAAATATTTGTTCAGTGCATGCGCTAGGCGCAAATCAAGTGAGCTACTAGGAGTGTACGTATATACAAGGCAATCGAATTATTTTGACAAACTTTTGTTACGTTTCAGGCATCGTTATTTCATAAATCATAAAGTGCAAGGCACACTTTAATTTCACACAAATTAACATGAATGCTTTACATAAAAGCACCTGCTGAAAATTACTACAAACTACGATGTAACAACGGGTAATAATTAAGCGGTAAAAACAAATATCGAAAAATGTAATTTTCCATACCATGCCCAATGTTCTTGCGACGTACATCAACTTCTGTACAAAGTGGGTGCGTATTAACCTTATAGTATTGGCAATTACGAACCTGTACACATGCCATGCCATGTACACACATGGCCTATAGTACCGTTGTTTGTGTATATTTCGCCCCATATCATACGTGCGATAATTCATATATTACACGATCGTTTATTATCTGTCAAAGTGATATTCTTGGGACCACGGAGCCAATTTTGAAGGGGGGGGGGCAAAGGGTGGTTAATCATCGAAGCGGCCCAATATGTTCAAGAAGATAAAAGTCAGTCATCTCGGCCCGAAATGCCCACGGCAGAAAATGTGCGAGGGCTAAAGCTCCCGTAGCCCCCCCCCCTCCCGTCTCCGCCGTCCCTGTTGCAAATGTATGATACCTGAAGAGAACTGTGACGTCATCATGGTAATCAGCTTGTGTCTTTGTGTCAACATCTGGCGTTGATGCAGTATGTCACAGAGATCAAACAGAACAATTTAGGTTTAATTTGAACGTACTGTTTCAAGTATTACCTGAAACATGGAAGTAGGGGTGCAGGATATCCCTGACAGCGGGGCCAACCACCCAAAGCCTCAACGAGTGGTGATAGAGTGCCGAAACGGTGTTCGAAGGAAAATTTTGGCGCGCAAAGCGCGCCGAAAATTTTGGGCTCTATTTGGAAAAAATTTGAAAAAATTGGGCTTTAACCATGGAAAATTTGACAAAAAAATAGATTTTTAAAGAAGAAAATTGGAAAATTTTGGGGTTTTATTGAAGAATTTTCCCTAATTTAGACCAGAATTAAGTAAATCGTCGGGCGACAATCGAGTACATTCATGACACAATGAGAGGAAGATTGTCACAACAGTACCAGTCTACCACTCTTGACGCTTACGCTCCCAGCAGACTTTTATTACTCAGGCACATATATTGGTTACATTCGTAAAACCAACGTCTACAAACTTTCGCAAGAAGTCCTCGTCGATTTGCATAGTGATTCTTCCCTAATTGCATTCATATATACGATCACAAGATAAAACAAATCAAAAGTATTCAATGAAAAAAGTCGACTTTTAAACAAATCTGACCACCCCGCCATTTCCGGTAGCGCACCATGAATTATTCCTCCATTGACTTACACACTTTATTTGGTCCGTTTCGGGACCTTTGGACCCTTGTAGAAGCTTTCAGCAGGTACAAGCTGCATGGTCAGTTACGTTGGCCTTTACAGGACGTATGGTGTCCTTTTGGGAGGTATCTCCTTAAGGGAACAGAACTCCTTCGGGAGTAATGTTTGGCTTCGCGCCTTGCCTCTTCGCCAGAAAGTCGAGGGGACTTTTGAAAAAGTAAGCTTTCAATAGGTATACAAGCTGCCCTCATAATTATGAAAGCCCAGAAATAGTCCTTTTACACTGATTTCAAATGTATTTATCATGAAAATTTAGATTTTGAGCTAAAAGAGCTTGTATACTAGGGTGGTTCACAGCTTTATCACTTCGTTGACTTGCCCCCAGTCTACTCTTGTACAAAGGTATACAGTTACAGGGAAAATGCGTACGAACAACATTTTTTGCCTTCCAAAATTTGCTTACCCCCCCTTAAAGACAAACTATTGAAATTCTGGTCGCACCCCTGCTGAGAAGATTTGACTGCTTTCAGAATGGCAATTCCCTGCCCATAAATGCTGGCAGAAAATACATTAATTCACACAGAACATTGACAATATTGAGGTGTTGTTCGCCTTCGATCTAGAGGTCAAACCATGCTGCCTAAAATTTCAGGGAGTAACGTGAGAGGTCACCACCTTCCCCATTTGCTTTGGCTTGGGAGTAATATCTCTAAATTTCTATTAATATCTCTAAATTTTTATTAGGACTCAGCAAAACTTGTTGCGATGTAATATAATTTTATTCCGGGAGGTGGAGGGTTTCAGGTAGCGCGCTTCACCACTCTGAAGCACGTCAGCGAGATCATCACGCAATCGCACCTATATGTACTTATTTACCTGACCTCACATACTTTTTTATGAAGATATAACGACTTTTACATCTCCCGGTGATTATCGACTAACTGTGTTCGTTTGCAGGTGAACTCTGTCCCACATATTTGCTTCACAATCGTAAAATAAATAAAATAAACCGATGAGAACGTGCACGTAAAAATAGCACTAAATATGGAACAGATACAATTTTCACAGGTCTATTTTTAGAACGCAGTTGTGTTTTTCCCGTGAAAATTGCACGTAACCGGGTTTAGTTCTTTTTCAGGTGTCTAGAAATGGGAGCAAAGTATCTGTGAGTATAATTTATGACCAATGAGCGCAACTTTTCACTTATATAACAATGCACATACCTAGATTCCAGTAGCGACTGTGGTTCATGACCTTCGACCCTTTATTATCCTAAAACAAAATCTCATAAACCATGAGATATTTTAGGATGAAATCACAGACATATGTAGGAATCTCTCAAGTTTATTTGTTGACCATATATATGAATACAGACAGACGCTATCCTAATCGAAATCAGTTCATAAGAATGTGTTTTGTTTCCATACTTTTATGAGCAAAAGCTGGCTATATACAAGTGGAATTTTGCCCTTATAGAAGGCAGTTGTTATGTACACGTCATAATCGACAAGTTTTTCGCTTCCTGTTCAGGATACCAGAGCTTATGATTTACAAGTTTCCGTATGTGACATCTAATTCAACATTTTAGAATCCGATTCAACATTTTAAGCTCAAATGTGTATTTTTTTTTTTCCATTTGGAGAGGTCAATTCAGATGGTGAAATATTCCAAACCTGTAGACGGCCTTTGTGTTGATAACCCACTTTTCTTCGGGATGATCGACCTTTGACCTCCCGTGGAAATGTAAATGTCATATTTGCCTATCTGATGTAAAAAAAAACATTAAAATGTTAAACGTAGCCGTACTTTTCATCAAAATCCATCAAATATTGACCATTTTACAAACAATTATTATTTTGCGCTTACATCGCATGAATAGACATGGCTCAATGTGACCATCATTTGTGATGTAAAAAGAGGGAGTCGTGAGGTAGGTGTTATGTTATCCTTTCCTTTTTAAGCCTTTATCCGAAGGACAGTTGTAATGGTGGCATGCCCTGAGGGGTTTATTTTGGAAGTAGCTATTTACTAACTTCAAAAATCTCCACATTTAACACCAAAATTAGCTAGTAAGTAATTTACGGATACTTAATAAAGGATTAACGAAAGAAATACAGACACTCTGCAACATTCCGCATCATAATGTGTGCATAGCTAATGAGAAATCTCAGAAATGGTCATACTTTGAAGAGGTATATCTTGAGAATTGTAAAAGATATTCAAATAAGTCTAAAGGATTTTTCATCAGGGGATCCGATTAAGTCTAACTTTGTTGAATAAAACAACTGGTTACATGGTTACATGTCCACAAACCATAGCTTTGGATGCAGGCCGTATAGAATCAGCGATTAAAGGGGAAAGCTTCTCATCCCAGACAGTTCCAATTCTCCAAACTATGCTAGTTTTAGCCCCACCCATAACTGTCTTTAGCTTCTCCTTGTGCAGACACAAACATAGTTTATTGCCTAGGCCCACATCCTGGCGAGTATACAAGGCTCTAATATGTAATCAAAACATTCTCTGGGTATGCTGTGTAATATGAGCTGTTCTGTATCTTTTGAATTTTGCAACTCTGATGTCAATCAAAGAGTAGTTACCAATTGAGACTTTTGCTTACCCCTGTGAAAAAAGCCATACGTGGGGTGATGCAAATCTGTCTTTAAGTGGTGGGTAGTGTAAACACCAGGTTTATTACCCGTTATTGTTGGTCGAACTGAGAAAGTTAATAGCCTAACGTTCTAGGTTCTGCGTTTTGGCCTTAGCCTCTTGTTACATAACCTTCATCGTCATATGGTCCATTTGATTAACAAAAATTCCGTTCTTTTTTGTTATTTTCAGAAAACTAGCGGTACAAGCAAGACAGAAGCAATGTCTGTATACGAAGTCCGGACCTCAGACCACCATGATAACCAGGGTAGGTAGTTGCCTTTTGGTGGATCCTTGGGTATATGCTTCTATAAGCCTACCTGAAGTTAATTTATTAATGAATGCATATGTTAATAAATATTCATACGAATATAACCCAATTAATATTCATAAGCATATATGCTTGTATTATATATTCTGTACATACATTTATATATTTATATACATATATTTATATGTATATATACGTGTATATGTATGTACATGTGTGTACGTCATCCCCGAAGTCCCCACTCCCCAACCTGCACTTAGTTATGCACATACATGTATACATATACATATGTATATAGGCCTATGTACAAAATATATATGCATATAAGCTTAAGAATATTAATAGTGTTATATTCGTATAAATATTTATTAATTCATTAATAAATTAACTTCAGGTAGGCTTAAATGAAGTATATACCCATCCCTGGCTTGAGAAGCTTACAATACACGAACACAATAGGCAAGCAAGCCTTTACTCCTCTATGGGATCACATTGTGAATAAGAATTGATGTACGCTGACGAAACCATTTGAAGAGTATATTATTATAAAAGACTACCGTACCAGACTATTGAGACAGGGTCCCCCACACTGAGTTCTGGAACCTTGTTACATAGTAACTCGTACGTTTTTGTATACATATACGGTGCAGTGTTAGTAACACTAGGCGACCTATGCTATTATGCGTACATAGGCAGGACCACACACAGAAGCCTTAGATGAATAACGCAAGTAAGCACACAGACCATTTTCGTCAATCTTGTAACGGAACTTTCGCAACGTAATGAATGCTTTGTTCTCAGAAGTAAAAAGAATTTAAAGTCGAAATCACTTTTGAGGCTTTGGCTATGAACAGGGTACATGCACGTGACTGCATGAAACGTTTTAGATTCCTTGCACATAAATGTTTAAAGCAGTATCTCAACTGAACAATGAAAATGTTAATAATAAGGTTGGGAAGAAACTCATTGTGGCAATTAATTGCCATCTTCAAAGGATATTGTGTGCTGAGATATACCGTTAAATGTTTAAATTTATTCACCAACTGGTAGAAACATGCTTCCGCCAACCCGTAGCTAAGGGGACTATAGAAAAATTTTCGTCCCCTTTACACTCTAAAAGCACTTGAATCACAAGGGAACTGAACCAACATTTTAGGTCAAATATTAACCCCAATTAAGCCTAATTTGGGTCATTATTTGACCCAATAATTTTGGTCGGTTTTCTCCTGACCCAATTTTGGGTCAAATTGACCCAATTGTTTTTACGGTGTAGAAAATATAAAATACTATTGCCTTAACGCATTTTAGCATATCTCTCACCAGAAAAATATTTTCAGTCCCCCCCCCCCCGGAACTTATCTCGCCCCTTTCAGTACTTTATCTTACTACAATCCTGAACTTGGGAAATATAATTTTCAACATCAATCTACTACTAAGCAGTGACCTTTTCTACTTTTAAGGGTTGTGGATCTCATACTTTCATTTTTGATGTGAAAACCATTAACAAGTTAAAATAGCGGTAATTCCCATCAAAATTCATCATATATTGACGATTTCACAAGACACTAATTATTTCTGCACCTACACCAGTCAATTGATAAAACTCGGACAATAATCCAGACAAATGTTCTGGTAATTATGAGAAATATTTTGGAAACGACAAAAGGCTTCTCGATATATGAACAGGTTGGTTTTTAAAAACCCCTCTAAAATAATAGGCAAATCAAACATTACGCTGAGCTAAATCGTAAAAGGTCAAATTATTTTTCATTCATTGGCTAAACTTTTAAAATTTGCACTAATAAGCCACCCAATCCGTAACGTGATATCATGCTTGATAACAAGGCTCGAGACTTCTGACCCTAACCTTTCCTCCTGTCTCTAACCCTAACCTAACCCGGAGACATGATATCAGGTATATTATGCATGTCTCGAGACACAAATATGATACCTTGCAAACAAAACGTAAGGATTTGGTGATTAAGCCTGATACGCCTTAAGAAACACTCTGATTTCGTTCATTACTGCTTGTGTCGACTTTATGTTATATTGCATGTCGTGTTATGGGATTAAAACCACCTTACAATTATGTTCTCTTGGACGTCACCTTCTTCAGTTGTTAGCCGGGATCCATGATGCCGACAACAGCAATCACCTGAGCAAAATTCACTTTCTTCCACCCCTTAAAGATACATGCAATCGTTAATGAGTTGCCTTAAACTTTCCAGACTACAATAAGTAAAACTACACATGGCCATATAAGCAAAGGACTGGTGGAGGGAGGGGGCAATCCCCTTCCCCCATTCCGGCCGATTAGATGCATGAGTTTGGGGGGAACATGCATACATTATCTGGCAAAATGTATCCTCATGTCAGAGGGCGAGTCTTCTGCCGGGTAATTCTTACAGCTTTCAATTCATGAAATGTGTCTTCCCTTGAATTTCTCTGCTTTGCGTTCTTGTAATCCTGTGCTCCTCTGTAATGAGTCCTATGCCCACGATCAATCGGAGTAATTATAAAACCCTCATCGATGAATAATGCGAATATGTTTGAGACGGTATCGATATTAAACCAGGGGGCTGATTACGGCTCCCTGATTAAACACAGCGATGCGATGAGGCTGGAAGCGCTAAAATTTTGGCAGTTGCTAATAATTAGGGAATTTTTATGGTTTGAGAATCACTTGTGATAAATAGATGACTACAAAAGATTTATTAATCTGTCAGAAAGACACCTCACCCTACCCCCTACAGAAATCTATATCTTAAAAACCTTTTGAGGACATTTAAAAAAACCGGGAGAAATCCTCGGAAATCGATTGGGGGCGGGGCAGGCACCTCATTGATCTCGACAAAATATTATCCACACACAATCCTAGAAAAGAGTGTATCCATGCTTCGGTCTCCCTCACGTATACACAAGGAAACTGTTGAAATTAAGCACTGTTAGATGCTATTTTCTGGCAACTGAAAATCGAAATAGGTATACATAGATATTGCACTGCACCTTTGAGAGAAAGCGATGTCGAAAAAGTGGGGAGGGCTAAAGCCGGAAAGCCCCCCCCCCCCACCCCCGATCCGCGACTGATGGCAGTTGATTTAAGGGTCATAGCTATATATAGATGTTACACTGACTGTAATTGGGTAATATTCTACTTGACGTTTTGCTTAAACTTTCTTCTAGTTAATATGAAATAGAGAATTTGTTTGTTTTTTACCTGCATGTATGCAAAATGCACTTGAATTAGCGACATACATACCACCTCCTTTTCCTGTTTTAGCTGGAATTTGGACGTGCAGCTGAAAACGTAGAAATGATTGTTTGAAGTAGTCACGTGTACTTGAAACTTCATCTGTAGGCAACGATGAAATAAGAAACTTATTATTTAAACCAACATCCGTTTCTGTTTTTCTTCAACTTTGAAATGTTTAATCCAAAGTACTTCCTTGTTATTTAATTTCTTTTCAAGAAGCTATTTAGTGTTAAATCATTATTCTCCTTTTCGGTTTGCTCGTTTATCAAGAAATGCAGGAAGGTTTATCCTCTTAATTTCAGTTTTTAAATTTGTTTTCACGCTTATGATTAAAGTACTTTATTTTAAAAGGAAACACTAGTTCCGTGGGCCGGGTGCGGATCCCGAAATTTTCGAGGGTATGGAACACAATGGGTAACCTAAGGTGCACCGAAGTTGCACCACGAAAACAAGTTTGCATGCTTGGGGTCCATACGAAGGGCCCCTAGGTTAGGTTAGATGAGGTTTAACGTCCCAGTTTCCAACCAATTGGTTCAAGTCGAGACGACCACGGCCTTTTTTCCAGTTGTGGCTCACTGTCTTGTTTTCCCCACTCCATTGCTTATGCTGAGCACCAAGCACAAAGGCAGTAGGTTCCATTTTTAAAGTCTTTGGTATGACCCTGCCAGGATTTGAACCCTAGACCTTCCGGCTGCAAGTCGGATGCTCTAACCACTTGACCACTGCAGTCGGCTTAGAAATTTAGTCGGTATGTGGAGTAAAGGGCGATATTTACTCTCAAAACGCTCCGATATTTTCTATTTAAGATATTATTTTCATGATAAAACTTGCATTCAGGCAGTGCTTTGAGACACTTCATTATCCTAAGAAACATGGCACTGTCAGGAAGATAAGTCTAATTTACCATTGCTTTGGAATCAGGTAGAGAACACTATTTTTTCATATATGTTTATCTTCTTAAAACTAGTAGAAGAATTCCACTTCTTTACAAGTTACAGACTTTGCTCTTGCATAATCACGCCTATGCCAAAGAGTATATTTGTAGCACACTGACGACTTGTCTGCTAACTTTTATAGTCTCCAGAGGAAATCTTAGCATTGTAGGATAGACGATAGACCGTGGCCAACATAACTTAAATCTGTGTTTTGTAACTTCACAAGAAACAAAGCTGCAGAGTATTGAGAAAGAATGGGACAATGAAATTTCACAACACAGGGTTGCCAGTGACGCATTAAACATTTATTTATATGATTTGTTTCGCTTGGACAGATAGTTTTCTGCAAATGGAAGTCTTTTTACTTATATAGCTAATAATTGTTCGGTATCTCAATCTAAAACATGCTGCAATCTCTACTTCGGACATAGAAATCCTCTCTGTGAGAGCATGACCACGCCTTCTCCCAAGCGAAATATTAAGAAAGACTCTTTAAGTGTGTACATACGTCCATCATCAAATTTTGCCTTTGCAGACAATACACTGAAATATCCTAGTTATTACTTCCATGCTGAAGTCCTCTTTTACAAATCCTTTGACGGAAAATCCACCCCGATCGTACATTTGAATAGTTGATGATATCAACGGAGATCGTATTGACATACTTGAGACAATGGGTTACAAACCTGGTTGATTAAAGCAGGATCATATCAGAGATCTAACTCCACCCTTGATGCAGTGTACTGACGTCAAAGGAGATCACGATTTTACCAAGACATTACACCCAATATCAACTTCAGATCGCTTGGGTATCCTTATTACACCAACGTACACGGAGAGGTATCGCGGTAATATGAAGCAAAGAACTAAAAGTTGAAAGGAATCTATCATGACGAGAGAATATTGAAAGAATGCAATGGTCGGCACTTCTCATACTTGGTTTATGGATTTATCATAATAAGAGGGTGAGCTCTATCTTTTTGGTTAAGGTCAAAAACCAAAAACGTTGCAAACACGATATTTCAAGACAGGGATGATGGATACTTCTCATATTTTGTTTATAAATTTATCATGTAAAGAAGGACTCTTCCTTTTGGTGGAGGTCAGAGATCATTGAGGTCAGCAGAGGTAAAACACCCCGAAAACCTTGTAAACACGATATTTCAAGCAAAGCATGATGGATACTTTTCATACATGGTTTATAGATTTTTTTTTGTCATATTAAGATAGACAAACCTAAGGGTTTTGGTGGAGATCAAAGGTCATCTGAGATCAGCAGAGATGAAACTACGAAATCCTCGTAAATGGAATAGACAGTGTGCAATACTCCAAACTGTGTCGTTTCGTAACTACCGAAAAAGAGAGGGTTGAATTTTTGTACCATTCCAAATACCAAATTATAGAAAACAACATATATCTTTCCACAAGCATAACTCTTGTACATTTAATAGTAACTGTAATTCCAATCAGCTAATCATGAACAGGTGCAAGAATGATGTGACTATAAACCTTATGCATTGACGTCAGGTGACGTCAGTTTGGAGGGCGTGCATGAACGGCGTAGATTTCACACGCGCGTGTACGATTGGTTGACAAATCTGCTGTCTGCATTTGTTGGTGAAATTTACAATACGCGCTTTTCCTCTAAACGAGGGAGCACTTTCTGCTCTGTGACGCCATATGCATAAGGTCTGTTACATGATTAGAAATGCGCATGATCATGGTGTAGTAGGAAGGTACTCGGTTTCTCATTTTGACGGCCGGGCTTCGAATCCTTTCCAAGACATTTATCTCTTCACTTGTGTCACTTTGTCTTCTGTTACTTACCATACTTTGGATAAAGTTGTCATATTTATAGAAAGATTCCAATTGTTTTGGTGGAGGTCAGAGGGCACTTTGATAGGTCACCAGAGATCAAAAACCGACAACGTTGTAAACAAAATATTTCAAAACAGGAATTAGCACCCCGCATGCTGCCTGACCTAGTCCGGTACTGCTAAGCACCGCCCGGTACCGCCCCTCACCTCCCGCCCATACAAATTTAAAAAAAAATCTTGACAAGGACTACTTTTTACGCAAAGAATCATAGAACCGACTTCCTTGTTACTATGTATACAGATGAAATAAAGTCAAATGAATTTATCTCAGTCGTAGAGTATTTTGACGACACTGCATTGACGTGCAAAATTTAAAAAAATACGTTCACCACTTTTCGGATCAACTTAATTATCAAAAGGCTGTAGATGACGTAGTTTCTATATTTAGTGGAAAAAAATTTATTACTTAATTCCACGAAATGGAAGGAAATATGTTATTCAAATACGAATATCAAACACGAAGCATAGGCGTAGGAAACTTTTTTTTTGCTGAACCTTGTCTCCGATTGCCGTCCCTGGGGGCGGGGTTTAAGGGGAGGGGATACCCCCTCCCCTTTGAAAAATTTTTGGGTATTTGAGGGTCCTCAGATGCAATTTGGTGCAACATGTTGGACAAACTTTAAGGAAAATTGCTGCAAATTTTTGACATTTCTTACAGAAGAGATATGAGGGGTTTTTGCCCTTGGATCTTGGGGGGCGGAGCATACTTCAGCCCCCACATTTTTGACTGAATGAAGCGAAAACGTTTGAGATGGTGTTCAAGAGAAAAGTGGAGAACATTTAACTGAAGGTTAAGGCGCGAAACTGTAAATAGAGAGCTTACGAAACAGGACGGGAGAGCGAACAGAACGTTCACTCGAGCGGAAAATCGATCTGCGCATGCGCCAATGCGAAACTCTCTCCTTCCTGTTCATTTTCAAGACGGTATTCAGGCGAAATAACGTCCGGTCTGCTAACGGGACGGATCTATGCAATTGTGTACACTGGATGTAAACAAGACGCACGCGTGTATGACAGCTGACAGCTAGCTACTTACGTTGATATGCACGATCACCAAGTCCAAGAAAAGAATTGTTATATTCAGGGGCGTATATACTCGAATTTCCGGGGGGGGGGGGTGAACTATTTTGAGAGTTTGGGACCGACTTCCATTGTCACAGTTGTACCGTCCAAATTTTCTGAAAAGCAAAAAAGAAAAAAAAGGTCTCTGGAAAATCGAAGACCTCTTTTTTTTCTTATTTTTATTTTATTTTATTATTTTTGTTTGTTTGTTTATTTATTTATTTTTTGGCTTTTTTGCACCTGAAGTGCTGCTCGTGACCGGTCCACTGTTAGAAAGGCACACTGGACTGCATTTTAGACCGACTTTTGATTTTCACTGGGGGGGGGGAGTGTCATCCCCCCCCCCGCATTTACGCCCCTGGTTATATTTAACTGTAAGAAGTTCCAGTTAGTTGTGAAATATGGCTACCAGCACAAGTACTTGTTCGGTGAGTGAATTTGCAGATTTAACTTTGATGATATTGTCCACGTTACAAAGTTTGAACACATTTTTTGAAGCCTCTCAGATTATCTGACCCTGTAGGCAGCCATGCTAGCTTAACAGCAGCATTAATTACCCTTACAGTTTAGTACATACTGACATACCAATTGATATTACGGGGATCCCAAGTTACTAAGTCCCCACGTAAATACGTTAAGTTACACGTATACTGTTCACGGCAGGGGTCGCGCTCGCGTCGCCGTCCATTTTGCATCGTAAATTAAAGGCAATAGGCAGTCGCCCCAAAATTTTCTTTGAAAAATCAGCAAACTCTTGCAAATCTCCTCTTATTGCATTACAAGCACCTCTGAAGATGTTTTGAACATAACTATCACAAACAATAGGTAAAGCAAGGTGAAATTCTCCTTGAAATCCACAATTCACTAACAAAAATACTGTCACATGATCAAAATAGACCATTCATGAACTAGAGTGACAGGATACACTCACTCTGTTTGGGGTGACTGCCTACTGCCTTTAAGTTAAGAACAGGACGGGAACGGTGTGCGAGGACGGTCACGGTCGGTCGATTCCCCCGTCGCACTGCCACTCCGTCCTGTTTCGTAAACTCCCTAATATCGAATCGAGACCGTTCGTGTTAGGTGCGCACTCGCCTCATGCAATACTTGATGGCGCCACTGTTTTTAACTAGCATACCTCGCAAGATATTTGCTGAACCGGGGGAAGGGACAAAGGAGTCCTCGTGATAGAACATCCCCTTGCCAGTCTGGTATCTTTGTTCATCCTAGAACACGTATATGGCGAAAATTTGTTATCTCAATCCCCCTAGATTACAGAAAATTTCACTTTTTTTTCCACACATTTGTTAGGACAGTTCGATGTAGCAAGCCCTGTCCCACCCCTCCCCTTCCCCCATCACACGTATCATTATGTTCACGAACATTTATCTGTAGGCTAGCACCATTGCTCAGCCATGCAGCTGATTCGGACATAGTTGCCATTCGTCTCGTTGTCAACCACTTAAATAGATTTATTATAGAGATAACATAATTTCAACTAGAAGCTCCCCTAAACCTACAGAAAGATATATTTTGAATACGTTTATAGAAAATATTGTAATTTTACTTTCTCTTCTTCTCTTCTTACTTTTTTATTTCTTTTTGTCACTTTCCCCTTAATTCTTTCGCAGCGAGGGGTGGGGCTTGGGGCGAGACTCCGAGCCCCCAAGCCCACCCCCAGGCGAGGATCCAGACATTTCGAAAAGGGGGGCTGAAAGCCCCCTTGAATATTTTCCTAGATTAACATTATGCTAATTTTCGCGTATTTTCTATTGTTGATGTGGCGAAAAAGGGGGGGCTGAGCCCGGGAAGGCACCCCCCACTTGGATCCGCGCCTGACCCCAACTCCCCAAACCTCAAAATTTGCTCCAGTCTTGGTCTGCTGTAAGTTGGTTTTCATAATGAAATTGAATTTTCTTCTTGTAGGTGGAGATAAATTCTTATGAACTGTGTTATCAGACTTGGGACTTGTTATCCAAATAACAACTCACTGATTTTAATTGCTTAAAAATGGTTCGTTCATTCATATTCGAAGTTTTTAAGGGTCACTGGTAATTTACATTAGTACGCCTAGAATTGATTGTCTTCAGTTGAAGCAAATATAGCTATAACTTCAAAGTCTACTTTTCCCTTCCATGGTAAAATGCCGAGATATCTGGCTTTCTCTTTCATTTGTCACAGCTTATTTTTCCATTTTATCGTTCAACGCTTTGCCGTGAACAATATTTCATTACCAAAATTTCTTATATAGATTACTCCACAACAAATTAGAAACCACAGCCTATGCACTACAAAGTATTTTTAGACCTTTGAATAAAATTCAGATTTGTAGATGTTACCAATATATATATATATATATATATATATATATATATATATATATATATATATATATATATATATATATATATATATATTAGGTTGATCAAGGAAATATCAGTAGAATGTTTATTCCCATGATCGCTACAACACTGTCTTTTCGCTATTTTCTTTCTTCCGTAACTGATATGAAAGGTAAGTGTGATCTTTTTCCTATGTAAGGTTACGTACGCATGCAAGAGTTTCGAAGGTCAGACAAACACACTAACTCAGGCACTCCCACACTCAACACATAACATTGCATTTCTCGTGTTAGGTAAAGTACAATATCTCATCCCCGTATACATTACGTGTAGGGATGTAAGATAAAAAGAAAAAAAGTCTGCTAACATTTTCACAGCTTTTCTTCAATGCCATGGGGCGTCAAACTCGGACGGCCCGAGCGCGGAAAGTTTTTCCTAGGACGAATGAGGGCTATTTTTAAATATTTCCATAGAAATCATGTAAATGGAAAAATTAATGCTCAGGTTAGAGTCTAGGTTAGGTTTTAGGGTAAAATTTGTAGTTGGACCCCTTCATCATGGGAGAAAATCACGAGGCCCGGCCGGCAAAAACTGTCCCTGCGTCACAGCATTTCGTATCTCTGCGGCAACTAGCCATTAGGGTGGGGTGTAAAATGAGTTCCACATTCTTGGTAGAATTATATTGTTAGGTACACTGTAGTGGAACCAGTGTACATATGATCTGTCATATGTGTGGGCTGAAAGCGGCACACATTTTGATACTTTTGTCAGAGTGGATCTCTTGAAATTTTATAAGAAAATATACTGTAACCCACTAAACAGATAACAGGGGCTTTTTGGAGGTCCACAAGGGCTACTTTTAATGTTTTTGATCGCAATTATTTAGGAGGGGAGGATGGTGATTCTCGTAACATTTGGTATTTTTAGCCTCCTCAACATATATCTGGGGCGATTTTGGCAGCTATTGGCTGGAGGGTCGAACGCTGCTTAGCGTATTTTATTCGCTGGTTGAAGGAATTAAGGAGGAAGTTTCTAAAGGTGTGATGTTTGCTATACAACTGTAGCACAAGCCCTACGGGATGACGTATTTTGTCTACCATAGTAAGCGAGATTGGAACAAAAATACATGGCAGACAGTAAATTGTTTTAAATCAGGGGATCCCCTAGTTAAATTGAAGTACACATTTCGGATACTGACGGCACACAAACTTACGTTACGTAAAATTTTATAGATACCACCGCTCATTTGATTACATTTGTCATATGGAAACTTTCAACTTAATGTAAACTTACACACTTAACGTTATGACAATGCATAATGAGAGAACCTCTCACCTTTTTAGACCGGCACATCAAACTGGGCAATCGCACGGCATGAAGTGGACTTTTTTCGACGTCACGAAACAACAGGAGTTTGAATGACTATGTTTTCTAAAATTGCCCATTGCTACCTATCATTTTTGCTTAAAAAGTATCATCGATATTTTCACCAAACATGATCGGATTTTACCGTTTCAAAGTTTGTTTTTATGTTAATTTATCTACAGAGTTAAATTTTGGCAAATATTATTGTATAACCATAAGATTTAATTCTTAAAATTTATGGGGAAAAATATCTACCGTAAGTGTGTAAAACGTAAAAAACAGCGTTTTGTAATCAAATCTTAGAACCAAGGTCATGCAAACTTGTCATGTATACACGAGATCAAATTCTTAACTGATTATGTACTATGTGGTTGCATGGGATAAACATGAACGACTATGAATGTCCGCTAAGAACAGAAGAAATTATTAGTTAGCTTGATTAATAAACGGTTTGCTAGGCCACAGCTACTAATTTCTCCTCAGAATATAACACACAACAAATCTGACTTTATTTTCACTTGCCGTAGAATGTCTCCAGTTACATTACAAACAACGAAACGATCGTAACAAGCCGACAAATCAGCTAAAGTCATATATTTGGGGCAAACACATCCACTGTCTCATTAACTGATGTATAATGAGTGGTAAACAATGCCAGACCCACCTTGGTTTGTTACGAAACCTTTTGAAAAATTCGATTCATAAGTTCTGATAACTCGTCGGATTTGTCCCTTGTTTTCAAATACGACCTCCCATGGGTTTCATTAAAGTCCTCCAGACTAAGCCATGGCGGGCGTCAAAAACAAGTTATAGTTAGAGGCGAGTAGAAAGTCAATATCTGTCCCATGCTGTCGAATTTACGACTAAAATAACGTTTTTTGATTCCATTTGTCCTACATTCTAGTTGAATCGTGAAATGGAAAAATGTCATAATCAGTGGTAATTATTACCATGGGAAATGTGGCCTCGAATTCTTTTTATACCGCACTGAAGTTAGTTGAAATAAAATGCACTAGTGGTCCGCCGTCATTTGATCTGCATTACAGTTGTTGGTAAATAGCACGTGCTCAGTATGAGAGCACTCTTCCCTCAGCTCGGTAATCGTTGCATTGTGACACGACCTTCTTTTTATTTTACGTATCAGACGTGCTAAAACGATGGAATTGGACCGCACTTATGGTAATAAAAATCTCACTTTAGCACGAAATTTGTCAATTGTATCGCCCAAGCTGCAAAATTCAGAATGTCATATTAATCAAAGTCAACTACTTTTCTGATAAATGCAATGATTATTTTGACCCTTCGCTTAGTTTACCCAGAAAAAGTGAGAAAAAACTAAAAACTAAAAAACTAAAAAAAAATCACAAATCACTCAAAAAGCCGTTTTCAAAGACGTTGAATCTGGGCGATTTTACAGGTCATCGTTTAGCCCGCAGTGTGGACGAAGTTTTTGTTCAGCTCATTGCCTTGGAAAAAATCCTACAGCTTTACAGTATATTGTCACAGGTACCCAGGCCCGTGGCCAGAATAACCAATTAAGGCGGCACATCGATGTTGGAGTTTCGCCGGTCTGGGGGAGAGGTCTAAGGGGAGGTCCCCCTCCCCTTTGAAAATTTTTGGCTATTTCAAGGACTCTATAGATGCAAAGTGGCGCGAGATCATTTTCCATTTTTTTTCTTATATTTGTATTCCAAAAATGCTGGTCTCGTAATAAACTTTTCCTCCTTCAGCTCAAGACCTTTTATTGAAAAATTGGGGGGGGGGAGGACGTGCCCCCTCGTGACCCCCGTGGCTACGTGCCTGCAGGTACCAATTAAGGGATCTTCCCGGCTTGTCATCATTTTGAGTGTGCGACTTTAGCGTTGAAGTGAAATGTGAGGGCGTAAGCAAACTCAAAACATAGACTAATCTAAAACCTTGCACGATTACAAACTACATTGCAATAAAGCAATAAATCTTGACAGCAGTATATTGAATGAAGTGGGACACTTTTTCAGTCTTCATTAATATTTAATATTTAGCATTACAACCTTATAACCGATGTTTTTAGGCTATTTGCTGTTCAAGAATACATTGAATGAGGTAAAGTGAAATTTATTTGTCTGTAACAGAGGAACTTAATATCATCATCATGCACCCAATAAAATTTGTGGTCAATCCATATGTGTCCTTTCTTGGGATACAAACAATTAGAGGTATACTATTTTGTGTCCTAAATGAACTTGACTGTACTATGGGTCATAACGGCAATGATTTGCTTAATTGTTTTCTTTCTTTAAAAGTAACACCTAAGTTTTCGTTGAAGTCTACGCTAGTGACATGAATGCAACAAAGTGTTTTCAATTTACAACTTCGGGTGGACTAAGTTGATCAAAGTTGAAAAGGGTTAAGAAAAGTCTGAAAGGGGAAAAAACAAAGAAAATGAGACATTATTTATCAATTTGAAGCTATGTTTGCTGCACACATGCATCCTTCAGGTTCACTTTCGTGAGAAAATTACTTTCTTCAGTTGCTATTACCCCCAAAACGTATTATAAGAACTTAATGTATTTTTCAGAATGTGTAGATTGAGTTGCTCCTAGAGACGTCACGGCACAGAAATTAATTTTAACCTGAAGACATTCTATTAATTGAATGTATTTGCTACAATTTGTATTGAATGTTAAACACGTCAAAACTGAGCACTGTGCAGGTGTTTGGTGGGAAATGGAAATTTCAATCTTCGTTACAGGCCAATTGGTCTTATGGCCTTGAGTTAAATCAAAAGAGAGAATTGGAAGACAGCCCTACGCATAGGCGTAGGAAGCGGGGGGCTGGGGGCTTTAGCCCCCAGTCAAAAATGTGGGGGATGAAGTATGCTTTCGCCCCGCAAGATAAAAAACCCCTTATTTGTCTCTTCTGTAAGAAATGTCAAACATTTGCAGTAATTTTCCTTAAAGTTTGTCCAAAGTGTTGCACCAAATTGCATCTGCGGACCCTCAAATACCAAAAAATTTTCCAAAGGGGAGGGGGACATCCCCTTAGACCCCTCCCCTAGGAGGGCGATCCGAAACAAGGTTCAGCCCCCCCCCCCCCAGTCTCGAAAAGCTTCCTACGCCTATGGCCCTACGTGTTTAATTCCATTTGTTCAATAACTTCAGGCTTGCCTTTCCTGTTACGGTAGGCTGCCACGTCTAAGAAAATTATACCAAGTGTCTCGAACTCAAACTTTTACGCACTCACATTGTGCTTTCCTTGCTTCTCGCCGTGACTGTGACTTACACAAAATATTAATTCTTTCCAAGAGTTTTGCTTGACGTTGTTGGTATATGTAATCCTTGTCAACAGTTTTAGCGTTCTTGGTATTATGTTTCGTGACACAGGTACTATGTAACATGAATCGCAGAAGTGAGGCGCTAGTTCGATTGATGAAAACAGTGCCGGATCCAGAACCTAATTCTAGGGGGGCAAAGCATGCGCAAGAAGTATGGATCTTTGGGGCTGATTTTAATTTTTTCCTTGCTCTGAAAATTCTAGGGGGGCAATTGCCCCCTTTGCCCCCCCCCTTGGATCCGGCACTGGAAAACAACATCCCTACCTTCAGCGCCAATAATCTAATGGGACACTTCAAAATTATCCCTCTCACAAGTTTACTTCTTTCCTCTCTCCCTATCTAAAAAGGAAAAGATCTATCTACCTGTCAACTGCATCTCCCAAACATAGCTGCAGTATAAGAGCCGAGTTTACATCACCCAAAGCCACATTCTGCTGAGTACACTACTGTGTGTGATTTCCTACTACTGTAACCTGCCACTTTATCACACGTCACTGATACGCACAAGTCATCTAGACCAATCAGAACTGATTAAATATTTGAAGGAATATTGTTTAAATTTATTATAATCATAGTGCAGTCACCAATTAAGTGTGAATGTAGATACACGGTGTTCCTAAATAACATAGGAGTGATGCAACAGACCCTCTTTAAGTCAGTAGGCAATCTTATTTGATAATGTGGTTGTACTGAAGATTTGCTACACTTCTATGTACAGTACTGTATTCGTAATACCAGTTCTCAATTTGTTCTCGTACCTGCAATCGCAGATATTTAAAGTATGCATTGACGTTAATGTATTTTTTTACTCGAATAAAAAATATTCTAGTAGTCTTTCTCTGTAAACCGAGATGCACTACACCTATCCTCGTACTCGTAATTATGTACTGCAACGATAAGTCTGCGAGTAGTCATAAGTATCTGGTACAAACAGTAAGATTATAATGCCATCAATATTTATACTGCGAGATAAATTCAGGACCTGGGGCAACTGGCCAAGGTCTCACAGTGAACTGGTGGAGCCATTCACGGCGATTTGTTCCCAAATATTGGGAGCATTTCCCCCTGTTCCCCGGGATCGCCGCCCATGGGTGGAGCAATACTTGGAGGTGGGGGAGGGAGAAGACGCCTCATTGGCCATCATTACGGTTCTGGCCTTAAAATATCACTGCCTCTCTTGCTCATCAATTGTAAAACCTTATATGACACCCTGCTACCCGACAAGTGATATATTACCCCTCCTGATGGTAACTTTCCCCCCAGGGTAGAATATTGAGAGTATGGCTTATATGGGATATGGCTAATTTGTTAAATAATTATTTCGTATCTGTTTTTACCAAGAAATCATCCATATTGGGGACTTGTAGGGGTTCTGATAATTCTTCTCTAGTTAGTGATGTTGTCTTGTCTGAAGAGTTGGTTTGTAATAAGTTGAAGAGTTTAAAAGCTAGTAAGGCCCCCGGGCCTGATGGGATCCATCCTGCCATTCTTCATGAATTCTCCGAGATTTTGTCAGTTCCTCTTTGCATTATTTTTCAGAAGTTTCAAGATTCAATTTTTGTACCCGCTGACCGGCGGATAGCTAATGTTACTCCAATTTTCAAAAAGGGGGATCGGAGCTTGCCTTGCAATTATAGGCCGGTCAGTTTCACCAGTGTTGTGTGTAAAGTTATGGAATCTGTAATCAAGGATTGTTTGCTTAAATATCTTTTAGATAATGGGTTACTCAATCTGTCACAGCATGGTTTCTTACCGATCAGATCTTGTGTTACTAATTTACTAAGCATTCTTGAGGATGTTTCTTTATCTCTTGATTCTGGTCACAGTGTTGATGTCATTTACCTTGATTTTCAAAAAGCCTGTGATAAAGTAAATTCATGGCTCAATGGTAGATCTCAGAGAGTTGTTGTTAATGGTAATTTCCCTTCTTGGAAAGAAGTTACAAGTGGAGTTCCACAGGGTTCTGTTCTTGGCCCGCTTCTTTTCTTAATTTTCATCAATGATATTGATAGCTCTCTCACATATAGTATTAGTAAGTTCACTGATGATACTAAGCTCTATAGGAAGGTTAGTGATAAGGATGATGCCTAATTACTGCAAATGTCATGGTCTCAGACTTGGCAAATGTTTTTTAATATGGCACGCCAAAAGGCTCACCACATATGATGATGTACTAACAATACACGTACATGTACTAAAATTACACGTTCATGTACCAAAAATACACGATGATGTACTAACTTCATACGATCATGATGTAAATTTACACCATCATGTACTAAATATATATGTTCATTATGTTAAATGTTACGATGTATATGTAAAACCACACGTTGTACATATAAAAACACACGTTGTACATGTAAAAACTTACGATCATCATGTTATTATTGTCCTCCCCGCATGCCATACTGAGTGAGCCTTTCGGCGTTCACGAAGTCCGCCGAAAGGCTCACCGACATACGTTCATCATCTAAACTCATGCGATGTACTAAAAATACACGTTCATGTACTAACTGCTTACGATCATGTACTGAATGCATACGTCCATGTACTGAATGCATACGTTCATGTACTGAAAAGTCAAAACTCACGATCAGCATGCAAAATACACAATATCACAACTACGTGATAGGTGTGCATGTGGGAACATTTCTGTGAAAAGTAATTTCAATTTATGCAAATTTCCTGAAAACATAGAATAGCAACAACGGGGATAGCACCTCTTGCAATAGTCCGGTAATGCCGTCTCGATAAGCTCCTCGGACGGCCGGACACATCCAGTGCTGACACTTAAATACAGTGCACGTACACAAACACCTGAGACGTATCTCGCGCGCCAATAGCATATGATGCATGGCATTATTTTGATTCCCTGACTGTGATGTGAAAGCCAAATTCAGAATAGCAAGATCTGCTCAAGAGTGCTCTGATCAAGATGGGCGGGATCATTGATTCCCTAGGGTTGACAAACACACAGGAAGTTTGAGCTCACCGTTCATGAGAATAGTTGGATCCTTTTTTCCTTACACCAAGTTCTGCTCTCCTGCGTTTTACTGTCGAATTGCTTATTTTTAGCAATTCTGCGATTTCCTTGTTTGAAAACCCCATCTCTACATATTCTATTAATCTGCCTTCTTCCGTCTCTAATCTAGGAGAGTATTCCGCCATCTTAAATTTATTTAACGAATACGCACTGTCTACTAGGCCTAGGCTAAGCTTGTTACTGTTGCGTAATACTGATGATGCCATGTATACACGCGCATTATTAACGGTCTATACTAGCGTGGCCTACCCAATAAGTGCAGAAAACTAAAAAGTACTTACACGCGCAAGTAAGACTTTAAAGTAAGACTTTAAAGACTTGGATAGGTTATTTTCATGGTCTCAGACTTGGCAAATGTCTTTTAATGCAGATAAGTGCAAAGTCCTTCACTTTGGTCCTAAAAATTTCAGCTATGATTATAACATGAATAGTAGTATTCTGAGTGATGTGACTTTTGAGAAGGATCTGGGTGTAGTTATTACAGGTGATTTAAAGCCATCTAGACAGTGTGCAGCTGCTGCTGCTAGGGCTAATAGGGTGCTTGGATTGATCAAGAGGAATTTCAGTAGTTTTAGTAAAGAAATTGTACTAAATCTGTATAAGCAGTTGGTAAGACCCCACCTCGACTATGCAGCCCAGGCTTGGAGTCCCTTCTATGAAAAGGACAAGCTTCTTTTAGAGCAAGTTCAGAGGAGAGCCACTCGCCTTATACCCGAGGTGAGACACCTACCTTATCATGTTAGACTTAAGCATCTTGGGCTTACCACCCTGGAGTTGAGAAGGATTAGGGGGGACATGCTTCAGGTGTACAGATTTCTCTCTGAAAGGAATCCTTTGTCCTCTTGCAATTATTTAAAGGTTCAATGTAATTCTCGGGTTCGAGGCCATTGTAAGAAGCTAGTTAAGAATTTTGCAAGGCTCGACATTAGGAAGTTCAGCTTTTCTCATAGAGTTGTTAACGAGTGGAATAGTCTGCCTGAGTGGGTAGTTAACTCCACATCTGTGCACTGCTTTAAGGTGAACATTGACAAGTTCTTCCATAAGTGTGGTAGAATCTAATTGTGCTGGGCTCGTTTGGTGTTGGTTGGTTCTTTGTTTTCAGTTTAGGTTGTATGGACTTCAGGGCATCTTATGGGGCCTTAGCCCTCCTTTGCCCTTTAACCTGTTATGTTATGTTATGTACTTAACCCGGTGATGATTCCACTAACACATTTGGATTCAGTCAACTGGATGACCGATCATAAACACGTGAGTTACACATGTACATCGTATAAATTGACAATGCACTTAGTACATGAACGTATGCATTCAGTACATGAACGTATGCATTCAGTACATGATCTTATGCATTCAGTACATGAAAGTATGCATTCAGTACATGATCGTAAGCAGTTAGTACATGAACGTATGCATTCAGTACATGAACGTATGCATTCAGAACATGAACGTAAGCAGTTAGTACATGAACGTGTATTTTTAGTACATCGCATGAGTTTAGATGATGAACGTATGTCGGTGAGCCTTTCGGCGGACTTCGTGAACGCCGAAAGGCTCACTCAGTATGGCATGCGGGGAGGACAATAATAACATGATGATCGTAAGTTTTTACATGTACAACGTGTGTTTTTATATGTACAACGTGTGGTTTTACATATACATCGTAGCATTTAACATAATGAACATATATATTTAGTACATGATGGTGTAAATTTACATCATGATCGTATGAAGTTAGTACATCATCGTGTACTTTTGGTACATGAACGTGTAATTTTAGTACATGTACGTGTATTTTTAGTACATCATCATATGTGGTGAGTCTTTTGGCGTGCCATATTTTAATGCAGATAACTGCAAAGTCCTTCACTTTGGTCCTAAAAATTTGAGCTATGATTATAACATGAATGGTAGTATGCTGAGTGATGTGACTTTTGAGAAAGATCTGGGTGTAGTTATTACAGGCGATTTAAAGCCATCTAGACAGTGTGCAGCTGCTGCTGCTAGGGCTAATAGGGTGCTTGGATTGATCAAGAGGAATTTCAGTAGTTTTAGTAAAGAAATTATACTAAATCTGTATAAGCAGTTGGTAAGACCCCACCTAGACTATGCAGCCCAGGCTTGGAGTCCCTTCTATGAAAAGGACAAGTTTCTTTTAGAGCAAGTTCAGAGGAGAGCCACTCGCCTTATACCCGAGGTGAGACACCTACCTTATCATGTTAGACTTAAGCATCTTGGGCTTACCACCCTGGAGTTGAGAAGGATTAGGGGGGACATGCTTCAGGTGTACAAATTTCTCTCTGAAAGGAATCCTTTGTCATCTTGAAGTTATTTAAAGGTTCAAAGTAATTCTTGGGTTCGAGGCCATTGTAAGAAGCTAGTTAAGTGTTTTGCAAGGCTTGACATTAGGCAGTTCAGCTTCTCTCATAGAGTTGTCAGTGAGTGGAATAGTCTGCCTGAGTGGATAGTCAACTCCACATCTGTGAACTGCTTTAAGGTTAACATTGACAAGTTCTTCCATTACTGTGGTAAAATCTAATTGTGCTGAGCTCGTTTGGTGTTGGTTGTTTGTTTGTTTTCAGTTAAGGTTGTATGGACTTCAGGGCATCTTATGGCGCCTTAACCAGCCCTCCTTTGCCCTTCAAACTGTTATGTTATGTTATGTCATGAGAGTTGCAATAAAGTTTTAGCGGTAAGAATACTCCATATAACACATATCATGAGACGCGAGGAAACCAAAAAAAGTGCAATGAATGATGGATCTGTACCTTTATTGGTGACGCATGGTTAGGTTTTATCCAGTAAAATATGTATATATATATATATATATATATATTATATGTATGTATATATATATATATTATATGTATATATATATATATATATATAATATTTATATATATATTCAAGTCAGTGGAATGCAGTGCACTACATGACAACGATAAACAACTTACAGCCTCTCAATTGTTTTCTACTTGCAGGTGACCATTCCTGTCCGAAGGATTGTGAAGACTTTGATTACGGTCAGATCCTCTGCTGGCCTGAAACAGACAACGGTACATTAGTGGAGATAGGTTGCCCGATTACTCCGTTTACAGATCATACAAGTAGGTTACGTTGCGTTTATATTAATAGAGTTGGCAACCACAAATATTAATTTATAGAACTTGTATAGCCTATTTAAAAGGACATATATGTCATCCCAAACAGAATGTACAAACGGGTTAGCTAAGGAAGTGTTGTTACCTTATTTACTAAAGGTAACTCTAAAGCCGCGGTCACACTACAACGAATTCGGATCGGATTCCGATCCGATTTTTGTGACTTTTTATTAAAATCTTCTCCATTTCTGGTCAGAAAGAGCCCAAAATTTGCCAGCCAGTGTAAATATATGATTTGCATCAAAGGTATATATGAAAATAAAATGTTAACTGATTTTTTCGTGACGTCACACCGTAAACAGCTTTTATCGGACAAGCTGTCTGTCGATGTGACGTCACGAAATAATTCGTATAAATTTAATTTTCGTAGTCCTGCGATAAAAGTCATATAATTACACATGCTGGCAAATTTTGGGTTCTTTCCGACCCGAAATGGAGAAGATTTAAATAAAAACTCACAAAAATCGGATCGGAATCCGATCCGAAATCGTTGTAGTGTGACCGCGGCTTAAGGGTGTAATGACAATTCTCACCCTAACAATTCCAACTCGGACAAGCCCTTGCAACCCACGCCCCCTACAGAACAATTCGCCCGGACAATTCCCACCTCTGACAATTTTCCCCTAACAATTCTCACCTAGGACAATTCCAAATTTTCTGGTAGGGGAAGTTGTCTGAGGGATAATAGACGAGTTGGGAAACTTCGATATACAATGCATGCTGGGAAGGAAAGTGTACCATAACAGAGACTGCATGTGCAAGACTGATATTTTGTGTAATCACACACAATTTTCGAGTTTAAAAATATGGCTCTCTAGACATCAATCACGGGTCAAAGAGAGAACATTCTTTAGAGGAAAAGGTCATTTTGAAGTTAATCTCCTTAACTTGGACCGAAAAGGTTGGACAGTATTACGGTTAATTGTGGAAGACAAAAACAGTTGTTCAAAGCCTTCGTATCTGTGCGAAATATGCCCGTGGACTTGATCTGTGGTACTACATGGTACACCAAAATCTAATTCCCAACTCGTCTGTTATCCTGGGTGGGTATTGTCTGGGTGGCAATTTTCCGAGGGGGGTAGGGAAATTGTTCGAAGGGAGTGGGGGAATTGCCCGAGGGGGAGGGTGGGAGATTGTCCGATCACGATCGATAATATGCTGCTGTTATCACGTTGAATTAAATGCCGTGATGGAGATAAGATATGCAACTCAGTGCATTGCGCCCTCTTGTTTTTTTCTTCAGGAACATTTTCGAGATTATGTGGAGACGACGGTAAATGGCAACATATGGATTTCAGTAGTTGCCTTGATATCCCAGACAGTTACTATGATTACCCTAATGTGACGTTGCAGCAAATTGAGGTGAGCTGGTATTAACAGGGAAGTGCCACTCTAACGGTAGAGTAACAGCTCCCTGGTATTAAATAAGGGTTGTGTGCCCCCGTGCATGGTTGTGACATTACACACTGTGTAACTCATTTGATAGGAAGTGTTCAAGTTACAGTGTCAGTAACATGACCATAGACCCTTTTCCAAATTTCAAATTTCCACTTACAAGGGATTATGAGATACAATTTTGATACGCGTGGTTTTTTTGTTTACAGTAAAATGCCATTGATAAAATTGACGCACACCAAAACTCTATCCCATAATCCTTTATTACTACTTCTTGAAAAAGCGTCTGTGACCATGACCACTTACCACATACCAATGACAGACTCCATATCAAAGGGGGGCTAAGGTGCCCGGATGACGTCCCACCTCCAAAGAGAGTTCTGGCCGGGCCATGCTCTTTAGAAATTGCAAGTGCTGCAACATGTAGCATATAAGCATACTTGATTATTCAAAATTTCTCTATGAACACCTCCTCAACCAGCATTCCACCCCAGGATGATGTCAGTGGCGGCGGAACCGGGGGAGGATGGTCTCAGCCCCCAATGAAAAAAGTGAAGGGGCTAAAGGGTATGTTCAGCCCCAATATTTGCCAAGTTGAGCTGGGTACATGCAGCTTAGAACACTCGAGAAGTGCTGTTTCCGGCCTTCTGGAGGGTTTGTGAACCAAAAATTTTCTTGTCCTCTCCGCGCCAACCAATGGTGACTCCCCCCAATCTTTTTTCCGTTCCGCCGCGTCTGGATGATGTTCACATTCAATAGCTTGTCTATTGGTAAAAATAATTCTACCTAGAGCTCGATTTGAATGGAAAAGTACCTCACGGGGCGGACTCTGTTTGCTCAGCCCCTTGAAAAGCTTCCCATATGACTGAACAAGGGATATGCCGAACAGTGCTACGTAGGCAAATGGAAAAGCGACCTTCCCCTTAAGACTAGGTGGTCGCGGACTTGACCGATCACTTTCGAATGTTGTTACTAAGCTATTGAAGAGTGTCCACACGTAAACATTATATAAATATTTATACACAGTGTATGATTCCTTGCGTAGGCAAAAGAATCTGTGCAATGGCGATGCCGTGTGTGTACGTGTGTGTAGGTGGGTGTGCGTATGTGACACTTTGCTTGTAAACACGGTATCTTAATTAAGGTAGGTAATCTTGAGGGATCTCGTCAATACCCCTTAATGAGTAGATGGTCCCTATTGTTTTGACGAAGGTTGAAGGTCATGTGAGGTCACCAGAGGTCGGTATAAACCTTGAAAACTGCTTTTAAACACCATATCATAAGATGGATAACCTGTTTATGGATGTCATCCTTGTCATGTGGATGTCCTTTATTAGGTAGGAAATGGCTATTGTTTTGGTGGTGGTTAAAGGTCATTTGAGGTGAATAGAGGTCAAAGCCTGAACAATTTTTAATACAATATCCGTGAGTTTAAACATTGGTTCCGCACAAAAAATGTTTTAAAAGGTCAAAAGCACCTACCCCCTCCTCCGAAAGTGATGTCTTTAAACCACCTGCAATCTTTCAGCTCGGCAGTCTATCTCAAATCTTGCTGCTGTGGCTATTATGCATGAGAAAATCAAGCATACATACTCCATACTGATTACCGATGATGAATCTTTCAAGCGACATCTGTGCCTGTTTATAGTGGAGAGAAAACCTGAAGACACGACATCCGTGCCCATTTGTCAGGAGAAAAATCCTGCAGGCACGGCATTCGGGCATATAAGCCAAGAAAATTCTTGCAGGCATGGAATTCGTGTCTATAAAGCCCATCAATTGAGAAAGTATCGCCATGTGATCGCCATCCTTCTAGGCCCAAATAAGTGTAGCCTAGTTGCTTGCCAGCTTTTGCTGTGACTGTTTACTATTGGTCAGACGCAAGATATCTTTATAGAGGATAATTGTAATGATTTTCTATATAGTTTCTGCAAATTACGGTACGAATCATTGGGACCTATTGAGCTAACTTTTACTCCATACAAATAATCGTTTACGCTTTGGCCGCGAGAGCAAACCTTCTGTTTGGCATCATTTAAGTGAGGGTGACTTTCGTCTGTTTGTAAGTTCAGTGGGATTAGCTTATTATTATTAGCTCACCAACTGTATAATGATGAGCTCAACACTGTATGTATTTTGTACTACATGCAACATATCAATTTAGTGGCGCCAGGTGGGGGGCAGGGGGGCCACAGCCCCCCGTCGGGGAAGGCTGCCCCCCCCCCGTCGGGAATTTTTTACAGTTTCGTCGGGGATCTTAGTCAATACGATAATGTATGCAGTCCCCGACGACGACGACGACGACGACGACTATAGTCGCCCCGACAGTTTACCTGTTTTTTGCTCTTAAGAGGACATTTTCTCTAATAAAACCCCAGTTTTCGGCGCGCTACGCGCGCTGTAGAGTCACTCGAGTTTCTTCAATAGTTCCATTTCACATAGCTACATACTACAAGTCTTGTCCATTTTACCAAGCAACATGTTGGCAGAGCACACAGTTTATGTAGAGGTCTTAAATTTCATCCCATATCCCAAAGGAGTCAAAGCCCAGTTGCTGCTCTCTCGTGTGTGTCAAGCGGTACGGTCAGTTGGTGAGCGACTCACGGAACAAGGTTTGGCTATTTCATCGGGTAATCCAGGTGGTTTCGACACAATGTATGCTATCCCCGATACGAAATACATCCCCACAGTTTTTCTTTTTTCTTTTTGTTCTTAATGACTAACGTTTTTGTGTAAGCCTATCGAAAATTTCTCGCGCTTCGCGCGCTTTGCAATTTCTTGACTCAGATTCGAAAGAACATTATCAGTGCACAACTCGGCTCCTGAAGTATTAAGTGATATTATGCAGATATGCCCTGCAGCGGCATGCATAGTTAGAATCCTTCATATCCCCTTCTCACCACCCCTCGACATAGAGGTTGTCGGAACTTGGGGTCGCTGGCATGGCCCGGCTTCCTGAAGGGAAAATTCTGTCGCCACCCATGGTCGGTTTACTTATTTTTGGTTTTTAAAAGGGTCATTTATGCGATGAAACCCAAAATTTTCGGTACGCCTTGCCCACTCCTCCTCAGTTCCGTTATTTATAGCTAATTATAGTAAAAGCCCTTTCCACCTTTCAAGTAAGTATAGTTCATGGATTTATGTAAATGACGGGAATTTCAGCTCATTTCGCTAAACCTCTCGTGTCTGTGGTGCGGTACGGCTATAGTGACTCGAGGGGGGAAGTACAAAGTAAATAATGCTCTACAGGGCCCAACTGAACGGACAATTGACCTATATAAGCTTTAAATAAGTACAGATTCATTTTAGTGTAGGTTTACCCCCAAAAAATTTCGCGCGCTTCGCGCGCTTTGCATTTTCACAGTTTAGATTCCGGGAAATACATTAAATCAGCACGGAAATATATTCCGCTAGTATATACAAATTTTATTCAATATATGATATGTACCGCAATGGCATGGTATAGTACAAAGGTTTTCTTCAAATCCCTCTCACCAACCCTTCGACGGCATCGGGGCTGTCGGGGCTTCGGATCGCTGGCTCCCTGGGAGTCTGGACCACCGTCGGACAAATCCTGGCGCCACCCCTGCGTATCATGTACAACGTTCAATAGATCTGTCGAGCTATCTCAGCGCCCAGGCCGTTTACACTGCTTGCACGCTAACCGCGTAGTTGTGTTGAAGAATTTAGTCCCCTTTCGCCAAATTCTGCACCTAAATGTAAACACAGTAATTCGCAACTTCACCACGAACTCGTGTCACTTTAAAGTTACATTAGTAAAATCACACTTCAGTGGCAAGGATTCACTAAGCCTTTTAGCTTTCTGCTTATGAAAGAGTATGAAATTGCAATCATTTTTGGGCTGTTGGGGAATGAACAGTCGCCCTGTACTTTGCAACGTCTGGTAAATCTGCTCTTGTTCCCCTAGAAGTAACATTCCTGACTTTTCAGAACATGACTATTCCATAAGAACGTTTAATCAAGCGGTTATTTTGCTCGGTTCAAAAAAATTCAGAAAACAAGTAATATTGTGATTAAAAAAAGCCATAAATGAAGTTTCATACTAAGTTATTGGGTAGCTGCTTTTCCCTTTAGCTTCAATTACAGGAAATACGAAACTTACAATAAAATGATGAAATTCTTTATCTCTGTAAGGGAAAAATTATAACCTACATTTATGTTGCAATATAAAATGTTCAAAGATTGTCTTTTTATAGCATATATGATACAATTTTGACACAATGCAAGCTTGAAGCTCAAAGTGTCCAATAATCAGAGAGACGAGCGCATGGAACGCCATTTTAACATTTCTAAGAGAGTTCGGGATAACATTAATTTAATTAAAAAAAACCGAAATTAATTTCAGACATATCGAATTAAATTGAAGATTTATCGAATAAGCCTTTTCTTATTTCAACTGCGCATGCGCAAATCTTGAAAAGCTGGGAATAAACAAACACACTTTTATTCGAAAGTTCGAGATAACATCAGTTTAATTCAAAAATTCGAAAAACACTCTTACTTCGCATGTGCTTGCCCGGCAACAAGGTAATCTCTGTGAACACCTCCACAATCCAAAAGTGCGGGCAAGCGGGTTTCCACTTTTCCCCTGAAGAGACTGCAGTTTACCTATGGTTAATTCGCTTTCCGATCCCTGTTTTTTCTTCCACAGTTTTATTTTGGTGTTATCGAGACATCCCGGACTGTGGAGCTGATTTGTTATTTTATATCTTGGTTCAGCTTACTGTCAGCATTGATTATATTCGCTTCTTTCAGGTCTGTATATTTCAATTTATCGAGATTAAATCTCTTTCTCCATCCAGAAGCAGATAATTTTCAGAGGCAGAACTTCATCCTATCTTCAACAGATTTATCTTTATGTTTGATTCTCTTACTTTGCTGCATTCAGTCTGAATATTCCTTGCTTGGTCAATGAAGGATGAGTCCCTTTAATTTTCATTTTCACAGGCATACAAATATAGACAGAGGACTACGTCACAAAGGTATCCACCGTTCGAACGAGTTTAGGCCTATCAAATGGCCGTATTTCTGTCATTTGCATATTGTAATAACAAATATGCAAAATTTCAGTAAAAGACAACATGAATAAAAACAAAATATCAAAATTCTTTATACTGGTCGTTGATTTTAACCAAGCCACGCGTACTATCTCCGAAAATTTGCAGAGCTTTGTACCTCAAATGTTAAATAACTGTGTTCACTGAACCAAGATTTACTCAGAAGGTAGCGCGCCACCAGTTCAAGGGAATTCCCCGTAGGATAAAACCAACAAATTTCACACCTTAGAAACTTTTTAGGGTACAGAGTAGACCATGTTGCTGAAAGGATGTGTTTGATTTATGATGAAGATTTTGTGGCGAATGCATTGAAGTTCTCACATTCTTTAAATGAAGACAGTTGAAGGAATTTCTGTCCCTTTTTTGTATTACATCCTTCCGCTATGTAAAACTTTGAATGTTATACAAGCTCTCTTAGGTCAAAATCGCAACGGTCACCATACCCAACTTCAGGCCCGTAGCCAGAACAACCAGTTTGGGGGGCACATCGATGTTGGAGTTTCGCCGGCCTGGGGGAGGGGTCTAAGGGGAGGGGTTGTCCCTCCCCTTTGAAAAGTTTTGCCTATTTCAAGGACTCTAGATGCAAAATGGTGCGAGATTTTCCATTTTCCTTCATATGTTTGTATTCCAAAAATGCTGGTGTCGTAATAAATTTGACCTTCTTCAGTACAAGACCTTTTATTGAAAAGTTTTTGAGGGCACGCGCCCCCATGCCCAACGTGGCTACGTCCTGTCCAACTCTGATGCCAGTGTGAAAGAGCTGCTTGCAAGCTTTCTTATGAGAGGTAGCTTTTGCTTTTGCAGCCCCTTGTGTGCAACGTCTAGACATGCAGCAAATGTAAACAAACTAAGTCGTCTTGAAAAATGATCAATTTTGGATGGATTTTGATGGAAATTGTGTATATTCTCTACATTTCCAGTGCATTTTATAAATTAAGTAGACAGATTTGACATTTTCACTTCCACGAACCTTTAACTTAATTTGAGCCCTCACGGCTATAAATTATCTAAATGCGTTTCTCGTCTCCGCCCACAGATCATTAAGGTGTAACAGAACGAAAATTCACGTGCATCTCTTCGTGGCTCTGATGGCTCGTATTACTACAGATATAATACATAAAATCAACCAGATACGAAAGTACAACCAAGAGGGTAACCTACGCCTTGTTGATAAAAGTGTAAGTAATCTAAAGCATAGGCGTACTGAGCAGAAGATGGGGGATTGGAGGGGAGGAGGAGCTTATGCCTCAGGCAAAAATGCAGGACTAAAGTGTACCCTAGTCCCCCCCCCCCCACACCCACAATCAAGGACAAAAGACCCATTTTTGTGCACTCCTTAAAATTTATCAAACTTTTTCAATAAAATATCAAATTCTTTCCATAATTGTACTTAAAATAAATACACAAAATGTTGCATCAAACAGCATCTAGGAACCCTCAGATCTTCAAAACTTTCTCTACAGGGGACGGGACACCCCTTGCTCTTAGACCCCCTCCCATTGTAGCGACCTGAGAGCCCCCCTTCCCCCAGCTGAGAGCAGCCTTCTACGCCTATGATCTAAGGAACCTTTTAAAGGTGCACTTTCATCTTCCCAGACAGTTAGGATTTTCCAAAGTAAAGTTAATTCTAGCGCCCCTCCAATTTAAACATCACAGTCTTATGACAACACAAATCGCCGACCTCGATAGAAGTTTTCGGATACGTTTTTAACCTAAAAGTTTAAGTACTGTTTCTATAACAGTGAGTCCCTGCTATGATATATATATTTTCACTGGGTAAGCTGTGCTTTAAGAAGTCTTAACTGTTACAAAGTATATATATAGCAAGTGCATTTACAATTGGTTTTTTCTTTATCATGATCTTTTCAATTCAAATGTGAAATAACAGTTACCCAGCGTTTTCAAACAATCTTCCTTACGTAGTCCTTGACTGAAACCACATATGTAGAGAACAAACTGTCACTCAACAAAATAAAAAAAGTATTATTGTGTACGTATGTTCATAATTCAGTCCCCTCCCCCCACCTTAAAGGAAAATGTCGAACATCGAATATTTTTATTTATATAACAAATACCCGGTTGATCGCGAGAGAAACACTCCTCCACATGTTATATCATTGCCCTATTAGTTGACTATCATTCTCTTGCAGATTTTAGAATTATTTGCGAATCATATCCAACACTCTAAAAACAGTTGGGTAAACTTTTACCCAAGGTTTGGTCCGTATGCCACCTCCTAAAATGTTGGGTAAAAAACTGCCCAAAGTTGGTCAAAAGGATTCGCATGGGTGAATTTTCCCCAAGTAAAGGATAGTTTTTAACCAACTTGGATACTTCCTTACCCGACAGTTTAGGAGGTGGCATACTGTTTTTAGAGTGAACCTGTCCCTTCAAAGAGACATATATTAAACAGTGTTCAGCGATCACTGTAGTGTTAAACTAACGAAACCAAAACGTCCGTTCTTTGATTTCTCACCAAATTAGTAGATATCAAGTTCTTTCATTATGCTCGGTGGTGCCGAGGCCCCCGACGTCGGTAGAATGAAAGACTGACATGTACCATTTACAAGCACATGGGATATATTATCCTTGCAAGATTTTTAAAGTTTACCTTCTGTTAATCTCAAATTACCTTCGACCTCCACCAAACACTGTGGAATTCTTTAACTTAATGTGGAACATCTTTATCAATTTGACCTCTGGTGACCTTAAATGACCTTTAACCTCCATTGAAGTTACTATTCTTCTTGACCTTAATGTGGAGCATCTACATGCTAAGTGAGAGAACCCTCAAAATTTCACTTCTTGAAATATCATGTTTACGAGGTTTTCACAAGTGCCCTCAAATAACCTTTTACCGCCATCAAAAACAAAAGAGATCTTGAATGAAAGATAGGGTTTGTGCATGCTTAGTACGAGATCTCTCAAGGTTACTCTTCTTTAAATATCGTTTTTGTGAGTTTTAAAAATCTGACTTCTGGTGACCTCAAATGACCTTTTGACCTCCGTGAAAAACAAGAGGCTTTTCGAATTTAATGTGGAACATCTACCAAGCTGGATATGAGATCCATCAAGGTGAAAGGTCATGTGATATCGTGTTTACAAGGTTTTCACCGTTTGACCACTGATGACTTTTATGACCTCTGACCTCCAAAATAACCATAGGGTACTTGCACTCAGTATAAGGCATCCACATGCTAAATATGAGATCCCTCACCCTTTTTGACATATCGTGTTTACAAGCAGGTTTCATGGTTTTCAAAGTATCACCTCTAGTGGTCTCAGATGAATTTTGACCTCCACCAAAGCAACACCGTTCTTTCTCTTAAATATGACTTATTCATGTACGAAGCTTTCAAAGTATTTATCATTGCTATCATTAATATATCGTGTTTGCAAAGTTTTTCGTTTTTCGACCAGTGGTGACCTCAAGTTATCTTAAAGAAACCTTGCTCTTAATATGCCAAATCTTTGTACTAAGTATGAAAAGTATCTTTAGGTATCCTGTTTACAAGTTAGGCGACACAAATACAAACACACCTCATACACACATAGCATGAACTCTCTTGATTGCTTAATTTCCTTACGCCTTTGGCAAGGAATTAAACAGGCAGACTTTTACATGTTGCAAGAATTTCTGTACTTTATAATAACTTTATTTTTCATTTTTGGGAAAAGCTCATGATAGAGGTCATCCTAATGTATTTGTTAGGTTAAATATGGAATTCTAACCCTTTCAGTGTACTACAGGATGCAAATAGTTGCTGTTTCCTTATGAAATTTTAATCTGTAATATATGAAGCACTCTCAGTCCCTCAAACATGTCTTAATGGGAAGGTCATTTAAATTTAAGTGAAATTTATCAAAGTGTGTAAGACCTTCCCGCTTCGTTGATTTTTTATGACATTTTCTTGAAATTCTTTGCTATTTCAGCCGTTTTTATGTGGAGGTTTATTCGCAGTCAACGAATATTTCACATTGTGTGCTTTTGCATGGATGTTCGTGGAAGGATTGTACCTGAATACATTGATATCTTCTTCAGTCTTTGGGAGACATAATTTTATTCGTTACTATATTATAGCATGGGGTGAGTGATTCATCTGTCTAGCTGATAGCTGGATTGTCAAAAAAGACGAGATCAACGTAATTGTCGCTATAGTGCAAGGCGTGCGTACAAAAGCAATGACGAATTTATGTCGTTAAATTGTCATTTTGTTTTCCTTTCCATCTCTATTACACTAAATAGTGTTGGACACTTTTATAACTGTCTAGCCCTATACAATTTGTACATACTGCTAGTAATGTCATACAATATGATGCCATACAGCACAGCCTTAGTAATGTCATGCAATACAGCTGAAGTGCATAGAGACAATTGAATTGACACAAACTACTTTTAGATTCTTCTTGCTCTGTGCAGCTTGCACTTGTACACCGACATACAAAAGCAGGTCTTTCGTACAACCTGTGTTACAACTGATAATGTAGTAATTGACCGATAATGTATCATGTTTACTACATTAACCGATAATGAACTAAAATTGACCGAAAATGTAGTAAAAATTTAACCGTTAATGTATCACTAACCGATAATGTAGTAAAAATTTAACCGTTAATGTAGTAACTTTTTTAACCGATAATGTATCACCCCAAAACCGATAATGTAGTAAAAAAGTTTAAACGATAGCGTATTACCATTTGACCGATAATGTACTATAGTAATATCTTGTTAACCGATAATGTACTGATGTATCATCACATTAACAGATGAGGTAGTAATGTTGCATTATTTGGTTAGAGTTGGTTAGATCATTTTAAGGACGTGCTATACAGTGTCTTCAAGATGTAAGGCTGTGCAAGCACGCCTCTGTAGCCGCCTAATACTACAGACGGGAAGTGCCGCGTACATACTTTGCCACCCCAACCTACAGGGGTTGTTGTAGGCCTATTGGCGAGTACAGAAATAAAAATGTTGCCATACGTTTATATACAATTCGCTACTCGGTGGAGGTACAGAAAATCACCAGCCTCGTTTAAGAGAAGTTCAGAAGAAATGACCCACACGCTCACTTGACCACCGAAACAACTATACAGACTTATATTATAGGGAGGGGGTTGGGTATCAGAAATTAACCACCCCCTACCAGGGAAATTGCATTGGTAATTTCACCGTTCTGGGACTAACGCTTTGTTAAAAACTTTGCTCCACGCCAACCGACGGTACCGCTCCTCTTAGATGATACCGTTTTATCTTTTGATGTGTATTAATGTAGGTTTTCTTCTACCTGCCGTATTCAAATTTGAGAACATTGCAAATACGTAGAAGAAATCAGTGATTCAGAGGTGTTTGGTTTGCCGTTATGGGACTACCTAGTTGCCGAAATATCTCCTCTCCGCGCCAACCGATGGTGGCACTTCGCTTTGACAGTGCCGTATTACCTTCAATTGTGCGCCTCATAGACAAATTTCTACCACCCACGCTCTTTAAATTTATAGACGTTTGAAAACGAGATGCAAATTAAAGCCATCAGAGGTGTTAATTTGCCTTTCTAGGACTACCTTTTCGCTCCGCGACGAGTAACGGTGGCGCTCCGCTAAGATTATGCCGAACTACCCACAATTCTACATCACTGGCTTTCTACTATCCCCCCTTTTCAGGTTTGTAAAGGTTCACCGACTGTTTAGAGGCAATTTAAAACCCTCGCAGGTCTCAATTTTGCCGTTTTAGGACATTATCGGTTAACAAGAAATTTCTACATTATTGGTCAATTGTAATACATTATCGGTTAAATTTTTTTTACTATATTATCGGTTTGGGGGTGATACATTTTTGGTTAAAAAAATTACTACATTATCGGTCAATTTTTACTACATTATCAGTTAGTGATGCATTATCGGTCAATTACTACATTATCGGTTGTAACAACCTGTATAATAATGTAGGATGCAAGTAATGAAAGACAAGGCAAAACATAGCAGGCAGGTAGTGGACTCTGCTGTGCTTTTGCTAGTAGCCTGATCGCGTGATGATTAAAATAGTCCTGAGCTATGGGGTCGGTAACAAGAATGCATGGGCGCAACAGGGTGGGGGGACGGAGAGAGCTGCCACCCCTAACTTTTGAAAGTGGAGGAAACAATCCCCTCCACTTTTTTCCAGAAGCCTAAGTTTGATTCCACAGCTTGTAATATAGCTGATTCAATAACGCCAAACTCGAAAACGTTGGAAACACTCAGCCATTTTGTAGTTTAAAATCGTAAAAATGTGCCTCAGATTATAACAGAGATCATCTGGCCTCCAAATATTTCCAGGGCCTTTTAGTCCCGGACCCTACTTCAAGGGTTTTTTAAATCTGCGCTTGAAGTAGTTCTGGTCAAAGGTGGTGTTCCCCCCACAAACACACACTTTTTGCTAGCCACCCCCCACACCCAAACACGTCCTTTTTGCTAGTTGATGACGCTTTTGCATGAATCATAGCAGAACCAAAAGAGGTTAGCGCAGTACACTCTAAAAAAAAGTCTGATCAGAAGGGCACCGAACAGGAATCTGGTCAAAAGTTTGACTAGATCCGGTTCAAAAAATGAACCCATTCTGATCATTTCTGAACCAAATCTGGTCAAACAATTGAACAGATTACGGTTAGGTGCCTGGCTCATCAGATTAGGTTGAAATTTGACCAGAACTTTTTTAGAGTGTAGAACCAGGGAGTTGCTAAATAACAACTCCCTGGTAGAACCAAAGGAAGGTTAACTTTTGTATACGGATTCTTTAGCGAAATTGAAACACAATGGCTAAGTGTACTTCTGTTCAAGGCGAGTCTGCCATACCTGTCAAGCGATACAACAGTGTAGTTCTGAGCTATTAAACGCCATCAGCTACGCTTCACTACTACTAAAAACATCCCACACGTTGTCGGCACTTTGTATAAGTGATGGATTTAGCTAAACTTTATCATGCACAAAATATGTACAGTTGATGGTATTAACACCAGAGTTATGATGCTTCGACGAAAATGTTTATCATTATCGTTGCATACTGAGGGGAGTCTCAAGTACTTATCCCTTGCATGATGTTTTAACTGGTAAGTGCACTAAAGCCGTGCCGCTCTTGTCATTATAATGTGCTACTTGACTTTTTCACATATGCTATAAGCATTTAGCTTCCCTTGGGAATTCCTGGTTAAAATGAGATACTAACAACAATGTAATCTCGATAAAATGTTAATAAAAAGACAGGGAGGCAGATAATCAAAATGAAAGAAAACAAATACATATGATAAAAAAATTGAAACTTCGTAAACTATATTTCTTTTGTTTTGAATCTTTTCTCTAAAAATAGTAAAATCTTATCAGACAAAAACTAGGTTTCGACAGAATGAATCTTAATGGTGTTTCAGCCGTTTGATTTCTTATTTTTCTCTTTCCACAGTTCTCCCTGGCCCCTTTGTACTGATGTGGGTGGTTTTTATGATTTTGACAGCAGAAGGACGGTAAGTCATCAGTTCAGTGAAATAAATACCTGTCATTCTTTCCCTTAAATACACATCTATTTCTAATGAATGCAATTTTAACACTTGCCTTTGGTAATTACTTCAGTCTTGAGGAGATTAAGTTGAATCTGACACCTTGGGAATCTCATCAAATTGACTTCCCCGTATTTCATACATACCCTGGATTTCACTTCGCTCGAAGCAGTGTGCAATGGATTCTATACCAATGATTCTCAGCGGTATTTTAATTAAAATGTGCTGAATTGAGTGCTTTAAGTTCATTTGCGATTTTCTCATACAAATGAGAGCAGCAGATTCTCTGGAGACAAACAATGATTTGATGATCGCACGGAGATTCAGTAGATGACATTAGGTGATAATCCTCGCCTTATGTGCAGATGATCAACATTAGCTACGGTACTGGATGATGATATATATATATATATATATATATATATATATATATATATATATATATATATATATATATATATATATATATATATATTTCTCTAATTCGGCACTTAGGGGGAAAGTTGTTGTTGAAAAGTCGACCTTAAGGGGAAAAAAAATTTCGGGTGAAATATAAGTTTCGCCTTAACGTTTCCACACACTTTTTCTATAGGAATACGTAAACTTACAAGGGCGCCCTCTTAGATTTACAAACTAGATGCCATTACTTCAAAGTTGTCAAATTTACGGACACCTAGCTGTTAACACGAACGGATGGCTGGCCATTGAAATAACGTTAATTATATTTTTAGACGTTAGGGCGAATTTATTTCTTATGTATTTTATTATCATTTTTTCGCCCTATGTACAAGCAGATATAACAATTTCCCCTTAAGGTGGGAATTAGCGTTATATATATATACATTTATATATATATATATACATTTATATATATATATATACATTTATATATATATATATATATATATATATATATATATTTATTTTTATATATATATATATATATATATTCACAAAGGGCGTCCCAAAGAAACACATGAACGTGATTACTGTGAAGCTACTCTCTAAAACTAAAAACAGTGGGGTAAATATTTCAACAATACTGGATGCGTATGTGGAAATACCCAACCGATTACTACCGAAAACTATTAATGGTTTAAGAACCATTATCAGCTTTCACTGTACAAGCTATGAGAATTGGGTGGTTAGGCGAACTCTGTCCAATTTTAGTATTTTTGCGTACCGGTACTTACCCAGTGTTGGTGAATTTCTTACCCAACTGGATTAAGAGTGTATGATTCGATGTAATATGTGCTTGCTTCAATTCAGTTTCTATTAAAATGTCATAACTTTGTCTACCATGTTATCTCGAGGACCACTTATAGAAATTAAACGCCAGTTTTACCAGATTGCTTGCCCAGTTCCTTTTTTAACGTCAGAAGTAGCTTTCGTTACACATACAACCCCTTCCACCTCTTGTAAAACAAATATCAACATTTTCCAAAAGAAGTGTTAGAATTTCACCAACTAAATTAATGAACGGGCAAAAATCAAAAGTATGATCTAAGGTATCCGGACGATTATGACATAAATTATTCGCTGGAACGAGCAGACACTTGAATTTACCAGTGCGTGATTTTTTAGTTAAATGACTTTATTTTTATGACTGTAAATGATTACGCTGCACGAAGGTGTTTCCCAAGTTCCTGCATGTTAAGAAGTGACACCGTCTTGTGAAAAATGACAGCACCTTTGTATCGCTAAATCATGAAAACTTTGCTAGGGATTGGTCAGATATCAGTACTTAGGTACTTAGGAAAAAGTAGATACCAAAAGTTATTTTCCTCCTTACCCATTCTGCACAGCAACACACATAGAATGAACTTCAAAAAAACTCAATCAACACCATCCTTCTTTATAACAGACTTCCACAAAATCGCTCGCCAACTCGCCATCGGCTAGTAACATTGTGCTGATAACGACCTTCATATACTCTAGCCTCGCCAGTTTGGGAAGTGGTTCTAAGGCCTCTCTACACTCACTAAGCAGGAGGGTATATTACTACCTATTACAGCTTAAAGGGCAATTCACGTCATCCCAGACAGTTCCAATTCTCCCAACTAAGCAACTTGTAGCTCTTCCCATAACTGTACATATCTCCTCCTTGTGCAAACACAAAACCTAAAAACCTATTTTATTGCTTCAGGCCATGTCCTGGCGGTGAGCATACAAGGGTATAATGTGTAATCCAAACACTCTCTCTGCATTGTGTGGAATGTGAGTTACTCTGCATCATTTAAATTTTCAAACTTTGGTGTCAATCAATAAGCAGTAACCAACTGAGAATTTTGATATACCCCCACACTAAAAATGTACTTTGGGTGATAACTGTCTGTCTTAAAGCTCTGCTTAAAGTGGCTGACTACAGGTTTCATTCACTGTACTTTGAACACTGAGTAGTAAATGTTTCGTCCGAGTTTGGAAACAAAGTTAAACAGTTTGAATGTAAATACGAAATGGGGCATTACTTAATATTTGCTGTTTTGGGGCAAAATGTAAGATATTTTCGGGCAAACAAACATGTATTAAAATTTCGGGAAAGGCGTGGAAGCCTCTCCAGTTGGAAGTAGTGGAGTATTGTTATGGGTGTGAGCCAGTCTGCTCAGCTGGAATTGACTATAAGGGTATTGGGGAATTACTTCGTCCTAGTGCAGTTGTTAGGAACTCTGTTTTTCCTATCCTCTTTTTCTCCTCTTTTCATGAATGCAAAACCTATTTGCTGGGGCGCCGGTAGTTCGTGGGATAGGATATATACATCAAAACATCATCCAATGCTAAATATGAATGAAAAGTAGCCAAAAAAAAAAATAAATAAAAAAACAAATTCTCGGAATTTTATTGTGTTGAAATCGAAATTCGTTCAGTGGTAACCATGACTTGGCATTTTTTCCATTTGACTGATAATTTTCAAACGAGGCTAGACTTTTCTGCTGACAAGATCAGCACTTGTGTTAGTTGCGATTGTGTTCATTTTGGTCAAAACTACGAGGCGAGAAGACAGCTAGTACATTTTTATGGCTCTCGCCAAGCGAGTTGGTTTGCAAATTCTTGAGGCGGTCTGCCTCATATACTGCTGCTGCACGTAGGCTCAATTATATAATTGGCTTTCTGTAGTTCCATTACTCACAAATATCATCATTAGTACAGAGTATTAGCTAAAGTGAAAAATCTTTTTGCAGTTAAAAATGGTTTTGCCTGTCAAAATTTATTAAAATTACTTTACCTTCACTTTCCTTCGGTCGTACTGCATTTTAAAATTGAAAAACCTTTGTAAGACTTTAATCGGGCATTGACTGCTGAGTGAATAATCTCTTTGCACAGGGGAAATGCATTTCGCACAATTGTGATGAACATTATTAATTCTAATGTTTCCTGAAATTAATGTTGCTAGTTGTGTATTAAACGACATATCAGTACGTTCTCCTCCTATTAGACTTACTCCAAGTATATAGTGGAACCTAGTCGTTTGTCTGAGATACAGACGAAATACATTCTGAAATAAAATTAAGCAAACCCCAAATCAAACAGACCAGTAATAAAAAAGTTTCACAGTTCTACTTTGCATACTGTGTATGTACATTAATCCCATGTGAACATAAAGGAGTAGCTAACTTCTTGCTTTTCTGAAGGGGTAATAACCCATTATACGTCACCAAAGACTCCGTTTCGTATTTATCAGCCAATGTTGTGAGTTAACATCGCTCCCACAATTACCAAGATCCATTACTCACACGCCTTCGGCGTTTTTTCGTCACATAAAAGTTTGACTTCAATAGAACAACCATATACTGCCATATTGCCTGAAATGTATATTCCATAAACAGAACTGTCTCTTTTTTGTATTTTGCTTCATTGTAACGGTAGCATTTACGACTTTGCTCTACTCAAAATCGTTTTAACAGCATTAAATATCACAAGCCCGTGAAACGTTTATGACCCCTGTATACGTCATGGCACACATACAATGGTTTTTACTCCAATATAAAACAAACTTTTCATTGGTAACAACATTTTTTACCCAAAAAGACTGACTAAGATAAACCAGTATATAAAAATCCGTAAATTGAAGAGAAGAAACATTCAATACTACCTGTCTGTCTATCTGTTTTATTTCATGACAGTTTGTTGGATTTATTTTGGTTTGCTTTCTGTAAAGGAAATTTGGTTTGAAACATTCAAGAGGCACTTATTTTGGTTAGTGTATTTGTAGCCAACAGTAAACACATACGCTACCCGATCGCAGAAGTAAAAACTGTTGTATACGCAATTGGAATGTGACGAAAATGTTTTGTTTGTAAACAAAGTTTTGTGTCATTTTCTTCTTATATTTCTAATTTTTTAATGCGGATTTGAACTAACGACTTTAAAATGCAATAAAAGAAATATAGCATTTCTGGTGTGACTATAGGCTCATGTGAAGACAATTCTCTAGGAGGGGTGGGGTGGGGGTGAGGTGGGGTGGGGGAAGTATTTGTCCGGAATTTTCCACAATTATCAAACAATGACGACATGATTTTTTCCAGTACAGCCACATGTCTGTAACCCGGAAATCGACAAAATTTTAATGGGGGAGGGGGTTGCCGTCCCCCGGACGTTCATCCTCATGCGCCTGTTGCAAAGACTAAAAGTGTATGCTAGGATATCGATACCACATTTTAAGAATCTTCGTGGTCAAAAATTGCGACAAAATTGCCGAGTTTTCCACCTTGTTAACCGGTTGTTGGATTTCTGGATGACTTCGTTTCACAAATATTCAAACATGTGATGTGATGTTGTGAAACTAATAAATGAATTGAAATGCATGTAAAGAAACTGGCGAGTGTTCTTGTTTTATTCACAATTTTTTTGAGTACATTTCTTTATTCTTACATACATGCACAAATATTGAAATTGCATTTCAAAGCAGCTTTGGGATTTACAGAATCACTTCTTTATGCTTCTAAACCTTTGTTATGTCGATGCCCTACATTTAGATTTTAATAGCTTGTTCACCAGTCGCTCTTTCTGCCCTCATGTTTTCATACATTTAATTCAGATTATAGTTTGGAAAGCATACGATAGCAGTTTGCAGTAATAACAAACTGAAACTTAAAGCCGTTCTCTGTAAGTAAAATTAAATTTTACAAAAGCAAGCTTCCTCTTCGCGCAACATTAAGTCAAGAATCATGGTTCTTTCACAGTTTATCTGTGGATATTACAATGGCGCCTTAGCACTCCACAGCTTTTAATATATTTCCATTCTCCATCTCTTATAACTCTTGTCTCCACTGAGCATCAGAATCTGACGTAATCTATTCTGAAAGCAAAACACAGACGAATTAAATCGCTGAAGCTGCCAATGCTAAAAGCTTTTGATAAAAGATCTGGATTTGAAAGGGATGTAGTATGTATCTTTTGTGAATATTATGAGCGTGAAATATTACAAATGTTGTTTTATCTAAATTTGTCATGCATATTTTATGAGCTTATTGAATGCAAACACCCATCGTTCATCCACCCGAGTTCAGCGTTTTATAATTTTTTTATTTTTTGTATTGATCGTTTCAGGTGTTGGCCGCTTCACACAGAATCCCTATACTACCTCATCTTAATAGAAATTCCAAGAGACTTTTTATTCATCGTGAGTATGTAGCTATTAAAGGAGAGAGTTGACACGGTAACTTCATAATTAAAGGCGGCTTTTAAGCAATTCTTTTAAATATTTCAACTTCAACAAAAATAGCGAATACTCTGTGTTCTTAACAAAAGCCTTAGAATTATTGGAAAACATTTAATGATATCGTTTGCTTTTTATGATAGCTTCTTCATGCCTTGAAAAGTAAGGCATATTTCTTCTTTCAAAGTGGAATATTCAAGCGGGATCAGAGACACATTAAACCCCATAGAGGGTAATCACATCAGTCCCTTATTACTCCACAAAGGGTAATCAGTATCACATTGATACTGTCCGCGTTAAGACTGGATTTCGCGTGTGGGATCAGGACAGGCAAGGTTCGCGAAAGAATGCAAACTGCTTACCGGAAGTGACGGGCACACAGAAGGTAACGCGAAGTTCGAGTCAGTAATATATCGCTCTAGGCTCACTCACCGTTTTTGTCTCCCATTGCCGGAGTCTGACTCAACCGAAAAAGGAGACCACAAAAATTCCCTTATCTGCCCGTGCTGAGTATGCACACGGTCTGCCGCGTGTATTGGGAACGTTTATATCCACATTGCGGGACAGGTCTTCACTCCTTCAGTCTAAACGCGACCTAAAATTGCAGCTCGATGTTTTATTTATCTCCTAATTAAAGAAACATTTTTGTACTTTGTTCATTCTGGTTATTGTTGCAAGTTTATTTTATATTTTTAATGTTACAATTTTCTATTCTCTCAAGTACCATTGCTCATCATGGAAAAGAAATCCTCTCTTATACGTCTAGCCTAGTTCTGTCTAAAATTCCAGTGCACAAAAGGAGCATTTATATATTCTATTGAAGAAAATAACCTAAAGTCATTAGTACATGTGAAACTTGCAAATTTTATTGAAATTCAGTGATTTAACAGTGCTTAATTCTGTGCAAAGTTTGTAGTCAAACTGGGACTGTAAATCGTACTCAGTTGGACTAGCTCACCGAATTCTTATTGATATGGATAGGACAGCCTAGACTTACGTTGAATGCGTAGTGTCGCCACGTACGTTCACGTAAGGCTTACCAAGATGGTCTAGGGCTCACGTCTTTTCTGTATTAAGTTTCGACTGACAAAGTCAAGTGGTTTGGCTTACATTGATATGCGACGTTTTGAAATAAGAAAACTGGGAAATTTAAAAACAACAACAATAAAAACAACTAAACAACAACAACAAAAAACAGGTTCGGTTAAAGTTAAGGATTCCTATAAGGGATTTTCATGTTTTCTTTTCCTCACGTTGTGCTTTGTCTGAAATACTTTAGATTCATCATTAAATACGCAGGTGACAGTAGCCCAGTGGCCATTTCTGTAGGTCTTAATCTGTTCAAACGAACGCGACACTTTTGGTCGCGTGGTCCTACTTCCATGTTTACGGTATAAGAACTTGTTTGTGGACTGGCTGCATCCTGCTTCGCATCCTGCTTCGCTCCAGAGTAGAGAACCATAAAGGAACTCTACTCCAGAGGTGACGATGGCGCACTCTACAAAGCATCTTGGTAGCTAACTATACTGTCCTTAAAGGATGTTTTAGTGCTTTGTACCTGGTACTCTACATACGTTATAAAAGTAAAGCTTCCCAACAGAAAAATAGTTGTGGAGAAAGGAAACTGGAAAGAGGGCAGTATGCCAGTATTCACCTACGAGCCCATGAATGCACGATACTGTTTAGTCTCAGAATGGATGCTGAATATGGATAAACTACTGTTGGTTTGAAGATATCGGTCTTTTTCGACATTAGCTACAGTCTGTAACCAGGGGCGTACTTAGTGGGGTATTAGGCCATACCCCCTCACTGATGCAGATTTTTTTTAATTTAATAACCTAAAATACGTTAACTTTTTAACACAAATTTTACTTCAAAGGTAGCATATGTAGCACAAGATTGCATGTAAGGACACCTAAGTTTTCAAAAAATTCAAAGGGGAGTGGACGCCCCTTCCCTTTAAACCCGTCCCCCAGGTCGAGGATTACAAAACATACTGCATGGTCCCAGTGAGAGAAATCCTGTCTACGCCACGGTCTGTAACATTTTTCTCACTGTTCAAGTAGAGTCACTAGCATGCTTGATAAGAAAACTGTGGACTATCACTGCAGGCGAAACTTTACTCCAACATGACCTTTGACCCCGAAGGGACACACGGCTTAGCACGAAGTCCACACCGATAACTTTGCATAGTGCAAGTAATTACTGTCTTGAACAGCTTCAACGAAGTTTGTGGAGTAATAAAATATAGTCATTTGCATATGAATACTTTGGAAATGTAATTATGTATGAAGACTCACTCTCTGCAACACTTGATTGTAACTCTGTACTTTTAATTTTAATAACATATTCTTCACGAAACTCGTTCTGCCTCACTCTCGGCCCTGAATATTCTACCCCAAAGGGGATTTTTTAGGTCAATCTTAAACGTTAGCTATGTGAGTGATCAAAGGAGCCCCCCCCCCCCCCCATGGCCTGCTACCATAGCAATGACTGTAATGGACTTTGTAAACAGCTTTCATGAACGCTAAAGAGTGACCTCACGATGGCGTCATTTTCACACCCGTATAACGTCACCACTAGCAATTAAATTGCATATTCACGTAACTTTGTGTAATATTAACAGAATCACTACTCATAATAATTTTATACTGTTTTGACAAGTTATTCTTGTACGTTTTCTTGATTATTTCCACAGCTTAACAGTATCTTCCTTCTTCACATTATTTACGTGTTGGTGACGAAATTACAAAATAACAACTCTGGTGAGACACAAGTAATTAGGTAAGTGTTTTTTCTTCCCGTCCTTACAAAAAATTCCAGCCTCCACAGAAAAATTCTAGGTCAAACTTAATAACAAAAATCACTTATGGAAGCGTTCGAAAAATATATATCAGGAAACATGCACACGAGTGAAATATCCAAGCCTACAAATTTCTCTCAGTTTTATGCAAATTTTTCCATTATTAAGAAACATATTCGAAAATTAAGCTTTAAAGAAATTCTTAGCTGAATTTAAATGAAATGATATTTAGTGTGACGAACAACGACGTTAACATTTTACATTTTTGCATGACGGCTAGCAACGAAAAGTTAACGAGTTGAACGTATGGGGTGTGTCTTCTGATTGTCATTTTGACAGAGCTTCACTGATCCTAGTAGATCTGGGTATTGAGATAAGAATTTTGAAAAGAAAGGCAAGAGTACTGTCGAAAAAGAACATTGCTTCAAATTAAAGAGTCTATAGAACGTTGGATCATCTTCCTAACACCTTCCTTCTTAGACAATACATTCCTTCTTTTCAATTATCTCTAAATTCCTCTCTTCTCCCCACCCCAACCTTTTTCTGTTATTCTTTATTCAGTCATTTAAACTGTTCAAAGAAAATGAGTCTTTACTGCTTTTATACATTCTATGTTTCATTTTCAGGAAAGCAGTTAAAGCCTTCTTTGTTCTCTTACCACTTCTTGGCATCAGCAATCTCTTGTGGTGCCTGCCCCAACCCAAACCAGGGGACCACAGTGCAGTAATCGTCATATTCTACTACGGAATGCTTTTCGTATATTCCTCTCAAGGCTTCGCCGTTGCTATGCTTTTCTGCTTTTTAAACAAGGAGGTACTGTATTACTAGGAACGCAGATCGAGCAATAATAATTTCTGAGGACTTTATTATCTTTAAGGGAAATATTGCGTTTGCGGGACGGACACTTTCTTACACGTTAAACATGATCAATAGATGTAGAATGATAGGCAGGTCAATTAAACTAGTTGGGTGACTTTGTTTTCAAGAAATAAGGTTCACACCGAAAGAAACTCGCTGCTTTGTGTACATTAAATAATTTATTCACTCAAGTTTCCAATTTTCAAGTAGTACAATATTCATTACTAATGAACTACGTTATTTTTTGAAAAAGAAAAGCTATTGCCAGTATTTGTTGGTGACAAATTGTTCAATAACGATGAAAGTCTTCTTCTGTCTGTTTAATGCATATTTAATACAATATTTCCCTTTATCGCATAAATAACTTTATTGAAATCCTCCCTCTGACGACACTTGAAATGCTATACATATTAATATTCTTCTTGAAATAAACTGTAACATTTCTGTACTTGAATGGCTAATTACGAAACCTTCTATTGCTTAAACTTTGATAAATGTGAATTGATCCTTAAGCACAAAACAATCAATTTACTAGAAAGTAACTTGTGTCAGGCCCGTAGCCAGACAAGGTACTGAACTGGGCGAACTAGCTTTCACCCTTGGCTACGGGCTTGCTTTGTGTACTAATGTGTAGGCCTGTATGATTGATCCTCATCATTAGGGAAGAATCCCTTCATTTTATGGAAAGATGAGTTCTTCAGAGAAAAGCTCAGTAGTGTTTATGAAGTTAGGTGTCTGTAATCCACAAGTTGTTAGCCACTTACGTTAACAATATTACAACGACTCTCTGCTCAACCTGGCTTCCAAATAGTCGCATAATTTAGCCATGAAAGTTGCATGGATTGTCTCGTAGAAGTAAAGAAGCTTATATAAAGTAAAGAAAAGTGTTGCAAGGTTGTTAGAGTAACCACCCCCATCATGATCGTGGGAACAGTTCACTGAATATTCATCTGTGCGCATGAATATTAATCGCATGCACAGTATGTGTTGTACAAGTTACAATCATCTTTTCAACATTATCAGCAATACAAACGTATTGTACTGCATCAACATACAATGTATGATACGTTTACAAACTTATTTTAATGGTTTGTGTTCTTATACTAGGTTCGTGTTTTGATTAAAAGAAAATGGCGAATCTGGGTGAATTTCATGGATGCTCCGATGCGGAGGACTTCCGTCATCACCTCTACATCAGACGTAAGAGTTAATCTGATCATGATGAGTAACGTCAATGATGGATAATGTTGGTAGGAAGTTCAGCAAGTGACGTCATTGTGAATCTAAAGTGACTCGATAAAATTATTGAATATTTTAGGTACCTAGTAGATAACCCACTTAGCAATAAGGACAAAACTTTCGGTTGAATTTATTTATTTTTATTTAGATAGTATAACGACAGAGCCTTGGCCGCAATTCAGAGGATCAGAGGTCACGTGAAGTTTCTTTCTTGACAACTCCACGTTGGTCGGCAACGGTCTGACTTGCAGTTTGTATGCAGTGCGCATCTCATGATATGTTGTCTTTATTTGCTGTACTAGGGCGTGTGTGAATGTATGTTAATTTACACGACACAAAGCTTTCCTTTTGTCGTCTAGCTCGGCGTCAATATTTAACCATGACGTCTTCTTGGTCTTCTATAGTAGAAGATTGTCACGTGATGTCAGCTCCCTTCCGTTTACCATACTATCGGTCACATCACATGTGCAAAAAGTCTGATAATGTTACATGCACACAAAAGTGCAATGCACTTGTAGACATTTTTGCCGTCAATTGCCCTAATGTATTACACTGTACCGGTGCCTAGGACCCTGTTGTGCTCATGCGCGTGGGTCGTTAACGTAACTTCTGCACATGAGATGTGGCGGTCGACTTGACGATGTAGGAAACGCTTTAAGGTCACCTGTATACGTGCATATGAAATCTGTAAACAGAGCGGTATGTACTCTAGAAGCGAAAGTTAAAAATCTTAGCAAAACTTAAGTTAAATTCATGCCAGTGGTTCCTACCTGCATGTCGGCAACTTACACATCAAACCATTGTCCCGGGTAACAGTGGGTTCAAGTGATGGAAGTTTGTGTATTAAACAAATGAATTATATACCCATTCAACCCTATTGTGATGATTTTCTCCTAACAATGAAGTGGATCTTACAGTATTTGCGTCTCTTAATTAAATTATATAAGTTACATCTCTTTCTAAAACTACGGAAATGATTCGCCCATGATCGTCCACTTTGCATCATTTTCACAAGAGTATAGATTACAAAACGTCTTCTTCCTTCGGAACCCTCAACCATCTCAAAGGGCCTTATGAAATGACTGAAAAGGATGATTTTCACCTAAAATCACCTTGAGTTATAACACTTTGCTAAAGCTCACATGGTGCTCGACACCTCCCGCCCCCTACCCTCCCCCCCTGTAATGTACGTTTTGTAGACTTCGGAAAATGATGACAAACTGTATGTTTCCATAGCCTCGATGGTGTCATCTGGAAATCAACTTTGAATGATGACACGTATAGTCTATGGAGGCCTTACTCGTGTGACCACTGTACACCGTGTACGGAACTGGGCGGTAAACTGCTTCGCGAATAGGAGATTATAAAGGGCACCTCTTGCTTGGTTGACCTGCTTTTTCCTAGCTTTATTAATTTTATCATTATAATTAAGCATTGTACCTAAGTAGGTATAATCATGAACAATTTCAAGTACAATATTATCAAATTTAATAACAGGGTTTTCTTGCATTACCTTTGGAGAAAATATCCACTTTCATTTTACTTGCATTTATTATTAGTCTTTTCGGGAGATTCCCCCATTCGGGAGAATCTACTTTTCTCCCGATCGGGAGAAAAATTGGTCATGGGCGCCGCCATTTTGTCTATTTTACCCACAATCCCACGCCTTTTTTGTGTACATTGCCAATGGCGAATGGGTTTTGGAACCCCCTTGCAAAAATTGTCGGTCTAATGTAATGGAATTAAATGTATATTCGGAAGGTTTATTGTCATAGCTACAGAAAAGCCACGTCCTAATCGGTGGTTCATTACGCCGTTTTTCAGTTTTTGAGTGGTTTTCATTCTTGCTTAACCTTGTTTTTGTTAGGCTGGCATGCCTATACAATGTCTTGCATAAGTTTCCCCCGTTAGGGAGAATGTTGGTTTTCTCCCAAATGGAAGAATCTCCCGGACTGGTGTTAGTTTCTGTGTATCACTGTATAACTTTACTGCATCTAATACAACTTGCAAATCTATATATCACAGTATAATAATGGAAGTAGCAAGGTAGTACTTCCATGGTATATCTTCACTGCATCTAATGCAACTTGCAAATCATGTGAGCAAGCAAAATAGTATCATCAGCTTAGAGTAGGCAGAAAAATCAGAAAAACACTTCAACGTCATTACTACTTAAATTGCATTTCACAGATTCCGAGAGCTTATTTACTCCTTGATAGTACTTGCTGATGAATAACTCAAAATTTAGATACAGGGCAAACAGAACAGGGGACAGGTTTTCACCTTGTCTGACCTAACATTATAAAAGAAATATTCAGACTGCTCACTATTGTTCTGGACAAACGACTTTGCACTTTGATATAAATTGCATATAACGTTCAAAATTTTTCTATTTATACCACTGGAAATTAATTTAAACCACGAAGACGCTTGATTAACTACATCAAATGCTTTCTTTTAATCGATAAATGCACAGTAAAGCTCACTTTTGTTAACTTTTTAGAGGTCTGTATCGTATGAAGAACAAAAATGTGATCAATGGTAGAATAATTGCTTCTGAATCTAGCTTGCTCATACCCCAAAACTCCCGCATACTGCAAGAAAGTATACATTCTGTCATTGCGAATAGCTGTAAAGAATTTACCCAAGCAGCTTAATAAAGTAATCCCTCTATAATTATCAACATCATCAGGTGAGCCTTTGCCTTTGAAAATGGGGTTAACAACGCCAATAGTCCAATTTGTTGGGACAGTTCCTGTATTAAGTACTAAGTTATGATTAAATTTGCAACAGAAGCTGGGATACTTTTCAGAAACTCCTTTTTTATCAGATCAATGCCAGGAGCTTTATTATTACTTAATTTTTTAATCTGATTTACCACTTCAGAAAACACAATTGGGGTGTTTAATTCCTCAATGACTGACGAAGAACTACGGCAAGGTCTGGTATTGTCATCATTTCCACAACATGTTTCATGCAATTTTGTTAAATGAGCCAAAAAAATTTTAAATTGGAATTTTATTTACTGCATTAGAATTATTACTTGCCTTAAAGGGAAAATGCAGTCACCCCAATCAGAGTGAGTGTGCCCCGTCACTCTAGTTCATGATTGGCCTATTTTGATCATGTGACAATATTTTTGTTAGTGAATTATGAAATTCAAGGAGAACTTCTCCTTGCTTTACGTTTTGTTTGTAATAGTTATCTTCAAAATGTCGTCAGAGGTGCTTGTAATGCAATAAGAGGAGATCTGCAAGAGTTTGCTGATTTTTCAAAGCAAATTTTGGGGCGACTGCCTATTGCCTTTAATTAACTTCCAATAATTCTTGGATTTGACCATTTTCAATTCCTTATCTCCTTATGAAAAGTGTCGCAATAAGTACTCTTTGCATTCTTCAAAACCGTTTTATAATTAGTAAACAAAACTTTCAACTTTCTATGTTACTTCACTTCTGATTTTATTGTGAATTGGTTTTCTTTTGAAATATTCCGTCGTCATCTTTCTGCAGTCATTCTTAAACCATTTATTGCATGCTTCCGTTTGGACGTTATTGCCATTCATGCAACAGCTTTTCACAATACCATTTTTTCTGCAGTGGCTAAGAATAGATAATTAAGTTTATTAATTTGCTTATCCGTCCACTCCTGTGAAGAATTTCACATCATACTTAGCCACATCATTTACAATAACGGGAATCCCCTTGTTATCAAATATATTTAGGGAAACTTCTTTCTTTTCCTTGTTCCAGACAATTCTTTTGCTTTGCAGAGTATTAGTCATATCAAAAGAGAGGGCTAAGTTAATTATGCTCCGAAAGTGATGCACAGGTCTTCTGTTGTGCTACTACTTTTAATGTCAACCAGATTTAAATGTGTTTATAAGATAGCAAAGGGTCAAATACATCGACAATAAAATTTTCGAACAGGGGGAACAATTCAGGATGAAAAATAACATAGTCTATACAATTTTTGCCCCCGCGTGTTAAATTACCAGGTCTCAAGTCCAGACCAAAGCGACCATTCATGATATGTAAATTACAGTTTTTGCACAATTCGCTGATTAGGTGACATTTGTTTGTTCGTTCCGTCATCTTTATTATGTCTTGAAGTGCAAGTACTTGGGGTATCTAGTTCACCCTTTTGAATTAAAATTCATATCTAAGATGCCCACACCATCTTGCTGGAAAACGAAGTCTTCATGGGGAATAAAGTCATCCGAAAGTGGTGACGTCAGTGGAGACCTCTACACACGTTGCGCACAAACGTTGGGTGACGACACGTACCCGTTGCTTGTAAAAGTATATACGCTTTTATAGATGCAATGATAAATTTATCAGTTTTTATCAATTTTAGTCTTTTCAAAATTGCAGTTTACCATTTTATGTTGAGTTAATAAAACTTTATTTATGTGTGCTTCATTGTAGGTCAGTACGCGTAGCAACGGCAACCACAGACTGCCAAGACCCGGAAGTAGTACATTTGATTCCGTCACAATGCCCGGAAGCACCACGTTCGAGACTCTTGCCTAGGTTTAGAATTTTCTGTTATTTTGGTTATAGTCTTAATCGTCAGTGGGAATTGAATTAAATTATCGTTCTAAAATGTAAGTGATCACCCGCATGCAAGGTTGAGATTGATTTGTAATGACATACTAGAGCTTATGCACTGACGTCATCCTTACTTGATAATCTCCATCTTAGAGGACAAGCTGCATTATTGGGTATACAAAAGTGTACATCGGTGTCCTATGAGCAATTCCACTTCGGTTTCTTTGACCCTATGACGTCATGTGCATATGGTCTGTTGCAAAGCATTTTTGATACCTTGGTGATGAAGCACTACATAAAAATCCGATTATTATTATTAAAGTAAAGTTGAGAACTTCCATGAGGTATTGGTCTCGTTAAAACTACTAAAAACCTCTTTCCCCTTCTCTATTACACCAATTGCCTCAAGGCTGGACGTTGTAATTATCCAGATCATGACATGTAATACAGGTTGTTGGAAAGAGATAATTAATTGGCTTGGTGATGGAGATAGCCTCGAGCATTAGAAAGTGACATATAATCCTACCCCACGAAAGTCCAATTTTGTGCGGTCTGAAATCTAACATTTTAAGGGGCTGAATACGGCATGCCTAACGGGAATGTTTCCTTCTATTTTATTATGCACCCCAATGTCCTAGCGTTATACTTGGCACAATAAACAGAATTCAGTATTCTTTTGTCGTAAACCAACGCTTGTGCGTGTCGTTTCATTAGACACTCTTTGAATGTTGACAAGGGGGAACATACCCAGGTACCATCATAACTTACTCTTTAACTTTCCAAGTGGTAACATCGGTAGCATTTATTGCAGCCCCAAAGTGTAAGATTTTTTTTGCTGCAATGCATTAATGTCCAATGCAATGATGTGGTTCAAATCTCTCAATGACTTCTCAAAATGCACTCTGCAAAGTTTGAAAGAAGAACGGTCTTACTGACGCACGTTTAAACTATGTTAGTATGGAGACAGAGTTGGGTTTAAGTTTGTTAAACTATCTTTCTGACCACACACTACTCTGCACGACCATAGAGTTATAAGTGAGGGTGAGCAATCAACCTGTTTAGAATAGCACTGAAATAAATATGATTTAATCACCCGCGGCATGCGATTGTAACTGACTTCGCGACTGGCAACTATATAAACGCGCGTGAAATAAAAACAAATAAAAAAGAAAAAATAAAGACAAAAAAAACTAATCTTGTAAAAATAAAAATAAATAAAAAAGTTACAGAAAAAATGGAATGAAATAAAGTGAACCCACCGAAATTGTGGAAAGACAGATGAGGTGTATTTTAATCCAAGATTGTTTAAATTTATATTGTATATGTGTACGTGATTATATTAGTACTTTACATATTAAATCAGTACCAAATAATAAGTGCTTTGTTGTGCTCTACAAATATTTTATATATAAACTGGTTTAGCTTTATCCTTCTTCGTAACCAAGACAGTATTTCATTCTTATGTTCTCATGAAACGTTACCGTGCCAGGTCATTACTTGATCATACGGTAGTAGATAAAATTTCGTTCATTCTTCTAAAAATATCTGTAATGTATATTTATCACACTGTTAATAAGTAACATATCATGTTTTCTTTTGGCAGACAGGTTTAATAGAAAAATGTCTAAATTTCATCTAAGTCGTAGAAATAGGAAAATATTTCAATTTTATCGTGGTAATATAAGTATTTATAGTGTGACATGCAGAAATTTTTTCCTTGATTAGGTTTACCCCTACGCTAGACTTACTATGCAAACTAGATTTAAAATGTAGCTAGAGAATTATCGTGGGTGGACGGCATTTTCAGAAATCCCTTTTAGAGCAAGCAAGTTTGCCGTGTTTGATCGTCTGATGTACGGTCGCTTAAACATACCTCGCTCAGCCATAGGCGTAGAAAGCTACTCCCAATTGGGGAATGAACGTTTAAGACCCCAATTCTGGGGGAGGGAGATGTGAGGAGGCGTTTCCCTCGCCATTTGAAAATTTTTTGAAATGTTTGAGGGTCTTTAGATGCAATTTGATGCTATATTTTGTGCATTTTTTTAAGTTCATTCATTAAACAATTTGCTTCTGTGTTAAAACGGTTTGATAGATGCCACAGAGTGGACAAAAAAAGGTTTTTGTCTCTTGAAAAGGAGAGAGGGGAAGCATACTTTAGTCCCCACAGTTTTGACTGGGAACTTTCTCCAACCCATCCCCCACCCTTCTACGCCTGTTTGCTCACCATACTTGAGTATTCATTTCATTCATCATATAGGGCGAAGATGTAGGTTCAGAATACATTGACGACAACAATAGACCACATATAATAAGAAATTTTGTTTTTTATTTCCAGAGAAAACAATATCTTTAATAGACGTAATGAAGTTTATCGAACCTTTTGAAGGTACTGGAGTACTTTTGTTCGTCTACAGTTTGTGAGAGTGTGTTCATGCGCAGTCCAAAGTTTCGTTCTGGCTCGCTAACAATGCTTGCCAGTATATGGAGACGTGTCATTTATGTAACATTTCAAAGGTTACAGTGTTTACTAACAAGCTGGTGTATAAAGAAACAATATGTAGGAATTCTGCTAAAGCCACAAGTAGTTGCAGATGTGTAGCACGGTTGAGGTCGGCAAAGTTGAGGAGAACTTAAAGGGAAAACGCAATCCCCTCAAGATGCCCAAAAGCGTACACTGCCACCACTGAAAAGTTTGTTATAAAGACTGCAAAATGCAAAGTTTATTACTACCTAGATTTTCTATCAGAGACGTTGTACCATGCAATTCAATAACCATGTGCCCGTTATTCATAGCTTATTACGAAGCACAGGTGTAAAATGTTTTACTGCATTCTTTTTCTTTTAAATTAATTGTGGATTACGCAGTAACTTGTGATGTAAATCATTCATGGACTACTTTCAGAAAGGAAAATGAACTCAAAAGTTGTGTGTTTAAGGGGCCAATTTTCAAACGGACTCCAGCAAGAGGCTGGGTTGCCGAAAACAGCCACCATTCGAAGCGATTGCCCGGTTTTTTTACTGGAAGGTTATACTTTTGCTGAACTTTTGTACAGTTGTAATTTTCTTCCCTGCAACAACATCCCCTGAAAATTAACATGTCAAAATGTGTATTACTCACACTTTCAGATGTCTGTCTTGCTTTGAGATTTAACCTACCCACTGTTGTTCCGATGCAGCAGTGTTCTGGTTATATCATAGTTCTCATTTTAATTAATAAACAGACTTTGTGTTGTGTTTTCTTTGACACCAACACCATCCATTGCCAGCACACGTTAGGATAATGTAAAGGCCGAATCTATACATCTGCATGTGATCAAGTTCGGTCGTTTGTACATTAATACTTTGTAAAGTTGTAAATATAGTGTTAACAAAATGTAAATATTAATATATTGTAAATAAATATTTTTTCGCACTTGTTGAGAGTGACAAGGTTTTTGTCTTGTTGATCAACTAGAACACGAATTCAATCTGTACATAACGTTGTTGTTGTCTTTGTTATTTTATATGATAAATGCGACTAACAATAGACCTTATTTATTGACGTCACGTGACGTCAGTTTGGAGGAAAACAATGGAGCACACGTGCACGAACGGCGTATATTTCGCACGCGCGTGTAGTAGACTTACGCGCGTGTACGATTGGTTGACAAATCAGCTGTCTGTATTTGTTGGTGTAACTTGCAATGACGCCATTTTCCTCCGAAGGAGGGAGCCTTTCCGCTCAGTGACGTCATATGCATAAGGTCTATAGACCCATTTCACGTGCCATCATGATAGGCTATGTTTACGACGCCACGCTGGAGGTACACGTGGAAGGTGGGGGGTTCTGTATGTTTAAGGCCTTGTGCACGGTTACCCTTTCACATAGTAGGACATATGCGCACTTGTGGCACAACTGCCTGGCTTCGATTGATTGGTCAGTTGGCATTCGCATGTACCATTGCGCCTAAAATTAACTCAAACATGGCGCAAAGGTGGCGCCAGGTGGGGGCATGCCCCCACTCGAGGATAGTACCCCCTCCTAGAAGTGTTGCATTTTCATCGGGGAGCCTGTCATCCCCGACGTCGAGCAGTCTCCTCCACAGTTTATATGATTGGCTTTTTGAAAAGGATAGTTTCTTCAATAAAGAACCCAATTTTTCAAATTTTCTTTAATAAAAACCCAAAATTATGAAATTTTTAGCAATAAGAAATCAAATTTTTCTTATTTCCTCCAGTGTAAAAGCAAAAATTTTGCTTTTGTCACGGCTTTGTCAACCCATCGCCTTTGTCAGGGTTTCGAGTCCCCCCCCCCCCGGACAAATCCTGGCGCCAACCCTGACATGAAGGCTATGTAAGGCGGGTGAAATGAGTATTTAATAACAACCGAACACCCACATATAAGAGCAAGATGACTCGAATGACAAAGAACTCAAAGTAAACTATTTTCCCTTTGAAAGAAAAAAACATGTATGATCTCGTTCTTACTGTTTGAATATTTGGTTATCCAAATCTGACCAGAACGGCTCATTTACTTGTTATTTTTCCCTATAAAACTTTTTGAGAACCATATATTACTGCTGTCTTCTTATATCACGCCCACTGAAATATTTCTCGTCTCTGAAAAAAAATTCCCCTTCATCGCCTTGTCTGGCACATGCCTTTCGGTTCCTCGTTTATTTATTTATTTATTTATTTATTTATTTATTTATTTATTTATTTTGCTTGGATAAATAAAAATGTCCTTGGTTTAAGAAAATAGAAAAAAACAAACAAATAAAATCAATTCACTCAACTCACGATCAATCTTAGAGTGGAGAGTGATTTGGCGTCACTATTAAATGTGTCAAATTTAGTCGCCAGATCAAGATAATCCGATAGACCATAATACAGTATAACTATGCCCATAACCAACGAAAATATTGGCTGCCTTAGAAAGGAATTACACTAGAAAATCCTTCCTGCGATGCGACAGAACCATGAATTGGTAAAAGTATTGAAACTTGACCTATAGGTTGCCACACAGCCTATCGAGTCACTTCTGCACATACTCTATGACCATAAGCGTAGGAGACCACTTTCAAAAGGAAGGAGAGCACTATTCCCGAAATTTTAAAAACGTTTGCCTGAAAGATAACATTGATTTTGCCCGAATATGGCAAATTTTCTGTCAGAATGGGGAGGGGGCTGCAGCTGCTAGCCTCCCTCCTTTTATGCATTGTTGTTTGTGAACTAAATTGGATTTAGGGACTTTAAAAAGTACTTGGAGTAACTTGAGGTACATTACTGAACTGAATATATTTTTGATTGGCCCGAAGGTGAACTGAAGGAGGGACTTACTTGGAGATGAAGGATACGGTAAACAGTGAACCCAAAGAGAAACTGAGACGGCCTGATTGGTTTAATGGTTTAAATTAAAACATCGGTACTGACCATTTCACTAAGCTGACTTTCAGTCTGCTTCAATATGTGCGTGTATTTTTATTGATACTTTTCCTCTGACTCTGTAGGGTCAGGGACCCTGTGCAGTTGTGGCTGCACAAGTCTGAAGGCTTACGCCACTGGCTCCTTGCACACTTTCTTAGAATTGGTCTAGCATAATTCTTGAAAATACCCCCTCAAAATGAAGATTGAATAGTTATGTGCATCCCGGAGAGTCAGATATCCCCTTGCCAGGCAAACTTTCAGCCTTTGAAGGCCTACTTTTTGCAAAATATGGGCTGAATGATTGGATCTAGCATTGGGGGTTCCGCACAAAACCAATTTGAAATGAATATGCACCGAGCCCGCAGCCAAGGGGGGAAGCCTTGCAAAGCGAGCAAGAGCTATATGAACATCTCTAGCAATGTTAAATTGCTCTATGATCCCCTCTAGATGTGCGGTCCGTACAGAGGTTGGAGGTATTTTCGGCCAGGTGTTTTGGTCAGAATAATATTCCGCGTAACTATTACCCTTATAATGGTAATCAAATTCTGAGTGCGAACCATGACGAATTCCCACGAAGCGCAAATTTGCATTGAAATCATTTCTACGACAAACTTGTGTCACCCAAACTCTGCGCCGAGACACTATTAATTGCCACAAAAGATGCCAATCAGAATGCGAGTCTGCGTCAGTGCCTGGTGCTTCATTAAAGATCTTATTTTCATAAAATGCCTCTGGATTGAAAAGTAGAGGAACGTGGAAAGGAACTCCTTGTTTCACATGCTTACAACGTTGTTTTCCCAGGCTATGCAATCACGTCTATGCACACGAAAATTGGCCTAATTTTAGAAACCTTATCGAGGAGTAATGCGAATACGTGGTGATAGGAAGCACAGCAATGAGGCTTGTAGTGCGAGAAACGCGAGAAATTTTGATAGTTCGCAAATAATTTATTTGTGACAGAAGATATTAGATCCATCCCTTGGTCGAAACACACCTCAACCCTACCCCTTGTAGAATTCTATACCTAAAACGTCCTCTACACTCATTTTAAAAATTGTCGGAAATCTTTGGAAATCCGAGGATTGGGGGCATGATATCACGTCCCCGCTCCAGCCTGGCGACTTTAATCATCCTAAAAAACCTGTATGGTGAAAAGTTTGGCATTAGAATCAACAAGGTTGCAGAAATTTTTACTCTGAAAAACAGATTTGTGAGGACAGTTCAATGCAGCAAACCGTGCCTCGTCACATCCCTCCATAGCATAAACCATTATGTTCACATTTATACATCTATAGACTAGCATCAATACCCAGCCATTCATGTGTTTTCGCACATTGTAGCCCTCTTCTCGTCGTCAACCACTTTAATTAATGGATTTCTAAGACCGAAAGCTCCACCCAACTCCAGCCTACAAAAAGATATATTTCGAATAGGTTTTAGGCAATTTTGACCCTTTAACTTTTCCTCTTCCTCTTACTCTTTTCTTCCATTCTTTTTTTCTGTTCTTTCCTTTTCTTTTCCTTTTTCTTTCCTCTCCATTTTCAGGCTTTGCCAACGACGGGGGGGGGGGGGGGCTAACCCTTCTAAATCAAAGCCGGATCTAAATTAAGGTAGCTTTATTTTAAAGTGCGTGGAAGAAAAAGGAGTTTTCGCTCCCTCTCTCTCAAGAGTGGGTCGTAGTCTGTTGCCCCCCACCCCCACTGTCTCCCTTTCTCTAACCCTTTGTCAACATTTCCTCCCACATAACAACTATCCCCTTTCCACCTTGGCCCCTTTCCACCTTCTCACTAAACGTATTTAACATCAAGTGGTTCTTAAAAGTCTAAAGGTGATAGCAAATAAACCACCGTTCCGCAGTGTATTTGTCACTGTCTTCATTCTTCTATATGGCTGGTCGACGATGAGGAGCAGAATCTTCTTTTGAAATTATCCCGATGCGCAGTCTCCGATGAAACCTATGGTTGTGACGAGCTCTTACGCTTAACCTGTACTGCATGCTTATTGTTTTGTGGATCTGTAGCGGAAACACCTTTTGTTAGGCTGGCCAGTCTGATAATGAGGCTATATGAATATTCAAGACTGCACATAGCTGAGGTGAACTTGGGCATTTTTATCAATGCAGATCTTCGAGACATCTTTTGTTTAAAGTCAGGTGGTTCTGAGAGCGGGTAACGCCGAAGGGGTAGATGAAATCAAACTGAATGACGACACTAAAGGCTGTGTTCAAGTAAGGCCTGCGTCATCTTTTAACCTTGCATTGATTTCCATTGACTTGGGGATTTTTCCGGAGGAAAGAAACTATTCTGAAGACAAGAAAGAAGCCAGAAATTTCTTATAAAATAATCGACTTTTAGCAAGGAACCCTTATCCTTTGGTTTTTGCCGTTGGAATCATTTTACTTTATCATGCGATTGTTATTTTCCTAGTGTAGTCAGTACAGTACGAGTAATCAATCACCACACTGAGAAGCTATGTGAAGGAAGGCACTTGTCCAGAGGTAACCGTTTTTCTCTTGCACACTCGAATAATATGAAATTCCCTTATCGGGCCGACGTTTTTCTTCGCGTTTTGTCCAGAATTTAACCCGAAAGAGACGGTGACGTTTGAAGGTTTTTATTCTTATGAAATATCGAGGTAAATGTGGTAAGTTTTCGAAGTTTTATTGAATAAATCTACAAATCTACATCAAATCTACATAGATGCGAACTGATATACTCTTCAGTGTGTTCACAGCCAGCCATATGCCCGAAAATTGTGTTGTGTAGTGGTAAACATACCAAAGTTAAGAAAAGCAAAATAGGGTACACACATTTTCTCACCCGAACATAGCACACATGGCAACTTAGCACGCAGGGATTGTGGCAGTGTACTCTTATGTGCCTATTAGAACAATTCTTGTAAAAAGATCACCTCTGGCAAGAACATAATTTTTGTTGGTATCCTATCTGTGAGGGTGAGGCAGTCCCCCCCCCCACCACCATAACCCCACAATATTTTGTCTACATCAGTAATGTTTGCTGACAATTGTGAGAAAACAGTTTGCAGTGACTGAAATTTCTTGCCAGGTTTTTTGCGCACCATTTACCCTGTAGTTGCTTCATGATAACCAGACTCAATGGTAGATCTCAGAGAGTTGTTGTTAATGGTAATTTCTCTTCTTGGAAAGAAGTTTCAAGTGGAGTTCCACAGGGTTCTGTTCTTGGCCCGCTTCTTTTCTTAATTTTCATCAATGATATTGATAGCTCTCTCACATCTAGTATTAGTAAGTTCGCTGATGATACTAAGCTCTATAGGAAGGTTAGTGATAAGGATGATGCCTCATTACTGCAAAAAGACTTGGATAGGTTATTTTCATGGTCTCAGACTTGGCAAATGTCTTTTAATGCAGATAAGTGCGAAGTCCTTCACTTTGGTCCTAAAAATTTCAGCTATGATTATAACATGAATGGTAGTATTCTGAGTGATGTGACTTTTGAGAAGGATCTGGGTGTAGTTATTACAGGTGATTTAAAGCCGTCTAGACAGTGTGCAGCTGCTGCTGCTAGGGCTAATAGGGTGCTTGGATTGATCAAGAGGAATTTCAGTAGTTTTAGTGAAGAAATTGTACTAAATCTGTATAAGCAGTTGGTAAGACCCCACCTCGACTATGCAGCTCAGGCTTGGAGTCCCTTCTATGAAAAGGACAAGCTTCTTTTAGAGCAAGTTCAGAGGAGAGCCACTCGCCTTATACCCGAGGTGAGACACCTACCTTATCATGTTAGACTTAAGTATCTTCGGCTTACCACCCTGGAGTTGAGAAGGATTAGGGGGGACATGCTCCAGGTGTACAAATTTCTCTCTGAAAGGAATCCTTTGTCCTCTTGCAATTATTTAAAGGTTCAATGTAATTCTCGGGTTCGAGGCCATTGTAAGAAGCTGGTTAAGAATTTTGCAAGGCTTGACATTAGGAAGTTCAGCTTTTCTCATAGAGTTGTTAACGAGTGGAATAGTCTGCCTGAGTGGGTAGTTAACTCCACATCTGTGCACTGCTTTAAGGTTAACATTGACAAGTTCTTCCATAAGTGTGGTAGAATCTAATTGTGCTGGGCTCGTTTGGTGTTGGTTGGTTCTTTGTTTTCAGTTAAGGTTGTATGGACTTCAGGGCATCTTATGGGGCCTTAGCCCTCCTTTGCCCTTTAACCTGTTATGTTATGTTATGTTAGACATTTCTAAGCTCTTGAACAAAGGTATGCGTTCAACGTACCTTTCCACAGATCTAGGACCCCCCCCCCCCACTTTCACTTCTCGAATGTAGTCCTGACATGTTTCCTATGAAAATGTCCCTTTAAATTTTGTGTAAAAGTATCCCTAAATCCTTTAATCCCTACTGTATTTCTAGTTTGTTTAAGCTTTAACATTTTGTATTTTTTACCTGAATGGGAAATATTAAAAACTGTGATAAAATCCTCTGGACTTAAAGGGTATTCAAAGTGGAAATTGTTATTCCTTAATTCTTCTAGACTTCATGGATTCCTACGAGTAGCCTATTTTACAACGTTCATTGATTAGCGTCTTCTTTCCTTGCTTGAAAGTCTGAAGAAAATGTATTCTACCTTGCGCAGCACACCCCTATCGACCATGACTAGAAGAAACCATTAGCGTATGAGGTGGGGTGGGGGACTGTACCCCAAAATTTTTGGACAACCAAAATTTAGACAGAATCTTAGGAAGTTGGGCCAAATTTGGTCTTAAAAGGCATAGACAAAAATAGTGCTAGAAAATTTTGTGCCCCCAAATCCAATTATTGTCATGCGCTTATGGAGGAAACCCCAACTTTCAGTTACCAACATGGCATTTCTAACGTGCCAAATGTTGGAGGTATCCCATCGATCTCAACCAAATTATTAGATGGGACTATGTCTATCACTCAGAAATATCAACAGATGTTATGGTAGTTGACCACATATTGGTTAAGGGGGGGGGAACCGGGTCCTTTCAATATCAAATTATGAAAGGAATTATTTCCCCCATCCAACAGCGTAGGAAGCAGGGGAAGAGGGCTAAATACCCCAGTCAAAAATTGTGGACGGAAGTATGCTTCCGTCCCTTCAATTCAAGAACGAAAACCTCGTATTTGTTTCCTCTTAAAAATGTCAAAATAGTTTTGAGGTAGGTTTTATAACATTTGCCCAATATTTTGCACCAAACTGCGTCTAGGGACCCTGAAATATTCAAAGTTTCAAAAGGGTGTTCCCGTATCCCCAGGACGGCGTCCGAAGCAACGTTCACCCCCAGTCGAGAACAGGTTTCTACGCCTGTTCCCCCATCCCCCTATTATTTCCGCCCGTGGACCTGAGATTATTCCTCTTGTCGCTTTAATATCTACTTCCCAAAACGCCAGTCTCTCAGGCAGTTTATATCTAAAAACATTGTTATGTGATGGGCTTGTAAGTGATACTTTGACATACATGCTAAAATATCGGTCCAAAAAGCATATAACAGGTGGTGCAATTCTCCAACCAGTGCAATTTTATGGGCAAAGTTTCTCAACGTTGATTTTTATTTGATTTTTCTTTCTCAGTTCCCACCTAAACACGAGAGATAGGAAACGGTGGTAACCCGGTAGGACCTAAGCAAGTAGTTACTCCCTGATCTGAGGTAAAGGGATCACACCGTTGTTAATGTAACGTGGCTCAAATGAAAAATGGTAATGCTGCTTCACAAGTTAAAACTTTCGCAGTTAAACTCATTGTATAGTGATAGGTTGATAACCTATTTCCGGGATAGGTCCCACGGCTGAAGTGTTTTGGCTCTTTGTGAAGGGACAGGGGTGTAACATAACATAACATAACATAACAGGTTAAAGGGCAAAGGAGGGCTAAGGCCCCATAAGATGCCCTGAAGTCCATACAACCTTAACTGAAAACAAAGAACCAACCAACACCAAACGAGCCCAGCACAATTAGATTCTACCACACTTATGAGAGAACTTGTCAATGTTAACCTTAAAGCTGTGCACAGATGTGGAGTTAACTACCCACTCAGGCAGACTATTCCACTCGTTAACAACTCTATGAGAAAAGCTGAACTTCCTAATGTCGAGCCTTGCAAAATTCTTAACTAGCTTCTTGCAATGGCCTCGAACCCGAGAATTACATTGAACCTTTAAATAAATGCAAGAGGACAAAGGATTCCTTTCAGAGAGAAATTTGTACACCTGGAGCATGTCCCCCCTAATCCTTCTCAACTCCAGGGTGGTAAGCCCAAGATGCTTAAGTCTAACATGATAAGGTAGGTGTCTCACCTCGGGTATAAGGCGAGTGGCTCTCCTCTGGACCTGCTCTAAAAGAAGCTTGTCCTTTTCATAGAAGGGACTCCAAGCCTGGGCCGCATAGTCGAGGTGGGGTCTTACCAACTGCTTATACAGATTTAGTACAATTTCTTTACTAAAACTACTGAAATTCCTCTTGATCAATCCAAGCACCCTATTAGCCCTAGCAGCAGCAGCTGCACACTGTCTAGATGGCTTTAAATCACCTGTAATAACTACACCCAGATCCTTCTCAAAAGTCACATCACTCAGAATACTACCATTCATGTTATAATCATAGCTGAAATTTTTAGGACCAAAGTGAAGGACTTCGCACTTATCTGCATTAAAAGACATTTGCCAAGTCTGAGACCATGAAAATAACCTATCCAAGTCTTTTTGCAGTAATGAGGCATCATCCTTATCACTAACCTTCCTATAGAGCTTAGTATCATCAGCGAACTTACTAATACTAGATGTGAGAGAGCTATCAATATCATTGATGAAAATTAAGAAAAGAAGCGGGCCAAGAACAGAACCCTGTGGAACTCCACTTGAAACTTCTTTCCAAGAAGAGAAATTACCATTAACAACAACTCTCTGAGATCTACCATTGAGCCATGAATTTATCCAGTCAGCACAACTGCCCTTGATGCCTAACCTATGCAGTTTAACCATAAGTCTACCTAATGGAACTTTATCAAAGGCTTTTGAAAAATCAAGGTAAATGACATCAACACTGTGACCACAGTCAAGAGTTAAGGAAACATCCTCAAGAAAGCTAAGTAAATTAGTAACACAAGATCTACTCGGTAAAAAACCATGCTGTGACAGATTGAGTAACCCATTATCTAAAAGATATTTAAGTAAACAATCCTTGATTACAGATTCCATAACTTTGCACACAACACTGGTTAAACTGACCGGCCTATAATTGCAAGGCAAGCTCCGATCCCCCTTTTTGAAAATTGGAGTAACATTAGCAATCCGCCAGTCAGCAGGTACAAAGTTTGAATCCAGAAACTTCTGAAAAATAATGCAAAGAGGAACTGACAAAATCTCGGAGCATTCATGGAGAATGGCAGGATGGATCCCATCAGGCCCAGGGGCCTTACTAGCTTTTAAACTCTTCAACTTATTACAAACCAACTCTTCAGAGAAGACAACATCACTAACTAGAGAAGAATTATCAGAATCCGTACAAGTCCCCAAAACAGATGATTCCTTGGTAAAAACAGATACGAAATAATCATTTAACAAATTAGCCATATCCTGATGATCAGTAACTAGTGCGCCTTCATTACCTTGGAGAGGCCCAACACCCTCCTTAACCTTCTGCTAAGACCTGACATAGGCATGAAAAGATTTTGGATTTACCTTAACCTCCTTGGCCAATTGCTTTTCAAACTTAGCTTTAGTGTCAATAACCAAATTTTTAACTAAGTGTTCCTGCTTCTTGTAGACTGCAAAGTCATCAGAATTCTTACTGACCCTATATCGACGCCAGCACTTACGTTTCTTCCTGGCTGCTCTAAGTACCTCTCTAGACATCCAGATTGGCCTATTTTTAACCACAGCTTTCTTGATTGGGATACAGAACTTTGTAGTGTCAGTAACTATATTACGAAAGACACTCCATGCTTCAGCAGGACCTAAGTGAGACAAACGTGCAACCCAATCTATGGTAAGAAGCTCTTTAGCATGAGTAAAGTTAGCCTTGCTGAAATCTAAAACAGTTTTGTCACTACCTTGAAGTTTGCTGAAACAAAGTAACTCAAAACTTATGAGGTCATGGTCACTAGATCCTATCTTTCCACCACTAGCTACATTTCTAACCATGTTTTCATCAGTACTTAGTACCAAATCAAGACAATTGTCCTCACGAGTGGGAAACAGAACATGCTGGGTAAAGAAACCATCAGACACTGCCTTGAGAAAATCCCTCCCATGTGACCCACTAGTACATGAATGCCAATCAATATCAGGAAAGTTGAAATCCCCAAACACAACTGCCCTTTTCGAAGAAACTATCCTAAAACTTTCGAACAAACTCTGATTATTATCAGCACAAGAATTTGGTGAACGATAAATAATACCAACAACTAAAGGAGTGCAAAACTCATTGCCAAAACTAATTTCACACCACAAGCAGTTAGAAAATCCTGAAGAAAACTTGTTGGTGACATTTACACAATTTATGCTGTCCTTAACATACAGTAAAACCCCTCCACCCCTACCACAGACAGTATCAGCCCTATCCTGCCTGAAAATTTTGTACCCAGGAACCTGAATTTCAGAGCTGCTGATATCACTATGGAGCCAAGTTTCAGTAACCCCAACTATGTCTGGATTGTCTATGGAAATATGAGCAAGGAACTCACTGAACTTATTGAAAAGGCTGCGAACATTGGAAAACATGACCTTCATTCCACAAACTGCCCTATTTACATGTTTCCCCTTGTTACTAACACAATCACTCTGAGCACAATAAAACTCATGTGTGACGTGAAAAGGTTTTTGAATAAAAAAACCGATTAACATCTTTTAATATAACTGTCTGTCACAAATCGTTCTCCACCTACCAAATTTGATTTCATCTTAAACTTTATTGTTGACAATATACTGTTCAGTTTCTGAGGTAGCCAAACAAAGTTAGCTACAGTCATATAAAACATAATTTTGACTTACTTTTGTCAAAGCGATGTCTAATGTTTAAATTGTTTCGACTAACTTATAGTGATAGTGCATCTTACAAGAACTTGAAATGGTAGGAGGTACCCAATAACTAATTGGGCCCCGTGGTGGCTCCTAGGGAAGTGACGAGAGAATTTACCTGTAGAATCTCTTACCCTTTCCAAATTTCCTCCCCAACAAATATAGCGACTAGCCTCGCACTAAACCCCCACCCTCCTCTTCATTTGCGGAAAATCTCGTGATTGCCAGGGAAGAGAGTTCTTTGCTCTTCCCGTAATTTCAAAGGACAAATTGTAGGCATTAGAGGATTACCTGGTGTTCTTAGTACGGATCCACCTTTTGTCAGATTTATTTGTGCAGAATATCATCATACTAACTGAAATCCCTCCACAAAATTTTTAACACGGAACACAGGAAATGCATGCGATGTTCGCAGCAAATGCACGATTGGTAGTCGGTACACGAAATCTGCCCGCTTATAACTACTGCATTTTTCTATAACTATATAGATCGATCCCTGTTACAAATCCGATCCTGCAGTCCCATTTCGTATCTCTTTTGTACTTTTTAAACGAACCCGTCGTCCAAGGTAACGATATGATATACTGAGGAAAAGAAAGGTGCAAATTATATGGCTGTGACATCACTCATTGCCATTTGGGAACAAAAAAGAACTTTACTCAGAATGCATGGTTCTGTTTCTCCTTTTTGCCTTAAAAACCCCTCTTAAGATAATCACAGGAAATTTCAACTACCCGAACTATATCACAGCATCATTTTTGTTCGAATGGGGAACATAATTATTCGAACTATTATCATTTAGAAAATAGTATTTTTATCAGTGATTTTCTCTGTTTGCCCTCACCACCTTTCCTTAACTCCTCTTTGGCCGTTTTTGCCATTTCATGTTAAAAAATTAGGCAATCTCTTGCTTCGCACTCTGTAAAAGTATCCTGTCCATTTTTGAACAGATTTTAGGACAGCTACAAGGAGCAAACTAATTACAAATTATTTAAAGCAGACAGTATCATCAGATGTTCTAATTGTTCTCTGTTCAATTCAATTTCACTAAAATAAATCGTTGAGACTCGTCATGTTTAAAGTTTAAATGTAACCTATCCTGTCACAAACATAGTTCAAAACTTTCTGATGATTTCATCAAACTTTACTAAAGATCATGGAAAGGGTTTTAAATTTAAGAAAAGTTTGGGTTAACTTTGGCACATTCAAAACTTATGCACATTTTCTGTTGAATTGCGACAATAGCCTGGATGAGCTTCACAATGATTAGTTTTTGCATTGTCGAAATATTAAAATAAATAACGTTTTAGTTTTTGGTTCAGATATGTCGTTAAGATGACATTGTTTTAATGTTTACTTCGTTTAAATTTCATTCGATAGATTGTCGATAAATTAGACAGAATCGATAGATTGGTGATAAATGCTGGAAACAGAATGTTTTATATCAATTCTAACATAGTGCCGTCAGTCACATTCTATGTTATGAACGTCTATAAGTGTTTAACTCCACCCAGATGCCAAAGTTACCTTAAACAACTGCTAATGGTATAAAATGATAGGGCATTAAAACAGGCGCATTTTGTTTGCTTTTGATAAAACAGCTAAATCTAAGAAATCTCCGTTTCCCTGACAAGTATTATTCATGGTCATTCATAACATAACCCTTGCGCATTTTAGGTAAGAATGGACTTTTTCTGCATGACTTACAAGATATTTTCATACTGAAATGGGATTAAGACGCTAGGATATACTGAAATATTCAAATTGATGACTTTGCATTCCCTATAAATTCAAAGCTTTCAATCTGGATCGATAGGATCCAAACTGACGAAAGACGACAAACCTAAGAAAGGGCTATTCCAGTCACAAAATATTAAAATATCGATGTTTTTCCTTATTGATGTACATAAATTTTCACTAGGACGGAAAGTTACTAAGATACAGATTTTTAAAGACGTATTGATTTCAAGGAGTGCTGTTGCATAATGTGATGTCAGACATCCTAACTGATTGATCAAAACAATTGTACTTCAATGATACATGAAGACATTTTTTAAGATATATGCGACATTTTTAAGCTCAGTTTTCGATATAAACTTTTCAATTCTTCAATATTTTCAGTACGCTTTAATTTTTGTGAAAAAGGACGAATTTTAGATGCAATCTGTTGGTATTACTTTCTGTAATTTTGCTTCGAATGGAATTTATCAACAGGAATGTTTCCAGTGGTGAATAAAATAACAGCGTCAAGTTTTTAGGGTATGTGACAAAAATCCATCTGGAACAGTCTTTAAAAGTCTAATCGGATCCCTCAGAAAAATGGAGTCATGTGTCTAACACAGTTAACATGAGCAAAACATTGTTTAGCTTACTTAAGGGTCTAATATTTCCTATTCATTTTGGCTTTTCCAGATTTTGAAGGGCTTTACTGAACAAACCAGCAAATGTGAACCTTCGAGATCGGCATTCAGCATCTGTGAATGAGAGTGATGATGGACCATATTCAAAAAGATTACACCAATTCAGTAAAAAAATTTCACTTGGTCTTCGTTTGTGAACAGCCAGGGCTGATACAAGAAACTCAGTAGTCCTTCCACTGACTTTGCGACCTCGGGAAATGAAAAGGGAGTAGGTGCGTTTGAGGCCAAAAGCTATTGTCAACTGTGTATGGTATAAAAAGGTAGAAAATTCAAAAGTAGGTAGCTCAGCAACTTTTGTAATGATGTAACATTCCTTACTGTTGTAAAGTATAATATTCTGAGAATATAAAGCTATTTCCAAAGTCTATTGGTAAAAGATAACAACAATTTATCTGCCAGGGCTTTACTGTTGCAATTAAAATGCAGTATCCCCGTCCCCAATATACTTCTTTGAAGCAGTACCTCGTCAGCAACCATATTTATTCGACACGCATTTATTTTAATGCACCATTAAGCTAGTTATAGTTATTTGTGCATGCTACATGGAGGGCTACATTCTTATAGGTTTTTGAAGCAACCACTAGGTCAATTCATGGGATCTCTCTAATCATGACTCCCCCTTACCGTATTTATTCGCACCCCATATCTGATGGCCATTACTGACAGGAAACGAAATTGATCTGACGAAGTTATTTGTAAGTTTTGCAAAAGTAAATAACACCTAAACTATCCATAAAGATCAGCTCCACCAAAAAAAAAAAAAAAAAAAACACCCCCATTATCTATAAAGATCAGGAAACAAAAGGGGTTGTTCGGTCACCCCATATCATGAGAACGAAACTATGAAACTTTGGACAGAAATTTGAAAGATTTGAAAATTCTTTTCTCCCACTAAGTTGCGACCCCTCTGTTGAAAAATCCTGGATAAAATATTTGCGTAAAAGGTGATAAATAATGAAAGCTAATAGCAGTTCTTGCATGATAAAGGAGTATTACGTCACTTTTTTTGCATTGTCAAAGTGTTAGAATAAATAGTTTTAGTCTCTGCCTAAAACATGCAGATTAGATGGCGTTGTTGTAGTGTATAATTTGATATAAATTTCATTCGATAAAGTGTCCCCAAATTTTTGCCAAACTGTGGAACTTAAATGCTGGAGGTAAAATGAATGAAGATACTTTTGAAAGTTTGCCCTCATTGTGAATCTCTTTGACATTGTAAAGAAAAATCAAATTCTTGGAGACCATTAAAACCAAAGCCCCTTTTGCTTGCTGCTTGTTAAATGTTAAAATGTTTTCAGTTACAATAAATCTTCTTCACTTAATGAAGTGTCTCCTTTAAAAGCAATTAGCTGGTCTGAATTTTTTTATATATTAGCTAAATTTAAGAAGTCTCTCCTTGTTTCCCTTTCACAGGGCAGATCCAGAAGTTACCCTCACCTAACTAATTCCTTTAGGGGTCCCCTCTTGTGAGAATTATTCAGAGGGCGAGATATACTAAGTTGCAGTAGGGCAATAGTAATATTTGTTCTCAAAAATTTCCTAAGGGGAGGAATTATTCAAAGGGACACTGCTTCTTTCGTCCTCTTATTGTCTACGGGTCTACTCACAGGTTCCAGAAATGGCACTTCCCAAGCCTTGAGAGTTGAGTCCAAATTTCATTCTTAGATCAAAACTAATGCTTAAAAAGATAAAAAAAATTACCCCAAAAAAGAAAGTTTCTAAAGATCGATCACAATGCAGGGAGAAGATAGGATTTTATAAGCTCTACCTTATTTATAAAAATTATGATTTAAAAATTAAGGTAAGATGATGAGTATGTGCTAGGCAAAGCCATAAAAACCGTTATTTTTCGAAAACCATTCTGAAATTACGGAGATCTCATGACTAGGTTGGAACTAAAAGTTTTAAGGAATTGCAATAATAGACGTCTGAATAGTCACTAATCATGCTTTCCTCCCATGTTTCATTTGCACTCCATATCTGATGACCATTACTGATAGGAAATACCATCCATGAAGTTCCGGAAAGAAGGGCTCATTTAATTTCTTATATCATGAGAACGAAAGTTTTGAACTTTGAGAAAAATGCGAAAGATCTGAGAATTTCTCGTAATACCTTTTGGTTTCGGTATGAGCCATTCTGAACGTAAGCTCCTAAAATCCAAAAATATCCTCTCCTGAGACACCTCGCACAACGTACATTCAGTTGCGCCCTCTCTATTGAAAAGTCCTGAACACAATATTTGCGTTAAAGGTGATAAATAATGAAAGCCAATAGCGTAATAGCTTAATCTTCCATCATTAAGCTGTATCACGTCAATGTTCTTGTTTTTTTGCAGGTGCTGTAAATGGTGCAATAAATATGGCTGTTTGGCAACAATTCTATCCAAGATGTGACATATACAACACGAGAACATATACCTCTACCCTATGACACCTGGCAGCTGACGAAGATGGCTCAATATGTGGTGGTGATAAAATGGTGAGATTTTCAAAAGTTTGATGTGGAGTGCCGGTAAATATCGAACATTTTACTCAATCTGTGGAAGCCTACTGAAATAGCTGGTTACATAGGCAGGACAGGCCCGGAGCCAGACCGGGTACTAAAGAAGAAGGGGAGGTCGAGCCATCTTTCAGTAGGCGAAATATTTTGTAAGGGGGAGGGGGAGGTATCAAAACGTATGAAGGCAACGGTAAATTGTCTGGGGCGGAAACTTCGTAAACGGGCGACGCCTACGTTCTCCCTTTCCCGCCTTTTAGCTACGGGCTTCACAAGCAGTGATTCAAACCCCTCCCTAACCAGGGGGACGGGAATTACATGAAAAAATTTACCCATTTAAATGATGTCAAAATTGACATGTCACTTCTCTGTCAATGTTGTAATTATGGGCACACTTGAATTCTCAGCACCTAATTTTTGAAATGATCATTTTACTGAGTTACATTTGCTAATGATGTTTCTATGTCAGCACACATTTTAGCATGCACTGTGCCCTTTCCCTCCCCCATTTTGATTATCAGGCTACGTTCCTGGAATATCTTGTACTATAGAAGGAAGATGTTAGAAGATAATATTTCTCCAAATCTTGTCAATGCAAATGCTATGAGACCGACCTTTAGCTTGAGAAGAAAACCTGTTTATGAGTGATCTTCGTACATACAGGCGTTGGGTCTATATCTGAATGACTGTTCGCACTAGTGTCCATGTGTCCATGAGGCTATGTGTCCAAGAATATTTTCATATAGATGCTCACATTCCTGGCAGATTTCCACTTGGGAATTTCCACTTCGGTTGTAGCGAAAACAGATATTTCATATCTGATTTTCTTTTTTTCTTTTTTTTTTTGGAGGAGGGGGGGGGGGTGCGACTATTTGCTGAACGCTAGCTTCAGATTGGTATTACCAGTTTTTGCATTGTCGATGTATCAGAATGAATAAAGCTTTAGTTTGTGGTTTAAACATGCCAATTAGATTGCATTTCTGTAATGTTTATTTCATTTATATTTATTTAAAAAAGTGTCCTCAACATTTTCCCCAAAATATGGACTTGAGATGCTGGAATGAAAATAAAGGAAGAGACCTTTGAAAGTTTGCTCTCATTGTAAACCTCTTTGACATTACAAACATAAATCGAATTCTTGGAGACCATTGGAAACCAAAGTGCACCTTGTTCGCTGCTTGCAAAATGTTTTCAGTTACATTGCATCTTCATCACTAAATGACGTGTCACCTTCAAACAATAAGCCTGCCTTTAAACAGTTTGATACATCAGCTAAATGTAAAGTATCATCTTGTTTCCCTAACAGGTATCTTTGATGGTGTTTCAAAACAAGATTCTTAAATATTAAAGGTAAGAAAGGACATCTTTTCTATGAGTTACTTTAGTAAGTCAGCTACAAGATATTACCACATGATTGAAAAGGACTAAGGATACCAGCGTATGCTGACTAATTCAATTCAAATTCAAAACTGATTTATTTATAAAGCTTTAAATCTGTAAAACCTACATTCTAGAACGCTGTACAAAAATTACAAAAGGCACAATTAAGAATAAAAAAATGAAACAGATAAAAATGCTTACAAGGTAATATAAATCCAGGTAAAAAGTGAAACAATTAGAGGGATTGCATAAAATTTTGGTTAAATGATGAGTTTCAGATTTTGTTTGAAACAGCAAGGCTGCACTGAAAACGAAGCAGTAGTGGCAGTTGATTCCAAAGCCAAGGAGCATATACGGGGAAGGCTCGACCACCAAAAGTTGAACATTTAAAACTGAAGGTGAATAGTTTGAGATCGTCATAAGATGTTAGGTGATAATGCACATTGGTCGGCATTTCAATCATTCCTCTAAAGGTACTTAGGGGCCATTTTATTCAGAATTTAAAAACAGTCGAAAGACTTTAAAATGAATACGGATGTCCACCGGCAATCAATGTAGCTGAATGAGAGCCGGAGTAACATGCTAAATTTCTTAAGGCACAGAACAAGTCTGGCAGGAGAATTCTGAACAAGTTGTAGGTTTTAACGAATTAGGACGTTGGTAAGGACCATACAAAAGGTCATTACACGATTCGATCTGACTGGTAACAAAAGCACGGACGTGAGAACATGAAGCATCATGAGTAAGATGTTTACAAATATGAGCAATATTATGAAGAAAGTAAGCATTTCTGAAAACCTTAGTGATATGATGATCCATAGAGAGATTCTCATCAAAAATAAAATTTAAATTGCGTACATTCGAGCTGGGAGCAGTGAGAACATCACCAACATTCAAACCCTGAGTAGTAACTTTCTGTAATGGCTGCTTACTAACTAAAATAATAAATTCATTTTTGCTGTCATTGATTTTCAACTTCGTAGATAACATCTACAGTCCTTCTTCAGAAATGCAGTCTTGCAAAGAACATTAAAAACAGAAATTTATATTAATTACCAAGGAAGTTTTTAAATTATTAATACCCTTTAGCTACATCATTGCATTATTTTTCTTTCAGTAGGTGCCCGAAAAATTCTAAACATTTTGCCCGAATTTTCACAAATATTTTTGTTGGCAGCCCCCAGCCCCCCGCCTCCTACGCCTATGTTTAAGATGAAATGTATTCCACAGATTTCTGTACTACGAAACTGCCTGTAAGCAGACTGATTGACAGGAAGCACGTTGTTTATTGCCACATGAGAAAACAGCTGCTTCACAACAGCTCTTTGTGCTGGCTTAGAAAAAAAAATATTATGTTACTCACCAGACGGTAATTACTAAAAACAGCGCCAAGTTTGAAGAGTAAGTGACAAAAATGAAACGTTCTTAAAAAATGTTAGAGGATCCCTCAGAAAAATAAACTCATGTGTCTAACATAGTTAACATGGCCTAAACATTGTTTAGGTTAAGGGTCTAATATTTGTTTTCTTTTTTTTAAATTATTATCTATTTCTATTTCTTTTGGATTTTTTTTTCAGATTTTGAAGGACATTCATTACTGAACGAAACCAGGGAATGGAAACCTTCCGTACTCTACACATTTTGTGAATAAGAGTAATGATGGACTAAATCCGAAGAGATTACACCTACACCGATTCAGAATTTCATTCGGATCACGTCTGTGAACAGTCAGGAACTGATACAAGAAACCTAGTAGTCGCCACTGACATTGGGACCTCGGGGAAAAGAAAAGGGAGTAAATGCGTTTGAGGCACAAAAAGTTGTCAACTTTAAAAATACTTTATAGAATAAAAGGAAATTCAATATTAGGTAGCTCGGTTACTTTTTTTTTCAAAAAATCTGTTTCTCCCAGAAAGAACTTTACTGTTCTGTAGCTCATGATTAACATAACGTCAGCTTTTCAAATGTGACATTTCTTGGGTATTGAAGTGTATAATATTCTGAGAAGAAAATCTATTGCCAGAGTTAATTGATAAGGCTGAATGGCTTAGACTTTTAGAAGCAATTTTCTGTCTGGGCTATATTGATGCAATTAAAATGCAGTATTCACTTATAAAATGCGACGTTTGCAGTACCTTTTTCCCAAATATATCTTTTCGACCTTCATTTATTTCCAAAGTATCATTCAGCTATTCAAAGTTGTTTTAGTATCCTCCATACAGGGCTGTATTTCTGCAGCTTTTTGAAACAATCACTAAGTCTAGTCATGTTATCTATCTAATCATTACTCCCTCCCCTTTCTCATTCGGGCTCCATATCTAATTACAGGAAACGAAATTATTCTGACGAAACTATTGATTTTTTTTTTCAAAAGTTGATACCCTACAACTTCCACCATCAATAACGGTCAGGAAACAACGAGGGGTAACTTAGCAATATGAGAAAGACAATCTAAAATTTTGAGAGAAATAAGATTTAATTTATGGTAATACACTTTTTCCAAGACTCTTTTCGGTACGAGCCATTCTGAACGAAAGGTCCCATAATCCTGAAGACACCCTCTGATGAGACCCTCGCCCAACACCCGTCCCTTCTATTTAATTTGTGTAAAAGGTGATAAATAATGAAAGTCAATAGCAGTTCTTATATGGTCAAGCTGCCCTTCATCAATGTTTCTGTCTCTTGCAGGTGCCAAATGCTGCAATAAATAACGGCTGTTGGCAACAATTCTATCCAAGATCCAGCATAATCAACACAAAATGAGACAGTGTATCCCTTACCGGTGACACCTGGCAGCTGAAGAAGATAAGCAAACATGTGGTGGTGATAAAATGGTGAGAATTTCATAACTTGGATGAGTGTCGGTAAATTTTGCAAAGTTTGCTCAGTCTGTGCAAACTCAATGAAATAGCTGGTTACATGAGCAGGGCAGGCCGGGAGCCAGACGAGGTACTGAAATGGTAGGGGAAGGACGAGACAGCTTTCAGTGGGTGGAATGTTTTTAAGGGGGCGAAATATGAAAATGCTTGAAGGCAATGGTAATGGACTTGTCTGGGACGAAAATTTTTAAACAGGCTTCGCCCTCGTCCTCCCCCATTGGCTGCGGACTTGAAAAACAGTGATTTAAACCCCACCTTAACCAGGCAGGATGAATATTACATGGAACTATTTTCTTGTTTGAGTGATATCTGTCAATGTTCTAACATGAGTATATTTTTACTCTCAACAACTTTAAAACAATCAGTTTAGTTACATTTGCTAATGACTTATTGATGCTAATTTGCTTATTAAGTGCCCATTTTAGCATGTAGATCAGCCCCTGTGTAAGGTGCAGATCCCGGCTTTTACCCCTCAAAAGAGGGGCTATTTCCGTAACCCCCTTCCCGGGGATAACAAATTATTCAGGGGGTGTGATATACTAAGTTGTAGTAAGGCGATAGTAATATTCTAAGGGGAGAAATATTTCCAATATGGGACTCACAGGTTGCAGAAATGGCACTTCCCAAGCCTTTAATGTTGCGTCGACATTTCATTTTGAGAATCTCATGTTTTCGAAGCAAACCTAAAAATTAAAATTAAAAATTTCATCCTAAAGATCACAATGCAGGGAGAAAGCCTTGCTTATGAAATTATAATGTAAGAACTATTGTAATTTGATCTATGTGCGCTAAGGACAAGGAGTAGTAAACAATGTCTGAATAGTTTTCAATCGATAAACGAGTAATTGAAATCGTAAATGTAATGACGTTTGAGGTTAGAAACAAGTTCCAGTTTCAAAATGGATTTTTAAATTCCATGTTTAGTCACCGTTTTCATGAAATATGTCTGTTTTCTTTGGGATTCATGTTGAGAATACCAGAGAGAGAGTGCCACTTTTGCCAGTAGTCCCGATTATTTGTCGCACATGCGGCAAGTAGTCAGTCCGTGCATCCCGACTACTTGTCGCACGTGCGACAAGGAGTCTGTCCTTGTCTTAGAGAATGCTATTTTTGTCAGTAATCTCTGACTATTTGTCACACGTGCGACAAGGAGTCAGTCTTTGTCCCATGGAAAAATGTATGAGAATGGGGTATTTTCCTGTAATTTTGGCAAGAAGTTATGCAAAAAGAGCTGTCCAGATAAGGGTAGAAAATCCATTTTGAAAATGAAATTTGTTTAGAGCTTTTGTGCGGTACAAGTTTTGTTGAATTTAACTTTCTGCAATTAAACGAAAACACATTAAACGATTGTAGGAGAAAGGGCTCGACCTGTCGGGGAAGATAGAAAAGAAAAAGAATGTATCTGCTCACCAAATTGTTTCTGAAACAACAAATGCATATTAGTTACCCCATTAACTATAACATTGATGAATGTAGACTCAGAATCAGGCAACATTATTTACAATTTGTGAGCAAATGTATTGTTACTCCTTTATATTTCGTTTTGAAAATCAGTCATGATTCCAAAATTGGTCCTCTTTTTCAAAAATTCCGAACAATAAGTGAAATAGCAATTTTAGGTGTCAGAGGGTTAAGAGGGATGGATGGAGGAGACTTGCTATGCTCCACTGCATGACAATTTTACCAATTATCCGCATCGCGTGTCAGTTAAGTTAAATGCCTTACACGGCAAGTTTGCTGGAATTGTATGGAGGTGTAAATGAGAAAATGAGTGTATAAAACAATTTTTCAGGACTCCAAAAGCATTCTTGTGGGTTAAGACCCTTAAAAATGTACACACTTCCAGCATTTGAATAGTAGTTTGCATATTAATTAGCATATTTTGCATATTCAACGAAAAAATTTGGAACAGCTTTTTCTCAACAAAGCAAAAAGCTACAAGCATGATCAATGACTGAAATTAAAGCTTGCAAAAAGCTCTAGGGAGTGACAATGCTAGGTTTTCGCAGCATTACCAATGCGGAAAAGAATTGATCAATAAGTAAAAATATTTAAAAAGAAAAAAATAAACAAATAAACAAAAGTAGCAAAAAATGAAAGTGTCACTCTGTTTCACATGTTTTTCCTCTCCTTTACAGATGTTTACTGTCTGTGGATTGATGAAATGAATATGGTTGAAGAAAAGGTTCACTGAAGTGGTCATCTCCTCCAACGGCCATTCACTGACCGGCTGACAAAGACGGAGAAACGTTGAATGATGACAAAGTATTTTGATTGACCATGATGTAAGGTGTAATATTTCCTCTTCCACATGATTTGTTGTAGAACACTTCGTCGATGAGGGGGGTAGTTATTTACATGAGTACTGGGTCCCTGCCACATCCTGATAAGTTGAAAAGGTGTTGATGGTTAGGAGTGGAAAATAGTTATATGAAGGGACTGAATCCTTTTGATGTCAAAATCGCGGTGGAGCACCGGCTAGATCGCCTGCTCTGTTTGAGAAATGTTTAGGAATAGTAAAACAGGCGTGTCCGTCTCCTGTCCAGGGGCCTGTGCATCAAAAGAAAAACGAAAATACCACAGAGGGTTAAGAGGGATGGATGGAGGAGACTTGCTATGCTCCACTGCATGACAATTTTACCAAACTGAGATATGAAGAAGACGAGACCTCACTCAGACAATATCTGAATCATCAGAAACTTCCTCACCCTATACCCTTACAAGAATAGTAACGTACCTTTGCATACAAAAGACCTATACACACTCATTAAGTCAACAAGTTGTGATACATTTTGTTTTAGGTTGCATTACAAAGTGAATGTTTTTAGGGACAACAAATCTCTTCCTAGACAGTACAAAATCTCCTCTAGCCACTCTTTAAAGTTAAAGGAACAAAATGCACCTATCTGATGGGATCTTAAGGAAAAAAAAGAAACACCTGCGACCAGCGTGAAGATACATTTGGCTCTTTTTCACATCCCCCCCCCCCACCCTTTGTGTTCGTGTAGCTCGTATAATATTCTAGGGGCTTTAGAAGTCCATTGTTTTGTTATATCACACTTTGTATTTTCAGAAGCACTCAAGGAATTCTTGTATAGTCTGTTGATTGTAATTTGGAGAAAACCCGCAGGTCGTTAAACATCAATAAAGGAAAAAGACTGATAGCCCTTTATGCCCCCGACCTTGTAACACCCCTAACTTATCACGAAAAGCAGACTTGATGTGTTCAATGAATAACTGGACACCCCTCAACCAGTGGTTAACTTGCTAGGTACACACAGAGTTAATAAATTTAACTTCTTTCCCTTTCCCTTCATAACTCCTACCTTTCCTTCCCCTAAAAAACACTGAGCGTACTTACCACGAGAAGGATTATATGAGGGAGGCAAGACAAACAGAAGTGGAGCGAAACACAGGTAAGTGCAAACAAGAATGTGATATTAAAAGGGAAGTACTGCGTTTGTAGTACAATTTGTACATTAAAATGTACAAATGTATTGCATTTTGTAAATATTTCATAATGCACACATATATCTTGTATCTCTACAAACTCTGACTACCAGTCAGTCCCCTTTTAGATACTGAACTTTTGAGATACCTGTCTTGATTCATGAGCAATTTCTTTACTTCTTCCAGGGAGTCTGTTTCAACTCCCCAGCGTCTTCAAATGATGACTCTTGTAAGGGACGATATTATTGGTCGAAATAGCTATAGTCTAAATTTGACAGACTAATGGTTTAGCAACTGTAAAAATGGTTTTCTTTGTGTCATATTACGCACTACTTCCCTTCCCTTTTAAGCGCGGGTCAGACTAGAGCGATTTCACATAGGATTACGGTCCGATTTTTGTGAGTTTTAGTTAAAAGCTTCTCCATCCCTGGTCGGAAAGAGCCAAAAATTTGCCAACCTGTGTAAATATATGATCTGTATCAAGGGACTACGAAAATGAAATGTTAACTAATTATTTCGTGACGTCACATAGACGGACAGCGTTTATCGGACACGAGTACAAAAATCGGATTGATTTTCGAACAAATATCGCTCTGTTGAGAGATATAAGTTCCTTAATTGTAGCAGAACAGTTTATCGTGAGAAAAACTTGGGATCAGTTGTAGCGTGACAATCCATAGAACAGTCTGAATAAAAAACTATTGGTCCGATTTAGAAAAATTCGGATCGGATTTCGGATTGAAAATCGCTGTAGTGTGACCCGCCCTTTAAAATGTACCTCAAGTCAAGAACCTAAACTTACAAGAATATATTTTACAAGGGTTGAAATATGAACTCTTTTGGTTGCTGAATGATTTTTAATGTCCTTCTGAAATAAAAAAAATGTTCACATATATGTTCATGGGACCATGAGACAGTTGTCAACCTCTGCAGAATATATATTTTTGTAAGTTGAAGGTACACTTGAATTATAGTTGCCGGACGATATGAGCCGGATCCGGACGGACTGAGCCTGACATGTGTCTGATAAAATGAGCCGGATCCGGACGATATGAGCCGGAGACTTTTTCACGTAGTAATTTTTGCCTCAAGGGCCTGGCCCTTCCCCCCTGGCTCTCAGTTACCCTCCCTCCCAGACTCCCTGCTTTGGTCCCTTTTCCTTGGTTCCCACATTCCCTCGGGTTCCTTGTAAAGGGTCTTACTCCCTCCCCAGGTTCCCTGCGTCCTTCACTGCCTTACACCCGTGCTTAACCGGGCTCTCGAACTCCCTCTCCCGGACCATCTTCCTCTAGGAAGAGGCAGTAAGAATGGTAAAACCGGAGAGGGACTTGGGCTAACGGACCTGTGGAGGTATGGCATTGAGGTGGGACCTGGGTGGGCGGATCGAGGAAGGACCAGGGAGGGTGGAAACGAGGGTGGGCGGATGGAATTGTCCTGGGAGGGTGGGAATCGGGGTGAAAGAAACTGTGTGGGACCTGGGAGGGTGGAAACACAGGGTGGGCGGATGGGAGTGTCCTAGCAGGGTGGGAACCTGGGGTGGGCGGATCGGGGTGGACCTGGCGGTAACTGGGCGGAGCGGATCGGGATTGGAGCTGGAAGGGGAACCTAGGGTTGGCCTGGAGGGCGGGAACCGGGGTGGGCGGATGGGAGTGTCCTAGGAGGGTGGGAACCTGGGTGGAAGGATCTGGTGGGATTGGAGGGCGGGAACTTGGGGGAACCTGGGGAGGGCGGATCGGCCTGGGAGGGCGGGAATTTTGATGGGTGGATCGGTTGGACCTGGGAGGGCGGGAACCTGGCTAGGCCGATCAGGGTGGGACCTGGATGGGCGGATTGAGGAGGGACCTGGGAGGGAGGAAAGTGGAGTGGGCGGGAGGGTGGGTGGAAGGATCGAGGAGTGTGGGAACCTGGGGTGGGCGGATTGGGGTGGACCTGGGCGGGGCGGATCGGGATTGGAGCTGGGAGGGGAACCTAGGGTGGGCTGATCAGGGTGGGCTTGGGAGTGTCATGGGAGGGTGGGAAACTGGTGGTCGGATCGAGGAGGGACCTGGCAGGGTGGAAACCGGGGTGGGCGGATGGGCGTGTCCTGGGAGGGTGGGGACCTGGGTGGAAGGATCTGGGTGGGATTGGAGCGCGGGAACTTGGGGGAACCTGGGGAGGGCGGATCGGCCTGGGAGGGCGGGAATTTTGATGGGCGGATCGGGCGGACCTGGGAGGGCGGGAACCTGGCTAGGCAGATCAGGGTGGAACCTGGATGGGTAGATCGAGGAGGCACCCGGGAGGGAGGAAAGCGGGGTGGGCGGATCGGAGTGGGCGGGAGGATCTGGGACGGTGGGAACCTGGGGTGTGCGGATTGGGGTGGACTCTGGGAGGGCGGGATGGGTGGATCGGGGTGGACTCTGGGAGGGCGGGGATGGGTGGATCGGGGTGGACCTGGGAGGGAGGATGGACTCGGGGGGAGAGCCTGGATTGTGGATCGGATGGCAATCTAGAAGGTGCTCCACCGTGATTTTGACATCAAAATTGTTCAGCCCCTTCATGTAACTATTTCCACTCCTAACCATCAACACCCTTTCAACTTATTAGGATGTGGCAGGGACCCATACTCATGTAAATAATTTAGCCCCTCATCGACGAAGTGTTCTACAACAAATCAGGGAGTTGCCAACTCCCTGAACAAATCATGTGGAAGAGGAAATATTACACCTTAAGTTATGGTCAATCAAATTACTTCGTCATCATTCAACGTTTCTCCGTCTTGGTCGGCTGGTCAAGGAATGGCCGTTGGAGGAGATGACCACTTCAGTGAACCTTTTCTTCAACCATATTCATTTCATCAATCCACAGACAGTAAACATCTGTAAAGGAGAGGAAAAACACGTGAAACCGAGTGACCATGTTCCACATGAATCGAAAAATGCTATGTACTATGTGACTAATTTTTTTGTTAAAGTTGCTTGGTCACATTAAATTCACTTTTTTAAGAAATTGCTCACTTCTCTTGCAAAGCACAAGGTTTCATACAAGTGTAAGAAGCTGTCTACGCGTTTTATAATTAATTAAAATGGTGAAGCTGTGTATGAATAGGCCTAATTGCAAAACTGCCTCTGAGGCTGTGAGCAGCACCGGACTGCAAGATAGGTACTTTGGACCCCAAAATTTTAGCCCGTTAGCAGATTCTCTTTAATTGATAAATTTTCCAAATGTGCAATTTAGAGGGATTCTCCCACCACCTTACTGGTAAATGGGGGAGGGGGTGAATTCGAAAAATTTAACGACAAAAGGAATGTTTTTGGTGAATATCAGCATGGATGGGGGTATAACATAAGCTTTGGGGGTATTCAACAAACAGTACCATCCGTCACAACAGACTGAAAATGCTATACTTTTACAGTAAACAGTATTAGCAGTATACATTGCGTCATCATAATTTAAAGCTCTTTCAGGCCTGCAGCTATCATGGCACAATCAAGACGGGATCCAGATTTGGACGGAAAAACAAATCTTTCGTGAATCAAATAAAATACGTAGCATGGGGTAAAGTGAGCCATGTCATGCCATAAATATATGTGGTATATCGAATGAAAGAAATTCGGTGCTTCCCTAAATATGGGGAAGCTCTACCCAAAAAATGATTTTTGGCCAGTTTTGGCTATCAGAAGGAAAGAACTGTTATAAGCTTTCTAACGAAAGCGTACAATTGCTTTGATAACAAAATTGTACATTTGAAATATTAGGATCATCTTGTATTTTATTTCTTCAGTAGGGCAGACATTGTATGTTTAGGTAGAAATTGCCTTTTTTCTAGGTTTTGTACAAAAAAGTGGCACTGTTAACTTCGGGACACTCTTATTGCGTTGTTTTTAGACCTAGCAATTTCATCTTTGGACAAATAGCTATCTTATATTTTATATTTAGATAGGCAGTGTCACTTTCAGTTTTTGCTACTTTTGTTTTATCTTTCTTTTTTTGCTGTTTAATATTTTAACTTATATTTTTACTTCTTTTTACTTATTGTATCAATCAAGTCTTTTCTGCATTGGTAATGCTACGAAAACCTAGCATAGTCACTCCCTAGAGCTCTTTGGAAGCTTTAAGATATTGATCGTGCTTGTAGCTTGTTACTTTGTTGAGAAAAATGGGTTCCCTTTTGTTCGTTGAATATGCAAGATGTGCTCATTAATATGCAATTACTATTTAAATGCTGGAAATGTGTACATTTGTAAGGGTCTTTACTCACAAGAATGCTTTTGAAGTCCTGAAAAATTGTTTGATTAAATCATTTTCTCATTTACACTCCCAATACATTTCAAGCAAATTTGCCGTGTAAGGCATTTAACTAAACTGACAAGCGATACGGATAACTGACTGTTGTTAAGCGAAAGATATCTTGTAGATAAAAGGGTGAATGTGTGTACAAATCCAAACTACCTATGGTGTTCGGGAAGCCGAGCTCCTCCCCTTTTCCATGACGCCAAAAATTGTTATCTCACTTTATGCTCGAAAATCATTGAAAAGAGTACCAATTTTGGAATCATGACTGAATTTCTAAACGAAATATAAAGAAGTAACAAACTGTAAATAATAATATTGACTGATTCTGAGTCTACATTGATCAATCTATTAGTTAATGGGGTAAGTAATATGGATTTGCTGTTTCAGAAACAATTTGGTGAGCAGATACATTCTTTCTCTCTTCTATCCTCCCCGACAGGTCGAGCCCTTTCTCCTTCAATCGTTTGATGTGTTCTCGTTTATTGCAGAAAGTTAAATTCAACAAAACTTGAACCGCACAAAAGCTCTAATATCACACTTCATTACATTTACAATTTCAATTACTCGTTTATCGATTGAATACTATTACTACTCCTTTTCGTGGAATTCCTTAGCGCACACAGATCAAATTACCATAATTCTAACATCATTATTTCATGACGAATGCTTTCTCCTTGCATTGTGATTGTAGGGATTAATTTTTAATTTTTTTTAAGTATTATGCGTTTTGAAAACATGAGATTCTCAAAATGAAATGTCGACGCAACATTTATGGCTTGAGATGTGCCTGGAACCTGTGAGTCCCGTAGTGTCCCTTAGAAATATTTCTCCCGTTAGAATATTTTTAAGTACAATATAACTATCGCCCTACTGCAACTTTGTATATCTCACCCCTAAATAATTTGTTATACCCGGGGAGGTGGTTACGGAATTATCCCCTTTTGAGAGGGGGGTAAAATCCTGGATCTGCCCCTTACACAGGGGCTGATCTACTGCTTAAATGAGCACTTAATAAACGCATCATTAGCAAATGTAACTAAACTGATTGTTTAGAAAAATAGGTGTTGGGAGTAAAAATATGCCCCTAATTCAACATTTACAGATATCAGTCAAACAAGAAAATATTTCCATGTAATATTCGTCCAGGGTTTAAATCCCTGTTTTTCAAGCCCGCAGCTAGTGGGGGGGGGGGGGGACAAGGGCAGAGACTGCTTACAAATTTTCATCCCAGATAAGTCCATTACCATTGCCTTCAAACATTTTCATATTTCGCCCCCTTAAAAACATTCCACCCACTGAAAGCTGTCCATCTCCCCTACCATTTCAGCACCTCGTCTGGCTCCCGGCCAGCCCTTCTCATGTAACCAGCTATTTCATTGAGCTTGCACAGACTGAGCAAACTTTGCGAAATTTACTGGGCGGCACCCCTTATCCAAATTATGAAAATCTCACCATTTTATCACGACCACATATTTGGTCATCTTCGTCAGCTGCCAGGTGTCACCGGTAAGGGATATATTGTCTCATTTTGTGTTGATTATGCTGCATCTTAGACAGAATTGTTGCCAAACAGCCATTATTTATTGCAGCATATAGCACCTGCAAGAGATAGAAAAATTGATGTAGGACAGCGTAACCATACAAGAACTTCTATTGACTTTCATTATTTATCACCTTTTACACAAATAGAGAGGACAATGAACGGGCGTTGGGCGAGGAGTCACAGGAGAGGGTATCTTCAGGATTATGGGAGCTAATGTTCAGAATGGCTCGTACAGAAATGAGTCTTGGAAAAAATGTATTACCATAAATCATATCTTTCAAATTTCTCCCAAAGTTTTAGATTGTCTTTCTCATATTGCTACGTTACCCCCTCGTTGTTGCTGACCTTTATGGATGGTGAAAGTTGTAAAGTATCAACGTTTGGAAGAAAAATCGATAGATTGATCAGAATAATATCTTTTCCTATCATCCCAAATGCGAAAGGGGAGGGAGTAATGATTAGGTAGATCCCATGACTAGACTAAGTGATTTTTTCAAAAAGCTGCAGGAATACAACACTGCATAGAGGATGCAAAAATAATTTTAAATAGCTGAATGATAAAGTGAAAATAAATGAAGGTCGAAAAGATATGTTTGGGAAAGAGTTACTGCAAAAGTCGTATTTTATAGGGAAGTATTGCATTGTAATTGTATCAGTATAACCCAGACAAAAAATTGCTTTTATAAGTCTAAGCCATTCAGTATTATCAATTAACTCTGGCCATAGATTTTCTTCCCAGAATATTATACATTACAAGGGTTAGAAATGTTACATTTGAAAAGTTGACAATTTGGGAGAACATATTTATCATAAGCTACAAAACAGTGAAGTTTTTTCTTTGCGAAACATTTCTCGAAAATAAAATAACCGCGCTACCTAATTTTGAATTTCCTAATATTCTAGAAGTTATACGCGTAGGAAGCTTTTCGAGACTGGGGGGCTGAACATGATTTCGATATCGCCATCCTGGGGAAAGGGTCTAAGGGGAGGGGTGTTCCCCCTCCCCTTTGGAAAATTTTTGGGAATTTGAGGGTCCTCAGATGCAATTTGGTCCAACATTTTGGACGAACTTTAAGGAAAATTATTGCAAATTTTTGACATTTTTTGCAGACGAGACAAAGAAGGGGTTTTTGCCCTTGGGTCTTGGGGGCGGAAGCATACTTCAGCCCCCACATTTTTGACCGGGGGATAAGCCCCCCCCCGCTTACTACGCCCCCGCTTCCTACGCCATTCAAGGTACTTTAAAAGTTGACAAAATTTTTCTGTGCCGCAAACGCATTTCCTCCCTTTCATTTCCTGAGGTCGCAATGTCATTGGCGACTACTTGGTTTCTTGTATCAGCTCCTGGCTGTTCACAAATGTGGCTCAAATGAAATTCTGAATCCGTGTAGGTGTAATCTCGTCGGATTAAGTTGATCCATCATTACTCTTATTTACAAATGTATAGAGGGTCGGTCTCGAGGGTTCCCATTTGCTGGTTTCGTTTAGTAGTGAATGTCCTTCAAAATCTGAAAAAAAGGCCAAAGAAATACCAAATATTAGACCATTCAATTCATGTTAACTATGTTAGACATATGAGTCCATTGGCCTGAGGGATCGTTTTACATTTTCTAAGAACGTTCCATTGTAACTGATCTTTGTCACATACGGTACCCTACAAACTTGACGCTGTTATCTTATTCACCACTGAAAAAAATCCTACTTGATAAATTCCAGTTGATGCAAAGTTATAGAAAGTAATACCAACAGATTTGTATCTAAATCTCGTTGTTTTTCCCGAAAACTGAAAAGTATTGAAAAATCGGGTTTACATCGTGAACTGAGCTTTAAAATGTCTTCATATATCACTGAAATATCTTCACATATCTTTAAAATGTCCTCATATGTATCAAACAAATACAATTGTTTTGTTCAATCAGTGTGGCTGTGTGACATCACAGATTTCCCATCATGTAAAAGAGCTTCTCGAAATAAATTTATGTTTAAAAATTCATATGCCAGTAACGCTGCATGCTATTAAAAATTTTTGTACACCAATAAAGGAAAAACGTAGATTATTATAACATTTTGTTACTGGCATAGCCCTGTCTTATGTTTTATCTTCCTTAGCCAGACTGTGAGCTTTGAATTGAAAGGGAATGTAAAATCAAATTGGCTAAAGGAAAGGCTACTTTCCACAATTATGGAAAAGTACAATTGTTACACCTATTTTGAAGAAAGTAGGAGCAGAAATTGCTTTTACTAATTACCGTCCTGTGAGTAACTTACAATTGTTTCTAAGATAGTAAAAAGGTCTGTCGTGAAGCAGCTATTAACAACGTGCTCCCTGTCAATCATTCTGCTTACAGACAGTTTGATAGTACAGAAACCACCTTACTTAAGATTCAGCCTGATATTCTTATTGGCTTTGATAAGCAGAATGTTACTCTTCTTGTACTGTTAGATCTTAGTGCCGCGTTTGACACTATAGACCATTGTATATTACTAATAACTCTTGAATTGCAAGTTGGGGTATCATCAACTCTCTTAGATGGTTTGAATCTTACCTAGAAAGTCGTACACAACGTCAGGGTTCGCAATGATGTATGGAATACATTTGATCTTTATTTTGGTTTTCAACATGGGTCGTGCTTATAGGACCTGTCCTCTTCACGATCTATCCCGCACCGTACTTAAATCATTGAGTTCCATTTACCAAACGCTCAGGGCTATGCAAATGATCATCAAGTATACATAAGTTTAACCTGATGCAGGTTTTGCAAGACTGCATTTCTGAAGTAAGACTGTCGATGTTATCTAATAAGCTGAAAATCAATGACAGCAGTGCTGAATTTACTATTTTAGGTAGTAAGCAGCCATTACAGAAAGTTGCTACCCACAGTTTAAATGTTGGTGATGCACTTACATCTCCCAGCTCGAATGTACGCAATTTGAGTTTTATTTTTGATGAGAATCTCTCTATGGATCATTATGTCACTAAGGTTTGAAGAAGTGCTTACTTTCATCTTCATAATATTGCTCATATTCGAAAATATCTTACTCATGATGCTGCGTGTTCTTTCGTCCATGCTTTTATTACCAGTCAGATACAATATTGTAACCTTTTGTATGGTTCCCCCTCCTATTTAATTAAGAAACTACTGCAACTTGTTCAGAATTCCGCTGCCAGAGTTGTTCTGTGTCTTAAGAAATTTGAGCATATTACGAGGGCTCTCATTCAGCTAGACATTGGTTGGCGGAAGACATCCGAATTTCTTTTAAAGTACTTTTGATTGCTTTTAAAATTCTGAATAAAATGTCCCCTAAGTACCTTGAAGGAATGATTCAAGTGCCGACTAATGTGGGTTATCACTTAAGATCTCATGACGATCTTAAAATATTCACCTTCAGTTTTAAATGTTCAACTTTTGGTGGTCGAGCCTAATTCCCCGTATATGCTCCTTGGAGTTGCATGCAACTGCCACTACAGCTTCGTTCTCAATACAGCCTGATGTTTTCAAACAAAATCCCAAACCTGCAGGAAATTATGGTATACATAGGCCTATGTAAATAGGAGGTAATGAAGAGCAAAATAGACTCTGAAAACTCATCCTTTTACTAAATTTTTAAGCAATGGCTCTAATTGCTTTACTTTTTATCTATTTTAATGTTACGTAGTAAGCATTTTTATGTTTTTTTTTATTCTTAATTGTGCCTTTTGTAATTTTTGTGCAGCGTTCTAGAATTTATGTTTTATAGATTTAACGCTTATAAATAAATCAATTTTGAGTTTAAACTGAATTAAATTGCAGCATACGCTGGTATCCTAAGTCCGTTTCAATCATGTAACAATACCGGTATCTTGTAACTGACTTACTAAACTTAACTCATAGAGAAGAAGTCCTTTCTTACCTTTAATATTTAAGAATCCTGTTTTGAAGTACCATCAAAGATACCTGTCAGGGAAATAAGAGGAGACTTTTTATAGCTGATGTATCAAAAGGTTTAAAGACCGGCTTATTGCTTAAAGGTTACACGTCATTTACTGATGAAGATGCAATGTAACTGAAAACATTTTGCAAGCAGCGAACAAAGTGGTCTCCAAGAATCCGATTTATGTTTGTAATGTCAGAGAGATTCACAAAGAGAGCAAACTTTCAAAGGTTTCTTCCTTCATTTAAATTCCAGCATTTTAAGTCCACATTTTGGGGAAAATGTTGGACACTTTTTCAAATAAATTTTAAATGAAATAAACACTACAAAATGCAATCTAATCGGCATGCTTAAACCAGAAACTAAAACTTTATTCTTCCCAGTACTTCGACAATGCAAAAGCTAATCATATATATCATCACTATTCATCAAATAGTCGCACCCCCCCCCTTTTTTAAAAGAATCTCAGATATGAAATCTCTGTTTTCGCAACAACCGAAGTGAAAATTCCCAAGTGGGAATCTGCCAGCAATTGTGAGCATCTATATGAAAATATTCTTGGACACATAGCCACATGGACACATGGAAACTACAATCTTGGACAAAACTCGTTGGGACACCCCCGCTCCCCTTCACAAAGTTGACCATTTTCACGGCATACAGTCATTCTCTCTGCGCAACTTTGGAAGGGGGAGCGGGGGCTTCATGTAAACCTGGGAACGGAGATTCAAGAATATTATGACAAAGCGTCCCAACAGTTTTGTCCAAGATTGTCTGAGAAATTCGAGAAGTTTTAACTGCTCGCGGCCCACGGTAGAAAGTGTTTCTTTGCGTTGCGTTGATTCGCAAAAGGTTAGGTGTCTTTTCGTTAGGTATAAGAGAACAGTAACAGAGAATAATCAGCATATTCTGAGTCCATATTGAAGTTCTTGTTAATATAATACTATTGAAGCTAAAAGCATTGGGAAGGTAGCTAATTAAGTTCAAAGCGTCCTCTCGTTCAGGAAGACATTTTCAATAGTCACGTATTTTGGGTTCACACTGTCTGAACAGGTACCAAATAAAAAGAACATTCAGCAGAAGTACGTGTTGTATCCTGCCTATTACTTTATCTTAAAGTAATTTACCAGAAATAAGTTAAAAAGTACTTAAATGTATATTCATTTCACCTTTATAACGCAGTAAGTTTCATTTGAGTAGCTGAAACTAAACAGAAAATATGCCACACATGCTAATTTGACGAGACCGGTGGTGAAGGCTAAGTTAACCAAACGGTCTACCATTTGTTTTGAGAGCAAAATTTTTGTAAGCAAAATGTAAAGAAATTGAGTCGGCTAAAAGAAGGCATAATAGATACGTCATCAGCTTCATGTAACATGAAAAAATGTTGTCATAGGCATCAAATTTGCTTCAAAATATGTCTAAAACCAGCCCTAATTAACGATCTACCATCGTTATAATAAAAAGCTTGGCTTGCAGTTCCGCTTTTAACATTTCATGGTAGATCGTGGCGCTCTTTCAGTTAAAATCTTGCCTTCTTACCACTAGTTTGCAATAGCAAAGAGACTCTTCGATCTATCCATGAAAGAAATTGTTTTGTTTTCCGTCTTACAACTTAAGAAGAGTTGTCATCCTCCTTTTAATTTGCTAAAAAATGCAACGCATATGGCTGCCATAGACGTCGTTACGGAACGTAAACATTTCTGCCTGGCATTCCCTGCGAATACCTGAAACAGTCTATCCATTATGATCTCGCCAACCAACAATAAATCAGTATAAACAAATAAACAAAACAACACATTAAAACAATTTTAAATTATACTTTCATTTGACTAAAATCCTCAGGCCTATAAGCCTCCGAAAAAGTGTACTGAATACAGCTGCTCGGAAAATTAACCATTTTTCTATGGAATTTGTTCTCGTAAATCGCTCACTTAAAACTCAGACAATCTTGGACAAAACTCGTTGGGACACCCCCGCTCCCCTTCACAAAGTTGACCATTTTCACGGCATACAGTCATTCTCTCTTTCAACTTTGTAGTCATTCTGTCATTCAACTTTGGAAGGGGGAGCGGGGGCTTCATGTAAACCTGGGAACGGAGATTCAAGAATATTATGACAAAGCGTCCCAACAGTTTTGTCCAAGATTGTAGTGCGAACAGTCATTCAGATTGATAGACCCAACGCCTGTATGAACGAAGATCATTCATGAACAGATTTTCTTCTCAAGCTAAAGGTCGGTCTTATGTCATTTGCATTTACAAGATTTGCAGAAATATTACCTCCTAACATCTTCCTTCTGGAATAGTACAAGATATTACAGGAACGTAGCTTGATAATCATAATGGGGGAGGGAAAGGGCACAGTGCATGCTAAGATGTGCACTTACATAGAAACATTATTAGCAAATGTAATTAAAATGATCGTTTCAAAAAATAGGTGCTGACTTACAACATTGACAGAGAAGTAGCATGTCAATTTAGACGTCAGTCAAATGGGTAAGTTGTTTCATGTAATTTTCGTCCTCCCTGGTTAGGGAGGGGTTTGAATTACTACTTTTGAATTCCGAAGCTGAAAGGGAGAACGTAGGCGTCTTCCGTTTAAGACGTTTCCGTCCCCAGACAATTTACATTACCGTTGCCTTCATACGTTTTAGTATCTCCCCATCCCCTTTAAAAAATATTTCGCCCAATTAAAGCTGGCTCGCCCTTCCCGTTTGGTCTGGCTTCGGGCCTGTCCTGCCTATGTAACCAGCTTTTTTAGTAAGCTTGTACAGATTGAGTAAAATGTGCAATATTTACCGGCACTCCACATCAATATTTTGAAAATCTCAACATTTTATCACCACCACAAATTTAGACATCTTCGTCAGCTGCACGGTGTCATCGGTAAGGGACATATATTCTAACGTTTGCCTTGTTTGTGTTGGATTTTGGATAGAACTGTTGCCAAGCAGTCATATTCATCGCAGTATTTACAGCACCTGCAAAAAAGAACATTGATATAATACTTAATTTCAGAATGATTTTTGAAAAATAGCCGTTTTTGTGACTTACGTGGCCATACGCATACGCATGATCTTACCTTAATTTTTACATCATAATTTCATAAATAAGGTAAGGCTTATAAAAACCTTTTTTCTCCTTACATTGTGTTCATAAAGTTTTTTTTTTTTTTGCTAATTTTTATCTTTTTTTAAGTATTAGTTTTGATCTCAAAATTGAATTTGGACGCAACTTTCAAGGCTGGTGAAGTGCCATTTCTGGAACTTCTGAGTAGGCTTGAAGACAATTATGTGGACCAAGGAAGCAGTGTCCCTTTGATAATTCCTCCTCTTAAGAATTTTTAAGGACAAATATTACTATTGCCCTACTGCAACTTAGTATATAGCTGCTTTCATTTTTTTTCGAAACAGCCAAAGCGAAAATTACCAAGTGGGAATCTGTAAGCAATGTTATAACACTTGGATGAAAATGTTCGTGGACAAATGTGTGATCGTGTGGACCCGTCTTAGACAGCTGGTGATATTATCACCTCCCTGGGGTAACTGAACAACGCCTCTTGTTTCCTGTACTTCATGGATAGTGGAGGTTGTAGGTTTTCACTTTTGGAAAAATTTCAAATAATTTCACGAGATCAATTTCGTTTCCTTTCAGTAATGGTCATCAGATATAGGGTTCAAATAATTAAGGTGAGGAAGTAATGGTGAGGGAGATCCCATGACTAGATTAAGTGGTTGTTTTCAAAACCCTATGAAAATGTAGTACTGCATGTAGGATGTCCAAAGAAGTATAAGTAGCGTAATGGTGCATTAATATAAATATGAATAAACATGGTTGCGGACGAGGTGCTGCAAAAGTCGTATTTTGAGGGGCGGGGGATATTTACATTTTAATTGCAACAGTTAAGTCCAGACAAATATTGCTTTTATCTTTTACCGATATACTCTGGCAATAGTTTTTCTTCCCAGAACATTATACATTACAAAGTTAGGAATGTTACATCATTTGAAAAGTTGCCGAGCTACCTACTTTAATTTTCTACCTTTCTGTATCATACAGTTGGCAATAATTTTTGGTCCCAAAGCACTTACTCCCTTTTCATTCCCAAGGTCTGAGAGTCAGGGGAAGGACTACTGAGTTTCTCGTATCAGCCCCTAGCTGTTCACAAACGACGTCCAAGTGAAATATTATTCTGAACTGGTGTTATCTATTTGAATATGGTCCATCATTACTCTCATTCACAAATGTTGAGTGCCGGACTCGAAGGTTTACATTCGCTGGTTGGTTTTGTTAAGTAATGTCCTTCAAAATCTGGAAAACCCAAAATAAATAGGAAATATTAGACCCTTAAAGGGAAAATGCAGTCACCCCAACTTGAAGTAGTGTAGTAGACTGTCCTGTTCCATGATTGGCTCTTGAGAGTCATGTGACAATATTTTTTCTCCTCAAATGTGAAATTTACTAGAAGTAACTGATTGGTTTATCTTGAATATGCAATACTAAAGTCCTAAAATATTATGAAAGATACTTTGAAGAGAAATAAGAAGACAATTGTGAGATTTAGCTGTTGCTTCAAAATAAGTTTGGGGCGACTGCTCTTGCCCTTTAAGTAGCCAAACAATGTTTTGCTCACGTTAACTGTCCGTCCTGTTTTTCTGGGGGATCTGGGGGATCCTTTTAAACTTTTAAAGACTGTTCCAGATGGATTTTTGTCACATACCCTACAAACGTGACGCTGTTATTTTATTCACCACTGGAAATATTCCTGTTTGAAAAAATTCTATTCGAAGCAAAGTTACGAAAAGTAATACCAACAGATTGCATCTAAAATTCGTTCTTTTTACAAAAATTAAAACGTTCTGAAAATATTGAAGTGTTGAAAAGTTTCCATCGAAAATTGAGCTTAAGCATGTCTTCATTTATCATTAAAAATGTCTGCTTATATCTTAAAAAATGTCTTCATGTATCATTTATTTACAATTGTTTCAATCAGTTAGGATGTCTAACATCACAGATTTCGCATTATGCAGCAGCACGCCTTGAAATCAATACATCTTTAAAAATTTGTATCTTAGTAACGTTTCTTGCTTTTGAAAATTTATGTACACCAATAAAGGAAAACGTCGATATTGTAATATTTTGTCACTGGAATAGCCCTATCTTGTATTTGTCGTCTTTCATCAGTCTGGCTCCTATCGATCCAGATTGAAAGCTTTGAATTTATAGGGAATACAAAGTTATCAATTTGGATATTTCAGTATATCCTTGCGTCTTTATCCCATTTCAATCATATGAAAATATCTTGTAAGTCATACAGAAAGTCCATTCTTACTTTTAATGTGCAAGGATTATGTTCTAAATGACCATGAAAGATACCTTTCAGACAAACGGAGATTTCTTTGATTTAGCTGATGTATCAAAAGCAAACAAAATGCGCCTCTGTTTTTAATGCCCTATCATTTTACCCATTAGCAGTTGTTTAGGGTAACTTTGGCATCGGGGTGGAGTTAAACACTTAAAGACGTTCGTAACATAGAATGTGACTGACGGCACTATGTCGGAATTGATATAAACATTCTTTTCCCAATATTTATCACCAAACTATCAAATCTATCTAATCTATCGACAATCTATCGAATGAAATTTAAATGAGGTAAACATTAAAACAACAGGCGCGGATCCAAGGGGGGGGGGCTTTCCCGGCCTCAGTCCCCTCCTTTTTCGCCACATCAACAACAACAAATACGCGAAAATTAGCCTAATGTCAATCTAGGAGAATATTCAAGGGGGCTTAGAGCCCCCTTTCCCCCTTTTTCGAAATGTCTGGATCCGCGCCTGCACAATGTCATCTTAACTACATATCTGAACCCAAAACTAAAAGGTTATTTATTCTAATACTTTGACAATGCAAAAACTAATCATTGTGAAGCTCATCCAGGATATTGCCGCAATTCAACAGAAAATGTGCATAAGTTTTGAATTTGCCTAAGTTAACCCAAACTTTTAAATTTAAAATCCTTTCCATGATCTTTAGTTAAGCTTGATGAAATCGTCAGGAAGTTTCGAAACATGTTTGTGACAGGATAGGTTACATTTAAACTTTAAACATAATGAGTCTTAATGATTGAATTTAGTAAAAGAGAACTGAACAGAAAACAATTAGAACATATGATGATACTGTCTGCTTTAAATAATTTGTAATTAGTTTGATCCTTGTAGCTGTTCTAAATCTGTTCAGAAATGGACAGGATACTTTACAGAGTCCGAAGCAAGAGATTGCTCTAATTTTTTAACACGAAATGGCAAAAAAGGCCGAAGAGGAATAAGGAAAGGCACCGTAGTGAGGGCAAACAGAGAAAACCACTGATAAAAATATTATCTTTTAGATAATAGTAGTTCCAATATGTTCCCCATTAAAACAAAAATAATATTGTGGTATAGTTCGGGTAGTTTGTTAAATTATCCTGTGATTGTCTTAATAGTTTTTTTAAGGCCAAAAGGAGAAAATAGAAACATGCATTCTGAGTAACATTTCTTGTTCCCAAATGGCAATGAGTGATGTCATAGTCATAAAATTTGCGCCTTCTTTTCCTCAGCATATCATATCGTTACCTTGCACGGCGAGTTTGTTTAAAAAGGGCAATTGAGATACGAAATGGGACTGCAGGGTCGGATTTGTAACAGGGATCGATCTATACAGTTTGAAGAAAATGCAGAAGTTATAAGTGGGCAGGTTCCCTGCACCGGCCTACCAATCATGCATATGCTGCGAACATCGCATAAATTTCCCGTGTTTCGTGTTAAAAATTGTGTGGAGGTTTTTCAGTTAGTATGATGATATTCTGTACAGATTAATCTGACAAAAGGTGGATCCGTACTAAAAACATCAGGCAATCCTCTAATGCTTACAAATTTGTCTTTTGAAATTACGGGAAGAGCAAAGAACTTTCTTCCCTGGCAGTCACGAGACTTTCCGCAAATGAAGAGGAGTGTTGGGGGTTTAATACGAGGGTAACCGCTTAGATTATTTGCTGGGGAGGAAATTTGGAAAGGGGTAAGAGATGCCACTGGGAAATTCTCTCGTCCCTTCCCTAGTAGCCACCCCTACGCCCAATTAGTTGTTGTCTTACCGTTTTAAACTCTTTTCACGATGCACTATCACTACAAGTTAGTCGAAACAATTTAAACGTTTGACATTGCTCTGACAAAAATCAGTCAAAATTATGTTTTATATGACAGTAGCTAAATTTTTTTGACTAATTCAGAACTCATGGACGGTATATTGTCAACAATAAAGTTTCAGATGATATCAAATTTGGTAGTAGAGACTGGTTTGTGACAGACAGTTATACTAAAAGATGTTAATCGGTGTTTTTTTTTATTCTAAGCCGTAGTTTTTCATTCTAAGCCTTTTCACGTCACACGCCTGTCCCTTCACAAAGAGCCAAAACACCCCTCAGCCCTGCATGGGGCTAATCCCTGAAAAAGGTTGTCAGCCTATCGCTAAATTTGTAAGGAGCATAACGTACCATTTTTCCTTTGAGCCACTTAACATTAACAAGGGTGTGATCCCTTTACCTTAGATCGTATCAGGATGGCATTTTCTGCCAGGATGGGGGAGGAGTCACAAAAGATGGACCACATCTACTGGGTTACCACCGTTTCTTATCTCTCGTGCTCAGGTGGGAATCGAGAAAGAAAAATTTAAAAGAAAAATCAACATTGGAAACTGCCCTAAAAATTGCCCTGAATGGAGAACTGTAACACCTGTTTTGTGTTTTTAGACAGATTTAGTGTACTTTAAATTATCACTTACAAGCCCATCATATAACAAATGTTGTTTTTAGATATAAACTGCCTGAGACACTGACGTTTTGGGAAGAAGATATAAAAGTGAAATGAAGAGTACCCTCAGGTCCAGGGGGCGGCAATAATAGGGCAAAGGTGTAGAAAGCTGTTCTCGACTTTGGGTGAACGTTGCTTCGGACTGCCGTCCTGGGGAGGTCTAAGGAGAGGGAAACACCCTTTGGAAACTTTTTTGAATATTTGAGGGTTCTTAGATGCAGTTTGGTGCAAAATATTGGGCAAATGTTATAAAAAAAAAACTACTGCAAAATTTTGACATATTTTACAGGGGAAACAAGTAAGGGGTTTTCGTTCTTGAATTGAGGGGCGATAGCATGCTTCCGTCCAAAATTTTTAACCGGGAGGTTTAGCCCCCTCTTCCTACGCCCTCCAATAATTTGGTATTGGAAGGACCAGCTTTTGCACCCTCTTTAACCAATATGTGGTCAACTACCATAGCATCTGCTGATATTTCTGAGTGACAGACATAGATACCTTCAACATTTGGCACGTTAGAAAGGCCATGTTGGTCACTGAAAGTTTGGGGTTTCCTCCATAAGCAGATGACCGACTGCATGGTCAAGTGGTTAGAGCATCCGACTTGCAGCCGGAAGGTCTGGGGTTCGACTCCTGGCCTGGTCGCCTGATTTATTTCCCAGGACGAGTTAGACCAAATCGCTTTTTCAAAAATGTATTAAATTTGTTTCAAAGTGAAGGTTAGGTTTCGTGAATTAGGGTTATTTGGCCAGTTCTTTCATAATCCGGCGTCAGAATTATACAAAAGGGTCGAAAAGCTGTCATTTTGGAATTAGAGGTGTGGACTATTTCCAAGAAGCTGATTGGTCCATTGGTCAGATTCGGCCTAACTCCTCCTGGGAAAGAAAACTACGCGGTCGGGTCATACCGAAGACTTTAAAAATGGAACCTACTGCCATTGTGTTTGGTGTTCAGCATAAGCAATGGAGTAGAGAAAACAAGTCAGTGAGCCACAAGTGGAAAAAAAGACTGGCCGGCCCGAATTAAACCAATTGGTTAGAAACTGAGCCGTAAAACCTCATCTAACTCTAACTCCATAAGCAGATGAGACTAACTGGATTTGGGAGCACTAGATGTTTTTAGAAATATTTATGTCTAAGCCTTTTAAGACCAAATTTTGGCCAACTTCCTGCAGATTCTGTCAAAATTTGGGGGTTGTCCAAAAATTTGGGGGAGAGTCCAAAAACCCCACCCCACACGCCAATGGTTTCTTCTAAAGTGGCCGATAGGGGTGAGCTGCGCTAAGGCAAAAAATTTCTTCAAGCTTTAAAGCAAGAAAAGAAGATGCTAGGTAATGAGCATTGTAAAATACTCGTAGGAATCCAAGAAGTTAGAAGAAAACTAAGGAATAACATTTCCACTTTAAATACCCTTAAAGTCCCGAGGATTGTATCAGACATCGCCTGATTACAGTTATTTCGCATTCAGGTAAAAAATACAAGGTGTTACAGCTTAAACAAACTAGTAAAATAGTAGGGATTAAAGGATTAAGGGATACTTTATCACAAAATTTAAAGGGACATTTTCATAGGAAACTAGTCAGAACTACATTTGAGAAGTGAAAGTGGCGGAGGACCTAGTTCTGTGGACCGGTATGTTGAATGCATATATTTGTTAATGAGTTTAGAAATGTCCGTTTATCATGAAGGAACTACTGGGTAAATGGTGTGCAAGAAACCTGGCAAGAATTCAGTCATTGCAAACTGTTTTCACACAATTGTCAGCAGACACTACTCATGAAGACAAAATATTGTAGGGTGAAAAATATTTCGTCCCCACCACCAGTTATGGTAGGGAGACTGCCTCAGTCACACTCACAAATAGGCTACCAAGAAAAATAATATTCTTCTGCCAAAGGTGAAAGCAACTGTAATGGATCTTTTTACATGAATTGTTCTAATAAAGACATTAAGAAAGAGTTCACTGCCACAATCCTTGCGTCCTAAGTTGCTATGTATGCTACAGGTATTTTCTGGTGAGAAAACCTGGGTACTCTATGTTGCTTTTCTGAATTTTGGTACCGACTTCATGTGTTCCATCACATAACACAATATTCGGGCATATGGCTGGCTGTGAACACACTGAAGATCGCATATCAGTTCGCATTTGAATAAATTTCCATCACAAATTTGTTGATTTGTTCAATTTAGACGGAAAATTCAAGTAGCTATGCCACTGTGCGCTATTGAATAAAACTTTGAAAACTTACCGACATTTACCTCCATATTTCATAAGAATATAAACCGTCAAACGTCACCGTCTCTTTCGGATTAAATTCTAGACAAAACGCGAAGAAAAACGCCGGCCAGATAAGGGAATTTCATATCATTCGAGTGTGCAAGTGACAAACGGCCATCTCTGGACAAGTGTCGAACCTTCCTTCCTCCTTCACAAAGCGTCTCAGCGTGTTAATTACTGTACTGACTACACAGGAAAATAGCAGTCCCATGATAAAGTACAATGATTTCAACTATAAAAGCCAAAGGATGAGGATTCCTTGCTAAAAGTTGGTTATCTTCTAAGAAATTTCTGGCTTCTTTCGTGTCTTCAGAATAACTTTTCTCCTTCGAAAAACTTCCCAAGTCAATGGAACTCAATGCAAGGTTGGAAAGATGACACAGGTCTTACTTGTGATCTTTAACGTCGTCATTCAGTTTGAATTCATCACCTCTTCGGCGTTACCCACCGTAAGAACCACGTGACTTTAAACAAAAGATGTCTTGAGGATCTGCACTGAAAATAATGCCCAAGTTCATCTAAGGTATGTCCAGCGTTGAATATGTATAGATTCCCATGATCAGACTGCCCGGCCAAACAAAAGGTGTTTACACTGACTTACAGATCCACAAAACAATAAGCAGTGCAGGTAAGGGCGTAAGAGCTTGTTAAAAAGGTTTCATCCGAGACTGCGCTTTGGGATAATTTCAATAAGAAGCTTCAGCTCGTAATCTTCGACCTGCCATAAAAAAAAATTAAGACAGTGACAAATACCCTGCGGAACGGTGGTTATTTGCTATCACTTTTACGAGCAAGTGGATTTTAAACACGTTTAGTGAAAGACCACAAACTGGTGTGCAGGCAGGGGCGCAGTACGAGTGACGAAGTTGCCTACGTAGCCGGCTGTACGGTATGTTCTTTGTTCAGTCGGTGTTTGGGAAGCCTTATAAAGAGGGGCCGATGAGCAAACAGAGTCCGCTCCGCGGGGTAGTGGAAAAGGTTCTGCCCAATCGATGCTATGTGACAGGGGATCAGTAAACATACTGCCCTTTTCAATATTTTTCAACTTTAAAACAGTTACGAATAAAGTACTTGGCCTGAATGTCTCAATTTTATGAGTACTCCACTCAACAGGCTCCTCATGTCTTTTGCCGGTAGAGGTTATGACGAAGGTAATCAGAAATCAGTGAAAAGTACTTTTTTGCCTAGCAAGAAAGGATGTATCTGAGTGCTACCCGAAGAATTCCAGCTAATGGACCGTAGTCGTCCTAGTGACTTGTAAATAAATCTCAAAATCTCTCAGAAAAGGAATGTGTTGCTACGTGGTTGGGTAATAAATTGGCACTGAAACTCTAAGGTGAGCAACTTGAGGGTAGAAAAGGGGATAGGTGTCATGTGGGGACTATAGACATTATCCCCACTGAAATGATTTCAATGCAAAATTTTGGTGCGCTTCGTAAGCATTCGTCATGGTTAGGACGCAGGGTTTGATTACCATTATTACGGTAATAGTAACGTGGATTGTTATTCCTACCAAAACAACTTGAAGAAACTGGAGGTATACCTTCAACCTCTGCACGGACCCACAGCTAGAGGGGATCATAGAGCAATTTAATTGACATTGTTACAGATTTTCAGATAGCTCTTGACCCCTTTGCAAGGCTTCTCGGCCGTTTGGCTAAATCATATGTAGTATCTGTTTTTTTTTTCAGCCAGTCTAGAATGGGGCCATGCGTGACAGATCCATAATGTAGAGGTCTGAAGGTCTAGAAGTTGGTCATGTTCAGTCTCTTTGCTGATTGTTCAAAACAAAGTTGGGTGACCGCCTACTCCACTTAAATTAGAGTTTCTAAACATATATTCAGTTAAAGGTGCTATCTTGCCAGATAACTCCATTTTGTATCCAAAGCCATCATACATATGCAAAATGTTCTCAAACTTCTGAAGGTACATCTGAATTGTCACACTGCAAATAAATCAGAAAATTCACTCAGAAAGTCAGAAGTGAAGATTTGGACCATATAATCACGGTAAACACAGTTTTACATATCTCGCCCTACTCCACCTTCACCTTTAAGCCGTCTTGCCCCCTTCGGTACCTTGTCTGGCTACGGGTCTGCAGCTACTCCATTCCTCAACAAAACGGCTGGTTATTATAACTTAACCTTGCCAAAAAATAAAAATTAAGGTTTTAATGGTGTGTTAGTTTATACTTACCGGTTCGAAGCCCGCGTCTTTGTCGCATCAAGTGCATCCAGTACAATCATGAACCCTATTGGTGATGCGAAGCGGGATAAAAAAACGATGTTGTATAAAGTACTGGGCTACATAAGATTTCAATGCCGAATAGAATCAAGGGGTCCGCCTTGCAGGTAGTGAGTAGGTCTGTGGTCACTCTTACGTAAGCTTACCCTTGCGAAACATTGTGTGCAGTTGCATAGAGAAAACTCAAATATCTCCAAAGCCACTATTGTCGAAAATTCTATTAGAAAAGAAAACAGTTTTGCTCGTGTTTTTTTAACCACTGTGTTCAACTCTTCCGCCCATCTAGTCAAGTTTGGATTGTATGCACTCATGGGCTCATTTGATTGGCTTTAAGGAGGCAAAAACACCCCTCTACGAAGTTTTCTATTTGCAAATTCTTTAATGGCATCCTTCATTTCCAAGCTGCCAAGCTGTTTGCTTCTTCCTTTTCTATTGCTAATACTGCTAAAGTGCGAAGCCTCTCTTGTCGCATATTTGCCCAGGTAGCAGATTTGATGCGCTTCATATATTGGAATGATCTCTCAGCATTTGATATTTCGATAGGGATTGTGAGGATCGGGCGGAGCAATTTTCAAACTGTTCAAATTTACCAGACATCTTATTGTCAACAAGAAACTGAAGGCTATCTAGAAAGGTACGTGGGTTCTCTCTCTCTCTCTCTCTCTCTCTCTCTCTCTCTCTCTCTCTCTCTCTCTCTCTCTCTCTCTCTCTCTCTCTCTCTCTCTCTCTCTCTGTCTCTCTCTCGGCTGAAGTACAGTGTCTTGAAGGAATCCACTTGATGAATTAATTCAACAGTAAACTTTCCTAGAAATGGTACTACTAGCCTTTTAACATGTTCTTTGATTGCTGTACGATTAGTTGTTCGCAGTTTCTCAGGATCAAGAAACCCATACATGCTGGAAACTTGGAAAAAAACCTTCCCTTTAACCCGTGACCTCACCAACCATCTCATCTAGTACATGGTGGTAGGATTCAACTTTAAACTTGCTTACAGGATCAGATAGACCTTCACCTTCAACAGTCTTTCTGCGCGTGACTCGTCTGATTCTTGTTGTTTTGAAGTCAGCGTCATCTTCTTCCAAACCGATGTCTTTCCACATCTTCTTGGTTCTGTTTACAAACACCTTTAACTTGTTATCTCCGAGATTCTGTAACTTATCTCTTGCATCTTTGAACGCTACTGAAACTTGGAAGAAATCGAGCCTTTTTGCTTGGGAGAGCCAGGATTTTTTGAAAAATATTTTTTCCAAAATTCAAAAATTTCGAAAGTTTGAAATTTCAAGCGAAAATTTCGGCATTTTTGTCTGAAGAACCCCCTGAGCCCTCGAAGTTTGCATAAATGTAAAGAACATCCTCTTTCCAACCAAATAAGCTATGAAGCATGTCTGTGGGTTTAACCTAACTCGAGATATAATTTTCTGAATTCTCATGACGAAAAATTGTCATGTGGGGGCAAAAAGCGTTAACAAATGTTTGCAGACTGTAGAGGCTACTCGACAGAAGGGACCCAATTTTCCAAAAATTTGGGGGCCCTGTCAGCAGCTGCTGACACTGTTGACTGCTTAATCCGCCGCTGCCTAGCGGATCATTTAGTGCTCCGTACAGTGCACCTGTTCACGTGAGCTGGTTTTATGGGGCAAGTCCAATGTTTGATCTAGGCCAAGTTTTGGGGTCCTTCCAGGGTGTCTGTCAGGCCCTAAGCGACAGACAGTTTGTCTAGCAGGCAGATATGTCTACTTTCCTGGTGGAACTTGATTACGGTTACTCAAAATTAGTTCGAAGCACAGTAATACATTTAATAGTCACTTCAGGTCAAATCTAAGAAAGTGCATAGGGCCAAATTGGGGGGGGGGGCGCGTCAGGCAGGCCTGCAGCGGATATGTTGTCGCGTTCACCATTCTTCGCCGTGTAGGATGCACCTGATCATATTAAACTGGTTTAATGCAGGGAAAATTTACCTGGCAAGAGGACACCTGTACTTTGTGAATTGAACTTGATTATTCAAGATTAGTTTCAAGAGGTACCGTACTCTCAATATTTACTGTAGGGTAAATTTTACGATTGTATGCATACAAGCCACATTTAGTAGGCGTCTGGCGGGCCCTTTACAGCGGATAATTCGTCTTGCATGGGCCGTTTTGTGCTTTGTTGGATGTAACTTTTCGTTTGAAATCGGTTTTATGTGGTACCTCTAATGTTTGATCTAGGCCAAATTTTTGGGCCCAATATGGGTGTTTTTTGGCCACGTGCAGCTGACAGCTTGTCTGACAAGGGAATACATGTACTCTAAAGAATACACTTGATAATTCAAATTAATTTCACATGGTACTTTCAATATTTATTCCAGTTCAGTGTCACGATCGTATGCACTTGGGTCACGTTTGATGGGCATCTGGGGGGCTCTATGCAGCGGATAATTTTTCTTGCATGGGCCGTTTGTGATTTGTATAGATATACCTGTTCATTTTGAAATTGATTTACTGTTCATTTGAAATTGATTTTATGCGGTACCTCGACCTTATCATTATAAAGTGATTTGGGCGGTACCCCAACATTTGATCTAGCACATTTTTGGGCCTCGTTTTAAGCTCCCCAGGGGTCACATGCATTAGGGGTGCCCCGGCAGACGTCAATATCTGCATATATTAGGTTGCACCCTGAAAGCTCTTGGGCTCAGACATTGGTAACTCTTTCGTTTGATCAAAATGCTCTGGGCTGTCAGCCTACAAGAAGCGCCACAACAAAATTTACTTGTTCAATAACAATTTATTTTATCGTGACAGGATGCCTGGTACAATTTTTAATATTTGGTTAAAATAAGGCAATTTCAACTTTGACCCTGAAGCTACCCTATACTCAGTGAGATTCCTGGAGTATCGCCCATTATGACCTAAAATTGACCTCAGTAAAAATCAGATTTAAGACAAGAATTAAGTAGAAGTAGTGTTTACTAGTCGATGTTGAAGTGCGATATACTTCTGGTAAACATTATTGACATGCAGTCATGCTGATTAATTATATGGCTGTCAATGTTTCATTCGCTGACCAGTCTTCAATTTGGTTAATTTCGAGATGGGCCAACTACCACTAGGCTCAAAATCTTGACGGAGAACCTTTCTCTGTCATATACTGTAGTCCTCAAACCCTACCCAGAGAACAATTTAGTGGCGCTGTGCAGGAAAAAACCTAATAAAAACGAACAACTAATATGCGACTTCTGGAGACTTGTGTTTAAAGGGGATCTTCAGCCTACAAAACTACAAAATCATATTACAGGAATAAAGAGAGTTCCATCTCGACAACTTCTTCCACTACAGTGATATGGAACTTTTAAACTTCTAAGAACATTTCAGGACCGGATCCAGACATTTCGAAAAAGGGGTGGGGGGCTGAAAGCCCCCTTGAATTCTCCTAGATTAACATTATGCTAATTTTTGCGTATTTGTTATTGTTGATGTGGCGAAAAAGGGGGGCTGAGCCCGAGGAAGCTCCCTCCTTGGATCCTCGTCTGCATTTTGAAAATGCGTGTAGACTAAAATGATTTGCGACGTCACGTTTATAAACTCACTCTTTTTATGACCAGGGAGCTGTTACGTTCCATTTAACTAACACTACCTGCAATTACGCTTAAAAAGTAAAATGCTGAATAACCGTGGCAGATATTTCTTACAAAGCACTACACATGAAAGACTTGTATCATTACTGCATTAAGTTACTCTATCATTCTTCCTCTGTTTATAACAAGAAGGTATCCAATACCCATTGAGTTACAAATCTCATCCATTAGCAAGTTATGACAAAAGACCACTTTTGGGTCATATTTAACTTCACTCTCGAACTTTAGCAACTCGAATGTACTTTTTTCAAAGTATGTCTCATCACTAGCTACATATCATGAGGTTTTAGGCTTTCCAAACATACTGGTATGAAAAATAATGGGGAAGAATCAATTTTTAGCTCATTTGAACTTGTGACCAAAAGTTTATCCACCAACTTTGAATTGATCGGATATGGTTGAAGAGGAGATGGCGATAGACTTTCTAGCAAACTTATTTCAAAGTTGACCTTTTGCCTACATTTTGATCCTTAAACGTGCACCTTAGCAACCTAAAAGCAAAGTTTAAATTTTGTTTTATCGGTCTCAACATATCAAGTGGGTAATGGCATTTTCTAGTATAATGATAGGCGAAAAACCATTTTTAGCTAATTTGAACTTTGAACTCTAACCTTTGAACTATCAAGTCATCAATTACGCATGTACAAGTTTTCATGGTCAAGTACGTACCCACAAAGTTTGAACTTGATCGGATATGGTTTAAGAGGCGTTAGCGCCACACTTTCTGTTCACACACAGTCACTCACTGACACACAGCTTTGCATTTCTGATGTTAGGTGAACAGGTGAAGTACAATATCTCATCTCCCTATAAATCACATGTAAGGAGATGGGATAATAGGGTGCAGTTGCTTTAAGAAATGTATTTGAAAACAAAAACGAGGCAATTTGAGTAGTACAAGAGTGACACCACACCCTATTACGTAATGTACTATTTGAAATGAAGTTAATAAATGTCAAAATTATATATCTTCTCAAAAATATACTGTTGGTAAGGGACATTCGACAAAAGGTTTAATATTTCAACCATCCTGACGTATAATGTTGTGTTCTTAGTATATTCCGTGACTTACAATATATGAACAGTATGCATTTCCTCCCTTGCGAAGTTTCTTGGTCAGACGCAACCCCAAAGAAACACCTCCTTAACTTAAAGTGTACCTAAAGTCTAGGATTACAAGAATATATATTTTAGAGGATGGAAAATGAATCTTATTCATCCAACTCCCATTTTCATGTCTTCCGTTGCTGAGATATAAAAAGTTGAAATTTATTCACTTAATTTGAAATAGTCCATTGCGCAATAATTTGTGATTTCCTTCTTGTACAACTCACATTATCTTCTTTTCTTTGCTTTTGAAATAAAAATCAAGTTATATGACCTCGAAAAACTTCCTGCTTTCTTGCATAGCATGTTGTATGGAGAGGACTTGTATAGTAAAGTCCCCCCACCCATAACCGTAAGAAAGAGATCGCATTTCGGCCCAAGGTGCAGTGGCTTCCGAAAAACAAAGAAAAGCAAAAATGTTCTTATTAGTAGTACCATGGAAGTACTACTAGGAGATAGTACTTCCATGGTAGTACAAGAATGACATCGCATATTATTGCACAATCTAGTACCATTTTAAATGAGTGAATAAACTTAAAAATTAAACATCTCAGCTCAGAAATGTACTGGGAAGATGGGAGCCACTTGGAATTATTTTTCAGGCTTTGTAGCATATCTTCTTGAAATTTTAGACTTTAGGTACAATTTAAACCTGATATCCTTCTACCTGCTAAATATGAAAACCGTTTTCTATCCTTTATCCAATAAATACAGCGTGGATATGAAACGAGTCAATGTTCTTTCTAGGTCTAACCTCATTAAAAGTGCATTTTAGAATTTTCACCACCACACCAAGTGAAAAGTAAAACAGCGCCTCCAAACAGTAACTCATGAACTTTAAATAACCGTATAAATGATTGATCAACTCCCTGATTTCACCGCAGGCTTACCTTAGAACTAGTAGTAGCCCCATGAGCTCGGAACCGCAAAGAATGAAACTTTATGAAACCTTACATCTCTGTTTTTCCATGAAGAGGCTCGAACAGCTTTAAAACGAGAGTTGCAAACTAGCAGTGGAGGCGACTTGGGGGATTTTCGATCAAATATTTCCCACCTCGTGATCTAAGGCAAAGGGATATTTCATTTAATCATCTTCAATTACATTTGTAAGAGGATATTACTTTGAGAGTCGTAGAAACTTTCATTCTACGGAGCATAGCTTCTCTTTTGATTATCGTCAGGCAAATGCAAGAGGACGATATCAGCATGCCAGATTCTTACTTTAATTTACAGGTGATAAATATTTCTAAAGGCTAGTTTCAAAAAAGTTCCTAAACAGTATTGGGGGATATTATTTATATTTCCTCTCTCCTTTGTTAACCGGTACTGTGGCCGAGTGGAAAAAGGCGGTAGTATTTAAGCGATGAAGCTTAGCAAACCGGGAGGGTCGGGTTTCGAATCCGAACGGCTCAAAGTTAGGTGGGTCTTTCCAAAAGCAATCGGCAGTTTTCGCATATGAGCTGGCCTTTCAAGAGGAACCACATTTGATCTAAATGTTTGAGTTGTTTAGTCACCAGACGTGAGGTTGTAATTCATAAGCCATATAGGTTTTTCCAGCTTTAGTGGTGGCTTAGTGTCCGTCATAAAAAATGCCCTTCAAGGCCTGAATTATTCTTTTCTTTAGGGAGGAAAACGAAATAAATAAACAATTCACAAAAGGAAAGTGTTATTCTTTGCATGACTTGTAAAATCTGTTTCATTCATTACAACTACTTAAAGTCACCAAGATTTTACCATGCATATTATTGTTCTTTGCTTGCACAATTGAATTGATTCGTAAAATTTTTATCGTATTACTTGAAGCCTTAGTTGCCAGTATGACCCCTGGTGTATGAGGGGGACTCTGTCAGTGCGGTCGGCAGGCCCCTGAGCCAAAACGTTTTGATTTCAGTTCAAAAACGTGATTCATTTACAGTATTCTATGTCATACTTGTATGCCAATTACTGAAAATTTAAGGGCAAAACCTTCCGCCCACTTGTGAAATGTTTTCCCACCAGCCTGTCGGTATGACTGTTCAATCAGAAAGCTGCCACTTGGAAAGTTCCGTGGTTCAGTACAGGCCGTTTACAATGCTAGTCTGGATTAAACGTCCAAGTAGAATGACTGTTAAACGAATGAATGTATTACTGGAATGTAGCAAGTTATACGTTAATATTGTACCAATCCCTCAACACTTTCGGGGCTTTAACGCAAGAACACCGCTTTTTCATTTCGTGTATCTTCAGGTGACCGATGTTTATACATTTTTATGTATAGACACGGATAAAATATCAATTTCTGACAAAGGCTTACGGGGGTCAATATTTCTGGGGCAGGGATAATTTTTGCCTCAATTTAGAATTTTGGACCAAGTTGCCCGAACTCTGGCCCGCAAAAAGGGTATAGTTTATTTCTTGGCTGTCTCATTTGCCCAAATGGATCCACTATGTTGTCCGAATAAAGAGGGCATATGCCCCGCCTCGTACTTTTATGATTTCTAAATAGATCAGACCGTTTTTGTCTTAAAACAACTACATCAACATCAATCGCACTACAATTTCTCTCCTATTCATTTTTTTGCGTCACTGTACACAGTGCGTTGCAATCATATTTGTCTTGCTTGCCCAAGTGAAACTCCGAAAATGAACTTCTCTTTTTCAATGTTTAAAACGATGAAACTTCCTCACTAGATTTTTCGTGCTTCGCAAGAACAACACCGCTGAAATTTCTATATTAAATGTGAAAACATCATCCTCGATTATCAAGATAGTTCCAGTGTAGCTCAGCCTCCTCCTGATATTTCGGAGTTCCATCGTAACATAACAACATAAGCTGCAAACTTGGATCTACCACTGCCAGCTTATTTCCAATTCATGTTGTGCGTTAAACAGCAATACAAAGAACTTTATTCAGTGTATTTTTAAAGAGGCTGTTGTCAAATGTTGTCGAAAAATCGACTCTTGAAACGTTAATGGAGACAACAATTATTTGGGATCCGTCCACTGGAGACCTTTTATTCCTTTTATTGGTAATTGTGTAGGAGGGAGTGATGGCGATGTTCGAATACTTGAAATTTTTCGCCTTTTTCAACGTTTTGGTTGAGGCCATTTTGGCTGTTGCGGGGGCGAATCTCCTTCCGCCCTGGTGTATTTTGCACGCTGCCCGTATTCTTCGTAGTATGGCTACGTGTTAAGCGAAATAATGCCATGTCTTCCTCATCCTTAATCATTATTTCAGAAGCAAAGAAATGTCTTTAAACCACCGTCATTCGTGATGTTGTTTTTCCAACAAAAAAATGACCCAGTTGTGGCGATAAAGAAGTTGTGTTTTACCTTCTTGAGTTAAAGGGCAAACAATCCATTAACCCCGATGCAATGAAATATGTTCGTTCCTTTTCTGAAATATGAAAATGTCAGCGACGTGCATTTTCTGTGGCCATAAAATTAAAAATTGGAGCCCAGGCCCCAATTCCCCTTCCTACTCCCATTGCATCCGCCTTGAAGAGGAATTAGTAACTCAGAAGATTGCAACATGTCGTTTACACTAGCTTTGACAGTGTGCGGTTCTCTTCGGTCCCAAAACATGATGTATTATGTAATCTGACAAAGAGATATAAAACATATAGTGCTTGAACGGTGGACTCAACCACCAGTCTCGCACTATTACGATGGTTTTGGACCATCACAAGGAATGAATACCTACAGAGGCTTAACCACAATTTTAAATGAAATTACGGAACCTGTTTGGTAAGTTGATGAAGATTCAAGGTGATTCGATGTTTTCTTAAACTTTTTGTCATTATGTAACGCCCTCTTTGACACATTTATTTTATAATGCAAAGACAGAAGGCTTCCACTATACGCGGATGTTGCCCTCCTACGTTTGTTGTTGTTGTTGTTGATGTTGCTGTCAGGGGCGAGGAAAACGAAAAAAGTCTTAACATATAGACCTGTAGTGTGATTACATATTCATGAGTACCGATACGAGTAGAGTGGAAGGCGAGGGAAACGAGAACCGAAACGGATCTCTTACTAGTACCTGTTCAATAAAAATAGGTAAAAGAGATAGGGTCAATCCTTTTTCGTTCTGTTGCCTCAACACTTTTCCATCGAAGGGTGACTTTTTAGATGCCTTCCTAAAATGATCAACTGTTACTGTCCTAAGATTTTTTCTATGGGTATAGTTCAGCTGAAGCAGTGATCATGTATACACAATTGATATACACAATCATGTTGACAAGACATTTCAGAACTCCTTGCATTTGCAATGACCATAGATTATGAGATTGGTAGTATGATAACCCCACTGAGATAATATAATGGTGGGGTTTGAAAAACAGTACTTTTAGCCTAATAATACAGCGATAAAGTTGTAGATGACCGTGATCCTCAAAGAGTTGCATGGTAACCATCCCTCAAATTTTCGATTGGTCAGTGATCCCATTGCACAGAATAGAGCCGGCGGCTTCAAACTGTAGACTACCTCAAAATGTCACTCTGATTGGTCAATACGATGTGGGATGTACTGTAAATTGCACAGAAGCAGTCAAAAGAGACAACTGACAGGCAAAACACATTCAGTTTGTGAAATAACAAAAGAATTTACCTTATATTGTGGAGATTGTTGGCGAATTGTAAAATGTTTTTGCAATAGTAAATTGACTTTGATCAAATAAAAATACACTGCCGGAGATGTCAGACGAGGGATTGGACAAATTCGTGACAGAATTTGAACCATTTGGAATAATTGAATTCTGACCTTGAGTGAAAAGAATATACGATATATGTATAGCTTCCTTCAAATTGAAGTCGGAAAATTGCTTGACATTAGTGAAATATTTGAAGGTTGCAAATTGCAAGGTCAAATGAAGAAAGACGGAACTATTGCAACATTACGCGACGTCGTCAAAAAGTTGAAACCGTTCCAAATCTTCTGCAGGTTCCACCTAAAGTAAGAAATCTCATCTTTTGATGGCCCAATTTTTTACGGTATGCCATTGACATGTATGAAGAGCGATTAGATGTGCTATTACTTTAATAAGATAGTCTCACATGGGATTTCCCTCTTTGAAGAGGCATGAACCTTGTCTTTCTTTGATCAACTGTAAGATTTTAGTTTCAATATAACCTAAACCATTCAGCGATGCCAATGTAACTGGAATGAGACAGAAATCACGCCACGACAATCTTGACAGACATTCTTGTATACCTCAAGTCATCTCTGACGTATTGTGTCGTAGTTTTGTATGCAAACGAAATCAGAAACGATCGAAACGCATAGTGCTGTCATGCTGCATCTACTGCACCAAAAACTTTTCTAATACATGCTGTGACGCTCCAGATCTTGCATATTTACACCAATGATCAAAGGCGGAGAGCGGTGGTGTCACTCAGTCCAGCAATAATTGAAGAATAGGCAAATGTGCTCAATATCACTTACATAGAATAGCAAAGCCTGTTTCGGACGTTGCGTCACAGTTCCTGAAGAAGACCTACTTTGCACTTGTCAATCAATGACCATGTGTTTTGTTACACAAAGTTGTCTGTCCAAGGGATTGGATGAACTGTTAACTGTAATGAGGCGTGAAGTTGCTGGAAGTCAAGCTTTATCACAAATTCCACATCTTGTACCCACCATTCTAATATCTAAATAGGGAATATCATGTTACCAACCTCACTGACCACGGTCGTCGCAAATGCAATGAATATCTGTGGAAACTGTTTGTGTCTGTTAATTAAATGTGTCTTCGAGACCACCGCTTCATCTGAACTCACACGAAGGCAAAGTAGGAAAGTAACGGCTGACCATAGTAGGAGGAGTGTTCATGGCGGTTAGTCATGGTTCACCATAGGGGTAGTGGTTATGGCGGATAGTCATGGCTGACCATAGTGGGGGGAGTGATCATGACGGATAGTCATGGCTGACCATAGGGGTAGTGGTCATGGAGGATAGTCATGGCTGAAAATAGGGGGAATGGTCATGGCGGATTGCATTGCGTGTTGTGATCGTGCTACATCACGTCTTTCCTAGCCTCTGGCCACATAACAACATACTATATATTTATCGGACAAAGGCTAGTAACTTATAGTAAGCCGCGAGTTACCATCTCCACGGAAATGATGAAACGTATTCACATAGTGTCAGGTAATGATTTAAAAGATTTCTTTTCCACATGTTCCACTTTGGCCTTCATACAGTGACTCATATTCGTGCCCTCCTTTTTGTCTTGACCGTTTAAACTTTTGGTGAACTAACCCGTTGAAGAGTAGATTGATCACAAAGAAACGTTGGTTGCGCAAATGGTAACAGCAACATTGTTAATGGAATGGTTTCTTTTTTAAAAAAAAATATATATGTGATAAAAGGTTGTTCACCTGGAACATTATAAAGGGAACAAAAAACAAGAAAAGGTTTCTTGCAAAGAGAGGAAGATAAAATGAATCCAATATATGAAGAACATATCTAATTAGAAGTCCTGCCAAGCACGGAATGCAGGCTATGGTAAGCATGTGGAGCATTTAAGATTTCTCCTCTACTGGAAAATCACATTAAGGTAGTTTGAACACCTCAAAGACCCAGCCAACCGAGAAAACAGTTTATTCTGAGAACCCCGGCAGGAGGACTGGGAAAACAGAAAAACTGGAAACAAATAAAAATAGAAACCTTCTAGTGTGGAACTCCCGGTGGTGAGAATATGGCAAGTGGAACCTCTTTTCCACAGCACGTTGAGTTAGAGTAATAAGCTTCTATATATACATACACTACAAGGCAACAACAAACTACAGATTGATCTGCCTTATTAAAATAACCTCCTTGATGAAGAATGACTTGTTTCTGTCATTTGAAATATGCACGCAGTGGGGTTTGATAGATTAATTTTCTAACTCACAGAGAACCAAACAACTAGAAGAATAACAAACTACTTAAATATGAAAGTGGACCAGAAAGAAGGTTTGGTCTTCACTGATCTATTACTGCTAAGCTCATAGAGTAATCTGGCGGAAACAGAGATACATTTTTGAAGTTGTCTAAGTCCACCGTTTAATGACATATGGTGTTATTATTCAAATCCGAAGCAAATTAAATTCTAACCTACCTTCGATAAGATTCTCTATCGATGAGTCAACTTTAAAATGGCCTAGTATCTTTTACATACAGTAAAAGTCAAACATGCCACAAGACCGATTTTGTTTATAACCACTGAAGTGAAGGTACACTGTAAACGCACTTGGGTCAATTTTACCCAAAAGTGGGTCAGGAGGGAACCGACTAAAATTATTGGGTCAAATAATGACCCAAATAAGGTTTGATTTGACCCAAAGTGGGTTGAACTGTGACCCAAAATGTTTTTTAGGTTCCCTCTTGACCCAAGTGTTTCTAGAGTATAGCCTAAGGGTTCTCAATCGGCCGGCGTGATTGCAAAACCTGGATTCAATCCGGCTAGCCGAAACAAAATGGGTAGTAAAATCAGGGAGGTGCTAGGCCCTGCTTTCAGAAAAGAAAGGAGTTCAGTAGAGAGAATGCAAGACCCTTTTTTGATTAGACACGTTAGTCATAAAGTGAAGGAATGAATTAAAAAATGTTCTTCTTCAGCACCATAGCATGCTGACTCATGGTTAATGAGTTTAATAACCAACCCAATGGTGGGTCAAGGAAAATATTTGATGGCTCGTGAGAGGTCTATTATCGCGTAAACATGGAAGAAACTGTGATTGTCACGGAACTAATTTTCCAAATTGATGCCACATATTTACCCTTAATTGTTGTCTGGTATTTCAGCGTTGCTTGTAACATGAAAAAAATCACTTTCTGATTCGCTGTCGGGGAAAATGTCTCTGACGCCTGGCCTGTTTAAAATCTTTGTTGTTGTGAGAGGCATCTACACTTAGATAATTCAGGCTAACTTTAGCTTAAATAACCTTGCACATTACATTCAAGTTGGTATGTGTATGTATAGGTGTATAGGGATGGATATGTGCTCGGTAGTATTTGTGACGCCCTGCATGTCTTTCAAACAAGCAGTTTTTAGGCGAAAAAGTCACGTGGGTATTGCAATTACTATGTATATAGGCGGTAGTGCTTTCAGTATCATTATCATGGATAGTAAAGAGACTGGGAGGCAATTTTATCCACACATCTAAATGTTTCTGTCTAGCCTATCCCAATTAGCATTGATAATAGAAATAGTTCTTTCGTATCAGCCTATCATCTTCATGAATATTCAAAATGGGCCGGGGCCATGTAATTCTAGCCTTAAATGAAAATTGAAAATTCATATGAAATATCAGTTTGAAGTTCTTTTAGAGACATTCAGACTTTTGGCTCTGCTTTTCCGAAGCATGTGAACAAGGCAATTTCACTATACTTTAAATAACTGTGTAATTGACCCTTCAATATTCATCATTATTTAAGGCAGTATCACAGTTTTTTATCAAAAGTACTGCAGTACAGCGGGGTATATTCCACCGTATTGAAAAAAATCTGTTTCATATATTATGTCCTATGCGCACCATCAGAATGCATGGCACTAAGACCGCAGTTAGCAGAATTAACTCTATAAAAGTTTGCAAATCCGACCATGCTATCGTGTAAGTGTGGTATATTATAGAACCAACCCAGGGCCTACGGCTGTTGCAAACGCAAGGAGCTCTGGAATGCATTCCGGTGGAAGACTATTATGCCAATCTTGTCCTCGAACTCACTGTTTCACCTGAACTATACACTCACAGGTAAACCAACAAAAGGGACCTTCTAGCCATTTTTAGGGAGACCAATTCGTCATGATGTATGACTAAGGAGGCACTAATTTTAAATGTATACAATATGTAAGCTTTCTGGACATTACATTAGGTTCATGTTACATCTTGGCATGAAAACAATTCTTGGAAATGCTGCCTCTCGACCTTTTGGCTAAGATCATGTGTAGGTCATTTGGTACTTTTTTTAAGAAACTTATATGTTGTTTTTATTTAGTCAAAAACGGAGCCCACTGACATATGGCAGATCCATGTTAACGCTGAAGGATGGCTCACGATCAGTTCATTTGGCGTCTCTTCTTGGAATGAAGCTATGTAAGTGAAGCAAAACTACTTTTGGATATTTCTTATTCTTTCTCTCTTCCTTGAACATTTTCAGTTTACAAATGAAAAAACGATGAACGGTTCTGTCAATTCTCTTTGAGCCTTTTTAACTGGTACAAGTCAGCCTATCCTGTTTTAACTACCATAGTGAAAACAGTAAATACACCATTGTACTCTGCGAGGTGTAATGACAGGTAATGTCAAGTGTCGGTTGTTGACTCAAACAAGTGGAATTGATCCATTTGAAATTAGACATTACCAGAGGATATTATGTGAACATTGCACGCCCATAACCAGATAGGGATTTGGGTCTTCACAAAAAGCACCACTCAGGCTTTCGTTTGGATATAGGTTCACTTCAAGACTTGCAAAATTCTCCACCAATTAACTGATTAACATCTGAGCATTTACAACTATTCAAAATTCCCAATAAAACCTTCGTGTAAACAACTACCCCTAGGATGGTGTTAACATTAATCAAGTCTTTCTAATTTTACAAATAGAATAAGTGGAAAAGCCCCCCTCCCTGTGAGATAAATTGGTTATGGGCCAATCGTTCCTATTTGAATAAAAAGTGTAATACCTATCAATAATGTGTGGTGTGAAGATTTTCAACTTTAAGCCTCGACTACTGTGTATGAAGGTGTGAACATTAGTTTGAAAATGCTGTGCATTCCTGCAAAGAACATTTAATAAGAGACAGGTACATAATGAAGATATGGTTCTCCATTTCCCCATAATTTCGATCTGAACTCACAAGTTGGCCTATTTGTTGTCGTGATATGATATAACGCAGTATACCTGCTATAGTCATCGCAACTTGTGGTAGACACGTGTCTTGTCCTGTACGGTTCCCCTGATAGCGCTTGGCAAAATGACAACTGTCATCTGCTATACAAGCTATATTGTAAACAGTTGTATGTGTATTAGTGCTTTAAGCATGGTGTCAGCTGTTATATTGAACATTGCCACATGAATTCATTGCCAGTAGATTCTTCAAGCCAAATAATACTCTCACAGTCTGCTGTAACATATAACTTTGTGCCTGAATGGGTAATCTGTTAAATAACAAAGTCATGCAACTTGTGTTACAACTGATAATGTAGTAATTGACCGATAATGTATCACTAACCGATAATGTAGTAAAAATTGACCGATAATGTAGCAACTTTTACTACATTATCGGTCAAATGGTAATGCATGATCGGTTAAAAGTTTTCTACTACATTATCGGTCAATTTTTACTACATTATCGGTTAGTGATACATTATCGGTCAATTACTACATTATCAGTTGTAAACATGGGCGTCAATCTTTACTCGAATGTGGGGAGACATGGTCACTTCTGTCAAAAATATACTGTGTACAAATCTTAAGTCAAGGGTGTATTCCAAAATGTGGGGGCGTGTCCCCCTGTCCCCTCCCTCCCCAGGATTGAAGCGCATGGTTGTAACACGTTGAGCTGTTTGGATACAACTTTTGAATTTCAAAGTTGAAACCGTGACAACAAATGTTTGCATTTAACCTTATGTTTCGGCATGGAATTAAGCAATTGGCAAATTGAAAAATGATTCATGAAGATGGTAGTCGTCGAAAACATGTAACTTTTGTTACATGTTTAAAGTAGACGAGAAATTAATTCTGTAGAAATAACTACAAGGAATATTCATGACCTTTGCACAGAGGATGGACCACAATACAAATTCTGAAGTGTATGATTACTTGCTATGGAACACAAATGCAGTTATGAGGGAAAGATTGGCTATAACATCATAAAATGGATCATAACTCTGGTGTCTCGTTAAGGGGACTTAGACTGCTGCTTTTCAAAACTTAGGTACGCGTACTTCTTTCCATTTTACAAAGTAGTAGTAACAGTGACTGGATACTCAATATTATACGTTACATCTGTGTTAAAAGAAGTAATCTTGTGTAAAGGGATTCCAAAACTTAGTCGAGGATTTCCACATGACAACTGTAAGTTGTTCACAGTACTCTTCATATTGCAGTAATGGAATTTGTGAAATTTTCAATTTTCAATTGAAAAAAATCCAAAATAATCATACAAATACTTCACAAAATGCATCTTGCAATACTGACATCACATGAAACAGATACGTTAAAATTATTTGTACCCCATTTATACTAGAACTCATTCAGCTTTTCACATAGTTTTATAACAACTGTAAGAATTTTTTTTGTAGATTTAACGATACAAGAATATATTCCATGACAAAGTTTTTTCTTTAAACCACCTCTCACAACATCTACGCAGGCCCGTAGCCAGACAAGGTACTGGATGGGGCGAAATATTTTAGGGGGAGCGAAATATACTTAAATGTATTAGGGCAATTGTAGTTTTTGTTTAATAGAAGCAAACATTTTTTCGTTGACGCAGCCCTGACCAGGGCTTGAACCTACGCCGCCGCTCTTGATACTACCATTTTAAAGATAAACATACAACAATGACATAAACGTACACAAAATCCCTACTTTCGGAATAAACAAACGAATTAATAGTGCATGTGTAAACTGAGTGAAGTGTCCTAATTTATTAACTTCTGCTACGCTCAGGGGCGTAAAAACAGGGGGTGTGGGGGTGTGACACCCCCTGAAAATCAAAAGTCGGTCTCTAGCGTCAAAAAGTGGGCCTCAAATCCAGTAAGCTAAACCTATGACAATCATTGTCATATTCGAATGCATGTACCTATAGTTATTATTACTACCGTCCTGTAAAAATTGTAATTATCTAGGAAATTCGGATCGTACAACTACGTCAAAATGAGTTCTCCAAGAAATGTAGTTGGTCCCAAAATAGTCCACCCCCACCTGCGAATTCAGGTATACAAGTCCCTTGCTACGCTTTGAGGTCAAATGTGAGCTATCCAATTTAATTATGAGCGTTGGTTTTACACAACTAACCTATAACATAGCTGCAACCTAGACAACTATAGTTGCGGTTCGTGGCATAACTTTCTTCATATTTTGGTCGTTCTCTGGCACTTCCTTCAAACCCTAACCATCGCCTGTCAATACCTCTGTATTTACTGTCTTACTAGTGGAAATAACAGGATAAGTAATGCCCCTTAGTTTAACTATTCTACTGTAGAGTTAAAGTTACAAAAAAAAGTAATGAATTTAAGTTTGCAAAACAATTTTCACTCCATCGCCTCATCCGTTAAACGTTTGATGTTAGTTTAATCTGCATGTCAATTGTAACTATCGGGTGAGAACATAAACAGCGTCCTCACCACTTCGACTTTTGAATGTTGTAGGAAATAAGATTTTTTACTACATTGCGATGAATAAATTAGAAGTTTAACATTTGCTGATGTGAAACCTGATTTACTGTTTGTCTGTCCGAACGGTGTCTCAGGTGGATCAGTTAAGTGTAATTATCACTTCTTCAGCGAATATCAAGGTTCTCTGGACAAAAAAAAGAAAAAGAAAAACTGCATCAAACGGCATTATTTCAAACTTTTCTGCTCATCTGATATTTTAGCAGTCACGTCAATTGACAGGGAAGGAAAGGCAACATTGCCTCAAATTATGATTAACTTGAAGTTGCTTACTACAGCTGTGTAGTGATGCGATACATAGTTAATGATCTTCATGTTACATTGTCTTCCCTAAATATCGTCAAAACCGTTACGTTATAGTTGAAGCTGAGATGTTCAAGTGATTGACACAAACTGCTTCCACACAAATTCAGTGAACTGCTTTCATCTTCCTATTGTGCACTGGAACAAAAAGAGACGTACGTGCAATCTGCACTTTTCTTCGCTCTATTCATTGAACAGGGTAGTGATTCTATTAACCAGAATACGAGTAAGCATGTAATTAAGGAGTATGCAGTAGACACTGTTAGTATTCCTATCTAATTCACCATGTTGCTGGTTCCAATCTGAGTAGAAGGAAGTCACTATGTGGTGAGAAAAGAAGCCGTAGTCGATCGGATTGGTAGTAGAGCGGAAAGATTAGGTTTGGAAAAAAGTTTTTAACGGGGCCAACAAAACATGCAAAGTGAGCATGGACGTGAATAGACCCTTTTCCAAATAGCCATTACAAAGGATTGTGGGACAGACTTTTGGTGTGCGACGTTCTTGCCACTGGCTTTTAACAGTGGCCAAAAACAACATGTACCAAAACTCTATCCCACAATCCTTTGTAATTGCCATTTGGAAAAGGGTCTATTTGACAAGGTCTACCCCCACATGCTCTCTATGATATCAATTTGCACACGAAATTCCGAAAGTCCCTGATTTAGTCAATACCGTGTTGTGTTCATGTTTTCGCTGTGTGAAGAACATGACATAGCTATCGCAGGTTAATGAACTCACTGTACTGAAAACAAGATTAATAGCACACATTCTCATAGTTTTACACATTATCCTTGAGCTACAGAATTTACAATACCCTAGTCAACTAGTTAATATGACGTACCGGGTAGAATATAATAAGTCTCCCTCTTCGTATTGATTCTACTGTAACTTAATATAACGACTCCGTACGTGTCGTCCACAATGAGCGATATGTCATATGATAACCACTTTCTTTGATTCATGAGAGAGTTATTAAAGCAAGATCTTTTGTTGGATACATGATTCTCTACAAAATAAAAGATGGTATCCCCCATAAAACACATAACAAAGAAACTTCAACTATTTTATTTTAATTTGAAGCAAGGAATGTCTCAGAATGAGAACACGACAACACTCTCGTCTCGTTATTAAGAAGTATAAGATGTATGTAGCATTGTGGAGACGTTGCTGCATATAGCGTTGCATGTCTGTCCTCATGTGAACATGAATAAATTTCAATCAAGTTTGTTAACAACTTTAATTGAAGTCATCAGGATGCTGTCAGCTTAGGTGTTTTATTTTCTTGATATTTCCCCTGAATGAGAAATAATTCGCGTTTCTTTTCAAATAAACGAAACAGAGAAAAATCTTGTTATAGGATAATTTAACTGTTATTTCCATTGGCACAGACTTGATAATTCCAAATATAAATACCATTTCACAAAGAGAATCCATAAATTTTCATTATTTACATTTTACATGGGAATAATGAAGTTGTTTAAACATTTGTGGCCTGAAGTTCTGAGAATTATCGTCTTCTTTAACAGTAGTTAATACTTCATTCTGGTCTTGCGGGATCGATATAATTCTTGTTGTATGATCACATTGTATGCTCTAACTTCAACATGGTACCTATAGGCTACATGAAAGTTTTTCCAACTTTTCCCAAGATATATATGTAAATCGAGAAACCACTTTGTTGATTAAAGTTGCTCATATAAGTTAACCAAAATTAAAGGGTGCTACAACGTTTTATAAAACACACTAACGATTGCTTTTATAGACCAAACTGAGCTGCCGTAAAACATCTAACTCTTTATAGACCAAACAAATTAGTAGAAGATAATCGCAATTCCACTTCGATTGAATATCATTTTGTTCCTCCGACTCATTATGATACTATTCATGCAGATATTTACTTTTTACTCCAAGCCCTGTATGAATTAACTGAAGAAATATATCGTCCGAATTGCTAATGATGTCATAATATCTTGTGGCCGCTCTCAGATACTTTCATCAACATTAAAAGGTGACATAATGACACTCTTAAATTACCCTGGTTAAATTTAACCAGGATCAACGTTCTAAATTATCCATACATTTTCTAATTAAAGTAACCAGGGAATCCTGATCAAATATTACCAAGAAAATGTTAATATTAGACCACGATTTCATACTAGTTCTTAATTTAACCAGGAAATTGTAAGTTTTGGTCCGGTGTATGCTTTAATCTTGAAGTATCAATCATCCTTGCTGCTTAAACTTGTCGCGGTGACCTTAACACTAATAACCTATCTGAAGTCGTATTAAACCACGAACTTCCTTCAAAATGGACAAAGCATCTTTTAACGCTTATATTCGCTGCATATACAGTGTGTCGCCACTGTGCGACAAGCTCACTGAGGCTTTCCAAGATAGCTGCGTACGTCTTCATTTGCAAGTTTGAAACAAGAGACTTGGGAAATTGTCGAAAAAGTAGAAGGAAAAGTAAAAATCAGCAAATAGTACAAAAAATTTCATAGTTTCTTTTCTCCATGTTATAATTTTTCTGAAATGTTGCAGATTCGTCATGAAAATTTGCAGACGACAGCAACACGGCGGCCATGTTGGTAGGCCTAAAATTCGTTTGAACGATGGTCACATTATTGGATATGTGATCCTCTGTCCATATCTACAACCAACCCTAATATTGAACTAGGTGGGTAGAAATTTAGAATACTTCTTTCATTATTAGTTACCCTAGTACTTTTCAGTAGATAACCATTTAGTGTCACATGTTCTGTGCAATCTGTACTCGTCATTGTTGGCATTCGATTATTGATATTGAGAAACCCTTCACCCGCAAAAGGTTGGGAAAATATTTTAACCAACTTTAGAGGCAATATATGTCAAAACCTTTATTGGGCAAATTTACCCAATAGTCCTTGGGTAATGACTTTACATAATGGCTTGAGTAAAAAGTTGTAAAAAGTATGACATATAAAACCACCACCCCCCCCAAAAATACCCAACAAGTGCCTACCCTAAGACTTGGTTGATAGGGTAACTCTTATGTACAAATTTAGTGATTTTAGTTGGGCAAGCATCTTTTAAGTGAGTAATTTATGGCTGGCTAAATGTATAACCCCTCCATGCCGTGGAATGTGGCCGTCCATTTTTTTCTTCCTTAAAAATTTAGAAAAAAACTTAGATGAGGGCCTGTCATCCTACATTGCATAAATCTCACGTTACTGCATAAAGAATGGGGGATTGAAGACTCGAAGGTTGTGTTGGAAGGTAATTATTGTCACGACGTATCGTGAACAGTATTCAATGCTTGTAACGAACTTATTATCAACTTACTAACAGTGAAAAACTTGAAGCTGCTAGTCTGGCGAGGCCCTATTCTTCATGCTAACCTAGTCTAGACTAATTAAGGCTCACATTCACAAGTAGGCTAGCCTAGCCTAGGTGGGCCTAAATATTTGGGCCTGGGCTTCCTTGCAGCATCAAGTTCTTTCCTAACCGTTTTTGATCATAAGTTCGATATAAACATCAGCTACTGCACCAAATACATTGGGCTAATATTTACTCTCAACACAGCCTCAACCCTCTAACCACCATTCCTCAAGGTAATCTGAGACTTCCATCACACACTCTAAAAGTAATTTTGGTCAAATTGACCAATGACTGGGTCAACTATGCACCGAACTAAATATGGTCAAATAATTTGACTAAACTATGGTCAACTTTGACCAATATGTGGTCAAATTTGACCAAATTGTTTTAAGAGTGCAGAGTATGCTGTTCATGAGCTAGCTACGACTGTGGAGAGCTAGCTTTGACTGTGAACGTGAGATAATTACCTATAAGTACTTGACGTTCACATGCCCATGTGTTCCATGCTTTTACCACATTTACGTATGTGGAGTTCGCAAAATATGAGAGGAAAATTGGTTCGCAAAATATGAAAGGAAAATTGCCCAAAGTTGGAAGAAAACTTTTCTCCCTTTTATTATTCTTCTCTTGGAAGGTCTCATGTTGGTAAAATAAATACCCAACATTGATCATAATCACCAGTGCCCAACTAAAATTATACAACTTTTTAAGTGTTGATAAGTACTACTGTACATGTAATATTATCTATACCTAAGAATTTGAACAAACATTTGTGGCAGTCTTATTTGATAACTAAATTATATCTTTTTACTTAATTTCATAATATTCCGACATTCTCGTGTTTTCGTTTTGAATGCAACCTTAAATATAGTTGTACAAACTTGAAACTTTCAAATGTCGTAATATTCTACAAACTTTGGTTCGCAAGTTTTAACAGAATGTGATGAGTTCACTGGCTGCTCAATTTTCATCATTCTCTTTTCCAAAGGTGGCAATCCATTTGAAATTCCCTACTTTTAATCAATTTTAGCAGCAACTATTGAAAATTCTGAACAACTTTGATTGATTAACTAAACAGGAGGGACTTTACACTATAAATTAGAACAACATTATACAGTAGAAAATGTCACAACTTCGTTTCATTTAAGCACCAATTGAAACTCATCTAAAGGAATGTAGGCTATAATTTATGTTATTGATTAAGAAACTTTTGGTATTCCTACGACAAAATTCACGATGATGACAACGAGAAAATAGGTAATTCTCATCAGTTTAGAGTCTGACCTTGTGATTAAAACCAAGCTCCCTAATATCACGCTTTGCATTTTCTTACACAAGTCCCGCCTGGATGGCAACTACGACCAATTAATTTTAGTGAGTAAATGCCCCAAAGGACCTGAAGACCAAAGGAGACGTCATGCATTAACAAAAGAAGCTTCATGACGCTTCTAGAAACGTGACTGTGTTATAATCAAACGATCTTAGTCAAGAGAAATAAAAATTGATCGATAGTGAAATAACGTATGAGCAGAAAAACCAGCATGATTACATGAGTGTTATTCGCAGATGAATAGCTCCATTTTTATTTATTTCATTGAAAAAGACTGCAACTAACAGGACTTTACGATAATTTTGGGGGTGTCCAATTTTACCAAGTAACTTTGTTTCCTGACTCGCTTGTTGTTGTTTGTTTCTTCTTTTGTTGTCCTTTCTCCGTCTGAAGCAGTGTTTCTCACCTCATACCCAATAAATTGAACTACACCTCCCATAAGACGAATTGAAGCACACTCACCGTAACTACAAGAATACAAACCAAGGAAGAACAGACGGTGAGTTAGTTTAATTGAGGCAAGACGACAAACAATGCTATAGACCAAAGACAATAACCACACAAACACGGCCTAACAACCACAAAATTTAACAATTTGCATAGCCATCAGAAATCTTTACTGCTAAGGAGGTTAAAATAAAACAAACTATGCCACAAATACCACTCAAAGATAGCGCTAAACTTCATTTCATGAATTTTTGAAGCGATTGCATAGTAACTGGAAGTTCCAGTTAACCGCTGTCTCCGTTCATAGTCTAATGTCATAGTAATTATCCTCCTTCTTTTCCTGCTATGAATGAGTGTAAATCATATTTCGACTTCTTTTGACTTTACAAATGGTATTTCAGTCAACCAAACGACTGCCTTGTAGCCCTCAAGAACTGAAGACTGCAGTTACCTAACAACTTCAATGAATAGTACATTATTTCCAGAATGTCATATTTGTAGTAATTAGACTTTGATATGTGGCATGCATATAGTTTCCCTTATGCTCCTTTTCGGTGTTGTCCCGTTTTCCATAATTTAATACTAAGTTTTGTCCATTTCTGGGCACGTAAAGATCAGCATGTCCCCCACTGAAATATGGAACGCCAAGTAGGCCAATATTTTTCAGGCACATTATCCTAAGAAAGAGAAGTAACATAATATCTGATCATTGATTGTCCTCCGTCAAAAATCCCCTACAGCTTCTCCCTCCTCACAAATTGAATTAAAAATGCACAATTGTCACGTTCCTTGAGCAAACAACTACTTACAGAACATTCTCTACAAAATAATAATTATTCAGTGTTTTTTGAGTATTTTTTTTCATTTAATTCTGAGGAGAATTTAACTTGTCAGGAAAATTACATTAACACGTCTGAATAGGATGTGGTGATTGCAATAATTTTGAAAAAAATATGCAAAACAGTAAATGTCACCAGTTTTGTTATGTATTTTAGAAAATAGTTGACATGGCATGTTGGAGAGATTTTTGGCTTCCTGAAGCTTGCAGCATTATAACGGAAGTAAAGCTATTTCGAAATTAAGCTTTCCATGTTTATTTGATGGCTTAGCTTTTCTCTAGGAGAGGATTTCACTGAATACAGGCAGGGGCGTAGCAAGACCATCTGGAGTCCATGGACAAGGAGAAGTGAGGGGCCCAAACCCAATGGTATCACAATTCAATAGCATAAGAACTCTCTAACTATCTCTAACCATCCCAAATCCCAAATATTCACAAGTACAAAATTGAGCATCATAGTCCGGCCAAAAACCCAGAATGTTATATGTTGATACCTTGGGCCCCTGGACCCTTGGGGTCCCCTGGACATTGTCCACGCAGTCCAATCACTTGCTATGCTCCTGAATACAGGATTAAAGTACACTAGAATGCTATTATTATATTTACATGAACAGCTACAGCACAAAAGTAAATCGTAACAAAATTTAAAACGTCACATATACTATGTTTCTCATCCATTACATTCTTCTAAAACTCACTCCAACAAAACTTTTATTGAATGGGCCGGGCTCGAACTAGACTATGGTCAAATATATGACAATATTTTTTTCAAAAGTGAACCAATTTAGTTCATTTATCAAACATATCTAGTCCTATAATTTATCAGACTCCGGTTTGTTGTCCAGTTGTTAATCAGGCTTTGTTCAAATTTAAAGATGGCGGTTTTATATAGAATGTGATTTCTTTTTAAGTAGTTTTTGAATTAAACTCGTTGCAACATACATCTGTACATGCAGAGATTCCTCCCCGACCGGCTGACATCACTCCGTTCTCTTGTGTGTTCAACATACAAGAAGTCACCGTAACCTTAGGTAGTGTAACACTAATTATGACCGCATTGACTTGCAGGTTGAACTTGAAGGGTTCCATATGGTCATGCTGCCCCACTAGTGAAATTTCACAAGTTGGTCTTTCGTGGTACTTTCAGTTTTACATACCATGGCCGTTATAAGATTTTGGACCACGAGGGTCTTAACAATAGGTGCGCGTATCCACCCCTAATCACTTCTCAGGGACGGCAAATCACAGGGAGTAGTAACAAAACCAAAAATTGGCTCTAAAATTGGTCAAATTGCCACTATTCTTGCCCAGTTTGTATTCCACCTCATTTACTACAGCATCCAATTCAAAAGTCATTCATAAATAACAGAGGCAAAAATGAACTCCTAAAAAGTTACGCTTGTTAAGTAGGCTACCTAGAATTAATAAATTCCTTGGCTCAGTTTTGAGCTAGTCGTGTGCTACATCTAGTATTCTTTCTTTGTGACTGATGTAAACGCACGCACTTTTAATATGAGTGTGGCGGCCAAAATGGCGAATTGAATATATTTGTAGGTATGGAAACATTACTTTAAAGATCCACATACGTCGCTGTGTATATTACACTAGTTAATGACAACTCCTTGATAACACTTATCGTAAATACCTATGTAGCTGACCACAGGGCTAAACCAGGAGTTGTCACTTCATCTTCCCTGCTAATACCTGCATTAGCTCCATGGTCTCAAGGACTTTGGGTCACAAATTCCTGGACTAATGCGTATTGCTTTGGGCTCCCATTTACGCAAGCATGTACAAATTCTATAAATCCTCCTTAAATTAATTGCACCACGGTCTTTTACATTTGAATCATTTAAATCGGTGGAGTTGTTCAAATTAAATTATATCAAAGAAAACATGAATTTTCATAGAGACATCATGGTTAAAGAGAAAATAAACATTGGGATTCTTTAAAATATTTTACATGAATTTTCGTTAGAATATTAGAGCAAACTTTCGTTAACAATTCTCATAATTGATGACCAACTTTTTTTCATTTCTTTAGATGTATGGTAGGTGGACCAGAGCAGAAATATCGGATCCATGTATTTCCCATGGCGGGGGAGGCTGTTCCTACAGACGGGAGCTTTGGAGTTCACACTGTCCCCCATGTCCCCCGGAGAGAAATCAAGTGCAGAATGTCCACCTATACGATCTACACCGCAAGGTGATATCCCCCTACAGTACGGAATGTCGTGTTGTTCATCATAGAAAAATCTGTCTCCCGGAGATATGGTATTACACGTTACCAGCTCAGGTTCGTCCTCAGTCATCAATTTCGATAAAGTTTGTAAGTTTTCTTTTAATTTAGATTTCACACTCAATTTCCGTTGCAAAGAGCTAGATACATGCATAATGTGAGTGCAGAATGCAACAAATACACGGTACGTAACCTTCTGCACTACACTGTAGATAAGAGACTGGAGTCTACGCACAAAGAGAAAACATTTCTCAGACAAATTCCACCGGACTAGAAACTGGGAAGATATGTCCGGGGAGACAAAAGATAGCAAAAAAAAAGGTCCTTGCGGACATTGTGGGCTCGTTTTAAGTCCATGGGGAACATTCTGCACAACGAAGGACAATCTGTTCTCTTACAGTGCCATACACATCGAAAGTAATCCTCATCTCCATCATGGCTGGGGTCATGGGGATGAGGTCAGAAAATATGGCATCCCAATTCCCAAATGTCCTAGAATGCAGGAAATTGCTCTCTAAACTACAAATTTTTAAGCACAATAACTTACATCGGCGCGAGGCGCCAGTATGGTGGAAAGGAACACTAATTCTGCAGTTGTTATCATGTTCAGTTAGAAAATTAGGATGATGTTTGTCCCTGTTTGAGACAAAACGCATGACTAAAAGTATAAAACGCACCTGTCATCAACAGCCTCCCTTCATTTCCTGCACCCCTTTACGTAAATTAATTACGTTGTCGGTACTGATGGTTTTGCTTGCAAACTAGGAGCTCTTACATTCTTTTCACTCAATAAAAGAACATCCTACCGCAAGAGCTATCATTATGGTTTTATTTGCACTGTAATAAATAGCGTCATGATGCGTGTTGAGAAACAAAATGGCCTCTATATGTTTGAAATGGCCTCTGTGTTTGAAATCAATGAAAGTTCTGCTCGTATTTGTTTAATCTGCGACAACATCTTGAAACATCACTTTAATGATAGGGTACAGAAGGCCATTGCCATCACACGAATGTATTAAACTTCAGTTGAGGGACGAATTAAAAACAACGAGAATAGAACAAACATATAAAATGAGATACCCAAGGTTTAATTAAACCCCTCAGATGTTTGTTCACATAAGTGTTATGATCAATTGATTTTATTTTCGTCCTTTTGTTGTTTGTTATTTTACATTTATCGCTTTCTTTTATCAAGACATACATTTGCCAAAAGCAACTTCTTTAATTACTTTGGAAGATAATTGGAATGACTATACAGTACCAACGCACGCATTACCGTTTTTGACAAACGCAGACTTCTTGAGCCCAAATTATTCCACGTTCCGACTTTGCTGATAACTTACAAATATCATACAGCCTAACCTGAACTAATTCACAGAGGGGTACTTACTAACAAATGCGAGTTCTTTAACACATGTTTTAATTATGAAACGCTGAGTTGCAGAAATAGGTCCCAGTATATTGTTTTGAAAAATGTTCATGTACTGAGCCACTTTTTACAAAACAAAACTTTTGTTTGGCGCCAATTAATGTATACCATACAGCAATCTGGATAACAACAGTCGATTGGAAATTTTAGATGCTTTATGTCATGTTTTGTGGTCACATTGAATGAAAAGACTAAACAAGACAAACATCGATATATATTTTATGATTGTCATATTCACCTCTAACAGAAAAACCGTCCCTCTAGCTTGTTGCGTCTAAAAAAGTGCGTGTCATTTTTGAAGAGTTGTCCTTCAAAATGGAAATCGACATGGACAACAGGCCTCTCAAGCTACTTACTGCTGAAAAAAAAATTGTGCAAAGTAAATGCAAGGTTCCCCATTTTAAGTTAAGAGAGTGATCAGAAGTACCGCAACCTTTGCCTGAATTAACCAAGTATTTGCTGAAGTATGTGTCTCTCCCTATGGTACTCTTATTAACTAAATGCCTAAATGTAAAAAGTCCCACGCTTTAAGCAGGTAGAATGTCTACAAAAAATAAGGGATAATCAAATGAGCAGGTTGCTAGTAGGTATCTTTATTTCCTGAAGAGATACATTTTGATCGAGGTTTAGCTGGCTGTTATTTTAACAAGCAATCCGATTAAGCAACGTTAGAACTACTTGAATACCCCATCAACCCGACGGATGTCACTTTTTTTTTAATTAGACTCCTGGGGGAATTTGTTATCAGAATCCTATTAAACCTCGGATTCGATGAAGAAACATTGACGGGAATTTGAAATATTGCGATAATGTAAATAGCATATGTTTTACCTTAAAATGCCTATTCACAGTTTCAGTAAGAAAGGTAATTACAGGGCAATACATGTAGCCTATATACAGATTAATTAAAGTATTTGATCCAAGTGGTTTGGTTATGAAAGTCTTTTCAACGCGGTGCAAACAAGGACCGGGCAAACAGTGAGGTTATGAAATCAAGTGTTTGGGAGTTCGATTTCCGTTCGTGTATGAATCAGATGAGTTATCTGTCTAGGATTTCTAATGAAATCTAATCTTCTTTATAAAAATAGTAGCGAATTGAGCTAAAATGTTAAATTCGAAGACAACCGAATTCCAGTTGTAATTCATGTATCTTCTAAACGTTTCTTTTTTCACACTCGCGTGGAAATTTGGATCGAAATTTACTTGTTTTGTTAAACTGTATAAGCAGGCGCGTAGCTACGGGGGGGGGGGGTTGGGGGCCCCACAAATTCGCCGCGCCCCCAAGCGCCCCCCCCTCCCCACTGGCGATCTGGGCAAAAAAAAATCACCCACTCTGAATAATTTTGAATACATTCAGAATGATTGTGACAAACTCAATGTGTTTGAGAATAGAACAAAATCAAAGTTTACATTTTTCCACCAAAATTGCACATCTTGATGGCTTCTATCAAGCCTTGCAAGTGCCATTTCCGGCGATCTAGGATGTATTAAAACCTCCAAGTTTTTTGAAACGCTCCGCGTCAAGCTATGATGGCGCTCCGCAGATAGTAAACGGGATTCAAACTTGCAATCCAAGTCCGGCCAGTCGAGCTAATCTGTCCTCAGAGAAATGTGTTTGAGAATAAAATAAAATCAAAGTTTACATTTTGTCACAAAAATCGCACATCTTGATGGGCTGCTATCAAGCCTGGCCAGTGCCATTTCCGGCCATCTGGGATGTATTAAAACCTCACAAAAATCTCCAGCCCCCCCCCCCGGAGTCCCCCAAACAAAAAATCCTAGCTACGTCACTTTGTATAAGGCTTAATTGCTGCATTTATTTTAACCACAGAATGCTAGAATAACGTCAGCTGAAACCGGGCTTGGAGGTGCTGTAAAAACTGTCTTTTTTATTTAGATATATGAAAGGTGTTTGCTACCGATTCCCTACAATCGATTTAACAAATCAGTGGAATAATTGATCAGAGGGTGAAAAGAGGTCACTAAAACTCTCTGCATTGGAACTGCCCCTTTTGTAAATTTTAAACCGACTGTTTTATCTTTTTTTACGAAATGATAGGTTCTTACAACTTTCTCCCTTGTTTCTCAATTTCCCAATCTATTAATTCAAGTAACTTTATATAAACTACAGATTAATCTGTGTTGATGTACAAAAACACAAGGGCATACACTTTGGAATTACATTAAATTAAACCACTGGAGCATGGAAATAGAGTACCTCTATGGTTCGAGTTAATAATAAGCAGACAAGCAGCAATGGATGTTTCTGTGACGGCTTTTTGTAATGCAGCGTCTCAAATTTCGACCAATTAATGTGAAATAAAACATGACAATGATCCCGTAATGTATTGTCAGTTGGTTCTAGACCCTAAGGTAGGATTTGTGCAAGGAAAAACTACTTTCATCCTTGATGTTAATTTAAGCAATTGCATCGAATAATTTTCTTTGCGGGATCACTAATTCCACGGAGTCCGATTCCCTGAAACAGAATGCTTCACATAGTGGATAACTGACGCCATTAGCTGTTAAGAACACTGTGCAGCACGGTGACAGGTACAGTAGCTCAGGATTACAAAATCTTGTCTTTAAAATGCATCTAAAGGAACTCTGGTTTGATTTAACCAGGATCTTACTCACAGATTAGCCAAGCTTTTCCTGATTAAAGTAACGAATGGAGTCTGGTTAAATTTTACCAGGAAAAATGATAACACTTGACCAGCATTTCATATCAATCATCAAATTAACCAGAAACGTGTCAAAGTTGACCAGGATAAACGTATTACTTTAAACCTCTTAACCAGAAAATGGTTGGCTAATTTTTGACTATCCTGGCTAAACAACCTGAGAAGAGTACATGTTAGTGGACTAAGTGTACACTGCAATGAGATCAAGCTAAAAAGCTCTATTCCCTCTTCCTTCTCCTGTTTTCATTTACATCCTTATAATTTAAGTGGTTTCCACTTATCCTTGATTTGAACATGACTCTGTCTGCCAAGGAGATCGTATTTGCATGTCTTAGAGGTACATTATTCCAACATCATAGCCCTAGCTATGTCCTGCAGGAGAGGCCATTTATTCACCTTGTGATTTATTATGCCTCAAAGATTTCAAGATGAATTTCTCATCTTATTAACTAAGCCAAACACTTTCGAAAAGTGCATCATACTTCTGAGTAAAGCTGTTGGCTACGGGACTGATTTATAATATATAGTCAACTAAGTCAATGAATAACTAACTTCGTATAGAGGTCTTGCATTAACATAACCAATAAATGTTTGCACCAATGCGTACGCATAAAAACCTTATGCATTTGACGTCACGGAACAGAAAGAGCGCCCCCGGAAGGTAAGCGCGTATCATTGCAACTTACACCAACAAATATAGACAGCTGGTTTGTGTATCGGTCGGATACGTGCGTAAGTCTACTACGCGCGGGTGCGAAGTCTACATGACTTCAATGAAAAAGATATGCGTGCGGGATCCCGTAAACGCATATAGCCCATGTAGACTACTGACGTCACGTGGATCACCTTTACAGACGTTTTAAATTGACGTCACAGTTACACCGCATTGCATGACATCATACAGTCTGTCTATATACTAATGCGTATACTTGCATACGCTCTCTCTGTCATGGGTATGACGCTAAACTGCATCCAGGTGGGGTGAGGAGGTAGTGCGTGGCGAGTAGTTTGTCCCCAACTCTCGCCTATAAAATGCGCGCATGATACCTTTATTATTCATCCCATGACTGGCGGGTTGTCGGCGCCACAAAACCGAGCAAGCCCCCCCCCCCATGGTTGAGCCCCCTGTGGGCTGGGGGTTGTAGAATATGCCCACGGTATTCCCCGCCTGTCGTAAGAGGCGACTAAACGGGGAGGACTTGAAACGAATTTATCTAGTTGACACTATATAACACATTCGTGTTGGTGTGTCGTGAAATATTATCTAACTAACTAACAAATAACTGCATACGCTCTCGATCTAGTAAACGTTTATATGCATATATGAGCACGTGATGATTGTCATCCAAGTGCCGTGCAGTGACGTAACATGGAAGACCTTTGCAGTGTATAGAGCAGTTTCTGTTTCATGTGACGTTAGCGCGTTCCTATTGCCCCACTGCAGGGTACATCACATGCGCAGCAAGACTGTTAACGTTACAAGCCCACTTCAGGACCTTACATACCATTGTGCCACGATGTACGCTTGAAAGGTGAAGTGCTCAACAATCAGAGAGCTGGAGACGCGCAACGCTGTGGGATCAGAGAAACACCTCTATAGATGTTACGCATATAAATACTAAACTGTATGCATATTAATGTATAAACATGTGTATAGAGGCTGTATGCATAGAGCTGGTGTTTCAAGTGACATCAGGAGGTTAGCCATCGGATTGCTGCCGGGCATAGCACATGCGCACTAAGAGCGTTTACAGTACACTGGCAAAGCGGGACTTTAGATACTATGCTGACATGCATATTTTGTGCATACTTTACACGCAGCATGTCCAACATTCACCGAGGCTGAGGAGCGCGACGCAATGACGTTGGTGAAATCAGGGTGTTTTCAATAGTGGCAACTCCCTGGGGATATAATATAGTTATAGATATAAGCTTTCTACGGGTGTCTCCGACATAATGAGTTTTATGCGTAAACATAATATGACGCCAAGTGAAATGGTTCCATAGATAGTAATGAAACTGGCTTTTGCATCATCAATTTCCCCAAACGAATTTGTATTACACTGTCTGTTATTGACCATGCTTGTAGATTACCCAAAGCGGTTGGCAAACCAATGTATATAGGGCGTAAGTGGAGAGAACGATCTATAGCCTGGATGATTCGTAAGTTTTTGCTTTAGTAAATATGTTTTTTCTTTTCTGAAGCCTGTTTTTTTTTTTTTAAAAAAGCGACGATATGTTTGCGACCTCCCATCAAGTGAAAAAGGTTTTAGGCAAAACACGATAGCAGTAAATGCAGGTGAATTTGACTTCACTTAAGGTTTGTCATGGTAAGTTATATGGATTACCGAGAATGACTAGAGTTCCCAAGTTATTTATTGCTTCCTTCCCTTTCTGGTATTCTACGGGGTCGATAATAGAGAGGTTTCCGTCTAAACGTTGACTCCACATAATCCACAAAATTTATGATAATTGGGTTATTACCGATAACATTTGCCCATAAGTTTAATAGCCTCAGGCTTTTACAGTGGAATGGTAAATTACTGAAACTTACATCAGACAGCTTATAGAAGGAATAGCAAATAATGGATGAAACAGGAAAACAAAAGAAAAAACAGTAAGTATTCGCTAAAAGATAAAAACAAGACAGAGATGATAAAAAAATACTAAATGCATGGAAACGTTACTTGTTGTTGATCAATTTACGTCACTTTTATCGTTGTTAAATTAAACGGGATGGTTGTAGATTTTTACTTTTGTCGTAAAATGAGTACTTTAAGTCTAGATAACGGTGAGGCTGCTTTGCACGTACATGGCAGAGAAAGCTTGAAACATAGCAAAAACAAAAATGTTCGCAGACAATGTAATGGGTAAAGTAAATGAACATACTGTGATTTTCTTTTGGCTTTTCAAAGAAGTTTGAAGTTTTAATCAGGAACGTAAAGAACTTCAATGATTCAAGTATTTTCTTCATTAAGTATAATCATGGGCGTAAATCCCGGGGGGATGGGGGATATATCCCCCAACATTTGACCAGGGGGATGTCCCATGTAATCATCCCCCCCCCCAATGTTTCAGTCTACAGATACGTGTATGGTGGAAAGTATATTTTATTCTTCACTTTCGTAAGAAATTTTTTCAATCTCGCTTCACATTCTATCACAAATGTTTCTCAAACTATCAGAATTGTAGCAAATCGTTGGCAATCTATCAAAATTTTCGCGCGCTCCGCGTGCTTTCAACCTTTTGTCAGTGTCACTCATATTATCAATATCTTCCGATAGCAACTTTCGGAGAAGCACACTGAGCAAAAAGTTGAAAGTTTACGAATTAGGTAAAAGACTGGCTTATGGCAGTGGCATGTAGGTTTGTTGGGCAATTGAAAGTGTCTCGATGTAGAGTCTGAATGCAGGTTTTGTAATGGAAATATTATTCGTCACTGTTTACACTCCATGTCATGACCATTATTAAGGTAATAATATACGAAACTGTTCTGATCACAACACTTTCCGAAGAGCAGAGATACATCTCCAAACATCTGTGGGGACCTCGCATCAATATGGGATCTTTCAATCTAATATGTAGCATGATGTAGAAGGTTGAAAGTACGTATCTGCTGTTATACATTTTTCAAAAATTTTTACCAGAGCTTCGCCAGTTCGCGCTGAGCCATTATCGGTATAGATGGTGATTGTTAATACACTTATGACGAAAACAGCACTCTGTAACGTTCTTATTAGTCCTTCACCCCTTTTGCTACACCTATCAGGGAGGTCTAATAGCACCTGTACTCTCCCTCCCTCTCATTTTCCATTGCTGGCAGCTGTTCGTCCGGATTTTAGTTCAAAAGTAGTAAAAATACGATAGTTGTAAAAGTGTTTGTACCATAGAAATAAAAGTAAGGCAGAATGACGTCTGCCAATCTGGACTGAAGCCATTGATTTGGCTAGGCGTACGGCAACAGAGCACCTCCGCGTAATACAAAATATCACGTCATTGCTTTTGCCCCAAGTATTGGCAAAGAAAATACAAGTTAGAAGTATAAAACAAAAAAACAGCATGACTTATTTCTGTTGTGAAAATTACTCCTGACCTTTCGGAAAACGGATAAAATAAGTCATAACTTCTGCAGCAGAATGCATACTGTACGTACGGAGGACAAGCCAATCAACCAGGTCTTTTGCCGTACAACGAAAGCGCCCTCACAATTTCCGTGGCTTCACCGGTTGAATCATGCATGGATGCATTGTGTCAGCGTTCTTCTTTACTTTTATTTCTATGGTTTGTACTCTATATTATCATTTGGATGTCAGGTAGTACACGCATTATGTCATAACCCCCGCCCCCACCCCAAATAATATGATTAATACAGAGCTTCCAGGAGGTCCTATTCAGGTATCTGCTAGCCTTAGATGCCCTTTCATAATGCGCAATGAAGGAAAAGACATATTTTTGTGTAAAAACTTTCCCGAAATAGAAGGTAGTATAAAACAGAGAGAAGGGAGGGGGCTTCAGGGGATTTTGTTGACAACGTATCTGTCTCTTAATAGACAACATATTCTCCTCTTTTACCTTACCAAAAATTAGCATTAACTCAATTATGGGCATTTTCCGGCCATATATGATCAGTTTCAAAAACATCCCAAAGATAGCACCATTTTGCATCAAAAGACCTTAAATTAATAGAAAAAATTCTTAAAAGGGACGGGGGACCCCTTCCCCAGGACGACACCTTTATGTAGTGACAAACGAAAGATCAAAACTGCTGCATGCAAATGCAGGAACGCATGAAAAATAAAGGTGTAATTTACGCAGGCTTGGGGGAACTGAGGTATTATTACCTGACTACGACATCATCTATGGTGCCCCAATCATAAAAAAACCTGGCGACGCCACCTGATCTTAAGCCAACTTGCAGGTCTTGATGTCCGAATTCAAAATCCAGTTGTCTGGGATGACCCTATATGTTGATCTCTGCCTTGCCTTTTTAAGGATAACAGGGCATTGTTGCTCTTGTACAATTTCAATCCAGCGCAGCTTATCAACGAGTTTTGTGCTCAAAATAGCATTTCCTAAATGTATACGAATATCCTACCAAAGAACATTACCACTGAAATTAACCCCTTAAGATAGTCTTCCTGGCACTTCTGAGACATTAAAACTCAGGAGCTTCCGGGGGCTTCGCTCCCTGGACCCCCACCGGGGCTTTGCCCCTGGACCCCACCAGGGGCCCTAAGGCGGGCCCCTGGACCCCACCCGTCATGAGCTCGCGCTTCGCGCTCGCTGTGCACGCTTCGCGTGCACATTGTCCACATTTGCGATAGTTCACCCCATCCCCCCCAAAGTTGAAAAGAAATCTACGCCCCTGAGTATAATGGTTATAATGGTTCTAATTGTTATTTCCCAGTATCAATGCTAAATTTGAACCAACAGTCGTTGATCACGGAAAAGGAGAGCCAGAAATCAAAAGAAAATTGATACAAGTTTAAACATAAAATGATATTTAAAGACTTACAAAACTTCGGAACTTAATGACATTAGGCTAAAGAAAATTTTTGCGAGGTACGTTCTGTCTAATTCTTTAATTTCCTCTAAACTAGTTAAAAAAATAATAAATAAAATAAAAAAAGTTTCGAAAGTAGACTTCAGGGAGTATAAAATACTCTTGAATTAAAACTTAAAAAAAAAACACCCTCAACGTTTTATGTCTTGGTGAGAGAAGAAAGCCTCTTTCCCATTATCGATCGATCAGTACCATCGAAATAGTCAATGAAAAAGTCCAGTGACGTCACCGTGATAATTGATTTTATTTTGTACCTGTCAAATGCTTTTAAATATACTATTATAACTTTTAATATTCTTTGTTAAAAACATAAGAACTTCTATTGAGAATGAAATGTAAATTAGTGTAAGGCAAATAATTTGTAAGAAATTTCTCAAAGAAATGTGTAAATTGTCTTCACTTGCTGAATTTTACCTTGGTTTTTATTTTAAGTATCGAATGCATTAGCTTTACAGAGGGATCAAATTATGCACTGTAAGTACTTAGGGCTTTTACATGTCCATTGCTTTACTTATGTGACCGCCCTCATTATATGATGAGCGTTATACTTCCAGGTTTCGCTTCTCGGTCTGTTGGCTAAGGTCATGTGTATATTGTCTCTTCTTTTCAGCCAGCCTAGAACGGGGCGACGCATGGCAGACCCTTCATGTGGAGGTGTGAAGGTCAAGAGGTTGGTCATGCTTAGTCTGAGTTGTTCCTTGGGGACGGAGCTCCTTTGGGGAGCAGAACCCCTTGAGGAGTAACGTTTGGTTTCGCCCTTCTACTCTTCGCCAGAGTCGAGGAGACTTTGGAAAAAGTACCACCAGGTTTCAAAAATAACTTTCTCTTGAAACAGGCTGTACTTCAACCATTGTATGAAATAACAGATATACAGATCTTTTTGCAGATGATCATGGCTCAGTATTTTGCCCCAAATTACCATCGGGTACTGAAGAGGGGGGGGGGGGGAGTAGAGTGGTGGAGTTAACTTCAATTTTGTTGTTAGTATTGTTGAGTAGGAAGTTAGTATATATGCATTTTGGGGGCATTTTCATTGAATTCTCACGTGAGTTAACCGACAAACAATTTACGTATTTCAAACCCAAAATGACCTCTAGTCCGGCAGAAGTGACATCAGAGCCTGGCAGGCTCGCACTGATCAGAACTCCGATGACAACATACGAGAATTTCATAACGTCAAGGAATTTTTCTCTTTATTAGTGTAAACCCCCATTTCAATAACATGTTGCCTTTAGAAGTTATGAATGTTTAAAGAAAATATTCAGTTCACAGAAGTGCATTGCATTAAGGGAAATCTGTGATGTTACACTGGAAGACTACCTGAACATCTTTTGTGTTTCTTTACACATGTAAATAGAATATGCAGCACACTGAGACTTGTACCCTTTATTCTCACAAAATTTTAAAGGGGCTTATTGAGTTAGTCCATGGAAGTCGATTTTTTTTTGTCACAACTGTTGAGTTGTATATTCAAGAGAGGAGGGTGTATTACTAGGGCTTGGACAAGCAATACAAACTTCAATTTATCACGTTTTCTGTAACTATAGGAAGTGATGCATGAGTAATGAGGCTAAATAGAAACATTGTCATGCAATAATTGTCTTTGAACTCGTCATAAAATAATCCATATCAACTCAATGAGCCCCTTTAAACTCAGTCTAACATGAATGTTATTCAATGTTTCACTTGGTCCCAGGTTTCAAGGTCAATGAAACATTTTACAGAACAACAAAATACTTTGGAAACAATCTGCACGTATTACATAACATTTTGTAACCTTGAAGCAACTGGAATTTTGTTTTGCACAAAAATCACCTATATTCAAACGAGAATATCTTGAGTTATGAACAAGCTATGGGTGTGGGGTTTGAGGAGAATGTGTTGAAATATTTTTCTCTTTCATTTGACATCCTCTGAAATTGTCACTGGAATATTTCATTAATCATTTTTTTGCCCCATCATGTTGCGTATTCGTAACGTGCATGCTTTCGCACCATTCTATGTTTTAAAACTTCACATGCCATGTAAACTAACGACAATCACTCTATTCCAAGGTCAAAGCAATAGATTGCAACTGTAGGCCTTATGCATATGACATCACAGAACAGAAAGTGCTCCCTTGGATAAGATAAGCGCGTAGCATCACAACTTTAATACACAAATGCAGACAGCTAATTTTTTACCGTTCGGCTACGCGCCTATGTCTACGTGCGCGTTCTAAGGTCACGTTGTACCACCAGTGTATGCAGTCATGTTTTTCCTCTAACATGACGTAGGCGTGAGGTCAATGCATAAGGTCTATTGAAAACATCCTTCAAGATGAATCTACCTAGCGGGCTGTACTCTCTAAATGTAAAAGAGTGAAATTCTACCAAAAAGATTGATTACAGTGACCACTCTCTGTTTCGAGCGGAAGCCCACTCTCATCTGAGTGACACTTTCACTCCTTTAGACTTAATTACCACTCTGGGCAGAGTGGAATTTCAGTCGATTTTCACTCGAAAAAAGAGTGGTCACTGTTGGCAATCGTCTAAGAGTGAATTTCACTCTTTTACATTAAGAGAGTACGGTATATTCCTTGTTCAGTCATGAACAGAGGCCTTAAACAGGCCCTACGCAACAGAGTACGCTCCGCGGGCTAGTTGCCTCCTGTTCTCTTTGGTTAGCAAGTGCAGTAACGTCGTCTGTTATAATCTTGAGAATCATACATGATAATTAAATGAAAATTACACGAGAATGCTTAGCATTAGTTCCAGTTCTTTTAAAACTGGAGAAAAAATGTAGTTTAAAATCCTTTCTTTAAAGGTTCAATGCATTCACATTAACTTTAAGTACGGTAGTATTACAAATTATTCATGTGTGTTTTTGAATCACGTTGCAACAGTTTCAGTGTCAATGAAATGTTTAACTCATGCAGGATAACTCCTTGGGTTGCCTTTCATATGTAATACGGTATTTATGTGCACAAACATAAAAATAGGCTTTTAGTAGGGAAAACAGGAGGAGATTTGTGAAATTTACCTAATGTTTCAGAATAAGTTGCTTATTCCCTTTAAGGGCACTAACTGAAGTTTCCCTAAAATATTTAAAGATCGTTGAAATTGGATGAAGGGAGACTTTATGTCCACAAGGGGAAACGAAACGGTACTTGTAAGCTTGTGGCAAAATGTGTATTCTAACGTCAGCATTACCCATCTATCCTCTTAAATGAAACCCTGCATTTTATGGTAGAATGAAAAAGATAAAAAATGATGCACTGAAAAAAAACAGGCCGAAAATAAAAACTATCGTTTATTCCGTCTGTTACGATTCATTTACTGTAGCCTACATGTAACACACGTTCCAGGCTACGGTGCTATTCAGAAATTCTTCCTACTTCTTCATCCTGTTCAACACATGGCGAACTGGGCACCTGAAATGGTCAGCTTTTACCATCCTACTGTTGAGTAACTGTGTACAGTTCAGGTAAAATAGACCTTATGCAAATGACGTCACAGAACAGTGTTCCCTCGTTTGGAGGCAAGCGCGTTTCATTGCAAGTAACACCACAGCCAATTTTTATAGCATGTACAGTAAATACTGTACGTGGTGGAATACCGTTTCCAGTTTCTGTAACACAGATCAGTTTAAACTGGACATGCTATGTGTATTGGGTAAACACCAACAAATGCAGACAGCTGATATGTCGACCAATCTCATACGCGTAAGTCTACTACACGCGCGAGCTAAGTCTACTGCGTGCGTGCCATGCGCTTCATTGTTTGCCTCCAAAATGACGTCGCTTGACGTCAATATATAAGGTCTACAGTGAGCTTGAAGACTCGATTGACTCAAACATCCTTCACAGAGATGCATTTCAGAGCTCCTTGCACTTGCAAGACCTTAGGCGATAGGTTGGTAACATGAGATACCTCATTAAAACATTAGATTGGTGGGGTTAAATCGAGCTTTATAAGCGTAATCAATATAGCATGAATCTGTTTGAGACTATAAATCCTTAATGAAACGCTTAGCTATGCTTTAACAGCACCAGTACCATTGAGTTATTTTGAAATCCATATTATAATTCTGCATTAAACTCTAGCCTTAAGTTCTTGTTGTGCCCACCAACCACCCCTATCCCCCTGTTTGCCAAAAGGTGTATGCGTGTGGTTGTAACAGACGAGGTTATACGTATCATATGTAACCCATTTTCCGAATACAAGCCGGGTAAAATTTCCACCCCGAGCTAGCATGCATGGTACAATGGAGCTGGGAGTCCTGAATGGAGTTGGCCTGGGAAGTTCCCCGCGGAGAGGACTTCGTTTGCTCAGCTCCTCAGCTTCCCAAACCATTTGGGGATACGATTATGCCGTACAGCCTGCTACGTAGGCAACCTGGGAATCGGTTAACGCCACACAGAGTAGCTGTCAACTTTCCGATGGTTTCTTCGTACCGATGAGCAGAACGAAAAACCCCGTCCGCTATGTGGGCTATGTTGTCGTTTGATTGTACATTGATAGGATGTGACTGTTGGCGTTATCAAGTTTCAGTTGTGTTGGGAGTTGCTTGCAATGCCTTGTTTGACAACAGTCTCATCATTGTTTTATGTACAGCCCACCCATGAAGTTAAACCGCGGGGATCTAGCATGACCGATATCACTTTCATAAATAACCGTCTCGTCATACGTCCTTGTACCACGTATCAAAGTCATGTTGCAAAAAGTGCAAGTTTGTGTTCGATATTCATAAGATCATCGAGTTGATGACAGTTTTATATCTGTCCATGTGTAATCATGTCACACCTTTATGAGAAAAAGGTTGTCTGAACTTTAAGACTTAAAGGTCTGTGAACATGTAAATGTCTTACCTATTTGTTGTTAAAATCATTAAAGACAGCAGCTAGATTTTGTGTGTGTGGGTGGGGGGTGGGGGGAAGCAAAACATTTCCTACAGATTATTATCTTGAAGTAATGATGTACTATCTAAGCGTAGCGCCACCATCATCTGGCGTGTAGTGCGCGGAAAAATTATATTAAAATATCTCCGAGATTGCCTTAAATGACACTTCCAGGCCTTGTCAGTAACCATTTCGATGTGTAATTCTGCTTAAAAATATAAGAAGTGTTGTAAGCGTTTCAAATGAATTGTTTTTATATATTTCCGACAGAGACTAGAAATTTCCGACAGAGGCCTTCGAAGACTTTGGGGGGGCGGGCGACCGCCCCTGCCCCCTCTATCTATGCCACTGATTAAAGAAGTTTTAAATTGTCTCAATTTTCATCAAAATCCATCAAATGTTGACCATTTTACAAAGCAGTTACTGTTTTGCGCTAACATCATGAATAGACAGGGGCATGCAAAGTTGTGACGTAGAAGGTATACTCATACGTCTTGTGTTATCTATCCTTTGCTTGTTTAACTTTTATCCACAGTTTTTTTTATAACAGTTGTAATGTTGGCCCTAAGGGGTTTTTTGGAGTAACTGTTGACTTTATTGAAAACGTCCAGTATCTGGTAAGTAATCAACAGATAATTTATCCCCCCCCCCCCCCAAAAAAAAAGAAAATACGGACACTGTGCAACATTGCACATCACAGTTTCAGTCTGCGTAACAAATGAAAATATCTCAGAAACTGCCAAGCTTTGAAGAGGTGTACCTTGAGAAGGGTAACAGATATTCATATTATTGCAAGAGATTTTCATCAGAGAATTGTCGTTGTTGGGTGAAGGCTGTTTTGGTTAAATGTCCCAGACTTTTAAGCTATGAAAACAGAATTAACAGAATGCAACATGTTATGTGCCCATGTGTTTACACAGGTTGTACCTGAATGTTTCTCTGTGCAGTGAAGCGGAGGACCTGAGCTGGTCAACCCCCGTCCCCTAGCAACATTATACTGTTATAGATGAGCAATTTCAGGGCAAAAATGTCTTACTTTTCATTTTTCAGAACAAAAATCATGCCATGATTGCTAGCATGTTAGGTAACATTTCGGGCTAGTGACTTTCACGTCGTGTTAAATGTCTCCTCGCAAGCCAACACCGAGGATGGGGGGGGGGGGGATTTCGAACTATTCGCTTAAAGGGAAAAATACAGTTTGAATTAGTGTATGAGGAAAATGTTTGTTACCGATTGTTAAAGTCATGCAAAAGAAGTTGTTATTTTCCTTAAATATTCATTGTTTATGTCTGGAGTATTATATTTTTAAAGGTACATGAAAGTGAAATAAGAGAACATTTGAAAGATTTAGCCGATGTTTCAAAATACATTTGGGAGCATGGGCGTGGACCATGGGGGGATGGGGGACGCGTCCCCCTCACTTTTTGGAAGGGGGACATCTTCAATAAGTCTCCCCACTTCTTCAAAATGATGAAAACTAAAACTGTGATGAATTTTAAAATAACATAGATTACGAATTGACACTACATTTTAAAAGCTAAATTGCGCCCAAATATGGCACCATTTGCCATAAAGACACCTTCTAATTTCCTTTTTTTATAGGGGCGGGACGGTGATTCGCAAGTGATGAAAAGTCCCCCCCCCCCACCTTTGGAGATGGATCCACTCCACTGTTTGGGAGGACTGATTTTCCCTTTATACGACCGTTACCTTTAAAGAAGAAAAGTAGAAATTTAAATAAATAAAACTGGTATGTAATTTCATTGTACATAAATTGACCTTGGAAATATTAATCCTGACTTACCCATGCTTCCCTTTGAATTTTTTTCTTTTTTCGACAAAGGATAGTGTAATTGTTTCTGAGATACCAACCAACTGACCGCATGAGAGTACATCATCTTACCTTCTAAGTAAGCATAACCCGCAAAATTATTTTCCTACCTTACCACGTAGTATATCGCCTGTAATTTGCAAATAAGTTCATTTATAAATAGGTCATACATTATTATGTTTGTAATAAAGGCAACAGTTCGAGGTTATGTCGATTCGTTGCTACCTCCCCGACTTCCGACATTGTCAAAACAAATGCACCTCGAGATGAAACACTAGTGCAGCACCCCACTGATGGAATGCACTAGGTACGCTTTCATAACCTTCTGTGATTAGTGACCTGAGTTTTTAAGATGCATTGAGTCGGGAGCTTTACCTCAGCCGCTCGAGAAGCCGTTAATTGGCGGGTCAATGTTCGTATTTAAGTCAGAAAGATTAGACAAAAAAATCACTTCGACAGCTGCTTCATCAAAAAGAGAAAAAACGTTAAAGGGATGGTGGCATGTGAAGCAAAATTAGGTGTTTTGCTCAAAAGTGATGTATTAAAATACCTTGCTTTAAGATCCGTTATACCGTTTTTAAGATATCTCTCCTCCAAGTTGTCTAACGTTTAAACAGCCGAAGCCGAACATTAACCCACTTCCCCAGGCACCGGTAGTCACATGCCCTGAAGGTACCAAACTTAACGTCACCAACCTCTCGACCTCAGACCTCTACATCATGGGTCTGCCATGCGTGGCTCCGTTCTAGATTGACTGGAAATAACAGTTACTACATATGATCTTAGCCTAATGTTCGACAACCTCTTCAAAGTTTGACTTTTCCAAGTACAAAAAACAATGATTCGTAATCTTGCACAATGTTGGTATTTCTTTTGTCAACCCTGTATGAAAGACCTCTTAATTACATGTCAGCTGACAAACAGTTTGGTAAGTAATATTGACATCATTCCGTTTCAACAAGACAACTTTAAGTTGTAAAATATACCTCCGGGGCAAATCAATATTACAACCCCGCAAATGGAGATTGAAAAACACTAAGAATAACATTTAAAAATTTTTTGTCAGTCTCTCCTTTGACGTCACAGATTTGCTTCTTTAACTGATGTTCATTCATAACAAACATGTAAAATAAAAAATGACTGTGTACAATGGTCAATATTTGATGAAACTTGATAGAGATTGCGACTTTTTTCTAGGGTTAAATTCTTTTTTTTTTACATCGAAAGGCCAGTGATATCATTTTCATATCACCTGACATTTAGCTCTATGGAAACCAGAGTTCCGTCTGTCATTAGATAAAAAGGCGGCTCTTAATCTGCGATATTTCTGAAGTCATGACTGAAATACTTTCAGTTGTTTCAATACACAGTGACATCTACTATGCTGAGGTGGAGTTACTGCCTTACAATGCTATATGAAAGGGCAATTACCCCAACGTTGCACTTGTTAGATCGGTTCCTGCATGATTAGGTATGACTTAAGTCCTTAAAATACTAAATAAACTTGTTTGACTTCTTGCAGATTAATAACTCTCTCTCTTTCTTGTCTCTCTGCTTTGCATTGTGTACGGCGTCTAGGCATTTTTAGTTGGATATATGGCAGAATGAGTTTAAAGCACCACTTGCATCAACCCAATTATATTTTGGAACTCCTGGTGTCTTAGTTCATCACTAGTGACTTTCATTGACATTTATTCAAACAAAACCCTTCAAATGTAGGCTACTCTGATGGGTCTGATTGCATTGTACAATTTACACAAATTATATAGTGTGCTCGGCAGAACATAGCCCAAGTGCTTAACTTAGCCGCTGCAGTCGAAGGAGTGCACCGGAGAGCGGTGAAAACTATCAAAAATATATATAACCCTTATAGAGTTGCAACAGACTGTACGCCTGCCAACTCGAGTATTGATGATGTTAAAATTTTAGTATTTGAACCAGATAACTTCTTGTGTTCTTTGATGTTCGTTGTTCACCGTATGAATCCAAATAAATCGATAAGTCCCACCTGCGATCCCGCGTCAAGCTGATCGAAACAATATTGCTATTGAAGCGACCAGATCAAAAATGTACTTTAAATAATGTGAATTTCAAGATCATGTCCTATCATGATCAAAGCCTCTTTCGTGAATAAGTGAAAGGTCAGAAATGACATCAAGGACTTGGATAGCCAACGTATCTGACGGGCAGGCGCGTAGCCAGGAATTTGCCGGGGGGGGGGCAAGCCTTTAGGCAAACTATCTAAGCGTAGGATCACAATAGGTTGGCGCGAAGCGCCAAGAAAATTTGGCCGAAAATACCTCCCAGATAGCTGGAAATGGCACTTCCCAGGCCTTGTAAGTTGCATCTAAACATTTCTTTATTTTGAGTTACTAGCAATATCATAAAAAAATCATTAAATAATACAAAAATATGCTCAAGGGGGGCGGCTGCCACCTTCGCCCCCCGTGGCTACGCGCCTGCTGACGGATAAAGAGCATCAGGTGTTTAAGGTAAATTAAAGCCACCTTTCTGTTATGGAAAAGATGTTTCGATAGTAAGTCTGTATTGACGTTGCAGAATGGTGATAAAAAACTCTAGTCGAAGTCATATTTAGTCCAGAGAAAAAACGAAAATCATCTAGTATCAAGGGCGTAGCCAACCCTCTTAGTAAGGTGAGCTAGGTTGGAAACATCGACCCCCTCTCTCTTTGTAGATATTCCTAAAGACAAATAAACATAAAATAGTGTGCCCAAAATTTTCCATAGTGTGCCTATCAAATAACGCCAAAAGTCTCTTAAAGGAGCTGAGTAGTCGCCGAAGTAGAATAAATTCTCGGACCCGCCGACTTCGTTACGTCACATCCGATTATGCTTCTTGGTTATCGATTCGATCCGATACCGATACTTATCAAAGCATGCATGCAGTGTGTCTGGTGTAACAATACGCTTGTTACTGTCGTTAACAGTACTAACGTTAGCCTAACTTAGGCTACCGTTAGGGCCTAGGTCTACCACGAAAAACAAACTCATTGATCGAAAAAACAGTTTCAATACCTGCAAAATCCACAATGCTCTTCATGAACCTCCTGCAGATGATGCGCGAAATAGGCGTGTGCCTTGCCACTAGTAACGCTAATATACTACGTACGTACGTACGTTGTGAGTTGTGTGTACTACATGCCTGGTAGATGCATCGATCAGAACCAATACAAGTGGAAACGATTCAAACTTGCCGGTGCCAGATGAAAAAGTAACGAACTAGAAATTCAAAAAACAAATTATAAAATATCTTTCAAGTGTAAAATCAAATAACCCAAGAAATAGTATAGGAACATTGTGGCAAAATTACTTTGCAAGATTATTTCAAATAAGAATATAAAACGCATTAGGATTAATATTTTTAAAATTAGCCCCGCACAGAGGGTAATCATCTCGTTTTGTATGATGTATTTATTTTGGAAGTACGCCACTATTCAGCTCCTTTAAGGTAGTCTCCCTCCTCTATAGCTGGGCTCTTTTCTAGTCTAAAACAAAAGTATATATACCTCGTGTAGAATGTCCATTTGTATACAGTAAAACGTATATAGTCTATAACATATTTAGTCCAGAACAAATCTTCATTTGATACAATCTTTTTAACCTCAACTGGGGCTGATATCAGCGAGTAGCCACCACTTTCTGGTTAAAATAATAAAGACATCCTGCCCAAATTTTACCAGGATATGTTTTTCAGTATGGTTTTAAGCAGTTCGGGAGATTCCGCCTTTTGGGAAATTCAAGTGTTACCCCGATTCGGAGAAAACTTGGTCACGGGCGCCGCCATTTTGCTTTTTTCCACAATTCCATGCGTTCTTTGCGTATATTGTCAGTGGCAAATGGGTTTCGGAACCCTTTTGCAAAATTTGTATGTCTGATGTAATGGAATTAAATGTATATTCAGTATATTCAGTAGGTATATTGTCATAGCTACCGAAAGGCTACGTCCTAATCGGTCGTTCACCACGCCGTTTTTTTCTTTGAGACAAATGGAAGTTCTTGCATGGTCTTCGTTCTTGCAAAACCTTGTCTTTGGTTACTTAGGCTAACAAGCCTATACAATATGTTGCAAAAGTTTTCTCCCATTCGGGCGAATGTTAGATTTCCCCTGAATGGGAGAATCTCCAAGACTGTTAATCCAGCTCAGAAGTTTAACCGTGAAATGATAATTTTAAAGATTTCCTTGCTGTATAAACCAACAAATGGTTGCATGATGGTAACCGCCAACCTGGTTAAATTAAGCCTGCGTGCTTAAAAGAGTGAGTATAAAACATTATGTAACATCTAGTGAAAAGCAAGAAACCTAAACCTTGCACCCAACATCCATGTTGTCCACAGAAAAACAAAATAAGTAGTCTTGAGCAGACAATTACACCTACAAACATCTAACGTAACGTATTTGGACTTCCATTCTAAAAAATAACGTGTCCTTAAATTTAAAACAGCTGTACAATTTAGAGCTATAAATGTAGTCTGAAACTTTCACCTTTTGTTTGGGAATGGACTGAATTGTAGTGTGAGTATAGATCTACGATGCCATGAATACACTGACCACGTCATTTTCTTGAATATGAGTACAAAATTCTCTATAAGCCCCAATGCGTCAAAATCTGTATGTGCGAGTACAAACGCATTCACACGAACAGAACTACAGTCAGACGTGCAAAAATGTGAGTATGAATACGTACTCACTGCAAGTCTGGTTGAGAGCAAAGTATAACACTAAGTGTGTAAATTGCCCATACCAATGTAAAACAGACACTGGTTTTACAGGTTACAACTGTAAATTCCTATAATTGCTCACCAGTTTTACACTAAGCTGGTTGCAAATGAAATACTATATAGCTGTTCTATTCTTGGAAGTGACAGCACACTTGAACACACTATTCCAAGTTTACATTGTTATGCTCAGGTTGTGTTGATCTCTTCCAACACACTCTGAGTCCTGGGTAGGACTTTGAACTGCATCCGGTTGTGGAGTTTGTTTAAATGTGGGGATAATGAGGCTACCCTTTGCCACCACTGCCCCCGGGTACCCTTGGGCAAGGTGCACCTGTATTTGTAGTGCCCCCTGTAGGCTTGGGCTTGTAGAATATGCCCACGGTATTCCCCGCCTGTCGTAAGAGGCGACTAAAGGGAAGGACTTGAACCGTATTTGAACTGTATTTGAACTTTACCTTTTTATCTAGCTGACACTATATAACACATTCGTGTAGGTGTGTCGTTAAATCCCACCTAACTCCAATACACTCTGGTAGCAACTGGAAATACTTCCTGAGGCCGTTCAAACTTCACTTGGCCCCACTAGGGCTTTGCCTGGTCTCACAGAGATGTGGTCGAAATCTATCTGCTTGGTGAAACATGCAACTTGATTACATACAAAGTTTGATACCTTAGGGCTGTATCACCCAGAAAAAGCAATGGAGACCAACTGCAAGGGTGGTAAGGCAATGTACATGCTAGGATATCTTGCCTAGTATTGCATTATTGTTGTTTTTATTTAATGGATACCCTGATAATACCACCTTTGCTTGTTTCTATTTACACATGCATCTTATTGAAATGACGTGTTTGGATAAAAGTGTTCATAACCTATTGGGGTATAAGATATTACATAAAGAATATCTAAAGGTTAACGTAGCCAAGTGAGATAGACTTATAAAGCAACGCAGGACGCATTAGACTGTTCGGCTTGCCAGTTTACTATCGAAAAAAAAAACATGTTCAAGATAATCAAACTATTAATACTTCATAAATTGTAAAACTGGTGTATGAGAACTAATCGCCTAAAACGACTAGAGACTCACTGTGCGGAAGTCAAACTCTCAACGAGTAGGAAAGCGCATTCACTTTTCGTTTTCGAAAAAAGTTATTCATAGATCCACTAGCAAGTTGCCTTCGCAAAACATAGGGAGTGCAGTGCTGTAGTGTCTAAGCAGTTAAACTGAGTATCATAATTGCATGCACCCTCGAACTTAACATGTTTGACCTTTGATATAAAAGGCTGGATACACAGAATAAACAGAGTAAGGCAAGAAATTTAATTCGTCTTTACTTGGTTCAGTCCGGTGCATCTGACTTATATTCAAGGGAATATATTTCAAGTACTACTAGTGTTGTCAAGGACTACGGGAGGCAAACTGTTGTGCGATAATAATATGACGGTACGGTACTGTAAAAGAAGCCGAAGTCACTTCCCAACAGGTTAATTGTAGAGTTTTCAGCCCTCTCTCAGTAGATACGGATGTGTGAACCGGCCTTGCATTATGTCATCAGTAGAAAACATTAATACATTTATATACCAATACGTACACGCACGTGCGTACTCGAGCTAACATAGGCGTAGCTTTGCCGTCCAAAAGGCATTAACGACTCCAAGTGAACGGCACGCTCTCAGAATAGGTAATTAAAATAAGAAATCAGAACGTTTTAAGTAAAATTTACACATAATTGACATAAAAATTGCCTTTATTTTGTGTACTTGCTCAAGAAAAGCATAATTGCTATATTATTTTTGTGTAATTTTCCTTTATTGCACAAGATATGCCGTTTACGTATTTTCAGTATGCTGAGTGTTAGAGAATTATCGCATCGGAACTCACAAAAACGAAAAAAAAAAAAAAAACAAACAGCTAAAGTCAATTTATAGGCCAGTTATGAGACATATGGCATTCAGAGACCGTGAAACGTCGTTTACTCTTGTTATACTGAAGAAATCATAATTTCAAAGCTAGATTAAGTCAGAGAGCGCAATAAAGAACCGTAGGTACTAAAACTCTTGTCAATTTGTGCGTCTGTTTGTGGCCGTATGCCAAGGTCTCCTACACGACCAGAATCTGCACTGCGATCACGATAGTTTCAAATATGATGATCATAGCGTGATTTACAGCAACATAAGTGTGATTGAGTGGTTTGAGTTCACAAAAGTAATGTATCCCGTACCCAGAACCATCATTACATTAGGCTATCGTGCGTCAAAGTATTCTCCGAACGAATACAGAATTATGATCTTATAAAGATAAAAAAGAGTAAATTTTGATTAAGTTGATATGATTTAGCAAAAGAAATTTCATAATGTCACTTTTGTGGCGAACGCTGGCGTCGAATTTGTCACTGGTATAGATTACTTGTGGGGAGGCTCTCATTTGTACATAGATAAATACAGTTTCTGTGTACGCTTTGTTTATGTGAACACAATTCCATCGGGTTTGATGTAAGTAATCCGATACTTTCCTTAACATTTCTAAGTAAAGTTCAGAATCTTACGTAAACCGCAATCAGTACTTGCCAATTTTACAAATTGGGATTCAATACTCAGGGGATTGCCGAAATAATATATCATTGTTTAGTCCCTAACGGGGAGTTTGAAATGTAACACGATTCTGAACCACGTGTCATACATTTTATCTTTCAAAGAAATGCACGACATTGAAAGTGTTGGAACAAAAAAATAACCATACTGCATTCAAAGAGAAAGGTTTTTAATAATTTGAAATTCTGTTTCTAGTTATTTCGATTTAAGAGTTAAGCACCGGTGTGTCTCATATGAGGGAACGTGACCAGTGTACAAATCTTGAAGGTACAACCATTTCAGAACATCTAGGTTAAGAGAGGACCCTCATGTATAAGTTTTCTGACCTAAAAATTATGATTTAAAACAGGCGGTCGTTATGACGTCACAGATAGGCGCCACCGCCAAATAGATCGTGTTGAATGTCCTACAAGATATTTCTTGGAGAGGGATCTTCAACTTTGCAAACAATCGTTGGCAACAATAAATTTAAAGTTTAAGTATCTTGGACCACGATCACGTGAAAAGAGTACAACGAAATCTGCTTCAAATTTTCAAGCACTGAGGAGAAGTGCTTTGAAATCAATATAAACTCATGAGATAAATATTTCAGTCAAAAAGTGAGAAGGGGTAGAGAAGAACAGGATAAAATCTCACTGAAAGAGAAATTGTCAATATTACCATGAAACACAAGTGATATCTCGCAAACAACGTTAGTGACGTAAAGCACTCTTATCTCTTCCTTTCATGGAACCAAACTGTTCATGAAGCATACGAACCCTTTTAGCGACATATATTGAAAGGAAAGTTGTTTAATTTATACCTCAAGTTGTAACAACATAACAACCCATCAAATCACCTCGTCTCCATCTGTCAGGTAGTCTATGGGTACTGTCCCCATCTAGCAGTATCAAGGACTTCTGTCCATCGCAGTACCCCCACTTTCCCCGAAAATACCGGAAATTTGGGAAGGTTCTGTTTCTTCGGCTGAGTTTTGCAAAGAGATTAGTTTGGCGAAATTCGAAGGAGTAGGCTCATTCTTTTTTGTTCAAAATTGTTTTACCCTTGTTTTTATTTCACCTGTGAGAAAACGACGACAAACAACTCAGGAAACGTTCTTGAAATATGTCACGAAATTTAATCAGATATTAGGAAATTTCGGACTCAAGTTCAGAAATGTTTTCCTTGAGCTGTGGAAATATCCTTATAACTCACGGACAGAATTAATTTACCGACCATTTCGAATAATTCGTTAGTTGGTTTTGTGCTTTTACCAACCATTCATATTAAGTCATAATATACCCATTCTACGTGACGTCATGCTTTGGTTTGACGGAGTTGTTGAAAGCCAGTATGTTGCTATTTAACAACTGGCAAAATCAACTCCCTGTTGGTGCACTCCATCCATGTACGTATAGTCAGATAGTAGCCCGTACAGACGGTTTGTTGTACGCTCACCTGTAACACCTACTGACTTCGACAGTGCTCACTTTGAGGTAGGGGTTTAAATCCGGGTAGCGCTTATTCTCCCAACATCGCACCTTTTAGAAACATTTACAGAAGTGACGTAAGTAAAATGGGTATAGCCTAACGCCGTTACACTAATTGCAAGTACAGCTCTGAAATACCGTGGAAACTGCGTTTTGGAAATACTGCTTCAATTGAACTGTACATCCATAACTACACCCACAACGTACACCCAAACTAAGAAAGTAACGGCTGAACATTTTTAAGGGAGGTCAATTCGTCATGCTAAGTCAAGTTTCTAATGTCACCTCCAAGAAACCCACCATGTTGTTGAAAATCGAGGCGTATATCTAGGCCTACACACACACATACACAGAGTTACCAATCAACCGAAGAGAGACAATGTTGTCACTTGAACAACATGCCATGTATGCAGGCTGCGACATGTGCCTACTAGGGGTAGTATCTCCAACATGGCTGCGCAATCAAAACATGTCGTTAGGTGAAATGGGATATTATACTGCTAGGTAATCCAACTACGTGAATTACCAGAACGTTGAATATAACACAGAACAAAGAGTTCCTTGATAACTTACACTACTTATGTGTGTGTGTGGGTGTGTGTGTGTGTGTGTGTGGGTGTGTGTGGGTGTGTGTGTAGTAGAAGTAGTAGTAAGGACCAACAACAGAGACACTCCATCTATGACATTTTCCTATCATGTACTGTACGTATTCGCCATGGTACTTTCGAATATGACTATTTGTTTTGCAAGAAATTGCTAATATTTCGATCTCATCAAGCTTGTAAGCGGCAGAATTTTTATAACGTACCAAGTATTTTTTTTTTTTGCATAAATGGCCCCCTTTGTAAGCCTCCAAGACGAATGATGGAGTTCAAACTTGGCGTCTTGCAAAGATCCTTAGATAAAATTTTAAGATTGATTGGACACATGCGGTCAAATCGATATAAAGTCAAACGTAATTACGATCGTTTTCCTTTTTCTTTCTCTTTCTTTAATTTGTAAAATTAAACTCGGGGTAGCGTTTCATTATTTCAAAAAGAACCGTTCTTCTGGCCAGTTTTTGCCAAAATTTTAAGTTATAGTGAACCATTCATTTTTACAACAATTAAAAGTCCTGAATCAAAAGGAATGCTTACTCCTTCAAGTATTAAAGTGAAAAAAAGTTGAAAAGAATGGGCTAGGCGGTTTATCGATTTCTTAATGTCTCTAAGTGTGTTGAGACTCTAACAGTTAAATATAATATGAGTAATAATCGTGTATTGTAATGACGTGCTGAGTCTTGTCTTACCTGGTAATTGTCTTGACGTATAACAGAGATCATAGTTGTGTCGCCATAGCAACTCATTCAGGGGACCCAATCACTACATGACAGCTCTTTACTGCTTGTCTAGTCTTACATTAAAAGATGTGATTGTCAAAGAAATGAAAAGTGTAACTTAAGCCTACGAGGATCCTTAAAAGAGAAAAAATTTCAACAGCCGTGGTTCTCAACAGTATTTTCAAGTTTGACAATCTGTTACAAAAGAAATGAAATGTTTTTAACAGTTTACCGAAATATGGAGATAAGCGTTTGCTGAGTCCGATTAAGTCTGTCCAACAGTCCCGTGTTCATTAAAGGGGCTAGTATCATCATCCTATACATGTTTAGGAATATCCCTTAATCTCAATTAACACTCTGTTTATACTCATTTGACTGACATAAATTCAAATAGAAGCATCACCCTGATTGGTCGATGATCACTTGTGCAGATGTACCCAACTACCCAGAACAGCGAGCAGCTCACACGCAGTAGTGTGTGGATATGGCGAAGAGCTATTGAAACTCAACACAGTCCAATCTAACATTGACCAGGAAGTGAACTAGACGGGTGTTTTTTCTGTCAAATTGCAGGAAGGGTAAGAAGTAAACTTAGTAGGGACGATTTTTACCGTCCAGGACGAGTTTATTTGCCCTTTAAGTTTCACAACAGGCCAGAAAAAATGTACCAAGCAGACCCTGTGGGCCAGTAGATCTTAAAGACAGGACAAATATATTTACAATAAAGAACGGTAAGTGAGACACATTTTCTAACCAGTTTGTTTCGAATTTTCATTCAAACACTCCGAACTTCTAAACGTGGTTATGTTATCAACATTAAGTTCAATTTGTAGTATGATAACCTCACGTTTATGTGTGCATCTTTCCACTGATCAAAATCGGTAATATAATTTATGGTGTTAGGTTACACTAGTGCAATGACACAAACAAGTTCAACGTAGTCTATTATCGGTATGCCAATTTTAATTTTGCACCAAGATTTTAAGGAAGGCCGGACAGTAAGTTTCTGGCTGGGAGGATAGCTTACAAATCTTACTGGCGGTTTTACAAACGTTCAAGAACGGTCATTGGTCAAAACTCTACCAACATCGCTTCTGTGTTTAATGTTTTTTATGTACGAAAAGTTCATCAGGTGTGAATTATCGTTATACTTGACTAAGTAGGCAGAAAAGTCCAAATTCCAATAAGAAATAGAGTATATACTTAGTCGTACGGCAAGATTTCACAAGCATGATTAATAAGCTTGAGACAGATCTGACTTCCACTCTTCAAACTCTACTCACCTGCTCACCTAACCTGAATGAAGGTATTTCGATTACGTTTCAAGGGTAGGGCAATCACTTCATTTTCGATTGACTTCGCTGGCAGAAACGTCTGTCACTAACAATGCAATTTTGTCCTCTTACCTTTAATAGCCTGGAAAACTTTACAGACTCTTGAGTGAAAGATCGAATCCAAGATTTATTTAGTATTCCACTTGACATTCACAATAAGTCAATACAAACATTTGTAAACAGATTAACACCAGATTGTTTCAAGGGTCGGGGTCGTGCAATTCTCCTATCATTTTCAATGTTCTTTTGATGGGACAATCTTTACCAGAATGGGTGTAAATTATCAGTGGTTCTCGTAAACGGCATGACAAAAAGGCCAAAGATCAGATCATGCGTGACTTTGTCTTCTACCTTACAGACTTTCCGTATCAGTTAATGTGGAAAAGCATTGGCACAAATTTTGGACAACGCTCGATAGGCAGTGATACTACAAAGAGGTAGAGGAAGGGTGATCATTTAATTTTTCTCATATATGTTTTGGTGGTTTTTCACTTCCAGATTCAATGGGTTCATTTTCCCTAAAGAGGTCATATAACTATGCTCGACGACTGTACGAATAACTTCAACAGCCATTTATCCCAACACAACCTCCCTTGAAACAAGAGTGGGACTGATCGTCATTATGGTAGGGAGCTGTTTCAGAGTGATTATGATTCGGTTTACATCTGCACCTTATAAAGTAATGGCCACATGCAGCGTATCAAAATGTGTTCAAGACAATTACATTGTAAACTCTTTTATGATATCCTCGACCAAAGCTGTTGGAAATGTGGTGCGACTCTCACTCCCATGAGAAATGTGACGACCTGTCACCTTAAGTGATAAGCTGTCCGATATACAGCTCATTCACCTAATTTGAGGAACATTCTCATCTGCGCTATTGACACCCTCAGTAACTTCCCTCATACTTGTTATAGGCCACTTACTCTGATTGACATACGAAGATAGCAAAATCATAACGACAAATTGACTTCGAGAAAAATGTTACCTCTAGCTCTGTCTTTATCGTGCAATTGCAAAGCACACGGAAGAACAACCTGGTTTTCATAAAATTTTTAATTTAATGTAACCATTAACTGCGATCCAAGTTGCTAAATGAGTAATGACAGGCGCTGATCCAAGGGGGGGGGGGGCTTTCTCGGGCTCAGCCCCCCTTTTCGCCACATCAACAATAACAAATACGCGAAAGTTAGCATAATATTTATCTACGAGAATATTCCAGGGGGCTTTCAGCCCCCTCCTTTTCAAAATGTCTGGATCCAAGCCTAAATGAGTACTCACTGTTGTGCTACTATTTGTAACATGAGTGGAAAGAATCCTCGTGTGGAGGTAAGAAATAGATTCAGAAGATCGTGTTTGCAACATAACATACTACCCAGCATATTAAATGAAAAGTGACGTTGAGAAACAGGATGAAGCAAAACTATATGAAGAATTACTTCTAATTTCACTTACCATATTCTGAGAAAGACTTGCAAAGGAAAACGAGTTGACAACTTCATTGACAACACTGTAGATATTTTCAGCAACCAAGTATCCATGTTACGCAATAAACTTTTTTAGTGCATGGGAGGTACTGAGACAATTGTTGAGATGGTGTCTGGGGTAAAAATGAAGAATGTCAGATGGAGAAAGTGGCCCTTTGATTTCAACGAATCTGTCTTTCTTACATATAAGCCATACCCACTCCCCCACCCCACCCCACCCCACCCACTCTCGTGACGACGACAGTAAACTACCACGATGGATGAAACGTCGTCTAGATTTTGTCAAGGGGCATGTTCAATCTGGAGTGATCCAAATGCTCCAGAGATGAGTCGGAAAAACAAAGCCCATTCCGAGGGGTGTGGAGTCTCGGGCCGCCTTAGGGCCTCTAATGGGCCCAAGAGTCACGCCCTTTTGAGGAACAGGGGTGAAGTCTTGACTTAGTTGTCTTAATGTCTTAATTCCTTCTCTCCTAGTAGAGAATGGGCCTCCTTGTCGTCCAGTCCTTTTCCATCTCATCTGTTCTGCATCCGTATGATAGGAAAACTATCATATTTGATTTAAAGTTCTAGACTTGATTCATTTGCTTAAGTTGTCCACTTCTTCACATTTGTCCAAGTTTACAGTATTAAACATCTGCCTTCTTGCTCCCCATCTTAACGTCATCGTAGGTAACACCCTTCGTGGGGACAGTTGCTCGTCAAAGAGGGGAACAGGTTGTATCTTTCAGTCTCATGATCTCTAAAAGTGTTGAATTTCAAAACAGCCTCCGAAATCTTTGGGGTATTTTCGAACAGTTGAGCAGTAGAATGAAGTAACCCTCCTCAAATGACACTGGATGCACATTCAAACAGACGCTCACCTAAACATCTCAAAAATCTCAGTTTGACGACTTGTTTATTACATCATCGGCTGGCTTACCGTTTATTGGTTTGCTGGTACATACATGGGTTTGTCTGTGGTGTTAATGGTGTTTGGTTGTTAAGGTATCATTAGGGAAGTAAGAAATGAGACAATTGCCTAAATGATGCTCGGAGAACGCCGAAAACTAACATTTTAAAACATTTTGGTAGTATAGCTCTTCATTTTCATACAAAAATTAACCTTCTTAATACGACATTTACGATATCAATAACAAAATGAAAAGAAAGATATTCTCGCTGGGGGTTCGCTCCCTTTGCCTTCCCTACCTGTTTATTACATGAGAGACTATAGAAGAAAACTATTCTACATCTTACTCAATGTAAGCTTTGAATACCAATGACAATCTGCAAAATATTTCCAGGAAGTTGTGTGTCACAGGAATGATCATGTTCTTTTGTTTAATTTCGTGATAAGTTCGTGAAACAACGTTAACCTTAAGCTGAATTAGCACCTGTGAAAATAATCATTAGTCTTAGCAAGTCAGTGGCACGTAGATGACGTTTTAAAACAAGATTGATATGTTTTATAACCGTACTTAAATAAATCACTCTTTATGTTATAGTTTATGTAATTGTTATGAACATTAAGAGTTGTAAATTGCATTGTTAGTGCAGAGAATGCTGTATACTAGGAAGTCTTCAACATATTTCCAGGAATTAAGCACTAGTATTTGGTCTGCAGCGTGAGGTAATGTATATTTTTACCCTTCTGTCAGGGAACAAAAGAATAATAAAAATGTGGTTGGACATCACTGCCAACTCCAACAAACAGTTAATGAAACACAGGAAACTCTTTTAAAGAGCTCGCCAGTTTTCGATGGATTTGCATTTCGCGTTTGTGTATATCATAAGCCAGAATTCTGACATTTGTATCATGTGACTTCTTATCGTTGTATCAGTGATTACATTTTTCTTATATATCAGGAAAGTCGGATTGCTCAAAACTGAAATACCCTCTTTGTCAGTTTGTCATTACTTACACATGCTATTGGTCGTTTTCTTCCACACACTGTTAGTCACTTCTAACAATTCCATGTGATCATTACTTACTTATGATACTGTTACTTTCTCACACATGCTTTTAGTCATACGTACAGTATTTATACACAAACAAAGTTTTATCTACATCCCTTTTGGCATAGGCGTAGGAAGCTTTTCGAGACTGAGGGGCTGAACCTTGTTTCTGATCTAAGGGGAGGTGGTGTCCCCTCCCCTTTGGAAAATTTTTGGTTATTTGAGGGTCCTCAGATGCAATTTGGTGCAACATTTTGGACAAACTTTAAGGAAAATTACTGCAAATTTTTGACATTTCTTACAGAAGAGACAAATAAGGGATTTTTGTCCTTGGATCTTGGGGGCGGTAAATGTTAATTTTTCCACTGCTAATAATCATTCCTCACACATACTATTGGTCATTACGTGTATACTTACTGGTCAGCGCCTGTACACTCTTTTGGTCATTTCCCACAAATAGTGTTAGTCATTATATAAAAGCTTCGCATGTTATTGGTCATAACTTGAGCATGATGTTGTTTTAAGTTACACATGGCATTGGTCATTTCTTATACATACTACCGGTCCTTACTTGTAAATGGTATTAACCTTTATCTATTCATGTTGTTCTCAGAATATTCCTACAGTGATAAATTTTCTGAAAATGCTAGAATAGTAATATTACTAGTAGCTGAAATAATGAAACGAGCATTTACAAATAGCAGCCAGTTTTGCTAGTTTATTGTATCCATAATTCAGACTACATTTAATGTTTGGAAGTTCTACCTATGACAGTCCCTGTTCTATGTCTACGCTAACGACGAAGGCAACGTTTGCAATAAAATATACTAAAATATGAATGAACCATTTGATATAACCCATTAATATGAACGAAAGAAGTAGTAAAACAAAACGGAAGACAGACAAGGACTTTCATTATTGGAGGGAGACATGAATGTACTCAGTATGTACTAACGTTTATAAACAAATGTGCACTTGATCAATAATCAAGTGTAAAGTGATTCCCATCCTTCGTTTATTTTGAGATCAGACGATCATTAGAGGCCCGATTGAAGTCTCGAGATTTATTTAAACAGTTGAAGAGCACATCCTGTGGCTCATATGACGTGAATCTGATAGCGACTAGGAGTGATTCTGGAATTCGGCTCATGCTCTCTACTAGGTCACATTTTGATCAGGTTTCAGTCTTCTTACATTGAGATATTTGTGGTCCAAATTACCCTTCATTGCGATGGTATTGAAGGGGCCTAGTTGAAATATTTATGTCCATCTAATGATGATGATGATGATGATGAACATTCTGGTAGTTGTACTTTTCGCTTTCGTGATTATAAATTTCATTAATGAGATATGTGCTTATAATATACCTTTAAAGAACAAATTTATAGTCAGATGATAATTTCTTCTGATTTGCCTTGTATTTAAAATGCCAAGGAGTAAATATAGAAATGTTTCCGAGTGTATAAGATGACCTTTTTATTCTTGTGTCTAGACAAAACACTTTTTTTAGAAGCTGATAACGAAAACAACAAAGAGAAAGGCTTACTTGTGGGAAATAATGCAGCCAATAGTGTCTAAAGAATTTATTCTAGTATGGGTCCTATAAATTTTACCTAATAGTTTTTTACTCTAGTCAACCAATACCAATAGGGTTTAAAGAGATTATATAATTGACAAACTTTGTCACAGGATTTACTCAAATATACTTGCTTACATTAACTAAATATGAGTGTATTCTACTCTTCCTCTTCGGTAGAAATAGAAGATTTCTCAAATTTCACTTAAAAATGCAAGGTAGTTTTGAATCGTATGGTGTTGTAGTATATGTGAGATAATGTTGCTTGCTTGTCTCTGGGTGGAGTCAAAGATTTAAAAAGTAAACAACCAAACCGAAGTGAAGAATTAACTATGAAAATTTTAATTCTTTAGAGTTTAGTAGTTGTGAAAGATAGCTAAAATTAATTTAATTCAATCAGTTAGTATCAACAATGTTCATAGACTTAATAGATTAAATAGACTTTACAGACTTTATTTCTATAAAAAAAAATTGCGGGCGTTACATAACTTTTATGAACTCTAATAATGTTTATAGACGTTAAGAAAGTGAAAGTGTTTACTTTTGTAAAGGAATCACAACCGTGAAAGTTACTCTAATATTATAGCTTTACTTGGTAAAGAGTTAATATTCTGCATTGAAGACCACATGGAGGTTAAATGAAAGAGAAGCCTTGAGATTTTCAAGTTTAAAGCTGAGAATTTTAGAGAACTTGGTGAGAAAACAGCCAAATTTATAGACAAACAAAAGAAGGGGCGATATGTGTTAAACGCATTTGTCATTTGATATATTAGACATTTTTCGAGTTTGAATGCCTTTCTTTGAAGTTAATTTAAGCACGTATATTCATGAGGAGTGTTGTCTAACCTTACTACTGTGACAACCCAACATAGGAAGTGCATGGGCACAGCATGGGCAAAAATGATGGGACTAACATGAGTATGCCACGTCGATTCAGCATAGAATTAATTGTGATTTCAGGAAGGCGCATTTCTAAGAAATGTGTCTGGAATTTCAAAATGTGTCCAACACGGAAGCACATGGACTCGACATAGGCCAAAATAATGAGATTTTAATTAGCCCACCGTAGAACTAATGCGGGGGTTACATGAGCACATCCTCAAAAGATGGGCTTGGCATTTTAATATGGGTTCAACATTAGAAGACTGTGGGCTTGAAATAGGCCAAACTAGGTTGTATGATTACTACGTAGGCTGGTCCACCCCATGTGGGATGAACCCTGGCTTCACTTTAGAAAGTCAAACCACAGTGTCAGTACACTATTATGCTGCTTGATGTTTCTGTAAAAAGTGTGAACTATGACCATGCATGAGCTGACTTAGAAGTGGGCCAGATACTGGACCATATCTGGATCAAAATCGTGGACCAGATACGGACCATAAATGAATCAAAGACATGTGGATCAGTTAAAATTTAGAAACGTCTACATGGAATGCCCACATTCAACCCACATATCTCTGACCTACATGAAGCCTATATTTTCCTTCTGGTACAGATGTGTTTCAAAAGTAGGCCTCATGTAAACATTCCAGGTATATCTCAGATTAAAAGCATGTTACACTGGAATTTCCTATGAGACTCACGTTAAAAAGAAAAAACTTAGTCCACTTCTGTAGCACAGTACTTCATTCCTAGCTCCAAATAACAAATTTTAGGGATTGGTTACTTTGTCGAGAAATGCTTCTAGTTCTCAAAGTCACAGAGTGAAATGTAAAGTGGGCACATTGCTTCAAAATCCTTTTGTAATTCTTACTACTTTAATGCCCAGTTTGTACTTGAAATTGGATACTGTTGAAATGTTTGAATATCTTTTCATGTAGATCTGGAATAAAGCTATGTCGTATGTGCGGTACAGCAAAAGATTTATTACATACTCCATAAAGAGGTGTCAAAATCATAAAGAAATACAATACAATGTGTCATGTATCAATACAATGTCAATGTGTCGTGACCTCCAAGTCATCGCACATTTCACATAATGCATTGGGTCACTGAAAACAATTACAATTCTTCCAAAATCATTGTTCTCCTAATGCAACATGCCATTGTGACGAGGCATTTTATTTAAACTGTGGCAAGTCTCTATAAATCCATGTCGGTCGTTCATATTGCCCACTCATTTTCCACCAAGGTTTTTCCACCTGTTGGACTAAGATAGGGCCACTCTGACAGTAGAAGGATAAGGGATTCGTATATAGAGCCACCGTTTTACTCACAGAAAAATGGGACTCATATGGGTTGCCAGTGTGGCCCCATGTGAACATCTCAGGGGTATCTTATGAATTAAGTACATGCGGGTCCCTATCCAATACCCACCAATTTCCCACAAAGGTTTGCCCGATTGGACCCAAGGGGAGCCTTGCTCTGATCCCATATTAGTTTCTTTCCTAGGAACACCGCCCAAAATGGCATGGTACCCAAACGGGTTGTCAACGCCAGTCTCATACAACTGCTAATACGGGGACTACATGGAACCCATGGACTGATGGAAGTTTGATGACTGAGCAAGTGAGCATACCACTTTGGATTGTACTTGCATTTTCCTTCTTTTAATTTTCGCACTTTTTTGTTTCCGACTGACTAATGAACTGCCATTGAAAAGTATAGTGAAAGAATATTCTCAGAAATGATCTTCAGCTGAAACAGCTATCAGAAGGTAACTATAACTTGTACAAACAGCGTCATATTTTTCTACGACCGTCCATTTATTCTTGTCTGCCTACAAAGTCATGTGGACTATCCTGAATACTACTTCTTGTATATCATTCCTCTTTTGTGTCGAAATTACGAGAAGATAGCTCACTGCAAACCTTATGCATAGGACATCGAAGAACAGAAGGTGTGCCCTCCAATGAAGGCAAGCGCGTATCATTGCAACTTACACCAGCAAATGCAGATAGCTGATTTGTAAGTGAATGCAACAAGTCAGAAGTTGGCACTCTGGTTTTAAAATGTTTGCTCTTTATGACACAATCAATTTTATGCCTTTTTAATTATCACTTTGTCATACACGTTAATACTTGATAAGCAGTTTAGTAGCAATTTAATCATCAATGCATAGGTCATGGCACATCAATTACATTCGTACTTGATTACTCTGTTGAAAAACATTTATTGAAACTCCTACAAAAGAACGCCTTCTTCAGAAAGGTAATCTTACCAGCGTGTTGAAAATCGTGGGTGGTGTAAAAAGCGATTTGCACCGTCTGTTTCAATGTATTTAACAGCAAAGATGCCAAAAGTTACATCAACTTAACTCATTGCATTCTGGTGTTAAGTAAATAAAATTTCATCTGTCCTTCTATCCACTCATTTGCAGATTCAAACCATTCCACCCTTTGATTTTAAAGAGGCGCTGTTCTATAACAGGTTGTACAGATCGATAGCCAGGATTTCTCCTAAAATTTGGTCTCGTAGTGAAATATAAAAAAGGGGCTTCATATGGGGAGGCTATAAATAGGCTGAGGTACACTTGTTGAAAATTGTATGCTTTCGTTAAGGACAGCACTGAGAATCGGTTTGTATGCCGGTAAAATTTGCGGCTTAGATAAATAAAAGAAACGCTTCCGTACACCCTTTGGCACGGTCATCGGGTTTCCATTGGGCCTCCATATTTCAACCGTTCACTCAGTTTGAACAACTATGCAAAATCGGTCTAGGGGGCTAATAAATGGGAATATCTACGAGTTACAGCTAGTGTTGATACAGTTACTTGATGCGTTACTTTGCTGGTTGCAGAGGTAATATTTGGGAAAATTTTTGATGAAATACTATCTGAAATAGAACAAAATATCTTTTCCGATCCTGTCTGAGAGTGCTCATCTTGGGGCCATTTGTGCACTGATTTAATGATAGCCTACTTTAATTACAAGGTTTTCTTCCAAAGGGGAACTGAGAATCTAGTCTTTCGCATTTTCGGTTTTTTTCTTTAGTTGCAAAGGATCTCAACTATTCATATTCTGGTTAATTCAACCCCCCTCCCCCCACATACAGATACACACTAAGGCTCAGACATTCACACACACAACAAACAATGACGGCTGTTGCTTTTTGTCTTGAAACAACACTTGTTAGTTTGAAAGGATATTTTTTCTTTCATAAAAAAGGTAATTGTGATTGCCTTTTCCATAAAAATGTTTAGTAAGAAAGACAATTATTACCCAGGGCCTCACTTAAAATACAGAGAAGGAAGAGAGAAGCACGTAACTGGTACAAACTGCTTCGAATCAAATTCGTTTAGCTCCCTCCTACATTTTCAAGTTGCAATTGTACACAGAAACAAAACGGGAAGTTGTCCTTGAAAACCGCAGTTTATTATGTTCTACCATGGAGTTTTTCCAAAATAACTCCATGGTTCTACCTACAATACAGTGTAATGAAATCATGAACTAGAATGCAAGAAAGTAATTATTGAATTAGGGCCATAGGCAATAGAGTTTACGCACCCGTCTAATAGACGAGTTGGGAAATGTTTCCACGCAATGCAATATGGGAATGGGTCAAAGGTGAAGTGTACCACGCTTACAGTGTCCCAGCGCGGGTGTTGCATGCTGAGCACGCAGAGCAACATACATTACCGTTGTCATGGTACACTTGACCTTGTGACCTGACCGGAAGTACCGAATTTCCCAACTCGTCTAATTGACAGTTTAAAAGAATATCCGTGTGATGATAAAAAAAGTGTTGTGCGTTAGGTTGGTACCATGATGATACCCATTAGACCACCAAAGGTGAGGTTTGAAATTGTTTGGCAAAGTCAGTACATCATAATCCTGCAATTCAAGTGTAGGAGATCTACTGTACGTCTGTGCGAACAAGTGTAACAGCCGACCTAAAAAGTGGGTGTTGAGATGGCCTTGGCAATTTAATCAAAGAAACGGCTTATTCCACATATTGATCAAGACCGAGACATCTTTCTGAAAACACGGAAATTCTAGTAATAATGCAGTTACATTACCACTCTTATCCAGACGCACGAAAATGTAGGTTCGCGTTAAAATTCCTTCAAGTGGAATTTTCAAGCGAACCTGAGTTGCTTTGCCATTTTGCCTTCCCAAAGGGATTTCGTGTTTTTGACGAAATAAGAGGTCAGCAGGGAGATAACAAGAAAATGTCACGGAGATTTTTATTCTTAAAACAACGAGGGAAATTGCAAACCTCTTAGGTATATATTCACTCTTGTTACATATTGAGTTGTGTGCGGTTTGCATATTCCTACAAAGCATAACGCTACGGATAAATTTACAACACCTATTATCACTTTTAAAAAAGTGAGACGGTATTACTCTGAGGCTACTCTCCTTGGAATAATGAAGCTTTTCAATGTACAGTGTGTGCCAGTAAGCAGGAAGTATGGTAAATGGCATTGCCGTATCACGTTGGTTTGTATTTAGGCCTACACAGTGCCTCCAGATAACAACAACAATCGCCGACATAGTGGGTTTCGTATTTCGCGAAGAGAGTTGCTGTGACAAAGTTTCGCAGAATAGGTTTTTGCAAGGAAAGTTCTTTAAACAGTGAAACTTCAAGTCTTTTGTCTTCCGAATGCCTTCAAAGTGTTCACAACAAAAGTCAAGATTTGCGAGGATCCCAGATTTCCATGTTTTAAGTCGCATTTATCTACCGTTGTTACGCATGAAGTCACAATGTGGCAAGACTTCAGATTCACTCTCTTCTACCCACAGACTATTAACCCTTTCCGATGCCTTTCCATCCCACCCTACCCGCCTTCCCCACCTGCAACACCTTTCCCAACGCCGTCCCATATGCTATATGGATTATCCTATGTAAAGAAATGTTTTTCATACCTCACCTTTCTATTGTTCTATTGGTCTACTATGCTGTTACCAACCCCACCGCTTAAGATCTTTATTGATCACCACAATTTTATTAGCTTCCAAATAGTTGCAAACTGTAACAAAATGGATTAGACAGGGACATTAGCGGTACCCACTGTCTACTCCTTATGTAGTCCTTACTTTCTTGCATTCAAGTTACCGTTACCATAATGGTTACTTTACACTATAACATGGATAGAAGGTAATAAATTTGAGGTTGCAGGAACAATATCCCGAGTCTTGGTTGTCACTCCCATACTCCCGTATATAGTTATATGCACTTCAAGGCTTTTAAAGCAGAAATTACTTTGTGAATCACTACTATAAGTTGAAACAACCAAGTGTCATAAAATAGCACACGTCTCTCTTCAACGAGGTAATAGGCGTTAACTGTACGGGATCTGTGTATCCTTTGCAGAACAAATTTATTTTTGACTACCCAAACTGTTAAAGAATGGGGACTGAAATTATTACAACCTCAGTTGAGTTTGCTGTCCCATACCTGTTTAAGTTGGCCTTGTAATATACGATAAGATAAAACCACCAGTGCATTACCCCCTGCTCCCATTCAGGTTTGTCCTCAAAATCGACCCTTGCACTCCAACTTACGCAAGAAATTGTGACAGCAGGATACTAATGCTTAGGAGCATTATCACCCCGTTTGGGAGGACAATTTTTCTGTCTTTTTACCTCCCAAACTGATTTCATTTTTCTGAAGGTAAGAAGTGTTTTCACGTCGAGGAAAACAGTGGGCGGAAAATAGCAATTAACCTTTGACATCGTGATTACCTCAGACTCCAAACTGACTAGTGACGTGTCAAGCTTGATTTGAACGTGTCATTTTTGTTGCTTACAACAGTTACTGTATTTCATGATAAGCTGTATGCATCAAAGAAAGAATGCTCTCAAATTCAACGGGCTATTTATAACCTCTTTTTCAGCTTTGAGAAGTCATTTTTGAAAGGATAATCAACCCGTAGTCAATAGTGTCTGTCCTTGAAATGTGACAACTACTCACTCCGTTATGCAATGATAAGATCGAAAAGTTAGAAAACTTGCAGAAGGTAATAGGTTCAACCCAACCGATTTGTTAGCTTTCCATGGTTCCAAAACCAGGATTAGCAACTACTCCATTTGGGAGTAGCTTTTACGTTTTCGCTTGCAGTGGGAGGTAGCCCGCAGGACTTTTCTTACGTAGCAACTAGACACAGTAAAGGGCCTTTCACACTATGCTCAAGGAGACGCCTTGACGCTGTTCGGTGCGAAGCGATACGACGCGGTAAAGTTGAGTTGAAATAGTTCTAAACTTTTCACCCACTTGTCTCCGAGCAATATTTCTTGTGACCAGTCATGAGATAGAATTGCCATTTGTTACATTTCATGACTAGTCGGGTGCTGCAACATTGCTGAGAAATGAATTAAAGTCGCCTGTAGTGAGAAAGGGTTGGCGACATTTCTCAGTATCGGGCCGTATCGCGTCGCGTCGTATCGTGCAGTGTCGTATCATACCATATCGCTTACAGTGTGAAGTCGCTTGTAGTGTGAAAGGGTTAGCACCATTGTCATTACGTCGTATCGTATCTCATTATATCGTACCTGGCACAGTGTGAAAAGGAATTTTTTCTTCCTTTCTCAGCCATATTCCAATGACTGATTAGTCATGTGATCTCATCAATGGTCACACAAAATATCGCTCAGTGACAACTGGATGAAAGTTGAGAAAAATTGAACTCATATTTATCGTGTCGTATCTCTTCGTGTAGTATCGCACCTAGTGTAAAAGGGTCAGAGTGGTTACATTGTTTTCAACTTTTATACCATATCATGTCTCGTCATGTCTCTTTGCGTCGCACCTAGTGTGAAAGAAACTTTGTAGATCATGGTCACACCAATTATTGGAACAGAGAAGCTGACTAAATATTTTATCAAGTACGTGATTCCTGACCATAGACCATAGCTCACCGTTTAATGTTCGGCGGAGCGGCCTAAATCAACTCTCAGACTGGGCCCATGTCTATCGCACAGGCGTCCCACCTTGTCACTTACATGGTAAACGCAGTACTAGTGACAGATAGTTCTAGGGTGCAATTTCTACAAGCTGGCAAACGAAAATGTTGGGATGCCAAAGTTTCTAACGGCACTATGGTACTGAGGTCGGTTCAGATCCCTTACGGTGCCCTCCATTATCAACTGCTCACCCCTATGAAAAAGTCTTGGACCCGCCACTAACCATGTAGACAAAATTTAAACAACTATATCAGTTGAACTAACTTAAATATATGATTCATTTCAGTTGTCATGAGTTACTCTTTCAGCTTTTTTCATACTCAAAACCGTGATGAAGGTATTTTATCTTCCAACAGTCCCCAGATCATATTGCAATTCCAAAGAAGTGTGAAGAAATTTCTGTGAGTCTCAAGCTCTTAATTTCCTTGATTTGGGTTTAAAGTAGGAGGAAACATCGCTCGGACGTTTTCTAACACTCTCAAAGTTACTGACAAAGTGTAGAGCTTTGAAAATCGTGGGGACTTTTAACCCATGCAAGTTAAATAAAGTTGCCACTCACAGTTTTCAATCGTCTGAAAAACATTTACCCAACTTGGTTAGCAATTACCCGGTTGAAGGTAAAAATGCCCGGCTCTTTAGAGACGAAAAAATTACCTATACAGCAATAATCATTACAGCAAAAAAAAATCATACAGCAAAAATTGCATAAATACCCAAATTTGCTAAAGATTTCAGGCCTGCCTACATTTTTGACAGTTTGAGAGTATGAGTCAAGTCAAGGGAAGATCATAAAATATGAAGCCTTTCTTTTAAGATCCGATGAAAAGAAAGGAAAACAAACAAACAAAAAAAAACTCAACTGTAATAGAGAACTATAGATGAATGGATGAAAGGAGGCGGCAGTATGGACCCTCATTCGGGGCCCAGCAAAATTGAGGCCAGGCGGGACCGGATTTGGCGGGCCACCACCACTGCTAATTTGCAAGAAAATATTGGTTTGAACTTTATTGAGGTCAGCATCGTTCACCCGCTCTCATGGCGATGTCAGAGGCTCTACTCTGAGGATGCCTGTGGGAATTTTCAGTTTGTAAGATGAATAAACTTGAAAAACATTTTATTTTATTTTTTTTCTTTTTAGATTGCTTTCGAGCTAATGAGTAAATTAACTCCAGTCTATGGCTAAAAGGGAAAAGAAAAACGAAAATTGAGGGAAATATCTCAATTGCGATGCACTTCATTTTCTTCAAAGTATCACAGAAGTTGTTCAACACTCTTCCAAAGTTCACGTTCCCTAAATGTTTACCGAAGGGATTATTATGTAGGCTACCCGAAGGTCTTGAGGCTTTGCCAGAACCATGGTGAGAAGTATCAAATATTTGGCAATGTTTGACTTTGCCCCCCCCCCTTCCCCCCATTCTTGCCTCTTTGTAGAGCAACGTGACCATCTATAAAATAATCCCATTTCTAGTCCCGCTTTGAAATCCTTAAACGATAAGGCCATCACCTAAAATGATTTGTTTTGACTGACTTAAAAACGTACGTAGATCCTTGTTGACCCTCCTCTCGAACTGACACGTTCTGCCTCTTCCATCAAAGAGAGGTTTAACCTTAACTGAAAAAAACAAGCGATGGACTTTTTCTGATGACAACAGTCTCGCGAGGTTTTGTTGCGCAGTTGTTTGGTGGGTAGGTAAAAATATGCAAGGCAAACACAAGTTTAATTGACAGCGACCAGTTTTAATTAGGTCTTAATCTCAACGCAAATGGTCTCAAAAAAGACGAGAATTCGGGCACGTACACCATTTTGCCATCGCAACGATGGCGCCCACGATATCCTGTTCACCCTGTAATTTTCCATGTTGTTCCCAGTGCTATTCAACTCTTAACGTTATTTATGTGCCGACACTGAACAACAGTGTGAGCGAATCCCAAAATTTTGTTTTCGCAAAAGTACAGTATCACACTTGACAAAAATGTTCCCTTGACCTTCAAACTTGCAAATCAATATTTCTCGAAAGATAATTTGAGCATCTTTTCGTAGCAGGGATCTACCTCACCCACTCGTGTGACCCTTTTCTTGTCTCCGCATTCCCCGAAGGGTCAGCTTTAAGTTTGTTTTTGTTTGTGAGGAAGTGAAGGAACGTGCCTTCAAAGCCGTCATTGAATAGTCTACACTTGACTCTTAGGCAGGTTCCAAAGCTTGGACGAGAGTGAGCGAGATATTTATTTAAGCCAACCAATCAGATTGTTATATTAGCCGGCTAAAAAAGAATCTCGTTCATAGTTATGAACAGTGTACTATTGGTCACTGAGGGTAAGAAGCGGGAACGCTACGACTGTTCTTTCTTACCCCTTCGCGTCTCGGTTGGAAGTGCTTCGGTGAATCTGCGTGAGTTTGTAACAGTGATTTACTACTAAATGCACGAATTCACGTTGTGTGTACACTGAGTCTGCACACTAGTGTCATATCAGCAATTTCTTCACGATTTTCAGTGAAGTTCCATTTGTAACTTGTAGATCACTGCGTGAATTCATTTTGTTATCAAACATTGCCATTCGTAAATAGAATTGGATTGCTACAATCAAAGTTGGACATATTAACGGTTGGCTCAGGGTAAGTTATGCAATTAAACATATTTCTGGCTTCGCTTTTCTTCCGATGGTAATTTATTAAATCTCCGAAACGTTAGGAATAGGCCTATGGTAAATATGTAACAATACCGTTCTAGTGTTGTTATTGATTATGTCTCCGTGATTTGGAATTCAAACGAGTATTTGAAGTTCAATGGTACTCACGTGGGTAGTAATTGCACTTAGGGGGTCGGTTCAAGTTACCCCTCCTAACACTTGAACAGGAAATTGTGTATATTTATGTAGAGTGTAAACATAACTGAAGGCTTATAACAATTGTAAAATGAGTAGAAAAACAAATAATATATTTAATTTAGTAATACAAAAACCTAAGCAAGCCGCTTCAGGCTAGGGAAATCGACATGAAAATTTGAATTTTACATCGGTAACTCTCTCTCTCTCTCCACGCAGGAATGCTGAGTGAGGAAAATCTGTTGCTTAAATGTTTTTGAATTTGAACTGGAAATTTTCATAGGTTAGAGAAACCATGTGTGTGAGCACACAGTATATGATTATAGGTGTATGTTGGAGTGTGTGATTTTAAGTGCGTTATATTATGTGTCATTAACTAACATAAAGCGGAATACAAGATGAAATTTGATCTAGTACTAGATACTTTATTATAGATCCAGCTTACACAAAAACAGGATAATGCATCAAAAATACACATAACAGGCTTGCTCACAATTAGCCTATGTCAATATGAAAATTATGTTGGTCAATAGGCAACGACTTGAAAAGCTCATACAACGCACTTCTACAATAACGGGCCGGTATCCAACTGTTCATTTTCGCCAAGGGGGGAGGGGGTAATTGCTATGTTTAGAGGCACTTGCAAATTTGCATGGATCCACCTTTAGCCTTTCCAACAAAAATTCTCTCTATAAAAAACTTTTGGAGGTAAAATCATTTGGGGGCATTGCTCTAAAGTACACAACCTCCCGCATTCAATATTACATTTACAATGGGCATAGGACTCGGAGGCGGCTACAATGGAATACAGCAGTGGTAAGGAGTTTGAGACTTTTGAAATAAAGTCAGGCCCGTAACCAGACAAGGTGGCTTCCAGGTGTACGACATATTTTGCAGGGGGAGAGATTTGTAAAAATGTATTAAGACGATGGTAACTTGAAATTTTCTAGGGGGCTAAAATTTCCGCCGGCTCCCCCTTCCCCTCCCCTTGGCTACAGGTCTAACCTTAAATCAGATTACAATCTCATCAGAAAGTTGTAAATAATTTTGCATTTGAAGAGCAATACCGCATTTATAAAACAGAAGCCGTGTAACTTGTTTCCGAAAAAAAAGTTTTTTACAGAAAATAAACTACAGTTTCGTAGGTCAGAAATAATTTTACTTATCCAATCTTTCAAGCTTTCAAATAATTCAACACTTGCAACTCTTGATTTGCAAAATATTTGGGGAAAGTAACGGCAAACCACACTACCAGAGTTTACGGGTTTAACTGAATTGTTTAGTAATGATTTAAACGTCGTTTTCTGTCTGTGTACCATATTAGTTCAAAATAAACGCAATATTTCCTTTAATTTGTTAAACTTGGGACCATACAGTTCTAAAAAGAGAGGGAGCCAGCAACGAATCAGGTATTCTCTGCTCAGAGTTAAATCTTCTCAAAAATTACCCATCCACGCAACCTATGCCTCTCCTTGCCGGAAAGACTGCTAATAATTCTTTCTGGAGTGCGAGGTGTGTCCGATACCCTGAGTGAGGTGGATGACTACTGGTCACAAAATCTCACCATTTTATGAAGTAGTTTGACACTGGCGAGATTGTGACATGCATGAGCAACAGGCACGTAGCCACGCGGGGCACATGCCCCCGCCCCCAATTTTTCAATAAAATTTCTTGCACTGAAGGAGGAAAACTTTATTACGAGACCAGCATTTTTGGAATACAAATATAAGAAGAAAAAATGGAAAATCTCGCACCATTTTGCATCTAGAGTTCTTGAAATAAGTAGAAATTTTCAAAGGGGACTGACCCCTCCAGACCGGCGAAACTTGAGCATCGATGTGCTCCCCCCCCTCCAAAAAAAAAAAAATTGGTTGTTCTGGCTACGGGCCTGATGAGCAATGGAGAAGCTAGTTTTTAAAATAGACTCGGAGACTCTGAATTGCTTTTATTCAGCTTTACCATAGTGGATTCATGACTGCAGGTAGCTCATGACTGTATGCATGCACCCCTTCACCGAAATTATTATAGTAATTTCTTATTACCTCTAAAACTTTGAAATCTTTGGTTATTAAAAATGCCGAAAGATTGTTTAGGTGCAACTTGCCATTTCCGGCAATATGGGAGACATTTTTGACAATTTTTTCCCTTGGTACAGTACACACTAACCGGTTGTGTCTCTTTGCTCACACTGTTCCCAACCCCCAACCCCCTCCTCTACTTAAATAATTCTATGTACAGCCATATGTGGAATTGCTGCATGCATGTAGCCGAGTGGATACAAGCGATGACAGTCTACAGGTTGCCTGGCCGCATTGCTAGATTTCTCATTCCTTGTGAGGGTATTGTGACTGTCTTCCATGGCAAATCTACCCATCTAAAACTTCATCCTTAATTGAAAAAGATACCAAATTTGGGTTTTAAAATGTTGAATTGGAAGTTATCTGTGACGTAACTTTGTATTCTTTAAAGGCATTGTCTAATCGCGTTTACTGGGGTCTTATACCAAAGAGAAATTCTTTTCAGTACGTTTCGTCCACACCATGTACCAAAACTCCATTGCGAAATCAAAATAATGGATGTCCCTTTTGAAGATATACGTTCCTTGTGCCAAGAAACTCCTCTAGGTTTCCTTAGAGTCACAGAAGGTAATGCCAAGTGGACAAATGGCCTCAGTTTCCTTTTGTTATTCTTGATAATTAAATACCTTTTTTTGTCCTTGAAATTTGATTCTGTTGGAATGCTTTGATATTTTTCGATGTAGATCTGGTGTAAAACTATTCCTTAACTGTGGTAGAGCAAACAAAGTTATGAAATATTCCACACAGTGGTATCAACATTATAAAGAAATGAAAAATATATGTCTGATCAATTTACCCCGATGACATCACAAATTTTCCATCATGCATTGTGGAAGCTACAAAGAGGAGCCTTTCTTCAAAAAGTAGTATCTTCCAAATGTAAGATGCTATCGAAACGGGGATTAAACTGCCTAATACAGAAAATATTACTGCATTTTTTTAAACATCAAAGTTGGTCACAAGAACATACTTTTAATAAGTTCATACCTTCTCCAACTTTCGCTGTCGGTTAGCGTCCCTAAAAAACCGCCTTCAAGCCCCGGGTCAATTACTTTTGAAACATTTCACTACTTTTGTTAACCAATTAAAATGTGGTACATCTAATACTCTATCTAGAAAAATTTAACACACGACTCACAGTCTTTGAACATTTGTGATTGAAAGCAGGTCGGGTATTATTACTTAGCATAGTGTTTATGCGAGAACTCAGTGAAGCATGATTAGTTGCTAGCAACGACATTGGTGAGACGAAAATTTGTCGTCAGATTTCTAGAAATTCATCGAGTATCTTGTTAACCTGCACTGGCATCCTGTTGTGTGAAGCGATAATCTATGGAAATCACGTTTACGGAATTCACTTTGTATAGCATGAAATCAACTCGCTTACGAAACTATCAGTAGTTTTATATATATGTAAAAAAGGTGTAAGGTTATTCAATTTTTAATTCTATTAGTGTTCAGTACCGTGTGCACATTCTGTGTTACACAGTTTGTGGATTAATCATTTTCCCTTTTAGTAGGCCTAAATTCCTGCTGAGAAAAATATGTTTGGACCTCTTACTTTATTTCATTTACTATTTTATTTTAATTGATTTTCCCTTCGAACTGCAACTGATGCCCCGACTTTTGCTCTGTGGCAATCAGGAATACTCCACGCATGCGCTACATTCCCTTGCAATACCACCTCACTTCCATTTACTTTTCCTTCTTTTTTGTAATGTAGATTTTAAAATTTAGGTCGTTAGAACCAACTTCGACCAGAATGGCGTAACGTTCGGTACTGGAACTAACAGTAGTTATTCTTAAAAGGATATTCAAAATTCTCCCGATAGAGCCAGGGCATCAACCTCGCATTTAGTATGATATTATAATTGTTGCTTCTCCAATAACCGGGTCAATGATTTCTATGTTACCAAACAAAACGAATTGGTTCACTTTATCTAGAATGCGATATTATGGCAAAATTGTCAGAAAATCTTTACCTTAAACATTCCTTTTGGAATAAGGTTGCCTGCAACTATCTTAGATATCATTTTACCCCAACCTTTAATTTTGCTCAAAACGTTACCGTCTTCAGAAGTGACTCCCAATCACGCGTGATGAAGCCCTCATCTGTAGGAAAAGGGAGTTCAAGGCACCAATTCTAAAACAGCGACTGAAAATTAATGGGGCTGGAGTGTATGGGGGAAGTTAAGAGTTGTAAATTAATAGATTATCATGCTATTAGGAACTTTTTCCCGATGATCGAATTCAAGAGGGCAATCGGTTCTCCGCTTTCGAGAAATAATGATAGCAAAAAGGCTAAAAATAAAGCACTCTCCCGAAGCAAAATGTATGTTGCAAAAGAAGAGAAAACAACTTGAATAACTTTACAGTTTTGCTTGAAGGGACCATTGCAAATCGGGGATTCCAGGGAAATTAATTTCTGTTGCACAGAGAGTTTCAAGTGGATCACACAGGTTTTCCAAAATGATTATTTAAGAGAATTTCCTCAGGGGGGATAGAGAAATTTGCATAAAATGTCAAGGAAAGGACGGAGATGTTCTCTCGAATGCAAAGGGATGAAGTAGTCTTGGATGGTGTATTTATTAGCACTGACAAATGCATAAGTATGGAGAAAAAGTGAGGTACGGAGGAGGTGACATTCTGTGGAGCGTCCACAGGTGGGTAGTACATACGGTACTTCGAGAGCATGCTTACTGAATCGAAGAAGAATGTGGTGTAAGTTTTCAGATTTTCATTATGAACATAAAAGTTTTATAGTATTTGGTGAGAGAGAAAAACTGTCAGACTGGTGCTAGAAGAAAGAGAGAGTTTTATTTGTGTGTCGGGACAGCCTCCTCCTTCAAGCCACTTTTGTCTTGTGTCGTAGGAGTTGTCCTCCCCTTAAAGGGCAACAAATCTCGCCCGGACAGTAAAATTCTCCCTACTCAGTTTACTCCTAGCCCCTCCTCTAAATCAAACAAAACCACCTGTCTAGTGCACTTCCATGTCAAAGCTACAGTACCCTGCACTGAGTTTAAACTATACTCAAGGCCATATAACAACACAATACTGTGCGTGAGCTTAAATTTCATGGAATACAACTGACTACACAAGTCATCATCGACCAACTAGAGTGAATCTACTGTTTGAATTAATGTCAAAGTACAGTAACCCTTTTATTGAGAGATATGACCATATTCCTAACAATGCTTGGGGTAATGCAATAGCGAGTGGGTACTAGTGGTTACCATGCTGCTGTTTTGTGGGAGCACACTTTCTAGTACTTGAAGTTTTAAAGGGCAAATCTCGTCATCCCAGACAGTTCCCATTCTCCCAACTAACTTAGGCTATTCCTAGCCCCTCCCAGAACTGTCCTACGTTCCCCCCTTGTGTAGTGACACAGAACACGCTCTCTCTCTCTGCATTGTGTGAAATATAAGCTACTCTGCATCTTTAGAATTTTCAAACTTTGATGTCAGTCACATAGCAGTCACCAACTGAGAATTTTTATATCCCTCAGCCCAAAATTTATTTGGGGTGATGAGTGTCTGTCTTTAAATTTCATGGGAAAACAACCAGGGAGCCTCCATGGCAGCTCCCTGATACAACTGTGTGAACTGACTACACACGTCATCATTGACCAACCAGAACGAAGTTACTGTTTGAATTAATGTCAGTCAAAGTACAGTAACCCTTGTATTTGGAGATATGATCATATTACTAAATATGTTTGGGATAATGCAATATCACCTTTAACGCAGTCAAACAATTTCGTTTGCAAGTGGCTACGAGTGGTTACCGTGCTGCTATTTTGTGGAAACATACTTTATAAAACTTGAAATTTTAAGGGAAAAGTTGCATTTAAAATGCACCAATAAGCAAACAAAGAAGTAGGTTTAATTATGGTCAAACAAATCAGTCTCACCAATAACTTATGCAATAGCTTTATCTCCTCAAAATATTACGCATTACAAAGATGGTGAATGTTGCATCATTTGAAAGTTTGAATGTTTGAGCCATCAAATTATTTTGAGCTACGAGTAACTGAATTCCTTTCTGTGAGAACACCATATCTTAAAAAGTAAAGCTACCGTACTGGCTTGATTTTTATTACCTATCATTCTGTATCTATAAATAATGGTTTTAAAGATATGGACATTTTGGGTGCCGCAAATGCATTATTTCCCTTTAAAGATGCTGAACGGTCTGTGAAATTTAAAATCCTCAAATTTTAAAGTTAGGTATAGCTTTGAGAGCTACGTAGATGCAAGTTTAATGATTGAGGATCGATGGTGTAGTTCAACAACAGAACCAGTCACATCGTTATTACTTGTTATCTTTTGGAATATGATAAGAATTCTTTATTTAGCATAATTTATAGCTATAGGACACAGGTCGAGATACAATATTGATAAAATACAAAGTTTGGTTGGAGGTACGGAGAAACCCTGATTTAGGCCTGTCTGTTTTCTAGTTTGAATCTAACTTGGACACGTACGCTCGAACAGAACGGTTCAACTATGTCAGTTTTTGTGTACATCAGAAAGCCTTCGTGAACTATATAAATAGACACTCGACTTCGTTTTTCACGAAGAATTAATCACTCGACAATTTGCCGCAAGCAAAGTACGTTGATGAGTGGGAATCATGTTAGGGGGGAAAACTAGGGTAAACTTTCTCAGAGAACAAAAAGGCAAAGCGCAGGAATATAAGAACAAAACTTCCGAAATTAAAATTAGTACAGGTAGTAAAATAAGCTGCCACGTACATTGTATGACATTACGTCATAACAGAGGATCAAAACATAATCTTGCCCATACCACTGTCATGCCCTTGTAATAATCAGCCAACTTGCTTGCAACTTGGGAGTTCAGAAGTTGTATAGCGATAGCTTTGAAATTGTATTGTGTCAATCGTGTTGATTCTCTTTCCTGTCTGGATCTCTAGAAAGGTCCCCACATGATATTGATAGTTCGCAAAATGTAGCCTCTAGTTATTTGACGTGCCATTGTTAACTGAATGTTTGAAGGGAATAAGAAAAGGCAGCAGTGTAAGTTATCCTGGCACATAGGTTGTATGTTATCAATCTCCACTTACTTCAGGTAAAATTATCTTTTATGAGGTTTCAGCAATGATATAACTCCCTGGAGTCTAGACATAAATGCGGCAGATATATGGTAAACCGATGGATCCATTTCCATGAATGCAACACTTCAGTGAAAATATATTTTCACGTCTTCTAAAGGAGCCATACTCGAATGAGGCTATACCGGGTTATACGAATTTAAATATGGGTGACGGCATTTGCCCTTTAAAGGAAAAGTATGACGTTCCATAGTTGACCTGCTGTGACGTCACTGTGACGTGTTCAGACTATACATTTTGTAACTGAAAGAGGCATTAATTTAGTGTGCCTCACTCATATGGGACACCTATCTGGACTTACTTAGGAGGTGGTCTCAGCTAGGTGCGTTAACACTGCATATGATACAGTTAGTAGGTTGTTTGTTCATTTCCACGTTTTCCTTTAATCCTTAAAGTACAGGAACCACATCTTGTAGAGTAGGCCGCGATGACGTCAGGAGGTTCATCGTCCCACAGGTTAAGAGAACTATTTCAAGAACTGACAGGGAGGATGATTTTATTACGGCACGAATGCTTTTACAGGGGCTTCTCAGCAGGAACTATTCGAGATGTAGGTACAGGAACGTAGCCTTGTATAGTAGTCGACCCTAAATTGCCCTTTCATTTCACGGCGCGGAATCTCTTGATAAAAACAATTACAAAATGAAAGTAAATCCAAAACTTGTGAAGAATCCAAAAGAAACGAATATTTCTTAAATGATAGAATCACTCAAAGAGGAAGGGACAGGGGGTTGAAAAACAACAGAGTGGTATAGTGAAAGTATGGAAGTCATTCCTGGCCATACTGGACAGACCGATGGCTGAGTTTTACAAGGGCACAAGTCCAGTGGCGGGGCTTTACCTTGAAAGGCCAATTAAACCAGGGAATAACTTTTAATACTTCGTATTTTCAGGAGCGTGATAAGGAAAGGAATCTACCCCGGTAGACTCTCCAGCCTAGGGGAGTGTAATGCCATAAGCCAAGAAAAATGCCACGAGTATAAAAATGAGAATTTCTAAACATATAATCACGCAAAGTCTTGCAAAAGACAGCACCGCATTATTCATCTTAGCCAACTAAGCAGAGGATGGGAATACCCCCCTCCCTTCCACTCCCTATCAGCCTACAGTATGAATGCATGCAGTGACAAAGGAACGATTCTCTCTGGGTGGGATACGGTACGTCACTGCCCAAATTTTTCCTTCAAAAAGTATGTTTCATGTTGTTTCATACCACGACAAATACCGCATTGCATACACTACCACAGATAAACGGTGCATTCATTTATTAATTCATGAGCAAATCATTGCCACATGATTGAAAACAAACAATAACGACCCTGTTTCACAAAGACTTACAATCGATCTTAAGTTTGATCTACCGTGCAATAATCCTGGTGAAATCAAACTTAAGATCGATTGTAACACATTATGAAATAATGCCCTGAATGTGGTACTTCAAATTGGAGTGAATGTGTTTCTCCCTTATCACGACTCTAAACTTGGAGGAGGAATACTATATATAAAGACGTTAAGTAGCAACGTCTTAAATTTGGTCACCGGTCTTGTATTTGTTTTTAGCCGCTTGAGTTGTGTAACTGATGGGTCGCTGGTGGGGACGGGTGGGGTCACTGGGGCACAGGGCCGAATCAAGGCGGGACTTAAGGGGCTGCAGCCACCACGCTCCCTGAAAAACATAAACTCCTTCAGGAGCATCAAGAAAAATATTTCGTTCAACACTTTTCTTTTATTTTGTATAATTTTTGGTGTCAAACAGCTGTTGTCGGAAGGAATACGTCTCGAAATAGTTCTGTGCACGACCAACAGTTATAAAGGGAATAATGACTAGTAACACCACTAGCAGAGAAGGGGATACAGGCCCCTACCAGGAGCTCAGCCCCAGGTTCACCTCGTTCTCAATCCGACTCTGTGGGGCGGGATATCTGCTATACCGTTTATTGTTATAAGGATACCCAAAGACCAGACAGCTGGCAACTCCCTGCACATACTAACTTTAGTACCAGTCAACTGTAACGCCACTTGTTCTTATAAACGTTTGATTTGCGATATTCACGTAAAACGTTACTTTTGTGGCTGTGTTGTAAAATATTTGAATATTACAAACCTGGTCATTAACTGGTTATTGAAGAAATTGAAAAACTGTTTGTGTAGTTTCTAACATTTTTATGAAAAGGCGCTTTTGCTTACGTCACTTAAGTCCATGAAAATTCCAGAATGGAAATTTCGTAGCAAACAACGTTAACCTTTTGTTTTCAGCAAGGAATGTTTTCCTTCTCGTTGTCATGGGAAATTTTAAAGCAACCAGATAATGTGTGCCATCAGAGAGTTGAAATTGACAAAATAAAGCTTTTCGCAGCTAGAAACTTTATTGTGGGCTGTAAAATAAATCCCGCGAAACCTAAGTGCCTAAGTCTGCGATAAACATGACATACACTGTGCCATGAAATGGTAAATATAGAACAGTAATTTATGGCAGTAATTGGAAGTAACTTGGTGTTTTGCTAAATTTTTCTTTAAGATTATCTTAAGCCTTGATCCAATGTTTTCGCGAGGCTTTTATCCAAGGTGTTCAGGGGATTTTTTTATCATCTAAGGATATATAGATAATCTCATGACAATTTCCTAAACGTACCCTGGAGAAGGGTCTTAACTCCAAGAAAGGGGACCAGAATTAACAGAATATAACATTTGTGACTCTGAATTGGAAGAAACTTTTGTAAACCAAATGTTTTCAAGAATGAAGCAACTTAAAGTGGAGCTAAGTGAGTTCTTCTGCTCCACCCTTTCCTGTGAGCGATTTCGTTCTTTTCCCTGATTAATCTAAGCATTATCACCCGTAGTGTTTTCAATCTAAAGATTTTATGGGCATCTCAGTATAATTCCTTACGAATGTCATCATGATAAAGAAAGGGTAGGTCTTAACACAAGTAGATTTGATTCTTTTTCGTCGCAACCAGTGTTTCTTGTTTATAGTAAACATTTCAACTCTTTGACTCTCAATTAGCTTTTATGAGGCGTAGGCTATTCGATGTGTTTATAAGTTGTAAACCATGCAAGTTGACAAAACAGAGCAATTAAGACATGCAAGTGATCTTCATAGAAGTTCAAAATAGTGTCGAGGCTGCAAGATAAGATTCTGGTAAAAGGTTTTTCTCCTTTCCTCATCTTCCACAGTTGCAGCAAACTTCTTGCAAAGTAAGCTACTCGTTAATGATTCTTCTACATGTTTTATATGTCCCTAAGCAAATTCAATCTTAGAACACCCTGCCTAACCAAACTTATTTGAAGGATAAAAAAGGATCGCTGATCACCTCTTATGCTTCCATTTGCTCATTAAAATTAACCAGAAATTCATCGTCAAAACTACAATTTCCTGGTTAAATTGACGACTGATTATAAATCGTGATCAAAATAACATTTTCCTCGGCTGCTTAAACTCAAAAATCGGTTTCTTGACAATTTTATCAAGAACAGGTTACGATAACAGACGGCAGCAATCTTGGTTGCGTACATAACTGGCTGTACGGCACAACCATTATTCATTCATATCCCTAAGTCTTGTGAAGACTTATAATTAATTTATTAAGGAGCTGCACAAACAGGGTCTGTTTCGCGGGGTGCAATCTTGGCTGAATTGGAACATGTTTCAGATTCTGGCGCAGTCTACACCGCGGAACGGACTCTGTTTGCTCAGCCCCGTTCGGGATATGACTGAACAAAGAAAATAATAGGGATATGACTGAATTTAACAAGGAATGTGCCGTACAGCCTGCTACGTAGGCAAGGCTCACTCACGATTTTCTTCTCTTCTAAGTGACTCGCTCACCGAGGCGGAGCACCGCATAAACAACTTTTACCATACCTCCTGGTTCGCCAGAAATGACACTTTCCAAGCCTTGCAAGTAATCACTTATAGGTATGATCATGGAAATAGTAACGCCTCCCAGATAGTACTTTCATGAAAACATTTTAAGTATTTCCTTGGATGGAATCACCCCCTCCCCGAAGAAGTAAGTGGGGATCCCCCACCATGTGGATCGCAGGGAGTAGTTTAGAAGAAAGGGAGTTCTTTCCCCTTTCGAAGAACAGTAGGCAATTTTAGAAATTAAATTTTGTAAAATTAGGAAACTTTCCACACTACAATACCATTTAATACTTTAATTGCCTTGCCACATAAACTACCTAAGATCATGTAAATTTACGAAACCAGTTGTGACGCAAATATCAGTCTAGACTGCTATCTTATTTATTACTATGTATTAGTCATAATAATGTTAAAGATTTAAAAACTTTGACTCACAACACTGTGGGTAGGCCTAGAGCCGCATGGGCCTCCCCTCTCCCTCCAAGCCCTTGGGTGGGGCAAAGTGATATTTTTTCTTTCTCATGTTACATGCTTCTTCTGTATGCATATTAAATGGTTTAGGAACGTTATTTTTTCACCCATTCCCTTCCGAAAGAAGAGGATTCAAGACCAAGCGATTTACATCACTCACAAAAAAGGTTCATAGCTGCACCATTCTTGTATGCAGGGACGTGGTGGTGAGAGTGAAATAAGGCCCCTGGGGAAAAACCAGGACCCCAAAAATTAGTTTTTCGTGTAGTTGTACTGTTTTAATAAAACTTAATATGATATAAGTCGCCAAATGACAGACAGTTAAGTATTGACGGTAGAGATGCGAAAAAATAATACTCGTATACAACTTTTTGGAGTTATTAAAGAAACGGGCATAACTGGGGAATGTAGGAAGACAAGGGTACAGACAATGTGATACAAACAAGTTAAGAATGATGAACAAACACTTAAAAAATCTAAAGCATTTGAGCAAAAACTTTTACGGTGAAAGATATTAAAATGTCTTGAACTTTAAATGTGTAGTGTGTGTCTACTAAAGGCTTTGAAGTAGCACTTTGAAGATAGAGCTACCAGAATTGTCCCGACACACCCGATTTTATTTGGCGTTTTATTTGGCTTCTGATGTACTGTTCGGTAAGATCAACGATTTACACGACTGTTTTCATGAGAGCCGATAAGTCCAATTAATTTTCTCTATAATGACAATATACATCATGTTTTACATTGAAGGTCTTTTGGAATTTCATTCACGAATGATATGCCTGGCAGTATATATGTACAGATCGCAAAAGATTCATTAAGATTCTTAGATTCCATTCACTATGTGACTAATGTGTGGCTAATGGCTTTCATTTTTTCATATTGTATTTACATCGGCTGTAAATTACTTTTAAGTAGTAAGTTATTTTATTTGTTTTGCCCAGGGGTAAGTACAATATAATTAAGATATAAACAATCGCTCCAGTGGGCGCCTTTGCCAAAGTTACGTCATAAATAAAGAGTCTTCTTAAAATTTTAATTACATGCTTCACATCGTGTTTCCAAGAAATAAAAATACTGGTTACCCGTAGAGTTAATAATATTCATTGGATGCGATCATTCTGAGTATGATAGTATATAAATCAACACAATTTAACCCCAGCAGGGAGCTGGAAGACAACAGGGCACGAATAAAACGACTGAAATGAGACGAAAGATATCTATGTGTAAATACAATGATCTGACAAAGGCAGTCAAGATTAATTTAACCGAAGACCTTACAATCTCCGACAAATTTATCACTCTCATCTGAGAAAAAATGCCAGTTTTGTTTTTAGTTGATTGTATGGAATATGTAAGGTAGTCATGGTAACTTAGATTTCCTTCACTGTTCAGAACGATCAGTCACATTTTCGCCTATAGCCTATGTCTGCTGCCCTTTTTGGCATTAGACGTGACGTCACAAGGAACTGCCAACCAAATCATGTTTAAACTGAACAAGATGTCTGGTGATGTTATGTGACACTTGTCAGTTTATTCCACATCATCAGTCAATGCTGGATCCGTGCGAGGGAAACCACGTCATACTTGTCACTAAATTTACATACGGAAACCCTGGCCGAGATTACACAAAATGCTTGCTACGTAGCAGGCTGTACGGCATATTCCTTATTCAGTCATATATCCCTATCCTTAAAGAAGGGCTGAGCAAACAAAGTCCTCTCCGCGGGGTAACAAGATGCCTTTAAATCCAGATATAGACCAAACAAATAGTGTTATCCATCCAATTGACTCCACGGACTTCCGTTTTAAAACTGATCGCAGTAATATAACATGCAGACATGCTTGGTCTTAAGTATTCATTTCTATGTGCGATACTGACAGTGGGAACAAACCATGACGTGTTTTGCAAATGAAACGGTAAATCACACACAAGGTTTTCACAATCGAAACCACCCTACATTGCAATCTGAAGTTCATACATTAGCCTAGATGATAAGAGCCATTCACTAAATAGTTTGACCACTTTCATGTTCCCCAAGCAACACTTCCGTGGTTAAAGTTCTTATACTCAGCTCTTTTTTAAATGTAGAATGAATTCTTTAAAGGGAGTCAACCTAACCTATAACCTTATTTGGAAACCTCAGCTAAATGTGACATATCCCATATTAGTTCCCTCACAAGTATCTTGCATAGACTTTAAGAACATACACTCTAAAAAAGGTCGATCAGAGAGGCACGAACAGGAATCTGGTCAAAAATTTTACTAGACCCAGTTCAAAAATGAACCAATTCGGATCATTTCTGACCCAAATCTACTCAAATATTTGATCAGATTCCTGTTCGCTGCTCCTTCGATCAGATTTCACCAGACCATTTTTAGAGTGTAAATATTGTATATGTTTGAGCAGGGAGTCGCTATTTTACATAGCAACTCCCTGGTTTGAGTAAATCAATGAGTAATGTTGCATGATTTTCACAATTTACTCCCCAAAATATCGTCACGTGATTCAAAATAGTCATTTATGAATAAGGATACCAGGGTATCATCATTCAAATGGGGGTGACTGCATCTTCCTTTTAATCCTCTGACTGAATCGTCTGATGCATGCTATTTTAGTTCGGCACAGTCAAACTTTAGTCTTCCATTTTTGAAATATTTTCGGAAACCAGATTATTGCGAGAAACAATTATTTGCAGCCACTATAATGAGGGTGGTGAAAACAAGCGAAGGCATAGGCCTAATGTCTCCAGATGCCGTGAATTACTTGTCTTCGTGCTTGGACCAACTTCCTACTTTGACCAGGGAGAGGTCCTACTAGTTGTATCTCGGTTGGGGGGCAAATGTGTTTGTATATTACTATACGTGTGATTTACGTACCAGTTTGCTGTTACTAGGTTTGCTGAACAATTAAACTTAGTACTCGGTCAATTTGTACGTACATGGATAGCAGGGCTAAGTTTAGGTAGTGCCGGGCTGGCGGCGGAGCCGGGCTACAATTGCTGAACAAGATTATTTGTTACAAGACTGTGTATAAATTACTATGACCGCCAGAGAGTGATCAAAGGTACTAGCTTTGACAGACTATCTTGAGCAAACTTGCTTCTTGTTCACAAAACATCGATTTTGATGTTTAACTTTGTTCCATGAGTGGAAGCACATAAACTTGTCCCCGCAATCTCAAGAGGTACTGCACTTAAATCGGCATAAGTACTCGTTCGTTAGGAGGTACTCGTTTGTCAGATAGTACTCAGATGAAAATTGTACTCAGCGACAAAACACTTATTCTATGGATTTATAATTTGGTTGCATGTGGCACGTTATGTAGGCCTAGGTATGATTAAACGCCGGCTAGGTCAGAGAAAATGACATGTTCAAGGGCGGTCATCAAATACGAGGGGCAGGGAGGATGGATTGAACATCACTGTGTATGCTCCCTCGTCACCATGTCCAAATGACTATCCTTGCTTATGTATATATACACATCAAAATGCCCTTGTGGCAGAAATGGAAGAGAATATTTCGAGGAATACTGCACACGAAAACAGTTGACATAAGACACAATATGTAACCCACAGAGATGTAGGAAGAGTTCCCCAAACCACATATGCTGATATAGAAATTACAGAACATGTTACAAGACTGTGTATAAAATACTTTTTAGTCAGTACTTTCAGGTGAAACTTGATCGGAATCGTGAAAGACTTCAAGACTATTATTCCTATGCCGTGTAGATTATTTTAATCCCACGATAGTGACGTATATAACGTCTACAGTTTCAAAAATCATATATCTTTGCAGCGACGTTGCAATATGACAATCATTAGTCCAACTCTTATCTTGATTGTTTATTCTGGTACAGAAATATGAAATGTTAATACTTATATGCACTGCATTTAAAAATAGCAAATCGCACAAATATTGGGTGTCATATTGTACCGCTCCTATCGCATGGGACTTTACCTTGGCAAAGCCTCTTTACCTAATGCATTAAATAGAGACATTGGTCTACATAAAAATATTATATATGATAAATATAAACATATCTTTCATATTAGGTGACCGTCAAATCGTAAAGTTTTGATTAATGTTATCCTTACAATGTTATATTAATTTTGTCTTCCTGACAGGTGATGGTGTTTACCCTGTCACTTTGTCAAAGAATTCGTAAGATTGATTGGTGTATTAGCACCGGAGCTGTACAGACACATTACCTTTCTAAGTTAAAGTTATGTAATAATTGCATCTCTGTAGTAACGAGTTCCGTCCCTTGTCATTTATTTCCATTTTGTTGTATGGGCATATCATTACGGTTGAAGTAGAGTCAATTTTGTAAAGAGTGATTGGAAGGGAAATGCAGTAGTCGTATTTTAAATTGGTATACCCAGATCCCTCCTATCGTAATTTATGAATGGCCCTTTATAATCACGTGATAATATTTTTGTTGTTAAAGTGATATTTAGTGTACAACAACTTTTTTGTTCTCTTTTAGAATTCAATATTAATGTTATAGGAAAAGATCATGAAAGATACTTGCAAGGAAAATATGAAAGGAGATTTTCAAAATTTTACTTATGTTTCAAATAAATGTTTGGTGACTGCTGATTCTCTTTAAACTGCGAGATGTCATCCACGTCAGGGTAGGGTTTATAAGAGAACAAAGGGGTCGCTGCTCCGGCCCTGTCAGAGGATAATCTCTGTTCAAAACTATAGTTATTTAAAAAAACTTTTTTGTTCATAAAAATGAAAAGTAAAAAATATTTTTAAGTTTTTTGTTTTGGAGTCGATAAAAGTGTAATTTTGCAAGTACCGGTATGTTTAGATGCAACAAGACCTGTGGAGTGCCATTCTCGGCTAACTGGGGTAAATGTATGGCAAAATATCTTTCAAAGCTACTGGCTAACTCATGGTGGCGCCCCGCTTCACCTAAACTACATTTAAGCCCACCGCCCCTACAACGTCTCTAGAACCACAACCGCCGAGGGCTCCAGTGAACTCGAAGTACTCCCTCAACAGTGGCGTAATAAGGGGGCAGGGATGGGCGGCTGCCAAAACGAAGGGGGCGCAAAATGAAGACAGACGAAAAAAGAAAAAAAGAGAAAAGGATAGGAAAACAAAGAATAAGAAAAAATGGAAAAAAGGAAAAGGAAAATGAAAGCTTGTGTACTTTTCGCGCCCCTCTGTCTCCTGTGAATTGTTAATTAGTGACGGCAAGAGCATTTAAATTGAATTGAGCGGCATAATGCAGTCATGTTCTTTTGTAGTTGAAAGAATGACACGGCCAGCTGGGCCTTCAATAAGAGTTTGCTGAGTTCCTACAGGGGATGATCGAGCAGGCAGGGAGTCCGGGCCCCGGGCTCTGGGGTCGCATGTCGAGTCATTTGACCCAACCAAGGATTGCTACAAGTTAGCAACTTAGAAAAATATACAAAATACCAGATTAGCTTGATTTTATGTCTAAATGTACCGTTCTCTAAAATTTCAAGTGAAAGGCATACGGCATGTTAAAATTGCTTAAGACTACCGTCCTGTACACGGACTCGATCCGTGCATATAATTCTTGTCATTAATTTTGTGTTGTTCCTGACAGTTTTGCTTCCACGCTCTATCGCATGGCTGTCTAAGGGCTTCTAGTTAAGTCTCGTGTTCCTTCTCGGTCGTAACAAGACGCCATTTAGAAGTAGTTTCAGGTTTTCTTTAACAGTAGCTGGCAGTTTTTTCCTAAAAAGCTATGTTTTCTGACGTATAAGGGAAATAATGGCTAGTAGGAAGGTGTTGGAATCGCACTGCTTTATTTGAATTCGTCACCATGGCCTGGTATATCTCTTATCTTTCGTCTAACGAACAGAGTACGTGTAATAAATAAAGAAAGGCCTGATCGATCGTTGCTAATGAGCAAAAAGAATCTTCTCCGAATTTTCTGTCATCTTTAGTGGCTCCTTTTGCAGCTGTAAACTATCACTTATGATACATATATTGCAAGGTAAGCCGCGAGGGTAATAGGTTCAAAGTGCATCCTATAAGCTTTCATTGGTGCAGTTAAATTAGTACTCATTAGAATCTGGCTGACTCCTGGCGTGTTCAAAAGTTGAAGATGGTACTTACGGTACAAAATAGATAAAGTATCAGTTAATATAAACTTCAGTTCATGGTCACTAAAAAGGTAAATGTCTACATCCTTTGGGATAAACCAGGTCAAAGTGACCAGATGTCTCTTCCAGCCTAAAGATGGCCTCCACTAACGAGAGCCGTTTTGAGGGAAAAAGAGACACATCACTCACATCACTAGTGATATCCTTTTAGTTTTGACGGTTTGTATTTAATTTTAAGGAAAGTCAAAGACCGTCAATTGACAATGAAGCTCATTTTGCTTTTGAAACATTTCAAAATGGCCACAGGGGTATTTAAAACCTCAATTTTTGTCGTTTTTTTATGACACGGAAACCAAGAATAGGTTGCAGCATTATCGACATCCGAAATTGTCACAAATGAAACGCTCTACCGTCACAGTACGTAGAATCAGGCGCGTAGCCAAGGGGTGGGCGAAGGGGGCAGTCGCCCCCTCCTTGAGCATATTTTTTGTATTTTTTAATGATTGATATTTTATGATATTGCTAGTAACTCAAAATAAAAAAAAAATGTTAAGATGCAACTTACAAGGCCTGGGAAGTGTCATTTCCAGCGATCTGGAAGGCAGTTTCGGCCAAAATTTTCTTGTCCCCTTCGCTCCAACCTATGATGGCGCTACGCTTAGTTTGCCTACAGGCTTCGCCCCTCCTTGGCAAATTCCTGGCTACGCGCCTGCGTAGAATCATGGAAATACTACCACTGTGTTAGTACTTCCAAGCCTGTACATGGCACTGAGACGGAAACAGGATTGATATAGGAATATCAGTAACCCCACGAAGCTATCGTAAAAATATAACGTATAAGAAACAAATCCGCGTGTTAGTTTTAAGCAGGGAGCTGTCTTCCAGCTCCCTGGTTTTAAGTGAGTTAAGAAGTTAGCCAATTTTACTGGGTAAGTACTGCATTCTAGACCGGAGATTTTGGTGGTCATCATAATGATTTCTATAAGTCTGTTAGTGTGTTCCGTATACATCTTACAAAAACTTTCATTTTGCAGTTTGTTATGTGGCATGGACAAAGACCGAGATATTATCAAATGTAGGTCATTATACAGCATCGCATGCAATATCTGTAATTCGAATTGAACCCATCAGGAACCCATCGTTACTACAATCAACCAATTAATTCGCTCTCTTCATGGGGTGTTGAAAATAGTGTCGCATCCATACACCCCTACGACCTATATATGAGGCCTAAATATACCAGTTGCACTTTGTGGCTTTTCGGAATGGAAATATTTCTTGTCTTTTAAAATTGTTGCACAATGATCTGTAAACCTAAATGCATGCTTTCACGGTATCGTGGAGAAAGACAACCGGTTCAATCGGACCTCTTACAAGCGAAATTCGATTACCGTTTTTTGGTTTCGTTAAGCTTTCCATTTAAATTAAAAATAGTGCAATTTTTTTTGTGCCAACTGAATTTCTCGTCGAAGTTGACAATGAAACGTCATCGACGATAAGTTTAAAATAATTTATATCTCATATTTTGTCATGAAGTCAAATACGTGTGTGTATATTCAGATATTTGACTCTTTATGTTTTCCAGTACCGGTATATGTCATATTTGTCACATGCCGATTATTTTGCTCCCTTTCTCTGATCTTTTTATACGATTGTATCGATCATTCGATTTATTTACGATTTTTTTCGATTTTTCTTGGAGAAATACCGGCAATCATATATGACCAACACCGGTTATAACCTGTAGCTTTTCCGTATTATAACCGTTTTATGGTTAAAGCCACGACGGCTTTCCAATAGTTCTAATAATGGAATTGTTGCGCTAGTAAAATCTCCGACAGTTGCCTTCTGTTCCAGAAATGTCAGAGATAAATCATTCCACTGACCTAGATATTTGAATCGTATCTGTTACACAGTGTACCCCGATGCTATCATCAACTTTACAGGGTAATAACACTTTCCATGAAAAACATTAAAAACGGGTTTTAAGAAAATACCAAATTTTAATAAGTTGAGGAACACATTCAAAGTGTTATGATGACTTAAACTGGCACACATGACCCACCTCTCTAATTTAATTTTGTCTTGTACGATATGTAGGGAAGGCCAACTGGGTCACTTAAATGATGTCATGGGTAGAGGAATTTCGCGAGCATTCAAACTAATCGACAAACGTCTATAGGCTCGAAGTTGGAAAATACCTTTTCACTGTAAGGCTTCCCTTACAGGAAAAGGTAGCTTACATGTGCTCTGGTAGTGAGCTTAAAACAAATTGTTCTTTATTTCATGCAAACCACGTATGTTAACAACTTAGTGCCCCATGAAGAGTGGGTACGCTACACATACCCATTTTCAAAAGTAAACATAAGGCACGTGTTTTGATCCTGACTTTTATCCAGGACAGAAAACTCAAAGCTGAAAGATTTTCCTTCTCAGAGAGGGACTATTTTCAGATTTGAACTAATTTCCACAATTTCTTAGTCGATACGCAATCTACATACCTGCGGAAGGTTCTAATGATTCATGAAGCTTTCTAAAGTTCATTGAGGGGCACACCATTCCTTACCCGCTTAATTGAGGGCGTATTCTTTTTAGCACTGATCAGACGATGGCTCTATTTTAAAACATCTAGGCCCCACATCGACATATCAACGGTCCCAATTTTAGGATACCCAGGTATGTAAATTCAAATCCAGGTGACAGTTTTGTCCTTCAAACTATCTCTGCATAACCTGCATGGTATTTTGCAATATCTAGATATTTGAAATCATTAGGCCAATTGGCGTTAACACTTTTATTGACATGTGCAGATTAGTGTAGCCTCCATCACACACAGTAGTGTAGTCACCAGAGTGTGGCATCGGGGTAATTAAACCACATGTAACAGGGCCTATACGCCTTTGTCAGGGAGGTTCCAGAGACTTCATTCATTTAAACAGGAGGAAATGCTAGAACTTTTCTTAGCGGGTTCGAGTGCTGAACACTTTTGCCCTGAAATTTACTAAGAAACTTTGACAACTTTTCTCGCAAATAAAATTTAGTTTGCCCAAAAATATCTTTGATTTTGCCCTCGGCGCCTCGTTGGCTTACGCATATTAGCGTATTTTGTAAATCAAATAAACTGCAGTGGGCTGACTTGGGGAAGGGGGGGGGGTAGTCTTCATGCATTTTAAAGAGCATATTAACTTCTAGCCTCTTCCCAATTTAAATATAGTATCTGTATTCGAAACCTCCCAGATAAAGGCCTATAGTTCACCATATTGCCCAAAGCCATATCTACAGAGTGCACCCGTCAGTTGTGTCATGCAGACCAATTCGAGTGACTTATAGGTGAAAGACATAGCTTGGATTCATGACAATCAAAGATCAGTCTCCAATTGTGAATTTAGACACCTCGGGGTTAAAGCAAAATTATTTTTGAGTTCTGAAAAAAGGAACTTAACGTGAGCATTGTGGTGAAAGTGTATTGGGCTTCGATATGTATAGTTCTCGAGATATCAGCAAATCATGTTAATACATATGTGACCTGAAGTGAGCTTGAGGAAAGCAGGAAAGCAGAGATTATAACATCAGGCCCGTAGCCAGAACAACCATTTTTGAGGGGAGGGGGTACATCGATTTGGGAGTTTCACCGGCCTGGGGAGGGATCTAAGGGGAGGCCCCTTTGAAAATTTTTGCCTATTTGAAGGACTCTGTATGAAAAATGGTGCGAGATTTTACATTTTTTCTTCTCATATTTGTACTATTCCAAAAATGCTGGTCTCGTAATAAATTTTTCCTCCTTCAGTGCAAGACCTTTTATTCTAAAATTTTGGGGAGGGGGCACGTGCCACTCGTTTCCCCACGTGGCTACGTGCCTGTGTAACATCTCCCTCTTCACATCTTGAAGTTAACGGGATGAGCGTTCCATGGAGAATATGAAGTTAGTAAAATCCATTGCCTCTATTGCATTCACATTACGATATTATAAGATTATGGAGGAAAAAATTGTCGCAGTTTTGACGAAAACCAAAAACGAGCTCATTATTAAACGAGACTATGATGTGAATTGTGCTTGCTTCAAGTTAAGCCTGAACCCTTCTTTTAAAATATTTGACAGTAAGAGCTCTACTGTAAAACGGAGTTCATTTAGCATAACACTGTCAGTGACGTCATTAAACAACTCACTGATATAACCGGGTTAATTTCTACTTCGAGTTGTTGCAACTTTGGCACCATCTCTGCATCTCCTCTCAAGCAATATCTGGACCAAACTTGCCATCGCCTTTACAACACTCTATGACGTATCTACCTTACCAACAAAACAGAGGCTGCAAGGGAAAATTTCATCAGTTTAGTTCTGGTCTGTTTACCAGACTATCTTTCACCAGAGATCCACCCTTAACATGGTGACGACGACGACGCGTCGGGTGAAAGGGATTTAGCAGTAAGACTCGTGAACGCCTTTCATAACCACCACAAAAAGAATCTAGTTCACGAATAAAAGAATACCATGTTGCCTTCGAGCTATAGGTCAGAGACCCTCGTGCTAAAGATAAACTTAGTCACATAAAAATCGAAAATCCGAATCGTCTGCGGACGCATTCCGAAAATATTTCAGGATTTCATCGAATTAGGTTTTGCAGAGCACACAGTTTCAATACCTTCCCATACAAGTTTAGTATGGGTTCAAGTTGTTTAAGTGCAGGTGAAAGAAACGAAAACAACCGTGGGCCACCCAGCATCTAAACATGTGCGCCATCCGGTGAATGACAGTGGTGTATAATTATTTCTTGTTTATGTTTTAATTATAAACTTTGCCATGTGATCATCTGACTATTATAATTTTAAGACCGACAAGTACCGGCAGTTACGCCCAATAGGCCAGGATGAAACGTCATTAATGTTGGCTCTTGTTACTATATATAGCAGTCAGTTCTTCTGACATGTAGGCCTATATATACAAAGTTCTGTTTTGGCGCAGATTTAAGGTACTGATTTATAGCCTACTGGGGAAGAAAATGTAATTTAAAACTTTTTAAAGCTTTGTAGGAAGACTTATTTCCATAAAACCTGAAATCATGCAAAGATTTATACTTCTGATTTATTCAGATACTTTAAAATGCTGCATTTTGTCCTTATGTTTAAATTGGCGTGACAGAATACGGTTTGTGCCTGAGCTCACCAAAACCTTGTTCAACAGGTACTAATAATGGATTCCGAAATGGGGTCAAACAAATTTTCGTGAAGTTAACTCAACGGTTAACTTAACTTCAGCATCTTACATTTAACTACATAATGTTAGGCGTATACTGAAGGAAGAAACCGTGAAAATGCAGAGGACAAATCCCATTCTTCAACTTGACAAAAACAAGGTTGTATTAACCGCGGATAATAATATCAGGCAATTTTAATAAGATTTCCTCGGTTTTGTTCCCCTTTTGAGTTGCATCCCAGTTACCTAAATTTTTTAAAAGAACTGCCTTAAATTCCCGTTTGATGCCTGCCAGGTCATGCAATTATACCTACCTTGCATCTGTGTTTTAGTACAGTTAAATAACGTGGTGTTAGATTGATGTTTGTTCGTGGTTGGCTGATACATTCCAGGATTCTGTAAATTGCTTGTATTACTTTCATCATAACGATGTATAATAGTATTAAGTTACGAAAAGTCTTTTTGGAGACGCGACAGACAAACGTGAAAACGTTAAAGGGTTGCTACTTTTGCTCTCTCACATAGAAAAAGCACCGAAATTATGTGAAGCCGTTGGGACAACTGTGGAAATCTCCCAATTTGTGGAACGCGAAAAGGACAATACCTGCGATCGTTACAGTAACAACTGACCTACAAAACGGACAAAACTAGTGAGTGTACAGTACTGCGTTTCGGTTTTCGTGCAACAATATACACAGATAAACTTATGTAACGCACTTTTGGCATTGGTTAAAATTGAAAAATTTACTGACAGAATAAGGAAGAAAGCCTTTTGGAGTAGTGGACCTTTAAGAGTCGATAATAATACTCGGGTTGGGGAAAAGAAAGCGCGAAGCCGAAACAACTGATCAATAATTTACTTAGTTATTTAAAGAGATAAATAGGGGCTTCGTTTGTGAATTGAAGCCAATTACCCTTCCAAGAATATCCCCAAAGTCAAATTAAAGTATAAAATAACATTTAAATGGTTGCTTTGCAATACTGAATGTTTAAAATGAGATAAATCGGTCGGGTGAGGGAAGTATGCCAATGATGCTGACGGGAATCCACAATTGAGCGAAGTAGTAAGTCGACACGAGGAAAGAGTTTAGAGTATGGTTGGAGAAAGTATAGCATTTTTGAGATTTCATTTTTAGCTTACACGACACGAAGAGCTGTTAGAGCTATTGCCATCCGCCACCGTCACGATGTCTGTTTGTCTGTCTGTCTATCTGTCTGTTTACCATGTCGGTTCACACTTGAAGACACGTTCTCAAACGTGCAATCATTGACAGATTTTGATTAAACTTGGACGAAGTCATCAATGGGTGTAGGGCAACTTTTTATCAACAGGAATTGGAGGTCAAAGGTCATGTAGGGATCAGTGCATGCTACTATGTGAAAATCTTAAACATGTATTTTCTTTCTCACCCAGCACCTAATGTTCTTAAAGGGGAAATGGTCTCATCCCAGACGGTTCCAATTCTCCCAACTAAGCTAGTTCTAGTCCCGCCCATAACTGTCTTTAGCTTCTCCTTGTGCAGACACAAACATAGTTTATTGCCTAGGCCCACATCCTGGTGAGTATACAAGGCCCTTATATGTAATCATCGCAAAACACTCTATGAGCTACTCTGCATCTTTTGAATTTTGCAACTCTGATGCCAATCAAAGAGTAGTCACCAACTGAGACTTTTGATTACCCCTTTGTAAAAGTCATACTTGGGGTGATGCAAATCTGTATTTAAAGTTGGTCATGTTTCTCAAGTTAGGTATCTTTCAAGTTGTGCACAGACTTTGGCTTTAAGGTCATTAGAGGTCAAAAGGGGGTGATTTTTGATTTGCATTTCTTTGCAACCGTAAGCCGTATGCAGTCTAGTTTTGGTGTGTATAATCACCATTTTTGGCATGACAGAGGTCTTCAGGGGTCATTCATTGAGGTCAAAATCATTGATTTCTAACAACTTTGTAACCTACATTATGTTTGCACACACAAGTGGTATAGTTACAATCACCACTTGGCTGCAAAAAAATCTGAAGGCCATTTTGAGGTCCTCAGGGGTCATTTGAGGTCAAGTTTGCAAAGATTGCTGGATATACAAAATATTAGATCGCAGTCAACATTTTGTGCAAAAACTTTTGGAAGTACTATGGACGTCATTAGGGGTCGTTCAAAGTCGAATTCTAAAGATTCATATTTCATAGATGTACAAATAATATTAGGTGCCAGAAATTTTGATGATTATGACCATTTGAAGTTTCCAAATTCTTGAAAGTCACTCAGGGTCCTTTCAGCAAAAGGAACCTTGTTCATGATTTAATTTTAATAACTATAAAACAGGCTGGCTTTTAGTAAGCCATCAAATTGTGCCCTTCTATTACTACTTCTATTGCACCTCCCTGGTATGGGGTTCATGGAATGATATACGTGCATACCGGAATCCCACTAAAGATATTATCAAATGCTGGCATGGACTGAAATTAGACAAGTTTTGAGCTTCTGCACCGTTTGTGCTCTTAAAATTCCCCATGTGGAAAATTTTCATCCCCTGTAGACAGTAATGGGGAGAATCCGTCTCGTGAACAGTGTTCCCCCATGTGAGCCTCATGCCCGGCTCCCTTAAGACTTATCTATTGTTTCAAACATACGGGAATGGGTTCATGGGGATGCCACGCTCATGTTGCTGATATACAAACATTATGGGGACAACTTGATATTCATAAGGTAAAAACCTCATGAATAGCGAGCTGACCCCGCCAGGATTACCAGCGTTTGTTCGTGTTTGGTGATGACTGAATCTGAAAGGTTCCATAAGGGCAGAGGGAGGCTAATTTTCAGTTTGAAGTTTTTCTTTTACAAATAATTGTATTAGCCAGGCCTGAAAGCAGCCGAAAATGACCTAAGAAAATGGCAAACTCCAGGGGATACAAAATCTAGGCGCCTCACCCCCTCCTCGTCACAGAAATCTGCCAACGGCCTTGTTTCATGTGTATATGGACAGCGTAGATTTCTCATGTTTGAACAAGAATTCTGGGCAGTGAATCTGTCAAAAATATATCCTAGCTCTGACTGAGTGTGATCCGCGCACAGAAATATAGGCTAGGCATATGAATAAAAATTTTCAAAATATCTCCACAGATTGGTACTGTTGTAAACCAAAAGAACAACGCGAAATGTTGCCGTGGTCATGAATGTCAACAGGGGTTACAGGGGAACACGTCCCCCACTTTTGAAACCTAATGTAAGAAGTAAGCGCAGATTTGATTCTATCACTCACAATGGCTGATTCAATGAGAATGCATTCAAAGGACAGTAAGAAAATGCAGAGAGATTACAGAACAGAACAGAACAGAACAGAACAGAACAGAACAGAACAGAACATCTAGAGTCCGAAGTTTTCCGGAGCCCTTCCTTTGGGTGGGCAAAGGACCCGGCATCGTTAAGGATTTTCACATTCAACTCTCTTTAGTTCTGTTCAAGGTCCTATCCCCTCCCCCACTTTTAGAAGTTGTTTACGCCCTTGGCTGTGGGTCATCTATGACATCTGGTAATGGCCTGCAGGGAATATTTCCTTAACAGAGTGATCATCTTCTCACGCATATGAGCCTCATCATTAAAATTAAAAGTGGTCTTGCGTCACAGGACCAAAAGGTCATGAAACAGTTAACTATCAAGGGATTAATCAGTCAGTCGCAATTTAGATTGATGATGCAGATTGTCACAACAAAGTACAAAGGATAACCTTCCTTCTTTTGTGGAAGTACTTAAAACGCAGTTGTCATAGTGACGCTAGGCGTTAATTTGACACAAGGGAAAAGGCTTGGTCGGGTCATTTACTTTCAATAAGTTTATAACAATATTTGATCCTCATTAGTGCGTTTACCTAACAACTTAATAGAAGGTGGAGTCATCGACTTACGTAACTCATCATAATTTCAGGGCCACTGATCATCTAGTACTGCCATCTTTTATTTTGCAGCTTCAGTTGCAGTTTAAGTTTATTCCTTCTTTCACTCTAATGTATCATCCGGGTATTTCTGTCCAGAAATTTGAAGAGGAAAAATGACTTCTCTGCTGTTCTGAAATGTTGAATTATGAACCATCGTGCGAAGGAACAAATTTCTACACTCAGGTTACCTTAATACATATTGCAAGTGCGTCAAATATTCCTGCATGTCATTCCGCTTAGCAAATGTAGGTCTTGTCCATAACCGAGATTTGAACCTGCAGTGAAAGTTCAGTATTTGGTCCTATCCCTCCATTTCCTTTAGCGAAATTTGCGAACGTAAGTTTTGTACGTTGTACTTTGGTAGTGCTCTGGGAGTGAAAAAATCAAGTCGAGGGCATTTTACGATGTACTTGCGTGTTCACGGATTTACACCCCTTAAATTTGATAGTTCCCGTTAATTTTGTTTGCAAATCGCAATACTTTGTATTCCATGTTTGAAGGAATTTGATAATGTCGTGAATATATTAAATGAAACATTACCTCAGTCCCTGTGTGGGTGCATCGGGACGTTTGACTTTTCCATATTTAGGAATTTAAATGAGTTCTCACATCTCGAAAGGAAAATTGTAATTCAAAATTTGAGAGGCTTCTTCCGCTTGACAATATAGTACAGTGAGGTGCCACGTCTGGATCCCATGGATCTGCTAAGTAACGTGATCATTGTATATATACAAGCATCGTACATAGATAAGAGGGGATCCCCCTTCACTTTTCCCGTCCCTCTTCATTGAAGGGGGAAATGAAGCAAGAAATATATGAGGAAACACAAAGCATAAGTATACTTTAAGCAGTAGCACCGAAGTTGTTTAAAAACACTATCTACATCTTATTTTTCTTACTAAGTATCTGCCGTGATCAGGCGCGTAGCCTAGGGGGACGAAGGGGGCAGCCGCCCCACCTTGAGCATATTTTTGGCATTTTTATGTTTTTTTTTTACAATATTGCTAGTATGTCCCGTATTTATATGCGGTAAATAGGCTTGGGAAGTGCCATTTCCAGCGATCTGGAAGGCATTTTGGGTCAAAATTTTCTTTCGCTCCGCGCCAACTCATGGCGGCGCGAAGCGCTGAGTCTGTCTGTGGACTCCCCACCCCTTGACAAATTCCTGCCTACGCCCCTGGCCGTGATGTTTCAGAGCTTAAATATTGCATATTAAGTATAAAACAACCAAGAGTTATTCTGCATGAAGTTAACAATTCGATAACGAAAATATTGTCACGTGATTAAAACAAAACCTTTTGTGAATATAGTAATTCAAACTGGGATGACTGTTTTTTTTCCTTTAAACAGAAGTTCCCCCCGATTCGACTGAAAGAGAAATAATGCGTAGTATGGTACATAAATTTTGGGACCTGTAAAATCCTTATTTATACACATAGAATGATCGGAAATTTAGAATAAGGTAGAAGGATATCCTTATTTTAAAGAGTTAAGGTTCTCAGTGAGGAAGTTCACCGCTTTGTACGGTCATGCATATTTCGTTCACCTAGACTTTAAAATTTTAAAATTATGCTACATCCCCGACTCTTACAGTGAAGAATATTTTGGGGGAAGTGAAGCTGTTGCTGGAGTTTATTGGTGAAACTGAATGATTTAATAATGATAAAAGCTATGTTCAGTATGTTGCGGGAGTTTATTGGTGAAACTAAATGATTTCATAATGATAACAACTATGTGTGCGGGAGTTTATTGGTGACACTGAATGATTTAGTAATGATAAAAGCTACATTTTCTGTCTGTGGCATGTGGATGCTGAGTAAACACATTATTCTTATTTTAGGAAGTTTTGTATGAGCAACTGCCATTAATGAAAAAATGTTTTCCTCTGAGACACTGGTGATATGGGAGCTGGCATAAGCGTTTGGCCGTGCACAGGGCACTAAGTAATAACTGGTATAGTAACTGAAGGAATGAATGTTTAAACGCTTGTTGTGAGGAATTTCAGGCAGAGGGATACTGACAATTTAGGCACATGTTTTTACTGTGAAGGCGACTGTAATAAAAAGGTGAAACTTGAGTATGCCATTCCTTCTTTTCCATGTAAAATATCAGTTCCTGTATAACCTCGATCCCGGTTACCGGTGGTTCCAGGGGCCGTTTTGAGCTATGGTTTGGTAACATAAAATGTCATTCCTGCATTTTCATGGAAAACACCAGTATAAGTTGCCAAATAGTATATTACCATGATATCGACGCGTCTACTAACAAAACCAAGACGTGGCACGTGGCCAAAAGGTGAAAGCCGGAGTCAAGGCCGGATCATACTTCATTATAGCGCTATAAAGCTGTGTTTAAGGATGTTAGCTGGGTGTCGATATGCCGATGTAAAATTGATTCATACTTCAGTTTTCTCGCATAGCTCAACTTTCGCAGTACTGCCATGCAATGCACAGTCTCCCAATACCTGCCTATGCAAAGGCCAAGTACAGTACATACCCCTGACATATGTGTACGCGGTTTGATCGGCTCTACGACAAAGTACGCTATTGATTACCGTGATAATTTTAGGGAATACAAGAAAATCCTGTCTTACTAACCTTTATGTCTTAATTCGTGGAAAGCAATAACTGTTTCCCTCCATTCCGACAACTTTCACTGTCACAATCAGGCCGCCGATAGTCGCACGGAACCCGAATACATGTAATGAGCCGGTATCTGAAAAGGTCCGCTATTGTTGTCGAGTAGGATCGTGAGCTCGTTTCAAAAGGTCGTTTACCTACCAAGCAGCCGATCAGAAGCCGTTTCCTTTGCGATATCTCGAGAGCTTGCGAGAAAAGTTGAACAATGTTCAACTCCAAGCGATGACCGTGAATCGAACTGGCGGCAAAGATATTTTGACCATATATGGTTACTGATCGCTTTATCGCGCGAGAAATTTGGAAGTATGAACCGGCCTTCAGTCACCCTAAGATCCATTAGCTTGCGTAGCGGCTGTTTTTGGTTTTCTCCATAGAAATGACCTGAACAAAAAAAAAAAGCCGTTCCGCGGGCTAAATGTCGACATTTAAGAACCTCAGAGAAACAACTTTGTCAGGTTAGAGTGGCACCTCACTTACTTATGTCTACTTCAGCGTGTGTTTCTGATTTCAATTACATAGCCGCTGATAATTTACGGTAATATTTTGACTGCGTGGATGGCCCTTAAATTAATTCCTGTATAACTTTGTTACCTGGTGGTTTCGTGAGCTCACACAGTGGTTTGGTCTAAACAATGGCATTGAGCAAACCTTTCCTGACAGAGGAAGGCGATATCGGGGCGCAGCGGCTGTGCAGCGGCTGTCCTTGGCTTTCACCTGACGTACCCCTTTTTCCTAACAAAGAACAGAGCGAAATAGTTTGTCCGCTGCACGCATGGAGTAAATCGGTTAAGGATGCCCTCTGTCAAGCTTGAAAAAATGACAACAGAGAAATCGTAGACGGTCGCAGAACCAGGGAGCTACCACCTGGCAGTTCCTTGCGGGAAACTTATTTTTCTTCCCACGAGGTTATGGGCAAATCCGAATTTGCATGAATTTTTAAAAATTGTTTCAAAATAGTGGTTCCTGATTACAATATAGGTTAGGGTTACACATTCTTGGGAAATTTGGCATGTTCTTTCATAATCCGGCGTCAGCATTACCAAAAAATGTAGAGAAACTTTCATTACGGGAGTAAGGGGCGTGGCCAATTTCCAAGAAGTTGATTCGTCCATTGACATCGTTTGCCCATAACCTCGTGGGGAAAAAATGTGCGGGCGGGAACCATCAAAATGAGTCACAATTAGCGAAATTGAACTCAGAGTAATATGCAGAGCCTGCTTCAAAACCTAAACGGTCTATCACTTAAAGGGGATATGGACCTACCAGGGGAGTTGCTAGCAACTTGATGACTGCACTTTGATTGACATTAATAAAACAAAATAGCTCCACTCTTCATGGTTGGTGAATGATGATGTACAGTCAGATGTGTTCCCAATAAAGCTCACAGTTTGTGTGTCAATATGGCCTCGAGCAGTTGAATCTCAGTACAGGTTACTGTGGCTTTGTCTTGAAGGTGTGCTAGATAGGTGTTTTTGGAGGAGGGGTCAGATGTAAAGTTAGTAGGGAGAATTTTCTACTGTTTGGGAGTGAGATTAGAGAGCCTTTAATATTTCTGTTAAGTTGTGTAATGATCTACCTGTTTCGACAGCAGGTCAATCGAACTTGGCAGTGTTAATTGTAAATGGACTCCAGCTGAGGGACCTCTTTATCTGCCATATAATTACCAAGGTTATCATGTATTTTAATAAGGCCTTGGGTGGATATTGAATGCTTACAGGCACATGGGATATGAGGAAGATGCTAAAAAAGAAGGGCTAGTGGGCTTGCCGGCTTGGCGGACCCACGTGTATTACTCCTGCACCTATATTGGCTGCACTCTTAATACGAACGTCAGCGAACATTAGCAAGAATTTTTCGTGAAGCAGCGTAAAAACTGTACGCTATTAACTGTTCACATATACTATCACAGCAAACACAAATTATAAATATTCAACGAAATATCGACTAAAGCAAGTCTGATTACCATGCTGTTTCAGACGACCAACGTCAATGGAGTTTTAGTTTGTGATTCCTCTCGCTTTAGACTTACACAATGAAGTCACATTGACTTATTGTGTAAAAGTGAACGTTACTGCTGAAGCTTCGTCATGAAATATGAATATTCATGTGTTGAAACCAATCAACAGTCGAGAGGTAAAATTAAATTGGGCTCATGAATATAGCGAAATTGGATGATCTCTATCATTGTTCACAGGTGTTAGATATGTACGTCAAAGAGGAGTACATATTCGACACCTTCTATGAAGGTAACTAGTGATCATACTTTTAGGCATTCATTGCTTGATACACTTCAGACAGGAAGCTGCAAAACAACTCCCTGCCCTGGGGATCAAGGTACGTAATGCACAGTGACAACATGGGGAGATTTATTCTCTTTGGTTTTAGAGAAAGATAACAATTGTCGGTAACTAGACGTCGTAAAAGATGAGGAAATCGTTAAAGTGGAAACAAAAATTCATTGAAGTTTTAGTTTGCAATAATTTTGTAAACTGATTTTGGAATAAAGAATCTTTTATGAGGGGGTAGAGAAAATGGATTTTATGGCAAGCGACACTAGTGGTTAATGTGGGTTTAAATTGTAAAATCTCTGGGATTTTATTCATGACCAAACTTTAGGTTTACACTAATTAGAGGGAGCTCCCTTCTTTGATCTTGCTCAGATGGGGGTGTCAATAAATCGAATAACGTCTAGTAAAGTAACAAATCTAGTACCGTATTTAAGACCACCTCTGATATTAAACCGTCGATTATAGCTTCTGAATCTCAACGAACGATAACGCACAAATCATGCTCGCAAAGGCTTAAAGACAGACAGTCATCACCCCAAAGTATATTTTTAGTGTATGTATATCAAAATTCTCATTTGGTGACTGCTCTTTGATTGACATCAAAGTTTGAAAATTTGAAAGATGCAGAGTAGCTCACATTCCACACAAGGCAGAGAGAGTACTTTTATTACATTTTATAGCCTTGTATGCTCACCAGGACATGGCCTTGAGCAATAAAACAGGTTTATTCTTGCCCAAGGAAGAGCCTCATACAGTTATGGGAGGAGCTAGAAGATGCATAGTTGGGAAAATTGGAACTGTCTGGGATCATGAAAATTCCCCTTTAAGGGGTTGCTTTTTATTGGTGGTACTTTTACCTCCCATTTTGAAAACCCGAAGGGTAGGGAGGGCATCTCTACAGTCTGTAAATTTAACGGTAATTATCTTGATAAACTTTAAAGAATAGGTCCCCCAAAAGTCAGGCCTCCAAACGAGTGGTCTTGGAAAGGTAACAAATCTTCCTCATGGTCCAGATCATATGCGAACTAAACGTCGTTAAGAAAACTGTTTAGAACTGGACGTTAGTTCCAAACTGTTCGGGAATAAGACGTTTAGGAGACGAAGGAAATTGGAGTAAACTACTTGAGTAAGAAGTCAAGTAGCTTTCGTAGATTTCAAGATTTTGAAGATTTTCCATAGCTTTCTTAGACCTATAATTATCTCCAGCTGTGATTTTGTCGACAAAGGCCATTACGAATAAAAACTTCTTCACTGATGCCTCCAAGCCTCTCGCCCTTCTTTCTTCTGTTTGGACGTAACATCAAATGAGAAGAAGCAGATAACCCTGGGAGACCCGGAGACTTTTAAAATGTGTCGAAAATGGTGATGAGATAACTTAAAGTGACTATTTTCTCCTTGCATGGTGATCAGTTTACTGCAGGAGATTTACTTCGAAGGGTGAGAGGCACAGTCTGAAGTCGCTGACTCATAAGATATATAGTTGTTTACTCGTATACATTCATAGAACATTTTATGAGGTCATTTGGTTAATTTGATATGATTGCATGATCACAAAACGTACTGGGTCCTTCTCTGCGAAATGATCAGACCAGGGAGTGGCAACTCCCTGATTAGACTGAAAATACCAGTAGCATCTTGTCAACGTTAGAATGAGCTGGTATGTTTACAGGACTCGTTCAGACCGTCTGTTGTAACATTCGTAGTAGCGGTTGTATACACAAATATTTGGGTGGGATTTCGGAAGTTCAAAGTTGGATTTAATGGGAGAATAGGAAGAAAGACGGAAGGGAATTACCCTGTTACATTAGCTATTATTGGTATGACTAGGCTGTAGTTTTCATAGTTCTTTGGCATGACTAATCATGATTCCCAGCTCACGCAAACACTCTTTAACCTATATGACGAAGCTTATAGTGTTTCTTTGTAAAGGACGGCACCAGTGGCGTAGCCAGCATGTTTTGAGCAGGGGGCACTGGGGGGTCACGAACCTTTACTTTTGGGGCACAATTTCTGAATTCTTTCCCTCTCTATAGGACTAATATATAATACTGTACGTCCCAAATTTTCCACAGGGGGAACCTGGGGTGGCACAGCTTTGTCATAGGGGCACGTGCCCCCTCATGTCACCCCGTAGCTACGCCACTGGACGGCACTGAGGCATGCATGAAGGAATACATAACCACCTTGAAATCACAATGAAAGTTATAGACCTACACTGTAGGATAGACGTTATCACCTGTCAACATCGACATTGCACAGGCTAAAGCCTTTATGAATTGAATTCATCACTCCCTGTGAAATTTCAAGTATCATTTTTTAAGGACCCGCAGAAGAATTTTATTGGTTCATTAGTTCTAACTTTTCGGTGAAAGTGAAGTACATGTGCCTGGATATCTTTTATTTTTTTCTTTTGTTTCCATGCAGTTTGAGAGAATAGTAAATGCACTTTTGAAGTACCCGTGCAAGATTTTAAAGTTTTTGAAAGACATTTTTAAAAAGCATGTTAAAGTGATTCAAGCATTTTTGAAATATCTGTACATAATTTGCAAGAACGCATGTGTCTCCTGAAAATCACCCTTCCTGCCTGTCAAGAATCCTGTATGTAAAAATGAAGGGTTACTGCACTTTCCTTTATTTCACCTTCATCGCAGTCTCAGTCTTCCAAAGTAGGCGAAAATTTGCAGCAATCCAACAGGATCCTTTGCCATATAAAGAAAACCTGAAGGAATGCTACAGAATCCTTCAGGATTTCATACAGAACTTTTTCGTATGGGTTGACATCAGAAACAAAAAATTGCTTCCATCTTCGAAAAAGGGGTAACAAAGCAGGTCGCGATTATTTTGACAGTGAGCCAAAATAAGATATGCCCATGCGCATGCGCATGCATTGGAACCACCCGAATTTACTCATTTCTTAAATGTCAATGTGTGTCATTTTTAATTGGAATAAGGAAAGGCTCACTGTGATGACCAATAATAACCTTGTTCAAGATAGAAGCCACCCTGTATTTGTCGTGTCAATACCTAATTCAATTTGATGTAGGTTGAAGAGGTTTAACCGAGACACGTCTCTTTTCAGGGATTGCGTTGTAAAAAAAGCAAAAAAAAACAAAAAAAAAACGAGTATGTTCGAAAATTCGAAAAAGTGAAAACGAATGGTTTCAGAAATTTATTGAGACGGTGGGACCAAATTGAGATAAGGGGTTTCTTTGCCTGTAATTTCACTGATGGAAGTAAGGGAAGGGCTATTTTTAGAATTTGCAAATTTCTGCATGACAAATTCCCTTCACAGACAAAGTTTGAAGGTGCGGGGCATAACACATTCTTCATAATTGCATTACGGGGCCAATAGAAACAGAGTTTGTGCTGTGTACGTGCAAGAAGTCGGGGTAAGGTCTTGCCTGAATTTGTTTTGAGTCTGAAGAGACTGTTCTTGTTTGTACTTGAGAACATAGAACCTAGGACTGCTTTAAAAAGAAGATTACACTTAAACAGTTTTTAAAACTTCTACCAGATTTTTAAAATGTATGGTACTCATGCCAAACTGGGTACTTAAAAGGATGGTTTGATTAAGCGATTATGTTTAAAGTGCATGGAATTTAAAGTAAATATTCTTGTAGCGTTTATCATTAACTATGTGACATTCTCGAATTACTAGCGATCATTTTAACAAAAGAAGTTAAACATTTTTTTACCTTAATTTACTAAATTTGTATCTAAAAAAGTGATATCATCTTATAATAGATCCGTTGATTAGCATTCTTTTATGAAGAAACCAGTCTCATAGTTGAAAACAAAAATACAGATTCAAAAATGAATTTTATTGAAATTTTCGGTCCCCTGGGACCTTCTTCAGCAATGACTAGACTGCAAGTGCGAAATTTAGAGTTCTGTCCAATTATCACTTTTACAAACAAATTTAAAACTTTGACAGCACTTTCTTTCATTGTCAAAGTTGTTGGTATTGTGCTCAACCAACTAAAGCACCGTTAATCCTCCGGTTGTGGCTTCCTCAGTCTGTCTGTTTAATTATTTTATTATCTCCGATTCTTTAATCGCTAAGTCTAACAGTTTATGTTTGCTAAGTTTAATAGTATGTTTCCTTGTACATTGAACTCTAAGTTCGCACTTGCAGTCTAGTGAAGGGGGACCGAAAATTTAAATAAAATTCATTTTTTGAATCTGTATTCTTGTTTGTCAACTATGAGACTGGTCTCTTCTTTGTTCTTGTTTGTATTTTTATTTTTCACTGGAATACACGTGGATCTAACTTCTATCATATACAATATATATATATATATATATATATATATATATATATATATATATATATCTTCGTTTTTTGACTTATAGTTTTATTTTGAAACAGGGATGTAGAGTTGGTTAAATTGCCTTGCCACTCATGCATGCACATTTTAAAAGCATAATCGTAATGGAGGCGATCCTTGGTTGTGCAACGTTTGAAGAAAAATGAAACAGTGTATATAAAGTGAAGCTTTGATGTTACAATTACTGAAGCTGGCTTTCTTCAAGCTCACCTTTGGTTAAATTTCCCTTTGTTACATCAAAAATAAATTGTAAATTAAAAATCCCAGTTTAAGGACAATATCAGTCAGTCAGGATAATTGCAAAATGTAATTCGGGGTATGGCACAACTGGAAATGGATAAAGGGGGGGGGGGAGAAAGGAGATGGAAGGGGTAACCTAAATAGACATAGCCCTTTCCTGAAAATTTACATCATGCTGAAAACGTCCCCCCCCCCCACACACACACACACACACTTTCCCTGAATGTAATTATTCCGGGCAAATTAGCAGCTGACGACTTTTCAGTATAGCATTCAGGCGTGTCAACTTGTTGTTTTCCCAGAGAGCTGATACTTGGACCAAACAGCAGCTCCCTTGTTATCTTTGGCACTTCAAAACAAACTTCTGTCCCATAATCCTTTGTAATTGCTTTTGGGAAAAGGGTCAATTGGGAAAAATAAGGGAGGCGCTGATGAACATGCATGCTTAAAGTATGACTAATCACTTTGAAAGAAGTAGGGAAGTCAGAGGTGCGTGTATAACATACTGTGTATACGCGCTTCTGCACTTGCCTAAGTGTACCTTATTATTTAGCACATACAAGCTACCCAAGTGTGCCTTCAAAATGACCGGATGTCACGTGAAATGGACCTGTAGGCTAGGGCCCAAAGAGTTCCTCTTTATAAATGCTGAATTCCGTTTTCTTCGGCTTTATAAGAGACAAAATCTGTTTTCTTCCGCTTTCTTAATTTAGGCATCTTCAAAAGTTCATATTGTCCCTCAAAAGCTGAATAAAACCTCAAACTACCATTTTCTAAAGGGTATGCCGGAATAAAATGATGTACTTTACAATACTTATGGTGGTAAGTACAAAAAATGCTCACTCAATTATAAGGTGTTGTGGAGGGACTGTTTCGTCATGATTTTATTACGCGATTCTGTGATTTACTTTTACAGTACATATAATACTAGAGAGGATAATTATGCTTTTTTACAATGTTTTTACGAAGATATTATTCTTGTATTTACTAAAACCACTCGGATAATTTATAACAATTAATTTGATAGTACTTTCCTGACTTATTTTTGCAACTTTTTTTAAAACTTCGTTTTCCGTTTTCTAATGCCAATTCCTCGATTTCCGCGGAAATTCCGCTTGGCGGAAACCTTTGAGTCTTACTGTAGGCTTACACCCTGGTATTTTATTTCATTTATGACCCTTTTTAATAATGTGACAGTTATTCCTTTCGAAACTGTCAAATTAATGCATAATGACATCATGATTTACGCTTAATTTGAAATATGTGTGAATCAACAAAAAAATACACTTGTGAGGGACATGGATATACACTTTACAAACGTTCAGTTCAACTTTGAAATGATTCAGATCAAATGTGCACTCAACAGAAATCTGGTCAAATATTTGACTAGATCTGGTTCGTTTTGAACCGAAGATGGTTAGTTTTGAACCGAAATAAGTCAAATATTTGACCTTTTTTCTGCTCAGTTCTCATTTGATCCGTTTTGGTTCAATTTGAACAGGACGTTTTAGAGAGCCTGATTTACAAGATTAAGCAGATGTTACGAAATAAGATTGAGGCGACAGCATACGCCACTTAACGTTTGAAAGTAGAACAGTATATTTTGCTTTGAATGTCAGTAGGCCCATAAAACATCACAGTTTCTTCCAAACGATGTTTAGTGAGTGCTATCACGTGAGTTGCTTTGTTTTCTGCGAAGATATGAAGTATTTAAAAAATAAGAGGCAAATAAAATCTAACCTTTCCAGACAACTCAATTTTGTAGTTGCTTTATTGCCTCCAGACAACAAAGTTGTAAATTTAACTCTGTGAAGAGCTGTTTATACTACTTTTGAGTGAATGCTCCCCACAGGGGGACCATATAAAAACTTACCCAAGAGATTGCACCACACCAAAGGTGAGACTGGAAGGCTAAGTTTTCCTAAACGCTCAAATGAGAATGTTTGTCACCACGTGTTATTAGATGACTCTTGTACATGCAATATACTCAAGTGCCTTTTAAATTAAGAGAAAGCCGAACGTTATAAAAATACCATGGCGGAGAAGAATTTGTTAAGAGAAATATCACTCCACTGGAAGAATTTTGTGATAAGACCCACTTTAAAATGACATTAAACCATTTGAACTTTCGCCCAGTTTCTAATTATACATGCCTTGCGGCACGTCAGCAGCCATTTCGTCTTACTAAATATTATACATCCGTACGAGGAGACTCCAAAGTTTGTCATTCTGGACAGACAACCATTTTTCAAGTGCCACTGTGATGATAATGACTTAGCCTTGGAACTGTAACAGCCCACTAATTACACAATTAATATGATGTCAATGAATATGCGTGTTACCTTAACTTTGTTGCATTAGGGAGACACACTTTAACTAGTTTGTATTTAGACGCCTCTTTGTAAAGATTTAGGAATGATTTATATTACTTGTGGAAACAGCTTCGTGTAAATCACCAATATTGACTACTGTAAATTTTCTTCAATTTCAACTCTTTTTACCTTTAGTAGGAGTTACCGGTACGTTAAACGTGACTTCTTATGAGAGATGGCAATCAACAACACGAAACTCCAAAGAGAGGTGGCAATGGCTTCTAAATGTTACATAATGAAAATATATATAGATATGCAAAGAAGTGAAACTTATCCTGCATGCGTGTTCACACTAAACAGCTTACAATTTGTATTTTACACTTGCTATATTTTTGGACAAAACGTTCATTTTTGTGATTCTTTACGGTAAATAAATTAATCAATGAGTCAATCAGCCTGAATCAAGATCCCTCAGGCAGACGTAAGCCTCTATTTCATGACTTCTGATAATCAGACTGCGTGTCAAGTTAAATTAGACACAGCAGAGCTGAGCGCATTGCAACTTTCTTGCTATACGTTGAAATATCCCAAGTGAGCTGAGAACCTCAGAATCCTTTGGTCTGAAGCCAATATTATCTACCCGATCCTCCCTATTGATAGATAGGCCTAATCTATTTATAGCTTTAGTCTTATACACCCCCTTTCCATTAGATAAACGTGACCACACTATATTGAATACCGAGAATTAAATTTAGCTGAGCGTTGTGAACATCTATGGATTCAAATTAAGGATTCTAAAATGTTGTGATACACAGCCCTTTTCCTTTCTAAAAAACGCCGACAACTTTAATTATCTTGAGGCTGACGAACTGATGACAATGTGGTTAAAAGTAATTTCGTAGTTTGAGTAAACAGTTAACTTAATCGTGGTTCATTTTCAACAAATTAAGGAATCAAGTAAGGCTATTCACCCTTTCAACTCTTCATTGCATAAGTTTTGCTTTAGGCCAAATATTTTTTGTTAATTGTCAAGTACCTGAGGTTACATGACGAAAACCGACACAGTAAAGTGCAGTTAAAACATTCACACTGGACCCCTGAATCATCTGCTAGTAGGCTAAAGACCTATATTCTACACAGTAGACCATGTAATCAGGAACGTAGCAAGACCCTCTAGGGTCCATGGACAAGGAGCATTGAGGGGCCTTAAAACCAATGGTATCACAATCCCAATTGCACAAGCCCTCTCCCGCCATCCACACACATATTTACAAATTAACAAATACACAGCGGTTGGTACTATATGCAGTACTTCTACCCTTTGTATATTGACACTGTTATAACTCAATACAACAAAGTCATATAAAACGTGTGTTAAAATTTAAAATTAAACCCTGCATTATGTGATGATGCATCACAGCCGGGTCCAAAACCTTCAAGTTTTTGTTGACTTTGGTTGGAAGCCCCTGGGCATTGTCCACCCAGTGCGCCCGCTTCCTACGCCCCTGCATGTAATAAAGACTGAGCAAGCATCCTTATTTGGAGCCTAAGTTGTAGCACCATGTACAAACGGTTTAAGCATGAAATTCTGGAAAAATCTTCCTTACATTGATCAACTAAATGAAGCGTCCTCCTCAAATTCTACTCAAAATTTATCATCCTGTATTGAGTGTCACTTGTTCACGTCGAGACAAAAGAACTGTTGGTAACATCCTGGTCAAGACAGAAAGACTGCTGAATTTCATTTAAATTGATGTTTTATCTCATCTTCTACTAACAAAGAAAAATAGGTGAACATTGTGTGGATGCATTTCGAATTTATTGTCGTGTGGGCTATTACTGGTGGCGAGGCAATTATACCTACAACGGTGCTAACAGCGATTTCATTCTTGAGGTATTTGCATCGCTAAAATGGTCAGTCACTCATATATAATCTTAATTTCATGAATTGCATACGAGTGGAAAGTTACAACCCATGTAATTACATACAATACAGCTTAGGTGAAAACAGGCAATTGATTGGCACACACTACTTCCAGACCAGAGAATTCTCTAGATGCCAGAAATTATGAACTACATAAAGTTACGTACTGTTTACTTCACCTGTTTTAGTCACAATGAAATTGCAATGTGAGGGGCAAAGATCCTTTCTTTAATAATAAAACTTGACATGAGGGATTGAGGTTAATAATAATCTTCGCCAGTGAGCTATTGATAAACTGGGGTTGGAAACATGTTTACTACAGTAGTCAATAAGGCATGTTAACACAATATCAAGACCTACGTAAACTTTCATCATTCATTTTAAGACCTATAAAGATATGCAATTAAGACTTCTCTGCATTACTTGCCGTCTTAAAAGTGTTCAATCACGAATAACCTTTAACCTCAAATGAAGAAAGATGATGGCCTTGGAATGAAGTTACTCATTACTCATTCTTCCGCACATTTACACAAAGTTGTAGGCTAAGTAGGCTAGTAACAGACATTATGATTCTCTTATGTCTTAAACTTGCATAACCCGTCCTCTTCCAAAACGTGGCAGATACAGAATGCTATATACAAGGAGACCGATTTCCTGTGATCTGTTTGGTTCAAGTATCACGTACATTGAAAACTGCATGACAACTACCCAGGAAGTTGTAAACAGGCTATCTACTTCAGATACACTTCAACTAACACTCATGAATAATTCATGGCATTGGTATAGGCTTTTAGCTAATGACTAGGACCCATCTTAACGAATTTAAATGTTGAACTTGATTGATTTAGTGGAATGAAGCCGAGAAAAAAGGTAAAATGCTGACCGTATCGGTCCCTTAAAAGTTTTAACAGTTTGGGTGATCCTCTGTGAACGAGTTGAAAAGCTAGCTGTCGTGTTAACCTCAAGTTCTCTTTCTCATTAGCATTGATCATTGATTTAAGAGCGAGTTACTTCTGTAAGCAGAAAACAAATTGAAACCATGAATTAAGCTACCTGCTCTAATTACAGAAACCAAAGAGGCATCCACTCTAAAAGCAGGATGGTAACCGTTGTCCGACAAGCTGGTGTGAAGATGCTTGTCCATAAGATGGTGTACATCACCTTTAAGAAGCTTCCCAGTTTTCTCTCGTGTGCCCCATTCTCCACCACAAAGTTACAATCATCTGTACTGAACCACTCATGTCTCTGGACAGACGTGGGTAGGGTTTAGAAGTTTATATAAACTTAGAAATGGAATCTTTTGTTTCTAAATTGACAATACAAATTTACTTCGTTATTCTCTCAAGTTAATTTCTGACAATCAGAATGAAAATAAGATGAGTCAACCGCACCGTGTAGAAAGAATTTTAGGTTGTGACTCGACATCCCATAATCTATATGTGGCAATGAAACTATTTGTAGAGTACGACACACATGAATTGAACGTAAGCTAATGTAAAACACACAACATGATTAAAGCAAGTGCTGTTTTATGAGACAAACAGTTCGGAAGGTTTCCCCTTTAAGGAGAATCTAGTTTTGACACGATCGGAAAAAAACTGGTCATGGGCGCCGCCATTTTGCCTATTTTACCCCTAATTCTATGCATGCTGTGTGTACATTTTCAGTTGTGGAATAGTCTTTGGAGCCCACTTGCAAAGTTTGTCGATCTAATGTGATGGAATTAAATGCATATTCGGTGCGCGTACTTTCAAGGCTACAGAAAAGCTTCGTCCTAACAGGTGGTTCATCACGCAGTTTTTGAGTAAAACGCAAGTTTTTGACTGGTCTTCATTCTCGCGAAATTTTGTCTACATCAGGCTGACGAGCCTATATATTGTGTTGTTGTGTCACATTCGGTACAAGTTTGATATTCTCCCAAATGGCAGAATCTCCCCGACTGTAAAAAAGGACATTTAGTCTGTCAGAAGGAGAAGATGGATTTCATATAAGCCTGGTTTTGTTGCAGTAACTACAGAAACGATGAGATCGCAAAGAAAACAGAAACCTTTTGCATCGCAGAGACATCTTTTCCTAAAGTTCAAAATACCGCGGCCAACGGACTTAACCTCCCGAGGAGTTCTGTCCCCAGAAGGCAGGCGCCTTTCCAGGATTTTCAGCAAGTCTGAGATATGATTTTTCAAATGAGGCGGGTATTTTGGGTCGAAAACTCTTTAAAAAAAAACTCTTAAAAATCTTAAGATCGTCACGATCTGGGGGTCCGGACCCCCCTTGGACACGCCCCTGGAAGGAGCCATGTTTCCTGAAGGGAGACCAAACTTAACATGACCAACCTCTCAACCATCAGACCGCCATATCATGCATGAGTCTGTCATTCATGGTCTTATTTTAGAATGGCTATACAAGCAGACACTAATCAAATATTAGCTAGTAGGCAGAGAAGTTGTAACGTACAGTAAAACTAAATCGTATGAAAATAATAAATGGCGGGAAATTCCGCAAAACTTTTTTAAAGCCTGTGGAACTTCCTTGAACTGTTATCGAGGTTATCTTAAGTTCCACATAACTTAGTTATTGTCTGGATAACTTTATGAAAGGTTGGGAAAAGTTGCATTGTTTCTAAAGATGTTAAACTGACGTTTTATACGAAAGTTTGTAAAATTCCAACCTTAGAACATTCACAATGAGGTATAAAGACCATACTTCACCGTCTAAAGAACTTACATTAAATTTCAAATTATCACATGACAATTTGGTAAAAACAGATTTAGACATTTTACTTCGTATAATGCGAGTAGCCGTTTATCGCCCTTATGTAATTGAGTGTCAAAGCTTGCGATAGACGCATGTTAGTTTTCGTGTAGCATGTAGTCAACAAACATGAAAATATAACTTATACGTATTCTCATCCCAAATAATCTCTTTATCTCATCTATTTAATTAGCCAACCCATTCTCCACCGTCGCTCATTTTCATCGATACTATGAACAGATGAAAATACAAATTTTGTAGTTTAAGCCGTCCGTCCTCATTTTGTATTTGCAACACGACTGAAGCATAGTTCGCACTTAAATGGCTGCAAAATATCAGTCGGGGTGATGTTTTTGTATTGGCCAAATTTCTCCGAAATGCCATCCCAATATAGGGCCCATGTGACGTTTCTCTCCAAGCAAAACTAGAGCGAGATGACACCGTGGCTTTTCCTCTAATTTCTGTATATGTATAGTGTGTTATGTTAGAAAGACCGTTCGGCAAAGAGGTTGATTTTGTTTCGAGAATTGTCACTGCTATCCAGCAAGCCTGGCATCCATCAATGAGAATAATTAGGATGATATATCGATTTAATGCAGCTTGTCTTTGTCTTAAGAATTTAATTCAAGCTGCCTGATGTAAAGGATTAAATAAAAACAAAGTCATGTCAAAAAACTTCCAAGCTTTTGATATTTGATTGATGTTTTATTTAATTAGCCGGAAAGCCATTTTCTTGGTTTGATTCGTCAAGAAATGTTTCCTGTAATACAAAAATTAGCTTGAAGTTTTTAGTATGGGCTCGGTTTTACATACATTGCGAACATTGATGTTTCAGGGGTCACCTTTTTGGTAAAATTAGGGTCGAGATTTATCGTCGTAAAAGCAAAGGGAAAACCATTGGCTTACCATTCACAAGAAATAGACTTGTGGGGTAGAATACCAAACTCTCGAATTACTAGCACAAGACTATACGAGTATGACTACGAGTTTGAAGAGAATGAGCACCTGTTTTTTAATTGTTTGATTGCAATTACGGGTATGGGTATGTATGTGGCAACGGTACCGATGCCAGTAGCGACACTGTAGTGGAGTGTATATACGAGTACGTAATAGGAGTACTTCAAATCTGGCAAGAAATAAGTCCAAATTTAGGAGTTTTGGATGAAAAAAAGATACTAGATGTAGTGTATAATATTTCATAAAAAGGTAACTGCTCATTTAACTGTAAACATCTTCTTCTTTCTGCCATTCCTTTCTTACTTTTTTCTGAAGAGTGAGAACTTTTGTAAGTCATATTACGTTTTACTTTCAATTTCAAAAAACCAAAAACAAAAACAAAAAATAGTAATTAATAAAAATAAATAAGTAACCGGTTTGACGTTTCGATGGTTCATTTCACTGCAACTTGCTAAATTTTGCATAATAGCCTATTAGTGTTGTGCTGTGACACTAATTGTCCTACCCAGCTACCTAGACGAATAAGTTTCGATGACAGCTGCCCTTGGGTATAACGTGTAGTTTTAATTTCGAGATGTAACCTGGTAAGTGACATTGTTTTCATACTGCGCATCAATGGGATCTAATATTCATTCGAAACAATGTTTTCATTTCATATGAGTGCGATAAGCAGAGTAAGTGTACAGGAAGACATTTTTCATGTTAAAGAAGATCTGAAAAAGCTTTCACCTGCAATTCCCATTTGAAACGATTCTTCGAAGTGCCGCGTTGCTTAACACTTACGTGAGATATATATGAGTTCCGTAGAATAAGGTGTATGACCATATTTTTGGGGTTTGAATCAGGGACACTACTAGACCAGGCACTGTGAAGGGAAAATATATATCGCTACTGTGCATTGGCTACAGTAAATGTGTGTGATCACAGCAGTAATATAGAAAATCAGTGATGCTCTTGACTTTATATCTCTGTAATTGCAGATACCTGTTATTTGTTAGCCTACGTTCGTTGTACTTGGGCGCTACGATATATATATCTCAACGATGTTGGTGTGATACTTAGCTAGCCAGCCGTTCAGATCCCGTCCGAAAGGTACACAGTATAGGCTACACAATCGACAAAATACTATTTTTTACATTATAATTAATATCTTGGGAAATTTCAAATTTCAAGGACATTTGTTCAAATCGGGGACATTTTCGTGGACAATTGTAGCCCTTCTTAGGGCTATTCGGCCAGTTTTGACGTATTACATGCAATATAGACTAAATTGTACCTGCCTGTTACCTGCACTCGTTTCACTTTACCGGTTCTCCTCTTATCATTTCTCTGATATCTGCCGGCCGGCGTGTGTGAGAGAGAGTGGCGTGTGCGAGAGAGTATTAGTACGAGAAGTCTGGTGTAACCACTGCTACAAGTGTTCTGCTATATCGGTGAACCGACCCAACAGGGTCTAGGACAATTGATGATCGAGGACGGAACACAGGATTCGGGGACTCTCCCTGAAAACCGAGGACGTCTGGTCACCTTACCGTAGAACATAAAACGTGTCATTGAATAGGTTGGATAACGTAGACGATATTCACATTCTGAGTTCACCATTTATGGAAATTGCTCCCATACAAAACATTACGAACTAATTAAAGTACCCCACTTTTTGTTTCCCGAGGGGAATACCTATGTAGTAGCCCGATGCTGATCTTACAAAACTACTGTATGTTCGTCTATGTCAGTGTAAACTGCAGTGCCGATCAGCACGGCACTTCTCCGCCCTGTAACCTATTTAAAGCCTAACACTTTGGGACATTTCTTTCATTTGGGTTCCCCGCAGGTAGTGCTTTCATACCCACGGGCTTGTCGAAAAGCTTTGTTCGTTCCGCATGTCAGCAGGTGAAGGGTCATTTATCGCCCTGTATTAGAAACCATACTATGTTGTTTTGCCTTTGGTGTCTCATTTCAGATAGCTTTGCTAATCGTTACATTGCAGGTACATATCGCTTTTCAGTACAGATGCAATAGATCTTATGCATATGACGTCACAGAACAGAAAGTGCGCCCTTCAATGTAGACAAGCGCGTATCATTGCAACTTACACCAACAAATGCAGATATCTGATTTGTGTACCAGTCGGATACGCGCGTAGTCTTCTACGCGCACGTGCGAAGTCTACGTTGTGCATGTAGTGTACTTCATTGTTTTTTCTCCAGAATGACGTCGCGTGACGTCAGTGCCTAAGGTCTACAGATACGGAGGCCAAGAAGTTCGGTAGCTTGTGAGAAAGACGTTCTTACGACTCAAATATTGACAGTTTAGTAAAGAAATGTCCTTAGCTATACCTATTTCACCAACCTTTTGGGAAACATTTCATAGCTAAGTTATGATTTATGAATGATACTACAGTAACCGTACTGCTAGATAAAAGGGTTAAGGTTAATATTAATAGTTAATTAAGTAAGCTTCCCACATAACAACCACCTGTAAAATGATTGTCCGCTCAGCTCATCGCTATAAATTGAACCATCCTACCATCGGAAGGACGGTATAGTCCCGTGTGTCACAAGCCAAACAGAGGAGCGATGAGGCTAGCACAAATTACATCTTGGAGTCGGTCAGAATTACGGAAAACAACCGAACATACACAACAACGTGTCACTCCACTCCACAAGCTGAATGCAACACAGGGAAACAACAAGGCTAAGACCAACCAGAGAACGTTGTGAGAGAGATAGAATGAGAAAAATATTGATGTAAATGCCAATGCTGATTAAGATGACGATGACAACCGCGACGGGTATATCTGTGACAACGGCATCTCTGGCGATGACGATGAAGATCACAATGATGACGACGATAATAATAAAAAAATAATACATTTCGCTTTTCATACATCAGTATTTCCTAATTCTGTACTAATAAATTGCGTACTACAGTTTACTCTCTTGGTAAGGAATTACAATTGATCACAAATGTGGTCCCGAAATTAGCGCCACGATAACTGGTTTGATCATACGTAAGACAGGCGCGTAGCTACGAGGGGGGGGGGGCTGGGACCCCCAGATGTTTGCTAGGCCCCTCCCCCAGAAATTGTGTGTGTCCTAATCAAATTTGTAAGAATGAAGGACAGCGATCAATGTCGCGACCCCCCCCCCCTTCATTTGGTACCTAGGCCCCCCTAAAAATTTCATCCTAGTTACGCCCCTGACGTAAGATCCCAAGCTCTCAATCATCTACCTTCCAGAGGATGATATAAACAGCTTATACATCTGTATCATTTTCCCATTAATGACGTAGGCTTACGAAGCCATCTAGAAAATACGGAAACTTTTTTGTGTTTGTGCACTCCAAAAAAGTTGGGTTAAAATTTCACCAACACTGAGAACGTATGTGAGAATGATGAAACTGAATAAAATTTTCTCATGACGTTTGATTAATTGGGTGACAAAGAGGTTAGTTACAAAGATATGTGGCGAAGATATTTGTCTGTAAGTTTTCTTAGATTAGTTTTACCCAACTGTTTGCAGAATAATGAAGCATAGCAATTAATTTTTATTACAGTGATGCAGTCTTAATTTAAAGGCAATAGGCAGTCACCCCAATCAGAGTTAGTTTGCCCGGTCACTCTAGTTCATGAATGGCCTAGTGATGCAGGGACGAATGACGTTAGTTGTCTTTTCACTGATTTTGCGAGTACTTTAAGGTCTGAAAAATTCTCAGGTTTTCATCAGGTTAAACAAGTGAATATGATTTTTTGATTTATGATTATGTTAGAGAATTGTGAAATTCAAGGAGAATTTCTCCTTGCTTTACCTATTGTTTGTAATAGTTATGTTCAAAACGAGGTCAGTGCTTGTAATGCAATAAGAGGAGATTTGCAAGAATTTGCTGATTTTTCAAAGCAAATTTTGGGGTGACTACCTATTGCCTTTAATGCCGATTGAAAGGTTACAATTCGGTAAACATGTATGAAGGACAGTGCTTAAACTCTTAATTTTTGAACGTAATCATCTTACCAAAAGCTTTAGTAATCATTATACGCTGTATGTTCATCATACCAGTGGCATAACAATCCTCTTAAGGAAATAGTCACATTGCTTAAAAAGATGTCTATACGGACATACATTTACATCGTGCTACTTGTTAAAACTCTCGTGGCGGGAAACTTCCACGTCATTGCAATTGATATGTTTCTATTTGTCTCGAATAATTTGAGCTAACAATCATTTAAAGCCAGTAAACGAGAGACCAGGGTAAGTAAAATTCCGAGTCTCACTCTCGAATGCTTGGATTTATCGGCGCGGTTGGACGTGTGATGTCGTTAGAACTGAAAGAGTGAAGCAGCACTTGGGAACTAATTCCCTTGCATCCATCTGGTGACAGATCCTGAGTCTCATCATCAGTACTTATCGCATCCTCTCACCGTGTCCTTCAAAGCACGGAGGAGAGACAGTGACGAGGATGAGCAAGAAGAGCCATACTTCAGACTTGATATGGACAATTCGACAGTGTCTTTCATTGCGTCACTTTTGGTCTGAACGGTTACAACGTTGACGTTTTTTTCCCTAGAAAGGTCACAGTTCACCGCACACTTAACAGCTGACAAGAGTTTCAAGTACAGCTAAGACACAGCTCTCCAAAAAAATTATATTTAGTGATCCAGGGACGAATGACGTTAGTTGTCTTTTCACTGATTTTTCGAGTACTTTAAGGTCTGAAGAATTCTCAGATTTTCATCACTTTAAAAAAGTGAATATGATTTTTATCGTGATTTTTCTAGGTTTTAATGCTAATTAAGACTCCCTTACTTACGAGAGAGTATAAAGAGCACTTATGGTAGCGGGGAACCATCTTGTAAAATTCTGCCCTCTCCCCCTTTAACCCCACGGAAGTCACACAACACCAGCAGATACATGAGTTGCAAAATAAAAGCGCGAAAGTATGATAAAATAGAGAATGATTGTGATTTGCCTAGTTTCGGCCCTTACTCTTGCTTTCGAGAATTTTGGTTTTGTTACCTCCTTACAAATGTAAAACTTACCTCGATAGATACCTTGAACATTCCCCAAAACCCCCCTAAATGAAAATTGTTACCAAAATTACAAGCAATTGATCAAATCATGATATTTGTGAGTTATAAATTATGAAAAGCTTACTGTGCAGGCGCAGCGTTAGGCCAACATGCAGTCAATATATTAAAGTTGTGTCTGCATGACCTGAAGGCTTACAAACACAGGAGCACAGCACTAGTATAGTGCGCATTTGCCCTTTTAGTTCTCCACCATTCCCCTTTCCAATGAAGCTAGGGGTCAAATATACGTTTTATTGTGGTATCTATATAGACACCGATGTCGGCGGTTAAAGCAACACCCCCGTGGGAGTCGACCAAGCCACTTGAAGTTCTGAGTATTTAAATCATTAATTAAGAGTTTCAGTATCCTTAATTCGTATTTTGAGCTAACTAAACAGTTGACAATGATGTTTAATTGTGTGCGCGAAGCGCGCTGAAAAAAATGTAGAATTGTGTAAGACATTTCAGTGAATTGAGAAAGTTACCTCGTTTACTTGGCAAAAGCCATAGCCCCATACATCCTCATCCCACTCACTAAGGTTCTGACCCATAACCCTCTTTAATAGCCAAGCAAGTGCGATACGTTTTTGCAGTGGCGTAGCTAGAGGGGGTAGGGGGCGACCCCCCCCCCCACAAAGCCTCCGAAGGCCTCTGTCGGAAATTTCTAGTCTCTGTCGGAAATAAATAAAAACAATTCATTTGAAACACTTACAACACTTCTTATGTTTTTAAGCAGAATTACACATCGAAATAGTTACTGACAAGGCCTGGAAGTGTCATTTAAGGCAATCTCGGAGATATTTTAATCTAATTTTGTCCGCGCGCTACACCCCAGATGATGGTGGCACTACGCTTAGATAGTACACCATTAATTCAAGATAATAATATGTTGGAATTTTTTTTTGCTTTTGCCCCCCCCCCCCCCTCACAAAAAATATCTAGCTACGCCACTGCGTTTTTGCAACAAATCGAGGGGTTATGAAGGAAATTGATCACCGGAATAGTGATTTCAAAGAAACAGGCCTACACGATAAAATGATAACATCGTCTGAGTTGTAGCATCCTCTTTCCTCTTTCTCCCCAATTCCTGCCTCTCTCCATCACCTGTAACTATACATGCCTTTACTTAAGTCCTTTGCTTCATTCCTAAACTCGTCCCTGGTCCGTAATTCCCGACAACTCACCTTTTAATGGAACGTCCCCTCCCCCTCCCTTACCCTTTCTGTCCTCCTCCTCCTTCCCTAGGTCAGCCTGGCTCTATCTATTGCCTCTTTTCCTGTCACCGTTGCTTCTCCTCCCACCTTTCGTCGTTTCCACCTTAGCCCCTACAAGTTATTCGTCCCATCAATAGCCCCTTCCCTTTATCAAGCCAATTTCCTACTCTGCCTACTTTCCTCCCTTCTTAAATAACCTTTCTCCTCATTTCTCTGTTTCCGTTTTTCTTTATCTACCCTCTTATTTTCCTCTTTACCTCACTTCCTCTCCCCTTCTGATATGTCGGAGGCTAAATAATCAATAAATATCAAAAATAAATCTTTTAGAGTCAGAACATTGTAGAATCTTAAAGGTTAAATACATCACGGATATATTGCTAATGTTTTATGTCATGCACATCCATGCAGTAGACACATTTTTGAAAAGTCATACATTATATAGCTTTTGAGTATCAATAGATTTACTACGACGAGAAGAGTTATTCCTCCTTTTTCATTGTTTAAATCTAACCTTTCAAAGCAAACGTTCAGTGTAAATTTTGAGAGAGAAGAATGCTTTAAAGTGCGAATACTCATCCTGAACTAGGATGTTTAATAACTTTGTAATTTTCTACAATTTTTATCATTTTAAAGGTGAAAAGAGTAGAATTTCCTCATAAAAGGAGATATAAATCAACAACTGACATTAAATAAACTCCCGAAGGTATAGAATTATTGCCAGCATTAAAATATCATCTTAATTAGATATAATTCAAGTGGTTACGTCTCTTTCGATAGATTTACATCCTTTATTGAGTGTGCAAGTTTCTCCATTGATAAACCAGCACAGCGTGCTTTTATAGTTATAGATTGACATATTCCAAACCAAAAGTGTTTTATGCTCGAGTGTAATAAAAAATTGAATGAGTCTAGAAGGAAAAAAAATGTTTTGCGTTTTATCAGAAGACGTACAACCTCTGCTTTGTATCAGATTGTAATTCAATGTACGCTTGAACACACAAGAAGATACACAGAAGATTATTCTAATATTAACTTAACTTCATCTCGAGCGAGGATTAAATTTTCCTCTTTTGAAATATGAACTGCTTTTAGTTACAGGCTGAAACCTTCACGGTTTGTTATCGCACTAAGTATCACACTTTGAAGTTCGATGAACGAAGTTGCTTGTAATCCTCTGCGGCTATGGTTTTATGGGATTATTTGATCTCGAACTGTAAAAACTGACAAAGAGGAGAGAAATAAACTCTTCCGAACATTTCTATAAACCTCGCCTTCGCTTAGACGAGAATGATAATAACTTAGCTATACCCAAGAGTCTAACTGTTAATGCCAGTAGTATATCGGCAGACGTAGGCGATGGAAAGATATTTTACAAGGAGGAGGAGAGTGTTTGCCTTGAAACTTCCCCTAATTGACGAACAGTTCATGAAAAACGACATTTTTCCCCCGAAATCGACATTTTTGTTGAAGGTGGCTGCCGCCCCGACCCCGCCTTATAATCCTACGATGGCAGGCATGCATACAAGTGGTGTTCCAGCTCCCATAATCTGGATAAAATTTATCATTTCAAATTGTTGTGTAATTTTCTGAGACCATAGGCGTAAGAGCCATGGGGGATAGGCGCTCCAGCTAACCTCCTCCCCCGCTTTCTGAGGTTTCATCAAAACCATTTCTCTGGGAGAATATTGGAACAACTCGAGCAATTTTCTCGGTTTGCCCGACTTCAACGAGGGCAAAGAAGGTTCAACCCCCCTACCCCCAGAAAAATTCCTATACGCGTATGTGAGACATCGTAGCGACTAATGTGAGAAAAAGACTCATTTACTAGTTGCGGTGCTGTGTAAAGATTTGATTGATGATTAATTCATAAGAATGCAAAGCCAACATAGTTAGCCCTTTGTCTAAATATACCGGACAAATCTAACTAATCAAATGAATCGCTCGTTTCACGAAAATTCGCAATCTTACCATATACGGGTAGAGGTTCTTCTCACAAGACGTCAGCGCTTTTCAATTCTGCATGCTGGCCATCACACCTCATGCACAGAAAGTGTGGTATGGGAACGTCAAAGTGTCCAATAAACAGAGAGACGCGCAACGCAGTGACATAGGTGAAAAAAACCTCTGTACACACGAAGCTGAAACTTCACAGAATTTCATACATTGAAAGTGAGTGGCAAACAATAAATACAGCTACAAACCGAACTACCCCCCCCCCCCCGATCAAACCTCCAGACACCTTTGTTTCAGGCTATGTCGACACAACCCTCCGTCTACGATTTTAGACCTTTTTAGGCAGTGTACACTTGGCGCTTTCCCTACTAAGTATTAAGTCAATGGCATTTTGGAAACTGTTCTCCATTTTAAGCTTTACTAAAATATTACTAAGGCGTTCTTATCAGACGTAATTACCCCATTACCATTTACGGCAAGAGCAGGAAATCATTCCATATTTTTAACACTAACGAGTCAAATGGATAAGCAAATCGACAAGTTCTTCCGTAATGTCTCTTAAGCAATAATGCACTCACATCATATTCATCATATCATATTATTTCCTACTTCTAAAAGTAAAAGGAAGACGTTTTAGTAGACAAGTAACACATGCATACAATCCGCGAAGACCTCAATTTCAACCGGTTACGGCTTCACGAAAACCAAGATTCTTCACTCCGACGGAACCTTTTGTGTAGTAAACGTTACAAGGGAAATTTTCATTTTTGCTAATCTACATACAATGCAATAAGACAGTATAGTTGTCGTTGTCCTCTCGCAACTCGTCCCCGAGAATGCCTCATAACTGACTAATTAGACTCGTTAGACTAATGTGTGTTAAGAGTGTTGATGTTCAAGCAACTTGAGCAGACTACTAGAGATAATGCTTATGACTTATTTTATTTCCATACTTTTCCTCTCTTTAGTTATGATTTTGAAGAGCCATGGATGACATTGAAGAAGGACCATGTCCCGACCACGAGAAACCAAAGGGACCCCAAGTTGATCTTTCAGGTAATTCATTTAAACTTTTGTCCACTTTTTCATTTTATCTGCTCCAAGAAACCCGTGACACTTGCAGCATATAAAACGTCAATTCGAGCTTTAGTGTGAGACAATCTCTTTGACTGTATTCACTCCAAAAAGGACCGTTTTTCAAACCTCGCCTTTCTTTTGCTCTAATGGTATAGCGGTGTCGTTAGAGCCATCCCAATACTGTTACTTTCATCGCCACACTTGGATTATTTTCCACTCAGGTTACAAACAATAAGTCCTGACAGTGCTTACACACTTGCATCATAGTTAATGGCTAATGCAGGTTGCAAGGGAACTTTCTGCTACATTTCTGTGTACAATTGTAAGATACAGTGAGCTAAATACATTTCGCCTGGAAGTAGGTTGCGTCAAATCTTTTGATCAAGGTTACCAAACTTCTGGGTATTCAAGCATTAGCCTCCTAATTGCCAAACAAGAAGTGTACCCTCGTGCAGCCAGTTGAATTTGAAATAAACGAGTTAATACAATCGGGCCACGGGTTCGTCATTACTAGTTACAAAAAAGCCATTAGCCAAATTTAAATTGATCACGTATTTTCCTAAATGTCGTACAGTAGATTCTCATTTTCCCGATAGTGAAAACAGCATCACCGTGTTTACAGGCATAACCACACTCTTTGTGAAAGTTCGCTCGTATAAGCCCTAGTTGCACAACGTCAATATGCGCATCTGGAAGCTTCCCTTGATGAGTTGCATTTAGGATTACGAAGGCAATATGCACGCATGTTTGTTAATTCAAGCCATAAGGTCTGTACACATTTAAATAGTCTCACATTTGATGCCCAAAGCAGCGGAATGGTTCCTTAATCCCTAGGAAACCAAGAATACATAAATATTTGGATGTAAAGATAGCCTGCAATTGTATGGACTGCATAGGTCTTCAGAAATATTCTCCCTCCGTCTCTCTGTCTCCCTTTTATGCACTTCTATGTACCCTGTCTTTAGTGTTTTACCATACAGTAAAAGGGAGTCAGGTTGACACTTTTCGTTAAGTCTCTGTCTTCACAATTCCCGTCCAACAGCCGTTCGGTCATTCGCCGTCTTATGTAATTCGTAAACGTAAAGTATACTGTTCCACAGACTCGACTATCCCCTTGAATTTAAAACCTTTTACTAGTAACTCTGATAGCCCGCAACAAAATGTTATACGGCACTCTTCCAATGTTGCCTCCACTTTAATTACGTTTGGTCACCATGAAAGAACAAAGTACATACATGATTCAATATTTTATGTTTCCGCTCCCTTCGACTGGAATTAAGAAAGTAATTACTTTTTGGAAATTACGTTACGTTTGTACCCTATAGTGATGCATCTATAAGAAGTAATGGCAAACAGTTGGAAACTTCTCGAAAAAACCTTAATCTGTCCCTTTGGGAACTTATTTTGTTTTCGTACACTGTCGTGAAATGATACCAATACTGCCAAAGGTGTTAATCTTTTCGACAACAAGTTCTGCAGGCATGTGCCTTAAAGATGAAATGTTAAAGCTATTTTAAGAGGACTGTTAATCTTCGATGGGCCCAACTCTGTGCATGCTTGTTCTGATTATCTACTTGCGAAGAGAAGTTTAACCCGATCAAATTTTGCCCGGAACAGGGCAACAACTCAGGATTATGGAAGCTTAGGACTAAGAGAGAAACTTTAGATCTCCTCAAAAATTAATGTTTTTGTAAAGAAAACCTCATATTAATGAATTCATCTTGGTTGCTTTATGGTTAATGAAATATAAATTAGATGATCGTCTAAAATGCTAGATATTTTGTCAAAGTATCTTACTTGCAGTGTATGAAGACACTGTCGTCTGTGGATGTTCATAGTGTGTACATCAGTCTTACCAATTTACAGCAAACGCCAGATGAGGGTTTTTTAATTGGACAAGGCGGGTTAAGGCTGCTTGATCTGCTGCAATTGCTCACACTACTTATTCATGCATAAGCTGGCCAAGTGAACATTCATCCTTCTTCTAGCCTTTTCGAAGATAAAATTGCATTTATGCGCATTGCGCATGCGTTAGCCCGTTAAGTAAAGACCCTGAATATTACCATTAATCACACCGTGTACAACAAAACTCCACTTCTCTTTTCTGAGAAAAGTAGCTCTACAACGGATTAATTCATACATAGTCAAATAAAAACAGCAGTATCCAGTCTTGGAGGGGACTTAGGGAGGTGATACCTGATCACAGCTTAGCCAAGCCAAGTTCTATTAGCCTTAAATGACCTTAACTAAAAGTCTAGTGACATGAAAATGACAATATTCGCTTTTTTATGTAAGCAACATTAAAAGTGTGTAAAGTATTCACGAATCCCGTTAACATCCATCTAATATTGACCATGTTTTCAGTTTTTTTTATTTCAAAGCCTTCTTTTGAATAAAAAATAACTAGATATGCGTATCTGTGACGTGGAAGGAGGGACTCATTAGATATGTTTTGATGTTATCCATGGGCGTGGATCATGGGGGAACGGGGGGACGCGTCCCGCTCACTTTTTTGAAAGTCCAAAAAGTCCCCCCCCCCTTTTTCAATAATATAGCATAGATTACTAATTGACACTACATTTTAAAAGATAAATTGTCCCCAAATATGGCACCATTTGTCATATAGACACCTTCAAATTTCCCTTCTTTTCAAAGGGGAGGGGCATATCCCCTCCCCTTGGACCCCTCCCAGGATGGCGATTCACAAATGGTGAAAAGTCCCCCCCCCCCACACCTTTGGAGATGGATCCACGCCCTTGATATTATCTTATGTCTTTTCAACATTGATTTCAAGGCCAGTTGTATTACTGACATGCTGTAGGGTTTATATTGGAAGTTGAGTTGCTTATTGTGAACATGGCAATATTTCTCACCAAAGGGTCAACCAGCTGGCAAGAAACTGAAAGACAATTTACATATATAGAGCTAAAAAGAAGCACTACCAGCCTGAAAATAGACTCCACGTCATCTGATTTGCATAGATTATATTTTATTACAGAAATTGCCAAATTTTGAAGAAGTATATCTTGCAAACAGTGGAAAATGTTTAAATAGTTTCAACGGATCTTTCATTCTGGGATTTTATCTGTTAACTATAAAATCATCTCTTTTTGGTTACTTCTTTCCTATTTCATTTAGAAATTACTGGACATAAACGATGATTATTCTGGTTTTATTGTTATTTGTCACATTTCATTAACAGAGGTGTTTACAATAAATAATTTTAATGAAGCTCCGTTGTAATGATAAATTTACGAAGATAAACACAAAAATTTCGATTTTTTTCCAAATGTAAATCCAATTGTATATGTAAAATAGTGAAATAGTATCAAAATAAAAAAATGAAGTGAAGCTTTAAGCAAAGACAGTTTATAAATCAATTCAAAGTGTCACACAGAAAACCCATCGTTCACTGAGTTGTCATGGAACAAGACATAAGTATCAATTTGACAAAACTAGCAAAAGGTTCTAAAGTCGTAAAACTGTCACGATATTTCATTTATACTAACTTCTAACAAGAATGAATAACCACTTGGCGGTGGACGGTTGATTGATATACTTGTGACGGACATCGAAGTAATTGCTTGCTCAAAACAGCCAGGGTAATTTCTTGGCTAATTTGAATCGAGCATTAGGAGGAAATATGATGACTTCAACATTTCACGGTACATATTTGTTTGAAATATGTCCCTCCTGTCATGCCCAGAACAAGTGATTTGCCGGTTGCCAACCGTCTCTACGAATGCCTTAAAGGAAAGTTTGTCGAAATGAGTCGGTGATCTGATTGAATACTTCAAGTTTCTGTAAAAAGACCTGTCTGATTTTACCCGAGGCAGTGGTATAGTAGTTTGTCAAACACATCTGAAGGTAAATCTGTAGAGTTATGTTGTTACTTCAAAAGCCGTGTGAAGGAAAAGTCATAATTCCCAAAAGATTATTCCTGCACATTAATAGGATCAACAGGTAGGTGGCGCCCAAACCCTTCAGGTTAAGAGACGAAGTCTACAACCACGCTTTTAATAGTTTCACAGTAGTAATAACTAGCTTCAGGTCAACTTAAGTCATTTGAAACATGTGAGTGATGAAAACAAATATATTGGTATCAATATTCCCATTGGTATTAATATTCCCAAGGATTGTATCTTTTTCACTTTTTAGGTTAACATGAACTAAATAGGCCCCGTTTTATTTTCTTTCGTCCTTTTGACCTTCGTGGTGAAATCTTGAAATGTTCTGTATTCCAAGAACTTTTCAGAGTATGTGCGAGGGACGTAGCCAAGGGGGAAGCAGAGGGAGCGACTTCTCCCCCTTTAAGTGTCGAAAAAATGTTAAAACTGTGATGTTTTTGCAGGGTATTTTGTCAGTGCTCTTTTGATCTTAAATTCTCGTCAGCTCTGTTAACTCCATCATAATTGTAGGCCTCCTGACTGAGCTACTTTACATAATGCGTCACCCTAACCAGAAAGGATCACAACACACATGTTCGTATGATTCGTTGTTTATGAAGCTAAGCTAGCGCGCGTTTAGCAGTCGTACGTGATACGCGCTTCCTCTCAATAATTATTATAGGCCTACTACTATCACACTGCGATAACAGTATTTTTTAGGCCAGATATCTGACAATTCGAATAAGTAACGATCAGGACCAACTCCATCCCACTTTGAAGGAGCTCGGCAAGTTTATTCTCTTATCAAATTATCGACTTTCAAATCTACTCTGTTGAGGTTGGCTAAGTACTTTGTAAACATGGGTTGCTTCAACTTGTCCAGATGGTAATATTAGTCTTCCTTAGTCAGGGAATTTTAAAGATCATGTGATATCATATTACCAAGCAGATTTTTGCCTGTTTGAATTTTTTAACATGTTCTCAATTCAAGCAGGAAAAATTCTGCCGATAATATGATATATGATAATGATGAAATTGGCAAAACATTGCACCAGATTGCATCTAAGGACCTTCAATTGTTCAAAAATTTCTCAGAGGGGAGGGGGAACACCACTCCCCTTAGACCCCTCCCCCATATCAGTCACAAATGTGCTCCCCCTTGCAAATTCCTGGCTACGTCGCTGCCCCTCCCCCATATCAGTCACAAAAATGTGCTCCCCCTTGCAAATTTCTGACTACGTCGCTGGAATGTGCAGACTTGAAAAGTTGGCATTTAGCACATGGAAGACACATGTTAACTTAGGCACTAATAGCGTAACTGGAGGGGGGGGGGTCTTGAGCTCTCACAAGTCTCGAGCTCCCAGCCTATCTCACGTGAAAACACAAGAGTGAAAAAATAGAACCTCCTTCGTATTTGAAGCCCCCCTTCATGAATGATGAAGCCCCTCTTCGTCCCCATGGAAATTGTTTGGCTACACCATTGTTTGTTAGAGTTCGTGCACGCCTTCATTCTGCCAGGCTAATTCTGCGCACACAACGTACATACTTGTAGCGTTAACTATCTTCGTAGACTGTTCTTTATTGGGGTGCACCATGATTAACCACATGGTGCAGAAAGTTTATTTTGTCCGTACAGTCTGTTGCACCAGGGAGTTGACACTAGAACCAGGTGCGGATCCAAAGAGGGCTTTCCCGGCCTCAGCCCCCCCCCTTTTCGCCACATCAACAATAACAAATACGCAAAAATTAGCATAATGTTAATCTAGGAGCATATTCAAGGGGGCTTTCAGCCCCCCTTTTTGAAATTTCTGGATCCGGGCCTGAGAACGGGTTGCACTAAAATACTAACGTAAGACAAGGTGATGAACATAGAGTGTAACAAGATTTAACGTATGCGTCAGTTTGCCGCCGCAAAGGAGGAGGGGAGGGGGAGGGGCTGAGGAGGGCGACGGAGAGTCGGGAAGGAAGATTCACCTTTATACCAAACCACTCTATGTCATAGCATGTAGACCTTATGCAATGATGTCATATGAAGCCATGTTGAAGGGTTAGAGACCACTGCACGTACGACGTAGCCTTTGCAAGCGCGAGTAGTAGACTATCCATGGAAGTACTACCTCGGAGGTAGTACTTCCATGGACTAACGCGGGTATCCGACCGGTACACAGATCAGTTGTCTGCATTTGTTGGTGTAAGTTGCAATGATACGAATGATATTCGAGGGCCGCTTTCTGTTCTGTGACGTCATATTCATAAGGTCTATTTGGAAAAATATACTAAGTGCTTGCTGCAGTACGAGTACTGTAGCCCGCAAAGAGTGTAGATCTTTTAAGGCCCAGTCACATTATTGCGGGCAGGCACTGCGTGCAACTTGCGGGTGCCAATTTTTGCTGCCCGCGGCTCCCCGCAGATGGCACGGACCTGGCAGTATCTCGCCCGGATCTTGCCCGGACTTGCCCGAAGGTGCGCACGGAAGTCAGAGTTGCCCGCAGCCAAGTTTTGAACATGCTCAAAACTTGGTCCGGGTAAGCTGCGTGAATTCGCCTGCAGAGGGCCACGCAGAACACCAGCAGGAGGCCCGTAGAGGCCGCAAGTCACAGGTAATTAACACGCTTGAAGAAAGCAGGTTGGCCGTGGACCTGTCGCAATTTCGTGCCAGAGCGTGTCGGATGAGGGCATGCAGCGTGCGTTTTGCTGGCAAAGAACGGTGTTGGTACGGCCAACCTGCGTGTAGGCCGTCCTTTCTGCGGGCATGGAGCGAGGTATACGAGGAAAAGTGAGGGCATGTTGAGGACAATTTACTGCTTTCCTGCTGGTAATCTGAGGGCTGGCTGCGGGCAAGTTGCTGGCGTTCTGCGACTTCCTCTGCCATGTAGATAGTCCCCTCAGAGGAATTCCTTCAGTTGTCAGTCTGGTTTCGAAGAGAGAGGATCTCTCTGCAGGATGGCTAACAGGGCACGTATTCAGTATCAACTGGGCATCATTCAGGTACAACTCGGCCTCAAGCAGGTACAAGTGCAGCTACATCGCATCAGAAGGAGGGATCAGAGGAGGTGAAGAAGATGGTGGACCGGGGGGTGGTTGCGTCCCGAGAGACGCAGACGATTTGGATTGTACGAGCAGCTCATGGTGGAGTTACAGCGGGAGGGCGAGGGATTATTTGTGAATTTCATGCGATGCCCCCAGAAATGTTCGACGAACTTTTGCTGAGAGTGGGTACCCCGCATAACCAAGCAAACCTCATCGTTCCCAAAGCCCTTGGAGTCTGGACTGAAACTGGCACTTACACTGAGACATTTGACATCCGGTGCAAAACTACCACAGCATGTTCGGGCTATTCAGGGGTTTGTGGCCGGCTCTCCGAAGATAACGGAGAGCTCTCTCGGCCCTTGCTGCCCTTGGTGCGCTTCTTGGATGACTCCAAAGTTGACTGACGTGGCATCTTGACACTATGAAATATGGCTTAGAAGTGATGACCTTTCCACCCGACCTGTGTTTATATGCCCGTTAGCAGGTTAGCGGCACGCGCAACCCTCGCGCCATGCAGGCAACTCTAACGCAGGTGTCACGTAGCTGGCACGTAGTGGCAGTATGTGGCCCGAAGCTAACACGGACCAGTCTCAAAGCTCTCACGCGCCTGGCACGCATGTCACACGGAGCACACGCAAGACCCACTCAAGTACCACGCATCCAGCAAGCAAGTTCCACGCGAAACCCACTCAAATCTTGGCCTGCCCGCAGAAATTTTGCTGCGTGCATCAAAATCCATGCACGCAGCAAGCCCGTGTGGCCTGCCCGCAATAATGTGACTGGGCCTTTAGGAACGCGTAGACTCGAACGCTTATCGTGCTCAAGGTATCTCCAGACAAAATTATAGAAGCAATTCCCGCAGAGGGGAAGTGCCCCCTGAGCAGTGGTCGTGCCCCTCCCTGATCCCAAGCGCTTTGATGGAAACATATGTATACATAGGTGTTTGTTTAAAACTTTTGTTGCGGTCAAGAAATTGCCGACACCTCTTTAAATACATTTAGTTACGCATAAAGTATTGATTCGTTATAACTTTCAGTACGGTAAATTACATTGTTCGTTATACTGAACATTAACTCCAGCTTGAAATGAATAGCAACTTCACGTCGTGTGGCTGACCAACTAAATAACGTAGACAAATTCAAGCTTCGGGAGCCTCGGTGATAAGTATGGGAATTAAGTATGCTTGCTCCACACTTTTTAGGACGAAAACCCCGGATTTGTGTAAATACATCAAACGTTTGCGATAAAAATCAATTGTTTTCAATAAATATATTTCACTGAAAACTGAACAAAATGTAGCATCAAGTTACCTCCCAGGACGCTCAAATATTCCTTTTTGTCCAAGGGGGGATACACTTTTCCCCCTCAGCCCCCATTTAAGAACAGCATGATGTACGTCTTTGCGTCTTTTAACTTAAAAGATCTGCTCAGACTGAACAACTCACCTCACATTGACCCAGGGGAATCCGACTCAAAATCACCCGGCTGCTGTTTCTCCCTTAGGTAATTGTCAGATTTAGGAAAACAAGATGGCCGATAGATGTTCGTTACTGGCGGTGACTTTCAGCTTTAGAAACAACGCAGCATTTCTCCTTCGTGTTTTCTCCATTGTGGGAAATCATCATGTGTTCTTTAAGTGAAGAATATACTTAAAACCTCAAGATAGCGTTCGACCTGGCATTATTCTTGATAGGCTTTTAAGAGCATTCAGGCTACTACAAAATTATCTTTGTCGTTAGCAACTTTTATTGTTTCTCAGCAACAAGATAATATGATGTCACTTGGATGACTTGCCATAATTAGCTTCTTTAACTTTTTGTGTCACAAAAGTTAAGGAAAATCCATAAAATGTGATATCCTCTGTGGATTCTTTTTCCGATCTTTGTTAAACCTTACCAGTAATGTCGTTTGATTTCCTTTATCGCTTTTAACAAACATTTCCAAACGAGCTGTTGGGAGCGGTGTTACGCTCGTTGTCTTTTTTATTGATTGCTTCACACAACACATGTATGCCACAAGTCTGTACTCTAAACACGGTGCTTTTGCTAAACACTTTTTTGTCCCACTTTGTAAACATGTTCAGAGGCTAAACATTGTTTGGAAACACGTAAAATTGCTAAACATTTAGTGTTTAAATCGCTAAACATGTTTAGCAAATTAAACGTGTTTACAAGTGGGGGTAAAATAATTGAAGAGGCTGAGCATTTTGAGCGAAATTTTAATGAAACAACGTCAAACGTTTTCCCGAATAGGTGAATACACGCATGAGACTAGGGGCTGAAGCCCTCGTGAAAGGAATTGTTTTGTAAAGATGGTCAGTAAAAATATGGAACGATAAGAAAAGCAAAGGCGTAGGTAGCTGTTCTCGACTAAGGGCTGAACGCTATTTCGGACCGCCGTCTGGGGGGAGGAGTCTTAGGGAAGGGATGCCCCCTCCCCTTTGGAACTTTTTTAAATATTTGAAGGTCCTTAGGTGCAACTTGATACAATATTTGAGCAAATTTTAATAATAATTACTGCAATTTTTTTTACAGAGGGAACAAAGCAGGGGTTTTTGTCCTTGAATTAAGGGGGACGGAAGCACACTTCTGCCTCATCACATTTTGATAGGCTACATATGACACCACAGTAGCTACACCCTGACAGTACTGTACAAGTTGTCTCAAGCGTAAGAGCCCAAGTCAGGCTCCGAACTGTATAGTATATGCAGCATATTATAAAGTTGCCAGTGCTTAAACGGTCATTGTCGTCACGTCAGAGTTTTGGCCTCTCCTTCTTTTCCATTTTTATAACGATGAGTATTCATTGCTGATCAACTTTACTTTTCCAAAGCTTGTTCATTACTTTATTGCGTAAGCCCTGTTATATAGGCCTACAAATTATTATTCAAAGCCTAACAGCCACTCAGGAAACTAAACCGTGTTAGGCTATCCTTTTGGCAGTTGTTCTAACTTGTTTCTACGCCTCTGTCAATTACAGCTGCAATTTATCCAGAAATAACTTACTAACGTTGACAGATGGATGAGCACGGGGAAGCGTGTCTACTCGTCGGAAATCCCTTTTCCTTACAACAGCAGTTCTAAGCCAAACAAATAATATCATATTTAGGTCACGGCATATTCTTCATAGCAGTGTAAACATTCTGGAATAAACTCCAGGGTAATGTTATGTTATCTGACTACTTCATAGCAACACCCCTCGTTCTGATGGATGGAGTGCGTTAATACGAGTATGCAACCAGGTGCGTAGCCAAGGGGGCGAAGGGGCAGCTCCCCTGAGCATATTTTTGGTATTTTTTAATGTTTATTTTTACAATATTGCTAGTGTTCCCCTATTTATATGCGGTGAATAGGCCTGGGAAGTGCCATTTCCAGCGATCTGGGAGGCATTTGGGGCCAAAATTTTCTTGCGCTTTGCGCCAACCCATGGTGGCGCGGAGCGCTGAGAGTCTGTCTATATGGGCTTCGTCCCCCCCCCCCCTTGACAAATTCCTGGCTACGCCCCTTTATGCAAACCTGAATGCAAAGAAATTACAAAAGCCAAACGCACGGACGCATACACACCCAAACTACAAAGCAAGTACTGTGTGTTTGTGCGGCGCCAGTAAATCTACAATTGGCGTTCCATACGTAAGCTGCTTCAAAGAACAAAGATGAAGAACCGATCGGCCCAGTCGTTTACAGTTGTGGAACACACATAAAACACTGCACAATCTTAAGTTGTTTCATTTAAAACTTCAATATACTTGGAAGAATTTGGACCAAGACGTATCTGACTCATATTGTCTGTGGCAGCCTGGCTATCGGCTCCCTTTGGTCTCTGCCATGGACAGGCACGTAGCCACGGGGTGGGGGCCTGAGAGAGCAAGTACCCCCTACCCACAACTTTGAAATGAATAGTTTTTAACATAAAATACAGAGAAATGGAAGAAAAACTCAGTAGGAAAAATGGAAAGCATTGTACGATTTGGCATGTTAGATCCTTTTGTGTCGATGTGCCCCCCCCCCCAACAAAGTTGCTCTGGCTACGGTCCTGGAGACGCGGGGAGGTTTTTGGTAGCAATGAGCTGAACAAAAATCCTTGTTCTCTACCAGGGCAAGTTAGGGAGACAAATATGAGACTGTAAGGTTTAGTGAAACTACTTTACTAGTAGAATAGGCCCTACATACCCGATAATTAAGTCATTGATATGCAAAGCTTATAAGTCCAGTCTTGAAAGGGGACTGCATGGTCGTCATTTTGGCAAACAACACTTTCAGAGATTGAGACTCGAGTTGCGTCTGCGCTTATTAAATTATCGACCATTTGTAGCACATCAAACTATTTTAGGCAGTATAAATTCAATTTGTACATTTTAGTTTTCATGGTATTCTCATACATCGCTGTTGAATTTTCCGTACGCCCCCACAAAAAACTGTGACCTCCAGTCACCTTTAGATGAGACAAGTTGCTCACGATTATTGGTACCAATAAATTGTACCCACAACAGAATAAATTGAAGAAGGCTGTCGTTTGGTGCTCTAAAGCTGTTCGCTTCCTAGCACTGTCCCGCCTTTGTAGCGCTGTCCCGCTTCCATTGCACTGTTCCGCTTTCATCGCACTGTCCCGCTTTCATCGCACTGTCCCGCTTTTCTAGCAATGTCCCACTTTCCTATCATTAAGGACTACGAAGAAAAATGATTCCGACCACAACGGCAAGGATCTTCATTATTCATGGACTAAGAAAGAGCTTGAATGATACCTAAGCTTTCATTGGACCCCCAAATTCCACTAAGTTGATAATGTGGAAATAACTGAAAAAATTACAGCTTTAGCTCATGAGCCTGGCTTCTAGGGGCTACTATCTTCCACAAATCCATTGAGTAATTTGCCAAAGCTCGAAAAAAAAATCAAAGTTGCTTTAATCAAAAAGCCTGGAGACCCGCTTTCACCCTATCCACCCCTTTGTCATAAACCATATAACAACAAAATGGGCTAACAGTTTCCTTTCAAATCTTATTTGATGCTGTTTTCGAAAACATTCACTTCACCAAACCTGGATTCCAAATCATGAGCAGCTCCCCGTGACGACGAAGTTTTAGTACTTCATTTATGTTTGCTTGACTGGAAGAGTTTAACTCTGTCAGCTAGTAACATAATTATTATAGGAGGTGGTGACAAATGTTTGCCCTGAAATTTTCACTAACCGCAGGAGAAAAACCATGAAATGAATTTTACCCTAAAAACCACCTTTTTTTCCTTGACATTGACCATTCTGGGGGCTCAGTATGCTTCAGCGTCAACAGCTTCTCAAAAGTAGGGAGCACAAACTTGAAGAAAATAATTCAAGCGTAAATGGCAAAGCCCTAGCAACGAGGGATCCCGGGCCCTCTTAAGGGTCCGGAGAAAAATTGGATTGCAGAAGATCTGTGGTGTAATCTGAGGCCTTTCTCCACCATTTTAATCCATTAAAATCGTTTCCATCATTTTCGAGCTTGATTTTATGGAATCAGCTATTTTGTAAGCTTCGGAATCTAACATGTACCTGCTATATTGATTTCGGTTATGAAAAATGTGGGGACAAACGATATGATATCCCCTCCACTTTCAAAAGTGGGGAACATGTCCCCTGTCCCCCAACTGTTGACCCCCATGCTCATATATACTTTTATCATAATTGTGGCAAGTTTATATAGCAATTCTCTTCAAACTGAAGCTGATTCGGTGAAAGTGCAATAGTGAAACCTGCGTGGAAGAAATGAAACAAGCCTTTTTCTCTTTTACCCTGGATTTACACTAACCCTGATCATCAACTCCTCCATTTTCAGGGGGCATATTCATCAGACCCCTCCTTCTAGGTGCACCACTATCTTGTTGGTTACGTAGGTTGCGGTCCGATGTATTAGGGGATGTAGGGCCTGAAATGGTATATTTATCTTTCGTCCACTACCCATCCAGGTCTTCTCTCTGTTTCTGTTCTCTCTTTCCCCCTTTCTCTTTAGCATTTCAATGTCCTTCGGTCAATTTATTAGGCTACTTGTAAGCCTGTAAATGAAATATGACCTTCGGACAGGCAACATGTAGGCCTGCGTAATGATTCTATAAACTTGTTCGAACTGCTTAAGCTGAAAGAATAATTAAGAGGGATTGGCTGGCGGATTTTAACGAACGCTTGATCGGTCAATAACCTACAAACACGACCCTTACTATTACGTGGAATAAACATCGATGCATGTAATGCCCTACATTGATAAAAGAAGGAGATAAATCATTGCAATTGAATTGAGTTTGACAAAATTTAACGGTGTTATTGTTTCCAAAGAAGTCTAGGAAAAAGCAACTGATTTGTTTGACGGAATCCATTTTGTTGTTCATTCGTCAACCGTTTTCTGTAGCTAGCTTCGAAGGCATTTTGGATCTATTGTTATGACTACGGAATAAACATTCGCTACCGTTACTTTCCTTGAGGTCTAGATTAAAAAATCGAAAGTTACAGAAGTTGATTTCGCATGAAAACTTTTTGTCATTATTTTACTTTATCTCTCTCTCATTAGGGTCTGGCGGTATACCGGTTTATTCGAATACAGTCGGTGTTACATACATAAAGCCATACGGTAATATATTGTACACAGAGCTTAACATATTGAGCTTAACCTGGGGGTCGGAGATGACAGTCAAGTTTTTAATAGTGCGTTGTGGGATCCTTGACTAAAAACACCGTCGTTGAACCGCGCTAACTTGGTAGGCACAGCACCACTGCCTGAGGGTGGGGGCTTCGGAGCGAAGTGTACTGTTTCAGAGGTCAGGGGACAAGTAAAGTAAAAACAAAAGGAAAAATTTCGAAACATTCAAAATCTATTTTGCTCCATCCGGAGATTTATTCTGAAACCTGACTGCCTGAACGGATGAAACAAGCTCAAGGCTCCGAAGGTCCTGAGGGAGCGCTTTAGGGTTCCTGGTGGGATTTAGGGGTAACGCCCCGGTGTGTTCCAGGGGGAGAAGCCCTCGGATATTTACAAAATCCAGAGCATTAATGTGAAGCATTTAAGTTCTTCTGAAGGACATTGGATGAGCACTATCCAGGGCACAGAAATGATTATTCGACCATTTCTGGTTGTTTGAACGGTCTAGAGACAAAGCTCTAGAAGGGGCCAGGGGGAAAGCCTCCAGAATCCCTGGAGTATTTACAAAATTTTGAGCATTAGAGTGAAAAGTGTAATTCTTTACACAGGAAATAATTGGTTGCGTACTATATTGACCACAAAAATGGAAATTTTACCATACCTGTAATTGCTGGCCCTGTTCGTACTTAAATCTGATGATGCAATGGCTTGTGGGCAGTGGGGTACATAAGGTCACTTTTCAGGGGAAAACGGTTTTGTTTTTCGTTGAACACTACATCGACTAGGTCCAAATACGTGACACTCAAAGACGACGCATGGAACTTATCTTTATAAGACTTGTAACGGCTGCAGATATTAGTAGAGGAGGGCTCAAGTTGAAATGACCCAATGGTTCAGAAGACGCCCGTTAACCAGTGGCGTAGCTACGGGGGGCATGAGGGGCACGTGCCCCCACACAAAGCTGTGCCACCCTAGGTGCCACCTACGGAAAATTTTGGAATGTACAGTTTTAGATATGTTAGTCCTATAGAGAGGGAGAGAATTCAGAAACTGTGCCCTCCCAGGAAAGGTTCGTGCCCCCAGTGTCCCCCTGCTCAAAAAATCCTGGCTACGCCACTGCCGTTAACTCGTTGAGCTCTCCCGTGGGCAGGTGGATGTGAATCATTTCACTATCTGAGTATGGCATTGAATTCGCTCTAAGCGGACCTCGAAATTGGAACTTGATTATTAATTTTGTAATTACATTTGTACCAATGGCTAGTGAATTTGATGGTGCAAGGGAACTTTGGGTGGACAAGGTGAATGCTGATATGGGAGTTGCATTGAAACAATAATACTACTCAAGTTGTCTGAAAGGAATTGGCAATGGTGCAACTATCTTCGATGGGTACCAGCGAAGCACGCCTGAAAATAGCATTTTCAAGAGTGCAGAATTTTTACGTCATCTTGCATCACAAAAGTTATCAAAGTTACATGAAAATGCCCTGACTTCTTTCCGTTTCTTGCTCCATTCGCTCTTTCAGCAGTCGGTAATTTGAGTTACCCTTCCCAATCAAAACTGTCACGGGCTTTCCTCGGCAGGTATGCTACCGCTTGTGGTTAGAGATGATATGTGATGGTAGGAGTTGCATGGGGCGTTGGAAAAATAACCTCGCTACGGCTGACAATGTAAGATAACCATGTACGATGGATACGCGCAAAACGCGCCGAATATGGTACTTTTGAAGTCATTTAACTTAATTAATGGTTTTCACAATATTCAAAAGTCATCAATTTGATAACCAAAAATAGTAGTACAGAGCATATTTTTGTAATATTTTTTAACATCTGGGGGGATGTTTGTGTAGACCATCCCCCTTGTCATAAAGTGGGGAGGGTGATTCCCCCCCCCGTCTCCTCGGGATTTCCGCCTATGCCTCGCGGAGTGGACTCGGTTTGCTCAACCCCTCCTTAAGGCTTCCCTCTTAAGGCTTATCCCATAGGGGTATGACTGAAGGAGGAATGTGCTGTACAGTTAGTGGGTACCGACCCAGATTGGAAATTCTCGTAACGATAGTCCCTCTTTCAATTTCAAAAAAAAATGTTTGTTCACCGCAATCCCAGTCTGTACTGTGCTGTATTGGCCAAGACCTTATCTGCTGAGTACACTTTTGTATGTGATTTTAATGCATGCCTGCTACAGTTTCCTGTAATCTGCTGTCTGTTATCAAATATAGGTTAAACTACATTGCATCTGGACAAGTCATCATAGACCTTATTCATTGACGTCACACTGACGTCATTTTGAAGGAAAACAATGAAGTACACGTGCACGAACGCTTAGACTCCGCACGCGCGTGTGGTAGACTTACGCGCGTATACGATTGGTTGACAAATCATCTGTCTGCATTTGTTGGTGCAACTTGCAATGATACGCGCTTGTCCTCCAAACGAGGGAGCACTTTCAGCTCTGTGACATCATATGCATAAGGTCTATTGACTAATCAGAGTGACTTGTATTCGAGGGTATAGTTTGAGTTCATGTAAATCACAATGCAGTCTGCAATTACGAAGAAGTATTTCCGAGGGTTCCTAAATACGTTTGCATGAGGTGATGCAAAAGCACAGTTCCCCGAATTTTTAAGCTTGTGTGCCCCAAAAGTAGCCTATATTTTGTCCGAAAATAGCTCATTTCAGTCCGAAGGGGAGACCGCAGCTAACCTGCCCCAACCCTAACCCTAACCCCCTTCGCTTATACCCCTATAATGCAAGAGCATCCTTCACGGTGCAAATGGTTTCCCTCTCAGTGCGACATGACTTTGGGCATGCTCTGTCAGTAACTCAGTAAGTCCTCGGTTAATGGCGAAGTATCGATATCCTATACAGCATCCAGCGTCAAAAATGACACATTGCAGCTAAAGTGAATGACCGTCCTATCATAGTTTTTACAGTTTGAAAAAAAAAACGTTTCAAAGAAGGGAATCGTCCGCAATTCCGTGGTATTTTTTTAACCTTTAGAGGGCAGCAGAAGAGGTCCCTAGATGGATTGCATAGATTCACTGAACTTACACTGAACACCTTCATGCAGACATTTAACCACGTATCATGTATTCTGACTTGGCGCATAGTAGCAACAAACTCCGGTCGAGAAATTCACAGAGAAATCGACCATTGCACAATTGACATCTAGAAAATAAGAGCTCTTTAAAGGAAAAGTGCAGTTACCCAAATTAGAATTATTATTGACTTTTAGTATACAGTATTTATGTATGGAAACATCACGATATGATACTTGAAAGAGAAGTAAGATATTTATCAAATTTAGATTTTACGAAATTAATATGGGCGACTGCTTGTTACATTGAAATGTTAAATAGTTAAAGTTGTACTTTATTTTCCTTCTACATGTGTAGGTTTTAATTTTAGGTTGCTTTTCGTCCAATAATAACACTTATGAATAAGAAAAAAAAAATGACATGGGGAATATTTTTGCAAAAGTTGCAATTTTCAAAGATCAGTTTTGTCACTGCGATACGGACGCTTTTACTTGTTAGTGGGCACTTTCGTACTAACTTAGAAAAGTGCAAGTGAGTGCCCCCAAATTTCCTTTTTTTTTTTGAGGGGGGTATCTTGGTATCTTTTGATAGTCAATTGTAATATAGACGACCTCAAAGATGATGTGGGACATTTGTTGGCTCGTTTGGTAAATAAATAAATAAATAATAAATAATATTAGAAAAGGGAATTTAGACTATGTTTAGGTTGGCAAAATTCACAAATCAACAACTGTCCAGTGAAATGGGAAGGGACGACATAGATATTATTGCAATGAAAAATGAGGTAACTCATTGAGCAGTCTTTAAAATGTGATTTTTCGACGCCCGTTGGCGTAACGTACCCTCTGATACACTCTAAATGCAAAAGAGTGAAATTCACTCCAAAAGAGACTGTACTTTGGGACCACTCCTAGTAAGAGTGGATTTCACTCGGGGTGGAGTGAAAATTCACTCCAAATAGAGCGATATCTCACTCGCATTGAATGACATATCGCTCTACTTCAAGTGAATTTTCGCTCCACCCCGAGTGAAATTCACTCTTACTGGGAGTGGTCCCAAACTACAGTCTCTTTTGGAGTGAATTTCACTCTTTTGCATTAACAGTGTAGTATACCAAGATGATTGTAGGCCCTACCTGTATACGCCTTTCTTCTCATTGGACAGCGTGATTTTAATAGTTATGTCAAAGTTCAATGTAATAACCACAGTTTCATACGTCCGAAAGGCTCCAGCACCATAAAAATCCAAAGCAGGCATTTGAAAAATAAATCGTTTTCTTTGGTGAGAGGAGGTGGGGTTGTTTGTTGCATAGGCCTATTTAACTGTCCAATGCCATTTTAACATGCTGAAATACTTCATTCTAATGCTCGCAACATTGTGAATACCCTAGCGCTTCTTCAAGCTTCTACCCCTGGTCCCTGTATTTGCCTCTCGACCCGCACTCATCAAAGTCATTTAATTACAGGGGCGCAGAACCTAAACTTTAGGGTGTGACACATTTCGTCCTAAACCTGCTTCCTCTCGTAACAAATCCTGGAAGCATAATATAAGAGTGATTACTTACGTCTCTTCAGCAAGAATACTTATTACAAAATTAACTCCGAAGGCCCTGCAGAGTATAGTGATGAAACTGTATTTGCAAGATCTTTTTTTAATATTACGGAAAATCTTTGAAGCAGCACCAATAAGTTATACAAGATTATCTCCCAAAAAGTTTTCATAATGAAAATGATTTGATTTTTGCTCCGAAATAAGTATGCAAAATCACACAGCAAATCATGTAGTGTAGGGTTAGAGGTAGTATGCTACTTTACAGTAGCCTGATCAAGTTAAACTTAACAAATCAAGATTTTTTTGCAATTTCACTTTATGTGTAATGCCTAAAACCATAACTGCGTTCCTAATTAGAACTTATTTTGTCATACAAATTGATTTTTCCCTCAGTTTTTATTTTCAAACATTAAACTGTCCAACATCCTTCTCAGGCATCATGCTTTGCAGTCTGCAATGCACAACAATGAAAAATCCAAACACCTCTGTGTTAAGAACCCTATTGTAATGCGAGCTGCCATTGCTCTCCAAACAAAAATCGCACGGTTCGGGCTTTGAAATCAGTCAGAGATCGATCGATGCGGGAGCCACTGCGTTTCCTGTAAAACGCTGTCACAACGCGATTTCGGTGTGAACCCTTCCACAGAAGTACGTACAAATCATTTGCTTTGCGGATCCCGCCGCCCCCCCCCCCTCCCGGCAAAACGCAGCAGATTTCGGTTTCGCACCTCTATACGCTTTATTCTTCCTCGGTGGTCGAGAGTACGAAAACGAAAACGAGAACGAGAACGAGAACGAAGGTTTTCACTTTAGTTTGATACGGTACAGCACAACATTAATATTATCATCTGTACATAGTTTTCACTAGTTAGGCTATAGTTCAGAGTGATTACAAATTGAGTCTTGCGAGCTTTGAAGCAGCATACAGACATAGACAAAGCTTTATAGAAGCTTTACTATACCTATAAGAAGTCTTTTTATTACTATAGACCTTCTTTACCCCAAGTTGTGACTGGAATGCTATCGATGCAGACATCCATGGGATGGCACCGTGGTATCATAAGCATAGTCTAATCAACTAAAGTCATCCTATCACGTGCGTAGCCACCTTGAGTAACCTTTCCAGGTATGAAATAGAATATGAGTCATGTGTAAATCAATGTGGGAGGCGAGCAACTCTTTCAGACTGGTATCTCAGGTTTATGACTAAAAACACAAAATATATCTTGACTTTTATATCAACTTTGACCCTAAGGTATGACGCCGAAATTGATTAACGATACAGGACCTGGGAAGGGGCGATTACAAAGCAGTTAGATTGTGACCTGTGTTTAATCTTCCCAAACACAGAGGTTGATAAGGAAAATCTTAAAATATCGAGACATCTTCTTGGCAAGGTATTAAATCATTCCATTCGAACTGGGAGGGAATTTTTCCTTAAATTAAATAAAACAAAATAGTCAATGTGTCACTTTCATCCCTCAAGGAATTCTGAAGAATTCTGGTTCTGATCGTAACAATAATAAAAGGGGACGTCGCTTCTCAGCAGGTGAGATATGTTCGTAGTTTGTACGTGATCAAGAAAATAACGTCATGATCCCAACTTAGCTTCAGCTTCTTGCATTAAGGAACGCCACGTAGCCCCCAGTAACTCCCACGTTGTGTGCGTATATATGTGTGTGTACGTGCATGGAAGTACCACTTAAGAAAGTAGTACAGTGGGTCACTCCCGTGTAGAATTTGCGAAGTCTGCCTAGGGGCAAATTAACTGCACCATTTGTGTCCTTGTAGTCTTAAACGACTCCCACAATGTTGGCTTAACAAAAATCTGTGCCCATTCAGTGAGGGAGTCGTCTCCGTTGTCTGATATGCTGGCTGTGAGGGGGAGGGGAGGGGTATGCTTACCACAAAACACTTCTCAAGGGGGTGGAAGGTGTTTTGCTCTGGATTTTGCCTCACTGGAAAACACCTATGACGTGCATTTTGTCCTGTTAAACGATATGTTTTGCCCTGAAAACGACGAGTTTCATTGATCTAGAGTGGGGCTACTGACCCCTCAGACCCCCACCTTATATACGCCTATGGGGGATGGCGTGAAAAGAAGAGCAATTAGCTATGAATGTAGTTATGTTGAAGGTTGAATTCTTTGAGCAGACTCAGCAAAGTCTATACTCCCACATACTATGTAATAAGCCTATAAAGGTAAGTTTCCCCCGAAAAAATCAGTGACGTTCTCGCCGGTTCCATTTCATAGGCGGATTCAGTCGCAGGTCCGTAGCCAGAAAAGATGTTGAAGAAGGAGATATAGCTTTAATGAGGAGCAAGATACTGTACAGGGAGAGATATTTCAACAACTGTGCAAAGTATAAAAGTATTTTTCTCACAAATTGTGTAAGGGGCGGCATCCCCCCCCCTGGTTCCCTTGACTACGGGCCCACTGGGCATCACTTTCGATCCTTAGCCAAGTAAGATAAGCCCATTTCTTTTAAGTAATTACGGGTTTTTTTCATGGAAGTTTGTTTTCTCTTGCTGTTAGTACTTGCATAACATTTTTCTAATGTCCTGACGTAGTATCTCTTGTCAGCAATGGAGTAGGGAAAACAAGCCAGTGAGCCACAACTGGAAAAAAAGGCCGTGGTCGTCTCGACTTGAACCAATTGGTTGGAAACTGGGACGTGAAACCTCATCTAACTATCTAACTTATCAGCATGGTCGTACACAGAAAGAAGCAGCAAGGGCAGTTGTCCCCGAAATTTTCAAAGTAAATTTATATCACATCGATCTTTGAAATCTTTGATTATTAAAATTGTCGAAAGATCGTGTGATTTCCAGCAATATGGGAGGATTTTTGGCGTTTCTTCTCGATACAAAAACGCCAACGGACGGTGGCGCTATGCTGAGCCTGTTACCCCTGTCCCCTCCCTTCCTCCCTTACCCCCTCCCCTCCTCCCTTGAAAAAATTCTGCGTATTCTGCATCTGGTCCTGAAATTATATATTAGCTACATTATACTCAAGAAAACTGTATGTTTTCCTTCGAATGTTCCAAACTATACCTACTCATATTGTTAACCTCCTTATGTCACGGTCGCCACCCTTTTTCCTTTCCTGGTGGTGACGACTCCATGGGGTGGTGGTGGTGGTGCAAATAGATGCTTTTCTGCTGGATACAAAGTCCCCAGTGAACAATAAATAACCTCACATAAAATCAGCGGTGTTTAGGACCCTATCGAAAAAGCAAAGTAGTAGGAGCCTGGTGGCCGGGGTGGCGGTGGTACTGGTGGCGACGGTGGTACTGGTGGCGGCGGTGGCCGCGGTTGCGGTCTAAGCTGTAGCAGTAGCAGACGTCAGACAAGTAAACTTTTGTCCATTGTAGGCTGTTGCATATCTTTGCAACAAATTGATAGTGCCAGGCCTTGCAAACAGAGATTCACAGTTACACGTCACGGTTAGTACTTTGCTTTGATATTATTGAAAAATCTTACAAAATAAGTAAACATTGCCAAGGACGTGGATCCATCCCCAAAGGTGTGGGGGGAGGGGGTTGGTCTAAAAAGGAAATTGGAAGGTGTCAATATGGCAAATGGTGCCAATTAAGCTTTTAAAATGTAGCGTCAATTCGCAGTCTATGTTAATATATTACTGAAAAAGTGTGTGTGTGTGTGGGGGGGGGGGCTTATGGGAGATGTCCCTCCCTCCAAAAAGCGAGGGGGACGCGTCCCCCGTCCCCCCCATGATCCACGCCTATGAGCATTGCATTTAAAGACGACAAAAGGCCACAATTCTATCCTTTCCATTATCACTTTCTGATTATCGTGTACGTTCAGTATTGCAGATGATACCAACCTGCTATACAATAATTGACTTGTAGCTTGAACATGTACCGTACTCAAGGGTGGTATTCGTGTAGGTTTGGCATCTGGTCTGAATGTATGTCACTTAAACTTTAGAGGACAAACATTTATTTCGATAAAATGAGTTGTAATCTCATTTTACAGTGGGGAAGCACAACGATTTGCATTTATATTAAAAGGAGCGCTGTTCTAAAGGAAGAATTGAGATGAAGTAAAAAGAGAGCGACTGTAGGAAGAGGAATTAAACGAATAAACAAGACGTTCATTCTAGAACATCGATCATATGACGGTGTCCAGACTCAACTCTGTGGGTATCATATAAGCAACTGTGTGCTTCTGAAAAAAGTGGAACATCAATCCAGGTTAAGAGGTTAACAGCTGTTTGGTAATGTTGAAACTCTTAACGAATATTAATCGCGAATAACTTGAGGCCTAGCCATTTGAGAACATAGCTCTATTTTACAGACTGAGATATGATCCGAAAAGTTCCTGCAACCTCTGTTTTGAGGGGCAAAATGGCAAATTCCTTCCGTTCCATCTGATTCAAAGAACTAGGCCATTTATTACGTTTACCTTGTCACCAGTGCAGGCCCGCATAGTCAGAGAGGCAGGGAGCCCCTAGGAGACCCTCCTAAAAGTTTTGAGAACAAAAATAACTATTACCTTAATACGTCTTAGCATGTTCTGCTTCCTCTGAAAAATATTTCACCCCCTGGAAGCTATCTCGCCCCCTTCAGTGCCTTGTCTGGCTCCGGGTATGCACCAGTATTGTAGTCGAGGCAACAGTTAAGACGCTGAAGCCACACGGTCGGGGCCGTGACGGAGGCCAGCCAACCATGGGCGTGGACGCGTCCCCAAACGTGGTGGATCACCACAGGCACGAAATAACAATTTCATCATGGATGAGGACCTGAGAATGCGAGGAGGGGTCTAGCTGTTCTGAAGGTGCCTAGGCTCAGCGCAAAGCTCTCTTCGAGGCCATGAGGTCCAGGGACAACCATCGGGGTTGAGGGCTGAGGCTTCTAAAAATTTTCGAATATTGTAATTACAAAATTTCGGGCATTAGAATGAGTATTTAAGCGTCTTCAACTGATGAATGCTCTCTACAAAGATTTCAAAAATCACATTATACCGATAGCCTACTTTATAAAAGACTACTTAAAGGTGATCAGTCGTCTTGAAATATTCTTTGTGACGTCAGCCTTTTCTTGACATGTTTCTGCAGTCGTCACTGTTCAAGGATACACCGTACAAGTAGCTATGATGACATCGGTATAGCTAGTAGGTATACAGCTACAAGCCGTCTCTTCTTGCTTACCGATTAGCTATACCATGCTTGTACGGTGTATCCTTGAACAGTGACGACTGCAGAAACATGTCAAGAAAAGGCTGACGTCACAAAGAATATTTCAAGACGACTGATCACCTTTAACTAATTGGCTGGTCGATTTGATAATGCCGGGAGAAGCCATCTGACCAACAGCTTCTCGAGGCCCCAGCACTGCATTTTTTAAAATATTAACTGAATGCAAATCTCGATTTTTGTTCGTCTGTAGCCGCAAAATTTCTTACAGTGAAATTCTCAGGCAGAAAATGTCATTTTTTTCTGAAATATCATGTCTGCATTCCAAAACAAAGTAAATTGTTTCATCTACAAAAATTGATTGTTATATTTATGTTTGACTCTGGTTAAACTTTGAAACACACTCTAAACTATATTTTTGCTTTCCTAACGAGATCAAGACCGTCAAGTAGTCAAAGAAAACACTATCGCCTTTTATTACGTCGTAAGAATCAATAAAAAGAAATTGTATCAATTAGACTCGAGATTTTCTCACCGTATGATGTCCCAAGTGTGTTGATTACCGTACGCTACAATCGGATGAACACTAACAACTCCTTTGAATTTTTTCTAATGATTCAGTTATAGCAGGGTCCATTGTAGTTTTTAAATCTTTTCTAAAACTTGCAAATACCCTCATTGGGACACCTTTCTACCTTTTCAAAATATTTCTCCAATTAAACAAAATAGGGAGAGAGTGTTGCCCAAGATAAATTAAACTAGCGTGAGTCTTCAAGGACATTTCTTGAGTACCACGGGAAAAAGGAAACGAAAAAATTGTTGGCGAATTTAAACACAATAATGAAAATGCCCTGGGAAACCAAGAACCTTTATAAGCACCAATTACCCAGTACTTTCACCCGTCAATTTTCCTTTAAGTCACGTGACACTTCAAATTTCTCGACCTTGCAGAAGTATTTCTAAAACGTCCCTGTGAGGTTGTCACGTTTTTTGAACGTTTCTTGGTCAATGAATGACAGGTAACTAATTTAATTAAACTTCAAATGAACAACAATCCGCATGCGCAGCTGAGCGTTATTTCAATCTTTAGGAACAATTTGCGTTGATTTTCCAACCCTCACCCCTTGGGCTTTATGGAACAATGTGACAACCCAGAAGTAAAGCCACTTTTCTTTCGTACTGAACGTAGTGAAATGCCGTATAATATTTTTGTATTATTCGAAGGGTGTGCATTCGATAAACGTGCGGAAGAATGTCCGCGGTTCTCCCTAAAATAATTTCAGCTCAAACCAGCTAGGCCTATACAGCTGTTATGTTGGAGCTGTTGCAATCAGCCTGCACCGTCGATCTATCCTTCTAACACGTCTGCGCACAATTGTTCAGCGTGCTCTCAAGCATTCAGTTTTCGACAGATTTTGATGAAACTTGGATATAATCATCAATGGATGTGGTGTGACTTTTGGCAACAGGAAGGGGAGGTCAAAGGTGATTTAGGGGTCAAGACAGGCTATTATGTGAAAATTTCAAAAAGCTATCTCCTTTTTCGCTGAGCACGTTATGTTCTAGAAAGTTGGTCATACCACCCATCACTCAGTAGTGCTCTGTTCAGTGTGTACACAAATTTCGGATACAAGATCGTTTAAGGCCTTAGACCTTAGAGACAAATGGGGGAAATCTTTGATTGGGAATTTCTTTGTAACTATAAGTCGCATGGAATCCAAACTTGGTGTGTGTAATCACCATTTTTGCCAAATAATGTTAAGGTCATTTGGAGGTTATCAGAGGTCACTTGAGGTCAAAGTCTTTTCTTGTAACTTTGTAACCTAAGTAAGGATTGCACCTAAACTTGGTAGATGTAGTTACTACCATTTGGCTCCGAAAAATCTGAAAGCCATTTCGGGTGACCAGGGGTCACTGGAGGTCAAATTTGCAATAATTGTTTGATTTGCGTGAACATAAAGTGTCAAAAATTTGGGAGGCAAGTTTGAGGTCATCGGGGTCATTGGCAGGCCCGTAGTCAAGGGGGCCAGGGGCAAAGCCCCCCATGTTTTGCCCCCAGAGAGTTTGAATCTTACCATTGACTTAACACATTTGTACACATTTGGCCCCCCTGAAAAAATTTTCGCCCCCCTGGAAAAATTTTTGCCCCCTCCAGTACATTGTCTGGCTACGGTCCTGGTCATTCGAGGTCAAATTTGCAAAGATTGTTGGAGGTAGTAGATATAGGCCTATTCAACATTTTTATGCCAAAACATGTGGAAGTACTGTGGGTGTTATTCGGGTCTTCATTTTCACATTTCAAAGATTCATAGCCCACATGTACACATATAATAATTGGTGCCAGAAATTTTTATTATAATGACCATTTGAAGTTTCCGAATTTTCAAAGGTCACTCAGGGTCTAGCAGCAAATGGAACCCTTAGTTTCCTTGTTCATGTTTACTTGTAGAAAGGTATTGAGCAAGCTGGCCTTTAGGAAGATCTCAAAATTGAGCTTTTTTGTTACTGGGTTCCATGCTTGCTTGGGATCCATGGAAATTATGGCATTACCCACTAAAGATGTTAACTCCAGGGACAAATGTGGCTTGAATTAAAATTCGACAGGTTTGAGCTTCCGCTGGTGTTCTAGTTCAGCGCTTCTCAACCGGTGGGCCGCGAAGCTCTCCCAGGTGGGCCGCGAGATCCACCATAAAAATTAAAAAAAAAATAAAGACAAAAAAATAAACTTTTTGTTAGGTGTGCCTCAGAAAAATTCTGAGAGTCAAAGTGGTCCTCGAGTTAAAAAAGGTTGAGAAGCGCTGTTCTAGTTTATCGAAAGTTACAAAGGGAGTTCTGGTCGCCAAACTTGTTTCAGGTGAATGTGATGTCACTAGGTCGAAGGAGGCCAGTGGAGACAGACAAAGGTGACGAATTACCGGAAGAATGGCGAACGTAAAACTTGCGGCGCCAGGGAGCGCGCCGAAAATGTAGGGTTTTCAATGAAGAAATTTTATAAAAGTGGGTTAAGAGCCAAGGAATTTGAAAACACGAGGTTTGAATTGAAGAAATCTTGAGGTTTTCCTGATGAAAATTGAAAAGGGTGGGTTTTTGAAATCGAAAACTTGAAATCGGCCCCCAACTCCGTCGCTGCAACTGCACGTATTCGGATTGTAACCGATAATAACCGAGCTCACAGAAATGAAAATCACTCTGTATTCAGTATTAATGCGCTGTGCTCTCTAGGAATGGTGGCACATAATTGACAAAATTACTGGGTTGGACTGAAATGTAAAAGATTGTAGGTGTTACACAAGTGTGTATGATAGGCTATATTTCAGATAAACTAGGTTAGCCCCGAACTTGACACTGGCCCGAACTTGGTCAATGGAATTGGTCCGAACTCGGAATTGACCCAGAATTTGGGCGACTGGAGTCGGAATTGGCTCGCACTTGGTTAAAGGGTTACACTATAGCCCTGGAATCATGCCATGATTTATGTACTCTTGGAAAGTTTCCTTACGGAACCCATCGTTTGCAATAGACATAATGTGTCTTAGACATAATGTGTCTTAGTATATCAAGAGTCGCCTGGAGTTCAAATCTGATTTGCCGGTAAAAAGTTTCTAACTCCTGATTTATTGGGATCGATCTTTGTTTTCTGGAAATCGGAAGCATAGATGTTTGAAAGAACCTTTGTTTTTAATTGTAATGGAACCGCAGGCTAACTTGTACATTACAGCCTCTTACTTCATCATATGTAGAATCAAAGGCGTAACGGACCTATCCATTACGAGGGGAGCTGAGTACTTTTGTCTGAAAATAGTCTCAAGTTTGCAAAAAAAAATAAAACTTTTTGCCCGAAAATAGCAAATATTCTGCCCGTGTAGAAAGTGTACAAAACTAGGACAAAATACGTGTAAATAAATTGAAATGAACCACTAGATCACTTCTATTTCTGTGTTGCATGCAATGGCGCCACAAGGAGGCGGAGCATGGAGTGTATGCCACCTCCCCCGCCCTCCCCTACAGTCAAAGCCTCCAGTTTGCTTCCCAACTTACCCTTCCTGTCCGCGTATATACAAAGGTACCATATACAATTTACAGGAGCAATGTGCACTCACAAAATTTGCCCCAAATGTTTGCATGTGCCCAACGTTTGAAATACTGGCAGATCCACTACTTCTCATGTATACTATCTCCCATTGCTTTCTATAACACAGGTTGCAATAACAGTGTTCGTATGTATATAGGACAAGCACACATTAATGGTGCATAAATTTTACTCATATTCTTTTCATGTTATTTTCCTTTCATAGGTTTTAAGTCATTCTGCCCAGAGATTTTCGATACGACATCTTGCTGGCCTGCCACGCCCCCAAATACAACCGTCTACATCTCGTGTCCAACGATTTCCATGATCGGCCCCATCGATGGTAAATATAATTTTCCATTCTATTTCTTTAAACAAGGTTTGATAAATACGGTATGTAAATACAGTTATGTTTACAGAATTCTGTCCCCTTTGTTTGGCTCTACATTCCTTGCTGGATATTAAGGACGGTTCACACTTCAATATAGCGCTATAAAACTATGAAAATTGAACACCTTTTAACTCTGAGCTATGTCTCTGATTGGCCCATAAGATCAAGGAATGACCGTATATGGTTCTTATAGATTAAAAGCGCGTGAAAATTCGGAAGTCATTTCCGTTCTCGTTATTAGTTGGTTTATTAGAATGGTGTGTAAGAAAACGAATACACGACAAAAAATGGTGCTGTTAGGTGGGTCTTACCCACTGACGTAGAAAGTGCCGAGGGTGCTAGATAAATGGTGAAATGTATGAAATACACTCTAAAAACATCCTGGTTAAATCCTGGTTAATTTAACCAGGATGGGGTCAATAATTTTCCATGCAATTCCTGGTTAAAAGTTAAAAGAAATCTCGGTTAAATTTAACCAGGAAAATGTTAAATTCTTATCAGGATTTCTAACCAGTCGTTAAATTAACAAGGAAAATGTTAATTTTGACCCGGATTTCCCCCGTTATTTTAACCAGGAAATGTATGGAAAACTATTGACCCCGATACTGGTTAAATTTAACCAGGATGTTCTTAGAGTGTACATTTTGGCATGAAATCTTGTAATACAGAGTGTAATACAACATTCGTCATATGAGAAGTACATTCATTCTAGCCGGGAGTTCTACTACAACAACTTCCTAATATTTTTAAGTTTATTGTAGGAAATAAGGTAAAAGTGTTCCATTACTGCTTCGACGTAACGGCGGGAACGGAAGAAGTTTGTCAGGAAGCCCCGTGGGGCGGAAGCCACAGAAAGCCACGACACACCTTGTATAACGATAAAGTATTCATCCTAAATACATTTAGAAAAAGAAAAAATTCGATAATTTGTTGATTGATGAATTGTTTCCTCTGCACTGAATCCAAGGGTTCTTGTAAAAGGAACGAACCGACTGTTGTTACTTGTTTTATTTATGTTTCTTCGTAATGAATGAGTCAGATATTCTATTCGGCGTTTCAAGTGTACGGTAAGTCTAAAATTACAAGAATGCATAGTACAGAGATTAAAAATAACTCTTATCGGGTAAAGTTCCATCTCCATAGCTTATTCAGTTACTGAGATATAAAAAGTTGAAATTTATTCACTTAATCAGAAGCAGTCGATTGTTCAAAATATGGAATTTGTCTGCTTTTGCTTCATGTAGAAATCATGTTTATATGGCACTTGAAATATTACTCTTCTCTCGCATGCAGAGCATGTTGTAAGAAGACTGCAAAGTGGTAGTCAAGTCACTCTATAACAGCATTAAGTTATACCATCTCTAGTGTGGTAACTTCGAGTCGATGATGACAGTTAAGAGTGATTTTTAAACAATACTTTCAGGAAAAACAAAGGTTGTAACCTGAAGTTGTACAAAAGTGATATCACCAATCACTGCCCAATCTTCCACTTTCTTTCAAATAAGTGGAGAAACCAGCTTAACATTTAATATCTAAGCACCGGAATGCCCTGCGAAGATGGAATTTGGACCGATGAGATTTATTTTTCAACCTTCGTAACATGTTCTCTTGTAACTTTATACTTTACGTTCACTTTAAAGACCTGTGTGTTTTTCCGGAGTTGTATCGAGCAGGCAACTGGTTAACTAAATGTCCCCTTGATCCGTTGCCTAGGATAAGTACACTATATCAATCTTGTTACTGGGGCGGGGAGTAGGGAGGACCTAGTTTCGAAAGTGAAGAGTCACCTCACTCATAAAACTGTTCCTTGTTTTCACACTCCAGAAACACTTTGCGGGTAAATTTAACGAATATCGTGGTCACGGGGTATCCAACCATGAAATCATGGTTGATTTTTGACCTGGAATTTTCAGCTTTCGTCAATTTAGACAACAAAATGTTCATTTCGAAGTTCGACGAGGTTTTCCTTTTCTTGTAACATGGATGGATAGCCCGTGACCACAGTCCTGGTTCAATTTAACCAGTCTGTATGTAGAGTGCATTTGCGCTTATTTCCATTGTTCTTCTTTTTGCTTCATAAACTAAGACAAGTTCTTTCAAAGTTCAATAGTAATGTAAGATTTTAAGATTTTTGAAGCTTAAACTAATATGATGTCCTTTTTTCTAGAAAACGCCCAAGCTCATCGTTTCTGCGGTCCTAATGGAATATGGGGAACATTCATCTATGACGATTGTTCTCCCAATGTAGGTGGTACAGCCGATCCTGTTGCTTGGGAGAATCTTGAGGTAAGAAGTAGTTGACGATAAAGCATAAGGTGCACATCATCCTTACCACTTTACAACACACTGCATGCCCAAGTAATATATTGGACAAGACGGGTTAGGACTTTCTTGAACTCATGTGATTGTTCAACCCTCAATTGTGCTGGCCGAGTGTACATTTTATCCTTCACTTTGCCATCCAAAGACCATATTGCAGCTGTGTGCATGGCCCGTTATGTAATAATCTCCCGGTGTCACCCCTGTAGGTCATTCAAGTCTCATTAAACTAAACTAAGCTTTACTGAGCTGTGATCAATTGTCAGCTCCCGTACACAACTGGATACATCTGTAAAACTGACCATGTGTTGATTAGCCACTTAAGCCTTTTTCTCTCAGAAAAAGGGAAGTGGACTTTTGCTGCATCGTTGGTAAGGGGATAAACACGCTATGGATAAGTCTTCAGTTTGTAGACGTCTGTTGAACAAAGCAACCTCTAATTTTGACTCACCATGGGTTTAGTGCCTAGAATAATGCCAGAGAACTAAATTAATTTTTGATATATATGAAAGAGGAACTTTAAGCATTCTGGTGAAACTTTTATTATTCAATTCCTTCGTTCGGTTCTCAACATAAAAGTGACTGAAGTTTTCACATTCTTCTACCAAACCTGAACTTGGAGCGAGCAGGTGTGATGTCATGAATTCACATTGATGAACACTTTTTTGTTTTCCCTTAAAATGTACCTTCCTTTTTACATTGCAAGAATAAGAGGGCATTCATTCTATGAATATAATGTGAATATTGAAATGAAAACTTAACATACTCATGGGGCAACTATCATTATTTACCAGTCCAAGGTCAAAACACTAGGTTGAGAATTAAAGATATGCAAAACAACGCAGATCATGAATGCGAATCCATTACATCATACCTGATTGCTTCAAGTTCACTTTTGGTATAACATGAGATACCTTCATATTCTTGAGAACTGAACATCGAAATTGAGAGGGAATTTCACCAATATTATAAGATTTGATTCCTCTTCAATAAACTAAATTTTAGGCCCAGCTAAATTTGGGTTTAGACTATTCCTTAAGTACTGTTCGTGAACAGTTAAATAAAAAGAATGGTATTTTGTATGTAAGCTTAAGCTGCATTATACGGAGATTGCAGTTAGTTAAAATTTCAAGTGGAGAATAGATCTACACATCTAGGTATGCGAAAGATTAGTCAGAGTTCCGCAGATACTTTTAACAGTCCGGAAAATTATCCCGTTTGGGAGAAAATTAAAATCCTCCCAAACGGGAAAAGATGTATGCATCACATAGTATAGGCTTGCTAGCCTAATAATGTTTAGCAAGAACGAAGACCACTCATAAACTGGTATTTTTCTCAGAAACGGTGTAGTGAACCATCGATTACGACCGTTTCGGTAGCTATGACAATACACGTACCGAATATGCACCTAATTCAATTACATTAGAGTGATAAACTTTGCAACAGGGTTCTAAAACTATTTGCCCCTGAAAATGCATATAAAAAACGCTTGGAATTGGGGTAAAATAGGCAAAATGGCGTCCCCCATGACCAATTTTTCTCCTGAACATATTCTCCCTAAAGGAGGAATCTCCCGAACAGTATAATGAAATGTTGTATTGATGGAAAGCATATACACTAACATGATCGACAATACAAAGCTGTTTGTATGAAACAAATTAGAAAAAAAATAGGGATAGGTTGGAAACTGGGCCGTAAAACTCCATCTAACTAACTAACAAAGCTGTTTATTTAGTTGCACATATGCAAAAATAACTGATATAAAGAACTTTCTTCATTTATTAAAACCCATTGATTCGTCGATTTATTTCCAAAACCATAGGCCATCACATGACAGAATCTATACTCCTCATTCTTTGTTATGCGATTTTCCCGCATGGGCAGTAAGACCTGTAATTTTAATGGAATGGTCATTGTGGTAATCATACTGGATTTATCTCCTCTCTCATCACTCATTTGGAACGATTTTGTAAAGAATCATAAATAATTCGTGAATATAAATTTTTCATTGAAACTCTGGTCCTTTGTAGATTGATCACTTAAATTGTATCTCTCTTGCTCGCGAAAGTGTCATCTCTTAGAGAGCACTTATAATATAAAAGTTCCAAGTTATCAACTTTGCGACCTTCTTATGAACTTAGTCATCACTAACGACCTTGCAATTATCTACAAGTTCCACTCTTAATAAATGTTAGTGCTAAACAAAGATGAAGTGATAGGAAGCTAGGAGCAGTAACCCCCACCCCACCCCAAAGTACAAAAATAAGTGTTGACACCCTCCCGTATAAGGCAAACATTTTATAGGTTACAACCGGGTAACTGTATCCCCTCGCTGATTCCTTGGCTAGTGTATGTGTGCGTGTTTTTAATGCTTAGTTTGCCTCAAGATAGCAATGGCGGGTACTTTTCATACTTGGTATACAGCTTTATGCTATTAAGAGGAAGGTTCCTGAAGCTTTTGAGGAGGTCAAAGGTCATTTGAGGTTAGCAGAGGTAAAAACTTGAAGCATTTGTAAACAAAATTTCAAAATAGGAATGATGGTTACTTTTCATATTCACTATTTAAATTAATTATATTGAGAGAAAGAACCCTATTGCTTTGTGCTGGACGTCAGACATCATTATTTGTGGTCACCAAAGGTAAGACAGAAAATATTGTGAACAAGATATCTCAACGTAGGAAGCATGGATGCTTTTCATATGTGACATGTAGATGCATTATGGTCACTAGATGGAACCTATTATTTTTGTAGAGGTCAAAGGTTATCCGAGGTCACTGAAAGTTAAACTACGAAAGCCTTGGAAATTGTTGCAAACACGATATCTATAGATCGGAATAGCAAATACTAATCATACTTGGTGCAGAGTTCTTCATATTAAAAAACCATCTTGTAAAAGAAGTCCTAGGTCATTCGAGGTCACTAGAGGTCAAACTGAAAACTTTGTAAGTACAATATCCAAAGATAGGGCCTTGAGTACGCCTTATATTTGGCATGTGGATGCAATATAGTCAGGAAATGGTGCTCTCATATTTTTGTTGAGGTCAAAGGTTATGTAAGGGCATCAGAAGTCATGTGGTGGAAACCTTGTAAACTGCATGTAAACATGATATTTCAAAGAGAAGTGGTGAGTCATACTCGCTTATGGATGCCCAATATTGAATTAAAGAACCTTGTCGTTTTTGGTGGAGAACATAGATCATTTGGGGGCACCAGAGGTCAAAGGTTAAAACCCCATTAATACAATATCTCATATACTGTAACCTTGATCGAGCTCATAGTTGGAATGCGGTTGCCCCACACAGCACACATAGTCGAATAAGTCTATCTTTTCGGTATGGAGCCTGAGCAATGGTCATTTGGGGTCATCAGAGGTCAAACTATAAAGTTCATATATATATATATATAAATATATATATATATATATATATATATATATATATATATATATATATATATATATATATATATACACATCTATACCATATCTTTAGAAAGGAAAATATTGGATGGGTGCACGTAACCCATGACAACGGTTGACCATTCCTACATTATTATCCAAAGCATGGTTTAATCAGAGTAAACTAAAAAAGAGGGAAAAAGTTGTGCATAACAAAGAGAAAATGGTTTATCTGTTTTTGAAAATAATTATTTGCTTTATGATGTAAAATTGACCGCATACTTTACCCAATCAACCGAAAATGGTATGATTTTGCAATTAACAGAATGATCTTTTTTCAGGAACGGTCAGTTAAACATAGAAGGGCAGAGCTTTAAAGCGGTTAGACCTGTTCATAAAAACAGCAGAGATTAAAAATATGTCCCTTGTTGAAATTTTAAGTTCCACGACTTTTTCTGAAGTTCTGTTCGCACTCAGGAATACATTTTATACTTGAAGTTGACAAAATATGGATTGAATTTGGTTTTCAGCCCAATCAAATAGCAATTACAAACGGTTATGCGATAGAGTTGGGTATGCGTCGTTTTAGTCAATGGTATTCTACTGTGGCAAAAAACGACGCACACCAAAACTCTATCCCACAATTCTCTGTAATCGCTATTTGGAAAATGGTTATATGGACTCAGTTTTTTGTAGGCAGATTTTGAAAGGCGGTATTATGTTCTAAATTTCAGTAAAGCAAGATGCTGGAAAATGACGTTTAGAATGTGGTGGCTCTCTAAGTATTTCCTGGCGTAAATCAGGCACCGCCTGGGGCTGAACAGCCTTTTGGCGATTAGTCCTAGTGTCCGTTGGGCGTTTGGTTTCGCTCTTCGACTCATCGTCAGAGAGTCGAAGGTACTTGGAAAAAGTACTTTGGCGATACCTTTACATCTTACTACAGTAAGAAGTGGCTATAACATTCTCGACCTTTTGGCTAAAACATGTGTAGTATCTGTTCTTTTCAGCCAGTCCACAACTGGACCATGCATGACAGACCCATGATGTAGAGATCTGAAGGTCAAAAGATTGGTCACGTTGTCTTGTTGTCCTTTCGGGTACGTATAGCTCCTTCGGGGAGCAGAAGTCCTTCGGGAATAACGTTTGGTTCTCTCTTCGAAACTTCGCCAAAGAGTCGTGGGGACTTTGGAAAAAGTATGCTAAGTCCTATCAGGGAACATAGTTCCCTCCTTGGTAAGTAGGACTCCCTGGGGGTAAAGGATGGTTTTTGTCCTTTGGCATACATCCGAAGGGACTTTAAGAAGACCATTTAGACTAGTACTCTGTTGAAGCGGTGAAGGTCAGTTCTTGCTGCTTCTTATCCAGAGCACTGCTCTCTTCAGCCAGTCTAGAGCAGAGTCATGCATTATGTGTTAGACTCTGATGGCTGAGAGGAGGCCACTTTATGTCATGATTGTCCCGTCAGTGGGTATAGCTCCAAGTTCGGGGAGCAGAACCCCCTTGGGGGTAACGTTTGGTTTGCTCCCACAGACATCAACCCAAAGGTACTTTCAGACCTTGGACGTAAAATTCATTCAGATTTACATTACAAATAAGGTCATAAATACGCCCTGTTCTCTGTTGAAACCATGCAAGCCAATGTTTTCTCTCACTAATGCAAGGATGTCTGATGAGTTATTGGCAAGTCTTGTGTCATTTTTACGGCTTGGGTATACTCTTAAAAATGTCTGTAAATTTTGCTTACTTACAGAACAAGAAATAAAGAAATACAAAAGGGATACGAAAAAATAGCTGTCATTTTTTGAAACAAATTGACAGCAATTTTTCTGTATTCTTTATGTATTTCTTTATTTTTTGTTCTGTAATTCTACGGAAATTTTTAACAGTGTATCATCAGCTTTTTGCCTGCAGTGCTAGACAGCCGGTAGGAATTTTCTGAAAGAGAAACTGGCGATCAAACTGTCAATTTGAAAGTCAGATAACTTACATATTTTTACAGACAAGAAATATTAAGCGTATTGGCTTTCTTCTTGGTAACAAAACCTTGTCAAAAATCAGTTCAGCCCCCAACGGCTCATACGACACTGCTGCTGAATTTAAGGCCATGTAGTTAATTATCCCAAAACTCATTGTAAGACATCACTCGGACCCATAAAAATAACTCTGTATTTTCTGCAATGACAAGTGAGTTTCGGTTAGAAATATTTACAATGCATGCCGGGAAGGCCTGTTTCAACGTCAGAGACTGTCTGTAGTATTCGTATTTTTTTCTATTGGTATGTTTCTATTGTTTTTTTTTCTTTTGGTAGGGACCAGACTTGAAAAGGCCTGCTTATTCTGGTTCCTCTACCTATCACATTTTAGTAATCTGCATTATCTGGTTATTACAGCTACAAAGTACAGTACTTCACCATTACTTATTTAAGGATCTGTTTCTACTTCCGCATTATGCACTATTAATTTACTCCTAATTATGTTGATATCAATCTATTTTGTTGCATATGGTTATGGTAGAAATAAACTTGAAACTTATAAGTGCACATACTCTAAAAACTATTGGGTACGTTTTTAGAGTGCACAATTTTCACTTGAAAATCGTGTTTAAGACATCAGTCTCGGATTAAAAGAATTGGTTTTGAAGAGAATGTAATCTCTAAAAAAATCTCTCAATTGAACTAAGAGGGCTGAATGAGGTGAACTTTTATTGTAGAAACAAAAGCACACAGTCAGCCGAAGCATGTGTATCCTTGCCAAAACATTCGCCATTCCGAATCCATCTGTTGTTACAGCAAAATGCCCGGATTCTGTATTCTGTGTTATCGAACTGCTCATTAATCTTCCTATAAACGTAGGTGATCGTTACAATGTTATAAGGGCAAATGTCATCACCAGGGTTCTAACCTGAATTTCGAAAGCCCTTAAATCACCTCTTCCCATCCTTTACTTACTAGTCTTCCTGGGCCCACTACTTGCTTTTGTTTCACTGGGCTCGCCACGAGTTATATCAGTGTTTTCAATAGGGTTTTAAACCCCGAAAGCCCAAGGACCCTCAACTTTTCTGTCCAAGAGTCCCAAGAAAATTTCAAGGGTCTCATTTTACTCTGGCTATCAGCATGAATGCAATAACACAAACGTGTTAATGATAATTTTGTGAGCTCTTTGTCTTGCTTTATATAGCGAATTTGTATTCCGTCCTTGTTTTCCGAACAATGGTTTAATAATGCACTTAAAATCATAGGCGTAGGAAACGGGCAGGGGTCTAAAGTCCCCAGTAAAAAATGTGGTGAGACGGAAGGATGCGTCAGCCGCCCCCAGTTCAAGGACGAAAACCCCTTATTTGTTCCTTCTGTCCAAAATGTCCAAATTTTGCAGTAATTCCCTTAAAATTTGCCCAAATTGCATCTAAGGACCCTCAAATATTCAAAAATTTTCCTTGCAAGTTGAACAAGCATTTATTTGGCCCCTTAAGCGTTAGTTACATTTCTGCTTATGGATTTTGTCTTGGTAGTAGGACAGGATACAGCGTAAAGATTTGTAAACTTCTACTACTAGTTCACAATTCTTAGAAAACTTTGATCATGTACAAAGTGTATGGGGGCGTCGTCCGCTGGTCAACGGTACCCTTTGATTTCTACGGTCCTGTGACGTCCTTTGCATACGTTCTTTATCCAGTTTCACAAATCTATGGACAAACGTTTTCTGTAGGGGCTGTGGCGCAGCCAGGATTTCAAAAGTGGGGGTCAAGCGAGGTCAGGCAAAACTTAAGGGGCAAAAAGGTTTGAGTGCGCATTGCTCCTGCAAACTGTTTACCTTTGTGTAGTACTTGGGGACAAATTGAGGGAGGGGTAAGTCATTGACGAGGGAGGGGCAAATTCCCCCAGGCGATTCCCCTGTGCAAGGGGTTACTGTAAAAGTCTTTCGTCTTTAAGGCAATCGCCTCGTTTAAACAACGGGGGGCTGAGGTAACTTTTTTTCTTTACAGGGCAATATTCTGTTTGTGGTAAAGAAAGTTTTCATTCCTTTAGAATCATGATTTATTGATGAAGTGTAATTGGCAATTCAAGATAAGTTAGCTGGATCTAGGAGCGGAGATTTCTTCTCAACAGTGAGGGGGGGGGTTGACGATCTTTCAAATATTTACTGTGTGAAAAACACAAAGTCAGTGGGAGAGTTCTTTGAAAGTGGGGGGTTGTAACCCCTCAACCCCCTGTTTCTCCGCCCCTAGCTGGGTCGCTTTACTTTTTAGATATAAGATTCTCATAGAAAGACAGTCACTTCCTTGTAGTTTATGAATAATTACTTCACCCAAACTTTCAAATTTCCAAATGATGCAACATTTTGTAATACGTTTTATTCTGAAGGTAGCTTGGAAGCTATTGCCATATTATTGATGAAATTAAATGGCTTAATAATGATAAAATTAATTTCTGTGAGTGGCAGTGCCATTTTGACTGAGCAAGTTAAACTCACAAGTACCCTTTAAATCTTTTCACTTCTGATCCTCACCGCTTAATTCACACACGACTGTAAATTGTTCACTAATCTTTGCAGATTCCCCACGTGATATGCCAGCCTTCCAAACCTCTTCATACGGCCCACATATCATTGTAATCTTGCTACCTTGGAAAGCAGATATGTAGAATCATGCATATAGCATATGGCATTGCAAAGCTGGAATTTTAATCAGTGTAGCGATGAAAACATCAAAATACCATGTTGACACATGTGTATGTTCTTTTGGTTTTCATCCTACCGCATATATGAGCGGTGAAAACAAATCTAGGGCTAGATAGTACCAATCAAAAGTAGATGAGCCTTCACTATGCTAAGAAGCTATCTTTCGTGATACGAGTGACTCTACGCTGAGACCCGTCGTAAGTTTACCATGAACTATAAGGAGCTGAATTAGTCACGTCCTACCTTGGACAAAATGTCCGATTCAGACTTTGTTGAAATAGTGATAGGCTTTAAAATATGATTGGTACGGTAGAGCACGAAATGTTATGTAACTGTAATATGATAAGTCAAAAAGAAATGTAAAACGCTTTACTTTGTAACGAAGCGATGAGGAAGATTAGACCATCATATATGTCTGAATTAATGGCGGTGGTGTGAATTGCGTTTAATATCTCATATAGGCCTAATATGATTGTCTAATATCAGGCTGGCCTTCAAATTGGCGGAGACTTAAAGATCTTGTTGAAACACTGTCAGGCGCGTAGCCAGGATTTTGTCATGGAGGGGGTTCGGATTGGCCGAAAGACCATGTAAGTGGAGTGCCACCATCAGTTAGCGCGGAGCGTTCAGAAAATTTGAAAAATCGCGACTACTCAGACAGCCGGAAATGGCATTTCCAGGCTTATAAGTACAGTCTAAGCAGTCGTAATTTTGGGCTTTCATTTCCAATAAAATTTTCATTTCATGTCAAAAAAATGAGCAAATTGCAAAATTATATAGTCCGATATCATGCTTTGGCATATTTTTGTTTACACTCTAGTGCTGACCAGTTGGCCCGGCGGACGAGCCGAGTCTTTCCGGTTGGCTTCCGACGCATCAGAAGCATCCTCATCAGGAAGTTTTCTGCTTTCTGTTCTTTCGTAAAGAAGGAATGGAGGATAATCTTCTGACGTTTTTTGTTACTCATGTTGCCAATACACGGAATGTGATTTCTAACGCTAACGTTATATGCATATAGACCTTATGCATATGATGTCACAAAGGAGAAAGTGGTCCCTCTTTTGGAGGAAAATGGAGGAAACGCGCGTATCATTGCAAGTCACATCAATAAATGCAGACAGCTGATTCGTCAATCAATCGTATACGAGCGTAACTCTACTACACGTGTGGCGAAACCCATGTCGTTCGTGCACGTGTGCTTCATTGTTTTAACCCAAAATGACGTCAGTGTGATGTCAATGCATAAGGTCCATAAGCAGGGAGCTGCTATAAGCTACGCTGTACCCTGTACGCTGCCTACTGCTCATAAAGGTAGCCGACTGTTTATACAGTACTGCACACAAGTGCACGTGTAGTTCGTCTACTTTTGCTACATACTAAAGGGTGCAATGTTTTAAATTTTGGCCTATATTGCCTGTGACAATACGGCATCCAACATTCCAACTCCGTAACAGCGGCCACTAAACTGATATCGTTCACTCCACGCTCTATCAACTTCGAACCAAGTGCATACAGGAGGATTGAAATGGACTAGGGAAAATCGTGTCAGCATATTTTTCCCAAAACATTGGTGTTTTTTGTCATTTTTTTTTTCAAGCTTGGTTCATGGGGGGTCTCAACCCCCAGAACCTTCCCCTTGGCTACGCCAATGAACACCGTCGACAGCAATATATCTTGCGGAGAAATTTGGCTAGCTTTGTAGAAAATCATCTGTAGCCCTATGTTAATATTTACCTATTAATACATACTGTAGTTCAAAGGCACTGAAAGCGTGGCATAGGGTAAACATTGCAGACTATAGATTTAAAGTCACGTGACACAAAGCCATGATACTCATGATCGTTGCATTGATTGAGGGCTTCCCACTTAATGTGAATCAAAGATGCTACAAGCGAAACGTAGATACTTAAAAACTGTTACGGAAATTGAGTCTCCATCAATGATGTACCAGGGAGTTGTTATAGATATGCTAGCGTCAAAGGCGCTAGATACAAGACACCGGTGCTGAACGTGAAACCGTACTGTATCAGTGAAATCCTAAGCTTGGGATTTATCTGCACTGTATGAGTTATATGGCATACTGAACTGTCCAACTTTTTTCTATTATGACGTCATACATGGGAGTAGATCATGAGGGGACGGGGGACGCGTCCCCCTCACTTTTTTTGGAAGGGGGGCATCTCCAAAAAGCCCCCCCCCCACTATTTCAAAATTATGAAAACTAAAACTGTGATGAATTGTATTATAACATAGATTACGAATTGACACTACATTTTAAAAGCTAAATTGCACCCAAATATGGCACCTTTTGCCATAAAGACACCTTCTAATTTCCTTTTTCTTCAAAGGGGAGGGGAAGACCCCTCCCCTTAGACCTCTCCCCCAGGACGGCGATTCACAAATGGTGAAAAGCCCCTCCCCCACACCTTTGGAGATGGATCAACTTCTCTGACGTCATAAACATAGCCTGTGTACAGTCTGTATCGACGGGTAAACTTTTATCAGTCAGAATTTTTGTGGAACAAAATGTTGGTGGAAATCGGTAGAATCCAGAGCAGTTTTCTAGAAAACTTAAGTGTAGTAGAAGATGCACCTGTAGCGTAGCCATGCACATGTAGCCTACCAACATAAGCTTGCCTGACAATGTTTGTTCGTGGGACAGCTGTTTCGCGAAGTCAGTAGGTGAGCTTTGCCGAATGTCAGGTGTCATGCAGAGAAATCCCAAGCTAAAGCATGGATTTTTCTGTTGTCATAGCGGCCTCAGCGTGACGTAAGAATCAGTTACGTTGTGCCTTCCCCACTGGCATGTAAAACATTGCTCCTCGTGGAGAGGCCAAAATCGGGCGCTGGGGAGTGCAAATTTGACACACTTGCCTTTCTACTCAGCAATTTGCGTACAAAAATAGGCACGCATTGTCGCATTCACAGCAACTGCCATGTTAAAATAACATGGGTTACGTGCGCGTAGTATACACGCGTGTGTTACATTTCCCTGTGTATTAATTCGGAATATGTGACGTGCACTATACTGCCCTTCAGTGAGAGCGAATGAGCTTGCTCTCTCGTTATAATCGTGTGAGATATTGAACACGAATATAAAATTGCGATATTTAATGATACCATGGTACCTAGCTGACCTATCAATGTCCGTAAACTTCGCTTATACTATTGTTGACATGGATAGCTATAAGATGTAGAAATAAATTTGTGTTTTGTAGATTTTCAATTGATATCACTCTTTGACAGCGTAACATCGAAATCAGAAACATCACGTTCTCTAAAAATGCAGTAATTTTATCGCTCATGACACAAGTTTACAGTCAAAGTTGTTAGGCAATTAGCAGGGCTGCATCTTAGTCCGCACCAATTTCACTTCCACTTGCCCTTATATTTCCTAGCCAATTCCGAGCCCTGTCTGCATGGGGGAGAATACATTTTTTGATGATTGAACATACCATAAATATTTTTATACTTTGTTTCAGGCACAGTTAATTAACAAGGCCGGTCATTGTTAGGGATACGTTTGACCCCTCAGGATATCTTTATAATGTTATTTTGATTCTGTCGACTCGCCTTGAATGGTCTCCGAGTCAGAGTCTTGTTGCCACTAGACTTTGCAAAGTCTTTCTCGGCGATATCATTCCCCCTCTTATGTTTTTAACGTTTCAATATCAATCACAATTTGCATCCATCCCAGGACTACGCTCAGTCTAGAGTATGTGCACTTACTCTAATCTCGTCCGTCCTATTTACGTGTCGGCCGCTGTGACGATGGACACTCGACGAGGGAGAAAATCCCGGAAGAGCAATGATTGCAGAACTTATTAGTTACAGTGAGAGTGAAATTTTGATAAGGATACAACTATCCGAGCAGACTGTGCAGAGTCAAAGTTGCACCTCATTCGGAGCCATTTCCGATTCCGGTACCTCCCATTCCGAACCAATAGACCCTTATGCATTGACGTCACGCGACACCATTTTGGCGGCAAAACAATGAAGCACAATGCACGCACGACGTAGACTTCGCACGCGCTCGCAGAAGACTACGCGCGAATCCGATTGGTACACAAATCGGCTGTCTGCATTTGTTGTAAATTGCAATGATACGCGCTTGCCTCACTGGGGGCGCACTTCCTATTCTGTGACGTCATATGCATAAGGTCTATTCCGAGTACAGTAAATATTACCACGATTGCAAGATGCGTTCTAAATGAACGACAGGGGGCTTTAAAAGGCACCCAAAATTAAGTATCCCTCGGGCCGTTGAAGGTTTCACGCTTTTCCACTCTCACGAACGCGGAAATACAGAAATATCAAAGTTTTAGAATAAATATTTTCGGAGAAGGCAAAACTTGTAGAAGCAAAACAAGGCTACTGTAACTTGTGATTATCTGCGTTAGTCAGACTTACTGTTTTTTTATTCCAGTATTTCCATATGTCTTATAATTGCATCCAAACTTCAAGACAGCCTGTGCGTGTAGCGTCGGTTTCTCTTTTTTTTCCGAAGTGATGAGCTTAGGAAAAACTGCATCCGCTCTGCAGGCTAACACCTAGGCCTTCAACAACAGTATCGAAATTTTTCAGTCTTCATGAGCAAGCGGGGCGGGGGCTCATACTAGTGCAAAAGGAGATTAAATTAGTAGAAAAAATCATCTACAGTGCACAGCAGCATAAAATGTTCCCTTGTAATATACGTAAGGAGGACAGTTGGTGCCCTTTTTACAACATTATAGCTTATAGACCATGCCGCAAAGTGATATCAAGCAAATGCTCGTTGTTACAGTGGAGAAAAATGCTTTCAATTAGCGGTGTAATTTACTGTAGGTAACTATTTTGAGGACTTGTTTTCCCGTTTGATATGATGTTACTTGAAGATCCCTCGCAAAATTAGGAGTATTTAGGAAATAAAGTTGTCAAATTTCGGAATCAGGGCCTCTAGTGATCACTGTGTGTTGACCATCTATCATTACGTGCATCACGTGCACGAAATGTAACACACGATCATGTCTTGTTTACAAATGGTGATGGATAAGATAAATGGAAAGTTTTCATTTAGTTCACCAATTGTTGCTTTCCAAGGGGCCACTCTTTTAATGGATTTCACGTTTTCACATTCTCACGCAAATGAATGTTAGTTGGCTATTTATTTGAGTAGTTTTAGTACGTGACTTTGCTTTTCAATTTATTCTTTATGAGTACCGTACTGCTTGAGGTGATAAGTATAGAGATTTACATTGTTACTGGAATTCGACAATCGATTCCTCACAAAATGTATTTATTATTTTAAACAAGTTACATGTGATGTGTCAAGACAAATATAATTAGAAAATTCTTCGACAAATTATGTCATAGCTGACATCTTAAATACAACAGAACCCTACTAAGAACCCATAAAGAGTCACCATCGATATTAATTAATTTTGATCTGTAATGCAATACGACGGTACTGAGTTCAAACTTAAGATCGAGGGTAACTCTTTATGAAACAGTGCTCAGATCAGACTTAAAAGTGTGACAGGGAAAAGCGATTAGACTTTTAGCAAGAACACCATCACTTTTGAACAATGAAAAATGCATAAACCGCTGTGATTTCAACAATAGGTATCAGCGTGAGATTTTGTGTAAGTTCAAGGGCCCTACAATCTCGCCCCAAATATATTGAAGATTATGATCATATCTCTAAATACAATTGATAACTGCACTTTGAAATGAACTTAATGTAAACAATAGCTTAAAGTCGGTGCAAGCTGCTACTGTAGCTTTGTTTGGGAGGTGCATTAGACAGGTATTTTGTTTAAACTGAAGGAGGGGTTAGAAGCAGTGGCGTATTTTTTTGGGGGGGGGGGATTGGGCCATTCCCCCCACTGATGCGATTTTTTTCTAAGTACCTGAAATACGTAAGTTTTCGAACACAAATTTTACTTCAAATGGTAGCATATGTGGCATCAGATTGCATGTAAGGACACCAAATTTTTCAAATTTTTTTTAATTTTTAATTAAATTTTGTAAATTTTCCAAAAATGTCCCCTCTCCTCAGACCCCTCCCCGAGGCCGGCGATCACACAACACTGCATCCCACCGTCAAGGAAATCTTGGCTACTCTACTGGTTAGAAGTAACTTAGTGGAAAGAAATTTTCCTCTCCTGTAAGCGACATAATGAAACTAGAGATGGAAACAGCAACAATATAGATGGCTGCAATGTTTGTTTTCTGATATTATATTAAACGCTCTCTAATCTCACCCCTGACAGGGAAATTCTCCCATTTTGTACAAGTCAAATCTTGTAACTTTACATAAAAATTCAACACGTTGTGAGGTTTTTATCCGCGGCCTTTACGAATGACGAGTTAATCTAAAACAGAAGTTTCGTATACCACAAATCAATCCTTCCCTGTTTGGAAGATTTGTCTCATACAAGGACCAACGAATTACATTCGTGAGTTAGACTTATAGATTTATAACATGGAGTAATGTAGGCCTTTGAAGAGGAGGAATTTTCACAGGACACCTGGCCATGATAAAAGAGACAGACATACTTAAACTTTCAAATAGTAAATCTGATTCTACTGTATAATTTAATCAATACAAAAGGCTATGGGCATGCGAACTGTCAATTTTATGAAGGTTTGTCTCACCCAGTGATCTAGTGTAGTCAGTCATGTAGATCTATGGGCTGACTTAGAATGATTTCTATCAATGTTACCTCGTGTACAGTTCTATAAATAGTTGTACCAATATACTTATCAAATTAAGCTTGACCTAGTCATATAACTTATGGGTGTTGTCGGTGTTGTGCCAACGCTACGTGAAGGCTTCAATCCTGACCGAATTTTCAGCCCGATAGAACATGTATCAATTACGCTATGTCTTACATTTACATCTTGAAGGTTTCTGATACTGGAGTATTTCACTTACACATACACGAAATAATTGAAACTTCTGGGAGTTGAGTTTTAATCATCAGGTCTTTCTGTTTCTTTCCTGTTTGTAACTAAAATGAAAAAAAAAAATCAGTACCTTGCAACTGGCTGGCCTTTGTCAATCCTTCTGTCAACAATTCACGCACCGGTGCATAAATAAAACACTGTGCGAAATTTCTTGATATTTTTGTCTTTGACAATGGCACGGGCACACATACACACACACACACAATCACACACTCAGACAAACCTTCGTAAATCTATGAACACACATACAGATAACTCAATATTTGGTGTTCCAATTATTAATTCCAGGGCCGTGACCTGAGCGGAATTCCTGGGGGCAGTGTGGGGGGAGCACCAAGTGGCGTGCTTGTAGGCCTAGATAGTTGATATCCTCTCACCTGCGCATGAGTGGCATCCTGTGGGAGAGTTCTGAAGGGAGGGGTTGGCATGTAAAGGCCTGGCTCATGTGTAAATCCGTGCTATCTTTGGTAAAGCTTTGATCTGATTAAATCTTTAGAAATTGTCTATATTTAGTGATTTTTTCCTATTTTTGGCTGGGCTTAGGGCAAGAGGTGATGTTTAAGAGGAGGGGGATACACACCTACCCTCTGAGAAATGTTTGTCAATATGATGTGGCTTAGATGCAAAATAGATCTGTCTTTGGTAGAGGTTAGTAAATCGTTGACTTGATTGATTATACGTTTAGGAATCCTCATTACTTAGTGATTTTTTGTTCTATATTTTGGTGGGGTGTAATTGAAGGGGTTGTTGCCTAAGGGGAGGGGAGTCATTACTACTCGTTGAATTTTTTTCTTGTTCTGAGATTTTCTATGATGAATAACACTAAAGATCTTTAGCCTGCGTTTATGCAGGTGTATTCAGGCCTTGTATCATGTAGTAGGAAGAAGGTTCATTTGTCAGGAACTGTAACCCGTATAAGGACGAGTCTACATCGAGGGTCCAGGGACCACCCCTGGAAAATCTGGGGAAATGGAGTACTTGTATGCGACTTTCCAAGTTCTGGGGGCCTTAAAATCATAATTAGGACAATGAAATTTTCCGCATTTCAGTATATTTTCTCCATGTAGCCAACTTTTATTTAGGTTTGGAAATCTCAGGTGGGGGGGGGGGGTAACTTGCCCGCAGGCGTCGGCCCTGAATCAGTGTAACTGGACAATGTTGTACAATGTTGTACCCTTTAGCTTGTGGAGTGGAGGTCTCTCAAGCCTTGTGGTCTAGGTTGCCGGACCTTCACCTTACGTCAGATTTCTGAATCGGATTAAATAAATGCGTTGTCCAGCACCGGGATGAGGACCAAACCACAAATACTGAGATCGTCTAGTATGCAGTATCTTTACATTCACCTAAATTTTCTACGCAATATTAAAAGCTTTTCAGTTAGTCTACCTGATTTCAATTCTTTTTGAAAACTATCCTATAACTGTATGTATACATTAGAATGCAATTGAACATCTAACACAATGCAGTTCATCACTAATGTTGAACATTCACTAAAACTGACAAACATTACTCTTACTGGGAAAAAACAATTTTACCCTTGGAAATCCTTTAGTGACCTACATTTCTAATTCCTTTGTCTCAAAAGGAGAAAATTTCGTTGGGATCCTTGAGAAGTACGATAAACTATGTAGTCCCAGACGATCGATGACCAGTAGTCCGACGATTTACTTGATTTTGCTCTACAGTAGGCCTAGGGCGGATTCTTCAATATAAAAGAGCACATATTTCCGATTTTTCTCACTGAAACCCCAATTTTTCAAATGTTCTGTAATAAAAGCGCAAAATTTTCAAATTTTCTTCAACAGAAAGGCAAACATTTCTACGCGATTCGAGCCTCGAAACTTTTGCCCCCCCCCCCCCCACCATCCCCTGTTCACCAGGGTATGCGGTAGCCTTTTTATTTAATTTGGGATGAATGTAGTTTCACCATATAAAGAACGAACGTCTTTTGAACCAGCCAAGTTCTGATGAGTCTTTATTGTGTTGCCGAATGAGTGAGGGATATTTTATCCTTACCAGGGTTACACAAGGCTCGCTGTAATGTCGCTGATGATGTACTTCCCTCAGCAAGTTACAAGGAAACAAAAGAAAGAAAAATGATCACTTTTGTTGAAACAAAATTTTAAATCGGTATGTTTTTTATCAGTACAAATACACTTGACTGAGAATGTAATGTTACCGTGAGAGGGTCTGATCACTTTCATTACCTAACACCACAAAAGAGGTACTGTAACCAGGAAAAACTAAAGAAGGTGCTTCCCCTAATATTAACTATAGAGGGCGACGTGACTGTTATCTAACGCTTGAATTCCAGGCCGACTAATGTTTTTACTATGACGGATTAGGTTCATCGACATACTCTAATTAACGGGTATCGCTTGTAAAAGGACATTTTGGAATCTCCTTAATCTGCTTGTTAGCTGTGGTTTGAATAAACTGAGCTCGCAGTAAATTAACTAAGGGTGGTACGCTGTCACATGCCGGTGGGAGCTCCATATATTTTATCTGCAATTTGCTTTCCTCACATCCTGAGAACGTCAAAAATGTTCAAGCTGTGAAAATAATGGCCTCTAAATTGCTCTTTGCCCGGGTCGACTGGTTCTACTCTAATGCTAACCATTAATCTGTTAGCTATTGCTTGTCAAATCAAGATAACTGTAACTCCTTTATTACGACCACTTTCGAGTTCACCCGAACCGTCAAGTGTAAGAATCCAGACAGGGTCCTTGAAAATTCATTCTTTTTTATTTCCGTATTTCAATTGACCTAACCTTCGAAGCTTTCAGTGGACTTTAAAGTTCATTCCTCCAAACACGTTTATAATAGGCATCATACAGGCAGTGGAAAACATTATAACCAGTTTCACAGATGACAGGACATGTTAAATACTAATCGAGGCGCGTAGCCGGACAAGGTTATGAAGGGGGGGAGACAGAGGACGAGATATTTACCAGAGGGGGCGTGATAGCCTATGTTAAGATATACTAAGACAAAATAGTAAATTTTGTTCTCAAAAATTCTCGTGGGGGAGGATTTTCAGTAGTCGTATTGCCCTGGCCTTTCGTTGATTACGGACCTGGCTTATACAAACAGACAAAGTAATACCGACTTGTGTAAAACCTTACACAGTAGATAAAGACATCATTTGTCAAGACTATGTTAATGCGTGTAATGTGTATCTCATTTAAAGTAAATAAAGATGGACGTTTTGCAAAACTTGCGGTAGAATCTGTTTAAATTTCCTTTCTTTACTATCCATCTAAATGACCTTCAGGACAGATTTATGATGTTTTATCGTGTTAATTACTTTATGATTTGTCAACCTCTCGTTGTACGTGTTCCCTCTGTGTAACAAAATAGTGCTTTCAGAGATAAGGATGAGACTCACTTCTCCGAGTCAATGACATGCACATAAGAAAACGACTGTTAATCAAAGTTTCATGAAAATATTTGAAGTATCTATATAATATAATCTCTTGCGCTTTCTTTATATGATTTCTCCTCTTAGAAACATTGATCAAGCCTTCATGTTACGACTTAATTTTCCGTGAGATGATTTCCATCATTATAAAATTAAGTGTTAAAATTTTAAATTAATTATACTAATTTTGTCAATTAGATTGAATCTCCTTCCTGAACAACAATATTCTGGAAAGTGCAAAACCTTTGAATTTGTGAAGTACAGAATCTGTATACAGTTGAGCCGATGATTAAGGCACTTTAATCCTTGCTAAGTAACTGGAAGACACTTCCAGCTCCCTGATTAAATGGATTAACTAGTCCATCTTCGAGCCTTTTTCGTATTCAAGATTCTTCTTGCGAGAATGATGTGAAAAAAATATTCTTCCAAAAACAACATCAGCAACTAATTAAACTGCTAAGACTCGTAAGAATTTTTCAATTTATAAAGGTCACTAAAAATTTAAAATACTTTAAACGGTTCTCTGTATGGAATCATGATCGTGGATAAATAAGATAGCAGTTACGCGAAAGGCAACAGGCAGGCAGGGTAAAGTGAGTGATTAACCGACCGAGCACTGACTGCAGTGGCAATGTAAAATTGACCTGGATCATTGGAAAAGATCATATTTAGGCTACTTTTGGCTCATACACAAAGTAAAACTTATAGACCTTATACATTGACGTCACGCGACGTCATTTTGGAGGCAAAACAATGAAACACTGCACGCACGACGTAGATTTCGCACTTTTTCCGTGACGTCATATGCATAAGGTCTATTCAAAAACTGCGTAATGATTATCATTCTGAATACTGCAAAGCAAAAGAAAAAATAGCAGAAAAGTAAACACACACCAACCAGCAAATAGTGCATAAAATGTGTTTCTTCTTTGTAGTATTCCTCACACAGGCGTAGGAAGCTTTTCGAGACTGGGGGGCTGAACCTTGTTTCGGATCGCCGTCCTGGGGGAGGGGGTTTAAGAGGAGGGGTGTCCTCCTCTCCTCTGGAAAATTTTTGGGTATTTGAGGGTCCTCAGATGCAATTTGGTGCAACACTTTGGACAAACTTTAAGGAAAATTACTGCAAATTTTTGACATTTCTTACAGAAGAGACAAATAAGGGGTTTTTGCCCTTGGATCTTGGGGGCGGAAGCGTACTTCAGCCCCCACATTTTTGACTGCTCCCTAGCCCCCGCTTCCTACGCCTATGATTCCTCAGATCCAGGGGGGCGTATATACATGAATTCGTAGGGGGTATAAACTATTTTTGGACCAACTACATTTCTTGGAGACCGACTCCTGGTGACATAGTTGTACGACCCGAATTTTCAAAGACCCCTTTTTTTTGCACTTCAGATGTTGTTCATGTCTGTTCTGCTGTTACAAAGGCACACTGAACTGGATATGAGACCGACTTTTTGGATTTTCACTGGGGGGTGTAACGCACCACACCCCACATCCCCCACACCCCCTTATTTACGCCCATGCTCAGATCATTTAGAAAAACAATCAATCAAAAATATAATATTTATAATTTGTAACAAATAAACAAACGCAGACATGCACATATTTTTACACACAGACATTATAGCTTTCAAATGCTTACCAGAAGGTACTATAAACGGTCAGAAATATTTTTTTAACTCATCCTATCATTTCAAAACTGGGACGAGTGAAAGCTTAAGGTGCTTTGATGCTTCCTAAGATGCATTTTTGCCGTTCAGAGATATAAATCTTTAAGTACCGGCGTACTTTTAACCTCACCTCTCTTTGAGAAATAAAATAACTGTCCTTTCCAACTGTAAGTATTCTTTTAAGGGTATACTGCACCCACCTTAAAACTGATGAATGCTAAAACCCCAAACTATTCTTTCTCTCCCTGGTGTGAACTATAAGTTCTCTAGAAAAGAAATGCTCTCTACACTGCTGTATATTTTTTGACATGTTTACCAAACCTAAATAAAACTGACAGCCATTACATTTGCTGCTCCACTTTACTGACATTTTACCATTTGGAGAAGAGTTTTAAGGTTACTCTTCGGGGCAGAGAAGGGTCCATTGTCAGGATTTTTACTCTAATATTTGCCGATCTTCCCGTTGATAAGAAGATGGAAAATACTTGAAAAGTAGGATGAATCTGATGTGGAAAATAAGTCAAAGCTCAAATATATGAGCCTCACAAAATCTTGTTGCACGATATCACTAATAATCGATATTACCGATGTCCGATTTGCAATTCTCAATATCGGTCGGTATACCTACCAGATACCATCATTTCAGAAACGAGCGTGCTGCTGATAAGCAACCGGCTATTGTGCACTTCACGGTAATATCCTTAACGCTATATAGGTCAAAATTTGACCCATATATAGCCAGACAAAAGAAAATAATCTAACCTTTGTATAGAGTGTAAGAAAAGTAATAGGCCTATCGATTAGGTAGTATCGCTATTTCAGGTGAATTTTACCGATACCGATATGGGGAGAATGTGAGAAATTTCGGACGATGACGATACTGAATACCGATAACCGTCCAGCACTAATTCAGACGACATTATGAAACATCACTTTAAATGTACGATAACATGAGTATTTACACTCCACTTTAAAAACAATTTTCAATGATTATTTATCTTTTCACATTTAGCACAACAAGCTAAAACTATTTTCAGTCCACAAATGTATGAAGTGATAAAATTTTGTCTTACTTGACTTGCAGTTCTACCAAAAGGTCATTCGGGGAGCAAAGATAATGGAGCTTATCGGGATTACAACGTCTTTTATTGCAGTGCTTACTGCTTTATACATATTCCATTCTTTCAGGTACGTTATTATTATAATTATCTTCTCTTGACGCAGAAAGTATAGGGTTTAGCCCAATCTTTGACCATCTTTTGCGTTTCTACAGAACTAACATTTACTACGATTATTTTTCATAAAAAGCCTTGAATATATGATTTTAGATCATAACAAGTCATAGGTCTACTGGTCAGCCTGGGTGTTAGGGGCTGCGGTCCCCTGGAATTACCGTGACATAGCATGCGTCTTTTTTAGGCAGAATATTTAAAAAACTCGGGCCAAGTTCCTCGGTTTAACCGATTTTTTCTCGGGCAAAGACGGCTCAACCCCCTAGAGAAAAAAGTTCCTTCAGTATTGGCCTATACGCATAACAAATGATAACTTAAAAGTTATCTGGTATTAATGCAGGATAATAATGTGAAACTCAAAAGATTCCGACTTTCCTCGGAATTTTACTGCCTGGTGTTATTTGACGAATTAGAGTCTAGCGCCCGTGACAGTTTGAATTCATGTCTAGATACTACTTCCTCTGGTTTATTATAACATGACAACGGAATATCCCGTCAGCTATTTATTAACAAAACGGCTGCATTCAACTTACAGAAGTTTACGCTGCCATCGAACTCGGATCCATCAGCACCTTTTCTTAGCTTTCTTTATTCGTCTGGCTCTTGACGTCATATTTATGGCGAACAGATTCAAATCCAAAACATCGGGATCTTTGGAACCCACCGGTTTGGAAAAAATTGTAAGTAGTTTCTATCATTTTTCCAATTATGTAAATGTGCCTTCAGGGTAAAAAGAATTATCTGTTAGGCTTCTAATGACAGCTTCGCGGATCACCTGCCCTATCATATGCTATAATATATCCTCACATCATGCAAACCGTGATATAGTCCTAAATTATACTGAGTTCAGACACTTACCTTTTCCCGCCAATTCCGTCCCTTTTATTTTTCCCTCCATTTTGTAGAGGAAGGAGAAAACAATTGCTGCGCAGCTGAAGAGCTATTCAGCAAAGTGAAAAAATTGGTATACTGAAGATAAAATATCGTGAAAGCAGCACATCCGTGAGGGAATTCCTTGCGATACAAGGAAGCGGGGAACGTTGTTTAATATTATCGTTGCTATTCGTACGGACTTGCTACCTTATTTTCAGTCCCACACCTAATAAGAGTTTGTGAAATTGCAAACTGCACAGTACCGTCCTTTGATTATCTTTCCATACTTGAACTCCAAAACAAGAAAAAACACTAACGCCCCTGGGAACACTTTTCCTAAAAAGGTGACTTTAACTAACCAGACTTGGGCCGTCTAAAATGCTAGGTATACGACGAAACCTTAGATGTTGAAGAGGGAGATAACAAGCGAAGCGTAATGCATATTACATTAAAAACAGACGTGTACTTTGTTTGGCTAGCTATATGACGTCATGAACTGCCCAAGTTGCAAGAGGTAAACTCTCATGAAAACGTGTGCTAGTGTGAAAGTGTTGAAGTAGGCGTCATTCTCCTTTCACAATTCCATAACAAAAAAAAAACTAGTATCAAATTTGCATTAAGTTACAAGAAAATAATGCAAATTGAAGGGCAAATAATTGTCTTCCAGACAGCAAACTTCTCCCATCCTAACTTTAGTTTTTAGCCCCGCCTTCAGTTATGAAAGAAAACGTCTGCCTGCTCTCTAACGAAGCCTGCAGAAGCCTGTACTGAGTTCAAATTGTCCAGGGATTATGTTGAATACACTAGCCTACTGTGTGATTTTAGTGCAAGTGTAATCTGACCTTTGAATGTAACGGACCACACTATAGAGCATTCACTGATCTGAACTAGTCACCGTTCGCCATGACCAATCAGAGTGAAGATATTGTTTGAATTTATGTCAATGATTTGGGTCCTAAATATGCTCTGGGCAATGCGACAGCCCCGTTAAAAGCAACATCTAACGTCACAGGGCCACAAAATTCGAAACAGGCAGCTCAGAGAACATGCATGCACACACACGTTTTGTTCACCCAATAGTGCAGCAAGTCGTCTGAGATGGCGGTTATCAATTAGGTGATGACGTCATTGCATAAGGTCTATCTATGCCACAATGTCACGATTATACCAGGGAGCTCCTGTAACAGAGAGCTCCCTGGTTATATTTACGCTTAACAAGGAGTCATTTCATAAGACTTAGCATGTTTTGAGACTTATTACATACCGTTGTGCATTGCAAATGTGAGAAACTACCCATTGGAAAGCAAAAATGGAACAAAATTCCTCGAACCCACTTCTGCTGATTTAAACCTGTAGTTCCACATTTTCCAGAATTTATTTGGAGTGATAGCCTTCTTCTGTAATACAGTCGGTTACTTTCTCAGATAAGGTATATATATTGTCAATCGAATTCATGTGATTAATCACATGTCTCGTGTTATCCTAGCTTGCGGAAATACTTAAAGCAAACGCTTAACCATGTTGACCCGTTTCTCTCGCTGAACCCTTACATTTATATGGAACCATGCGTATCGTTTGTGTCACTTAAATATGTCTGCGATTATAACGGTTAAACTGCCCCGAGGGGCGAGGAGCACATTTTGCTAAGCACCGTTCTTTGTTTCTACACTGGGAAAACGTCAAAGAAAAGTATGTACATCAATGCCACGGAGCAGTGAGTTCCCTGCACGGAGGTAGTGCTTCCATATCAATTAAAAAAAAAACCATCACAGGACAATTTCACTGAATTACAGTCCTTGTAGTGAATTACAGGCATGGCCCCCCTGCCCCCCCCCCCCGCTGGCGCCACCCCTGGGCCAAATTCCGAGTCCGGCTGGAGTGTAGTCTGTTTGATTGGGTAGCTTAATACATATTTGGTTTCATATTCTTTTACGTTTACAGTTGATTATTTGGGTCATTTTTAAGAGTCAATTTCACAGTCTGTTCCTCCCGGTAAAAGCTGGATATAACCATTCATGCATAAATGCACTGTGCAGCAATTACAACGGGGCTCTAGAGACATCTACAGGTAAATTTTCAGTATTGTAGATTGTGAACACCTCCCGGTTGTAAGTATGAGTCCACTTCCAGCCGATTCGGGGACCATTTCTTTTCCGGGACCTGCTATTCCTGGTCAACTCCGAGTCCAGTAAAAAACGGATTCGAGTCCTGAATTGAGTCATTTCAGGCATACAGCCTTAGCTGGCGCCTGACGTAGGCGCCTAACGTAGGCGCCTAACGTAGGCGCCTAACGTAGGCGTATGGAGAACATATCACAAGAGGGAGAGAAGGTGTTTGACCTGAAAGTTTCCTTAATTTACAAACATGACGTAAATCTTGCCCTAAAATCGATACTTTATTGGTCGGAGGCGTACGCCCCCAGATCACCACCTTATAGGCCCATGGCTCCCATTTAAATCCAGATATCTTTTATTCATCATGTGGAAGACGATTTAAATGACTTTTATTCTTCACAGGAACCATTATGTAAAACAATGGAATTAAGCAGGGAGTACGCACGATTGTGTACCTTCGCTTGGATGTTTATTGAGGGAGTTTACCTCAACAGTTTGTTATCTACCGCCGTCTTCAGAAAACCAAACTTTCTTTGGTATTACCTGGTTGGTTGGGGTAAGTACAATTTTGTCCTTCAAATTCTGCGTTTAGTTCATATTTTTAAGAACCATCCTAGTTCTAAAAAGTAAAAGGTGGCATTCAGTTCATGATTAAATGAATCTAAACCACAAATTATCCTACAGATTTTTACTGTTAGGTAAATAGCTATGGAAGTACGAAAGAGGTACTTTCGGTTTGTGAGAATCTGTTCAGCTCAATCGATTGTTGAATCAAATGAGCATTTTACCGAAATATTTTCTCCCTTTCCAAATGAAAAAGTTGCTTTGTATACTTGGTATTCTCTGTTGTATGTCAATTTGATGCAAGGACACCGGAAGTGAAAAAATGAAGATAGAATGTAAAAATTATGTATGGAAGACGAAAAATGTGTGTAACAGATACCAAATGAATAGTCAACGTTAAATGATTCGGTATTGGATACCTATTCCAGGAACGATTGTTGCCATTAGGACTACAGAAAAGTGCCAAATACTTTTTTTTTTAATTCTTGAGCCAGTGAATATTGTAATATTCTAATATTAATTATTGACGCTCAGCCCTATGTAATCAGTGTACTTACCGGGTAGTTACAGGGCATCATTTTCTTGTACTAGCTTTATAATATTCAAATGAGGCAACCCAACACCAATGACCTTTCGTTAGCTTTGAAGTAATACAGCATCCGAGGATTTTTGTTTTCAAGTCTACAGCCAACTTTAAATTAATATAACCAGCGAGATGTTTATTCCCAGTAGGCTATGTGGCTATACTTTTCTAGCACATGGTTAGGGTCAACGAGAAGGACAGACACAGAGGAGATTGTGGTACTCATTTGAACGTTTTGCTGTTACTATATATTCGTTTTGTTTTTCGCTCATCTCATTGGGAGACGATGGGGTGGAGGGGACGGGTGGTTTTGTACATAACCCAGGCACATAGCCAGGATTTGATCGGGGATCCGACTAATGTAAGCCAATGACGCGAGAGGCAGCTGGACCGAAACGCCCTTCCTATGGGCGTGGGGTCCAGTGGTCCGCCTCAGGGCTTTTCTTCGTAATGAGGATGGCAATTCATCGAAATATTTTAACAAGAAAAATGTGATTTGTTGGTATCATTTTTCGCCTTTGAGTCATGGAAGATGCCCTTATCCATGTAGTACCCCCTCCCTCCCCCCAAAAACACACACAGCTCTTTACTCCACTGGGTGTAACAAGCATTCTTCTTTATTCGTATTGTAATCCTATTTTCTTGTGTTGGAGTTAGTTTCGTGTGATTACTGTTATTACTTAAATTATGAAGTGACATTTATCAAGGAGCGGGAGGGGGGAAAGTAAGTAAAACAAAGGAAAAAGAATAAACAAACGAAAGATTAATGAAGCCAAGTAAAAGCTTTTCACATAAGATGAGTTTTCAAAAGTCTTTTGAACGAAGATGCAGGTTTTACAAAATTGTTATGAATACTAATTAGTTTTAGAATATGACACAGTTGCCCACCTCTACTTGTGAATAATTTTGACCTATTTTAAATAATTTTGTACCTTTTTGGTTTTTGGTATGGAACGATGTCCATTCATAAGTTAGACTACATTAAAGTTTCTATGAATGCAATCATCTTACGTCTCTTTGAATCTTTCTTACCACAGCTTCAGCCTTGCCATTCGTTCTAGCTTTTCTAATCGCAATGCAAGTAACCATGTAAGTATATACTGTATGCATGGAACGTCTCCAAATGGGGGGGGGGGGGGGGTTGAAGGCGTGGGATTCAATGCAAGTAACAATGTAAATATATACTGTATGCATGGAACGTCTCCAAATGGGGGGTTTGAAGGGGTGGGAGGGGTGCGGTCGGACATTCAAACCAAAAGGCCCTAAGAGCCGCAAAGATCAGGGGCCAAGTATGAGTATTTCTGTTATGTTGTAATCCTACACGAAGTATATATGTAATACTTAAGAACATTTCAATCTGCTTTGAACTTTTTAAAGGCAAGGCTTGATTTTGGCACAGAAAGCCTGGGGTGTTCAGGTACAGAGGCCCCAGTTAGCGTTACAAGAGTGATGGAATGGCCTTTGGCCAACAACATCAAGTCTAATGTGACGTGATGTGATGATTAAAAAGCTGCTATAATGAAGAGCGAAAAGCAACGGTAGGATATCGGAGCTCACAGGGGGAAGGGGAGTGCCAAACCATGAATCTAACAAGTGGATTCATGATTTATCGAAAGATAAATGCCCACAAGCCAGTGAGCCACAACTGGAAAAAAGGCCGTGGTCGTCTCGACTTGAACCAATTAGTTGGAAACTGGGACGTTAAACCTCATCTAAATAACTAACACATACCCAAATATTTGTATTACTAATTACGCTCTTTGTGGAGAAAATTTGTCTAGCCCCACCCTTTACCTTGGGGTCCTCCCCTAGATTTTCCCGGTTGCATGAGGCAATAGGATAGTGGATGAGGGGGTTGTTGTTGGACCATTAGCATGGTGGAAGGAGGCAATGTTACTCGGATCATGACGTGTTCAATTCGAAGGCGTTGACTGGGGACGAATAAGGGCAAGAGATTTCTATACTTTTAGAGATTATGTATTTTCAAGGATGGCTTTTTATGCTCAACGAGTCCAGAATTTCTAAATGAGTATGAAAGTCCAGTCCATAGAACTATGTAAGTTGAAAAAGGTTACCATGGTAACGACGGGTGGAAATGAGTCTAATATTTTTGATTTCTGTTTTTAGTTCCAGGTGAAAGGGCATGTTCCCAATACTTCAAATCACTATAATACCAATATTGAGAAACAAGAAATACTTTTCCCGAATTAAGAAAATACCCACAAAAGTGCCTTTCCAAGAATGCACCCAACCCACTTTGTAAAAGTTTATTATATCTCACGCAATCAAAATAATCCCCTGACTTCATTTAAACAGAAGTTCAACCTGTATAATGACCGTTTGTCGTTTGACATAAGTAAGGAATTCATTTAAACGTACATTGAACATATGTTTGTTTAGAACTCATTGCTGCTTTTTAGAGGAGATGACCAGCGGTAAAGGAGAATCGAACCAAGAAAAACGAGTATCTTACCTCTTTCTTTCTAAATTAATCATATATTTCTTCCGCAGGTCTGATAAAGGCTGCTGGCCATTATACACACATACGGCGTATTATTTTGCTTTTATCGAAGCGCCAAGAAACATTTTCCTTGTGGTAATGTATTCTCTCTCTCCCTTCCCCTTTCTCTCTCTGTCTTTGGCTCTGAATTTTTAATTTTGTTAACGAAGTTTCAATGACTTAAAATAAATTGTCTGCTTTATTTTACAACCTTCTAGCAGGCCTTTTATGAGTCCCCAAAGGGAAACCTTGTTACACGTGATTATAACTGTGGGCCCAACTGTCATGATGCTGCTGTTCTTATAAACGGGTTAAAAAATCGGTTGAAAAAAGTTCATCAACATCGCCACACTGACAAAAAGGATGTTCTGGATTGATATGCTAACTCAAATTTAAGTACAATGAGGCAGAGATTTTCTGGAAACAACCTAATTCATGTCTTATAAAAATAAATTATATTATTGGCTCCTTTCCACTTTGTGAAATTAAGGTACCTAGTTCTTAGAAATATCGTAGGCAAAGATTGCCTAGTAGTTTTCTACCTGGAGGCAATTGGAGTGTTTTATTATATAAAGTTTTACCAGTTATTAAGGTTGTCAAAAATGCTTCATTTGACACATTTTCCTTGAATGTTTGAACAATTCCCCCAAATGGTTTCCGTTTGAAATATGCAACCGAGGGAAACAACGTAGTAATAGTTCGTATACTCATCATTTCAACTTTTGAAATTATTGAAGTGGAAAGCTGAACGTGTTTTACTTTGAAAATAAACTACAGTTGAGGTGAAGACCTTTCATTGCCGAGAGGCTAACGTACCATTACTTTAGAGTTTTATACTTTTACGCTCTCAGAGCTTAAAACCAGTTTTATCGTATGGAAGTTATAACTCGGTGTCTAACATTCTCCGGTGGTGAATTAATAGTCTAGTAAAGTGCGTACATGAGAGTTTATTTGTTGAAGTATGTAAAGCGTTGATAGGCTTAGGAAAATACATTTCAAAGAGGAGGGAGCGGAGGGTGTTTGCCCTGAAAATTTTTCTGAATGACAAACCATCATATTTAATCCCTAGGCATACGAGTGGTGAAGTCGAAAGCTCATTTGGTTGAATGTGCCCCGGAAAGTAACATGTCAGTACTCTAAAACAGACTTTTTTGCACCGGGAAGAAAGGGGAGGGGGCTGCCGCCAAAGACACGCCTTCGTCTTTTGATGAGTAAGAATAATAGAATCAATCAGGTTAGTAGACTGTGGGCGAATCGATGACGCAAGCAAAGACAATTTTATGTTGTGGAATTAACCTTAAGTTGTGAAAAAGAGAAACATAGAATAACGTTTCTCGATTCAGGAGGTGACACGGATTTCCTCGAGCTTCCCCTCGATAATTTACCGCCTGCATTCATTATGCAGAGCGACATGTAACTCAAGTATATTTTAGTTAATGGGATAGTATCACTGCTATCTTTCAGTGATCGACGCTGTCGTATCTATGATATCTGCACTGTGTTGTATATATGTATCTGCACTGCGTCTACGTGTGATGCGCTCATTGGGAGTGTCGCCCCTTGTGGGCTAGGGGTTGTAGAATATGCCCACGGTATTTCCCATCTGTCGTAGGAGGCGACTAAAGGGAAGGACTTGCACCGTATTTAAACTTTGCTTGACACTATATAACACATTTGTGTTGGTGTGTCGTTAAATTTCATCTAACTAACTAACTCATTTAGAGTGTCAACCTTTGCGCACACCTACGATGTTATCACATGAAGAAGATATAAAATTGTGAGCAGTGAAATTTAAGGGGAGTCATTTATGCAGGCACGTACCCTGGCAAGATACTGAAGGGTGCGAGAAGATAAGTTCCGGGGCACGAAAATATTTTTAGCGGGGGAGATATTTCACAATGCATATTAACAGATCAAGCCAATAAGCCTAATCATTTTTATTTTTCTAGGGGACCCCTTCCCCTCCCCCTTGGCAGGGACGCCGACAGGGGGACAGGGGAACAAATGTCCCGGGACCCGGGGCAATTTGGGTGGCCCGGGAAAATTGGTCATAAAATATATTATATCATATCGAATTATTTCCTCGTGAAAACCACACTTACTTTGGTGAGAGGGGCCCGCATTGAAATTTTGTACCGGGGCCCGGGTCGGCTGTCGGCAGCTCTGCCCCTTGGCTACAGATTTAAAGGTTTGCCTCATGAAACAATTCAGGTGCAACTTAGTTGAAAGACACAAGGTTCAATTACTGCATAAATAATGAGATAATAGCAGACATATTCTCATTTTGCAAACGACTGGTTTGGGAGAATCATATTCAAAGAATATCTATCCCATTTTTTTGCACATTGACTATTTAAACCAAGTAGGTAATACTCGGCCTCGAATACCTCCCTTGTTTCAGACCCGTAGCCAGAAAGGTACTGAAGGGCGGCGAGATGACTCCTAGGGTGTGGAGAAATATTTTTCAGGGGGACGAAATGCGTAAAAATGTGTTAAGGCAATGGCAACTTGAAATTTTCTAGTGGAGGGGGGATTTTTTCTATGGGGCTTGCACCCCCGGCCCCTTAGCTACGGGCTTGTTTACAAATGTGCTCACACTTGCGACATTATGTGAAGGGTGAAAACGGACATCATCTGTTGAATTTTTATAGAACATAGAGTGGTTTGGAGCTGCTCACTGCCAAAATTGAAGGAATAACAAACATAAGAAAAAGAAATGTAAGGCAAAAAAAAAAAAAAAAAAAATGACATGTAGGTTACATACTTAGAAGGGAGGGAGTGGGAAAGACGTACAGAATGGGAATTTCAGTGACAGAGGAGGAATTTGGTAAAAATAGTGACCATATTAGGCCTAATGACTTCGTTTTTTATAATCAATGGGAAAAGGTCAAGTGTACCATATTTTACAACAATAATTTAGTAAATGTTTTCCCTCGGATTGCTCTATATGCTTGCTGTGACGGTTAGAACGCGCTCGTTGTAGTTGGTAATGGAGACGTAGGATAATGACCTTGGTAAAAGGTCCTAAAACAATTGATGTCACATAATAACATATTTATAGGAAAGAATCACAACATACATTTAATATACATTTAAATGAAAACGTAGATTACGGTTTCTCTTCATGGTGAAAGCTACCTGTTAAGATACTTACCCGTTTCGTCAATAAATAGCAACTCCTTTCTACAAGAACTGCACTGATTTTATGTTTTCCATGTGTTATTGTTTTTATTTATGTTTTTTATATTATTGCTGTCTTTTATTAAAACTTTTTGTACTGTTTGCTTTATGTTTTTATTGTTTTTATTGTCTTTTTAACAACAGATGAACCTGTTTCTTCTTTTGAATATCATCAGAGTACTAGTCACTAAACTAAGAGAGAGTCAAACCAGCGAGACAAAGCAAGTAAGGTAAGCTTCACGCGTAAGCGTAAGGACTACTTTCAACTAGGTTGGAGTGGGGGTGGGGGACTCAGCACTTTTGCTAGAAGATTGACAGAATGTTTACCCGAAAGTACCTTAAATCTTTTGCCAGAAGAAAGTAAATATTATGCCAGAATGAAAGGGCGTTTTGCCCCCAACTTCCGCATTGTACGACATTTTAGTAGGACATTTTCCTCAGGAAAACATATTGAGAACAACTGAATAATAAGGTACACCATTTTCCAAGGTAGACAGGTCACACATCTTGCTCATCCGTAGCTATGTCCCTGATCCTAGCCAAAGCATTCACTAGGCTGGTAGCTTTGTGGTATAAATAATCTTGGATTTTTCCTGTAAGGGTTGCCGGAGGACGAAAAGCTTTTGTGGGAGGTGTCAGACCCCATCTCCCCCACCCCTGGGTAGGCCGCTGAGTATAATAGATTTTGGGTAATAATTATTTTATGACGTTCAGGTACTAATATGTTAGGAGAAGCACACAATGGCTTGTAGACTACAACTTACCCCGGTGGATTTCAATTCAACATTTTTGCTCAAATTTGTACGATTGAGAAAAGTCGCTTCAGATGGTAAAATGGTAGACTGCTCTTGGATGAAAACCGAAAGGAGCTAGGCTACGTCTCCTCAGGGAGGTGTTAGCTCCCTGGTCTGCTGGTGGAACACCACGACTTAACATGACCAAACTCTCAGCCTTCAGATCTCGACATCAAGAATCTGGCTGAAAAGGACAGGTACTACACACGATCTTATCCAAAAGGCCGAGAAGCCTCAGCTCCAAATGTCATCAGTCTAGTTGGTTCATATGTACGATGAACTTACTCATCGAATACTTGCTCACATTTCAACGTCTTTTGGGAAGCTTTTTTTATTCCAGCGAATTCAAGTCTTATGTATGTTTAGTTTTGTTCTTATAGACATAACTTTTCATGCAAGTTCAGTTTACATCACCAGAGCAAGATGAAAAAAAAAAAACAAAAAATATAACCTTACAAACATGGAAAACAAGTCAGAATTTTACGTATTGAAATTTCCAGGAAGCATGTGATCTGTGCAACGCCTCTGCAACGGGGGAGGGGGTGTAGCCAAGAAAAATAGCGCCTATGGCAAGCATTGAAATCGTCACACTGTCCAACGTCTGACATTCAAGTTTAAGATAACTTTCCTCAGGTACAGTTGCCGTGAAATTATTTAGAGGGTGGGGGAAGGGGATATGTGGTTGACTCTTTGAAAGTGGAACCACTATCGACTGGCACTTAGCTGACCAAGAAAAGTTTGCCAAAGACGCCTTCAAGATTGCCGAAAATGGTAGTATCCTAGCCTTTGAAATTGTCATTAAAGAACTTTTAAGATCTCATGTTTTACTTTTAGCAATTCACACTTCGAAAGTTAAATGATAAATTGTTTTTTTTTTTTTTGAAAAGTGTTCTTATGAAGCGAATCATGCCCTTCCTGCAACTCAAGAAACTGCGCATGCGCAGCTACACACGTGATCGTATTATCCGAAAAGAAATAGGACAGTTTGTTCTGCGTTGTTGTTATGCTAATTGATAATACTTTAATATGACAGACCTTCACTGTGGGTGCATATTTTTGGAGAAAATTCTTTTCTTTTATTGTTCGAACTAAGTAGAATCAGTTCGGTGACACCTTTTCAAGGGGTACCCATTGCACACGTCCAACCTAGCGCACCCTAGCTAGCTGCGCTCCTACAGGGCTTGCACCTACACTCTGCAGTTGCTGAAGTAGAAACCGCATTCTCATGAACGGTGTTTCAAAATAACCAGCCTACACTTGCTTATCATATCCTTTTTAGGAAAGCCATTAAGGCAACAATTGTGTTGCTCCCGTTGCTTGGCATCGCTAATTTGGTTTGGGTGATGCCAGTTCCTGACGACTATTCGACCAAATTCTACTACGCCGTCTACCATTATGTGGCACTTTTCTTAGATGCGTACCAAGGATTCTTTCTGGCCTTGCTATATTGTTTCCTGAACTTCGATGTAAGTATTTAAATCATTCGTTTTTCCATTCAAAATTGAGGAGTTGCCCCCCCCCCCAGTTGGTCTTGTCGGGTACTGGTTTCGATGAAGAACGAAACCTACGCAGTTGTGATGTTGTTTTGTGTTTCGTGTGAATATGGCAGAACTACAGTATAAGTACAAACGCCCGAATACGAGTGCAAAGCTCTGAGTACGAGCACGAAGTCCTGAGTGCGAGACGGCCTATGAGTGCGAGAACCTACTTTTCAAATTCTCCGAATTCGAGTACAAAGTCCTGAGTGTGAGTAGGAGTAGGAGTAAGAGTACAAACTATGTACTCACGTACGAGTGCGAGTGCGAGTGCGAGTGCGAGTGCGAGTGCGAGTGCGAGTGCGAGTGCGAGTGCGAGTATGTACTCGAGAACTACGAGTGTGGTGTATTGGTGTGCTTGTAACATTTACTTTGTAAACTGAACACAATATATCAAGAAAAATTACTCCGACAGTTCTCATACTTGGCATGTGGATGCATCATATGAACTCTGATGTTCTGGTAGGAGTCAAAAACCATCTGAGGCCATCAGAGGTCAAAAATTCAAACCAAGTAAACACGATATCTCAAGATACGAAGTCCGGATAATTTTTATACTTAGCATGCTGAATGTGTTATATTTACAAGAATAAATAATGTATTTTGCTATAGTAATACTGTGTATCAATGTAATGTCTCAGGATATTTATTTTGTAATATCTGTCCCCTGGTCAACATGCAATTGTCAGTGGAATGAAGTAATCGAAACCTCATTTTTCTGGGGAGGACGGTATGTTTTCGTTCTGGCTTAAGCATATGAAAGTTCTCTGGTATGAAGTAAATTTTGATGAGCTAAAGGCTCTCATTTTCACTTTTGGGCCCAGATCGTTACTGTGTCGAAACATAGCAGAGCCCGTGTGATATCACTTTTGCGGTGATAATAGTTTGGCTACATCGCTTGCTGCCGGGAATTCTAAGGAGCGCTGAGGATGTAGCAAAGTTCTGCAAGGTAGTATAGTATGCATGTTCCAAGGAACAGCTCAGTTATGTGACAATTATCCCACGGAGTAATCGTAGACACCGAGAAGCAAACGTAGCATATCCGTCTCCTATCCATCGCTTTCCTTTATTAAATTGATGACATATCTGACCATGCCTATCAGTGAAGGTTAGGTTACGGATGTGCTACGGGTGTTTCGATGCTTACGTTGTGCTAAGGATTCTCTATACTGTAACATTTACGTACATATAGTATAAGTGACGAAAAAACGTATTTTCATACAGTTTGAAATTCGAGCCAAGGAAGGATCGGGACTGAAAAAGCGCGAAGGATTATCCGGGAACATCACGATCATGGCTACGGGCCCGGAGCGCAGTTGCGTGTTTAAAGGGGGCTGGGAGTACAGCCCCACCTCCATGACCAGTTGGGGAAAATCACTCAGTCAGGGTTTTTAAGGTAAAGGGGAAGAGAGAGATTGAACATACTCAGAGGGATTGAAGAGACAGAAGAAGCCCCCAAAACTTTCAATTATCAAACCGAGTCATATTAATTTGTCCAAACTCTTAAATTTACCGTACAGCACTGAGCAAGTACTGAAGTTCCTCGTCTCCGCCCGTCATTCATCAGTCAGTATCGATATCCAGCCCTGGACCCATATCAGGCGCGGATCCAGACATTTCGAAAAGGAGGGGGTGGGGCAGAAAGCCCCCTTGAATGTTCTCTTAGATTAATATTATGCCTATTTTCGCGTATTTGTTATTGTTGATGCGGCTAAAAAGTGGTGGGGGGCTGAGTCCGGGAAAGATCCCCCCTCTGGATCCGCGCCTGCATGTACTGTTAAATTTCTTTCGCGCTTGGCGGGTTTCGGTAGCCGGTAATAGCAGTCTATGAAGCGAGGGTATAGGTAGGATACAGGATGAAACAAAGCACAACTACTGTGAAAAAGTTGTCAAGATGGTGGAGAGGTAGTGCGACTTCCAGTATTATGGTGTGTTTAGGATGCCAAATATCTTCCATTCTGGAGATCTGTACATGATAGTCTTCTCTTCGAATTTATTCCTCCTTTTTGCCTCTGACTTTGCTGGCGGCCTCCAACTAATTTGCTCCTATACTTGAGTCTGTACGGGCCTGATTCCATATCCGCCCACGGAGTGAACAATTTCATGAAACAGCGGCACGGAGAGATGTTATTACAGAGGGAGTAAACAAAAAACATTCTCTGAACACATTCTGCAGTCAAGGACTCTATATAGGTAGATGCACAATTGTAGTGGCAAGTTGTGTTTTAGAATTTAGAATGCGGTTTCCTGCAGTCTTGTGATTTCGTCCAGATTTTCTGCCGGAATTTGCTGATGACATCCTTGTAGGTTACACAGGTTGAAAAATGTACTCCCAAAACTGTAGTGAAAAATTCATTTTATTGCCTTAGAATGCAGTTTCCTACAATCTGGGGCGTTTGATATGCAGCATATTCTGTTATACTGGCGACCCAGGCATGGTCCTATACACAAGTCCAGTCCGTTGTGTTGTAGAGTGGGGTTTCTTGCAATCTGGGGAATCTGGAATGCCAAATTTTTCTGACCTAAATCCTAACCTCTGTCGGGCTGGGGTCGGCTTTGGCCCCACACAGCCCCGTTTTGGGGAATCACACCTATGACAGTTTCTTGAACCCTCCACCATAAAACGATTATGGTCGGTTCATTCGCTGTTAGGAATTAATGTAAAACGTGTCTCAGTTGATGACCCAGTCGATGAAGTGCAACGAGATTAATTTGTAGAGTACTTTCTTCTCCACTGGCAGAAACAATTCACTGCGCCTGCGTCAATACCTCTTGCACTCTTTGAACCATAATTGCCCCCCACCCCCACACACACACGCTATGGGTTTTCCTTGTGCAATTAATTAGACTAATGCACCCAAAAAAGCCGTTCTGCTAAGGTGTGAAGCGTGTTGCAACTTCAAGTAATGGCCTACACGTGTGAATTACCATACCCATTAAGTTCACCTTTGACGAGAAAACCAACTCTTTAATCGGGTGAAATAAAATATATCAAGAATTGTTCATTTCATGAGTATGTTTTCTCAGGTCATTTCCTGGCATCTAATTAATCTGTACTCTCAGTCATTAATATCGAATTTCATAAAATCTGAAATGAAATAACACCTAATAAATAGCGCCTCTGGAACCAATTTTCTACTGTCTTACTTCGATATATTGCAGGAGCTTTCGGTGGCTTCACCCATGGCCCCAACCGGGGCACTGCCCCTGGACCCCGCTAGGGACCCTAACGAGGGCCCCTTCACCTCACGCGTCCCGACTCGCACTTCGCGCTCAAGGTGAACCCTTCGGTGCATTTGTGACACCGGCTCCCATATCAGTTGGAGGAATTACAAGTTGTCCCCAACCCCCACCTCCGAAATCCTGCACACGCCACTGCCGGAATGGAATCACCAGGAATATAAAACCGTGAGCTACAGATCAAGAAATCCAAACCGCGGAGAGTGAGAACCTATTGTTAGATATCAGCGCTAAGTTCAGAGATCATAGAGCTTGCCATAAATCAAATCTGATATGGCAGACGACATTGTTGTCAACATCATTTCAAAAAGTTGACATAATGTATCACAGAGTATCTTTCAAAATAAATGTAAATGGTTTCCTCTTTTTACCAGGGGAGATTAAGAGCCAGACCGTGTGTCACTTTTGATTCTAGCATTACCTCCTTCCATGAGCTAATCGGTAACAAAACAAGAAACGTAATTGGTTCAGAGAGCTGCCACGGAGCTCCCTGATTGGTTTAAGTTGAATACCATCACAAAGTTTTGGAGATTTGTTAATAATGAATATACTGTAATGCTCGAGGCTCGATGTAATTTAGCCTAGGTCAGAAGGTTTAGGTGATCTCCAATCCACGCGTGCTCAGAATCTCCCATCATGTGCCAATCAAGTTCTCCAGCCGATCTGCAAAGGTAAATGGAAATGGTACCGGTTAGCATGCAGTTAAGGTTGACTAGATATGCACATGTGCTGGGATTAATTTATGTAGGAAGCTGAATTAGACAGCTGTATTGGCTACTGCTGTTGATTACTTATTACGTAATGACCTACACCTAAGTCTACACCAAGACCGACCGTGAATGTGGTGGCTAGTGAGTCAGCCAACCCTAGTAACATCGGTCCCTAAGTTGAAGTAGGCTGTTGAGTAGAGGCAATCGAAAATGAGTGAGTTCGGCTCTGCCAGTAAGTTGAATTGACCGCCGTAAGTTTGCTGCTCTAGCAGAAGTGAAATGCTGCCGGTGATTCATTGCCCGAGGTTGCACTGCCGGTATAAGCTGCACCCCAATAAGCTGACCGTGGCAGTTGTAAATGCTGCAACCGTTGAAGTGAATTGCCTACCAGAGATTACTGCAATCTGTGACGCTGCAGGGCTAGGCCTAGGTCCAGATATTAAGCTAATAAGCTAGCCTATGTGGTTGACTAGTAAAGCCTACAGTTAGTTACTTGTTAGGATGGTGTACGTAAGGCCTATACACACGCGATGACTTAATTGTTATTCCCGTGCACCTTGCGGCGCTAACAATGCAAGTGAACGTGTTTAAATGAAATAAGGCCGAAGCGATAAGTTCCGATAACTGTAGTAAAATGGAAGCGATAACTGTAATATAATGTTATCCGCAATGCTAAGTACCCTACGGCACCTGTTTGTCTTCTTTGCAAGCTAATGCTGTCTCGAAAATGTCGTCTCGAAATGGCTGGTTGATGAAGCGAGACTATAGGCTCTGCTGAAGGCGATCCAGTAGTGCTGCAGTGATGTGTTGTATCTGCAGACTATGGCGCATACTTAGTGTAAACAAGAATGCGAGTTGTATGTGCGCTACTCAGCAGCTGTAGAATGCTGGCCTAATTAACATAAACTATGCAACTATGCCGAGGAAAAGTACATTTGAAAATGAGGGCGCTAAAGCTAATCACTACAACTAGCTCCTCCCTAGATTGCAAGTTGAGCGAAGCAATCGATTAAAGAACAAAAGTAGAGTCCGAAAGTCAAATGTACGTGCAAACGGTTAGAAGTACCAAAATGTTTGATTGAATAACATTAATGGAGAACAAGAAAGGCACAGGGATCACGTCGGGGTCACCAATTTGGAGAATTATAAAAATGAATATACTGTAATGCTCGAGGCTCGATGTAATTTAGCCTAGGTCAGAAGGTTTAGGTGATCTCCAATCCACGCGTGCTCAGAATCTCCCATCATGTGCCAATCAAGTTCTCCAGCCGATCTGCAAAGGTAAATGGAAATGGTACCGGTTAGCATGCAGTTAAGGTTGACTAGATATGCACATGTGCTGGGATTAATTTATGTAGGAAGCTGAATTAGACAGCTGTATTGGCTACTGCTGTTGATTACTTATTACGTAATGACCTACACCTAAGTCTACACCAAGACCGACCGTGAATGTGGTGGCTAGTGAGTCAGCCAACCCTAGTAACATCGGTCCCTAAGTTGAAGTAGGCTGTTGAGTAGAGGCAATCGAAAATGAGTGAGTTCGGCTCTGCCAGTAAGTTGAATTGACCGCCGTAAGTTTGCTGCTCTAGCAGAAGTGAAATGCTGCCGGTGATTCATTGCCCGAGGTTGCACTGCCGGTATAAGCTGCACCCCAATAAGCTGACCGTGGCAGTTGTAAATGCTGCAACCGTTGAAGTGAATTGCCTACCAGAGATTACTGCAATCTGTGACGCTGCAGGGCTAGGCCTAGGTCCAGATATTAAGCTAATAAGCTAGCCTATGTGGTTGACTAGTAAAGCCTACAGTTAGTTACTTGTTAGGATGGTGTACGTAAGGCCTATACACACGCGATGACTTAATTGTTATTCCCGTGCACCTTGCGGCGCTAACAATGCAAGTGAACGTGTTTAAATGAAATAAGGCCGAAGCGATAAGTTCCGATAACTGTAGTAAAATGGAAGCGATAACTGTAATATAATGTTATCCGCAATGCTAAGTACCCTACGGCACCTGTTTGTCTTCTTTGCAAGCTAATGCTGTCTCGAAAATGTCGTCTCGAAATGGCTGGTTGATGAAGCGAGACTATAGGCTCTGCTGAAGGCGATCCAGTAGTGCTGCAGTGATGTGTTGTATCTGCAGACTATGGCGCATACTTAGTGTAAACAAGAATGCGAGTTGTATGTGCGCTACTCAGCAGCTGTAGAATGCTGGCCTAATTAACATAAACTATGCAACTATGCCGAGGAAAAGTACATTTGAAAATGAGGGCGCTAAAGCTAATCACTACAAAGTCTTTTCCCATTAACTGATTAAATAGTTACGAGCAGATAAGCAACTGCAAACGGGTGAAGTTTTTTGAAGCTGTTCAGAACGATCTTAGCCAGGGAGCTTCCTGGCAGCTCCTTGGTCTGAGGGCCTCTAATTAAAGCGCTGGAAGTGCTGGATGGTAACTCCTTTTGGGAGTAGTTTTCAGGTTTCCACCGCAGTATGAGATAGCCCGTGGGAATTCTCTGAAAAGGCACTATATAGAAAACATTCTTAATGAACAAACACTCTAAAGAAAAAAGTGGAAGCAATGTTTCCTTTTACGATTCGAGCCATATACGATGTCTTACTCTGACCTAAGTAAGGTTTTTGGACGTGGGGCAATTGCAAACTTTCGTATACGTTGAATTTATGTGCGTATATACTTCGAAACATTTTGTTAATTGAGAATGTATGCAAAACAAGTCATTGGCTTACGTATGATACTGGTCTGCCATTAACCATATATTAGCAAAAAGGTTCAAGGAATTGATGTCCTTCAAAAAAAAAAAAATCATTGCCAGAAATGAAAATGAGCGATGTGCGATTTCTCTAAATATCCCTCTTGCTGGATGTCGGAGGCAACAGCCAAACGTTACCCCCGGTACCGAAGGGACTACGCCTATTGATGAGACACTAAAATTAGCATGACTAACCTCAACCTTTAGACCATTAGATTATATGTGTCTGTTATGCGTGGTCACATGCTCTGTCAAGTTTGGTTAAAGAAAAGAGAATAATGGTTACTCAGATAAACAGAAAACACACGTTAAACATTTTTTTTTATAATGGTAGCAATACAATTTTTGGGAAAATACAGCAAATTTCTGCTAAAAAGGAAAGGCAGCAAATTTATATTGAAAAAGCCTGTAAACGGAAGGTTATTTTAACAGTGTAGACTGGCTGAAAAGAACAGATCCTACGCATGATTTTAGCAGGGAGTTGTTGCAACTCCCTGATTTAAGCCAAAATTCCGGGAAGTGATGTACATACGTAGCGTTGTGCTTCGCTGAGTAATTCCGTACGTTCCACATATTTCCACGCAGTTTACCGCATACAAGCAATGCTAAGCTATACCTGTTATAACCTCGCTAGACAACAATATTGCACCTGTGATTCGATTGTAACCTGACAAAATTTCAGAACTCATATCAACAAATTAAATTTTGCCAAGCCATAAACTGAGGAATGAAATAAATAGTGTTTTTCTACGAATGATATAAACTTGGCCTTGGCGTGATAAATCGATTCCTCCATGCAGCAAAGAATTGCAATTCCTTGGCCGGAGAGTCTTTTGCGCGTTCCATGACAATAACCAATCTTACAGTAGTGGATCAGTAAAAACAAAAGACAATTAATACAGTGAATATCCCATGTTCTTATTACCGATATATTTGAATAACAGTCTTCACTCCTTTTGCCTTGAAAAAATCTAGTTTATTGATTTTTCCATCAATCTAGTTCTTGGTTCCGTTAATTATTTTAATTAGAACTCAGCAATGGCGACACCCAGATATCAAACTTTCGCCCCAAAATAAAACACTTCTTTCGTTTTTGGTTTAAAATTTCCCTGAAGATAAAAATCAACCACGGAAATGGAACTTTAAGACTACCGTATGACATAATTTTGTCTCGACTTAGGGGTACTGTCACTTTTTATTAATTCGCGCCGACTCTCGCGACCAGAGGGGTTCAGTCCTGAATCTCAAATGAGAAGAAATAATCGATATTCGAATTATCAGGTTACAGGGAAAAACGCAGGAAATATGTTTCACGTCAAAAGTGTAGAGAATCACACTGTACAAACTTTAATGGAATAAATGGCTGACAATTGAAACAAAACAAAGAAATTGTAACTGTAACTAAGTGGCAACTAACAGAATAATTAGAGAGAATTATTTCCATCACAGAACGAAATACAACTCTTAGCAAAGAATTCGAACAGTTAACACAATTCAACAATTTAAAACACGAAAATTTCTAAAACTGTGACAGAGGCGCCGCATCATGTCTTGTACTGATCAAGTGTAATCATATGTAATTCACATCTTGTCTACGGTATATCTCGTAATCAATACACCGACTTCAGCCTGAAAACCGAAATTTTAACAAGGTGATGGAATACATGGTTTTCAGCTTTATGTAAGTCTAATCCCCTTCCCTTTTTCATGGATTAGAGCCACATTCGTTTAATATTTGTCGGAACTAACTAGTCCAAACAACTTGGACAAAAGGAAGAGAACACAAACTTATTTCAGATCCTGGAAAGACGCCTTGTGATAAAAAGGAGCTCGGTATTATTGTATGGTTAATTACTCTTCGAATTCTGGTGAACCTGAATAAACATTTGCATCGATCTATAAAGCCTTTCACGCACTCATTTTATGTAAAACCTCAGACTATGATTATTTTCCTAAACTTTCAGAATAGGCTACAGCTACAAAGTAACATTAGGTTCATTGCCCCGACCACAAAATTGTAAAATCAAGAAAAAGGCTACTTTTTCAATATTTAACTGCGCTGGTTACAGGGGGAGCTAACTCATGATATTTCGACTGCAAGGTCGTTGATACGTTGTAGAGATAAATCAGATCAAACAGTGAGCAATCAATTTCAAAACAATTTTGGTGTTTCTCACTGTTCATCTTGAATCTTTTCGTGGTAGAACCTCTGTCATAATGTAATTAGTACATGCGAAAACTTAACTCAAACGTGCGTTGTCATTGGCGTACTGAAAGACTTCCACAAGGGTCGCAAGGTACTTGCCTTGAAATTTTCCCTCGGTGGTATGAATTTTGCCCTGAAAAATGACATAATAGTTCGGCTCAGAAAAATGACAGCTTTTAGCCCATGGGGTTGGGACAGAACCTGCTTGCTACGGCTATATGCGTTGGTTATCTTGTTTTCAGTTCTGAAATTTAATAAATTTTAACATATTAAAATTTCTAGAGTTTATCGGTTGATATAAAATGGTGCGCAGTGAATTAAACTGCTGCAGATGATTTGCAGGTGGAGTGGGGATGTAATGACTGGCGATTATCCATTAACAGGTCGGATCCAGGAATATGCGTAATGCATGATGAAAAGCTGATTCAGAAAAGATTTGCCAGATGCAAAGTTCTTCTAGTTGCCAACATTTGGTTAAACTTGTTTGTTATGTTTTCTGTTAGGATTTCATCTGATCATATCTTTTTCATGGGCTTGGAGATGTAAAAACCTGGTTACAAATATCATATCTTTGCCGAAAATATGGGGCGCATGCTCATTACACCCCCTTGGATCAAGTCTTGATTAATAAAGAAAATAGAGCTATGAAGAAATATTTCGATATATTTTGAAATTATGTAATTCAGGGAAACCGAAAGCCTATTCAGAAGTTTTGAATATGTGGTGATACCGACAGCAGATCCCAAGTAACTGGTACCATCAGAGGTAGATTACTTCCATGATTTAAGACGATTTGTTCGTCTTCGGCACTCACGCTTCACCCTCCCCTACCTCTCCCTTGTCGTATTAGAGCAATCGTAGGCTTATTTCCGTCTTTCTATCTTCGGCAATCCGAACAATTCATTTGATGAAAGCTTTTGTTGGTGGTTTCATTGAATGTTAATTTTATACTTGAGTAACGTGGGGAACGCACGCAGTACTCTACCCAATTTACCTCCAAACAAAGTTAAGCTCTGAATATTCATATTTCTTTCTCTTCAAACAGGTGCGAGCCACAGTCAAGAGAAAATGGCAAAGCTGGCAGAATGCCAGGAACCCGTACAGGGCGCACGGGTCTGTTGTAACAACTACTACTGACGTATGCCTCGTTTGTTTTCTTTATATAACCTTTTGTGCCATATATTCCAAACGATCTCGTCGCTCATTTTTGTATTCGTATGTGCCTGCTGCATGTTTGAAGTTAATGTAGGCCTAACAGACCTGCTAACCAATCTTAAGTTTAGAAGCCTTTAAAAGCCATAAGTTTAAAGCCTGCAGATTGTTGACTTAAAATATAACATTCCAAAATTTTCTAACTTTTGCTTGACATACCAATGATTCCTCGGCTGCTGTAACTAAGTTAACTTGAAATTCAGATGTCTTCGTAATACAATGCCTTCAACCGAAAGTCGATCAGCTTTACAGTGACCAAAGTCAGTGACTCCAAAATGCAGAAAAATCTTTTAAGAGGTGGAAACCGCATCTCAATAGCATGTAGCTTTTGGAAGATACTAATTTTCAAAGAAATGTCCCTTTTAAATGATACAGTGCAACTGGAAAATCTGTGATATCATCCCGGCACAGAGACATATAGCATTGCATTTCTTTGTTATATTTTGACAACGATGTGGGGAATATTTAACAACTTTATTTGCCATACCCGATGTGGCCAGGCTTATATGTGTACCATATGGTGTAACTTTATGCTAGATCTACATAAAAGGATATTCAAACATTCCACCAGTATCAAATGTCAAGGACAAACAGGTCATTCAATTATAAAAGACACAAAAGGAATCTGAGGCAATGTGCCCACTTTACATTACATTCTGTGACCTTGATGAGAACTGGAAGTATGTCTTGACAAAAATAACCAATCTTTAAAACCTGATATCTTGAGTTAGGAATAGAGTATTGTTACAGCGTCTGGAGGGCATGAATTGTAATATAATTCTGTTTCACATGACATGCCCCCCCCCCCCTTCAAAACGCCCCCGGAATATGCCTTTAAACCTTAAGAGTTGGCAGGTCTGATCTAAAGCCTATACAAAGCATATGTTTTAACTTTTCATTGTGCTTCGTTGGCCAAACAGGTACTTTTTTGTAGTAATTTCACTCTCATGCTTTTCACCATGGGTTGATTGAACGCAAAAATAGTGTAGTAGACCTGGTTGCCGTGGTTGTGACATAGGTGTCAGATGAAGGCAGGCATTTTTTTCTCTTTTTTTTTTGGCTTCTGACCATGATTGCCATAGCAACATATGCCTTCATATAATGATGCGAGGCTCAGAAATAAATCTGTCGAATTTAGAGTGCTAAAAAGGAAATTCCGCTTTTCCACAAGCCCTCGGTTACACTACCAGCCACCATATATCCTCTGGACAGCTCTGTGTGTGAAATACACACACTGTAATGCATGACCACCGATTGATCATACAACCGAGCAAGGTTCTAGGCTACATTCTTACCGGAGAATTGTTAGTTTTACAACCTGTTAGGTAGGTGCTACTATTCCATGCACAACCTGTCAAGTAGGGCACACTGGCCCATTCATCAATGTCCAATATGCAATGACATTTCTTGTCACACAATAGGCCTAAACATCGTCTTTGAACTACCGACTGTAAATGGTTTAAACGCAGAAGTTATTTGCAAGCCTGGACAGCACGATATGTATTAGCAAACAACAAAAGGGTCTATGTACGTGCTGTGTACAACAAATGTGACGATTACATATCAGGGAGTGGCAGTTCACGGGACAGATGTATCAAACCTGTGACAAGTAGAAGGGCTACAGAGGAAAATGACCTCCAAAAGTGACGTTACCTATAAGGGAGTAGTCAGATTGATTACCTTTGCTTTACAGAAGTCTGTTTTAAGATGTTTTGATGGAAAATAAGTGTTATTGATTTTACAAATATTATTTTTCACCTGTTTCATGAAACGGATTTAGCTACATGCATTTCTTTGCTCCAACAGGGAGTATATTTACAAAATGGAACCGATACGTCAGGTACAGATGCCTGTCTTCCCGCATCCACCCACATTATTTCTGTTTTAGCCATGATAATGTCTATTATACATGTGCTTCCTCTGTCATGTATTCTTATGTGGTATCTTAAAGATTAGTACGTGAATCAGTATACCTTACGAACGCTGGAGAGGAAGACAGTTTATGAGTAGCAGTTAGTTAACTTGCTTCTACGTGGTCGGAAATGCCTTGCTGCAAATGTCTGCTTGCAGACGTGTGACCTAAAGCCCCGTATGAATTGTGTAGAAATTCTTGCTCTTTTTACAGCATGAATATTACCTTCGTGTATTCCTTGCATAAAACTATTTATTCTCCTTTATATGTATAAAATAATTACATTTTGTCTAAAAAGTCTTGTAAAGAAAAGGATTTTTGTGGTAGCTCTTATCTGATTTTTAGACGGATTGCAATCGCACTTTTAGTCAAAACTACAACTGTGCAATGTAGACTGTAAATAATTTCGTACATTCAAACGATCTTATTATCCGCTGTCAACTTCAATCTTAGTGGGAATATGTAAGATTTCTAAATTATAAAATGTTTCAAAGAAATATTATCAAGATGTCAACTCCTGCTGACAGAACTCCATTTACCTCAATGATCATCAACGTGCAAACTTATTTCCTTGTCATTAAAACATGCCGGCAGTGTAAACTGAGAATTTTCGATTAGGCTAGATTATATCGTATGACCTTCCGACTTAGAGTTCTCAACAGACGGTTGTCAAACAGATTAAGTAAGACAACTTCGTTTTAACTTCTCACGAGAGATCATTCTGATATGATATACTACGTCCTACCCCAAATTGGCCAATATCAATCTGAAATCAAAACTGAAAAAACTTGAGCTTGAAAGTGAAATGAATCGGAATTTTTTAAAGTGAATGGATTCCTTGCAAGCCTGTATAGAACTAGTTTTTGTGTATAAACTGATGATATAGTATATTGATGTAGTGTTGTTATGTGTGTTTTCCACCATATAAACTTTCACTGTAAATTAACGTTATTGTGTACATATTCAGCCATTTCGGTCTCTATATTTTGTACTCTATAATACTTTATTGACAGGAAACAATATTATCAATTTACAACAAAAATTACATTATATCCTGCAGATCATCAAAATATAATCATCAGTGCCATTCACTAGGGCTGGTTTATACTTCTAAATTTTCACGCGCTATAATGTTATAAGGACCATATATGGTCATCCCTTGCTCTATTGTGCCAATAACGGGCATTGCTCAGAGATGATCAGTGTTCGAGTTTCATAGCTTTATAGCGATATACTGCAGTATGAATTGGCCTTTACAGTCCCATTTACTAATCCCATTAATGGTAGAAAATAGCTTCTTTCTGTACTTAAAGAGGTCCAACAAGTCGCATGCTGTGTTGGAGTAACGTTGTAATGCACCAATTCAGCTAGAATATTTTATGTAGCCTACATCCACAAGTTCGTCTCCGCGTGATTTGTATGTAGAATCGAGGTAGAGTAGAAACTGATTTTGCCCTAGTGATCTGATCATCTGTAAAAACTAAAGTCAAAGCGCAGAGCATAGTTTCCTTTCTTAATTCATAAATGATTGTCTAAATTTCATTACTTGTTATCAAAATTTTTTTAATTGTTCAATTCTAATGATACGTTTGTCTTCATGTCAACCAGCGACAGCAATCTTAGAAGTGAAGTCAGAAAAAATTTCATGGGGCGCAAGGAGCTTTACCAGATTCTTTGGGGGGGGGAGGGGGGGGCTTCAGATAAGAAACTGTTATATTTTTCACTCTTGAATCTTCCAGTTGGGAGGCTTGGGAGCTAGACTTTTGGGGACGCAAGTCTCTGAAACCCTAATTTCCCTCTCCCCGAAACGCCATTGAATCTTGAAATCGGAGCTTTGAACAGTCATCTTTCATTTTTAAAGAAAAGTTACATTAAATTATGATACTATCCATATGCGTATGGGTATTTTTCCTGGAGAGCCTGTTTTCGCTCGAGAAAAACCCCTGCATTGTTAAAAACTTCTGCAGCTTCTTGCAGAACAATAGATAAAGAAATACAAAAGAAGACAACAAAGGTTCTCGGCATGTCAATTATTTTCCAGAAACTGCCCCTTTTCTGTACTCTAAGTTTTGTATTTCGTTATTTTTTCTTCTTTGATGGTAAAAAATTATATAGACATTTTTAACAGTGTGGGAAAATTCTCAGATTGTTTCCAGTAGTTTACCCGAGAAAGAAGTCTTTCTCCGAACGGGGGGGGGGGGGGGTGAAGCCTTTGCCCCTATGATACTTTCTGCCATATCCTTTCTGTCACTCTACACTAGTTTATTTCCTAGTTTGTTTCACAAACTTGTGGTGTTGTTTTCTTATGGAGACTTAACTCTTGATGTCTCCAATTGATCATTACAGGTCCGAATGTCATCACTGGAAAACAATGATAGCGAATGGTGCACCAGATGAGGGCGCTTCTCCTCAACGAAATGCGGTTGATGAAGACCTAGACCAGAAAGCGGAAGAAGAACGTCGTTAGAAACAAATGCAGACGTTCGGAAGTGTCTTCAAAATGAACAATATGTATATACGATACTGTAAAAAGTGAGACATTTCACGCGAAGCTTTGCAGGTCTTCATGTCTTGCAGGGAGTAGGCCTTATTTATGAAATGTGAAGCCACGTGTGGCTATAAATGCGACAGAAGACATCAAACAGCCTGTATACGCTGATGAATCTTGGTTATCGTAGGTTCCAGCATGCAAAGTCATTAATGATAAAGATAATCAACTAAACCTGTATGTTGGACAATGGCGGGGAATCACACCTGCCGGCTCGTAGCCAGGATAACTTCCAGGGGGCGAGATTATTTCCACAGGGCATGGTATATCAAGACTATTATGGTAATAGTAATTTTATGTTCTCAAAAACTCTCTAGGAGCGAAAATTTACTAGGGGCGCCGTTCCCTGGCTCCCTTGACTTCGACCTTCAGGCATGCCTGACCTTCCACTGCAGCTCGGCAGCAAACGCTATTTTACCTGCAGGACAATCAATTACGACCAATCAAATTCTTGAATATCAACGAACATGGCACGCAATTTTCGACAAGGTGCTGAAGGGGGGGGGGGGGCGCAAAAAGCTTCTAGGAAGGTGAAAAATTTTCCAGAGGGGGCGAAACATACTAAAATGCATTACGGCAATGCTAATTTTTGATCTTCTAGGGGGCGAAAAAATTTCCCAGGGGGCTTCGCCCCCCTTGACTACGGGCCTGCACTACGGTCATCTGGTTACAAAATTTGGTGACGTGCTGTCGAAATACAGCTTTTACCAACACCATGTAGTTGCCTTAGCCGAAGGTAACTCTCTGCCAACATTATTCCGGGATGTCTTCCTCCTGTTCGCGGGTAATTTGCACATGGTAAGAGATTGCTTCATGCCCAAGATTTCTGCGCAATGACAGATATTTGGTCTTCATATTCTACAGACATGTCCGTCATGTCTTTTGTGATATATGTATTGCAGCTAAACGGTGCTGCACTGTGACTTTTAGGAAATTAAGTACTCAAAAATGGAGAAAATTAAAATATGTAGGTTTATTTAAATAGGTAACTTAAGTTGTTTTATCTTATGGTCACCTCACGCAGCTGTTGATATGGTAGAATGTAGAGCTATGTAAACTGTAAAAGTCGCAGGACTTTTGGCAAACACTTTGTGCTTTGGGGGATTTTTTGAAAACCTACATCTTAACCTGTGGCTTCATTTGGCAACCGTTACCCAATTAATCCGGGTTAATACTCTTGTCAACTACTGTAAATTTAAGTAACCACGGAGACTGACTGGTCATAAGGTACTGGTCACGCTAAAAATACTCTTCTACTTATCTCCATTTCAACAAACTTTGTAGGGGATGAGAATCATGACCCTAATGATGACACAAAATACAGCTAAAGAGTACCGAAACGTGACAAACTACTTCCAGACAGAAGCACCTAGCTCTCTGCATCCTAAATTGCATAGGAAAATGTAGTAGGATTTTTTCCTTGTGACCTGCAATTTAGTGTAACCACTTACTAGAATGCAATTAATCAGAATTAAACAGTACGCGCTATTATGTTATTATTTGCAGCTTGATTGGAAAAGAAGTGTCGTGTGAAGATGAAAAGACCTTACGCAATGGGATTTGTGGCACGATAATACCCTAGTAGAACAAAAGAACGGTGAGGATTGAAAGACAGCCTCTTTAGCAGAGTCAATAAAGCATGCATTGCATACGTCGTCCTGCAAGGCTGCATCGATGTATTTGCAACTGAACAGTATTGTATATTGATCAAGAGCAGACCTTCATAATACAACATAAGTTAATCACGCAGACACCAATAAAAGCATACAAGTCGAAAACTAAAGAGATTGGAAAATGAAACACATTCTTCCACCTCCTTCATTCATAACTTGTTTCACTGATGTAAAGCGCTGAATTCATTCTTCCTATTTGCAGGCAACGATAGCATCAGAATTCGTCATACTCCGACACAAATTACTCGCTAATGTGTGATATCCATCTTTTACACTTATACTCGTTACTCTGTAACAATAGCATACTGATTGCGTTTTGTAAAAAACTGTAATGGCTGAGTCAAAATTAAGGAAAAACATATAGACATATATTCTCAGTGGTTCGAATGCGACATCACAAGTTACTGAGCAATAGACTACTTCAGTATGTCTACACATTTCGACGTTTTTCATCTCAGCATAGAAACAATGTGTCAAATTGGACTGGGAAGTTAAAAAATTCAATGTCTGTTATTAACAAACGATTTTTGAAGTTAAAACCTCAAGCCGTGTTTGTCATCTGATTTAAGTGTAATTTGAACAACCCTCCGTAGCGAAGCCTCAAGGTTGGTTACTTTTTACCAAGTCGTAAGTGTCCTGAAATATGGAAACATTTAAACCCGGCCGACTCTTAATGGAACCTCTCCAAAATTCAAATGTTAGTTTCTCTGTGTTGTCAGAGAAAAAGAAATATATTTCACAGAAGAAAAAGGACTAAAATCGTCGATATTGCTTCTTTCTTGAAACAATCACACAAATCTTGATGAAAACTGCTTCAAGAAATTAAGGAGTAGCGTGAAAAATATTGCAAAACAATTGAAACCCTATCCAGATATTTCCGCCGTTTAATCAAACTTTAGAGGAAGAAGCCTGATGAGATAACTTGGTAAAAAAAGAGAGTATAGAAGGACCAAAATGATCACGTATAAAATGTTATAGTAATTTGTCCGGACAACTGTCTTCAGGGAAAAACTACTTTAACAGCGCATCCCAATTTCGAGCTTATTGAAATACAACGCATGTCAATGTCGCGCCAGGACTGATGCATACAGATTTGATTGCTTTTCGTCAGAAATATATATATCCCTGCCTCATGAAGAACAAACAGAAAAATTGCGAGAAACGGTCCCGAAAACTGATCACTTCGAATGATTGGTGTCAGTGTCAGGCAGTCTAGGCGATTGATATCGCAAGGTCTCAACATCAAGGAGGCGTCTGTAAATTGAGTAGATCTGAAGCTCCATTAGGCCTGTCTTTTATATTTTCTTACCATAGACTTCTTTGCAAATTAACATAAAGTAATCCAGTTTTGTGAGGAAGCAAAGCCACGACGTTGTATGTCGTGATTCTCTTACGTCTAGGAAATTAATTCCTGCTGTATTCCCCAGCCCACTAGGAATAATTGCGTAGTGTTTTCTGTGTAAAACATAGTCTAGACTAATACAGTTCTTTGCAGTTCCTTCACACTTCTAAACCGGTGTATCGTCAATAGACGGAGTACGTACTTATTTTTTCACACAAGAATTATCTTTTTCTTAAGGAATCACTGTATGCTAGCAATATTTTGGCAACACCCGAATCGTTCTACAATCCTTTTGAAGACGGCCATTTGTGTTTTGTCTTTAGCAATCGGCTGAATAGCAAGCCTTATTTAACCTACAAAGGCGACCTAATATACTAGGTGGGGGAGGGGGGGGGGGATATTTGCCCGGTAACTAACAGGGCTTTGCTCAACCATTCGAGACAAAATTGTAAAGGTTGGAGGAAGGGGTGGATAGGCTACTACGTTAATGAGTCCGGTCTTGCCTGCCTTTGCATTTTACAGCACATAAAGGTACATATCTTTGTAGCACTTCACTCATATATATTAATTCTAATATAATAATTCTAATATATGCACACATGAATGTTCTGAACGGATCACTTTTACATTATTTTCACAAGACAACAAAACGTATGTTGGGCTAAAGGTCAAAGAGCCATCAAAGTTTAATAAATGACGACTTTTTGTGGATAAATCATCATTTTCCATATTTTTAAGAGTATCCTCTAGAGGGGGGTGGTCTGAAGAAGACTGTGTATTGAACTTTTATGAAAATGATGAGAACAAAAACGAATGCCGCCTGAGATGAAAAATGTTTTATTTCACTTGTGTTAAAAGAGTGACCACAATAGTAGGTTAAAACCAAGCATATGATATGAGCTGCTTCTTTACTGTCTATCTCGTCAGGGACATGGTTAACGACTGTGGTATTATTGTTTCTGTAGCTTGTATGAAGCAATGTTCAAAGAACAGTAACACAGCCAGACACTGCAGGCTGGAAAAAGAGTGGAGGCAGGGTTATATTTTGCAAGGGGCGAGATTTCCGGTGGAACAAAGAGTTTGTAGCAATCTCACCATATTTTGTCATCTCCTTTGGGGTCACTGAGGGCAAGGCCTCTGATAGAGTGAAGGCCCCCTTTCCCTCACCTGGCTATAACCCTGTCAAAAACCCTGCTTACAGATTAGAATGCATATGCATATGCATATATTTAACTATTTGTTTTGCAATTCAAAACAAATCACCTGATCGTTTTGAAGGAAAACATATTTTGTGCATTATAATAAAGGTGTTTGCGTTTTATTTCCAAACCTTTACAACATTTGCCCATCAAGACATAGGACAAGCTGGTTGTTGTCAAGACAGAAATCCCAGCTAAGTCTTTGCTATAAAACATAGTGGCATTGGTCGAGATGACTAAATATGCCTTGATACAAACCGTAACTAACAACAACAAACAGTTATTCATTCATGGTGAAACTTCTCAAAGCAAAAAACTATAAATACAACAATCTATAACATAATGCAAGAACGTCTTAACAAAGAACAATTAAGTTCATTTCAAAAGTGTACATATTTTGTAAAGATTATAGAATGATTTTAATTGTCTTTTTTGTAAGTCATAACGTTACACATCACACTACGTAATGTATTCTCATGTAATAAAAATCAAGAACCAAACTCTTAAAGTGTTGAATATATTTCTTTGGCTTACATGCGTCATTTTCACGTAATAGCAGGCTTTAACGATTACAATGCATGATGGGAACTGGGAGTAACATAAATATCCAGCACCCCATGCTAAACGGAGTGCCTGATTAGCGCTAGCGCTGCTACTGTATTGTTTTACTCCCAGTTCCCATGCTACTTTTGTATGCATGACATAATCATTAAAGCAGGCCCGTAGCCAGACAAGGTGCTGAATGGGGGTGAAAAAGCTTGGGGGGGCGAAAAATTTTCCAGAGGGCGCGAAACATACTAAAATGCATTACGGCGATGGTAATTTTTGATCTTCTAGGGGGCGAAAATATTTCCAAGGGGGCGTCGCCCCCCCGGCCCCCCTTGACTACGGGCCTGCATTAAAGTCTCCTATGAAATCTTTGGAGTGTAGCTTGAATGTCACAGGTCTGTTCCCTCTCCTTTCCAACTCTACATCAACTACTTCCAGGTCAAAGCTCCATGCACAAATATCGATGTTACTATCCAGTAAACATGGACAGAAATTGTTATAATGGGAGTCAGCCTGGCATCTATTGTTACATTTTCCATGATGACAAAAAGAGCCATAGTGGAGACATTGTGTTATGATACGAGTCAGACCAAGTGCTATACATTCATATATATTTGCACTGCTTCACTTAACGACTCATAATGACATGTCATGTAATAGACTCTTTTCCCAATAGGAATTACAAAGGATTGTGGGATAGAATTTTAGTGTGCATCATTTTTTGCCACGGCAAAATGCCATTGACAACAACATCGCCTACCAGAACTCTATCCCACAATCCATTGCAGTTGCTATTTGGAAAAGGGTCTATACTGAGGGTCTCTGTTTGTCATGATACAATATTACCAGCGTTAAAGACAAGTTAATCAGTTACGTAATAACGGGAGTCAGCCCCAGAATATATATTTATCTTGATACACAAACCAGTTATAGAGAAATCATACATAATGATGGAAGTCAGCCCAGGACTCGCTTTATTCATACTGTTTTTACTCTTTTAAATGCATCGGGCGCGAAATTTTCCAAAAAGGAGGCGATTATTCTGTCGAGTCAAATTCTAACCATACACTACACATTGCTACACACATACTGCACTGATACCGCTAAAGAACCATTCGAATGAGGTCCAACTACATATTTTTTTTCTTCTGATTTTCAAGATTTTATGAACAAGATTAAGGATCAATGGAACGCATGAATAAACAATTTGATTGACTGTTCGCCGTAATTGGTCCTGTCAGCTTTAGAGAAAAAGAGTGTGATGGAGCGAGCTATTGGAATCCTGTAGAGTACACTGAAGTCAGTAGTTAGGAAGATATGGTCGGGCAATTGTGGTACGAATTTATCACCAGTGAAAACACTTTATTTATTGAACAATGCATATGAAAAATTTAAGGGGGTGTTTATTTGCGAGGAGGATTCTAATTGAGTAAATATATACAGTATTTACTGCAATTCACTTACTAGTTACAACAACTATAATGATGGGCACTCAGCCCCAATATCTATTTACAGTGCTCATGATACACTTGCTATTTCATAACATGTTACATATAGATGTATGTCAGTTCAGGGATCTATGCGTATAATTGTCATGATTTCCTAACCAGAAAGACATGCTATACGTAAGCAGTCAGCTGGTGATCTATAGACATATGTACATAATGACATCAAAGCATTTGCTTGATTTAACAAGGGTAGTTTCATCCATTACGAAACTTGTAATAAAGCGAGCTTGAAGAGAAAACAGAGCTAGAAAAGGTATACACTATCTCACTGAAAAAATTTTTTTTCTAAAAACCTTGTGTTTACATGAGTGGTATAAAGTCTAATCACTCTTACATTTCTACTGCATGCAGTTCAGAAGAGGTTGGAATGGAATTTTTGAAAAAAAATGTGACGACTGCAAATGTAGCAAGGCAAATAATGTAAAAGTTTGATTGTTCCACCCACTAACACACATGTCCATAGCATAATAGAAATGTCCCATTTAGAGTGGCTCTCCATCTTCCAAAAGTCTTGTGCCCCCTCTGCCCACCCCCTCCCCCCACTAACATTTACTAGGTACGTTCCTGTTCAAATAAAGCATTGTTTCTTCACGATGGCAATGACTGACTTTGATAAAAACAGTTAATATGACTTTGAACTTGTTGATGTCTTATTTACAACTCCAGAAAAAGGAACTTTTTGTAACTGTACAAATATACATAAACCTAAAAAATTTAAAAAGTGCATTTAAGGTTAATTTATACAGTATCAGCATTTTTTTTTGGGGGGGGGGGGGTAACTGCCATGTTTCCCTGGTTGTAACCATAATTGCAATATACTTTCAGTCAACATTGGTTTCACTATCTGAAGGCCACGGCTGTTATTCTTCTTTGATATAAAGTTCCCAGACCTGCCTTAAAGACCTTTTGTCACATTTTTTTCTGTCACATAAAGCTTTCAATGATTTTGCTGCTTGAAAGGAAAGCACATCTGAGATTAAGTTTAAACTGCAGAGGGGGTCCCCTCATAGCACACTAAAAACAAACGGTGTTGGCTACAAAAACAAGCAGCATACTTTTAACTGTTATCATATCAAGTTACATAACTTGCATCTGAGTTTACCACACTGCATAACAAACTTTTGGCTTCTTTAAACATGTTTTGAAGGCCTAATTATGTTCAGCTTTACCTACCTAAGAAGGGCTGCACATTAATGAAATTAATGAAAGATGCAGCTTCAGTTCAAATTAGCAAGGCACTTGAAGTATCAAATACCTAAAATACCAACTTCTTCCAAGCTCCAGGTACACAATGTACCAAGCACTCAAAGAAAGTTGGTACTCAAAACTACCAAGTTGTCACAGTATACAGTTTCTTGTAGTACCAAGAGCCATTTGGATCAGACTATTCAGAGTACCAAGTATTTGAAGTACTCACATACTACAAGAACTTGAAGCAGTTAAGAACTCAAAGCACCAAGTACTCAAGTTTACAGCTACTTGGGGTACCAAGTGTTTAAAGCATGGTACCAAGTACAGTACTAAGTGTACACACATACTCCAAGTACTCAAACTATGTCTGTACTCAAAGTACCAAGACCTCAAGGTTTATAGTTGCTTGGAGTACCAAGGGTCCTAACTACCATGCAAGTAACAGTACCAAGTACTCAAAGTACACACACTACAAGCACTCATAGCACTAAGTACTCAAAGGACCAAGCACACAACCTTATTCAAACAATCAGAGTACCACAGTACTACTCGGAGTACCAAGTGTACTTAGTACCTAACTATTCAAAGTATCAAGTACTTAAAGTACTCACATACTTCATGCACTCAAAGCACTCAAGGACTAAGTATTCAAATCATCACCTTATTAAAATAAATCTGAGGACCACAGCACTTGAAGTACCACTTTTGAAATTGCCTGAGAACTTAAAAGTTTAAGGTCTGACTACATGAAAACAACTTTATTACTTATACTATGTACAAAAGCATTAAAAATCCAGAATATTACCTTAGCTCCCATCAAAACCCATTGACTAGTGATCATTTTACAGGGTAATTTCTGTTTTAAACTTACCTAAAAAAGTTTAGCTAAACATGTAGTTGAGATGCTAAAGAAGGGACATGGAGGATACTGTATGTCTAGTTGTCCCTTTTTTCTCGGTCTTCATTTCAAGGGCATTTGTGAAATTGATCTGTCCTGAGGGATTTAGTTTGGAAGTTGAAACTGTCTTCACTCACTAAACTGTAAACAATTTGGCAACAAATTAAGAGATACATGAAAAAGGTTTACCACAAGAAATGTTAGCACCTGCAGCACTCAACATCATTATTTTCGCTTAGGTATTGAGTTACTTCAAATACTGCCAATTTTTGAAAGGTATATCTTGAGAAAGGCAGTGTTGTAATTCCTAAAAAATAATCAAAAGGGGACTTCATATTCTTCAACTGCTGAGTACAAAATCTCTGTCTGGTTGCATGTCACCATACCTTTGAATATAAGTAAACAACTACTCAACATACCACATACTCAGTACAGTGCAATTGGAAGGTTTCTAAGATGGGGGGGGGATGGTCCATTCAACTCCCCAATTGTGACAATCAAAGTTTAAAGCAGAGAGATTGACAAATGCCTTCTGCCACTGCACTATCCTTCATAGTGATTTATTTTAAGGACCTGTTTAACAGGTGATATACCATGCATTAACAAGGTGTAAAAAGCTGCGATTGGGTAGTATATTGGTAGTTACTTATGATGCTACATTTATTACCAAAGTTTTAAATGTTATATTTTGCCTTTTTGTATATACAGTATGTGAGTTGTATGTGCAGCTGTAAGTTTCGTTGTTCTGCTGCAAAATATTTCTCACTTATGCTGTTAAGGACAACAGAAAGTAAGCTTGGACATTATTTGTCTTTATTATAATACTACCTCACAACGTATGAAAATGAAAATATGTAAGAAAAATGATAATATCTTATATAAAATGTACATATATGTATAATGCCATGAAAGAAATGAAAATATGTGATGGATGCAAACAAAAAAAAAACCTCCCCAAATGTGACATTTTCCAGGGTAATTTTGGATGTTTTAACACAAAAAAGACCTTCAAACTGAAATTCATTGGGGGATGCAGCCGCCAGACGTGCTCCCTGTTCCCTATGGCCCTGAAATTTATGTACTCTGAGCACTTAAAGTACTTAATTACTATACAACTTAGTATCATGTACTCAAGTGACCACCTTACAGTAATACTCAAATCACCAAAAAAAAAAATCAAAATTCTACGGTGCTAAAATTTATTCAACTTAATATTCCTTTAGCTCTCTTTGACTGCAGCTTCTTTCTCTCTTTGATACAAAATTCTCTGAGCTGCCTCCATGACCGCCCATCAAATAATTTTTCTCTCCACATAATTTTTTCAATAACTTTTCTGTTTGGAAGAAGACCACATCTGAGGATAAGTTTGAAGTGTTTTTGTATTGCTTCCTGTTCTTCTGGTGTGGCAGGACCACGCCTCTTAGATACTTCTTCCATCTCTACACTAGGAGGGCCAATATTTTCCATGGGTGACGTTTCTTTGTTAGCTTCCGCCTTCCCTTTGGACAAAAAAGTTATACATTCCATTAAAATTTTATACACAATGGTATTAAAGAGCATTCCCTTATGGATGGCACAAAAAAAAAATTTTGACATAATACACTGGCCTTAAGGTATGATGCCTTGCAAATAACAGGTGTTGAATGGATGAAAATATTTAGCAGGTTACCAAAATACAACAGAAAGAAATAGTGTCCATACCCTCAGATAAATCTTTTCCCCTTACAGAATAGAAGAGGAAACATAACATAACTGCCAGCCTGAGCTCAAACTTTAAGGACTGGAAAGTGCAAGGCCACATGGCCTTTGACTGGCATAATTTTGTCTGAGCATTGAGGCCAAACATGAGGGTAATTATGCCTTAACTTGTAAAGCAAAGCACACCAAACAGAAATAATACCGAACCGCATGAAGGCCATTATGGCCATTCGTGTCAGTATTATGGCCTTTGGTCATTATGTCTCTAAATTGTTACGACCCCTACAAACCACCTATCCAATGTAAACCTTTACCCTAACTCAAACCACCAACTCTTGAACTCTCCTGATACTTGTTGGACTTGAAACCTGTGTACTAATGACATCAGTATGAAAGCTCACTCACATGAAGTGTGATTATCAACCGATGACACTTACTTCCTTCAAACTTTGGCTGCCAGTGACTAAATATGTCTGGCACCTACAGTAATTTAAAATATCAGGTCATTAAAATTACCTTTTGCTGGATTTTGGTTTCCACTCAACAACTATTTCCACTATTACTTCTACTGCCAGTGAATTGATTGTACTTTTTTCTCTACTAGTATCTGCAAAAAATGTTGCAAGCTGTTTTCTTTATATAGTGATCAGGGCTCTAGCTAGGGCAAATCAAGTGCCTGCTGACATTTTAAATGGTCCTAGGCCTAATGTAGAAAACAGAATGCCTTACAGTGAGGGATCTGGACCAGAATGAAGGCCACAGATGGAGTCCCTTTTGAACCTTATTGGCCTTCCAGAATTGCATGTTTTGGGGGAAACAAGTACTTTTGTCATTATTTCCAATACAAACAGTTTGCATGCCCATTTTAGGGTATTCATTCAGTTCTGTTCTGGTCAGCAAGCTGGAATTCACACCAAATACTGGATGGGCAATGGGAGTAATTGCAGTTGACCTGACCAGTGTAGCTTGAATCCTGATGGTAATACAGTATTGCTGAGATTGCTTCATAACCAGAACACACTGGTATTTGTCTTTGTTCAGCCTTTACCCTGTTAATCATGTGACTTCATACAGATCAATGCTTGGTCACCCAACCAGGACAATAAATATGTAAGTTTTTCAACTCATTTCATCTGATCTCTTGTTTACAAGAGTAAGTAATAATGTAATAACCGTTTCTGTTTTTTGTCATGTTGCCACAATGTCAGTGGGTAAGGTCTATTCTTGTGCTGTTAAGTCCTTCCCAGCTGAGGTTTGTGGTGGGTGATATTTTCCCGTAAGGATGTGTATTTCACCAAAGCTTTTTTTGGACTTACTCATTCTGGCTGATGCAGCATTACGACAAAAGTCTTTGACATTCTTCCACGTCCTTCCATTGAGAACATCTTCTTGAAGCTTACACTTCATAACATCCTCTTTCCCTGGCAATGTATTAGTTGTTATAAATACTTCCATGTGACGATAAACGGCTGCCTTTTCATCTTCACTCCAAGGTCTCTTTTGAGAAATTCTTCTTGGCTTGGACTTAAATTTCTTTCCTTTAAAAAGAAAAGTGAAGAAAAAGAAACATAATAGAAGGTTGTAACCAGTCTTAGCATTAGGGAGGGGGACTGCAAAATTCTCACAGTTTTCTCAACATCTGCAAGTTTTAAAACAACATGTGGAAAATACCACACCTGCTGGGAAAACTGATTGGGAAAAGAATTGACTTTTTATCTGACAACTTACTGAGATCTCCCCTTTGAACTAAAATCCCCACAAAGTATTTTGGAGAGAACAAACCCCCACCCTCCCCACACAAATTCTGAGATCTAGTGCCAACACTGAGAGACTAATATAACATGTTAACATGATATGGTATTCACAAGGTGTCAAATTTTTAGAATAATTTTCAGAATGATTTCAGATCATACTACTGTACATCCCTAAGGGAAGGGTGTAAGCAAAAATTTATTTTTATACAATAACATTAAACTAAATGTACGTACTCTGGTGAAATTAACATTTTATTTTGTGTGGTTCATAAGATATTAGCAGATTAGGTTACTGTATATATGTAGAGTGGACCTATAGCAGTTTTATATCACCACATATGCATATATATCTCGAATTAGCGTTATATATATATAACGCTAATTCGACCTGTTAGGCGAAATCGGTATACCGCCAATACAACCGGCGAAGGAAAAAACAATAAAATACATAAGATTATATTTCCCCTTTTGGTTCTGAGATATATATGCATGTTATTTCAATGGCCCATAAGTCCTTAGTGTTCAGTTCAGTTCAGTTCAGTTCAGTTCAGTTCTACTTTATTTCGGCCTTCCATGAAATATAAAAAACATTACAAGGTCACAGTAAGTTGTACAGTAATACAAAGAACAAAGAAGTAGGAAAAAAGCCGGGGAGATTTCACAGAAAGCTACTTAAAGCTTGTAGAAGTGAATCCCCTTTTAGACAACGGATACATGCACGTAAGTTGGTGTGCAGCTAAGTAATTGCATAAACATTATGCGGTAAATCGGACTTGCACCTAGAGTTACACATTCCTATATAAAACAGTGTGAAAAACGTTAAGGCGAAACGATTTTTTCGCCTAAGGGTAGAGTTCTCCCAACAGTTGAGTTTTTTCATACGGTTTTTTGCCTAAATCCCAAATTAGAGAAATATATATATACACATACATACATACATACATACATACACACACACATACATACATACATACATACATACATACATACATACATACATACATACATACATACATACAGTACACTCCACTTGGGAGTAGTTTCAGACTTCATCTGCAGTGGGTGACAGCCTGCCTGCAGAACTTTTCTTAAAGAGTATGGTACACCACACAAGCTCAAAATGTCCTCCAATATCAAATTTAGAAATTCTAGATCTCATGAAACAGCAAAATCCACTCAAAAAATGACAACCTACCTTTCCAAGCTGTGGTATGACTGGGTGTGTACTCCTCATCTGATCTGCCTCCTCCATTATCAAAGTGAGTCTGCTTCTTGCTCTCTGGTTCCCAGTCATCATCATCATCACCAGCAACACTCTCTCCCTTTCTAACGTTATCAACTTCCTCTTCTTCATCTTCCCTGCCACTATCATCTCCATCTTCATATTGCTCTTTATTTAAAGCAACCTTCTTAATTCTCATTCTCATCTTCCTCAAACCATACTTTTGGCTCCTTTCCTCTAAATTCATCTCCACTTCTCTGTCTCTGGTAACAACTCCAACTGATTCAGGGACATCTTCATCCTTTGATGTCTCTTCAAAATCTCCAATATTTTGTGACTCTCCATCTGCAGTCTCCTTCTCTCTCATCTCCTCAACTTCTTCTGAATTAATCCTTTTTTCCCTTTTTTCACCTGTCTCCTGCCTCTCTTTCTCAACATCTTCTAAACTGTTTCCATCTTCCTCCTCTGTCTGCAATCTCTCCTTTGTTCCTTCAACTTCTTCTACATCACTCTGATTTCCCGTATCTCCATCTGTCAGCTCCCTATCTTCCTCCTCTACATCATCTTCCTCCTCTACATTTTCTTCCACTTTTTCTGAGTTGTTCAATTGTGTCTCTACTTCTTCTTCTTGTTCTTCTTTATCTTGGGCAGGGTCTAACTCTTCTGTCACTCTGTCTGCTACACTATTGTTGGCGGCTCTATTTTTCAGTCTGGCTTCTAAAAAACGAAGCAAACATTGCAAATAGTAAGTTAACCATACAGAATTAACTTACATCACTGGAGTTCAAGAACATCCCTTCAGAATAAGCTTTGGGAGATACACCCAGACAAGGTTTAGTGGATTTGATGTTGGTGCTCCACCTATACCTAGGATAAGAAAAACGAAAGTCCAACTTACCCCAATTCTTGTGTTCTCTTGTAGTTGCTGACGGACATCGAACTAGGGCCTATAAGCTTTGGAGGATTGTGGTGATTATTCCCCAATCAAATTAAGAACTAGGCTAGGCTATATAATATTGTGGCAGCTATTCGCCAGTCAGTAACTGTAAACACGTAATGTCCTTGCCTGATCCAGTGGCTATTTGCCAATGGCAGTGCTAGAAATACTAATTAGTTACTAATATGTTGAAAGGATTGGTATTCTATTCATCCAGTGATCGATCACAAGCTCTGGATACTGGATCCTACACAGTTCAGGCCTAAGCTCCAAATACTGGCTGCACACAGTGCAGAGAAAAACATACTAGATCCACTACATCAGCGCTTCTCAACCGGTGGGCCGCGAAGCTCTCCCAGGTGGGCCATGAGATCCGCCATAAAAAATAAAAAAATAAAGACAAAAGAATCAACTTTTTGTAAGGTGGGCCTCAGAAAAATTCTGCGAGTCAAAGTGGTCCTCGAGTTAAAAAAGGTTGAGAAGTGCTGCACTACATGTTTGGTAAGCAAATTTGATCAGTCCAAAACAATGTATTGTTTACAGGTCTTAAACTAATAATAATACTGTTATAACCAGATCACCTTCTTAAAGACGGTTATAAACAAATATTACCATGATCAATGGTGCTAGAAAATGTGAAAATACTTTGGATTCCTAAATACTCCTTTGCTAGGCTGCTCCCCAACCGAAAATGCACGTGAGAGAGAGACAAACATAAAAACAGCCAGCAACAGTCTGCCACCTGCAGATAGTGTGGCTCTGGCTTCATTAAACAAAACTACAGTATGGAAGCCTCGAAAAGTCATAATCACTACAAAGGTACTGAAGGGGCAAAACATCTTCCATGGTGGGGGGTGGGGTGGGGGCACTTCTTGTTGGAGGGGGAGATATACTAAAATGCATTAACTTAGGCAATCACAAATTTTGATCACCATTTTGATTACTATGTCCATATAGGGTACCAATCTTGTCTTTCCATGACTGTCACCTGATTTCACAATGCTTCTTCATTGGCCATCTAAAAGTAATGAATAATGACAGCTGAATATTGCTGTAACCCTTCTCAACTGCCCTTGACTTCACAAGGAATATTAAAAATGTTTGATATGCCCAACTTGGTTACAATGAGAACCAACCAATGATGAATGATGGCAGCCAGGTCTGGAACAGAACTGGCAAGTACTGCACCGACCCAACTACCATCCAACTGGTTTTCAGTTGTGTTGCAGACCCTTACTCTTTCAAATAAACACCATACTTACTTTCTCTAGATTTTGACGTGTTTCTACAAAAGTATTTGATGTTACTCCATGTTCTTTTCTGGAGAACTGGCTCTTGAGATTTGCATTTCAGGACCTCCATTTTCCCAGGAGTTCGATTACATTTGATGGCATTCCCCAAATGGCGCCAGACGGCTTCCTTTTCTTCTTCACTGTAGAACTGTTTTTTGCTGTGTTGCCTTCTCCTCTTTGATTTCACTTTGAAGAAAAGAGAAATTTTAAAAAACTGGTGATAATTTCAAAGTCTAAGATACCACCTACTGCAATATTTTCCATCTTTTGACCTACCCCTTTCACCTTCCTTACCCCAACCCCAATGCAACACTGCATTTCTCACATGCCCCCACCATTTACAGTTTATAACAGTTTGATGGCTGATTTTGGATTGAAGAGGAACACTTGGGTATTTTTGTTTCTAAAATTCAGTTTAAAATTGCAAATGAACTGTTGCTTAACAATGCTTCTGTTGAAGATCAAACTGCAGTCAAGAACCAGAAATAAAAAGCTGCATCAAAAGTTCAAATTGCCCTGCACATCCACGTTGGATCACATCCATGTTGGATAAGGAGCATTTGTAACTACAGTTGAAAAAACAGGCTCTCCAGGGAGAAAACCTATCAGACATGAGGGGATTCTAACTATATTCATACTAATGGGTATGTAACTTTTTTACATGACATTTTACAGACCTGTACATGTTTACTGGGTAAGAATATTAGTACAAGCAACAGAGAATAGACGAAGGGCTGCCTCATATGTCTATGCTAATTGCTGGCTTCGTCCCCATTAGCTACTGTTCTGTACATTATTTGAAATTTCAAGTTTAGACTTTAGAAGGAAAAACTTAATTTTGCATTGTCTGTAAATCAGCTCATTGATGCCAAATTTATGGGGGGTATATATAAGGCACAAAGACATAAGAAACTTTCTAGATGGGCGAGAATCTCTCTAGAAGCTGATGACCTCTTGACATCTCCCCCCACCCCCCACCCACTGCTCTTTACCACCACCAAGCTACAGACCTGTACAAATGAATATTTCTGTTCAACTACCAGTGCATCATGTCTGAAAATAAAGTAGTCAAAAGATCAAGAGATAAATGCATTACCTGCATTGCCCGTTTGGGTGTCTCCATCAGATTCTTTATCAGTCTCCTGACCATCCTGCAGCACAGACTGGGTCTGATCGTCCATGCAGGTAACAAGACCATCCATCTCATCCCCATCCACCAGTCTCGCAATTGCATCAACGTCAACGTCCTGGCCTGACACATCCCACTCCTCTAAGTTAACATTTCCATCAAGAGTTAAATCTGACTCGTCCTTGCTATCTCCTTTCTGTGTAGAGCATGACTTTCCACTTCTTGGTGGGCACTGCCTTGAAGCTTCCAAAATCTTAGGATCACAAAGCTTACCAAACGACCATGCAGACTCTAATCTTGACAACTGCCCTAACTCCAGTAATGTACCCCTGATCAATACTGAGCACATTTTAACATATTGCCACATCCTCTCTGCAACATGCGGTTTGGAATATCTTGATGTTGCTTCGTCGTATTCAGTTAAAGCTTTGATCGCATTCTCAACCTCAGAGAATCTGTTGGGCTCAATGAAATCCTGTAGTTCAGCTTTTTTGTTTCCACTCTTTTCTCTAAGCTCGAGGAGCACACTAGCCAACATGTTCAGTTTTGCTTTAGTGATGTGGAGTCGAGAAGTTGTGAGTGACTTACCGGCCAGATCTTTTTGGGCAAACTCACAAATGACCCAATCTTCCACAAAGGCTTCAACAACTTCATTCCGTTTCAGAAATGCTAACCATGTCAACACACTCTGAGATGAAGCTGAATTGACAGGAAGGAGTAACTTGCTATAGACAATAAATGGACTTCTCAATCCATCATCACCTTTTCTGTTTACAGATAGAGGGCATGCATGATGCCACAAATGAGTCCTAGCATAGAACCCATAACAATCAGGACATGGGGCAAATTGACCAGGATCTGTGCTTGTAGATGGCCTTTTTACGACAACGAGCCGGCCGACACCTTCTCTTAGCACCTGGCAATTGTGTTTGCAGTTACCCATGTTACGAATCTTTGCCAGTAAAGCTAGTTTCTTAGGAAGGTCCGTCTCTGCCATCCATTCAATAACTTGAGGCAAGCTAGGGTGCCTATTCTTCAGATGTCTAGGAAGCTTGGCAGTTGGTTCACCACAAAACAGACAGTAATACTTTTTGTCCCATTGCCGAACACCGTTCTTATAACTAGTTTGGAAGACAAAAGGTTTCCTGGGTTTCTGGACTTTCTTCTGTGTTTTCTTTTGCTTCTTTGCTCTCTGGCTACTGTCCTGTTCAATCTTCTTTCTCTTTCTGTTTGTTTCATCTTCCTGCTCTTCAGTGGCATTCTCTTGTTCTTCACCTAAACTGGGATTACACTCCAGCAGCTTTCTTTTGGAAGTGATTCCTCTTTTTTTAGGAGAGAATGGAGATGAAGTTTCCTCCAACTGACTTTCCCCCTCTGAAAATTAAGCAAAAAAGAAGTTGATTGTGTTTAACAGATAAAGAGAAAACAAAAAACCTCCCAAGACAGTTTCTTTTCTTTAAACAAAATCTCACAGATGGCAGCAAAAATTATTACCCTAAGACACGACTATTGCTGTAAGATTTTTAGAAACACTGTGATATTGTAATGCAAGCAAAAAAACAATACGAAAATGAAGACAGCATTAATTTTTTTTCAAAGTAACAGTATGGGATAAAACATACTTCATAACATCCAAACCATACACAAGCTAACACTTTTGACATTTACATACATGCCCCCACCTCCATTCCTGCTATAATTATCTTACAGTGCAAAACTGGGTTTTCTTGGTATACACTTTGTTTTGTCTTTGTCTTGTCTGTTTTTTTTTTTTTTTGTTATACCAATTGTCTTGTGTTTTTTTTCTTAGTAGGGATCAGACTTGAAAAGCTCTGCTTATTCTGGTTCCTCTACCCTATAACATCTTAGTAATCTGTGTCATCTGGTTATTACAGCTACAATTACCATACTTCACCATTACTTCTTTAAGGATCTGTTTCTACTTCCGCATTATGTACTATTAACTTACACTTAATTATGTTGATATCAATCTTTTTTGTTATATATGATAATGGTAGAAATAAACTTAAAACTTGAAACTTAAAACAGCAGTTGGTTATCTTAAAATCTGCTTCTCTTCAAGTACCTCTCCTGACAATGCTCTAAACAAGTGGTAAGATTAATTTTGGTGTAAATCTAGAGGGCAGCAGACTTGAATTTTGTAATTTCATTACCTGTTAATGTAATAATTTGTTGAAGTTATACTGTAACACTCATTTGCTGAAGTATTTACGGTATTACAGGACATTTCCTACCTTAACAGCACACATACAAAGATGTGCTAAGTGGCCTTGCCCTGCACTAAAAATTACCACCCAGCAATAGTTAAGAAATCATGAATCTCACCTGACACTACATTTCCATGTGGCACTGGTAAATCTCCCATATTTTATCCCCAATGACCTGCCCCAGTATGGTGATCAATGTGTCCACCATGTGCAATGGGACCAAAAGAGGTCTCTTATCACAAGCTTGGGAAAAAGATACAGTTTGGTGGTTGTAGAAGGGGGTTCTGTATATTTAAGCAGGTAAATACCTTATCTGATGGATTTATTCCATTAAAGGTGCCATTGTATCACTCCAAGCATATCATGTTTATGCCAATATATCAATTGCCCATTGGCTGACATAATGTCAAGCAACACTATAGCATCACTCTGATTAGCCTACGTAGCGCCTCTGTGGCTGCCGCCTTTTTTAGGCTGCCACCCCTCAGAGCCTGCCAGCGATAGCGATAAATTCCTTTCGCTGAGCCCAAAAGTTGATGAACTTAATATTCATGAGCATGAACGGCAATTGGTCTATTCCTGAGGTAGGCGGTGCTCAATGACTCGGACCTTTGCAACGCTACGTTGACAACAATTTCTTTCAAACCAAAATACATTTCGTCCGTTAAAGCTTCTAATTTAGATGAAAGTCTTGAATCATGGACAATCTCCTACAAACAATGACAACTGATATCAAAAAGTTCGCTTAGAAGCTGACAAATAATCTTCGGTTGAAAGATATTGAACAGTCTTTTCTCGTGGCTGAGTGACGGTAGGTTGTTAGTAATTAGTTGAGGAGTCGCTGTACTGTGTGTATGCACACACGGTGCCAGGGAATACCAGGATTGTGTCGAGTTGCATTGACCACTGTGACTACGTACTGTTGCTTCATCCAATCCCATTAGAGTATGTAAATGAAGTTTGCGTTGGATTTCTATGCAGATGAAAGGAATTTGTTTTCAAAGCCTGCGACGTTTGATTTTTCGCAGCCATGAGCTGAACGAAAAAACTTCGTCCGCTCCGCGGGGTACACTCTGATTGGTCACTGATGATGTATGGAGATCAATCAGTAGTGTACTACTGCAAAACAAGCAGCTAGCTCACACACAGAAGTATAAGAATATGGCCTTGGGCAATTTCAACTCAGCATGGGCCACTGTAGTTTTGCCCAGGAGTTGTACAAGCCAGGTGTTTTTCTTCTAAATTGGAGGAGGGGCTTAAGAATAGCTACAGACATTTGCAAATTAAAAGGAATTTCAATACAAATGCTAAGCTAAGATGATGACCTCTGAATGATCTTTAAGCTGACAGCTGGTCGGATCTGATCAAAAAAGTTTTTTTTATGTCCAGACTCTTAAAGAGATATTTGCATCACCCCAAGTGTGACTTTTACTTGGTGGTAAGTCCCGCCCATAATTGTCTTTACTGCTTCTCCTTGTGCAGACACAAACATAGTTCACTGCTCAAGGCCACATCCTGGTGAGCATAAAAGACCCCATGTGTAATCAAAACATTCTCTGTGCATGCTGTGTAATATGAGCTGCTCTGCATCTTTTGAATTTTGCAACTCTGATGCCAAACAAAGAGCAGTCACCAACTGAGACTTCTGCTTACCCCTTTGTAAAATTCATATTTGGGGTTTTGCAAATCCATCTTTAAGTTTAAAATTAATGCAGAAACACTGTTTTAGACATCCATTTTTGTATAACTTCAACACTAAACTACCAGAATGGTAAACTACCAGAATGGTTTATTCTAGGCACCTCACAGATATCTTACTACAAAACAGAAAATGAAGCATTTCTGAGCCCCAAAATGGCTTCTTCATAACCCAAACACTGGACATCCAGAAATTTATAGGCCTTCTGGAAATTTTATGTGAAATAGACATGAAAAGGCTCATGTTCAAAGCAAAGCTCTATGTCCAACCATTTAAAGTGGGCATGACACGGCCAAAGTAACTTTCGTGTATTGCAAGATTGGGTACAGTATTGTAAAAGTATCATCTCACACACAATTAAAACCGGCGCAGTTCGGCATAAATAGAATATGAAGAAAAACGTCCAGAAATCCAGTTTCGAAAAATGCCGCAACAGGTCACCTGACTTTTATGACACAATTGGCGGCACCCCGCACTGCGCTATGTAAGGACGCGTATCTAGATGTACAACTAATACAACGCTTTGGGAAAGTTTCATATCTTAGAAACTTCATGAAAAGGATTACATCACAATACCCATCCAACATACAGAGCGCAAAGCGCGGAACATGTTGGGGGCTTCGAAGCATGTCATTGGCCAATATGTTCTCGTGCATATGCGCCGTGTTTTAGCTTCCCTGCATATAATAAACAGCTTTGTTTTTGTGCGGGCGCGCTGTACAGAACAGCTATGAACATGTATATGGACAGTCCATAACAAGCGCGCCTTTACTCAGTGAGCTGTTCAGTAACGTTGCTATTGTGAATGGTAAGCAGTCACCGCGCAGCGACGCATAGTTCACAATGTGGTCACTGGTCACGCGTGCTGCTGTATAGTATCGTAACACAGGTGTTTGCAATGATGTACCTGCTAACAAGTGTTAGCACGCACATGATTCGATGTGTAGAAGGATGGGTGAGCTGCCTGGTACAGTGTTACTAACCGTGCCTCCAATGACGTCACGATCTTGAGACGCGCTCACATACTTTTTTTCGCTTTCGAATTTCAGTTGGCTGAGTCTGGCCTGTAACTGGGAATTCACAAGGTTGTATTACTGTGTTTATGGGCGTAGTTTAGTCGGGAAAACATTCGCTTCATTTCAAGCTGTACCCAAAGAATATTTACTGAGAAACGTACTTTGGCCGTGCCATACCCTCTTCAAGAAGAATATGCACATAAAGATCATGTTATGCCTACTCAAAAGTGGACATAAAGAAAGCCTTCCATGTAGTGGGCTTAGGCCAGGTGTTAGCCCCATCCATGCTTTGGTTTCTGGTTTTGTGGAATCCAGCAGTGCCAGGTGCCATTTTTCCATGCCCTGGACCCTTCTTGGCACGATGACAACATCACTACCAAGAGTCTGGGAATGTCTGAGTACTACTGCACAAATTGCATCATGTACAGTACAATGCACAGTCCACACATCAAGGAAACCTTATGTCCACAAATAAAGGATAATGCTCACTTACTAACTTAAATGCTAACCTCAGTTTTGCATTTTAAGAGTTGAGAAATGGTGACCATCTGCTTGGCACAAAAATTAGAAATTGTTTAGCCATCTATTTTTGAAGCAAGGCAAATCTTGGGGATCATGGAATATGGGATAAAAATCACATTGCTGCCACTTAATGTTAGCCTTGACATTAGGCAATCAGACCTGAAAACATCCAGTAACCCCAAAAGGGTGTAAAGCTTTTCAGAATAAGATTTCGACATAGATTAAAGCTTTTTTCCTGTACCAACATAAAAATCTGGGGATTAAAGTTAAAAGAAAATCTTTAAAGTGAACATTAGGCTTTTTTGATCAGATGAGAAGAAATATCAGTCCTGAAAACACAGTTATGCCCACCAAGTAAAGTGCAACTAAACTTTCATCACAGTCCAGAAAGTAGTGTATGAGTAGTGCTGTACAGTACATTACGATCTTCCCAGCACATAAGGAATACCACCCAAGACATGTTTTAGGCCAGATTAAATATCTACCCGAGTTTGTAACATTAGCCTCATTGAATGCTGTACTGCACAAACTGGTTCTTAGATAACCACCAGTTGACTTCCGAAGGTAGTGGACTGCAAATGTTTACAATAGCATATAATGCACTATTAATAGCTTGTAAAGATGGTATGTCTACAATTACACATGACTGGGTGCAATTACTTGAGTACACTTACGGGTAAATCCTACTACGTATTGGCAGTACTTTTGGTAGTTAGTTTACTATCAAGTGTCCAATTATTACACCTTCAATGAATTTCAGGACAAATCTTTAATGGCTGCACTGGCCATCATGATGACAGGGATCTGTAGGCATGGGCCACCAGATGAAGAGATGGACAGACACACTAGTACACACACACACAAACAACGAAATCAAAGATAAAGTTATTTTCAACACAAGTTTACCTTGCACATTTTCTGCAGCAGAGACATGCCCTTTGTCATCTATTGTGGGACTCAGGAATGCTCCACGGTCCAATAATGGCCTCATCAAATGTAAGATATGGAGTATCTCCTTATTCAGGGTCATATTCTCTCCATGTTCCTTGCCATGGTCACCCAAATAATTGGACACCAATTCAGAGTTCTCTCTTGATAGACATGTCAACTGGACAGCAGGTGCCAATGCCTTGCTTAACATTGGACATATCACCAAATTATGGAAGACCAAGCCACAGCTGTTGGAAAATTCTTTAACACAATCAGATGCTGTGATTGTATTTCCTTGAAAGTTGAACAAAGCAAGGGTGAAGACATCTTTATTACCAGGAGAAATGTAAGCAACATCCCGCTTTGATATCAACAAGTCGATACACTCTACCATGTCCTCTGTGAGCAGAATTGTTTTCTTAGTCCCTGTCTCATCTTTCACAGAGACACTAGACAAGGAGTTGAACAAATGGTCCCTCCAGTTTAAGGAGGTCCCATCTTCAACTTTACCATTTTTTGGAGGATGGCGATTCTGAAAGTCCTTGAGTCTCATTGCAGCAATGCAATCTTCTTCTTCTTTGTTGAAGAGGAGAACTTTAGCCAGTACAACTTTAGAGAATGTAAAAACATGTTGCCTTAATTCAGATGAGGACACACTGGTATCTGCATCCTCCAACAGTTCCCTGTGGGTAGTGCAGACCTCACACAGGTACCTCCATACTAGAACCACATCTTCTGTGAATGTCCTCACAATGTCAGCTGTAAGAGCCTGAGTCAACCTTTCTTGGTTCCCTTCTCCATCTGTCATCTCTAGCATCCACGAATCACACAGATCTATGAATTTAAGAGATTTCTCATGCAAGAGCCAGTTGCCATCCTCCAAAGCTTTTGCTCTCAGAACAACACCACATTTTCTGAGACTAGAAATCATATTCACAAAAGCTTCACCATTTTCATTCATGGATTCACAGAACTTTTTCAGGCCTGTAACTATCTGGTGGGATCTGTCTGGATCAATAAATTGTTGCATGTCATCACCTGCACTGATCGTTTCATTAAGTTGAGCTAGGAACTTGGATAAGTCCAAAATGTTACTCTTCACTTCTGCAGATTTCTCTTCATCCAAGTCAAATCTAGCAAATTCTCTGTGGCTCAATTCACACAAAAGGCTATCATTTGCAATAGTATCTCCGACCTCCTGAGCAGACTGCATCACAAAAGAACGGGCAGAATCAGTCATCTCATGTGACAGCGGCAAAAGCAGCTTGCTATCCGAGATCAGAATTATCCTGGAGTTAACATCATTTCTTAATTTACTAACACACTCATGTTCTAAAAGCCATTTCCGATTGAAGAATCCCAAACATCCAGGGCAAGGAGAAAAGTCCGATGGGTTTGGGTCTTCAGGGATGGGCTGACCTATGATCATTTTGCCTGCACCTGTTCGAATTACGTCACAATTATGTCTGTAATTCCCCATATTCTGCAGCTTCTTCAACAGCCATGCTTTGGTCTTCTTCTTCTTCTTCTTTAACCACCTCTTAACTTGAACAAAATTTGCATGCTCTCCTGCAAAATGCTCTGACAGATCCCGGTGACATTCTCTACAAAAAGGGCAATGACTGAGTTGATTACTCTGCAACAGTAAAACACCATCAACAGTTGTTGCCCTTGCTTGGCATCTTGATTCTTCTGGGACACCATCACTGTTTGCACTATTTTCACCAGCAAACTTGACCCTTTCATTTTCCAAAGAGTGACCAGTATCATTCATTATACTGGTGTTGACTGATACAATGTGGTTAAAAAGTGCTCTCTTTATGGGTAAGTTTGAGGAGCTGTTATCCAGTGTTTCTTCAGTTTCTTCCGTTAACTGGCTGTCTTTCTCAACAGACTCACGAGATAAAGACACTTCTGAGGATACATTGTCATTTGTTGCTGCAATGAGAAATAAGCATCATGAAATTAGCATTTCATCTTACTTTTAGCTTGGGGAGGGGGACAACCCCTAGCACCTATTTTAAGGAGGCTTATGTAAGGAGGCTTACATCTGAAGAGGTGCAATTCTGGCACTGCTTTGAACTCTTTTAAAAATTTGTTATCAGACGATTTACATCCCTGTTTATTTTAGAAAACTTTCTGGCGGGGGGGGGGGGGGGGAGTGCAAACCCACATTGGAGGTAGCTACTCCATCTGGCCTATAGAAAGTAAAAGCATGCAGGATACTATAGCAACACTTCTGAGCATGTCAGTAAATGGCTTACAATCACAATCACTTGTTATCATGACTGAATCTGCACATACTAGAAATCAATAGGACACAACTTAACGACCACAGGTAACATCTCTACCATGTGGTGTTCACCTGACCTACAGTGTTGGCAATAGGTCTCAGAATTTGTGTGGGAAATTTCCACACCCACCCACCCCTCACCCCACTTCCAACAAAGTTTTTGAGGGATTCTGGTTCAAAGAGGGGGATCTTGATACTTTGCAATGTCAAAGGTAAACTTTTTCCCAACAGGTTTTTCCAACAGGTAGGGGAAATTCCTGCCCTTGATTTTACAACTTGCAGGATTGTTGAGAAAAATGCAGGAATTGCATAATCCCGCTGCCTAATGCAAACACTGCTGACCTATCCTTCTGTGAACTTGCCTGTTTTTAAACTTTGCCAAAACTTTTCACACACAGTCACACTTACTCATGAAAATTAATGAAGTATTGAAGATCAGCGAGTGATACCATATATACGACAGATGACAACATGTTATACATGACCATACAGGGCTACTTTCAACTGGTAGACAGGGTGGGGGGCAGGAAGGTGGCTTAACTGACTTTTTTCCCAGAATTTTGGTGATTTTGCAATCACAAGTTTCGCTGAAAGTGTTTATTTTGCCTGAATGGGGATGGCATGGGGGGTGGGAGGTGGGGCAAGAAAAGTGTGTTAAAGGGGGGAAACTGGACTAGTCAAAACCAGTTACATTGTTCTCTGTTTATGATCACACAAGTAATGAAAAATATCCACTTAACTATTGTAAGAACATCTTTAATGGACAGTGTTACTAAACTCTCTGTCACAAGACTGACTGCTTCTCATGTAACCCTACACAGTACTCAAAACTGTCAAAAATGTTTGTGAAACTGCCAACTAAACTCTGCATCTACAGTATATGAAATCATACAGATCAATATGAGGAAAACATTTTTCAAATGTAGAGGTGATTTTTGGTGAAACTGATAAGCCCATGTATATAAGTAGATGATTTAATAAGTTTCCAAACTTCTGAATCAATTTTCCAAGCATTTTATTTTTACTACCACCAATTTAGTTTTAATAGAAAAACAACACTCATAACACCCTCCTTTAATAAAGTGTGCCTGTTTTAATACAGTTTTGACTGCAACTGCACTCCTCCCCCTTACCCCCCCCCCCAAAAAAAAAAATTCAGGATGAAACAGTGGCTGCAGAACCTACAACATGAGTATCAAAAATTGTCTACCTTAGATTGGAGGACACTGCTTCAACCCTTGCAGATCAATTACAAGTAAAAAACTGGTTGTCCTTTCCATTCAGTATCATAAATAGCTTGTCAACATATGTTTTTTTGTTTTTTTTTTGTTTGTTTGTTTGTTTGGGTGGAAAGTGGGGGCTAGTAAAGGTTTTCTTACAATCTACCACAAATTAAAATATAATTGCATCCTCATTCTCAAATATGCTGGGGAGGTCAGCTAATCGTTCATACATCCCATAATCCCTTGCAAACAATGTACGTCATACTGCCTTACAGTGACATGCACATGACCTAATAGCTGGGTTTGAAGCCACACAGAATGTAATATTCCATACATCAAGCACCGTAAATGTTCATTTCAATGCCATACATACTTACTAGGGTACAAATTTGATCTTTTTTCCCTTTTTTGCATAGGGATTCTTTTCAAATGTTTAGGAAAATAATGCCCTCTAAAAACTTTACGGGGGCTATTGTGATGTCTGCAGGAAAGATTTTGTTTTGAAAAATTTTAGGGAAGCAGGGTGATTTTCATAACATGTGGCATTTTTTCCCCTCCTAAATATCATTCTGGGAGTTATTTTGGCTGTTGAGAGGAACAATTGCTTCCACCTCCATCTCTTTTGCACAGTGATACTTATGCAAAGCTATGTAATGTATTTCTCATTATAAATGTCGAAATGCCCTCTAACATGCTCAGTGGCATAGCTAAGGCGATTGGGGCACAAGCCACCCACTAGTTTCTTGCCCCCAGGATCCCCCACAAATCAAAGAATATATACTGATTCTGCATTACAAGCTTCCCACTGAAGTGCTGAATTTTATGTCTAGATCACAGAACAAGTTCATTTAAAACTGAAAATGTTGCTACACATCCTGTTAAAATACTATACTCACATGTCATCATCAATTCTGTATCTTTAAATCGGATCGTTACAGTTCCATCTTGGTTGATAGACTCGATGCTGGCATTAAAAAGATTACCTTCAACTGATTTGGCAAGTTGAACGTCTTCGTTTACTTTCCACTCCTATATGAAAACATGAACCACAGCTGTTAGGATATTAACTCTACCACTACTGCAGGGGACCCAACTCCCCCTACTGCAGAGGACCAAACTCCCCCTACTGATCCATACTGCAAGAATAACTCCAACATTAGATGATATGCAGTCTCGACTTTTATGACATTTTAGTTCCCTCAAAGAATTTTGAAATGAAACAGGAAATTTGAAGATGATATCATCTCTTCTTTTTCATATTACTGATGGTGCCTTCAATTCAACACTGTGTTAGGCTACTAACCTTGCACTAGTACCAGTTTTAGACAATGCTGTGTAGCTAGTCATATTGTTTATGTAAATCTACCTTAGCAGTGAGTTAATAGAAAACATTGCCAGCAAACTTTACCGCCCAAAAAGAACGATTAAAAAACTTTAACTCTAGTCTTTTCAAAGCCTCAAAATTCTTCAATTTCGCAGCAAAAACCACAGACCTAAAAATGGAGGGTACAACACAAGTATGCAATTAATCCTCGAGTAGAGAAAGTGTGATAGAGCATCTATAGCACCTACTGAACTAGGTAGGAGTTTCACCAGTAATCCTTGGATCATGCACAAGTTCAATACCTTAACTAAAGGTCTACCACGATCTCAGAATCTTCAGTAAAATATGATGGGCAATATGAATGAAACAATCTGTCCAGCTACAAAAGTTATTTGACATGAACAGTAACTGGCAATAACAATACTGTACTAAGCCCGGGGGATGGACTATTTCTCCCATCAAACTTGGTATCCCACCCCCACCTATGTTAACTCCTAAGAAATTATGACACATACTGTTATTGACAATAAAGCAAAAGTTGCCTGTAAGTCCTACTTCAGCAATTCATCCAAGACATGTAACCATCATATACTACCCTGTCACATGAGTTTTGTGATGCATGATGGGTCAACCAATTTTCTATGGTGTATTCTGTCCATGAGTTCAACTTCAGGCCTGCCTTGCAATGCTGCACAGCATTAGGTTTCCACTAAGCATGTGATCTACTCTCATCTACCTAATTGGTCAGGTTGTTGAGTCCTGCTTGTGATGTCACATGAAATCAGAAACACAACATTGTGCATGTGACATCTCAAAGGTCATAAAACTCTGCTGAGGTACAGTTTTACATTTTGACTTATGCATCCAACTGGTGCAGCAGACACAAGGGAAATCATATTGTGCAAATAGGCCTTGCTGAGTCATCTACATCATAATTTCATTATGCAACAAGTCTGACATACAACCTCAAAACAATACCCATACTAGACCTTATGCAATGACATCATATAACATAATTCTGGAGGGTAAACAATGATGCCTACTGGAAGCACGATGAAGACTTTTCATGCACAGGAAGTAGACTTAAGTGTAGGAGACTTACATTAATAACCGACTGGCAAACAATCAGCTGTCTGCATTTGTTGGAGTAAGATGCAATGATGTGCGCCTACCTCAACCAGAGGGCACACTTTCTGTTCTGTGATGTCCAATGCATAAGGTCTATATAGCAAAATACAATTATTTACCTTGATAAAATTCTTCCGTTTCTTTCTTTTAACTTGAGGTCTTGTTCCAACATTTTCATTTATAGGATCTGTTGGTGATATGAAAAACTGAATACATGAACATAGCTTTTTATGGAAACTTTAATTTACTGGAGATAGTTTAAATAACATACCATACCATAACATAACATAACATAACATATTAAACATAACATAACATAATAAAGGGCAAAGGAGGGCTAAGGCCCCATAAGATGCCCTGAAATATGGAATATGGATGCCCTGAAATATGTTGCCCTAAAATATGGAATTGCATTAAGCCTCGAAACCTTCTATCCTTCTGTGAACTGGGAACCACCGCAATGTTGTTTGTACTTCAAACTGAACAAGGATGTGGAGGTTCTCTGGACACAGCAACTTGTGACACAAAGTTTAAGGATGACACAGGCTCACATGCTAATAGCTCTTGAGCTCACTTCAACTTACGGCTACATAATCTATCTTTAAGACTGGGTGCAACTGCTTTTTTTTTCTTCAGGGGGCTCTTTGCAACAGGTACAAAATCACCATCCTACAAAACTTCATGGGGTTATTTTGGGGTTTACAGGAGCTATTTTTTACCGTTTTTGGTGACAATCATTTTGGAGGGTAGGATGGTGATTTTCAAAACATAGTTTGCTTCCCTTCCTCAAGGTCTCTCAGGGAAAATTTTAGCTAGTGCTGGTTAACTGCCCATAGCCCTTGTGTATTTTGTACACTGTTTTCTGGTAATGCTACCAATAACAGCACATTTTCACAATTCCTGGACAGGAAGTACAAACTTGCAAATTTGATACAAGTACTTTTACTACACCGTGATTGACTGGTGCATCATGGATTGCTTCCCAAAGCATCTGGACTATTTTCACATACTGTGTGCATATTAAATACAGGTAGTTATGTACATTATAGAGGAACAGAGGTTCAACCTTATAGTTCTTCAGCCCACTGGTATTGCAACCCATTAGGCCTGCAGCCCACTGGTCCTACAGAAGGACCTATTAGCTGTAGTACCAATGAGATGCTCAATTGTAGCACTAATAAGGCATCTCCAGTACATCAGCCATATGGCTATTTTATTTGTTAGAGCTCCTCATACAGACCTCTGTAAGAGTTAATCCTGTTTCAAAAGAGCATAGAAACCAGTCTTAATATCCTTATCCTTGTACAGAACCTCTGAGCACTGTACCTCTTCCTAAAAGACAGCAGATGGCAATTTCTTAAAGTTTTTTAATTATTTTTATAATTTAATACTGATACTGTCACATACCTTCACAACTCATAGCTACCACCTCCACCCAATCAAATTCATTTTCTTCATCGGAACTGTCACCACCATCATTAAAATTTGCAATATTGTCTTCACCATTGGTCACAGTTCTGTTAAAAGGTACTGTGATGAAAAAAAGGAGAAAATTAACTGCAAAGCTGGTACATAAAGAAACTGTGAAAAAAATAAACGAGTATCTAGGAAACACTGACTATCAGGACACAGAAAAAAACTTGAAGGGTAAGAAAAGGCAACTAAAACCTTACAAAGAGCATTTGCCAATATACAGTGCTAATAATGAATGTTTATGAGTGCGATAGTATGAATTATTTCATGAGTTGAAAGACTGAACATTCTATTCAACAAGTATACAGCATATATAAGCAATTTAAGATGTATTGTTTGGTAATACTGTAAATATCATTCTAAACACCAAGCTGATTTTTTGACCTCAAAAATGCACTTTTGTAAAGTACCTGTTTTCTTTGATAGATTTTCCATTGGATAGCCTGACTTTCCTAAGAGACAGTCTGTGCCATCCATCTGAAAGAAACATAAGACATGACTGTTTTACTCTGAGTTAAGTATCAATTTACAGAGGACTGCAGAATGCAGCCCTTATATCCAACTGTAGTTTACAAGGCAATCAATTTTTAAAGGTGCTTTTCCATCAACAAAACAAAGGAATATCCCCATACCTTTGTTAAAATTGATGACTGCACACACTTTGATTGACACTTATTCCAACAACAGCTTGACTGCGATTGCTCAAAAATGACTTATGCAGTCAGAAGTGTACTCAATGCAGAGCGGACCACTCACATAAAATAGTGATGTGATATGGCCTTGAGCAATTTAAATCTAGTACAGGCTATGGTAGCTTTGTCTGAGAGGTACACTAGCTAGGGTTTTTGTTTCTGTATTTATTTTTTTTTTTTTTTTTTGAGGAGGGGAACTGAATGGAAACTCAAAACCAAGAATTTTAACTGTCTGAGGCAAAGTTGTTGACCCTTTACAGTGATAAGGTTGCCTTAAGTAGTAAAAAACAAAACAGTGCTAATATTGCCAGTTGTAAGCAGTTTTGTGATGTATGACTGAAGCCTTTCCGTTAGCTTCCTTAAGATTTTACTGAAGGGGGGGGGGGGAGGTTACCACAAGCTTCTAGGGAATGGGTGCATTTCTTCTTAGGTACCTCACCATGGCAATGTCACTGGAAATTGTACTTTGAGATGAGGCTCATTTGGAGCCCATTGGACTGTGAAGTGTAGGTAATCATTTTGTAGAAGGCCAGTGAATGGTTCAGCTGGACTATAGAGTCTGGCTTTCAGCCCAACAATGTGGCCATTCAGAGAGTGTTTAATGGTTTAAAGACTTGATGCATCCAAGTATTCATCTCTTGATGGACTGGACAATGTGGCTGATAACCTGACCATTGGTTCAGGCTCCTCAGACAACTCTGAAACCAACTCTATAGAAATCAACAATTGGCAATGATAGCCTACAGTACAATATGCTACCAACTAAATATATTTTGCAAATTACTTGTCAGAACAAATTCATATCCTAGCCTAATAGGTACCTGGCTAAAAAAAAAGTAGGCTTGACTATTAATTAAAAAGAAAACAATTTGGTGCAGATCTACTAGCACCATTAATACATCTATGTTCCAACGTCGCTGTAATATGAAAGTCTGCATGATGGTCAGTGTTAAGATAAGGGTTAGGTTTAGGTTCTAACCTAGCCTAATAGATACCTGGCTAAAAAAAAGTAGGCTTGACAGGGCTTGAAAATAAGCTTTTCCCCTCTGGGGCTAAAAACAGCTTCTGACAAACTTCATTTTGAAGGTTTTCTGAAGCTGTTTTACTATTGTCTGGAGCTGTTTTCCATTTTTCAAAGAAACCACTGTTCCCTACATGTAACATCCTCATATCATCTCCTAACTTTATTTGTGCATTTAGTAAAGAGAGTCAAAATATAAGAGGCAGGAAATAAGACAAAAGAACATTTATTTGGTGTAACAAGTGGTAGTACTAAACATGGTGTGGTCATTCCATCTCTGAAAAACTTGGAAGGGGACAGAGGGGCTTCGTGCATGTATACAGCAGCTTTGGATAGCCCTCACTCGCACCGCCTTGAATGCGGAGAGGGGGAGGAGTTCATAAATTCTATCCCCTACCCTATGGCTGGACTCATCTTTGACTGAGGTAGTGCGAGGTTCGATCTCCACTGGGTTTGGATCAACTTGGAGACTAGAGCCCATGACCTGAGTTTGTAGTATATCTTCTCGTAATGTTCAGTGATATATACTGGAAAATTTGTAAATATTTTGTCAAATTTTGACATGCAAAGATGCCACCCTTTCAATAAAATAAGACTCTGCATGTTAAGAGTATGTTTAAAAACAAGCATAACTTTGGTAAGCACTCAAGAACAAAAATAATTAGAAAAACGTTAACCTGTGCACAGCTCTTCAAGTAAGGAGATTATTGCAGAATTGTGTGTAGGGTAGGTTCTCATTGTTGTGCTACACGTTAGGCAACGGCAAAAGTGCCAAGACATGCCGAAGAAAATTACATCATAGAGAAAAAGTTTCCACCTAAAACTTCCAGATGCATCGCAGATTGGTATTGGAGGATCTTTTTCACATGCCATGTAAATGTTTTCGGCATTCTTGACCATCTGGAGTACCGTTGACCCTTTTCAACTGAATTATCGATCCTGCTTCGTTGAAGAAAGGTAGTATTAGTGGTACAAAAGTGTACGCAGAGAGCAGTAGCTAGTTCACTTGTTTGATCGAACCATGCATTTCGGGCTGAAATTTCTTCCGTTGGGGAGTCGGAAACCATAATCATTGCCTTAGCCAAAATATATCACTCTAGATCATTAGTTTATCCTAATTTGTTTCATCCATTCTAAGCTGTTACGGGCAAAATTTTGGTCCAGATTCTGAGGGCTCCACAAAGCACATTAATGTTCACAGAAAGTGGAATGTTCCGGCCAATCCCAGCTGGTGTTACATCACATTGCATTGACTGAGAAATCCAAATGCATTCACAAAGGAAGCACACTAGTATCAGTAATGAAATTTGCTGCATTTTAACGATATTTATTCCACTTTTTTAGGCGGGTCACAAAGTTCCGTTTTTTCATATTTAGGTGAATATTTCTGTGCTGATACAGAAATATTTACAACAGACAATGCAAATTAATTTTGGGGTCGTATAGATCTATACCTTGGGACTTTCAGGATGACAGGCACTACTTTCAGTAAAATAATGGCACCTTGTAAAATTCTTGTCGGTGTCTAACGGACCAGGGAGCTGGTCTTCCAGCTCCCTGGTCCGTTCAGCTGTTCAGCTAGAAACAAGCACTAAACAGCGCAGCCCCTAATTTCACCCTTAAAGTTAAAACTGACTACTTTTAAGACTTTGACGGTATACAATTATGCTGACATGGTAACAATAACAGTAATTAGGTGAAACTGTACACGCAATGCTATTGCGTGATTAAATTATCGGAGAATTAAAATGCAGAATAACCTTGAATGCAGTGAGTCGAAGGTACAGACTTTTACATGAGAACTGTCTACATAGCAATGAGCACATTCAATAAGCCCACGTGACATGGAACTCTCAACAGATTCTTGTGCTGTGTATGTCTTTGCATTGGTGCAGTATACAATTTGTGTAGTGTGCTAAATACGATGCCCAGTACATTGCATTGACAGACGGTCGGGCCCTGAACACAAACTTTGTTTTTCACTGTACATATTGCAAGATTTTGGAACACTTCTTTGGTGTAACTGGACACCTACATGCGGGGAATTTTTCCGTGAGTTTGAGGTTGTTTGCCTCACGCACCTGGCGCTATTTTTAGCGCCAGACAAACACCCACTTTTTCATTTTTCTGGCGCAGTCACGGTGGTCTCTGGCGCAAAAGCGCCAGAGTGCCAGTCTATTTTCGAGCCCTGCTTGACTATTAATTAAAAAGAAAACAATTTGGTGCAGATCTACTAGCACCATTAATACATCTATGTTCCAATGTCGCTGTAATATGAAAGTCTGCATGAAGGTCAGTGTTAAGATAAGGGTTAGGTTTAGGTTCTAACCTAGCCTACAATAGGTACCTGGCTAAAAAAAGTAGGCCTGACTATTAATTAAAAAGAAAACAATTTGGTGCAGATCTACTAGCACCATTAATACATCTATGTTCCAACGTTGCTGTACTATGAAAGTCTGCATGAAGGTCAGTGTTAAGATAAGGGTTAGGTTTAGGTTCTAACCTTGCACTGACCTCAATTTAGAACTGTTGGAATGTAGAGATGTCTGAACAGAGACCAGTCCCCTAGCAGCATTTCTCAGCCATTCACCGGTTTTTACACATTATACTTAATAGCCCTCCTCTCATCATCAATCACTTATGGATTTTTAAGAGATGATTTGAAATGGGCCTAGGAGAAGAGCAACCCATCCCCTGCAAAAAGCTATATTTTGAACACATTTTTAGACAATTTAGATAATTTCTTATTTTCTCCTTTGTCTCTTCATTTTTTACTCTTTTTTCTTTCCTTTCTACTTACACTGAAAGATTTCATTTCATTTTTTCTTATTTAATAAATTCTTGAATTCTGCCATGGCAAAGACATGTGAGCTTCTTAAGCCTCATTTTGACAAACAAAATAAGTAAACAAAACAAAGCAGCTAAAAAAAATATACGACAAATTTAAAATGTTTTGAGAATAAAATTGTCATCTTATGTAATTGACAGTGTCAGTTCAGGGGATTTCCCAATTTCTTTTGTACATGGAAGGTTTGCAAAACACTGTTAAGTGCAATTTTTGTAACATGTTCGGTTGATTGAAAAAGCTGAAATCAGTCCCACCTCTAACCTGCGGAGCAGCCAATTCTGTTTGGTTTTGATCTTCGAGTGGTATGACACTCCAAGCTTCTAAGACCACAAGCATGGAATTTTTTTTATTCTTCCACCCTTTTTTCTACTGTATTTTGACAAATGTGATAACATAAACAACATAACATTGCACATTACAAAACAACTTATACAACACATTTTCAGTATGATCATGACAAGCTTCTCAAAGGACTAAATGAAATAATTGTTGTTTTCATTATATCAGGACAATTGTTCTTTAGCTTTTAAAAAGTGCACTTCAACGCCCAGTTCAAGCCGCAGTGCATTCCATGTCAGGCCCACGCTGAAGTTACGCCAACAAAAACAACACAAAACATAAGGTAAATGCCAACTCCACGCCAAAGATCTTCAGATCGGAGTGCATGGAATACACCTTGGAACCCAAGTGAAATTTATAACAAAGGAAAATACTTCGAGGATTGTGTCATCAAATTTATGGGAGGATACAACCCTTGAGTGGCCCTGTAGTCTTATTAGTTACTCCCCATTTGTTATACAATATGTACAGCACATGCACTATAGCCTCTAGTGTTCACATTCAAACCTGCTAGGAAGGTTAGTATTATTTGATTGTAGTACTTAGATATGATTTCACTATCACCAGTATTTGTGTTCACTTGTTTGAACTTATGCCTAGCGAGGCTATGGTATGTTTCATGCATTCCTCAGAAAAATGGAAAAAGCAGGTTTTTTGAAATGCAGGCCACTTGGGGAGCTAAGGTGTGGGTTACTGTTTTTACAGACCTGATAAATACATGCTATCATGTTGCCTGTACACTTAAGTCTAAAGACAGTTTGAGCAGCACATTCCACAATGTAGCCTAAACGGAACATTGTAGTACTGGACAGTACTGTACTTGTGCGTTTGCCTAACGTTAGTAAACGTTGCGTTACGCTACGTTGGCCATATAGCCTAGGCTAGGCCTAACCTATGTTGTAAGCTACAGATGCTGTTTATTCGTTACCCTTGGCAAAAACCCTAGGCTAATCACGACGTGATACGAAGAGATGGGCTAAAAGCCGCCAGATAGTCTTCATGCACCAACAGGAGACGACGAAAATTTTTCGAACACAGAAATTAAAGTAAAGTTTCGAACGATATTTCTGCCCCTTATCATGTTTACCTCTGGGGTAGGCTCATACACGGTGTTTCCACACGGCATTGATTGTCCTTTTCACACAGGTAAAGATAAAAGCATGCAAAGGTCAAACACAGATCAACCTAAAAAAAAAGTGAATGGGGAAAATATGTTATCACCTTTCTATAATGAATTAAAATGTTCATAGGCTAAAATTCCTGAATTTCCCAAAATTAATTTTCTTGTACAAAGTCTCTAGGAAGAGGGGTAATTTTGTAAAAGTGGAAAGATTGAAACACTATCTGTGCAGGGTTTCCATCCTCGGTCGTACCAGTACCCTGGGTAATCATGAAGAATGAAGAACAAGAGACCGGGGTACCGTAATCCCTGGAGTTGCAAATCTCATCTCCCTCAAATTTGGGGTTTAGAGGAAATTCCATAGTTTTCATATTGTTTCTCACCTAATATGGCTAATGTTTTTCTTTGTTTTATTTTCAAACATTTTATATAAGGACAGCTGTAGCATTGATATATGTCCCAAGGGCCCCGGATACTAGCTGTAATTATGTCAAGCAAATAATGGGTAAAATTGGCAATTTAAGCTCATTTGAACTACAGTACCTCTTATTTTCGACATATGATGCCAAAGATAACGCATACAAAAAGGTAGGCAAATATGACCTTTCACCTACATTTTGATCTTTGGCAACCAAAATGCACTATTTAAAGTCTTATCAGTTGCAGCATATACATGTGTTTTAATTTCTAACATGTCGATATAGGCCTATACATGCAGGCAAATAATGGCAAAAACCCGATTTTAAGCAAATTTGACCTTTGACCTCTGCATGACCTTTGCCCTCTGCATGACCTTTGCCCTATGACAACATCAATACCCATGCACCAGCTTTTATGGTCAGGTAAAGCCTACCTAACAAGTTTGTGCTTGATCGGACCTACTACAGTTTTAGGAGGAGATCACGACACATTTTCTTTTTGCAAAATTTAGGCAAATTTGACCTTTGACCTACATTTTGACCTTTGGCCCCCTTCCTTAGTGTCCCAAAACCACTATTTTAAAAATTATCAGTACTAGCATATCATGTGGTTTGTTACTGTTTCTAACATAATGGCAAAAACAGTAATAAATTTGACCTCTGAACTTTTGACCAATGAAGTCATCAGTTACGCATATTGCACCAGTTGTTATGGCCAGGAACCTAACCATCAAGTAAGTTGAAATTGATCGGACTTATGGTTTACTAGGAGAAGTTGGTAACACGCTTTTTTCGTAAAATTTAGGCATTTGACCTTTGACCTACATTTTACGCCTTTGATCCCACCCTTAGCAACCAAAAAGCACTACTTCAAAAATTATATCTTATCCGACTTAGCACATCATTTGGTTTTATTACTATTTCTAACATAATGATGGGCAAATAATGTCAAAAACCTATTTTTTTTTAGAAAATTGGACCTTTGACCTATGACGTCATCAATTATGCATGCGCGAGTTTTCATGGTCAAGTACTTACCCACCAAGTTTGACTGAACTTCATTGGACTTATGTAGGAAGTGTTCTCGACACACTTTTTTTGTTCACACACACATAGGCCTACACACACCCAGACACAACTTCACATTTCTGATGTAAGGTAAAGTACAATATCTCATCACCCTATGCATTTCATGTAGAGAGATGAGATACTAACGCTCATGCAGGTATAGGGTCAGATTAGGGATAAGAAAAAATGCAGTGGGCCGATTCGTCCTAAGAGAGAGAATACTCGACCGGAAGTGGACTCTGTTGGCTCCACTGATCTCTATGTCTCTATATGTTATCTCTTATATTTATGAACATGCAGTCATAGAGATCAGTGGTTGGCTCATAGACCCCCTGTAAGGTAGCGTATAACTAATTCAAGGGAAATCCCCGCGGACTGGATATTACCCTACGAACACTCGAGCATCCTTAGTATTGATCATGTTAACGTTGCTGGCGTGATGTGGTCAATTCGTGATGTGTATCTTGTAGGAAGGCATAGGCTACTTATAATGCAAAACTAAAGAAATTGAGGGTATTTCAGACATTTTTTGCATTATATTCTTCCTCGATGCACTGCAAAATGGCATTTGGAATGCAATATTAAAGCAGGAACCACCACGGAATCTTTGAAATTTCCAGGCAGACTCGTTCAGTCTATACACTACCTGGAAACTTTTCTTTCATTTCTATTATTTTAATTTGCACCTGAAGCAGTCATAAACTGCATTGAATGACTTTTGTTTGAGTCTGTGTCATGTAATACTACTTATTATAACTTATTTGGTATATTTACTTCACATAGCAAAGATACCTCGTACCACAACCAGTAGATTATTAACTTAAGTTTAGAATTCTTATCATTTAGAGAATTTTAGCTTTGGTATTGCACTCCCCACTCAAGGCTTGTGCTCTGGGCGAACTGCTCCTCTAAGTGTACAGACAGAACAAATAGTTGGGGACATGGAGAAATGAAAAGACCCACTGGGATCCATCTCCGGCCCTATGTCCAGGGCGATTTATGATATCATCAAATGTATTTGATCAATGTGCACTCATTACTTCCATCAGACCACAAATATCACAATTATATTATTCTCTATCATAGTCTGACCCAGACTAAGGCTGATCGGTTTGATGATGCATGGGGCTTAGATCATTGATGGATGGTAGGGGGTTGAATGAGGCTTTGGAAGGGTAATATCATAAAAGCTGTCCAAAAGTAACAGTAGGACAGGTACTAAGTTGTTACGTGTGTGGGCAAATGTCACTGAAAAAGTGCCTTAGTAATTTAGTAATTATCCAAAGTCTAATACGCCTATTTTAAGCTCTTTCGAGTAGAACAAGGGGCCTATAGCTCTCTTTATGTTTGGATACGCGCTATAATATATTTGTCTAGGAAGAAGCGGGGCAAGGAAAAATCTGAGGAGACCTCATGACCTCATGACCCCGTCGTGCCATCACTGTTCACGGTATAGAGATTGTTTTGACTTATTTACTCTTATTAATTATCGTTGAAACTGGCTTAAATTCGTCACTAATAAATAAAAAAAAATAAAAATAGAATAACGGTAATTAATTTTCGGTACCTTTCAAGCTATTTGTTTGTATGCCAAAACACTTATCCTACAATTATTGGGTGCCAAAAATTAGGTACTTTGGCTCCTCAATCAATTTATTGGGGTCCGGCCCCCGCTCCCTCCCCTGCCCCGTCCCCTAAGCCTGTGCAAAAGATTTTGTCTGTTTCGCGCACAAAACGTTACTTTGTGTTGTCATTATGTGAAATTTCATTGACCGAAGGTATACCGATTGGACATTTTTTCAGTGAGGTTTGTGACTTTGTTCATATTTTGTCATGTGGCGTTATTTATGCCAAATGTGTCGCTTATGACTCAAACATTGAAACCATTAGAATGAAGCATTTGAGTATCTTAAAATTCATCGGATGTGCACTTGACAGCAGTAGCGTAGCTAGGGGAGGGAAAGGGGGGGCAAGTTTCCCCGGGCGCCACCTCAAGGGGGCGCCAAATCGAGATAACTTAAAAAATGTTAGAGCTATAATTTGCCATGAGCATGATATTGATATAGCAATTTCATCTTTTAATAAAATAATATTTACGATATTGCTAGTGTTTTCCCTTTTTATATGCGGTAAATAGCCCTTGGAAGTGCCATTTCCAGCGATCTGGGAAGCATTTTGGGCCAAAATTTTCTTGCGCTCCGCGCCAACCCATGGTGGCGCGGAGCACTGAGAGTCTGTCTATATGGGCTTCGCCCCTCCCCCCCCCCCTTGACAAATTCCTGGCTATGCCTTTGTCAACACTGTGTGAAAGTAGCATCGAAACTATTTTCTGGGAGAAAAATATTTCCCATGAAAAATTTTGTCTGCGGACGCCCATGGACATTTGTTCTATTTAAGATCTTGAGTTGTGTAAGTATTCATAAGATTACCCCCCAAAGATGGGGGGGGGTAGGGGTGCCAATTTCGTTTCTTGCCCCGGGCGCCACAAACCCTAGCTACGCCACTGCTGGACAGATCACAAAAATCTCATTTTGACCGTTTTACTAAGAATAACAGGTCAGTTTTATGATGAAGGGCTTGGCTTGTGGGTGGTTACAATGATAATGTGAGAGTTTGTAAGAAGCTAAGGAACACGCAAGATATTTTCCCTGCAGGAAGTAGTAAGGGAACGATATTTTAAACGGGTGCGCCTAAAGAGCGCCGAAGAAAACAGCGTTGAGACATTTTTATTGTAGCCAATTGTTTTTATTTATTTTTTATAAGCAGTATTATCCATTACATAAAAAATTCTCCTACTTTTATTTCTGTCGATGGTCTGGGACAAGTGCCCCCCAAGGGCGTAGGCTGGGGGGTGCATTGGGTGCACGTGCACCCACCCGTTGAGGCAGAGGAGTTCCGCTCTGGCCTGGGAAACAGAAAAATGCACTCCTTCTGTTTTCAACAGCTGTGAAAACAAGGACGAACAGGACTTTTGTCCACACACCAACCTACATCGGTAAGTTTGGTAATTGAATTACAGGATGCGCCTTGATATATATGAAGGTCTAGTGCCACGGTATCTCTATATGTGCTGAGAACCCAAAGACAGTCTCTCATTTATCCAAATTGCCTTAGTGTGCGTGTGGAAGCTCGGGTTTTACTCAATCCCAAACTTATTTTTAGTCCAATGATTATCTCTCAGACTGAGGGTTAAGACATTTAAGTATTTTGTAAATAATAAAATTGACGGATCATGTGTTGTTCATGTAAACTTGAGGAAAAGCCCTATTGTTTTCTGTTTGAAGCTCAAGGTTATTTTAGGTGACCAGCAGAGGTCAAAGTCTTGAAAAACCTTGTAGAGGGAATATCTGGAGAACAAAAAAGTCTCCGAAACCTTGTAGGAGTCAGTGGCGTCGTGCCCATTGGGGCCCAAATTTTGTCAAAGGTGTCCTAAAATTTTGTGTAAAAATGCATTTAAAATCCTTCACATGTCCAGTTAATATGAGAAATTAACTGTTTTCGGAAAATATAACTCAATGGAGTTGTGTTACCCCGTTGCATGGTTAGGTCAGTTTGCTGGGGAAGGCTGTTCTTTCATTTCATGCAAATAATCTTTGGATGAAGGGGAGGTCGTACATGGACAAAAAGGTGAGATAGTTGGTGATAATTAGACATTTCCGACTAAAAAAGCTGAATCAGTTCCAATTTAATTATGTGAATAGCTACTTATATGTTATGAGCATTAATACCGAACTAGTGTACGTAGTCGGTGGACAATCAGCTAGTAGAGGAAAGTCGGAAGCAGTCTGACCGAGTCTGGCCGAGCAAAAGGCGCACCGTTTCCCTCCTCCCGATTGGCCGTCATGCGTGTTTTAATATGCTTCAAGATGTTTTAAAAATAGTGGCACCATTTTGCATCTCAGCCTGCTTTCCAAAAGCAAATCTTTTCCAAAGGGGATTGGGACACTCCTTCCCCTTAGGCCCTCCCCCAGGACAGCGAAAAATCAGACCTTGCGGCCCTCAATTAAAACTTGTTTTTCTTTTGAAGGTTAACCACTAAACAAATAACAGTAGTTTCTGAGAAAAACGGTAAATCATATATTTATAAAGGTATTTACCTTCATATTGGTCATTGTGCAAGCGCGAAGCCAATGAGAGGAAGAGGGAAGTCACTCACTCCCCCCCCCCCCCCCGGGCATATTTTGGTAATTTTATGAAGTTTAATTCTTACAATAATGCTGGTATTTCCCCACTTATATCTGGTAAATGGGCCTGGGAAGTGTCATTTCCAACGATCTGGGAGGCATTTCGGGCCAAAATTTTCTTGCTCCGCGCCAACCCATGGTGGCGCGGAGCGCTGACAGTCTGTCTATGGACTTGGTCCTCCTTGACAAATACCTGGCTACGCCCTTGTTCCAGAAGGAGGCATCATTTTGTTTCTAACCAGTTAACTTTTGTCAATGTCAGTCGGGTGATTCACAGTCTGCCCTCACCTTACACCTGCGTACACACTGAGGAACAGTGATTAGAAACAATTATGGCGAGCGGAGAAACGTAAAATGCAGCTTACAATTTTCGACAGTTTTTCGAGGAAGAAAGGTGAACTACGTTCTTAGTGTTGATTTATGATACGTCCTCGCATAGAAGCTCATTTCCCAATTATTAGCTTGCATTTCATGCAATGGTAGTTTTACATTTTATCTGGCAATTTTCTGATCGTTTTGCAATTTGCTAATATTTTTATTGATCAAGTGAAAATTTTATTGCAAAACGAAAATTCAAAATAACGGCTGCTTTGATTCTACTAACAAACCTGGAAAATGCCATTTCCGGCTGTCTGAGGGGTCGCTATTTTTCAAAATTTTCTGTACGCTCCGCGCCAACTGATGGTGGCGCTCCGCTTAGATAGTCTTTCGGACAGTCACCGCTCATAGCCCCCCCCCCCTCCCATAAAAAAATATTTTTGCACGACGCCCCTGGTAGGAATGATATCTGGAAAGTAGGTCATTGAGTTACTATTTGACATGTAAGATGCACATGAGAGTATAACTGAGCTCTTAATCTGTGTCAAGGTCATTTGAGGTCAGCGGAGGTCAAAGTCTGAAAGCCTTGGGAATACCTATCAATCTAGAATATGAATATTGCGACATTTTAATTTGAATAAAAAAGACATGCATTAACAATTCGTGTACTATTTCAAGTAAATTGAGAAACGGCAGACAGGGGATCACTTTTTTTAAGGCTTGGTACATGTGGCTTAAGTCTCCTGAAATGCTGTTTCCGGCCATCTGGGGGATTTAAAAACCGAAAATTTTCTTGTACGCTCCGCGCCAAGCAATGCTGGCTCTTCGCTTAGATATTCTTCCTGGTTCCACCTACCTGAAATGTGCACCTCCCCATGCCAAATGCAGCCTACGCCCTTGCCCCCTGAAGTTTTTTTTGTTATTGTAAAAAGATTAGATAGTTTAGAGGTTACAGGTTACAGTATAATTTTGTAAGGACGATCAAAGTTATAGCATAGCTATGGCCATCTGCGTCCGCAGTAAAATGCCAGGGAAGCAATTTCATTTGAGGCTGCATCTTCGTAACGTGTGGCCGGCGAAGCCTGTAACCGCGATCACCGAAGGGCGAAGCCGAAGGCCAGGGACTGATTGTTCTCCCCAGGGCCGTAGCTAGGGTTATATGTTTGGGGGGTGTGAAGGTCCCAAATTCCGACTGGATGGATATTTTTTCCAACTGAATGGTGGCGCGTAAATTGCACGATTTTTTGTGCATCCTGCGTTTACATACATCAGTGGGGATCCTTCCTTTGTCACAACATAAAAGTGCCGTCGTGGGGGAGGGGTTGACCCCTCCCCTTTGAAAATTTTTTGTTAATTTAAGGTTGTTTAGATGCAAAATGGAGCTATCTTTGGGATATTTTTGGAGCTGATCATATATGGCTAGAAAATGTCCATAGTTAAATGAATTCTAATTTTTCCGACTGGTTTGATTCTTTTTGCAAATGAGTGGCGGCCCGTAAATTACATTTTCGTTTTTATGGGCGTTACTTTTGTATGATACAGCAGTGGGGATCCTTCCTTTGTCACTTCATAAAGGTGCCGTCCTGGGGGAGGAGCCTAAGGGGAAGGGGTGTCCCCTCCCCTCTGAGAAATTTTTGTTAAGGTAAGGTTTAGATGCATGGGGCAATGACATAATGCTTATTACCTGGCATCTAAATAATAATATAGAGTATGACGCCAAGCACTTTACATGTATCGTATTTTTACTAATTTTGAACGAAAATCCAGACGAACAGCTTCCAGCAATGGGGGATGGGCGGGAGGGAGATGGGCGGGAGGGAGAGTATAGGTGCAAAAAATGATACTAGACCTCCCAGACAGGTATACCAAAAGGGGTTTAGGACTAACAAGCGCGTTTTCAGAATATACACCTAGTTTATGCTATAAAAGTTCACTGGTACGTTGTGCTTATAATGTTCATAAGTGATACAACGTGGATGGTGAGGATTGCGCACGAAGCGCGCCGAAATTTGGGGTATACTTCAATGCCAAAATGAAAAACCTGCACGCATGTTCAGTCAGGAGTGGTGCCTTGATTTGCCGACATGGGGGGGGGGGAAGCGCCCTGACTGGGGGCCAGCTACTCTAAGTCCCGACAGATGCAATAGGTTGCCGAACTCAAAATTTGGGGTTATATTGAATTTTCATTTGGGAAAGTAGAAAAAGTTTGGGCTTTTTTGAAGAATCTGGACAAAACCAAGAAATTTGTTCGGGTGACTGCATGGTCGTCGTCGGGGATTACATCCTTTATCTTACCCATTCAGGATCTCCTACGAAACTGAAAGATCTTTTTCTTACAAAATATGTTTGCCATGATGGCGAGGCTGAAGAAAGAATCTTCCAAAAGTTAGGAAAAAGAGGAAAAAACTTCGAAACGATGCATTTTCGTGTTTCTCTAGAATCACGCCTACACGGAAAAACAACATTTGTGGAAACGTTGAAATCCAATATGTTTGAAACGGGGGCGTTACCACTACAGATAAAACTATAGATGAAAGCGCGCGTAGCGGGCGAAAATTTTTTGAAGTTATAGAAAGAATCGTTACAGAACTTACTGGCTACGGGCCTGATAAATAGACGTTTGGAATATTTTCTGAGTATATCTATGTCTTCACCAATATTAGTCTATATAAAATTTGCGCAATTTTGTGGGGCTCGGAAAAATTTGGGGAGGGGGGCTAAAGCGCCTAGCTCCCATAGAACTGTGTCTGGTATAATTACCTTAATAATGTTCATGAGATTGATTGCAAATCGTGACGCATGCGCGCGAAGCGCGCCCAAATTTTCATCAAATAAGATTTCCATAATAAAACCTGCATTCAGAATCTGCATCGAGATACTTTCAATTGCCCAACAAACCAGCATGTCACTCAAAAAGCCAGTCTTTTACCTGGTAATTTGTAAACAGCTTTCAACTTCTGCTGTTGTGCTCCTCCGAAAGTTGCTATCGGAAGATATTGATCATAGGAACAACACTGAGGTAAGGTTTGAAGCGCGCGGAGCGCGCGAAAATTTTGAGAGTTTGAGAAGAATTTGCGACAAAAAAGACAGCTTTGATTTGATTTTACGTGAGCAAAATAACGTTTGGCATTATTCTCACTTGGTCTAGTTGGAAAATATATACAAAGCTGACATAGGCTCAGTCGGAAAAATGTGCTAGACTGATATATCAGAAATTCCAACTGGCATTTCAGATTTTCCGACTATCGTCGCTCTGACGAACTTTGGGGGGGGGGGTGAGAGACCCCCACATCCCCCGGTCGCGACGGCCCCGGTCCTCCCCGATAATATTTCTTAAAACTGATTGCTTTTGCACCATTCTGGACTCCTGCGTCCCCAAGGTGTATTTTGAAATATGCTAATGAAGTATTTTCTTATTATGATAGCAAATTTAAGATCGTAGTTACCGTCGGTCAATTTCAGGAGAATGGCGGTAGTTGATGGGAAAATGAACAGCGGGAGGGGTTACAAGGGTTTTCAAGTTATTCATTTACTGGAGCTTTTCTAATGGAAGAAATTACGAGGCAATTCCACCAAAGGTTTCCTCCGGACAGCAGCAGTATATTGGGCTTACGCGAAGCTCGGCGAAAAATTCATTGAGAATTGCAATTCCGTCAGTGTACACGGGTAGGTTTCTGGATTCTGTATGAAAGGACAATTGTGCGTGTATAATGGCGTATATTTGGTAGTTTGTACTGTCAGTGACCCTTATTTCAGGTCTTCAAGTCACGAAAGTGTGGCGGGGAGCCGACGCCTACGCTTTTAAAGAAATTCCAATTAATGTACTAAACAAAACTTTTTAAAAACGATTATCCCTTGCCTTCCCACCTTTGAGCTCCGTCACTGTTTTAGTCAGTTTTCATTGCGGGTGCGTGCTAAGCGCACCGAGAAAAATCTTTCTGCCATATTTTTGGTGTTTGATATGAATGTACATTTTACATAGCAAAATTCATCCGTATTAAAAATTCTCTCAAAATTTGCTGTTGTCTCTCTTCCTTTCGTTCATTTTCATTATTATTTCAATTATTTCTTAAAGTCTGGGAAAGGGGGAGGAAGTTCCCCTTGCCCCATCCCCATAATTCCGCCTATGCTTGATACTACGGATAACACTAAGGCTGAAAGGGTGTGGCGGAGAATGCGAAAAAGTTTAACAGTTTGCAAAGATTTTTTGAAAAATTTGGATAATATGAGAATGAATATAGTGTATAGAAAATAAACGATTTAAACAGATTATAACATTCATTCGAAGAGACATTTCACGCTTCCCCATAGAGAAATTTATAGCTCAAAAGCCTCGTGTGGTCATATTATTTTTTTTAGTCGTAAGTCGAGTGAAGGGGAGGGGTAGTACGCCAAACGACCGTGCCGGCAGCCATTGTTGATTTGAAGAATCGTGGGCGTCAACAGCTCCTCAACTTGAAGTGGGTGACATGACCTTGACTACTTCAAGAGGGAATCGCGAACCCCTAGAAGCGAGGGTTCCGGGCTCACCTAAGGGCCCTGGTAAAATTGAGAGCCATGTGACCTTTTCTGTAACCTGGGGCATTCTCCCACGATTTTAATGCATTAAATGGCTATTTCAGACATTTATGAGTTTAATTTTACTGAATCAGCTGTATTGCAAGCTATGAAATCAAACGTTTCCTTTTGTTTTCATCAGGGTTCTGGAAAATTTCCGAGGGAAGTTATCCTCTCCACTTGCAAAAGTGGGGGACCAGTCCCCCTTCCTCCACCCGTTGACGCCCTTTTTGGGAATTGGTCGAAGTTTCTTTGGTTACTGACCATTGAATGGTTAGTGCACATAGTTGAATGGCAGTGATACAGTTGCTACTTTCTTGGCGTACGGGTCACTTTTATGAGCTGGTTAGTTAGTATGGTCTATTTCGAGAGTAACTTGTTCTTACTCAAACTTGAACATATCACATCAGGGATATGGAGCTATAGGGAAGGGGAAGCAGTAACTATAACATCCTCCACCATAGTGCGTAGATTATCTTGGGTGTTCCATAAAGACAGGCGCTTGGGGCGCGAGCTCCCCCCCCCCCCTAGCGCCCCCACTGGCGATCCGGGCAAAAAAAATTTTACCCATTCTGAATAATTCTGAATACACTCGGATTGATTGTGACAAACTCAGTATGTTTGAGAATAAAATAAAATCAAAGTTTACATTTTTCCACCTACAAAATTGCACATTTTGATGGCTGCTATCAAGCCTTGTAAGTGCCGTTTCCGGCGATCTGGGATGTATTAAAACCTCCAATTTTTTTGGAACGCTCCGCGCCAACCTATGGTGACGTCCCGCAGATAGTAAACGGGATTCAAACTTGCAATCCAAGTCCGGCCAGCTGAGCTAATCTGTCCTCACAGAAATATGTTTGAGCATAAAATAAAATCAAAGTTTACATTTTGTCACAAAAGTTGCACATCTTGATGGGCTGCTATCAAGCCTGGCCAGTGCCATTTCCGGCCATCTGGGATGTATTAAAACCTCAAATTTTCTTGGAACGCTCCGCACCAACCTATGGTGGCGCTCCGTTTAGATAGTAAAAACAGTGGCGTGCACGGGGAGGCCATTGGGTCATGCTTTCCTCACTGATGCCGATTTTTGTTTTTGGTTCCTAAAAATACGTAAATTTTTTAACACAAATTTTACTTCAAAAGGTAGCATATGGCACCAGATTTCATGTAAGGACACCTAACTTTTCAAAAATTTTCAAACACAAATTTTACTTCAAAAGGTAGCATACGTGGCACCAGATTGCATGCAAAGACACCTAATTTTTCAAAAAATTTCAAAGGGGAGGGGAACACCCTTCCCATTAAACCCCTCACCCAGGCCGGCGATCACACAACATACTGGATCTCCCCCCTCCACCCCCCGTGAGAGAAATCCTGGGTACGACCCTGAATAAACGGGATTCAAACTTTCAATCCTTGGACAAAAATTCTGAGCACAGCTGAGCTAATCCGTCCTCACAGAAATTTGTAATAAAATAAAATCAAACTTTACATTTTTTTCACAAAAATTGCACTTTTTGAAGGCTGATATCAAGGCTGGCAAGTGCCATTTCCGACCATCTGGGATGTATTAAAATCTCAAATTTTCTTGGTACGCTCCTCGCCAACTTATGGTGGCGCTCCGCTTAGATAGTAAACGGGAGTCCCCTCCCCACAAAAATTTCCATCCCCCCAACAAAAAATCCTAGCTACGCCACTGCATGAGGAGAACAATGGACCGTATTGATATTAAGCTGGGGTTCCATGGTAGGGCTGTCAGAGTCACACAGTGTGAAAGCTTTCTTTTAATTTCAAGTTGGACTTTCCACCACTTACCTCGCTGAGGTTAAGTTAAAATGAAAGCTTGTCCTGAAGGAGGATTGCCCAACTAGATTTATTGAATAGGTTATAAAGATAAAATACGATGATAATAAATTACTGCACCACTACGTCGAAACTTGAAACCATTTGTCAAACAAGCTTTGTCATGCAATTTCAGAGACGAAATAATTACCTCGGATGTAAACACCTTTTTGATCTCATCGCAAAATTCAGACAGAGGGGTTGGTATCCATAGAAACATGGGACCCAAGGTGGCGCCAGGTGGGAGCAGCCCCCGTCGAAGAAGGCTGTCCCCCTCCTCATCGGGAAACTTCCAATTCGTTTGGAGCCTTAGTCGGTAAAGTATGTAGCCCCGACGGCGACCACTCTCCCTGACGGTTTACCAGCACGTGTTTGCTATCAACGGAGGGCAATTTATTCAAAAGGAACCCAAAATTTTCGGCGCGCTTTGCGCGCAGTATATTTACTTCACTTTCTCCTATTGTTCCATTCGGTATATAGCGGGAAAATGCAAGCCCTTTCCACCTTATCACGTAACATATTAGTAGAGAATACTTATATGTAAAGTTCTGGAATTTGAACCCCTATCCCACAGCCTAACTTATGTTGTCTTGTGTCTGTCGTGAGATACGGTAAGGTAAGAGACTCGCGGACGAAACTTTGGCTACTTCATGGGGTAACTCTGCATTTCAATTATATAATGATATATGATGCAAAACATTCCCAGCCTTGGTTTTTAGAGGACAAAGGTCTTCTTCAGGTCCCCTCCTCATCCCTTCCCCTGCCGACATCAGACGGGCTGTCGGGGCTTCTGGTCGCTGGCCCTCAGGGAGCCTGGCCTCTCTGTCGAGCAAATCCCGGCGCCACCCCTAATTGCGCCCGTTGCAGTACTATGTAAAATCCAGTGCTTTTTCAGGGCCTTCTTTGCAGTTAAGTGTATACCTCTTGAAAACCTTGAAAACATAAAGACGGGGAAAGGATACTTTTGAAGTATAAACGCTGCAATTTTAATATCGTCACTACAAAGGGCAGGGGCGTAGAGAGGGTGATATCTCTGGGGGGTGTAGAGATTATGCTTTGCACTGGTAATGCGTAGCGCAAAAACGAGCTTTAGCGGGTGTGGTCCAGGGGCCCGCCTTAGGGCCCCTGGTGGAGTCCAGGGGGAGAAGCGCCCGGAAGCTCTGAGGTTTAAGCATATCCCTGGGTGAAATATGAAGTCTCAGGATGGATATATTTTGTTTCATAATGCATCATCAAAGGCAAAGATTCCCAATAATTTTAACGTATTAGACAGGGGTCTCCAAACTTTTTTGCTTGGTGGCCCCAGCTTTCTACTCCGGAATCTTGGTGGCCCTAAAATTGACGGGTCGGTGAGAGGAGTTTGATTTGACTTGGTTATACAGTGTTAATAAAGCAGATCACTGGTTCTCAGATTAGAATCACTCACATAGCTTATTTTCAATGGGAAATTTGGCAATTATTTTTCGCTCCGAATCCTTTTCGCGACCCTCAAAAGGGTCGCGACCCCTAGTTTGCCGACCCCTGTATTAGGCTATTCCTCCCGTCAGGCAGGGCCGTAGCGAGCGGGGGTGTGGGGGGTGTCACCCCCCAATATTTGGTCGCCCGTCGGCAAATTTTCGATTTGTGGGCAAAAAGAGGAGAGGGAAAGGAAAAGTAGAGGAAAAGAGGAGAGGAGGGAAAGAAGAGAGCAGAGAAAAGAAAGGAAAAGGAAGGGAAGGAAAGGGAAGACGGAGAATGAAAAGAAAAAAGAGAAAGAGAGGACGGGCCAGTCTGTTATCGGCTATTTAGATTTTCGGCTCTTCATCTAATTGGTCCTCTCAAGTTGAAGGCTCGTCGGCAAATTGATTATGCATGTGACGGCCTTATACGGTAATTGGACGAGTGACTGAGTCCGTCGGCAACTCGGGAAAAGAAAGGAAATTAACGGCTTCCGCGTAGGTGCACTATTTCGGGTCATATGACATTCTTGAAAAACCACTTTGTGCAGATTATTCCTCGCTTTAATCATCACCATGGGGAGCAGCACCGGGTTACCCATGGAGAGGATATCCTTAGCCCGTCTTCTAAACACTAACCTTGACTTCTAACACATTTTGCAAACTTCTGAGGATCCGGTTTACCCACAAACATCCCGGGAAAAAAATAATGCGTGCCGCGCTTGTCTTGCCTTCACTGCAATCTCAGGCTTTTAACTTTTAAACACCGAAATGAAACAGATACAGAACCCATCTTCAGATCCTGGCGTTCAAAGCATATTTTGAACGCTTGTGTTAAGATTATGAACACTTTTTCTCCCTTTTTGAACGCCGGACGCCTATCCACTTATCGTATTTGAACGCCTGACGCGTCTAGTGTTCAAATCCTGAACACTATTGCTGAACACATAGTGTTCCAATTCTGAACCACAGGTTCAGCACCTGAAGTACAGTGGCATGACGGGAGGAATAGCCTAACACATAAGAATTAACCGGAATCTTTGCATTGAATAATGCATTATGAACCAAAATATACCAATCCTGCGTGAGACTTAATTTTTTGCCGAGAGATGCTAAAACCTCAGCGCTTCCGGGGGCGAAGCCCCCGGACCCCCACCAGGGGCCCTAGAGCCGGCCCAGTGTTTTAGCCAGCCCCTATTTGTGCGACAATGTCGCATAAACGGCGACAAATGTCGGACAAAAAAAATTTGACATGCTAATTCTCCCCGGGTGTAAATTTTGAGGTTCCTCATTAGGGCAGAAATCCACTCAAATATTGCACCATTTGCGATCTAGGCAACTTGCAAATTCCAAAAATTTCCAAAGGGGAGGGGCCACAGATCAGTAAATCTCGCATTGAGAAATCGTCCTAGCTTAAGCACTGGCGGACCTCTGGATCCCAACCGCTTAAAAATATAGCGGCCTGACGAGAGGAATAGCCTAATACATTAAAATTAGTGGGATCTAGTTTGTATTTGATGATGCATTATGAACCAAAATATATCCATCCTGAGACTTAATTTTTCACCCAGAGATATGCTTAAACCTCAGAGCTTCCAGGGCTGCGCCCCCTGGACCCAGCCAGGGATTCTTAGACGGGGCCCAGGACGCCACCTGCTAAAGCTCGTTTTCGCGCTACGCATTACCAGATCCGTCGGCAAAACATAATCTCCACCCCCCCCCCCCCCCACAAAGATAACACCTTCGCTACGCCCCTGCCCTCAGGCCACTGTAGTTTTAAGCGGTTGGGATCCAGAGCCCCGCCAGTGTTTTATCTAGGAAGTTTTCTCAATGCGACATGTACTGATCTGTGGCCTAGGGGAAGGGAGAGGTCTAATGGGAGGGGGTGTCCCCCTCCCCTTTGGAAATTTTTGGAATTTGGAAGGTGCCTAGATCGCAAATAGCGCAATATTTGAGTGGATTTCTGCACTAATGAGGAACCTCAAAATTAACATCCGGGAAGAATTTGCTTGTCAGATTTTTTGTGCGATATTTGTTGCCGTTTATGCGACATTGTCGCACAAATAGGGGCTGGCTAAAACACTGGGTCCACCTTAAGGCAACTTGTGGGGACCAAGGGGTGGAGCATCTCTGGGTAAAAAATTAAGTCTCATGCAGGATAGGTATATTTTGGTTCATAATACATTATCCGATGCAAAGATTCCCGTTAGTTTTAATGTGTTAGGCCATTCCTCCCGTCATGTCACTACACTTCACGAGCTGAACCTGTCTTTCACAACTGGAACACTATGCGTTCAGCATTTAAACACTAGACGCGTCGGACGTTCAAATACGGTAAGTGTTCAAATAGGCGTCCGGCGTTCAAAAAAAGAAAAAGTGTTCAGAAACTTAACACAAGCGTTCATGGGCGGCTCTAAGAAATTTTGTTTGGGGGGGGGGGGGCCAACTCAAGTCCGTATTCAGGGAGGTTCAGAAGACCCCCCCCCCCCGGGGCAATATTGATGGTCAGCTCCGGATAGTACAATAGGAGTATGGTTGTTATTATGTATTTCAGCCATGTCCCATGTAGTTTTCAAGAGCTCTTCAAAAACCATTTCAGGCAGTCAGTCATGAGCTGACTACTTTAAAAATAAACATAGGCGTAGGAAGCTTTTCGAGACGGGGGAAGGGTGAACCTTGTTTCGGATCACCGTCGTGGGGGAGGGGTCTAAGGGAAGGGGTGTCCCCCTCCCCTCTGGAAAATTTTTGGGTATTTGAGGGTCCTCAGATGCAATTTGGTGCAACATTTTGGACAAACTTTAAGGAAAATTACAGCAAATTTTTGACATTTCTTGCGGAAGAGACAAATAAGGGGTTTTCGCCCTTGGATCTGGGGGGGGGGGGCGGAAGTATACTTCAGCTCCCTCTTATTTTTGACGGGGGGCCTTAGCCCCAGCCCCCCCCCCCCTCCCCGGCTTCCTATACCTATGAAAATAAATACAACCATATCAGCCGATCGCTACTCCATAGGGGGGAGTAAGAGGCAGGTGAAACGGGCAAAGCGGCTTGATCCATTTGTATAAAATGAGCCCAACCTTTAAATTTTTTTTTCATTGTCACACAATGTGTTTCAGCTTTGCCAAGAAACCATGAAATGTTGGTTTTCTGGATTGTTTTCTTACACTAACGAAAATTTCGAGCACTGAAGATACTTGAAAACGATGAAATGATAGTACTATTTTGGATCTCAGCACCGTTCCGAAACGAATTTTTTTTTAAAGGGGGAGGGGACTTCCCGTAACTCAGAACGTCGTCTCATCCTATATACAAATAGCTAGGCCAAAAGGTCTCACTACACTGAACTTAGATTGACTGTTTGGTGTCTTTATTTTAAATCAACTGAAACGGTATACTTTATCACGGAAGTGGAGAACCTTTTGCTTATGACATGCCATTTGACAGTCATAAGACCGCTCGTGGGCCAACGGCCCTGTCAATTTGGACAAGGGAAGGGAAATCTCTTCTTCTATGGGAAACACAATACGTTTAGGCTACATGCCCGTTACAACTTTTGTAGACAGATAGCTATGCTAATCTGGCCAGGTGACAGCCGGGCAAAACTGCTTTTAGTCGTGGATGATAATCAACACGGCTAAAGGGTTGTGTATCTAATGACCCCGAAAGCTCTGAAGTGCCTGCAAAACTATGGGCATTTAACTCCAGCATTACCGTTACCCTCTGTAAATGACATTATGATGCCTAAAGCTAATCAGATTACAAAAATCACAGCATGATCATTTATTTTTTGATAACTTTAGCTCGCACTAATGGTAGGTCCATTGGTGATGTCTGAAGTATATATAGTAGCAAACAAGCAACTAAGAAAACGCGCGCGAAGCGCGCCGAAAAAATGTCGTTTTGAAAGCACTTATTAATGTTTAACCTTCGCGACATTGCATTGGGAAGTTATTCACTTCGTTAATATTAAACCGAGTCAAGGAAAAGGGAGGGCCTAACCCATCTCGAGTACATGCTTTGTTTTATTTAGGCCTATTTATTATTTTTTTGGAAAATTGAAGGCCATGCTTTGCAAACTTTGAGGGGGGGGGGGGGGCAAGTGCCCCACGTGCCCCTGTGGCGAGCCGCTAATGCAAGCGTTCAAAATATGCTTTGAACGCCAGGATGGGTTCTTTATCTGTTTCGTTTTGGTGTTCAAAAGTTAAAAGCCTGAGACTGCAGTGAACGGAAGACAGGCGCCGCACGAATTATTTTTTCCCAGGATGCATTATTTTTCCCAGGATGTTTGTGGGTAAAGCGGATCCTCAGGAGTTTCAAAATATGTTTGAAGTCAAGGTTAGGGTTTAGAAAACGGGGCAAGGATGCCCTCTCCGTGAATAATCGGGTGCTGCCCCCCATGGTGATGATAAAAGTGAGGAATAATGTAAAAAAAGTGGTTTTTCAAGAATGTCATATGACCCGAAATAGTGCGCCTATACGGAAGCCTCTAATTCCCTTTCTTTTCCCGAGTTGCCGACAGACTCAGTCACTCGTCCAATGACACCGACGGCCGTTAATACGGCCGTCACATGCATAATCAATTTGCCAACGGGACTTCAACTTGAGTGGCCAATTAGATAAAGAGCCGAAAATCGAAATAGCCGATAACAGACTGGCCACGTGCTTCCGTTCTCTCTTTCTCTTTTCATTCTCCGTCTTCCCTTTCACTCTCTTCCTTTCCCTTTCCTTTCCCTTTCCTTTCCCTTCTTCTCTCTTCTTTTCCTCCTTTCCTCTTCTTTTCCTTTCCGAGCCCTCTCCCATTTAATTTTGCCGACAGACGGAGAATTTGCCGACGGCGACCAAATATTGAGGCGGTGTGACACCCCCTACACCCCCGCTAGCTGCGGCCCTGACAAGGGGGCTTTCTTCGACACTATCTGAAGGCTGAAATTTATTTTTAGGTGAATCGTGAAGAGAAAGAATAAAGATACTGAGACTTACAAGTACAGTATAAATTAACACATGGTGACTCACGCGCCCCAACTTTGACTTTTCTTTCAAAAAATGCTGGAACTTCAAGTCGCCACTTTCTCCCCCTTGTCCCAAAGTTGGATGAGTTGGGCGGGGGCGCATATAACACAATTTAAAAGAGTTGATGCGACACCGTCACCACAAACATACTTAGGATCCCCCCCCCCCCCCCATTCACAATTGGTACCTGCATTTTCATTGACATAAATTGGCACACAAATACTTCACTGCGATTGGTCCATGGCTACTTCAGGCCATGGAAATGTGAGGTCACACGATAGCATTAAATGTGGTGACTGAAACATGGTAGGTTAGAGTTTGGCTCTGTGAACGAAACCATATTTTGCAGAGGAGGAGTAGGCAACACCGCCAAAATCCAAAACTTCTCACCCTACGCATTTGATGGTTTTAATGTGGGCGCTGTTCACAGGGACTTCTCCCAATGTTCCATCCTCCTGCATCCCCCTCTCTGAATGGTCATGACCACGATCAACGCAAAATCGTATTGTAGTTCAGTCAGTGCCACTCTTAACGGGCAAATGTACCTCCAAACATTTCATAATACCATTGTATCCTAAAATTAATGTATGGCTCCTTTCAATCACCTGACAGTATTGTTAATACTGAATTGATGAATTCATGAAGAATAATTCCTTGGGTTACAGTTATTTGAAACGTTTACGATCTGAAATACTAAGAAAGATCTTTGTAAGGGAAGTGTTATGAGCTCAGATTTGTAAGATTTAGCTGTTTCAAAATAAGGTGGGGCAATTGTTTAGGCTACTTCCTGTAACTTGTTTGGCCCCAGTGAGGTATTTTTGACCAGTAACGGCTCCCCCCTCCCCCCAAACAAAAACAAAAACAAAAATGAAATACTTAAAAATGTTTTTCCTTTATAACCTTTACACAAATCATGCCCCACTCCCCTGGCAAAACCCACATTGCCCTCACTGGGGGGTCATGACCCTCACATTAAGAACTACTGCTGCAGATCATGCTTTAAATGAAAGTACTTTTCTAACAGAAAACTGAACACTTTGACAAACTAAATGAATGCAAAACAACATGATATTTGTCACTTTGGAATTTTTCTTTAATAATTAAGCACACCATCTTCATTGAACTTAAAGTATTTAATCTTATATAAATCCCACAAAAACAGCTATCTTTCACTCTTACACACAGATATCCATTGATAATAATTATTGCTTGTAAATTCCAATACTCATAACAGCATTAAGCCAATGCACAATTATGTCTAATGTAATTAAGTAGTGCAGTTCTGCACACTTTATGGAGTATGTAATATCCCAGCAGAAAATTCCTGTTGATACCTATTGGAATGTAAAGAGGTCTAAAATGGTATAAACATTTACAAGTTAGGGTCAACAGGTGTCAATAGGTAGCTTTATGAAATTAACAGTCTTGTTGGTGCCTGTTTATACCTGTTTCCAATTACCTGTTCTACATGTTCAACAGGTTTAAACAGGTAACATCTATGACATTAGTCTTGTTGGTACCTATTGATACCTGTTTCTAATTACTACATGTCATAGGCATACAGGGGTCAATATTTCTGGAGACCAGGGACAATTTTTGACTGAATTTAGAATTTTGGGCCAAGTTGCCCGAATTTTGATACTGCTGTGTTGGTTGCAAAAGGGCATAATTTTTTTCTTGGTTGTCTCATTTGCCAGAATGGATCCACTACTTTTGCCCAAATTGGGAAGGCATATGCCCCCTGCCCCCCCTTCCTGTTGGTAGCTATTGATACCTGTTTCCAATTACAGCATGTTCAGACCTGTTCAACAGGTTTCAACAGGTAAGATCTATGATTTTAAGACTCCTGTTGGTACCTGTTGATACTATTTCTAATTACCTGTCACCATGTTCAAACCTGTCCATCAGTTTTCTTTCCAGGAGATGTTAATTGACATTCAATATAACCTAAAAAGCAAATCCAAATGTTTATATGATAAAAGGATTGAAAAAAGAACAAGGATTCATAAGTACCAAAATTTTTCTCTCTATTCGTGAGGTCAATATAAGGAAGACTTTTGAAAAAAACAGAAAAGAACATTTACTAGTTTATCCTAAAGATGAAAATCTGGTGATTGGGTGATAATTTTCTAAGGTGATACAGGAAGTCTTAGAACATCTCAAAAGGATCAAGCTATAATACTGTGTGCTAAAATTATTGAATGATGGTATGAAATCTTGAAATACATCCTTCATATATTATTACACCACAAAATGATGCAAGATATGCTTGAAAAAATGTGTAAACGAGAAGCAAATCAAAGGCAAAAGGTGTTTCATATAACAACAGTGCATTTTAAAATACCTTGCTGCCAAGCACAGCAGATATGCTATAAGACTGCTTATGGTAAGCTCACACGGAAGGACCTCAGATACTACTGTTTTCTAAAAGTCCCCTCGACTCTCTGGAGGAGAGGCTGAAGGTCAAACACCAGACTCCCGATGAAGTTCTGCTCCCCTGCTGATACTACTGCAATACAATGCATGAAGACCAAAACATTCACCATTCAGAGACAGACGCAATGCAGTGAAACACCTTTATATGGACAACAAATTGCATTACACTTAATTAAATAATTTTCTATTAACATCTTCTTGATGGAATTTCAGCTTCTAAGGTTCATACAACACAAAGCAAATATACATCAAAATCATACATATTCATGATGAGTGCCTCTCCTGGCAGAATCAGATGTCCAACTTAATTACCTCCATGAAATACCTCTACAGGAGCAAATCACTGCATCACAAGTCGTTTGACATTTCTTTTCTAACATCCTTGTGATATGAAATTCCAGCATCCAGGCTTCACACAATACAACACAAAAAGGATTAAAATCATACATATTCATGAACAGCGACTAAGGAATTCCTGCATATAAGATTCATACAACACACAGCAAATACACACTAAAATCACACATATTCGTGATCAATGGCTTAACCCAGCAGATAGACTCTTCAAGTCTTAATACAACTATTTGTTTATGAATTTCAACGCTGCATTCAGTGCTTAATACAGCACTCCTTTAACAAACAAAAAAACCACAAAATGATTTTAGCAAAAAAAAAAAAAAGCTATCCACAGACGTGAAAGACAGCTCAATGAAAAATTTTGAGTTATAACAATATGTAGCAGATGTTCATTACTGTATGTGCAAGGTCCATGTCTAGACTATCAGGATTCTGGACTGTATATTCATAACAGCTGTTTATGATTGATTGCCACTAGCAGCATAGTTGTATAACAGACATGATACTCTAGATTAGTATGACGTTGTATGCAACAGATGGAGAATGAACCTTATTTAATACTTTAAAGGTAATGTTAGGCATGTAAAATGACTTTACCTATAGAGGACATGCGTTGACGTCATAGCACACTGTTTTATCAGTCATTTTGGACAGCAAAAAAGGAACTACCACATACTCAGGCTACACAGCTGTTCTTTCATTCTTTCTACAGCTTGAATTTCTTTATATGCAACTTTTTTCCATGCACTTGGAGACGTGCAACAAATCATAACCAATAAATAACAACTTTCCCCCAAAATATTATACACCAGCGAGGTTAAAGGCCCTTTTTTAAACCAGCCTTGCATAGTATTGTAAATGTAATAAGCCTGGGCGGTTTGCCGTCCAGTACAAAATATGTCATCTGCACGTTCTCTATAGTTCTTTTAAAAAAGTAGGGCATTATCCTTGACACAATAACATCTTGTACCTGACAAGCCACCAGTCAACCTAGTGTAACATGCTGACCTTGCAGGCTAGCTGTAAAATGTAGTATCCATTGATACAAGTACTGTATCAGCAAGTACCATGGGCATGAAGTAAGATCTATGCTTATTTATGAATATTCATGAGTAAACCAATTTTCATTGTTTCGGCATCGGAAAGTTGCAGCTCATCAGTTTCAATCATGATGTGCTCATTCTAAGAAAAAAGAAATTGACAAAGTCAATGTGGTGCATGAAATTCAAAATCTAGATCTCCGAGGGTTATTGCACGCAAAAGAAGGCCTTCTGATTACATTTCAGTCATCTTAACCATCCTCAATCCTATGCTTACCTTGCTTTTATTGTTTAATCTTCATTCTTGAGGATTAAGTTACTTACTACTTGTACAAATTCATACCAGGACTTATGAGGCACCATTCCCCTCATAAACATGAATTTAAGGTGCTATTTACGGCATGAAATTGCTTCATACAGAATAAAACTGGAGCAAACTTAACACCAAAGGTGACATGTTTTATCTCTATCCCATATATTAAAATTTTTCAAAGATTTTATTTTTTTTTGGATTAATTGAGAAATTTCAGAAAAGAGATCCCGATTTCAAGGCTGTGTACATGCAGCTTAAAACACTCGGGAAGTGCTGTTTCCAGCCATCTGGGGAGCTTGTTAATTCAAAAAATTTTCTTGTACGTTCCGCGCCAACCAATGGTGGTGCTCTGCTTAGATAGTCCTGCCGGCACTCAAAACATCCTGGTCAGAACCCTTCAATTACAGCAGACTCCATCTTACTACCACAGTTGCCACCCTACAGGGAACTTGCAGCTAAGTTCAAAGGTCAAATTTGGTTAAGAGCTGGCTGTTGTGAAGGGAAAACAAATGCCAGGAAAAAATGCCTGGCATAAACCATACACATCACATTGCACACTGTCCAGTAACTGAAAAACACAACAATGGGGCTGCCCGTCGTTTTCGTCTTACCGACAGAGAGCGCTCTCATATGGTTCCTACTAGAGTCCCTTTATACGATATACCATATGGGAACCCTAGTTTCTACAAAGATATTACAAACATAGATCACCCAATCCGGACAGTATATTCTGTAAAAAAAAGTTATATTATGCATGACATGCAAGTCTCGAGAGGCGAATGTGATACAAAACGGAACAAAACGTAAGGATTTGGTGCATAGATACCATTAAACTCCTATACCTACACTGTAAGACGCGCTGCCTCTGCTGACTCGGGGCGGAAGTGTGGATTTGATATGTGCGTTGTTCTGTTATGTGATCTGCGTACAAAACTAAGGACGCTTTACAGAAAATTCCATTGTTAAAAGAGTTGACGTGTGTGCACATTAAAAACGCGTTCTATACGCGCGTAATACATTTCTTGGGGATTTTCCGGAATAATTGACTCACAATACTGCGCTCTTGGAAAACGAACGCTTTGTTTGCTTTTCCGTTGTTAGCGCGTAAGAATTTAAATGCATGTATTATGAAGTGCGCTAGTGAAGATACCATAGAAACAGACCAATCAGTAGGTGAACTTCAAACCAGTCACTGTGCGTTCATATTCAAAAGTACTGGAAGAAGAGAAAAATGTTCCATGTAAGTGGAATTTATTGAGGAACGATGCTTCTTAGTACAACTACCGGGCTATAGCCGAGCGACCTATCTTTGACTCTTGCTGCAGTGAGTTGGCTACTAGGCCGCTACTGATACTAGGCATATTAGGGATGTAGTCTTCTTTTCCTCTGGGTATGTTAACACTGATTATCCCTTGTTTACCTTTGGGTACTGCCCAGGAACAATGCTTTGCCGCGTACTTAAACCGGGGAGCTCTTTAACATTCAGCTTCAACAGCAACTTATGAGAGCGTACGTAGGCCTAGACGTAATAAGCGATGTTTTGTTTACAAACTTCGCCGTCGCGATTACGTTTCGCGCAACTGGTAGGAACCATATGAGAGCGCCCTCTCTTAATTTTTACTCGGCCGGGCAGCCCCATTGCTTCTTACAAAGGTAGTTTAGGCATACATTAGTACTGCATATGCGAAGGTTTGTTTGCCCTTCAAAACTTGGTTGCCTGGCAACAATTAACCAGTTTGCCCATGCGAGCTGCCTAAGAAGACCATCGGGTACCTTACAAAATGTCAAATCATGAACTTTTTTGTCCCTCAAAAGAGAAAACAAAATAAACAAATTTCTCTGTTGCAGGACTTTTAAGTTTAAAACCAGTTTCCTAAAAGGTATGATACCGTAGAAGCAAAAACTAGTGTTGAACTAATTATCTTATTCATCTGTATTCAATATCTTACATTTAGCTTACATTCGCTCAATTCTCAAATACTTGTTCGGGATCAGTACTGAACAATATTTAAATTTTAATTTCAGATGTTGATTACATTGATTTTGCAATATTGTTACAACAATAGACAAAGAAACGGCTTGGGGTGCTAATACTGGTGTGCCCCTAACACTGAGTACTGTTGATTTTGCACTGATGTTGGCTCAACTTTTAAAAGTACAAGCATTGAAATCAAATTAAAGAAAGCAGAAGAGACAGGCAGATATGAAGCTATTAGAGAAGAAAAAATATATGGCAGTGACAATATACAGGAAAGCCTCATGAGGAAAAGAAATTGATGGCACTCATCTCTTTCACTCCTTGGCACAAACGAATATTGTACAATACCACTCTACAGCACGCTAAATGCACGAAACCTCTCCAGTTGATCAACCATGCCGTCTATGTTCACTGTGTTACCTTTGTGATGGTAACCCCAGTGGCAGTAGATCAGCAGGACAAATACAGTTCTCCATTATCATTTTTGTGCAAGTGACAAAAAGTGTCATTCACAAACTGGGGCAAGGGGATCACACTGTCAAGAGTCCCCCATACCCTTCTTCACATTCAATTGCCATATCCTTCTCTACTTTTCACTTGTTCCTCCAGAGAAAAGTCATAAAAATACTTATCCAAGTCCAGGGGTTGCAGATTAGCTACACCTAAAGCTTGTTGGTTATTTTTAAGATCCCATGATATCTGTAATTGTGGATTAAGTGCAAATGGTATCTCTGCTGCAGGGTGGGTGGCATGGCCTGGAGACATCTTGGCAGCCCCCTGACAAAATAAAGGCATGAAAATTTTAAAGACACAGGGATTAAAGACAACAAAATTATCACTAATACAGTTGAAAAAATCATAAAATAGTGTCACACAAACTTTTGAAAGTATGTATTAGTCACATTTTATGTGCAGTACACTTAAACTACTTCAAACAAGAGAAAGAAGAAATAAATTCACCAAGAAAGATTTAAAAAATTAATGTTAAAACATAAGAAAGGGACAGGAATCTGCAATAAAACAGTCCAACATAAACAGATAAAAAAATAGTCCTAAAGAACACAGACATCACACAATAAGCCAATGGCATAGGAAAAATGCGACCAAACTTGATTAAGCCCAGGTCACACTGCCACGACAACCTACGATACGACGGCGACCACCCACCGCATCAGCTGTGGTCGTGGCGGTGTGGCAGGTTCCACAACTAGAGTTCTGTTGTGCCGTAAGCCGTCAGCCTGATTGAACATGCTCAATGGTAGTTGGATGCAGTCGGTGCACCAGAATGTCTATGATTTATACAAATTGTCTACGACAGAGAGTCGCAGGTAGTCACGGTGGTGTGATCCAGGTTTTAAGTTTCAACACTGGATGATTGAATCATATGTAACAGAAAGAAATTCCATAACATTAAACCAATCACAGAGATATTGATGAGTTCCTGCAAATAAACAATGAGTAAATTGTAAAGACTGCTAGGGTTCTAGCTAGAGGATTCTAAGTGGCGGCTGTAGTGCTTTGTCAATGTAGTAAGAATGTCATCCTGGGGTAGGGGTCTATGGGTGTCCCCTCCTTTTAGAATTTTTTGCAGATAGAATATGCTGAGATGGCAAATGGTGCAATCTTTTTTCTTTTTTGAGCTAAATTTGTGTCAAGAATTGTTCCATATCATGGCGTTTCAAAATAAGTTTTTGGCAAGTTTGCTTTTTGTAAAAGGTATTTTTTTAATATCGTATTTTTTGTGCCGGCTGGTAGTCTGGCAATTTGCTATTCAAGCCTGTCATACACAATCATTTGCTGAACAGGAAACTAATAGAGCTGACGAATGAGTGAAGGAGCAGAGATGTCCATGTCCAACTGAAAGATGAGAGTGATTAGGAATTATGGCAATGTTTGAAGCTTTAAGGAGCTATGGCATTCCCCCCAAATATATTTACACATATCCTCAAAGTTTTAAATCCAGTTGGTGACTGTACTTCCGACTTTGGATGGCATTCATTCAAAAAATAATAGCACCACTCTGGTTGGTAATGATGACTTGGACAGTCAGTTGTGTTCCTAATTAGGCTCACAGTCATGTACAGTTTATTTTTCAATATTGCCTCAAGCAATTGAAATTCAGTGCAGGCTACTGTGGCTCTGTCTTGGAAGTGTTCCTGCTAGACAATTGTTTGTGTTTAAATTGGGGGCGGGGCTAAAAGTTAGGTTATTCATTCATAAACTTACCGCTTCTTCATAGGAAGGAGGAGGGGGCGACATCAGCGGGATTTCAGAGACTCTCCCTGGGCGAACTTCTGACCTTTCAGCCTGTGTTTGACCGACCACCAAATAGTCATCCTCCTCCGAGGTATGTCTTAGATGGTCGGGTAGATTCTGTGATGTAGTGTCAGATATACAATTCTGTGGCTGTGGATTACTTTGTCCTTCTCTTGATGGGAAGAAGCTACTTTTAATATTTGCAAAAATGCCACTTGGTAGCATTTTGGGATAAAAGATGATTCCAATCACATGCTAGAAAGGATTCTGTAATTGAAAGAAGGAAATTGATGGTAAGCATAAAGCTACTGTAAGCCCTTGACAATGTAGTTTTTGCTAAACATTCTTAAGCAACTACTTGATACCATCACTTGTCGAATTGTGCGTGTACCTCTATGACAAGATGAGTTAAGATGGCAGAGTAGGTTATCACAGGATATCAGGGCATGAAGCTTTAGACATGATGAAAACTGTTTGATGGTACATTAACTGAATCATAAACAATGGAATTTCATTTTGATTCAGGCATTTTCTTACAACTAATCCTCTGACTGTACATGCCCAAGGCTAAACACTACAAAAAGTACTCATCAACAATGACACATCTAAATGTAATCCTGGTATTTAACATAACATAACATAACAGGTTTGCAGACAAGTATTAAGTTAAGTCAAGCAAATGACTCAGACTGGACTTTACTCAAGTCTCATTTTTTTTATAATTTTACTTAAGTCTGAACTCAAAATGACCAGACTTGGGTTGGTAGAAATAATCTGACTTGGGGTGAGAGCAAGTCACTTGGCAAGTTGAATTAAAACTCTACTATCCCTTGGATAGCAATGCAAGGGATATCCAGTCTGGCCTGACTAACCTGTCAGAAAGTGGATAAAACAAATGGGTACCAATTCCAGGCTCAAGCTGGATATTACAGAAATGTTGCCCCATTTTCTTCAAATTGCAGTTAAAATTCCTCTTGAGATGCTAGTGGAAATGAAAAATCTTACCAAAACTTTTATTTTTAATTCGTTTTTCTATGGAAGAGGTCATCAAGGTGAGCTATTGCAGTTGGCAACTGGTAAACTTTCTTCTCATACTATAAATCACAAATCTTGGAGAAGCTACATCCACATCTGAAAGTACTGCATACTGGAATTGACACTGAAGAGAAGGCAATATCAAATTTAGCCTATCCACAGTTATCAAATAAGAAGCAAGTATCATAATTCCATTGATGATTTGTTTGAATAGTGTGACACACTACAGTAGCTTTGCTGGATCAGACATGGTTCCAGAAATTTCAAGAGGGGGACCCTAATGGAAGACCTCAAGTTCATCAAGGGTGCACCATGAGCACAAAGCAAGAGTTTCCATATGAGGGGTCCAAGGGCCGTGCTGTTAGGGCTCGTGGCTGAGTCCAGAGATGGAGCTTCCAGGAGGCTAAGCTCCTGGAAGCTCTCGCAATATTTGATCCTATCTGAAATCACTCTAGTGTGACCAGCACTTGACAGTTAGGCCTAATCTGCCCACTGTATGCAGTGTAGTAATAATTTCCAGCAATTTACTTAATTTTCTTCAGTTTAGTTCATTAATATTAGGCCTACAGTATGTGCACTGAAGCCTAACCTTTATTTCCATGGAATCTCACTTTATGAAATATGAATATGAAATGAAAGATTCTTAATTCTCAGCCTGGTGCCTGATCCCAGATTGGAAAGTTTGCTCTGCGCGGGGGATTTAGGCCTATCCCCCGTGCAAAAATATGAATTTCGAAGTTGACAGCCACGCAATTTAACAATTGACAACTGCAACCGCGCAAACTTGTTGGCAGCAACCAAGCAAGTTGGCTGGGAAAGACAATTTCCTGCAATCTAGGAGGTAGCTTTAGCTTAAATGGAGAATGCAGTCACCCCAATAAAGAATTGTATAGTAGACTATCCTATTTCCTGAATGGCTCTTGAGAATCATGTGTAGGGATGTACCGGATCTGGAATTTTAAGACCCGGCCGGACTGGATTTTACCGGACAGCACGAACTATCTGGCCGGACTGGATTTTTTCATTAGGAATCTTGTAACTGAAATCAGGGTCCAAGTAAAATAGAAGTAGGCCTACCAATGACCGTACATAATGGCAAAGGGGTCGGGCTTAGAGATCACCCATTAGGCTTTACTTTATAAGCAATTGCAATATATGTATTAAGAATTTAAGAGTAAATTTTAATGATCAATACACATACCTCCTCTACAAATACTGGAATAGTACAGGACCTCTCCTTTATGGCTTCATGTGTTGGAGGGGGTAGGGGCACACATCCGATGGGGGGCTGCAATAATTTTACAGGGTATTACTAGTCTAGCCTATAGCTATACCCTTTGGCTAATTGAACTAAACATTTTGGGTGAAATTTTCTTTAACTTATATTGTGAGACTGAGTTGTTGGTTATAAAGGAATTGTAATTGGCAGTTTACAAAACAGGAAATGGGCCAGACATTAACAATAGCATGCCCTGCTAAGGCTGCTATTGTTTAAGTTACTCCTATTCACAACTCTAATGTCAATCCTTTTGTGTAACAAAGACCAGCTGTCATACAGCATATGAGTGATATTGACCATACTGTATGTCCTACTTTGAACTAAGTTACAGTATTTGAGTGTCAAGTGTTGGCTATCATTTAGTAACTGGTTGTCATTAAATGTGTACAGTAGCTTAATGCGGCCTCTCTGGAGTCACAATAATTCAGACTTTCATGACACTTACTTTGGAAAATGGCTTCTTTTATTTGGAAATATTTTTTTGTCAAGGATCAGGCTGCTGAAGTTGCTGAGTATTTGTTATGTAAAAAGGGGATAAGAAGAGGACCAGCAGGAAGTCAAGCCAAGTATTTCAGTACCACTCCATTACATACACAGGCATCTTCTGTACCAAACCTATTTTCATCATGCATGATATTATTTAAATGTACTTGTAGAGCCTTTTACTAGTAATGATTCACAAAAAAATCCGGTTCCGGCCGGATTTTTAAAAATGTCCGGCCGGAACCGGATAATTTTTCATTATCCGGCTGGATAGTCCGGCTGGAACGGATATCCGGTACACCCCTAATCATGTGACAGTATTTTTTCACTCAATTGTAAAATTTACAACGAGCAACTGATTGATTTACCTTGAATATGCAATATTTATGTTCTAAAATATCATGAAAGATACTTGGAAGCGAAATAAGATGAAATTCGTGACATTAAGCTATTGTTTCAAAATAAGTTTGGGGCGACTGCTTCTGACCTTTAAATCTTCTTGGTATGTTCCGTGCCAACTGATGGTAGCGCTCCGCTTAGATAGTATTGGCCGCGCAATTCTCTTGGCCATTATTAATATCCCCCGCGCACCACTGCAAGCTTTCCAATCTGGTCTGATCCCAGGCTTCTTACTCAAAATGCAATGATGGTAACTGTTTAGCGTAACTGTTAGGGACCTAAGGTAGGCCTGCATATTATGAGGTAAACACCACCCCATGAAAGGTCTAACTTAGGCGTTACGTACTTGATTCAATCTGTGTTCCATACCTGTACCCTCCTGCTTTCATCTTTCGTGCCCGTAGCCTACCTGTCTTTACTGTTTAGGTAGTTGAAGCCAAACTCATGTCAAAGGAAATAATACGGAAACTGCAGGTCCTCCATGTTATTCCTCCAAGTTTTGGCGTTGGCGTTCATCGATGTACAGTAACAATCAAATTTGTAATGACAGTGCACTGTAAGTAGGCTAGTATATACTAAGTATTACATTAAACAGTAGCACGTTACAGTATATTATCATTACATTACAAAATACAAGCATATCCCGTACCGTAGTCCAGGTGATCGAGCGAAATAGACTATACGTAATGGGAATTCCCTCAATGACGTACGCGCGTACGCGTGATCATGTTTACTTCAGTATGGTAAAGCCTAAAAAAGAGTAAGCAAATATAAATAAGTTGCCGTTTTCAGAGTTTAAATTCAAATATTTTTAACAATGCCAAAAATTGAATTTGTAATATAGTGCTTCCAAGAATTTTTTGATGTGCTCTTACATTTTGAGAAATTCATCTTTGCAATAGTTAGGCTCGACTTTTTGTAAAATTGGCGGGAGAAATGTTCTCTCAGGTTGATTAGTAGTATGTTTAAGATTGTGCGACCTACGCCACAACTTGTGAAGTGTTTGCCAAGACTGCAAGAAATAATTCAATGCAGCATCAACGACAGTTCATAGATTGGAACAGGTGCTAGCCAAAGCAGTGTTGTTACTGTTAGTTGTAAGTGGTTAGGCATAGTAAGGCTAATAAGTTTGGGTGGTAGTGAAGACTGAAATGTAGCGTAACTGTTAGTAATGTTAAACCTTGCAAGAAAAGCTGAAATAATAACAAGCCCACACATACATAGCCTAACGTTAGCCTAGGTTAGGAGTACGCCTAGGCTAGGCCAGTAACAGAACACTAAGTTAAGAAGCCTAGGCCTACTTGTTCAGTAGGATGTCTTCTTATGTGGGCCTAGCCCTTGAACAGTGCTGTGTGTTTCTGTTACACTCCTTCATCACAGCCCTTTTGCACTGTGTACAAATTTTTCACATCCTCCAGCCATAATCTCTCAAACCCTCAAATGACAATATTTTCTGACCAGACTTTGTCCATCAACTGTCTTTCACATGATACACCTGCAGATAATACTCTTACCCTGACAAATTTTTCAACTAAACCAAGTCACCAACATGATATCTGTAAGTGAACATGCTTTGCCATTGACCACAAGAGGTAGCCTGATTTAGGCTTCAAATCACATCCTTTTGGGCATCCAAACATATAAAACCTATGTACAGAAATTTAGAAGTTGGTGGTCAACTCTGCTAAAATGGGGAGGTGCTCCCGCTCTCTCCCTGTCCAATAAATCCTGTGTTGTTGTCTGACCCAATGTTATTACATGGGCAATTAAATTTCGTTCACAAAGGGAGAGGCCCGGGAAGGGGAAATTAGGGTACTTGATTAGCAGGTCTGTATGCTTTCATGAACCTGCTAGCCATTTACATTGGAGGAAAATTCACAAGAGCCAGATGTCTAGAACACATGGAAATGATTCATCTTGGATTAAAGGCATGTTCCAGTGGCATTTAATGGGAGCTCAGATCATGTGAAGAAGAAAATGTTCCAATTGATGTCCACCAAAATCTGTAGCAATAAGTCCATTCCTAACCCAAGAAACCTCTCCCTCATTTTTTCACTTTTGTCAAAAAAACACTGCCAGTTCTCATCAAGGTCACAGAATGTTTTGTAAAGTGGGCACATTGCACTTCAGATTCCTGTTTTTTTTATTTATGGAAATAAAAGGATTGGTGCATAATTCCTTAAAATTTACACACTAAGACTAAATGTTATTTGAAGAGAAACTTCACACTGTTAATGTTACAAAGAAAGTAAGCTGAGACTAATTATAAGAACTTAAGTACAGTACTCTGCAGTACTGTATACAGTAAATGCATAAGTTGTGGCTCAATAACATCATTTCAAACTTTATACTAAATGTAATTATTTGTGAAATGGTGACACCCTGTCGTTTAAAAAGAATTGTCATACCTCAAGAATAGAACAAGATACAATGCCACTGTTTGTTGCCACTTTTGTATAATTTGTAGCATTATTGTGTTAATTTACATAAAAAGCAAGGTTGCTTCTCCTTTAACTGTTTTTGTAATGTCATATCTCCTTATACGTAGACCTTATATAAGAGCTTTTACCCTCAGAAGATACCTGCAGACAAAACTAAGTGTTGATTTAAAATGATGAATGCCACTGCCAAACCAAGGATAAATGGGGAGCATATCATAAACTACAAAGGCCAGTCTGTGTGTGCCCTAGGAAAATTGAAATCAGTAAGTTTTTATTTAGTTTACATATCATTCTGTGATGTATGGCATTCCAGTGGTTCTCAGAATTTGACCTGCAATCACAATGACCCACTTTTTGAAATCCAAAGCTCAAGATGATCTTCACTAATTGACATGAGTGTCAATACTGTAGCTTCTGAACAGTATGATGGAGGGGGGTGGGGGAAACAATGGTGGGGGCATTACCTTGATCAGAACTACTTCAAGCACACATTGAGATGCATATATATGCAAATGATTTTGGCTCACTCAAAGCCCCAGGAAAATTTGGAGACCGGATGATTTGTGGTGTAATCTAAGGGAATGATTTTAATCCAAGGAATGACTGTTTCCACCTGTTTCTAGTTTCATTTCATTGAATCAGTTGCATTGCAAGCTATAAAACAGACATGTGCTTACCATTTTCATTAGGGATCAGCGTCCAGGAAAAAAGTGAGGAGGTAATCCCTTCTACTTTCAAAAGTGGGGGCAGGGACATGACCCCTCCTCCCCCATTCCCCCACCTGCTGACACCCATGCAAATGGAAACAAATGCAGATTAACAAGTTTTAAATTGATGGTGTGGAAAAAATGTTTAACTTTTGACAGTTTGGCAACCCTATATCATTCAGAAACTAGATATTTGAGAACTGTTACAACTAATATTACTGATGGACACTTTTTCTGTGATGGGAAAATACAAAGCAGCAAGTGGAAACACTGTTGTGACTGTTTGCCTCTTCTAAAGCACAAAAAAGTTAAGCCATATCTGTCAGTTTCATGTCTCATTAAACTTCTGAGTTTTGTTATTTTGCTGGACAGGTTCAACCAAATGGAGCTTCTTTCATAATGACTCTTAGTGATGGCGTTGACATTGAAGTGTTCTTAGATGAACCGGTGAGAAATTTATTCATAAATTTTAATTTTGTTTTCATAATTATTTCTTACAAGTTTTAATGTTTCAAATTCAATGTACAGCATAAAGACTATTCAGCCAGCCCTAGTGATTGTGATTTATGATATTAGAGGCTAGACACATTATTAAAAATCCTTATTGGTTGAATAGGAAGGATATTTTTGCTGATCATGTCAAAGGCAGCATTCTGACCCATGCAATCAGGTGTGTGCATGTGTGTATGGACATGTACATTTGGTACCTGCCTACATGGTGTTAAAAGCATAAATAAAGGAAAAACTTTTAAAAACAGCAACATTTCCCATCAAAATCCATCAAGCAATGACCGTATTGCCAGACAAATACTATTTCTGCTCCTGCATCATGAATAAACATGTTCCATATATATGCTACTTCATGAAGAGAAAGAGAGGCAAATAGAAAATATGTCTGATATAGTCCTTTGTTTGTTTAACCTTCACTTTAAGGGCAAATGTGATGTGGGGTAAATCTTAAGGAATTTGAAGTAGAAGTTGTTTACTTGAAATATGTCAACATTACACACTAAATTAGAAACTAGTTCTGACGTAATTAATCTTAACTTGTAAAGGATTGAAAAAGAAATACAGACAATGGTGCGGCACTCTAATTCATCATTTTTGCATTCCTAATGAGAAATCTCTGAAATGGTCAAACTTTTAAGAGGCATATCTTGAGAACATTGAAAGATATTCAGATACTAGCAATGGATTATTGGTTTCGATGATAAGAGAAACCAATGCATTCGTGATGGCGTATGTGTGTATGTATGTGTGTATGTGTGTGTGTGTGTATGTGTGTGTGGGTGTGTGTGTAAGGGTGTATGTGTGTGTGTATGTGTGTTTGTGACACTTTGCTCGTTAACACGATATCTCAAGAAGGGAAACTCTGACAGTTCTCAAACTTGGTACATAGATGCCCCATATTGAGAGGAAGAACCCTATTGTTTTTGGTGGGGGTCAAAGGTCATCTGGGGTCACCAGGGGTCAAACTCCGAAAACCTTGTTAACACGATATCTCGAGATAGGAAGCTTGGATAAATTTCATACTTAGTATGTAGATGTGTTATGGTAAGAGGAAGAACTCTATTGGTTTTGGTGGAGGTCAAAGGTCATCTGGGGTCATCGGAGATCATACTCTGAAAATCTTGTTAACACGATGTCTCAAGATAGGAAGCTTGGATAAATTTCATACTTAGTATGTAGACAGGTTATGGTAAGAGGAAGAACCCTATCGTTTTTGATGGAGGTCAAAGGTCATCTGGGGTCACTAGGGGTCGAATGCTGAAAACCTTGTTAACATGATATCTCAAGGTAGAAAGCTTGGATAAATTTCATACTTAGTATGTAGATGCGTTATGGTAAGAGGAAGAACCGTATCGTTTTTGATGGAGGTCAAAGGTCATCTGGGGTCACCGGGGGTCGAATGCTGAAAACCTTATTAACATGATATCTCAAGTTAGGAAGCTTGGATAAATTTCATACTTAGTTTGTAGATGCGTTATGGTAAGAGGAAGAACTCTATTGTTTTTGGTGGAGGTCAAAGGTCATCTGGGATCATCGGAGGTCAAACTCTGAAAATCTTGTTAACATGATGTCTCAAGATAGGAAGCTTGGATAAATTTCATACTTAGTATGTAGATAGGTTATGGTAAGAGGAAGAACCCTATCGTTTTTGATGGAGGTCAAAGGTCATCTGGGGTCACCAGGGGTCGAATGCTGAAAACCTTGTTAACACTATATCTCAAGTTAGGAAGCTTGGATAAATTTCATACTTAGTATGTAGATGTGTTATGGTAAGAGGAAGAACCCTATCATTTTTGGTGGCAGTCAAAGGTCATCTGGGGTCACCGGAGGTCAAACTCTGAAAACCATGTTGACAAGATATCTCAAGATAGGAAGCTTGGACAGATTTCATAGGTAGTATGTGGATGTGTTATGGTGGGAAGATGAATGCTATCATGTTTAGTGGAGGTAAAAGGTCATCTGGGATCACCGAGGGTCAAACACTGAAAATGTTTTTAACATGATATCTCAAGATAGGAAGCTTAAATAAATTTCATACTTAGTATGTACATGTATTATGGTAAGAGGAAGAACCGTATCGTTTTTGATGGAGGTCAAAGGTCATGTGGGGTCAAAAAGCAAAATTTTAAGAATTCCCAAGATTGTCTCAGGAGTTCACCAGAAGGCAAAAAGCAAATTTTTCCAAGAATTCCCAAGATCATCATCTTGAGTCATCAGATGTCAAAATGCAAAATTTCCCAGGAATTCCCAAGATCAAATATGAACCTAAAATTATTTTTCCAACATGTTAAGATAGCACTTGACCAGTGACTGAAAGACATGGGACATCATGGCATTATTTGGAATAGAACATATATCATCGAAACCTCAATGCATTTTTGCATTCTGGTTTCATCATGGGATCTTTATCAGTGTTGATAGAAACAGCTGGTTTGGTTGTGACCACATACCTTAATGCATCAGCAGTTGATCAGGCACTTTCAGTGAAGTTACTGAAATGCTGTTTCTACTTGCAACTTTATTCATTTTGCTGATGTTATGTACAGTCATTAGGTAGTGGAGGGGACTGACAGGGGTATAGTCTTAAAATGTCAGAGAGATTCCCCATAGGTCCAGTCATGAAATGGTTTCAGGGGGGTTCTTCCATATACTTTATCCAGATTTTACCAAAGTTTGTCAAAGTCATTAGTTCATTTAGGGGGAGTGAGCAAGGTGACCTTGACTTAAGGAATGTTGGAAGGTCCACTTGACTAAAGGTTGGCTTATCACTTAAGGTGCATAATCCTAACCAGAACCCAGTCCACAAAGGAGATGTCAGTCTTGTGGACCTTTGAACTAGTGTACCTCTGGTCTTACTGGATCATCAGCTTAGAGAACCATATGGTCTAGTGGGCATCTTCTAATGGGAGCAGGAGTTGTGCATGGGAGTAGAGGTCAAGGATGAAGTTTACCAGAGCCTCTTTTGAGGTCAAATTTTAGGAAAATTGTTCAAGACTTCTGCTCTTAAAGATTTGTTTCAACTTTGATATAAAACATTTTTGATATTACAATGTTGCCATCATTTGTAAATGAAGAATAATATAACTTGAATACAAAACAAAAGCTTGAAATGTTTTCTAATTAAAACTTATTTTTAATTTGAATAACAGAACTTATATTTTCATCTTGTGTGTGTGTGTGTGTATTATAGAGGTGTGCCCCTCTAGCAGGGATGCTTTAAGCATTTAAATTCTGTGCCTCCTATATAGCTGGCCCTGGACTCGCATAACGGCAAGGGAACACTGTCCATTATGCTGTAAGCCACTGGAATTTCCTTTATGTAAATAAGATTGTTTATTCTCTTTATATGTTCGTCAATTATTTTAGACTGACAAACATCTGGAAGGGATGATTGAAGTGGTCGGTGAAGTTGGTAGCAACGGTTATCAGCTGCAGTGTCATGCCCTCAGACCTCTTGGTGATGTAGATTTTGGTGAGTAGTGGCTGATTAATGTAATGAAAAGTCCCTTAATGTATCATATTTTATGAGCATTTCACAACAGTACAAAAGTTAACTATTCTGCCAACCCTTCTCTCTCTCAGAGTACTTTCATAAACATGAAAATTGTTTGCGTCAGAAAGTTATCGCAATTTATTCTATCTTTTAAAAAGTGTTCATGGGTCTTTGACCCCTTTACATTCTGCCTCCATTGCAGTTTGTTATATTTTGAGAGAGCTTACATGGGTCTTGGACTTCCCATCCCCCCACCACATGTACATTTTGTTCTTTTGTGAAAATGATAGAAAAAATGCTTGATTGTTAAGATGTCTTAACTTCAATTCTGTATTGGTGATAGTGCATGGTACCCCACCTCTCCAAAGGCCTGATGGGGTTTAATGGCTTCAATTTGTCAGAACCATTTCATTTATCAGAGAAAAATTTAATCACTCATCACTGGACATATTACTGTATGCCAGTAATGAAGAAGGCACCAAAAGTATGGGTATGATCTTGACTGTCTTGTACTGCATCAATAAATTGACACACAACTATGTATTAACCTTAGATAACTACATCAGCTGTTTTAAGTACATTGTCTGTGTGAAGGCGGGGGATAAGTTTCCCAAGATGCCAACAAGTGTAAGATAATTTTTAAGGGCAACAATTTCACCAACCTGTTTACAACTTCGTTGGGATATGAGGGCTTAAAAGATGGATGGCATTGATGGCAAAAAGCAGCTGTGCCCTTGATGTTTGCCATTGTGCCCTCAAAAAGGCATCAGTGCAATTGGAAGATTGCTATCAGCACCCTGTCCTCAGACTCAGTTTTGCTGTTCCCTCTGAGGCTTGTGTCAAGCCCAGGAATGTAATTGTGAGGTTGAATTACTGGAAAGGATGCACAGTAGTCTAGCAGAATGTTTGAGTATATCTTTCAGGAGAGTTTGCTTAGTTTTCTTCCACTTGGATGCAGGCCTGGTCAGGAGTTTGTGGGCAGACGGGCAATGGTTGCCCCTTTTAGGCAAGTTCTAACGTTATTTTTAGGAGCCAAGACAGGCGTTTAGGCGAGCACGGGCAATTGCCCGTCTTATAATGCCAGGCCTGCTTGGATGTTGCATATCAAATTGAAGAGGGAATCTGACCTGTTTCAGTAGGATGCTGTGCTGTTGGAAGTTTTGCACATTTGCAAGGACAGCTAAAATCTTCACAATCCAAAATTGCTCCAGGTTCATGAAGGAAAAGTCATATTTTTGTGCTCAAGTTTATCAACCTGGTTATACTTTTTTCAAAGTTCCCTCTACTCTCTGGCAAAAGCAGAAGGGCAGAAACCAGACATTACTCTGAAGGAGTTCTGCTCCCAGAGGAGCTTCGTCCCCAAGCGACAACTTAGACTGAACATGACCAACATCTTGACCTGCAGACCTCTACATCGTGAGTTTGTCATGTGCTGTCCCGTTCTAGACTGGCTGAAAAAAACATACTACAGATGATCTTAGTCAAAAGGCTGAGGAGTGATCAGTCATTTAAACAACTTGAATGTCTGTCAGTAGAATGATCTCTTATCTCTGTTATAACAGTCTTGTATAAAGAATATTTCTCATCTTTCCTAGACATGAACCTGTATAATGAAGCTGTTAAACTAACCCACCAGTTTCCAGAGTTTTATAAAGTCGGTGGTCCGGAGGATGACAGTCAGAACTCCATGAATGCTTAGAATGATGTCACATCAGCATTCACCAGTTTTGAATTGCACAAAAGCCTGGTCAATTGATGAAACTAGATACTGTACACATGACACTAAACAGGTCTCTTCCTCTCCTTTGGATTTTGTGCAACAATTACAGATGAATCCATGCGAGCAAAGGAGTGAAATTTTAGTTTGGTGACGGGACATCTAGACAGGTCCATTCTAATTCTGGGTGGGCTATTGTCAATGATGTTTTACGAGGTTCATGGCAGGTTATGCATCTCGACATCATGTTACACAATACAGGATGACAATTCAGTGACATGTCTGGAAGAGGTCATATCACATGACATGAGGTTCGCAACAAATGATACTCTATTGGGAAGTCATGTTTTATACATTTTTGTTGTAGATGTAGTCTTTTGACATACTTTTTACCAAATACAGTTTGTATTTTATTTCTTTCAAGTACATATCATTTTCAACTGCACTACAGTTTTGCTCTTTACTCATCAGAAAGTGTCTGACATTTTATTGCCTAGGAGCCAGTGGCTACAATTTTTTTTTGGGGGTGGGATGGGGGGGGGGGGGCTGTTCAGCTCTACTTTCATCTGGATCTGGATCTGGATAAATATTGCACAACACTCCTGGTGGAGTCAAACGTGCAGGGTTGGGTGTGCGCATGAAGCTAGTCGTCCGGTCTGAGAATCCTCAAGGCTGCGCTCTTGAACTGCTTGGGGTCCTCGAGATCTGTTATGTTCTGGAGAAGAAGGTTCCAGTCCCTGATGGTCTGAGGAAAGAAACTGTATTTGTAGCAGTCCTTATTGGTTGGTACATGTAAAAAGCTATTTGAATGATGCCTAGAAGGCCGCCGGACCGGTTGAAGGTTGTTCATTGGCAAGGCTAGGAGACCCAATCTGGCTTTGTGAAAAATTGCTAGCCTGTTGACAGTATGCCTGACTTTAAGGCTATCCCACCCTAGATCTTTTAACATTTCAGTCACGCTACTATGGGGGGAATAGTCATTACAGACAAACCTAGCAGCCCTACTTGAATTTGCTCAACCTTATTGCAAAGGGAAACGGTGTAGGGATCCCAAAAGGAAACATCACCAGAATACATGTTAGAATACCTGGGTATTTGAATTAATAGAATTATTGTGGTTGACAGGCAGCCCCATAGCCAAGAGGGGGATGGGTGAAGGCAAGGGTGGCTTTCCCTAGCAAAACCCCCCACCCCTGCCCAAAATATTAAAATCACTTTAGCCTTATGCTTTTTAGCATACCTGATGCAAGTGTTACTGACAGAAGCATGTCCATGAAAAAGTATTTTCCCCCTGGAACTTATCTTGCCCCCTCCCTTCCGTGTCTTGTCTGGCTACTGGCCTGGTAGGTGAGTGGATGGGTGGGGAGGGAAGGTTCCATCCCATGCAGTTTTTAATAACACAGCTACAGGGAAGCATCTGTAGTTGTAGGGAAGTGTAGGGATGTTGTTGGTTATTGTTTGTGGTCTTTAGGAATAGTGACTGTCCAGAACAACCTCTGGTCTTGGTTCAAGAGGAATACTGTATCCTCTCAAAAAAGAACATAAAAATAAAACCATGTAAATAGTTTATACTGATGTAAGTGTAACTAAAGAAGCATATCCATGATGGAGACACAAGAAAATGAGAAACAAAATAATTTTCTCTTCTTTATTTCTGTTATTTAATTTTTTTCATTGAAAATATTTCAAGTATTCATAGAAAATAGAAGCCAATTAGATACCACATTAAATTAAACAGCACAGGTACAGTATATTGCAATATTGTATTTCTCAGTTTAGACCCAACCTAACAGAGGTTAGGAGAGAGTGGGGGCGGGGATGCTGTTCGAAACCTAAGATGTCACATGAAAAATACATGTTACACACATACAGGGCTATATGTTACACACATACAGGGCACAGTTTTCCAGTCTTGATTTAGGGTTATTTTCACACTAATGTGTGTTCACAGATAAAGAATTTAATTCCATGTTAAAAATAAATTTGTGCTTCCACAAAAGGTGGGGAGGGGATTCTTACTTAACCGAATCCCTCACCCGGCTCACAAGGTATTAAAAAAAATAACCCAGCCACCCCTCTGAGTAATAGATTAGCCTGTTTCGTGAAAAATCATTTGTGTAGTACATATATAAACAAAACAGGTACTATTTGATGTAAAAAGCATTGAGGTGTGATAAACAGCCACCATATCAACATCTGCCAAATATTGATGATGATATAAAATTTTATTTACTCTCACAGTATGAATAAACATTGGCTAAATATGCAAATACGTGATGTGGAAGGAGGGATTCTTAAGATACTTCATAGGTTATCCTTTTTTTTTCAACCCTCATTTCAAAGAAGGTTGTACTATTTGTATGCCCTGAGGGGCTTATTTTGAAGGTAACAATTCATGCCCTTTTTGGCATACTGACCAATTGCCAAAACATGAATTTCATGAATCTGTGGTGTTTCCATTCACATAGTGACAAATGTTATCTCAGTTGAAGGTTTTTGCTTAATTAATCATTTATATGTTTTAAATTGTAGAAAAAAATATAATACAAAGTCATTTCAATTTTTAATCCTAAGATATACAGATACCTGCAGCAAATTGTAATCGTCACTATGCCTAAATGACCAAACACTGCCAATGTGCGATTCGTTAGTACGCCAAAAAGGGGAGGAATTGTCTGATTGTTAAATGCTAAATGTCAGCGTCAGACACTATACTGCACATCAATTCTAACTGACAAGTTAGAGTAGATCTGCAGACATGAAACCAAAACTGTTTTACTCAACAGTAGTAGATGTAAGATCCCATGATGGAAAATCTGTTGAAATTATTTGAATATCTTTTACAGTTGCCAAGATATCTGGTCAAAGTTTGACCATTTCTGAAATTTCTCATAAGGTGTGCAAAAACTATGGTGTGGAGTGTTGCACAGTGTCTGTTATTTCTTATGTTAATTCTTTATAAATTATCTCTTAATTACTTATCAGCTGGTTTCTAGTTTGGTGAGTGATGTGGACAAAGTGGTTACCATGGCCAGCTTCTTCCAAAGTAAACCCCTGAGGGCATACCAACATTGCAACTGTGCTTGGAATCAGTGTTTCCTCTAAGAAATTATCCATTGGGTCAATTTACCCAATAAAAGAAAATCTGACTCACTAGAAATTTCAGAGCCATTTGTTCACTCCACACCAGCTTTAAGGAACAAATAAAAACCCCCTTTTTTATTTTTTACCATGAACATCAGTGCGTCCCCTTTTTTATTTTTTACCATGAACATCAGTGCGTCCAATCGAAAAGTCACTGCATCAAAATCGCATCATAGCGGCTTAGCAGAAACACTGCTTGGAATTAAGGTTAAACAAAGGATAACAGAAGACATACTTAATGAGTCTCTCTCTCTACATCACAGATCTGCACATGTACAGTAGCTCATGTATATTCATAATGAAGGAGTCTGGTAAACAGTCAATATTTGATGGATTTTGAAAAGAACTGTGGCTACTTTTAACGTTTTTAATGCTTTTTACATCAAATACGCAGGCATAACATGAATATGTCCACAGACATTCAACAGATAATTTTTAAAGCTAAGAAACAAAACCATGCTGATACCACACAAAACTCCACATCACCATTTCTTAGCATACATACATAATGAGATACCTCAGAGATGTTTAGACTCTGAAGATGTCTTGAGAACAGTAAAAGATCTAGTAATTCTGATGGCGAGTGGGAACCAATATGTAAACCTGAGATTGTTGAGTTCAAAAAAAAACAAGTGCTAAATTATGTGTATACAGTATAAAGTGAATGGTAGTTGATAGATGCCAGACTAGCAAAAGTAAGCAATGTGCTCAGTCTTCTTTCTAGGTTCTCAAGTGGCCATCAGCAACCTGCACAAACATGGCCCAGAGAAGATTCGAGCCGAAAATTTTAATAAGAACAAAAGCTTTTGAACGAAGCCCTGGGTACTGTATAGTGGGACATTTTCACGGGGGTTAAATTTTCATGCTTTTCGCGATCAAGTATCTAATCAAGAATTTAAGACCCGGGAAAGTACTTTTGTTAGTTTGTATAAGACTATGTTGGTTGCCTGCAAGAGCGAATTCTTCACTCCACAAATATGTGAACATGGTACAGATTCGCCAAAAATTAGCCTCGCGGAAATTTCCCGCAATAGAGTATGACAATAAATTTAAAGCAAAAACTCAAGTAAAACGAGAACCCCTGTTCTAGGCTACACAATTTCAAATCATCCTTATAGGCAACATACCTGTATTGCAGGAAAGCATAAAAGCTCTTGAGCAGCAGAGCTGTCTTGTCCTTGCTCCTTGACCCCTAGGCTTCACACTTGGACCTTACATTTGGGTAGACTAGGGGAGAGCATTAATGCAAACCAATTTCAGCAAGTTGGTGTAAACTAAATCAAATATTTCATCGCAGTTTACAATAAGAATAAAGGACCTGAATAGATCAGTAGTTTGCCTGATATACTACTACAAACACTTCACAAAATTCCCTGAAACATAATATATATCATGGCAGAAATTAGGAATATTCTGCCCAAATGAAAAAGTGTGTGTGTGTGGGGGGGGGGGAGGCTGAAGGGCCAAATGTTAGACTCTCCCCAAGTCTTACACAGGACTACTTTAACCTGAAAAGATCAGTAATTTTGCCTAAAATATTACTGCAAACATTTCACAAGTTTCATGAAACATAGCATATATCATGGCAGCAAATAGTGAATATTCTGCCCAAATGAAATAGCTAAGGGGGAAGGGGCAGAAATGCCGAATGATAGACTATCCCCCAACAAAGACTTTGGAAATGAAAGCACACAAGTATTTTGAAACAGGTTCACATTCACTGCCTACCAAAAGCTCTACAGAGTTGAAGAATGAGTAAAATGCTGTAAAACAGCATTTTAGAGAAACAGAAGCTTAATTTCTCCTGGCAAAATTAAAAAAAAAAAGAATAGTTTTGAAAAATAATGGAAGAGTAAATCCTCTCTTTGTGGACTAATTTGCTCTTGCAGAGCTCTTGTTTTAAGTTATTGTCTCATGAAACTGCTGGCACTACTCTGTACAACTGCCTCGAAGTTAATAGCACCAACAAAATATATGAAAGATCTGGTGCATATGTACATACACTACCCCCCAATGACCTGGTATCACACTTATAGCAAATAAAGGCTGTCAAGTAGACCCAGATGAAAAAGTAGGATAGACATAGGACCAAGATTCTCAATAAAACAGGAGAAAAGTAGAATTTTGAAGAGTAAAAGTAGGACAAAGTAAGGACTTCCAAGCTTTCATTCATCAATACTCAGCATTGTTGACAGCACCATAATGACTCTTTAAGACATATTTTCAGTCATTTTAAAAAACCATTTTATAAATTTCTTGGAAGTAAAACATACAGGGCAAAAGATAGAAGGGTTCAAAATGTAATAGTAGGATAAGTAGGAGTTACTTGAAAGCCTGCTAATAATAGTAATATCTTTCAGCCTCTCACAGATATTGTGCTGTCACTGCTTACTTACAATCAATTCTTTTGTTGTACTTTCTCTTAAGACAGCAACCACTAACAGTGGTGTGGCAAATAGAATGAAGGGACTGGAAAACAGGTGCATCCCTAGCTCACCTCTTTTCCCCTTCCCTCAACCTTTCCCCTCCCCAAACTAAGGCAAAGCATAAAGTTAAGAACACTTATTAAACTCTTTTCCCTCTATCCCCTCACAATTCTCCCCCTTCCCTCCCACCACCCCCCCCCCCCAACTTCAGATAAAAAAGTCTTCTTAAACCACTGCACTGGGCGTACAGCCTTCCTCCACATTCTTCCCTCATTGATGGCTGACAGCGTCAACCGCATCTCAAAGTCTCCACCACAATTCCATAAATACATTTTCACGTTTCCATAGAATCCATTGCTGGAACAGCTCCCACAGTGTCTAACTGCATACATTTACAAGTGCACCCTGTGACTGGACACTCTGAATGATTGCTGAGGAAAGAAAATAACATACCTGCCAGTGATGCAAAGCTCCTTATAAATGAAGGTCAAATTTAATTGCTTCATACTCAGTTCAAAACTGTCCACGAATTCTTTGTACTGTCATTAAATAACATTGCTTCACACTAACTGGAGACAAACAAGTGGTAACCCATCACTGATGAGTTTATTAATTTTGCTTCAATTATGATGCACATGACAACATGCGTATTGCATAAATGCTACACTCAAAGCTACTGGCTATTTGTGTATGCACATGCTAGCCTACCATTACGCATGGCAGCAGCTTTTCTATTCAAATCTGGGTATTCTGATTTATATCCCTTGTTCAACAAACCAGAGGAATACCAAAGCAAAGCAAAGCAAAGCAAAAGACTCTGTTTACGACTGAAAAAAATCTAAGTACTGTAATATTATATATTCTACACCTGCTCCTTTTGTCATGCTTTCATTAACTTCCTCTTTCACCTAACAAAGTAATTATTTGCATAAACCCTCCCTTTTCATTACTAGCCCTTACCTAAACCATTCCATTAGGTGACATCCATGACCACCGTGCCGACAAGACTGGCACCACGTAAACCAAAGGTCAAATTTGGTGTTGACTTCATTGTTATCACCTAAATAAAGTAATGAAAACGATCTCTTTTACTTAGTGTCGATATTTACATCACATTTTAATTACAAGAACATGAAATTGTGAAAGTTTATAATCACTTCTGATGATTACTTGTATTGCACTAACTGATAAAGACTTCGATAAGGTTGCATTGACCATAACTATCTATCTATTAATCTTACTTCGAAATGCCCACAAATCATAAAGCTACTCAACATTCAAGCTGTGATATATCTGTATTTTTTAAATAATATGCAGTAAGTTGAAAGAATGTGCAATAAAAACATGGTAAGGAAAGGAGATAAATGGAAACTTAATAGAGTAATGCACTGTATAAACCAAAGTATTTTATCTCTATTGAAAAGTCTTCCGTTAGAATTCGATGCTTCCAGTTTACCCCACTGACAGTATCCCCATTAGCTGGTACAGCATAGCAAAATGCTCCTCAAATGAGTGCCATTGCTACACTTTTTCTGAAATGAATAGCAGGTTTTGTACACAAAACCATATGCAGAATCCCATTTGGCCAAAATGACAGAAGAAATTGCTATACAAAACTTTGGCATTAATGCGGACTCTGCCCACTGGATTAGACACCTTGCCTCAATGTGGTATACACAATGAAGAGGGGAACAGCTTTACGACGCAACTGCATCTCAGAGGGGTAAATCCCCTTCAGGTTGAGATTGTAACATTTTTAAATCAAAACATTATAGCTAAGAGAGAAAAACCATATCTTCATTTGAGACAGAAAGCTTTTATCTATTTACTCATCTTTATATGGAATCTTCTACTTCCCAGAAGCCTAGCTTCACTTCGTACAATATCACTACTAATGCAATACCCCACCCACAAATCTCTGAAAAACTGCATCAGCCAGGCCATGGCTATTACATAAACAAAACAACTGGCCAACATTTCACTTAACAGAAAATATTGGGACTGCAAATGAGTTGTGCAGTTCAGTAACAAATAAATTGTCACATGATCAAAGACAGCCATTCATCAGTTGCTATACTGGGATTACTATGTTTGCTCTTTAAATCATAAAATATTCATCTCACCCCCTCCAGTAGTGTTCTCCTGCCTCCTGCCTCTTCCCTGTGGTAGCAGCATGGAGGTACCTGATAATGACCCCATGTTCATCTGACACAAAGAGCATCTTGGGAGGGCCTTCCGACAGACATAGCAAGCCTGGGGCTGTGCAAATAATTCATCACAACAATAAAGTATTGCCACCTTTCAACAATGCATCTCTGTAATCTTGAGTAACAAATGGAATGGGAATGTTATTCACATTTCATAGCTTGTCAACGCAAGAGTGATCAAAAAATAAACTTGTGAAATGTTTCTGAAAAGTTTAGTGGAATGAAGATTGCTATGGACATTTCTTCCCCAAACTGGTATAAACAGGCTTGGACAAATTCTTTTTTCATTACTCGTCCATTGGGCAAGCTGTTCTCTCAGTCTACTTGTCTGCATGAATATCTACTTGTTCACATTTAATATTCATTTAAACCCCTTTGTGGAGGAGACTTTGCAAGGGTACTTGCCCAGTGGGCTACGATATTGAGCAATGCACTTGCCCGAGTAACATTTTACTTGTCCCAGACTGTCGTGGGATAAACAAACCGCAGGCTCAGAACACATGACTTGAAATACACATACTTTCTGCAGATTATGACTCAAAATCTTTATACCAAAAAGGCAGTATATATGTAGTCCAGGACACAAAAATACATGTAAGAACTCTCCATATTATGTGGATCTAAAAAAGGATGATTTAACAATTTTCTTAAGTAAACTATTCTGGAAAACATGTAAGTATGGCTGTGTAATCTTTATCCTGATGATTTTTAGGATGTGCACACATGCAGTTGAATTATCGAACTCGCTTATTAGTACTGCTTGCTGAAATAACACACCAAAAGCAAATCGACAGAGTCTGGAGCTAATACACTGCAATAAATGACCTATAACATGTGGAGCAAAGCTTTTCTTCAGCTCATTACTATGAAACAGCTATCGGTGGCAGACCTGGATGGAACAAGCCAATGAAAGCCACTACACACTGACTAGTAGGAAAAAGTGTCACATGATGCCCAATCCAGCCCATTGAAGAATGGGCCATAACTTCAATGGAGGAGTAATCATTTAACATTTGATGGTAACCTAACTACCAAAAGTGGGACTTACCCTTAGTGCACATAATAAATTGACCCAGCCACTGTATGATTGTAGACACATCTGCTCTAATACTAACCAACTGTACCAGCTATGTACAGTGCATTCTCTATGTTATATTATGAACTGTTGTATTCAGTCTCTATTTACTCATGGAAGGTAATGTCATGGCGGTAATTTGGGAACAATTTGTGCAGTAGAGCGTTCCATGGGGTTAATGTTACAAACTCAGGGAGATATTTAATCTCCCATGTTTTTGGCCAAAAATGGAACTCGAGTGGTATTCCTTATGGGCAGAGAAGATCGTAATGAAAAAGGCAGTTTAATCGATTTAAAAGGACTTCACAGGGATGGGGAAGGTGTGCTCACTAGACTCACAGTCAACACTGAAATGCACGAACATGCAGTCGTTTTGCAAGGACAGCAGCGGGTGACCTATGTAGGTATTCCCCTTTGGGAAACCAAAAATAGGTTAATCCATTCCACTGTCCTCAATGCATTGTGACCATTACCTTAAAGATGGAATGTCCACTGCCTCCAACCCTCATTTGTGTCCTTCCAGTTGACCTTGATGAAAGAACATGTGGTGAGATTGGACTAGCACAGAAGTGACAATTGACAAACGTCTGGTCTGGAACTTTGTTGCGAGAATCACTGGCCTGTAGAAACATGTCAAATTTTGCCCTGTGAAACAAAGAAATGAAAGGTTTTAAACTTTGCTAAAAAAATAATGGATAATTTTCAAAAATATTTGAATTAAAAGACAAGATACTTGAAAAATCTTAGTCTGTGAATTTCTTTCTACAGTTCCAAACAAGGAGCACCAGAAATACATGCTACTAAGTTAATTCACAAAACTTTTTGCAAAAGTTTGAAAAGAGATCCATATTTTTTGCCAATATCCTATTCTTTTGATAAAGAACATTTCAAGCAGATAGAAATCTGACATTATGACTAAAAGCACTGAAATACCATTTTGTCAACTTTTAATGACATGATGTGAATGTCATAACATCAACATTGAGATCCGACTAAATTGACTGGCAATGAAGGAATATCACTTAAAGACCACATCCAGCAGAAATACTCTGCCCTGCACATACAATAGCTGTATAAACTGCTGAGGGTGTATCAGCTCAGTGGAACTGGTGCAAAATTAATTTCTAGGGCACAGTTTTGGAGGTACTTGGGCAATGTTCACAGTCTGCCAAATTTTTCCTATTGCAAAGACAGTTCAGCCCCCCAAAAAACTTTCTGTACCCCTGTGGTCTTATCATGCTCTCTTCTAAAAATTTTTTGTCTTCCAGTGACCTCAACCTGGTCATCTGGTCACAAGAAGGAGCAGACTGGGTCTTCAAACTGGCTTAAGCATTCCTTCACCTAGGTTGGCCCGTTTGTGATGTTTATCCCATTTTAAACTATGCCTACCAGCCCACATGCCCCCTGGATGTTGCCTTCATGACGATATGGTCAGTCTGCCCCTGGTCACATGACACTTTAGTAGGGCTGTTTCAAGCCTTGGAAAATATGACAAAACAACGACTGCCAGTGTAACCCTAATGTACACTTGGGAACACAGGACAGGACCATCAGAGTTTGGGCAGGGGAAGGAGCTACAACACCCCGATAATTTTACTTCAAAAAATTTCATTAGTTGTGCCTAAGGTATGGCCAAAAATTTACTTAGAAAATGCCAACTTCCATGAGCTTAAGTAGCCCCCCCCCCTCCCTTCAACCTAAGAGGACATATGATGGCCCTATCAATGTCGTTAAAGTATCAACAATTTATCGAAGGGCACTAAAGCTTTATGCATTTGGCCTGAATCTGACCTTCTAGTCATATCAGAGCATGACAATACAAGCAAACTATGGCATGAATTGATCCTAGCTCATTACACTTGTCTCATACTCTGATTACATCCCCCCCCCACCCCACCCCAAACAGGCCATTGCTGAAAACAAAACTATTCTGGTGTTCGAACAATGCATAACGATGACAGCACCACTGACCACAGATGAGTCAGGTCCCACTGACCCCTGAGCATTAACATCGCAAGTTTGCTCTCCTGATCCCCTTCCCCCAGGGCCCATACCCCACCCCTTGCCACAATCAAAATCACAAGGTTAGGGTATGGATCTGACCTTCACTTAAACCACAGCCTCCATCTAGAGCACAGGGTCTAATCCTGACTGCAATATCATATCCAGCTTTAGTGTGACTAAAAGCACCTGAAGTAAAATCCAGTACTATAACCTAACAACATTCTAAGATGAGTAAATTACCTTTGATGCCAGAGTCTCCATGTGTCTAGAAGTCTTTTGTAACTCTCCATCCACTGCCTGGATCCTTTGTCTCGAGTAAGGTCTGGTGCATGCAGCATCACACAACTAACAGATTGCACATCACATGTCTATCAAAAACAAAGCCACAATATTTCAAAGTGGATTGTCGCATTCTATCAATTTTGTCCATTCCTGTAGATTCTTAATGTTATCTTCTGTCACATCCAATCTTTCAAATCAAACTTAACAACTCCAATCTTGACAATTATTTCAGTAAAAGGTCTTATCTTCCTGAGTTGGAGAGACCTTACCACTGGTCCTTTACCCTATGCTTGGGCAGGTTACTTGACTTTCCTTGGAGTCACGACCCGGCACAAAATTTCAATAGTATGAAAAAAGTACAAAAATCACATTTTTTTCAACTGCATTGAAAATCGGAAGGGGGAGGGGGGGAGGGGAAGAGGAATGGGGAGGACATATTCCTACCCACCCTCACAATTTGTAGATGCATGTTCCTATTGACTTTAACATTTCCAACCAGTACTTTTTGCTTCAAGCAACATTTAACTCGCCTACTTTTCACACAAGTCTCTACTACTGATTACAATGCATTGGTAGGCTACAATAGTAACCAAACTTTCTCGCTGTTCCTGCATACGACAGGACTGTAGATACATATCATTCTAAAAGTCACAAATTCATTCAGGGTCGTGACTCCTAGGGCAGTGGATAGCCAACTCCACAAAATTGGATTTGTCCAAGACTACTTACCCCCTACAATATGCAGACCCCATAGTATGGATCAGCTGATGGGATCTGGCAGAAAAACGCTTAAGAATTTTTTAAAATCCCTGTAACTTGAATGTTACCTTTCTCTACTTTTTGGGGGTGGGTGGATGGAGGTCCTAGGCAACTAGTCTTTCTCAAAGGTAAAAATATGCCTGGCATCTTCACCATATGGTAACCTCCAACTGAGAACTCAACAAAAATTTCTCTCTTTTTACTGTAACTTTATACTCCTCTTGTTTTTTTAAATATTAATCTTCGAGCAGTCTCTTTAATAGGGTCTCTGACTAACCTGACTGAAGGCACAATGGTCAGTATTCTGCCATAATTGCATAAATAGTATATGTTTTAGTATGACAGAAATTTCCAGTATTTCTATTACTATCAGTACCAAAAGGTGGTATACCATTAACTCTTCACCATAACCAAATTCCTAGTTTAACAGATACCAATCAGTTCTGAAATTCACAATCCAGGGATTTAGCTGTACCACAAATCAAGTCTTTGCATGTTTTACACATATACAAATGCTTTGAGCTACTGTTTTCATTTCTCTCTACAATAAAGCCTAATAATACTCAACCTTTTTGGTACAACTTTACAATATTCAATTCTAAAGGAACTTTTCTTTTAAAAGGAAATTTTTTTAACCAGAGACTGATGTCGAGAGAACCATGATTTTAAACTCAAAAATTGTACCTGCTTATATACAATACAACTCTTGCACTAAGTCTCTGTGATGGTACACTTTAATTCCCAGCATGCATTGTATACCCAAATTACCAAACTCATTTATTATCTCTGTTTTCTAGTCTTTACCATCCTACTGTTTTAACTGTTTAATATGTTTCACAAATCTTTTACACACCTACCAGGAATAAATATGAATTTAAATGAGAAGAACATATCATACTTTCCATTCAAAACATGAGTTTTTACTCACTTGATCAACATAGCATTGAAGAAGTTCCAGTCCACTCGGTCTGCTCAATCCTGTCACAAGGACGCCCTCTAACTGACCACTGCGAATAATACTACTGGACACCTGCTCTACATATTCATGCAGATGCTGGTCATTGAGGTAGAGGCAAGCAAACCCCAGACGATCTTCAATCTGTAGATCACCTTCTTTCTAAAAGAGTGAAGGAAAGAAGATTTAAAATAAGAATTCTCTGTCTGAGAACTCCTAGATGCATGTTGTGACTTTGCTTTTTCAACTTCATTCCCTAACTGACAGGTACAACACCGAAAAAGAGGGATTAGTTTTGCTAGATTGCTTTGTTTTGTGGTTTCCTCCCTGCTCTTTCTCCAACAAAGTAAGTAAACTCCTCAATAAGGAGCATGGAAACTACTACTTTTACTTTCTATATGTTGCTTTATGTGTTGTTCTTTAATATGTCTATTTACACTGTAATTTCTGTTCATTCTGTAAAAGGGGCTGCTCGCAAAAGTAACCTGCTTCTCCAGCCCTCCTCCACTCCCCAGTTTTGACAATTATAACTGTATTGTACTTAAGTTTGTGGAAATAAACTGGGACTTAATTGAACCTATTCAGCAGCATTCAGACTGCCTGACATGCATGAGTGGTTTTCAACAATAATCTACACTGAGAATAAAAGTTCACTCCAGCTTGAGGACAGCACCGTGTCATTTAATACTGGCTGGAGTGCACGTTGGGCTGACAAACCCAAGACTTATTTACTTGTGCTGATGCAAGTGAGAAGCTCTGGTCAGCTCCCTGTAAGTCTGATTTAGTCTTGGCTTAAAGAAAATTTATGTCACATAAGCAGCTGACACCATCCAGGAATGACAATCATTACATTCTCTACAACAGATGCTTGGTTTGCAATCTTTTTATTCTAAACCAAAGCTTAGTCACTTGGAAATGTAGATATGTGAAGGTTCCTGAATATATTTGAGGTGATTCAAAAGTTACTCACATTTAATTGGTGGATATTTCCATCAACATACAAACCATAGTTAAACTTAACTGATCAAAGCAGTATGGCCAGTTCATAAATCTTGACTGCACTTCACTACAATTTTTGCAAAATTATCTTGATTTGATACAAATTTCAAGAGATAATGGGACAGCGGGTTTCAAGTGTTCTTATTCTGTGCTTGTGATGCATTTAATAACCCTTTTAATACAGCATGGGGCTACACTTTCTTACTGATCCATAATGAAAGAATGATTGCATCATTTAGGTCATATGCTTGTCTTTCATGAAATTTTTCAAACTTCAAATTCTCCATGGGAAGCTTAGATCCTATCAACTTTAATGTTAAAAGAACAGACTGAAAAACAAAGAAAACAAAGCACTGCTCATCAGCGCGAGGAGATGATAAACCCCTGTTGGCTTCAAGCTCACTTCAGGTTAGGTTAGGTTAGATGAGGTTTAATGTCCCAGTTTCCAACCACTTGGTTTAAGTCGAGACGACCACGGCCTTTTTTCCAGTTGTGGCTCACTGGCTTGTTTTCCCTACTCCATTGTTTATGCTGAGCACCAAGCACAAAGGCAGTATAACAATGCATAAACTTTATTTCCTGTTATCTCAACTCCATATTCAAACTTAATGGAAATTTCAACAGAATGCCGAGAGGTTGTCCCTCTTTCAGATATGGAATAACATTTTTTGCTTAAACCCTTCCTTTAAGCCCTTGAAAGTTCTATAGTTTTTCAGCAAAAGCAGGTGTCTACCTAGAGGGTAAAATATGGTTTTCCTGTGAAACCAAATAAAGTGAAAGGGTTAACAAGATAAAGATATGAATTGACAGGTAACCATTAAATTTAAACCTATGCACACAACAAAGGCACACTGATGATGAACAACAGTGCAAAGCATTACACTTCCTGAAGTCTGATAATTCATAAGTTGGGTGTTATTTGAGATCCCCTTCAGGGGACACTTTCACAACTGTCTTTCACAAGCTAGAAGTTTAACTGAACGAAGACTTGGTAATATTTACCAGCACTGATTCAAATTTTGCAGAGTCTGTGGTGGTGAGGAAGCTGAACATTGCCCTCATGTACGGACTGTCTAATTGTCGACTAAGAGAGCTGCACATCTCGCACCATAGAGAGTGTTTATTCTGGGTCAAACCGGCCAGTGCCATGGCAACTGCAGTTAAACTTGCACTATGACCTGGAAAATAAAATGATCACATCTAAACGAAAGACATTTTAAATTGTGAAGTGTATAAAAATTCCATAGACAGGATGGTCATTTTCAACACAACTGACAAATGTAATGACCACTTGTGACTACTACACTTGGGACAAAGTGCCCTCTACACATAGGCATGTGATACTAAAGCCTGTTTCACACTGAATGTCAACACAATATAATGCAATACGATATTACACCATAAAGATGTGGCCAGCCCTTTCATACTACAGGCAACTTTTTCTTCCTCTCTCAACATTATTTCAATGACCAATTAGTCATGTGATCTAACAAAACAGCAATTTTGTCTCATCACTGGTCACATAAAATACCACTAGGCAATAAGTGGGTGAAAGTTAAAAAAAATTTAACTCAATTTTATCTTGTTGTATCACCCCTAGTGTGAAAGCGTCTATTAAGTAATCACATTGTTTTCAACTTTTTCTATCATATTGTGTTATCTTAAGCATTAATGTCAGCAGGTGATTGTAATCACATTCACAAGTCACATCCACTGATAATTTATCAATATTTAGCTCATCACAGGGGCACTGGTAGGGGTGGGGGATGAGGATTGCCCCACCCCCAAAAAAATGTTTGCAAAAAATGGCCTCCATTCATCAAAACATGTCATACAAGATATTATTGTGGTATAATAAAAATATTTCTCAACTTGAACGACGACATCCTTTCATCTCATAAATGTCATGTAGTTTTATGGGCCACCTAACCACTGGCCATGTGGCTTAATATTGTCCTAGGCATCTCAACTTCAACTTAATGTCCCCCCCTCCTCCCCCAACAGCTAGTAATCAATTTATCTTTACAGAAAGAACTTTTCCATACAAAACTGTATCAGGTATTATACAGCCTCCTGGTGGATTGACCATTTGTAATACTGTAAATGATAAATGCAGTTTCTATGTAGCGCCCTCTATAACATGCACACAATACCATACTAATTAAAGTAAACACTATTGTCAGCTGGTGATTGTAATCCCATTAGACAATCTGTTATTAAACATTTCATCTTTGCAAGAAGGACTGCTACCTGTACATCAAACTTAAATTTAGGAACAACTGCCAGCGATGAAATTGAATCACTTTAAAGGAGAGTGTTTATCTTCAGGTCATAAATATGCATGAGATTATCATCAGAATATCACAACCCTTATCTTTAAAGATCATATTTGTTTGTTGTCTGACACTGTGTACAACTTACTCTAGTTATCTTGATGATGGAAAGGTTTTGTTTCAGGTAGGTATATGGAAAGGGGGATGTTTCCTATACTCAAATCTGCAAGACCTACCTCCTTGCACAGCTGCTCCTCTCTTTAATATATCAATGGCAAGTCGAATTTGAAGACAAAAGACAGCTATGCAGGCAGCTCGTTCATAATCACCAGTTGATTCGATCCTTTGAAACCAAAGCAAAACACAGCATGATGTTAAAAACAAAGGAACATTGTAATGGACAAGTAGGTAAGCTCACTGTTGCCAAGCAACCAAGTGCTGGAGGGCAAACAAACCCACACATGTACTTATATATGCCTAACCAACTAATAACAGCCTTACCAGTGTGGACAAAAAAGCATTCAGTGAATTTCAGTTAACAGCATGCAGTGTGATGTGTACTTAGTAGATATGTGCACATTGCATGGTATTTGTTTGGCCTCGACAACAACTGGTGCATCACTGAATTCAATCCTTTGATCTCAGCCGCAGACTCTGTATTGTATATCCTACACACATTGCATTACACACACTGCATCAGGCCCGTAGTCAAGGGGGGGGGGGGGGCGAAGCCTCCCTGAAATTTTTTTGGCCCCCCGTAGAGAGTTTGAATCTTACCACTGACTTAATATATTTGTACACATTTGACCCCCCCCCCCCCTGAAAAAATTTTCGCCCTCCTACAGGACCTTGTCTGGCTATGGGCCTGCACTGAATGTGGGCAACCTAGTTTACATATACTAAAGCAAAGATGTCATGCTACTTTCACTAAAACTTGTGTTTTCAGGCCTCATGATACCACATGTGCAGACAAGGAGACTACTTCTCATCTTCCCATGTGCCCTATTAAGCATGGTGCATACTAAATTGCAGCAGTATATTTGAAGGTTGTATGGCAATTCTCTGATTGGTAGCTCTAGTTCTATGATATCAATCAATGGTTATGTGAATGTTTCATTTCTCAGAACCACCACGGTAAGGGTGGTCCCAAAGCTACAATAGGAAAGGGTAACTCCAAAGCCATCACAAGTACAGGTACTGTTAAAGCATCATAGTCAGGGCAAAATCCTGTTGAAGCCTGGTGAACAGGTTTGCATAAGTACAAGTAACTGGAAATGAGTATCAACAGGTTTCATCAGGTACCAACAGGGACCCATTAATTTCAAAGGAGGTTACATGGTGCACCCATTGACTTTGTTGACTCTGCCCAAGAAAATGATAAACTGCCAGTTCATACCTATTAATACCAGTTCAAATCTGTTTGCCTTTCAACAGACATTAACAGAAATGTTCTCCTCATTATGCATCAATAGCATCATAAGACTTTAAAGTGGAAAGACTGAAGTGATTCTTATTCAAAACAGAGGTAACATCACATGATTTAGAGTAGAAAATACAAGGTTCTCACTTTTTGAGAAATTCCATCAAGGAACCATCCTCCATATCAACTGTCCAGCCACAAATGATTAAAGCTAAAGATCTGCAAGAAAGGAAATGATAATAAGAAGGTGAGATGCCACCATCAGGCAGCATTTTACACAAAGATTATTAAATTTTACAGTACAACCAAAGGCACTGCAATACTTGCATGTCAAACCTGCATATCCTACATGTATAAAAGATAATAACATACAGGCTGGTAAGTTTTCCACTTGTCTGCAAAGGCCAAATTCCTACTTCTTTTTTTCACTCTCTAGTTGCATGTTATCCGTGGTCTACAAGATCAAGAGCATGTTTTTCTGGTCAAATTCTGTATTCTCTTTGTTTTCTCTTGTATGACAGTGCACAGGCCCTGTAAATCTCTCAATGAAAACAATACAGTGTTTAGACAATTTTAAAGCTTCCCCCACCTTTGTGCCTTTTCACTTGTTCTGTTTGATAATTTGTATCAGTTTTTATGAAAAAATATCTTTTTCCATTATTTTCTGTTTTTCCCTTTTTCTACCTTGTGTCAATTGTTGATTCCCACTTTACAATGATGTTGACATAGTATATCTTCTTTCATACAAACATAAGAAGGCCCACTAGATCAAAGGCCCCTTAGTCCAAAAATTAAGTTAAATTTAAGTTTTCCTAGTATGCTAACATATGTAATCTTAGTCTGGTGGACTTTTGGTCTAGTGGACCTTCAGTCTAATGGAAATATGTTCTAATGGTTCCCCCTCCAAAAAAAAGACATGGCCAAATTTTCATCTATACTTTACTATTTACTGTCGAAGATACAACTTGAAATACAACTAGTAGGCACTCGACTTTGGGCCATACTTGATCCACCACATTATGAGAGGGTTCGAATTCTACTCACCTCTCCTTACTTCGGTAAACTTTGGACTCAATGTCCACACCATCCCACTTAACAGTCTGCACCAGGTTTGATGGCACCCTATCATCATCTGGAATCTGTATTTCCCCTTTCAGCACTGCCTTGATTCCGTAAAACTCAAATCCTCGTTTGCCAAAGGGAATCTTCTTTTCCTTTTTAAAGGTTCGCATATGTGGTATGTGGTCAAGAGAAATAGTTCCAGGAAGAGTATGTACAATGGCAAAGTACAGTGGTATACCATTTCTACCTGAACAGGTCCACAACCATGTTATCTAGGAGAGAGGGTAGCTTCTCCACTTCAATGGAACTCTGAGTAGAGCTTATAAAATTGAAATGGATAGCTAAATCCTTTACTATCATTGGTCATTACAGATTTTAGCTTTCATGCCATACCAAATTTTACATACTTAATATATATATCAATATACTTGCTATTCTAGACAGCTTTCCTATAACAGTTTAAACTATATTAAAGAGATGGCCTACTTCACTAAGTCTAATTTTCCTTGTATTTGCAGACATTACAATCAACATTCTATTATGCACTGCTAAAAAAATACAGTGATAAAAAGATGGTGACCTTCTATAACTCAGATGCATAGCCAGGAGTTGGTCTCTGGGGGTGGGGGTGGGGATGGGTGGGGTGGGGGGTTTGAACACCCAACCAATGATGCCCAAGGCACCACTAGGCCCCAAAGTCCTCCTGTTGGCATGGGGCCTTGGGGCCCACATTTTAGCATTTCTTCATAAATAAAGATTTTAGGAGGAGGGAGTCATATTAGAATATTTTTCCAAGGAACAGGTGATTTTTTGGTTATTTTATCTTCACAAGTAGGTCACGGTGGCAAGGGATCAAATCAAAAAGATTTATCGATCAATGGATCAATCAAAAAGATATATCAATTAAAGGATCAATCAGAAAGAGTTATCAATCAAAGGATCAATCAGAAAGAGTTATCAATCAAAGAATCAATCAAAAAGGTTTATCAGTCAAAGGATATAATCCATCCACTCCCACAGCTTCCTCAGCATGACATCTTTCTTATCCAGAAAAGAAATGTTTGCAGACAACCGATTCTGTTGAGAAATTGATATAGTAGTGTTACTTCTTTTAGTATTAAGCCTCTAATTTAATTTACCTGACATTCAATACTTTCAAATGACATGGCAATCCTTCTTTGCTAACTTTCTATATACATCTTGTGTAAGCCTGTCACCACATAGCTTCTTATGGTCCTATATGTGAATTGACACTGTCAATTGAGGAAAATATATTAGAACAAAAGTAGCAGGCTTGCAGTCAACAATGTGCCAAGGCATGGAACTCTCCCCCTACACCCCCCCCCCCCCCACTTTAAGAAATTTGTACCCCATCTAGAAATTTTTGAGACAAAACTTACTTTTGCCTTCATACATACCAGAGACTAGTTTCAAAGCACTTTACAAATGTTACCCCAGGTAATCAGTAATTTGACATTAAGGCAATTCCTTCCAGCTACAGCAGCTACATACTGTATATAACAACAAGTTACTTCCCAGGTGTCCATTCAACCCCCTGCAGTGGAGAGAGGCATTGAGATAAACCATCTTGGCTAAAGACACTATGCAATTAAGCGGCAGGCATTAAGGCAGCCCTTGGATCACAAGTCCAATATGTAGCCAATAGTCTACCACACTCTCCACCAATACAGGGTAGCACCAGTCAGAGCAGGGACAGGGGACTACTGATTCTCCCTGTCAGGGAGCTTCGCCCCACACTGGACATGTCCTGGTTATCACAACTCCAACATTACCTGTATGCCATATCCTTTAAGTGCCCGCTTCTTCATGATCAGAGAAATATCTTCCTCAATCTCTGGTGTAGATTCCTCCAAGAATTCACAATGCATAAGGTTACGGCTGGATGCTAGACTACATGCCGAATGAGGGCTCAAACTCTATAAGTGGAAAAACAAGGTAATCATTATGGATCAACCAAACATGAAATGAATAAATGTTCAAATCTTTTCAGACTGTCCCAAACAATTTAGCAAAAGCATTTTCACATCATGTTTAGCATACTATAATATGTGTAAATCAAGATAATTTACTAGTAAAGTACATTGAATGAAAGCCAAAAAATACATAAACTCCATTATGTAAGGCTTCTTACAAAGCAAATGTAGCCCCAAGTTGTAAATATATCACTGCCATTCTTGCACTTACAAGATATTATCATTTTAAGACAGAAACCCATCAAGTCAAATACACTTTGTTTGGGGTATCCCAAATTAACCACTGGTGACTGCACCTTGATTCACTATAAACAGCACAGGTTGAAATTATGCCTTTGAATATAATCTACTCTGATTAGTAAATGATTTGTGCAGATCAGTGAAATGTGAGCTGCATACTGTAGCCAGCACTGATCACTGATTGATCAATTACTTGTGCAGATCAGTGGAATGTGAGCTGCATATGGTAGCCAGCATCACTTATCAAAGTACTGATCACTAATTGGTCAATTACTTGTGCAGATCAGTGAAAGGTGAGCTGCTTACTGTAGCTAGCACCACTGATCACTGATCACTGATTGCTCACTGATTTGTGCAGATAAGTGAAGTGTGATCTGCATACTGTAGCTAGCATCACTGATCACAGATCGGTCAATGATTTGTGCAGATCAGTGAAATGTATTATGCATGATACTGTAGTCTGCATCACTGCACAGTAAACAGGAGTAAAGTTATAAATCACACACATTACTGTACTCAGCAGAATGTTGCCTTAGTAATTAAACAAAAGGTCCTTGTACAGGAGGTGCTACAGACAGTGGTTTTGAAAACTGAAGAGGGCAAGAAGTAAGCTTAGTAGGGAGAAATTGAAGTACCAAGGCTGAAAAAAGTGTGCCTTTATGTCTTGCTAAAATGTAACAAAATAAGCAAATAGTGAAAATACTTCTGAGTGACACCTTGCAGGTAAATGGTCCACAGCCTTCATGTACTGTGTGACAATGTTACTGCATAAGGGAGAGTGTTTTGGGAATATCAGTGTTCACTACCCATATGGGCTGACATTTTACATCTTTGTCCTCTACTGGTATCAGTAACATTTATTTAGAGTGCTGGTACCACCTAACAATGCTAGGCATATATCTCATACAGATGTAACATGATATAAGTCACAATATTTTTACCTCAAGTAAATTGATTGACTCTTTCTGGTCATGCATAGCAGACTATTGTTTCGAGTAGCATACACTCATTTCTAAACCATCCATATTAAACCTTTTTTAAGTCCCAACAACCAAAGCAGATGATGGGCAAATACCATGCTATAGCCCTGAAGGAGTTCTGTTCCCCAGAAAAGCTATGTCCCTTGAAGGGCCACCAACTGCAATGTGACCAACCTTTGGCCAGTACCAGACCAAACTGAAAATTGAAATATTAGATATTGGTTATATCTTTTAGTGAGTACACACTCATACTCACATTTTTTCACAGTTACCTGTACTCATCCTTGTGAGAATGGATTTGTACTTGTACTCACAGATTCTGGAAGCTATGTATTGGGGCCCATGCACAATCTCGTATTCGGACTTATGAAAAAGACGTGCACTCATACTCGTACTCACAAACACACACACTTCACTTGTACTCGTACTAATGACATTGTGCTCACACTACAAGTCTGGTTATTGTTTCAATCAATGCAACAATGATTAAAGATGTAGTATCCTGAGGAACCTGATGGCACGGACAAAATAACTGTTTTGCAAGTTACATCATTTATGAATGCACTCAGAAGATGGAAAATGACTAAAAGGATTCAAACAAGTAAACATATAAACTCAAGATGGTCCCGGAGCTTTTCCCATTTGAGCTGCTCTGCCTCAAAAATTGGCTAATCCTTATCACCATGCTAGCATGCTGGTGCCAAGGAACAGCCATACTAGAGTGCAAGTTACAAGCCATATTAAACCTTGCAGGATGTGCAACCTATTGCTACACCCAAACAATAAACAGAAGAACAGATCACACATCACAGTGCTTTTTTAAAAAGGGGCACTATTGAAAGAAATGTTTATACTTTTCTTAATAGTGGTAAAAACGTCACATCACAAAAGACATTAAATGTGTGCTAGTGCATTTTGAACCATACAAAGAGATATCAACGACCACAATGCTGTAAATTTAATCGTTTGGAGGCAAAATTTTCATGTGCGTCTAAGTATTACAGGGAAACATTGCATTTGTGTACACAAAGTTTCATACCCCTGAAGTTGAAACCATAATTCACAGATATAGAATGAAAGGGCATTAGAAATAAGGTAGCTGGGCACCTTTATGTTCAAGAAATAAGGCTCTTAAAGAAAGAAATCACTGATTGATGGGTTTACCCAAACTTTCAAAAATTCAAATGATACAGCTAGTATTCATAACTTGTGTAATGTGCAGTAGTTTTGGGAAAAAAGATATCGTCAGAGTTTACTGGTAAAACTGGAGGGTCTACTTATGATAAAGCTATTTTCATCTTTATCATTTTGGTTCAATTTTAACTTAAAGGCCCTATATAATCTCAACCCAAACAGTAAAAATTCTCCCTTGAAAGGTTACTTTTAGCCCCTCCTCCAGTTTAAACAAAACACCTGTCTGGTACACCACTACAGAGCCACAGTAGCCTGCACTGAGTTTCAAACCCCCAAGCCATATTGACATGCAACTGTGTGAGATTAATTGGGAACACAACTTACTGTACAAGTCATCAATGACCAACTAGAGTAGGACAAACAATAGTTTGAATGAATGTCAATTAAAGTGCAGCCACCAATTGGATATGGATAGGGTTCTTCTTAAATATGTTTGGGGGACATAATAGCCCGTTTAATATTTCCATTCAAACATATCAAGATGGTATGGTTAATACTGTTTGTCATGATACATGCAGAGGGGTACATAGATACCTCAAAAATTAATGCACAAAAAGAAACTAAACAAATGCTGCTAATTAAAACTCACCACAGATATAATGTCATGTATAGTAAAGTCTCGCAAAACTCCAGTTGGAGAAACAACCACCATTTTGTTTTCCTTATTAGGGTGCATAGCAAAATTGCTCACAGTTTGGCTTAGAAGTGCTGTTTAAAAATACAGAGAAAGTTACAATGACAGAAATATGATCTACAACAGAAAAACTTCACTATAGACCTATTTCATGTGAAGTAATGCTTTGTTTATGTAACCACGTTGGCGGTACACCAGACAGCTTTTATGCATTTTGCTAGATACACCTTCGTACAGTGTGAAGTAGTGTACATGCATCGTATGTTGCATGCACATGTATACCAGTGGCACCAGCATGTGACTCCAATTGGTTGGTCACTTCTCCTATGCATGTACATCTGTGCTTCCCCTTCACCCCCAACATGGCATCTTTTTTTCGTTCTCTTAAGAAATGTAGGGAGTTGAAAAATGTCTATATGTACTGCTGACAAAAGCCTAGTAAAACCTTAAAGAGAAAATGCAGTCACACCAATCTGGATTAGTGTACCCAGGTATCTTATTTCATGAATGGCTCTTGACAATCATATGAATATATTTTTCTCACTTAATTGTGAAATTCAAGCAGAGTTATTCCTTGTTTACCTTGAATATGCAACATTTACGTTCTGAGATATAATGAAAGATACTGAAAGGAAAATAAGAGGATATTTTTGAGATTTAGCTGTTGTTTCAAAGAAAGTTTTGGACGACTGCTTATACCCTTTAATGTATTTGATTTCATACCCACACTGTTCTATTTAAACAAACTCTTAAATCTAATTGCATTTCAATGTTACACCTTCTTATTGTGAGATCTGTGCTTGTAAACAACATTTAGTACTTACGATGTATTAATCGTTCTGTATATTCAACCTCATTTACTAAAAAAAGAAAACAAAAGACAATAAATTTGATTTGCATGCAACAGCTTTAGCAAGTCAATGATGTATTGTAATGAAAAAACAAATTCCTTCACATATACTATCAACCAGAAAGCCCAAAGGCTTAGTGATTCCTTGCCGAATGAGGATGCTTTGTTGCACTGAGGTTTATCCCTCAAATTAATCTTTCTTGACTACATCATTTTATGTTTTAACAATTTGACCTCTGCTGACCTCACATGACCTTTGAACCCCACCAAATATAACAAAAAAAAAAATCTGAAGTGTCTTGAAAGGGATTCAACTCCAATGGATCTTGGATCTTGAAAATTCTTGGAAAATTTTGCTTTTTGACCTCTGGTGACCCTAGATGACGATCTTAGGAATACTTGGGATATTTTGCTGTTTGACCTCTGGTGACTCCTGATGACTATCTTGGGAATTCTTGGGAAATTTCACTTTTTGACCTCTGGTGACCCCATATCATGATCTTGGGATATTTTGGTTTTTGACCTCTGGTGACCCCATACAACAACCTTGGGAATTCTTGGGAAATTTTGCTTTTGCTTTTTGGCCTCTGATAACTCCAGATGATGATCTTGGGAATTCTTGGGAAATGTTGATTTTTGACCCCAGTGATGCCAGATTGCAATCTTGGGAATTCTTGGGATATTTTGCTTTTTGACCTCTGGTGACCCCATATAACAATCTTGGGAATTTTTGGGAAATGTTGCTTTTGACCCCAGTGATGCTAAATTACAATCTTGGGAAATCTTGGGAAATTTTGCTTTTTGGCATTTGGTAACCCAAGATGACCTTTGACCTCCACCAAAAACAATTGGGTTCTTCCTTACATCATGACAAATCTATATACCAAATATGAAAAGTGTCGGTCATTCCTATCTTGAGATATCATGATTATGAGCTTTTCAGCTTTTTACCTCCAGTGATCTCAAATGACCTTTGACCTTCAACAAAAACAACAGGGCTTCTTCCTGTCAACATGACAAATCTATGTACCAAATAAGAAAAGTGTCGGTCATTGCTATCTGGAGATATCGTGTTTACAAGCCATTTACAAGGTTTTTGCAGTTTGACCTCTGGTGACCTCAGATGACCTTTGACCTCTACCAAAAACAATAGGATTCTTCCTCTCAACATGACAAATCTATATAGGCTATTCCCATCTTGACATATGGCGATTTCAAGGTTTTTGGTCTTTGACCTCTAGTGACCTCAAATGACCTTTGACCTCCACCAAAAACAATAGGATTCTTTCTCTCAACATAACAAGTCTATATACCAAATATGAAAAGTGTCTGTCATTCCTATCTTGAGATATCGTGATTAACAAGCTTTACGGCTTTTTAACTCCGGTGACCCCAAGTGACCTTTCACCTTCACCAAAAACAACAGGGCTCTTCCTCTCAACATGACAAATCTACATACCACATATGAAAAGTGTCGGTCATCCCTATCTCGAGATATCGCGATTACAAGGTTTTTTGGTTTTTGACCTCTGGTGACCTCAGATGACCTTTGATCTCTACCAAAAATAATCGGGTTCTTCCTCTCAACACGACAAATCCATACAGGCCACTCCTATCTTGAAATATCGTGATTTCAAGGTTTTCGGTCTTTCACCTTTGGTGACCTCAAATGACCTTTGAACTCCACCAAAAACAATAGGATTCTCTCTCTCAAAATGACAAACCTATATATCAAATATGAAAAGTGTCTGTCATTCCTACCTTGAGATATCGCGATTACGAGCTTTTCGGCTTTCTACCTCCGGTGACCTCAAATGACCTTTGACCTTCACCAAAAACAATAGGGTTCTTCCTCTCAACATGACAAATCTATATACCAAATATGAAAAGTGTCGGTCATCGCTAACTCAAGATAGCGCGATTACAAGCCATTTACGAGGTTTTCGCAGTTTAACCTATGGTGACCTCAGATGACCTTTGACCTCTACCAAAAACAATAGAGTTCTTCCTCTCAACATGACAAATCTATATACCACATATGAAAAGTGTCGGTCATCCCTATCTCAAGATAACGCGATTACAAGGTTTTCGGTTTTTGACCTCTGGTGACCTCCGATGACCTTCGACCTCCTCCAAAAACAATAGGGTTCTTCCTCTCAACATGACAAATCTATATACCAAATATGAAAAGTGTCGGTCAATCCTATCTTGAGATATCGCGATTACAAGCAGTGTCACAAACACACATACACACACACAAGTCGATTTTGCATACAATCCGAGGACCTCATTGTTATTTCCTTTGTGTTTACTTCCTTAACCCTAACCTTGACAATAGACTCTCTATTGTTCAAACTTTCGAGGACTTGACAAATCTATTGAATTTCCTTCAGAGGACCTCAAATCCATTGTTCAGGTCCTCGGTCTGATAGGAAGACAAGTTCACACATACACACACACACACACACACATACTGGTATTCATCACAAACCGAGGACCTGCGCATGTTTTCATGTATGCATATTCACCTGCGGACCAGCACATACAACTATGAGATTGATGAATGAACACATGCATTGTATTACTACCCTCTAGAGGGCCCTATACACACCAATTGGGAAGCCACATATATCTCCTAAGTCCACTATATTGGCAATACAATATAAGTCCACCAGTTGTATCCTACACACCTGAGGACCTCTGAAATTTTCACACACCTGTTTCAAATTCATAGCCAGTAGAGGACTCTGCCCTTACCTATACCTAGATAATGGAAAACGTGTGTAGAATGCAATGGAACTAAATTTACTCGAGGACCTGGGTTTAGGTCCTCAGGTGGAAAAAATGTCCTCAGGTGGTAGGTGTGTATTCTGGTCAAGGTCCTCCGCTGGATATCAATACAAGTGCACGCATACACACACACACACATACACACACACACACGACATCACCATCGCATAGATTCCTTGCCTGCCTACGGCAAGGAATCAAAAACAGGAATAGTACAAGAATTTAATGAAGTGGCACCTCTAGACATCTCGTATCAACAAAACTAAGGGATTTGGAAACTTCTGCCATTGTGCGTGATGCTCTGCATAAGAAATGGAGTAAGGGAAAACAAGCCAGTGAGCCACAACTGGCAAAAAGGCCGTGGCTGGCTCGACTTGAACCAGTTGGTTGGAAACTGGGCCGTTAAACCTCATCTAACTAACTAACCTTCACACTGCAGGTCTGAGTGTTCTCAGTACTGTAACAATTCTATAGGACATTGCCAAAGCCTTCCAAACTTAAATTAATTTTAGCACTTTAAAGAGAAACTAAATATGAGCATTCTGGTAAACTTTGCACTCAGTTCCTGTGTGCGGTTCTTGAGATTTTAGCAGATGAAGTGATCACTCTTTCAAACTAAAGTGATTTTGAAGCAAGTTGGTGTGTCATCATAGCATCACAATAATCAACATCATTATTTATTCAATAAATTTTACACTTGCTTTCTTTCCATAATCTCATGCTTTCATAAAGTGAATGTGTGAGGGTTATGGAAGCTTGACAAACTTCACATTCCCTTTGAGTAAACTCATGTCCCTACCTAGTTCAAGATCAAAACAATACACAAAAATGCCAAAAAAAGCCGAAGAAAACACAGAATTGCTCAATAGTTTAAGGAGATGACATCACTCCTACTTCAATGCCTCAAATTCGCTTTATGTAAGATATGCAGCATCTGTTGAATATCCCAAGAACCACACATGGGAACTTAATGAAAATTTCATTATGATATCTACATATATTTCCTCTTTCAAATATCAAAACTAATGCTTTCTTAAACCTTTTCTTTACTACGATTCACTATTCCCTCACTGCTGGTCAAGCAGCTTTCCTTCCCCTGGCTGAGCTGCTTCTTGACCCAAGCCCACCCCTTACTAACCACCCACAGTTTTCTAATAAGTTACTCTGAAATAACCCCCAGGTATATTAAGAGAAATACATATTTTCTGACACAAAAATATGAGAATAATCAGATCTACATCCCATTTTTTTACACTCTTCCAATCACATTTCTAGTGCTGCACTGGTGTAGCATCTGTTGGAAAATATAATTTTAATACAAAATTTCAAGACAAAGGTGGCACAAAAGTTAACAAACATATTGTACTGAGGTTAATAACTTCCCCTTTGTCTTCAATTATGAGTATAAACTCCCCTGTTATTCTTACAGTTATTACTTACATACATGCTCTAGTTTGTACATTTTCACAGCTGAACTTTCCTTTGGGAGTGACATCAATATACCCTTTCTGTTGGGATTCCATTCTAGCTTGCTGACTGGCCTAACTTCTTTCAGAGATAACACCTGTTATGAAATCAAATTGACTTGAAAAGCATATGATTTCATATCCATCGAAAGAGTGTTTAGCAAATATTGAATGCCTGCATGATACTACTCACTCCACGAGTTAAAATGAAGAGAGGAAATTGAAATATTAAGATACAACACCACATTCCTCTCACATTTCTGTCCTGACCTCAGTGACCTCTCATGACATTCCTGACTTGACCTCAGCACCTTTCACGATATTCCTCTCTTGATCTAAGGAATATCTCTGGAATTCTCTTTTGATGTCAGTGACCTTTTTAACATTCCTCTTTTGACCTTAAGGATCCTTTAAATCTCACTTGACCTCAATGATCCAATTAACCACCACAGAACTCGTGCACAAAATTGGGAACTCCCTTCTAACAAAGCAATATTCCAAAGACATGGGGTGGGGGGGGTTGGATGGTACAAGGGGAAAGTCTGAATGGGCTACTGAAAGACAAAGCCCATAAAAACTCCAGTTTAAGGGGTATGTGAGGATTCTTGCCTGTGAAAGTTTGAGATTTTACCAGGAAAGTATTCTTTAGGAAGCAACTTTGATCCAAAAACCTGTACTTTAATTTTAAAACTGAGATCAGGAGAGGTACAGAAATTCACCCCTTGCTTTTGTGCAAGGGTAACAATAATAAAATATCTTTTATCCCTTTGCAGAAATGCAACTATTCAATAGAATGGTCCATAAATAGAACATTACAAAATGCTTCCAGGTAAGATATACTAGATATAAACATAAACATCTTAACACTGAGATTGTTACCACACACTCCCAAACATGCACTTTTGCCACTGGGTTTATTTTTTTTTTTTTGTTTTTTTTCAAAAAATATAATACTCCATTGATAACTTCCTTATAACTTTCCTTATAGTTATTTTCAAACTGCATTCACATAATTCTAGAAATTGTATCAAAAACATTTGGGGCTTTAGTTTGTACCGCCATATATTACAAAAGTAAATGAATTCTACTCCTGGCCGATGACTTTTGCAATGTTCTATTTTATAAAACAGAATGTATGAATTCAAGCTTACTTCGATATCCAGTTACATTTTTAAAAATCATGCTATGTTCTTAGTCACTACCTCCCCCTTATCACCTAGGATGACTGATTTCATATAAGAAGCACAACAATTTGGTTATTAGAGACTACAAAACTTTAAGGAAGGGTTTAGGCAAAAAGTTTCTTTTAATATATGAAAGAGAATCTAAATCTAAGCAGACTGGTGAAATTTCCATACAGTTCCAACATGTAGTTCTCAAGATTGCAGCAAATGCAGATACTACATTTGTGCCCCACAGTGAGCTTGAAGCAAGCAGGGGTTATATCATCTCCTCACGATGGTGAGCAATGCTTTGTTTTCTTTGTTTTTCTGTCTGTTGTTTGACCTTGAAGTTGATACAGATATGAGCTTCCCATTCTCATGCCACTCATGAATTCCCATTACAACATGAGATTATGGAGAACACTGGTTGTAAAGTTGAAAAAACAAGAGAGAACATACAAATGTGAGGTTATGATATCACAAGTGCTTGCTTCAAGTTCACTTAGCGTTGAAAATGTGATAACTTCATCGGCTGATTTCCACACATTGGATTTCAATGCAAACTTCACCAAAATACTTAGATTAAGTACCCCTCTAACTTAATATCAAAACTTGACTCAAGCCTAACCCTTCTTTTCAAAGAGTTCTGCCATGCCTAACTTAACAATTGATAACTAATTACTGCAATTGCTCTTAAAATAAAAATGGAGTATTTCATACTGGTTTATCAAAGTTCCTGAGATCCCAGATGTATATCTGGTCTTCAAAATATGATGCTAGATGGTGTTCAAATAGTGGATCTGGTACCAAGCCATAGACACCCTTTGTAGAAGTTACACTTTTGGGGCTCAGAGCATCTGTGAAAATTCAAAATTAAGAAAAACACAAAATACATTAATCCTAGTCTTTGCAATTCACAAAACTGTGTGTATGCAGGAAGTCTCTTAAATAAGAAAACTCTGGAAAAACTTGTGGAAAATGTAAGTTTTTAAAAAATGCAATTTGGGGGCTTATCAGAGTGCAGGCAGCAAGAAATACGACATCTCTCACAATGCGGCGATTGAAAAGAGATTATCTGAATAACAACAGGCTTAAACAAAACCTGACATACTCCAGAAGGCACATTTCACTGCAATGGCAACAAACAGAAGGATAGCTTTATAAACTTTATGAAGTTTGTAGAAGACAGAACCATAACCATTTCATTCATAGAGTGATGCAGATGTCCAGTTTGTAATTATTATTATTGATTTAATTGTTTGTAAGACTTAATTTCTTAAAGATGTCCTGATTTCAAACTTTTCTCTGTAAAAGAGGCAAGAAAACTTACCTCTAATGTCAAATTTTTTCAGAGACTTTCCAGCGAATCCAGCGACTAAACATGTAGGTGATTGTAACAGCCAGGTCACAGAATTGACTACATCCGCTTGAGTTCCTTTTATGGAAAATGAAGGAAAACTGTGATTATTCACTTATTTCATAATTTTGTTAACATTCTTCAGTTTTGAAAACTGTGTAGGATCAACTTTAAGGTAGGGATGCAACTCTGTTGTCGCAAGTTTCAATTGATCTGTATGTTAGCTTTATTACTGGAGTGGAAATTACAAGAACTTTAAGAATAAGCTCCACTCCCATTCTACATTACCATGTCTAGTGGCCTGACTACATCAGCTCAAATTCTTGTGAAAGATATGAAGGAAATGATGTAGTAATTTATCAGTTTTAAAGATTTTGCTACCATGTTCCAACTTACAAAATAGTTGTGGGAGAAGGGGATTAGGATAAAAGATGAGGTTTAAATGCTAGAATATTTAATTCACCTGCAATTTTGCTATTTCACTAAAATCAAACATTTGAATATGAGTATTGGCAAGCAATTCTCTCTGCAGTATGGTAGAAGAGACATGCAGGTTTTCATCTATTTATTATTTGTTGGGGATAAGCCTGCTGAGGCAGCTAGTATCCCTTTCACAAGATGAGTCTCTACTCCTTCCCCACCCCACCCCACTCCCTGCCCCACCCCAAAACCACAGAAATTTAAGAGCTCAAAGCTTTACCAGAGAAAGGTCCATTTTGCATGTAAGCCACCTTATATTATACAAAAATGGCCATTTAACTGAAGACCTAAAAAGACCAAAAGAGCCAGTTTTGCTAGTATAATAACTCCATTAAAACCTGTATAGTGACATAGATGTAAATTACAAAACATAATTTTTGCACATACTATTTGACAGTAGTGAAAATTCCCTGCGGTGGGAGTCGCGATTCCATGGAATGTTTCAAATCCCCTACAGGAGTCTCAACTCTGAGGAAGAGTCAGACAACCTGCCCAAGCCTACTGGTTACATCTGTTTTAATAATTGACCATGTGTGGATTAACCCTCTAGAACTAATTCTGTCAGAAAGGGGAATGGACTTCTACTGCACCAATGATTAGGTAATGTTCATGTTATGTTTATTAGTGTTTTGATGCACTTTAGTAAAACAACTATTGAACCAAATTTGATCATTACACAATCAGTGTATGTTAATTACAAAACAGCAACAATTTAAGTGGAATAATAACAATTTAAAGCCAGGTTGCCTTCAGCCAAAACCTCTCATACCCCTGTTTAAATTAAGACATTATATTATCTAAAATATCCCTCTATCCAAGTCTGTCATGTGTTAAAGAAAGGGTTTAAGCAAAAATTTTCATATGTGAAAACAAACTAAATCTATGCAATTTGGTGAAACTGCCATTCAAATCAGACATGTACTGTAGAACTCAAGATGTCAGCAAATGAAGTAACTAAATTTGTGACCCAAAGTGAGCTTGAGGCAAACAGGGGTTATACCACTTCCTAACATTGATGAGAAATGCTTTGTTTCCTTTGATTTTCAGTCTGTTATGCTGACCTTGAAGTTACTAGGAAAAGGACCTCCTAGTGGGGAATGTGAAGTCTGTAAAATTCCCATTCCTCTCATGCAATCACATTCTAATTGCATGGGATTTTGGAGGAGAAATTTGGTTGTAAACTTTAAAGAAAAACAAAAGACTGCTCCTTAATGTGAGGCTATGGCATCGTAAATGCTTGCTTTAAGTTCACTTTGTGCTGAAAATGTGACAACTTTACCTGCTAATATCTTAAGACCCACATATCGGATTTCAATGCAAATTTTACAAGAATGCTTAGAATAAGTACCCATCTAACATACCAAAACTTGATTTGAGCTTAGACCCTTCTTTTAACTACTGTCAACATACCAAATTCTGCTACTAGAGGTCTTGGTCTGTCCACCCCTGATGTCATGGGGGCTCTGTTCACTTTGTGTGATACTGTTATGCAAAAAAAGGAGTAGACTTGACAGTTATAAGTTTCATACATCATTTTTTTTTTTGTTTGGATCCCATTTGACGAAATTAGTAAACAAAAAGATACAATGTAGAGAGTTTTTTCACAAATACCACTTTATCATGAGGCCTGTTTTTTACAGCCATGTCAGCAGCAGTCTCTACATGTACCCAACTCATGCAAAATGAGTCCTGACTAAACATACTGCTGGCTTATGCTTTCTAACTAGCATCAAGCCTTACATCAGGCAGGCTTAGACTATGCATTGGTCTGAAACACATTTGGGGCCCTAGAATTCTAGATCTTGGAGAAACCACATGCCAATTTTTTCCATTGATTTGGAGCATTTTTTTAAATCATTGAAAGTGAAAATTGTACATGAAATTTGGCATGACGACAATGTTCTGTCAAGATTCCAGGAGAACCGTAGTTTTACAGTTTACAACATTTACATACAATGAGCTCATGGACTTTTGCCTTGGGCACCAATCAAAGAAAATGCTCACTCACTAAATAAACTGTTTACAAATGTCAGTTTAAGATTAAATGAGTTGATGCAAATGACCAGATGCTTTGTATGTAAATCAGAAGTTGTCTGGAACTATACTATACCAGGTGCAAAATCTTACAGACCATCGCATGGGGAAAAATTGCCTGATGCATTTTAAGCCTTGACTATCCCATATGTTTTAAAAACAGCCAATCACCTGATAACAACATGAAAACATGCAGCTACAATTGAGGGAGTGTTAAATTTACTTTTAAGGAAAGTTATATCATTTCAAAGAGGCCATGTGGCAGGTTACTTTAAGAAGTACAAGAGTATGGGGAAAGGCAATGTATGCTATTTACCAGAGTTTTGAACATCATAAACAGCCAAGCACTGGTCAGGTCGGTGTCTTTCATAACTAACAGCAATCTGTAAAGAGAGCAAGATGAGGTACATATTATGCACTTAATACCAGGGTTCATTATATATTATCATGCAGATTTTGTTACTATAGCAACCTGAATAAAGCTCTTTACTAAAGATAACTTTTAAGATACAGGAAGTAATTTGAATGGCAGCTACTGTACAAACCATCATCATAGACCTACAGTAGTTAGGATAACTAGATCACATCAATGCAAAAAAGATGAGTTAAATTTGAAGCCTTCATGGCAGGTCACCTGGTGATTTCCACTATACTGTAACACTCCAGTTTTCACCCCAAAACACACCAAACTGTTAAATGTATTGAGAGGATTATATTATGAAAGCCTTAGTTAATCTCCAGAACTAAAGCTCTAATCATCCACTTAATATATGGAATGTCCTTCAAGAACTCTTGTTTCAAACTTAAAATACTAAGAAAGAAGAAACACAAACGTCTGGACAAAAAACTAGTGCGATAGTACAACCATCTTGTGGTTTGTTTACTGCAGGCACTGGTAGACACCTTGCTCAATTAAAGGGTAATTATCTCCTTGACAAATGTGACCATGAACACACAGGTTGCAATGCAAAGTGAATGCACAATCAAGACTTACAGGGAATACTTGCTACTGCAACTCTACTGGACAACAATTTAGTAAGTGGAAAAAGGCACATGACCCTCTGCTTCAGTGGCAATTTCACATTATGGCATAAGCAGCTGCACTTACAGTGAAGTAATTTCTCCATACATGGCACTCTTGATCTAAACAATGACTTCTACAAGAACTACCTGTCTGCCTTCATGTTTGTACTAGAAAATAGAATTTAAGGGTGATTTTTAATCTCCTAACAACATTTTGCTGGTTATACCAAATTTGCAGACAATTTCTTTCATTCAGGGTTTGGACTCTCCATTTAAACTGGTTTCTGCCATGTACATATGGTATGTGTGGATAACTCCAACATTTGACTACTTTCTTTGCTGTACTATAGTAGAATATACAGATATCTTGCCATAGCATACTTCAAAGTGGGTGTGCATTCAGTTACAGCCTTGCAGTCCTACAGCTCATTGCTCCTTCAGGCAATTGTGATTTGCATGTTAGTACTGTTTATACTGTAGGAATACAGTACTAAGCTGTAAGACCAATGAGCTACTGTACCAATGGTATTTTTACAGCAGGACCAATGGGCTGCAGGGCTGCTGAGCTAATTGGGTTATCATTTTCACTGTTTACTGCTGGACCAATGGGCTGTAGGTCTAAAGGGCAGCTCCCTACACTCAAATTCCAAAAATTCTATCCTGGTTTTAATTGAGACTAGTGTACTAACTGATGGATTAGTCAGGAAGTATCGCTTGGTCCCATTGGTATCAATATGAGTTTTTGTATTCAACAAATGATTCAGTGGTTTGTTTCCCCCCATCCTGCTATGTTTTAACTTATAAATCACCCTACAAATTGATGGGTACAGTACCAACTCGAAAGTACTCCCTTTACTGCAGTAATCCTTACAAAGTCATAACAGTCATTCAAAATCTATGAATAAACATCTTTCATAATGAATAAACATCTGCCAGGATGTATAAATATGTATTAACAAAATATGAATATACAGTATGAAAGCAACATGGTCCTCTACAAAGGCAATGGAAGTATTTCACAAATTATCTCACCAGTCGATGTTCTGTTGGATTCCACGTCAACGCTGTGCATACCCTGGGGTGTTTGGGACTAATCTCACAGCCCACAAGTCCAGTTTTATCCAAAGTTGGGTCTGAATTAAAAGCTGTGAGGACAACTTTGCCAGTGGTTAAGCCAAGTGCAAGAGCATTCTCAGAGTTTGGATTTGGACAAACAGCAAAGCACTTGAGAGGAAAAGAACAACAAAATAAGAAAAATGTTGTAAGCAAATCTGCAAATGTGATTTGTATGGGAGGTTTAAAGTCAAGTTTACTCTTTAATGCATTCTCGTTTTTAACTGTTCATGTCCATGAATTTTAGCCCGGAATAAAATACCTTACAGTACTGTGCCAAAGTAACAAATATAGAAAATCTCTCCTTGGCTTAGTAGTCTGTCATGCTCAATTCGGCGTCCCTTCTGGGGACATAAATTCCAGTTGTGAGTACAATATTTTGTTTAGTTTTCAGCTTCTCTCGGAGGACTTTACAAAGAGGAACAAATACAGGAAACCTCACCTTAACACCTTGCAAGTCTGCTCGACTTCTTAAATAGAGTTCTGCTTTGGATGCCTGCTTGTACTGCCACCCATCATTTTTACTTGATGAGTCAGTCTTGCCTGTCAGGCGATGCAAATTGATTTCTAGTTTGTCCGATGAAAAGGTAACAAAAGTATCTGGATCTGACACACTCCACTGGAGGTCCCACTTGCTCATCTTGATGATTTACAGTTACTTCCAGCTTCAACAAATCTAAAAAGCAAAGAAAAATTAAGAGTAGACAACAATGTAAAGATACTAGGAAAACACTAAGACATTAAAGACATGGCAAATGCTTTAATTCCTTAAAGGGGCAATAATCTTATCTCAGAGAAATAAAATTCTCCCAACTAAATTTTAAAACTTCCAGCCCTTCCCCAATTTGAAAAAAAAATCTATGGTCTGTACTCTGTACCTCCTTAAAAAGCTGCAATAGACTGGACTGAGATAAATTTCTCAAGGCTATTTCTGTCAAGTACACTAGCCTACTGAGTGTGATTTCAATGCTAGTTTAATCTGACCTGTAAATGCAATGGACTACACAAAGTCACATTTCATTGTCCTCCACAGGTCAATTACTAACCAATCAATAAGAAGCTATGTATTTGTTGACTTTATATCAATCAAAGTGCAGTCCGCAATTGTGAATATAGCCCTCAGAGTGGACATACTTTTTTCATTCAGAATATTGCTATGACAAATTCATCTGAGGGGTGGGGGCAGCTCAAGGGGGGCAGGGGAGTGCCACAGAGCCACTACTCATGCTTTTGTGAACAGAGATACCCAGGGGTTCCTTAACATGTTTGGGTTAATGCAACAGCCCCTCTAACTATAAACAAAGTGCACTTCACCCAAAAATTTTCTCAAAATGCTGATTTGCTGCCAATCCACTTGCCTGCATAAACATATACTTGTCCATGTTAAGTCTGCCTAACAGCCCTTTAACTTGTTTGTGAGACTTCCTGAGGTACTTGCCTGACATGCTACTATATTGAGCAGAGCACTTAACCAAGTGATTGTTTGCTTGCCCAGACTGCTGGGGTTTGTTGTGCCCTGCCTGTTTAGGAGATGCTCTGTCAGACCCATGAAGGAAAAATCATGCACTCTGTCAAGAATGTATCTTCAGTACTACAACTTCCTTGCAACAACAGTCCACCTGGTGACAAGCGTTAACCCCTTCCCTACCAGTATCTCTACCCATTTCAAATTTCTTTACAGCAGAAACTTTTGTCTCACAGCAGAAACTTTTGACTCACCTACTGTATCACTCCAAATAATACCATGTTAAATTGAAAAGGGTTATTACGTCATGAATCTCTCATGCTTTGCTACCACAGATTTACTGACTTGGCTCTCCAATGAGTTTTAAGTCTAGTTGCTTTTCCTCAAGACAGGCTTTCAAGTGGGCCGGGGTGAAAAAGTAGGCTGAAGTAGAATACTCCAAATAGTTTCAGTAAAAGAAGGAAACAGAACAATTTTGTAAAAGAAGGACAATAAGTAGGACTTTTGAAGGTATCCATTCACTGATACTTACAGGGCAGGAATGCTGAAAGCATCATAATGACTCTTGAAGACAATTTTAAAATGCCATTTTATGCATTTGTTTTTCATCCAAAAGTAAGGTTACAGTAGTATGATGATTGAGGACTTTCAAGAAAATATTAAGAAATGTAGCAGAAAGGTTCAAAAAGTTGGAGAAAGTAGGACAAGTAGGAACCACTTGAAAGCCTGTCAATGGCACATAGGAAACTTAGCTTAAACTTCCAATTTTATCCATTTTCCACATTTAAATGGTATGGGTCACATGTTTGAAGGAGGAAGGTTACATCCACTATGTCTCCTCCTCTTTACAAGAAGAAAAGGTCAAAATAAATGGTGATGCATGTCTGAAGTTAAAATCATAAAGGTTAATTCTGCTTCATAAATTGTGAGTTTTGGGACGTTCCGTGGTATAATATTTGCGACATACATGTTTAAAACTCAAGTTCCATTATGTATCAATTATTTTGCATTTTTGTGTAACCAAGGTATCCTGCTACTGTACCAAGATCTGAAAATATTTTTTTGAATCAGGTCACACACTTTTAATAATTAGCATAATTACACAGAAAAGCATAAAAAATGCATTAGTCATGGGACAAAATATATTGTGGAATATTTTTTAAATTTCCAGTAAAAATGAGTAAATTTCATACAGGGACATAAAGTACCCCCAAAACTCAATGCAAGGTCAAAGCAGAAAATTATTTCCTTGATCAGTTATTAATTAACACCTTGTCTAATTAGCCGTTTGTCCCATGACTAACATTTTTCATGGAAAAGTTTATATATCTCAAAATTTGGAGTAGATACTTTGGAAAGGTTAGAAATCCTCTTCATTTAGATAGTAACCAACACACATGTGTGGTTTAAACAAAAGTGTGCAAAGGGATATTTATTAATATTACAAACAAAAATTGCTAGTCACAGGACAATTTGTTAGTCATGGGACAAGTCCCATATATATTGTACAGTAAGACTGACCATGCATGGTCTGCTATAGTACTATGAGTTTTACTTTATTGCAAACATGAGATATTTGTGGTATAAGATCAAGTGTCTTTAAAGTTAGTTTCTCTGAAGTGAGTATTAGGATAATAATAATTCCTCCAATAGATTATACTTCTTAACACTGTCTAACAATACTGTAGGTAATTGAATAAAAGGGTTTATCTGATTTTTTGTGTCGTATGTGTAATTCAGTGTAAAGTTTTTGTGAATAGTTTACTATTCACTCTTTTGATAGGTCTTCCTGGTGTCTTTTAAGAAAGATTTTATTTGATAATGGGCTAAACACTATTGAAATTGATTGAAGTTAGATTGAACAGCTTCTTAAAAGTGACCATCATGGCCTGTTGAAACAAGCCTTCTTTCTCAAGAAGAGACCTTCTTTCTCCTACACTGCCATAGCTTTCATAGTTTGTGCCAAGGCAGACTTTTGCTTTGCCACCAATTTAAGGAATACCATTTGGGGTAGATGGAAACTATGTGAAAAGGATGTCCCACCCCTTTTGAGGAATTTTATCTAAGGTTTTGGATACAAAAAGGTGCTATGTACCTGTACAGAATCTTTGTTTACTGTATGTGCAGCATGAACTAATTATGTTTCATAGAAGATTCTCACACAATTATGTATAAAACTGGCTTTTTCTAAGGGGTGGGAACAACAGGGCACTTTGGAAAAAATTTGTTTAATTTTAAACTATGCATGGGGGCTTGGATGCAAAATTGTGAGTACTGTACTGCCTGTGGCAACTGCTAAAATAAACACTATGTTTTATGCAAGGTCTAAGAGAAGGGGCATTTTTTCTGAGGGGCAGTGGATGAAACCCCTTCCCTTTGAGAAATTTTTCTATGTTAAGTGGTTAAGATGCAAAGCAGTGCTCTTGGACAGAGCTTTGAACTGAATAAGTTTTTCCCCTTTTCTGAGAGAGAAGTGGTGGGGTGAGATGGGGACACACCCCTTTCCCCCTCCCAGGCTGCTAGTACAGAACTGGTTCTACAACCAACTAGTTTATATGAATGGAGTTTTGTATTCAAGTATGTACTATGTGAATAAGGTGTACTGTAGAACCAATGGGTTGTACAGTATTTTAAGGCTGAATTTTGACCATCCCTCAAAGTCCCATTTTTCCCCCTGTTAAGGCCTTCGTTTTAGTGAAAAACATCACCAACATGAAATCTTAATTTAATCTATAACTGTAAGGGTAATAAGAGGAAAAAAGGATTGAGAAACATTTCATTCTGCAATATTTTTATACTTGTAAGCATGTGCGACAAAACTGTCCCATGACTAACGTTTTATTTGTCCCATGACTATCAATCTATTGTTTTAAATTGCAGAAAATGGGGATGATTTTTTTCAAAAAGGTTACAATAAAACAATAGTCCAACTTGTCCTTCTTAACAACAGAAACAAAAAAATAGCAACATCCCCTTAATGGCGCAGAGTTTGGGACTAAGTAACTGTACCCAGAAACCTATGTTGCAGGCTGTCCCATGACTAACAGTTCATTAAATTAATAAATATTAATATTGGGGTAGACTTTGATTCCTACTTTTTTCATTATTTTGTAGAGGTAGTCACACTCTATAACTTAATTGCATTACAAGTTTGTTACTCTTTCAACTATTCCTTTTATGAGCCAAAATGTTTCTAAAATGTCCCATGACTAACATTGAAATACCACGGAATGTCCCTTTTTTAAATGTACGTTTTGTTCAAAGATGTTAAAATTGTCAGTTCAATTCCAAAACAAATTGCCATTTTGCTGTGGTAGTTACTACCTACTGTACTGTACAGTATGTTTTCTTCAAGAAACTGGAAAGTATGGTATTAATGACCTACTGCTAAGTACATCGCCATTCCAGATACTGTACAGTAGATCAATACAGGGCATACAGAATTTTTTTTTTTTTTTTGAGGCTGTGCTGTACAGTATGCGTATGGCTGAAAAAATACTTATTGCCCAAGAAAATTGCCCAAAATTTCCACAAATCTGCCCAAGAAATAGGTTTTGTCCAAAAACCATTGGACGGCAGGTCCCAAGCCTTCTTGGCACATATAGAACACCTACAGTATGTGGATCAACCTTGGTCTTCTTTCAATGTAATGTAGCCAGGGATTCCGCCAGAAATGCAAAAAAGGGGGGGGGGGATTAATTGCTCCTAAACCCCTAGTCCAAATTAATGCTGTCCCTGGCTTAAGTTACAAGTGGGTTCAGGGGGACAAAAGCTTGCTTCAAGACCCCTATAAGGTGCATTTTGAAGGGTTTTAAAGGCCATTTACTTATGAAAGTCCAAACATTGCTGCAAAGGTGTCCTCTTCTTAAGTAAGAAACCAAGATATGGACAATTTTTATGGAAATGAAAAGGGGGGCATTTTACCCACCTTCTTCTGGAAAGGGGGGACAAATCCCCCCTTTCCCCCCTTTGGCAGAAACCCTGGTAGCATGTATTTATACTTTAAGTACTGTAAAAAAAATTGAATTCCATTGTGGTGGCTTTACAGAAGGTTAAATTTTAAGTTTTAAGATTATGTGACTAACTCCCATTGCAATGGAATTTAGCAGTTTCCTGTCTCATTTTCATTACTGTACATTTAATTCTGTACCCCTAGGTGGGTACCTTCCTTTCCGCCCCCGGTAGTTTCCGCCACTGACTTTTCACCCCTTAAAATACTGGGGCCGAAAAAAATATTCAAAATTGAGGAGTAACTTACAAGTGTATAGCCCAGATCTACTTGCTGTTCATTTCAGGAGACTGAGACTAAGAAGATGATGATATTGTTGGACATTTTTTGGAAATCACATAGAGAAGAATTGAAAAGAATAGATTGTATGATCTAGCTATTGTGATGTTTGTGTAAAGAATTTATTCACAGCACTGGACATCATACTGCATATGTTTTACATATAAGTGTATGTACGTACGGCATTCCCGTACTCACATATAGTGAGACTGAGAAAGAGAAGTCAGCATAAGTACTGACTACAGATTGTTGTGTAAGAGAGTAAAAGACATCAATGTATTGATATCTACTGAAGTGAAGAGATGTTCAATGCTGAAAATTTGAGTGACCTTCAGCTTGCACTGGTATTCCATTCTATGCTGTTACTTTCCGCCCCTCAAACTGGTGTTATCCGTTCCCAAAATGTTGTTTTCTGCCCCCAAAAACCAGGGGCAGACAACATTTTTCTGGGGCGGAAAGTAACTGAATTCCCCCTAGGCCTAAGGTTACTCTCCTTACAATACAACTTAGCCTATGCTAGACTTTGGACAAGGCATAAAAAATCAGGATTTAGTTCATAAAGTTAATGCCAAAATGGTGTGAAATGATTTATCCTGTCTCTAGTATTAGTAAATGAATTGGCTAGGTAGGCCTACAACAATAGTATTGGCTGTGACCGCCATCAGACCTAACCTAGCCCCAACAGTAACATTAATACTAACAGTTACTGTAGGCCACGTTAACCTAGGCTTCAGTGCTGTAACTTGGCCTAGGCCCTAGATCGTTTGACACACAACTCAGTACAACGCATTATTTCGTGAAACTAGGCCATGGGCTTAACAGCTACACACAAGCAAAGGTTGCCTCTTGAAGTTGAAGTTGGCACCAAAGCCTTGTATTCGTAAGGAAGAATTCTCAAAAAATATTGCTATCAGTTTTTCAGACCGATAAAAGTACTAAAAAGAAAAGCTTACAAAGATTTATCCAACTTCAAGCACATATTTCGCTCCGATCACCGGTTGTTGACTTATCGAGTTTCACACCGGATTGAGGTTAACAAGCAAAACCAGCAGGTATTATGTAGTTGTATATGAATTTCAAGGTCACATGACGCCTAGCCGCTAGAGTGTATGCGTTGCGACGTGGCGGTTATCCATGACACCGTGGCCGGGGCTTCTTCCCTGCACAAATCCCACCCGATAACTCCCAAGGCAACCCCCAAACAATTACCCGAGGCAACTCCCACCCTCGTAAAATACTTTCAATTTTACAAAGGCTACAAGTTCCCACCCCACAATATTCCAACAAAAGTTTCAAACTTTTGTTGGAATTTTAGTCTAAAGGGCAAATCTGACGCGGTATAATCGCAGAGTTGTACTCAAGTTATTTTTTCTCAAGTCATGTCAAGTGTCAAGTCATCTACCTTCAAGTCAAGTCAAGTCACAACTCATTTACCTTCAGGTTAAGTCACAAGTCATTTTCCTTCAAGTCAAGTCACAAAGTGTTACTTTCAAAATAAAATATAAGAAGAGATCGAAGTTCCTAGATACACTCTTAATGTGGAGATCAGGCTGTAGAACTTAATTTTTCTTGAATTTACGACATAAATGATGTCCATATCAAGTTGAAGAAAATACAACCAACAACTTCCCAAGACAATCACTGGACCACAAAAGCTTACAAAAAATAAAGTAGCTACCAATATGTCGGTAAGAAAAGCTAACTTCTCATGGAAAGGGATCGTTTTAAAATAAGGAGAAGAAACCCAAACATAATCAAATTGCTCATCATTTTGCAGTTTTACGATATACCCTGCATAATGTGTCAAACTTTTGTTCATGTATGATTAGTGTTCTCTAAACCTGGGTGCAAAATCACCCAACAAATGAATGTATGTTTAAACTGGTACAGGGAAAAAAAGTAACACCATGCCTGTTATTTTCCCCAAAATATTCATGAGGAGTAAATTTCTTAATAATATTATGGAAAAGTTTTCAGAACATTTCTGAAAAAGCAGCGTTGAGGATGACATGATTCCATCGCCCAAGGCGTCCGTGTGAGTATCGTTTATGATAGAGCTTACGCAGGGCCGTAGCCTGCGGGGAGCAGGGGGCAACTGCCCTCAGAGATTTTAAAAATCGTAAATGAACGATGACCTACTTGAGAAAAAATAATGAAATGCTGACAATTTTACTGTCCAAATTATGATTTCAAACCACGGAAATCACATCTAAAGGTTCCGTTCCTCCCCAAATTTTCCCTGGAGGTCCCCAGACCCGCCGTCGACGCGTTCTTATGCGGGTTTCTCTTCCTTACGGATTACTCATCAAGTTCCTCCTACAAGATGCACCGCTGGAATACACCAGCCGAGCATATACGCTAAAGATAAAATAGCCTATGATTACTTTTTTCATTAAAAAAGCTAATTTCAATTAGCTGGTAAAGAAATCTTTAATTAATTTCACTTCAAGTATTTTCCATGATATGTAAGAACGTAAATATTGCAGTCAAGAGAAACCAAGGAGTTACTCTATATGTGAACTTTACAACTTAGTGATAAATATATTGTAACATGATTCTGAAAGCCATTCATGAATAGGATACCCGGGTAAACTATTTATATTGGAGTGAATGAATTTTTCCTTTAAATCAAATCTAATTTTTCTCAAGTTCTTGAAATCTGAATTTAACTGTTTCCAGGCCCGTAGCCAGGAATTCCGGTTTAGAGGGGCACCGACACTTCAAAGAGGGGCACCGAAGAAGATTATGTTTGTTGTCAGTAGTGCCACCCCATGATTACAGTTTGCCGGAACTACAGGGGATTATATCTCAAGCTTACCACACATAGCTTAAAGGTATCGGTTTTACGTGTGCACATACGTGCGAAGCGCGCAAAAATTTCACTCTTCTGAAGGAAATTTTTCCCTCCGCTCGCAATACAGAGACGTAGAAATTCTCCACAAGTGAAGGGCACAAGACTATAATCACGATATATCTTCAGCTCAGCAAGCGCAGGTGAAGCCGGTTGAGTACTTCGCGAACGGCGAGACGGGACCAGGAGCTGCCATTAGGCAGGCTTGGTGTGATCCAGTATGATTTTGTTAGGACCCAGAGGGAAATTCCCCGAATATGTGGCGAATTAACAATATGGGAACACCAGCATGGAGCTTTGAGCAGGACTTTGAATGACAGTGAGAGCACACCAATGTCTTCACAGTTCACAATTCAGATGATCATTATACTTTGAACGAATTTTGCATGAAAAAAAAAAAAACAGAAAAAGTAAATTTTGGAATAAATTTTTGGTGCGAGTAAATTTAGCTTCAAACCGCGAAGCGAATGCTACTCAAGGTACTAGATTACTTCAAGAACGCCCCTTGATGTCCGGGATCTAACTTTGAGCCTTCACCTAGCTTTGGCTGGAAGAGTTCACTTGAATTTTTGTGCTAATAATGTTCATGGGTGATATAACTTCGCTTGGGGGAATTGCGCGCGAAGCGCGCCGAAATTTTGCAGGAAAATTATTTACCACGGTAAAACCTGCATACAGACTCAGCAAGGGGTGGTGGAAAGATAAGCTCGACGAAGGGACCAAGCTCTCCTAAGAGGCCCAGCAACCCGAAGCCCTATTAGAAGCAATGGGTTACAGATTGGATACCGAACGCGAAATTTTGGGCGACCGGCGAATAATTTGGGGTTCTGTTGAAGAAAAATTGAAAATATTTGGTTCTTATTAACGAAAGATAGAAAATTTGGGTTTCTATGGAAGATTCTGCCCCTCTTCGTCCTAGACAGTTCCAATTCTTCCGTCTCAGGTACTCCTTCCAAAACTGTGTTGAGCCCCTCCTTGTGCAGACACAAACCTAGTTTATTGCTTAAGGACATATCCCGTTAGGCATTCAAGGCCATAATATGTAACCAGAACATTCTCTGCGCATGCTGTGTATTGTGAGCTTGATGTCAATCAAAGAACATTCACCTAAGACCAATTGAGAATTTTGCTCTCCCGACCAAAATGTATTTGGGGTGATGAGTGTCTGTCTATATGAGCAAAACCAAGACGCCGGACGACTGGTCGCGAGGGGATGCCCCCTTCCACCACCCCTGGACATTGAGACACTAAACGTTTCATACAAAAATGATTATCATGATGTTGAGTCTGAATTAAGAATCTTCCCGATCGTAAGAGAAAGAGGATGGAACTTTTTATGGATTCAATTTTGTTTTTTTTTTCCGGGAAACACACCTACATGAAAGAACAATAGCCTAATTGTGGAACCTATACATTTATAGATTAAGCCAACATATCCGAAACGGGTGTTAAAGCTATGTAACTGAAGATGAAAGCGCGAGTAGCGCGCGAAAGTTGTTGTAATTTTAGAACAAAAATGTTACAGAGAACAAAATACGTTCATTACTCCTTTCTCCTTTCTCCTTTTGGGATCATTTTTGGTTACAAATTGCTTGGTGTCATACCAAGGCCACCGCTTACATGTAATAAAATTTTATTTTCTATCGATTTTCCGTATGGGGGGCACAGTGGTCCGCACGGGGGGCACGGCCCCCTCGTGCCCCGGCCTGGCTACGGGCCTGATTGTTTCTAAAGCATGAAATCTTAAAGAAAAGAATGTTTACATCCAACTTTAAGGTCTAAAAGGTGTCAAAATCCTCCCCACTCGCACCTGGGAAACATTTCATCGAAAGTTTTCTTGCAAAGCCTACTTTACGATGGTGCCCCCTCCCCCATGTCGTATTAAGAACGTTAGGGAGAATCCAGCACCGGGTACCAGTCTTGTAAAGGTGCCATGTCACAGAACTCATGCACAGGTAAAAAAGGAAGGGCCCGTCCTGATTTCAACTATCTGTAGGCAAGCCACTTGGTGCTACGCTTAGAGAGTACCATGAACTGACCCCCCTCCCCTCGATTTCACCCAGGCTACATCCCTGCGCCGCACACAAATATGGAAATTCCTTGATGAAGGAGCGATTTTACTCTTCAGGGAGAGGGTAAAATGCTAAGGGCAGCAGGGAGTGTTTAACAATAAAGCACTAAGTAAAAAGCTGGAGCTTAAAAAGATAGTAAAAGCGTTCCATTGAGTTCTAAAATTAGTGTTTATAAAATGGAGATTAAATGAGGCCAACAAACATACTACAAAGTTCGTAAATTATTTTGATTGCCAGATACCAGCAAATTACATCTTGGAAAGTCCCCAGCCCCCGTGTCATGGCCATTTGACTCATTAACAATCAGTATTGGCTAGCCTATTCCGGAATTGCAGAGGTCGCAGTGCATCATATTACAAGATTTCATAAAATGTTTACCGTTTGCTTACTAATCTTGATTGTGGGGTACTATAGAAAGTTGCTTTTAACAGGATTTCAGTGGGATTCTTGAAAACCCTCCCACACCGTCAAGTCTTCACTCCTTCGACCATTGCAAGTTTGGGCTTTGCCATCACGTAGTAAACCCCCATGGATTTGCCATTACCTGGATCCAAACACACAAAGACTATATTAAACACCATTTATGTTAACATGTGGTTTCATTTGTTGTCACTCATATTTCACAGACATAGGGCGTTCTTTTATGGTCATTCATATTTTGTACCGGTATATAGGCTGTTTCAGGGGCGCAAATCTCTGTTTGAGAGTGGGGGGGGGGGGCGAAAACGAATATGGTGTACGCGTGGATTTGAAACTGTGCACGCGTAGCGTGCACCGCGAGCGCGAAGCCCTCGTGGGTGGGGTCCAGGGGCCCGCCTTAGGGCCCCTGTTGGGGTCCAGGGGCAAAGCCCCCGGAAGCTCCTGGGTTTTAGTATTTCAGAAGCTGCAGAAAGATTTGTAAAGGCTCCTGGGTTTTAGAACATTTACACTTGTCAAAAGGGTTAGTTAGGGCACAAAGTTAATTAATACTACTGATGTGCTTCATGAACCGGGGCACAAAATGCAGAGATAGATCGCTCTGGCCTAGATTAGGAAACGAAGTGAAGGTATAACTAAGACATGTCTTAAGTGTTTTCGACTGAAAATTGATTCGTCTGCGCTGGGTTTCAGCTTCAGATGATATTCCATACGGCCTTGGTCAACAGACATTCAAATACTATGTCAGTTATAGCCTATAATTGTATTGTTGGCATGTGTTGTTATCAAAGGAATGTCAAAAGTGACCAAGCGGCGAAAAAAATGAGTACTGCTATTCACATTTTGGGGGAAAATTAGGGTTTGGCCCCCCACTTTTTCACTTGAGGGGGCAAAGGCCCCCTTGCCCCCGGGATTTGCGCCCCTGGGCTGTTTGCTCAACACCGTTCTGTGCAGGGGGATACGATCGAGCCGAAAAAGGTAGGAAAGGCCTGATCTTCACTATTGCGAAACGTGACGTGTGCTTGTAACTAGGGGTAAGCCTTGCCCCAAGTATGCGTTGGAATGGTTGCTTTAATCTATGCTGTACTACAGCTATACTTTTTCTGGACCTCTGAGTGTGTCATAGCCTTCTATTCGTGGCACAACGCAATCTTGAATGCATGAAAGAAAAAACTTGGGTTCTGTTCTTAAATAATTTTATGGTAAACCAGAATGCAAAAATGCATTGAGGTTTCGATGATATATGTTCTATTCCAAATAATGCCATGATGTCCCATATCTTTCAGTCAATTGTCAAATGCTATCTTAACATGTTGGAAAAATACAGTTTTGTGTTCCTATTTAATTTTGGGAATTCTTGGAAAATTTTGCTCTTTGACCTCTGCTGAACCCATATAAAACTCTTGGGAATTCTTGGGAAATTTTGCTTTTTTACCTCTGGTGACCCCAGATGACCTTTGACCTCCACCAAAAACAATAGGGTCCATCTTTTCAACATAACACATCCACATGGTACTGTAAGTATGAAATCTATCCAAGCTTCCTACCTGGAGATACATGTTAACAAGCTTTTCAGTGTTTGGCCCACGATGACCCAAGATGACCTTTGACCTCCACCAAAAATGATTGCGTTCATATTCTCACCACAATGCATCCACATACTACGTATAAAATCTATCCAAGCTTTCTCCCTTGAGATATTGTGTTAACAAGGTTTTCAGTATTTGACCCTCAGCCACCCCAGATGACCTTTGAACTCCACCAAAAACAGTGGGGTACAGCTTCTCACTATAACACATCAATTTACCATGTATGAAATCTATCCAAGCTTCGTACGTAGAGATATCGTGCTAACAAGATTTTCAGAGCTTAACCCCCAGTGACCCCAATGACCTTTGACCTCCACCAAAAACGATGAGATTCTTCCTCTTACTATAAGGCATCTACATACAAAGTATCAAATTTATCCAAGCTTCCTACATCGAGATATTGTGTTAACAAGGTTTTGAGGGTTTGAACCCCAGTGACCCCAGATGACCTTTGAACCCCACCAAAAATGATAGGATTCTTCCTCTTACTATAAGGCATCTACATACAAAGTATGAAATTTATCCAAGCTTTCTACATCGAGGCATCGTGTTAACAAGGTTTTCAGGGTCTGACCCCCGGTGACCCCAGATGACCTTTCACCTCCACCAAAAATGATAGGGTTCTTTCTCTTACCATAACGCATCTACATACAAAGTATGAAATATACCCAAGCTTCCTACCTCGAGATATTGTGTTAACAAGGTTTTCAGAGTTTGACCCCCGGTGACCCCAGATGAGCTTTGACCCCTACCACAAACAATAGGGTTCTTCCTCTCAATATGGGGCATCTATGTACCAAGTTTGAGAACTGTCAGAGCTTCCCTTCTTGAGATATCATGTTAACGAAGTTTTCAGGGTCTGACCCCCAGTGACCCCAGATGACCTTTCACCTCCACCAAAAATGACATGGTTCTTTCTCTTACCATAACGCATCTACATACAAAGAATGAAATTCATCCAAGCTTCCTACCTCGAGATATTGTGTTAACAAGGTTTTCAGAGTTTGACCCCCGGTGACCCCAGGTGAGCTTTGACCCCTACCACAAACAATAGGGTTCTTCCTCTCAATATGGGGCATCTATGTATCAAGTTTGAGAACTGTCAGAGTTTCCCTTCTTGAGATATCGTGTTAACGAAGTTTTCCGGGTCTGACCCCCGGTGACCCCAGATGACCTTTCACCTCCACCAAAAATAATAGGGTTCTTCCCCTTACCATAACGCACCTACATACAAAGTATGAAATTCATCCAAGCTTCCTACCTTGAGATATTGTGTTAACAAGGTATTCAGAGTTTGACCCCCGGTGACCCCAGGTGACCTTTGACCCCCTCCAAAAACAATAGGGTTCTTCCTCTCAATATGGGGCATGTATGTACCAAGTTTGAGAACTGCCTGACTTTCCCTTCTGGAGATATCGTGTTAACAAGAAGTGTCACAAACACACACACACACACACATACATACACACACACACACGCACATACACACATACATACACGCCATCATGAATGCATAGGTTTCTCTTATCATCGAAACCAAAAACCCATGGAACACTCAGCGACAAACATTTTCATTCAATGTCGCGAAGTCAAATATGTTCACGTCAAGTCACAAGTCATTTTTCTTCATGGCAAGTCAAGTGGCAAGTCATTTTTCTTCAAGTCAAGTCGCAAGTCAAGAAAATGTACGACTCGAGTCGGACCCGAGTCCAAGTCAGCGACTCGAGTCAACAACTCTGGATAATTTTCACGGTTGCAAAGGTCACGTTGTGCCAGGTGGGGGAGGGGGACATCCCCAGACTGGGAACTCTTGCCCCAATCTGGAAATTTCCAATTTCGTCGGGGACTCCCTTAATGGGTATAGATGAAGTATGTAGTTACACGATGGAGAGTCGCTCCTACGAACCGATTTACACTCAGGGCAGATTATTCTTCAATGAAAACTAAAAACTTGCCAATTCCCTCAATAAAAACCAACAATTTTTCCAGTTTTCTACAATAAAAGCCCATTTCTTCAAATTTTCTTTAATAGAAGCCCAACTTCAGCGCTTATTAGCGCGCCGAAAACTGAGTTTGCTTTCCATATCCAAGCTTCGACAACCCAGTTTGTCCGACGGCTCCTGGTTACTGCATGGACCCATGTCTGCATGGAACTTGGCTCCCCTCTCAGGCAAATCCACCCCCGGAATTGTACTGGCTGGGTATTGTATGGGGGACATTGTCGATCCAGAAGGATCATGCGGGTGGGATATTCGAAGAAAGTTTTCTGGGAACCCAGCACACACTAATAACAGTAACATATCAACGGAGCCTTCTGCAGTAACTTTTCCAACTTGGCCGTTTACAAGATAGGGGACAACGTATGAAAGCGGAAGTTTCCACAGGGTAAATTTAGCATCCGGGAGGCGGTCAGGCCCGTAGCCATACAAGGCACTGATGAGATATAAGTCCGGGTGGAGATTCGCTAAAAATCATACAGTAAGGCAATAGTCATTTTCAATTTTCTAGGGGAGGGGAAGTTTTCTAGGGTATCGCCCCTGACCGCCTCCCCTAAGCTATACCTGGAGATGTGTGAGAGGGGGATTTTGAATGGGAGAGAAGAAGGTGGGTTACGTGGGGCTTTAGAACAAAAACATCACTCAAGCTGTTCTTCAGGAAAATAGGCGACAAGCATCTGCGATCATGGGGTGAGTGTGAAGATCGAGTGCCGGTATGCCCAAAAAATGTTTCAAAAACTTCAGCATCCAATAATCAAGCACATCTCATTGAAGGTTATTTCTAGTACAGCGAATGAGAAGCCTAGCTCTTTCATAAGTACCATGTTGTTTAGTTGGGCTGAGTGTGTGTGTGTGGGGGGGGGGGGGAGAAGATCCGCGGGAAAACTCCCCATTTTGCCCCCACCAAGGAGCCGCCACCAGTTGTAGCCCTCACACGGTGTGGGAAAGTTTTGTAAATTTTCCTTTCAAAAGCAATTTTTAAACAGTAATAGCTAAAATAGCAGCTTCAGAGACCATCGAAGCTACTTGTATTACTTATATTTTCCTCAAGGCTTCTAGTGGCGAAGTAAATGGTCGAAACTTCTATACTCCTGAGGGCGGAACGTTAGCACCTCAGGTGTGGGTAAATTTGGGAAGATGAGCAACCCAGTCCAACGGTCAGACGGTGGCCCAGCTGAAAATTCCAGTTGAGTCCAGTTGAAATTTTGAACTGGACCCGAAAGGACTCAACTGTATTCCAGCTGGACTTGAAACTGGACTCAACTGTGTCCAGTTCATTTGAACGGGACTTTTTCTTGCCAGCACTGGGGTTTGTTAAACTCATAATATTATTGCAAAACGAAACAGCTATGAAGCTATTTGAAAATTAAAAAAAAAAACATGGTAGGCTAGAGCTTTCCATCTCAAACCCGCAAAAAGGCATATACACAATTTTTAACTTTACTCTGAAATACTGGGGGGGGGGGGGGGGGAACCACCCACTGCGCTAGCGCTCGGATTGACCACTTTCTACAGTCCTTCGGAAAACAAATTTTCGGAGGTTGATTAACCACCACCTTAACCAAGTTTTGTACTGGAAAAGGTATAACAGCTAAGCCTTCATCTCCAGGACTCCGATACTTAGAGATAAAGGCAGGGGGAGAGTTCAAGTTGTTATATATGGTGACGTTCCCCTTCCCCGTCTCTCTCTTAACTTATCCTTTAATTGTAAGTTGGTTATACTCTGAACTGGTCTTCCAGGCCTAAACCGTTCCGAGAAGGAAAATCCTTCCGTGCCCTTGCTCCCTCGCCCGCAAATACCCTACAGCCAAAGTATCCATCTGACAGAAGTCGTGTAGAATAGTCTCTAACAGGGTTGTCGATTGCATAAATGAACGAGTGTTAGTAGACCTACCTGTCAAACTGAGTAAGTTGGTCACATAAATTTGCGTTTGCATTCTTGTGATTTTCAAGTTCTTTCATATTTCCCAACAAAGAAAATAAATATTTCCACATGAACTAAGTTTTCCGGATCCCAAATTACCTCGAGTCCAGCCCTCCTTTGTACTCCTTCCCCCACCCTACCGGTGACTCGGCATACAGAAATCGTATCAGCCTTACTTAATACAGAAAAACATGCCAACTACACAAGTATAATAGAAAAATTTTAGAACGTGCGCAGCGTCACGAAAATTTTGGACACAATTAGAAAATCTGACGTCTCAGGCAGCAAAGACACATGTCGCCGCCGAGAAGGCTATAGGTGCGTTCGACTCGCCTACTCGAGTAACTCGTGTTAAGCTGATAAGCGTTCGACTGTACGGAACGTCATCAAAACGTCACAACTCGAGTTCTGAAAAAGTAACCGGCCCCGGGAGCCGGTTACTTGTGTAGCTATGACGCAACTTCACGTACGTCACTAGCAAAATGGCAACACATAACATTACCCTCCCTTCAGGGGAAAACGTAAAAGTGATTGTAAAAAAAGGGCAGGAGAAATACCTGACAGAACGTAAGTTTGTAAAATATTTCTTACGGCATTAAGACTGGTGAATTTTACATACCAAAGTCCATTAGTTTTTCTGTTTCAAGCTATAATCAAGGCTTGAAAGCAAAACAAGTGGCGGAGTCGCTGCTATCGTTGCTAAGTTAATGTGTAGCCTAGGCCTACAGTACATAGCCTATAACGTGTCAGAGGCAAGATATATCGATGACAGCATGACTGCACATGTTGTGTGCAGGTTTGTGCATATTAAGACCTAGGCTAGTATAGGCTAGTACTACGTGGGTCGTGTGTTATATTCCCGAGATGAAGTCTAGGCAACATATATACATATGAATTTGACAGTTCCCAGTCAGGAACAGTTTTACATGGTATGAGGTGGGGAACTTACTTTGAATGAGTTTCGGAAGATTGAAAGATTCTACAACATGAGGAGGCCACTAGCAGTTTAGATGATAGTGAGTGCAAACTTTGAGGAGGAATTAAAACATTCCTTTTTGTTGTCCTATCCAACAAATTACAAGTTTCATAAATCGCAATTGTTTGTTGATTTGGACGGTCATCGTTCTGGGGGAGGAATATACGTAAATAATGCCCAAGGTAGGCCTGTATGACCTGACCTCGGGTTTCCATATTTGCTATCGAATGTGCAGGCTATTTCTGTAAGTTACATGAATTATCCTTCAGTTTGGTTTATTTTTCCATTAGATTTTACAAGCGTGGTCAAGGTACTGCAAAAGTTGCCACACAACAACAGCCAACCAGTTCCATTAAACTTCAGCCATACAGAAGGGGCAGGTGCAGTAGATCCAGCCGTTGGTAATGCTCCTGTCAAAGCACCATCAGTGGGTCCTACCCATGACAACATACCAGCAGACCCTGAGCCACAGTCAGCTGATCCTGAGCTGCAGGCAAGTATTCAAACTACTCCACCGATCAGTGCACAGCCTCAACCACCAAGTGCATCCCCTGCAGTCTTAACATCTTGGGAAGATCAGCAGGTAAAAGCCCTTATAAGAATCACAAAAGAGAAGAAAGATCTCCTTAAAGTAAAAAATAAAAAACCTGTTTGGAAGAATATTTCAGCTGAATTGTCGAAAGAACTTGGTGTTACAGTCAGTGGCGATCAGTGCTACGATAAGTTTCGTAATTTGAAACAGGCATTACGTAAACATGAGGACTGCAGACGAAAGACAGGCAATGGCCAACAAAAACCGTTCAAATTTCCAGATTTGTATGAGATAGTTGGTGATGATCCAAGTTTGCAGCCAGATTTTACATGTGATTCTGAAGGAAATACATCAGGTAAAATGGAAGAAGAGCAGGCTAGTGATGAGGAAGCACCATCTGAAATGCCTCGGAAAAAAATGAAAGGTCGGAACCGTTCATCTCTTCTTTCAAATGAAATGAAAGAAATGTTTGTGACCAGCCAACAACAGTTACAACAAACTCTTATAACCATGCATAATGAGAACAAGGAGCTTCTTTCAAAACTCATTGAGAAACTGTGAGATGATTGTCTGTTAATCTTTGTCTGACTTTCATAAGCCCAAGTCCTCTTGATTAAAACAGGTTTATTTGACAGTACACCAAGTGTACATGGTTGGTAGTTATGGTTTTATATCTGTCACACTCCGAGTCGTAGTAAATATGACTGGTTACAATATGCAATTGGTTGTAAACAAGGTTTTGAGTAAGGACTTGCATTGTTATCTCTTAAAATGACTTCTGGATGCATGCCAAATGACTTGTAAAATTTAAATTAAAAATGATCACAAGCTAAAGTAAGAGTTGAGCATTTGATGATTTGTTTTATTTATGTTCTCATGTTAAACACATTAAATCAGACAGCTTTAAGAAGTATGATTTATGTTTTTTTTTTTTATTACAGAACAGATTAACATCTTTTAAACCAGCCTAATCATTTTACAACTTCTTGATTATTTTGTTTGTTGAATTATAACAGTGTACTGTTCTAACAAAGATATGAAAAGCTCAGTTTATTGTTCCAATTGATTTTTGCTGTTTCTATCACTTACTTTCATAAAAAATGATTGCTCTTCCAATTTTACTTTATCAGGATGACAGTTACCTTCCCAGCTTTTCAAACTCTACAAATGAAATTTCATTTCAGTAAATGTTGTAATCTCTGCAAACAGCATCAATTGACTGAATGCTTTTCTGTAACAATTAGAGTTTCATACTGCAGGTACACTGAGGTGATTGTTACAGCCCTTAAGATATATCATTATTGCCAATGATGAAAATGCATTTCCATAAGCATCATACACTTTCAGTAAATTCGCAAAGCAGAAAGAGTGGCCCAGTCTCTACAAGAAATGAGCATAGTAAACCGGGAAAATATTAGTGGGCTAATTTCTTGGAGGTGCCTTCACTGCTCAAGTTTAGTTCAAAAGTCTCATAAGTTGTTCTCTCCTCTCCTGGCCTGTGGTGTCATCATTGTATGGGAAATCATTATCCCCTCTATCTTGGTATTCTTGGAACTCCTCCATCAGCTCATCATCATTCAATAAGCAAATATTATGAAGGGCACATGCTGCTAAAATCACTTTGCAAAGAAACCTTGTATCCTCTCCTCGAAGAAACTGTAGGCGTAGAAATCTCCCCTTCAGATGTCCGAATGCTCTCTCTATCACATTCCTCTGGCGACTAAGTTCGCGATTAAAGTGTCTTTGCTCATTACCAAGGTTACCATGGTCTCTGAAGGGTGTTATGAGAAATCTTTGAAGAGGATAGGCAGAGTCACCAACCAAATGATATCCTGGAGGAAACTTGTTACCATCATCTAAAGCGCAGTTCCTAAACACCCGTGCGTCGTGCACACTTCCTGGCCAGCCTGTGAGTACGTGTATGAAAAGTAGATCGCTTGTGCACACACCCTGTAACTGAATAGAATAATAGTGTTTTCTGTTGAAATAGGACTGTGGATGATCCTTTGGTGCTGTGATTCTAATGTGAGTGCCGTCAACTGCACCGAGTGTGTTTGGAAGCCTGCCAATCCTCTGAAATCCTTCGGTGATTGATCCCCTGCTGGCATGAGAATTTGGCCATGAAATTACATGTGGCATGATGTCTATTGTAATGGCCTCAGCCACCCTGCGACAAACACTATGGAATGTAGATTGGGAGACCCCGAATCTATCAGACATGGTTCTGTAACTTTCCATGTTACCTTTAGTGAAAAAGGGAAAAGAGATTGAATGAGGTAGTGCATAAAACATAAGATGTTGCATGATGACTGCATTAGGCCTACATTCTGACATTCAGGTCCGAAGCCAGATAAGGTACGTAGGCTTACTGAATGGGGGAGTTTCCGGGTGGCAAAAGAAATTTTTCAGGGGGTGAGATATACTAAAATGCATTGAGGCAATGGTAATTTTTAACCCAGGGGACAACGTTTATCAAGGGGGCTCCTCCCTTGGCTACGAGCTTGATTACATATTTGTTATGTTAATGTTAACTCAAGGGTAACATGATAATGTTATTTCGCAGAGCCACGATTTGCAGTTCGCCCGCTACCCGCCCCTCCTACACTGCTAAAGGGAAAATGGATGGAGTGTTCACTTATTTACCCTAAGCAGGCTATGAATCCCCCCTGGCCCTTGTTCACTTGTACACACTTGCGAGTCAAGAAAATGGAAGTCAGTGCAGTTTAAACTGCAAATTATGCAACCAGCATTATGCTAGTGTTCACCAACCTTGTCGGCAAAAAGCAGTATAGCATATAGCCAAAGAAATAATTCATAGGTGTCTCCTACAGTTCTAAGAAAATTCTGAAGCGTTAAACACTGAAGAATAAAAACTTTAGTGGGGTACATTTGAATGTAGGTTTTTGTCAAGTTACTTACCAGCGAACCACAAAAACATCAGCAGTTGCTTCTTCAACGTCAGAGCTTTTGTCCCCCCAAAACTATTTTCTGGTGTTGGAATACTTGAATTCCCGAGCTGATGTAGAAGAACTTCGACTGTACATCTTTGTAGTCTAAAGTGAAATTTGAAATCTAGGTCGTCGTACTGGAGTACTGTGTGTTCAGCAAATGCATGCACTCGAGGAACTTTATTCCTTCTTATCGCTCTAGCCAGGATTGGTAAAGTGGTCATTGTTTGTCCCATCATCAACACATTTTGTATCTCACGTTCACTTGAATACATCTGAAGAATCATTGCAGCACAGATCTTTTTCCTTCTAGTACGGCGAACTTCCATTGTTGGTTGTCATGCCAGTATTACGCTAAACCAAGCAGGTGATCGACACGTGATCGGGCACTATGACGTGTTTACTCGTTTACCGTTCGAGTTGTCTACTCAGTACGCATGCGTAGTAAAGTACTGCCATGAGGTCAGAATTACTCGAGTTGCAACTCGAGTAGACGAGTCGAACGCACCTATTGTCGAGAGGATATGTTTTCCGACGTCACGGTGGTGCTGTCCTTGGCCCTCGACGTTGAAACCACCCTGAATGAAGCATCTTTGCTTAAGGAAATTTGTAAGGGAATGAACAAGTTTGCCAAGGCCTGGTTTTTGCGTTTTTGTACTTTAAAAGGATAGTTTCGGATTCAATTTTGGGCGGTTCTTTCTTCATGTTACTTACTAGGCGCAGCTATTTTTATGAAAACGCCTGTAAGCGACTTTCGGCAAGGATACGGTAGTTTATAAGGCCAGTAGCTTCTGGGGGCGAACTATGTTGTTTTTCTGGGGGAGGGAATTCTAAAATGCATTGAGGCAATGGTAATTTTTAATTTTCTAGGGCGCATTTTCCACGGCGCTTCACCCACTCCGCCCAGGGGCGTAGCGAAGGTGTTATCTTGGGGGGGGGGGGGGTGGAGATTATGTTTTGCCGACGGACCTGGTAATGCGTAGTGCGAAAACGAGTTTTAGCGGGTGGGGTCCAGGGCCCCCCTAAGGACCCCTGGTGAGGTCCAGAGGGCGCAGCCCCCGGAAGCTCTGAGGTTTAAGTATATCTCTGGGTGAAAAATTAAGTCTCAGAATGGATATATTTTGTTTCATAATACATCATCAAATGCAAACTAGATCCCCACTAATTTTAATGTATTAGGCTATTCCTCTCGTCGGGTCGCTATAGTTTTAAGCGGTTGGGATCCAGAGCCCCGCCAGTGCTTTAGCTAGGACGTTTTCTCAATGCGACATTTACTGATCTGTGGCCTGGGGGAGGGGTCTAAGGGGAGGTTCTTTGGAAATTTTTGGAATTTGTAAGGTGCCTAGATCGCAAATGGTGCAATATTTGAGTGGATTTCTGCCCTAATGAGGAACCTCAAAATTGACACCCGGGTAGAATCTGCGTGTCAGATTTTTTTTTGTGCGACATTTGTCGCCGTTTATGCGACATTGTCGCACAAGTAGGGCCTGGCCATAGAGCAGGATATAGTTCCTATATCCTGCTCTATGGGGCTGGCTAAAATACTGGGCCTGCCTTAGGGCCCCTAGTTGGGGTCCGGGGGTTTGGCCCCCGGAAGCTCTGAGGTTTTAGCATAATCTCTCGGTAAAAAATTAAGTCTCATGCAGGATTGGCATATTTTGGTTCATAATGCATTATCCAATGCAAAGATTCCGGTTAATTCTAATGTGTTAGGCTATTCTTCCCGTCATGCCACTATACTTCAGGAGCTGAACCTGTCGTTCTGAATTGGAACACTATGTGTTCAGCATTTTAACACTAGACGCGTCAGGCGTTCAAATACGATGAGTGGATAGGCGTCCGGCGTTCAAAAAGGGAGAAAAAGTGTTCAGAATCTTGACACAAGCGTTCAAAATATGCTTTGAACGCCAGGATCTGAAGATGGGTTCTGTATCTGTTTCATTTTGGTGTTCAAAAGTTAAAAGCCTGAGATTGCAGTGAAGGGAAGACACGCGCGGCACGCGTTATTTTTTCCCAGGATGTTTGTGGGTACACCGGACAGGCGCGGATCCAGGGGGGGCCTGGGGGGCCCGGGCCCCCCCCCCCCCCCCCCCAAAAAAAAACGAAAGGAGAAAAAAACGAAGAAAAAGAAAAAAAAGAAAAGGAGAAAGAAAATTAAGAGCAAAAAATGAATAAAAGAGTCTAAGAACCTATTCAAAGTATATATTTCTGTAGGGGTTGGGTGGAGCTATAGCTGGATTATCTCTTCAGATATCTTTCAAAGTGGTTGGCGACGAAAGGAGAGCTACAATGTTCGAAAACAGGTGAATAGCTGAGTAATGATCCTTGCATTAAGATCTAAATAAGTAAACATCGTGACATATGCAGTATGGGTATGCAGTATGGGCCCGGCTATCTGCACTGAAATTTAGTAACAATTTTGTGTTAAAGAGTGAAATTTTTTGTAATCTAGAGGTATTGAGAGACAAAGTTTTCTCCATACAGACCTTGCAGAATGAATACAGAAGACAAGCTGTCAGGTGACGTGCTATTGTGCACAGTGGCACCAGCTGTTGCAGGCAAAGTAGCAGCGTGCATACCCTATTCGATTTCGAAACTCTAAAAAGTTTAAACATGAACTCAAAAGGCTTCTACGCTACAGACAGTTGCGTCGGCACAGTGGGCAATGGGTGACGTGTGTCCCCCTCCCCCATCAATTCTTGAATTTTTTTTAAATGGTCCCAAAAGTCGTTTAAGCTACAGATTTCTGTGGGGGTGTAGGGTGAGATGCATTTTTGATGATTGGTTTATTTGTTTTAACCATTTTCTTTCACATACTGTTCTCAAACTATCACAAGCTTTGGAAATTCTTGACAAATTCCAAATTTTCGCACGTGTCGCTAGCGTCAAGCCTTGTGTCAGAGTTGTCCTTATTATCAATATCTTTCGGTAGCTACTCACGGGGGAACAAAGTAGCAAAAGTGCCTTTTAAGAATTCTCAGTCAGAAGATTCGTTTCTGAATAGCAGGTTTTGTCATGGACTAATATTTTATTCAAAATTTCGGCGCGCTTCGCGCGCATACGAAAGGGTTTCACATACCATTGACAAAGCTCTGACACAAGAAGTTATTCCAATGCAAACTTTTTTCTCTAAAACGTACATCTCCTTCTCTGCAGGGCTCTCATCATTATGGGATCTTTGACTAATCTAGTCTAGCACATGATTTGAAAGATTGAAAGTACGTAATTGCCGTTGCTTATTTTCCAAACATTTTACCGCGACGTTCAATAACGACGGAAATCTTTTCTGAAACGAATTTTGCCTGTCCACCATCCCTCTTGCTACACCTAAAAAGAAGGTGATACATCATATCTCCTCCCATATGGATGTCGGGTAGACAGTGAGAATCCCGTTGGTTCCTCTTTTGTATACTGTAACTAATTCAGAACTCCCGGGAGGCGCTATACTGTTCTCTGTCAACCTTGGATATCCTTTTAAAGTGTAAAGGAAATATTTTATTATAGTCCAAGAATGTTTCCGTGGACTCTACGCAGGTATAATTGCGTGTACAATTTTCCCATGGGCGTGGTTCAAGGGGGGACGGGGGACGCGTCCCCTCACTTTTTTGGAAGTGGGGACATTGTCAAAAAGTTCCCCTCAATTTTTCAAAAATAATGGAAGAGACTGCAATTATACCTAGGAAAACGAATTTTTTAGAAGGAAAATAACCTAAATATCCTACACTTTTGTTGCACCAAATCGCATCCTGAGGGCATTCAGTTCTAGAAAAATTTTCCTTAGACCCTCCCCCATGCCGACGATCACAAAACGTATTGCCTCCCCGTGACGCAAATTCTTGCTACCACCACTGCTTCTTCCACCAGGACGGAGATTCACAAATGTGAAAAAGTCCCCCCCCCCCACTTTTGGAGATGGATTCACGCCCATGGTTTTTCCTGGGACTTAAGGTTTGAAGACAATATATTGACCGTCTCTTACTTCCCTTTTTCACCCGAACAAAAGTTAGAATCCACTAAACTGTGGACATTTTTTAAACAAACAAACACTTTAGAATGACCCAAAGATACTACCATTTTGCATATAGGGCCCCTAAAATTAACAAAAATTTTTCAAAGGGAAAGTTAAACCCCTTCCTGGGATTGCACTCTCATGTACTAACAAGAAAAGGCTCTCCCATTCTTGTATATAGCGTATACAAAATCCCACTGCCTAAAAAGGCACGGTTTAGCAGTTATCTGCGGTTCCCCCAATCACCCACTCCCGCCGGCACCATCGGTCATAGATTTCTGGAGGGTTACCCTTCAGTAATTCATAAAAAGGTAATATATCATCTCTCCTCCCATATGGATGTTAGGTTGTGAGAGTCCTGTTGGCCCCCTTTTCAGTGTACAATTAATGCAGAGCTCTCGAGAGGCTCTATACCGAAAATTTTCGGCGCGCTTCGCGCGCAATTGTTTACGCTTACGGAGAAAGGTACGTTTGTATTGAGTGATGGATTTATTTTCATCACTTTTTACCAAAAGTCATTTGAAATCTTTCACGATTTTTGCAAAGTCTTCTCAATATTTCTTGATTTTCGCTTGATCTGCGCACTTTTAGCCTTGAAGTGCTTCTTTTACTATCAATAAGGTCCCAAACGTATTCGCATTACTCATCGGTGGGATTCTACCATAAGCCAATTATTCGTGTGCACAAACGTGATTTCAGAGGAGCCAGTATATAAGGATGTGAAGCAACTGATATTCATTTTTTCACCTCCTCTTCTTATGAGAACTGAAAACTTAGTATCGAACCCACCTTCTAATTGATCACAAAAGGGAATTGACACCTTTAGGGATAGCAATGGTTTTAAATGTAAATTCAAATTTTCGGCGCGCTTCGCGCGCAATTGTTTCATCTGACTTCATATACCCGAATACCGTATAACGAAAATAAAACACTCATTATGGCAAAAATCATTTCAAGTTCAAGTTTTAAGATAACTTAGATTCTCCGGAACTTCTGCAGGTACATATAGTGACTTAGACTGAGCCATACACATCAAATTCCATGCAACATGAAAAGGTATAAAATCTCACTGACATAAGAACTGGAGCCGATTTCTGTGCTCTTAAAAATGCAATATTGCGAGAGCTTCCGGGGGCTTCCCCCCTGGACCCCCACCGGGGCTCCACCCCTGGACCCCGCCAGGGGCCCTAACGCGGGCCCCTGGACCCCACGCGTAGGGACTCGCGCTTCGCGCTCGTGGTGCACCTTCGGTGCACATGGGATTTTCCGTCTTGGGCCCCCCCCCCCCTCAAAATTTCTGGATCCGCGCCTGACACCGGATCCTCAGAAGTTTGCAAAATGTGTTTGAAGTCAAGGTTAGGGTTTAGAAGACGGGCTAAGGATACCCTCTCCATGGGTAATCGGGTGCTGCTCCCCATGGTGATGATAAAATTGAGGAATAATGTGCAGAAAGTGGTTTTTCAAGAATGTCATATGACCCGAGATAGTGTACCTATACGGAAGCCGTTAATTCCCTTTCTTTTCCCCGAGTTCCCGACGGACTCAGTCACTCGTCCAATTACACCGACGGCCGTTGATACGGCCGTCACATGCATAATGAATTTGCCGACGGGCCTTCAACTTGAAAGGGCCAATTAGATGAAGAGCCGAAATTGGAAATAGCCGATAACAGACTGGCCCGTTCTTTCTCTTATTTCTTTATATTCTCCGTCTTCCCTTTCCCTCCCTTCCTTTCCCTTTCTTTTCCCTTCTTCTCTCTTCTTTTCCTCCTCTCCTCTTTTCCTCTTCTTTTCCTTTCCCTCTCCTCTTTTTGCCGACAGACCGAAAATTGGCCGACGGGCGACCAAATATTGGGGGGTGTGACACCCCACACACCCCACGCTCGCTACGGCCCTGGTTCCGCCCGCTTTTGGCAACAGGCTTGATTTTCAGTAAATCAAGTTTGGTATACTTTATCAAAGAGCACTTTATCTACCGAACCTGTTATATATAAAAGTTCGGTCTGCATTTCTTATATTGTCCTGAATATTCATGACCTTGACATTGGGTTGACACCATAGAAATTAACTTAATTTACTTTAATTACTCTGGTTGAGACCATAGTTCGCCGACCGTGATTTTAAGTGACGACTAGAAACTTTATAATTGTCACTGTGTTAGGTTTCATTAATAACAAAAAAAATCCACACAAAATGCGAATTTTCTTTCAAAAATTTCATAATTACTAAAACATTTTTCACATTTCGATAATCGCATCAATGTATTAATGACAAACAGGCAAAGTACCAAAGTGCAAACAATTCCATACTGTAATAAAGCCAGCTTTATTGAAATCAGTATCAAATTTTTTAAGGCCCTTCACACATAGGCCTACTTTAAAGCCAGTTCATACCTTAGCATAGCGCTATACAGTTGTGAATGTTGAACGCTGTTCATCTCTGAGCTATGTTCGTGATTGGTCCGGAAGAGGGAGGGATGACTATACATGGATCATATAGCTTTATAGAGCATGGAAATTGGGAAGTGCAAACTGGCCTAAAGGCCAGTTCATACTTCAGCGTATATATGCAGCTATGAAAGATGAACACTGTTCAATTCTGAGCCACGTCTACAAATGGCCTGGAAGAGCAAGGAATGACCATATGTGGTTCTGCTAGCTTTACAGCACGTTAAATTTTGGAAGAATGAACCGGCCTCTAGGAAGACACTTTTCAGTCTTAACAAATAAATTTACATTTCAGTTTCCTTTAACTGTTAATTTTACTTCCTTCCCCAACCTTCAAGACTTCTTGAAGACCAAAATGGCCAATTTCTGGATTCAAGAGAAAACAATAATCATGTTACATGGAAAAAAATCATTTAGGATGCATTGCTCATGATCTTATATTCACAATGCGAACATATTTACCACATGTGGGGCTAGGATTTGCCTGATAGGGGAGTAAGTTCCCTCAAGCATTGGGTGCACCAACCCATTACCCTGACAAAAGTGATGTGTTGCAGGAAGGATAACCAAGGGAGAGGGGTGATGGGGGAGGGGGGAGATTGGAAGAATACCTTGATATCATAACACAACATAGACTATGAGAATATGCTCAATGTACCAGGTTTTTTCCACTGAATCAAAGTTTTTCCATAAAGTTCGATTGGTAAGAGTGTACATTAGTGACAATTCTAGGTACACACAGGAGAATCTATACTCAAGGAGAGCAAACAGGTTCTTCTGAAGGGGCTGATCCACATATGGGCTAACATGCATTGCACTGCATCACCTTGGTCTACCTGATAATGTGGTCAAAACCCTGGCTGTAAATCTCTTACCACACCTCATGGTGAGCAGACCTACAAAAAACAACTAGGCAAATAGGGTTGAAAGTCCTCACTTAGCAGCAAACTGTTTAAGCTACATATAGGTTACTTGGTAAGAATGGTGAGGAGTTGAACTATTTCACCATATGCCTCACAATGAAACTTCACTCTTCCTTACAAAGAATCTGTCCACCATAAGAGCGACTGAACAACCTTATGGATAATGTACTTTATTAATGGTAACCACTAAGTCATTTCCCAATATTGGGAAAATTCTCTGACAAAGAGATCCTTCCCTAATGGGGGAGGGGGCATGTTCCCCTGCATAACCTGTCAATATTCCTGTTCACTACTGAGAAGCATGATTGTCTCAAGTACCTACCATTCATGTATTCAGGCATTTCTTCAATGCATACTGAATGTTGTTTTTCTGCATTTATATAGTTTAGCACATACATGTACTGCAGACACAGACGAGATGAGATCTCAAAGATACGTTTTCAGTTTTTCGTTTTCTAAACCAAATGGAAACTCTTCCACATCAATCACTCAGCATTCAAGGACTCCAAAGAACATAAAACTTTGAGCCTTTCCCAGGTTTTTCTGATTTCCCTACTATGTTGATAAAGTTCTCAATTAGTATTTCCAAGGAATTATTTAAAAGATGTTTGACTGACCTGTGAATAGCAGTCTTAAAGGAACTCACTCTGCGCAGCAAACAATGGAAACATGAATCAATCAAGTCTATTATTTCAATCACTTCTACACTAAATACCTTCAAATAAATTTATCCAATCTCCTTACCATGGCAGCTTTAAGACTATGGAAAAAATTTAATGAACACTGGCAAAAATTTATTTGGTAAACACGTTTTTGATACGAGAATTAATGGAGATCATGTACCTCTAGTCTGTGACATGCCTCCACAAAACTGCATGCCAACTTGCCAATGGCCAGCAAAATTCTGGTAATGGAGACTTTCACTTGCACTAGAGGCTAGTGATGTTTTATCATCACTCCCCAAGTAGTGAGTTGCAACAGAAAGTTTTGTTGAGGACTACTCTGTAAAGCAGATTTTGACCATGGTATCCAGTAATTCTACGTTACGATAGATAATATTTCTTCACTTACAAATTTACAATACTTTTTGATAAATACTGCAGATTTAAATCTTGCTCACATTAAAAAAAAAAAAAGTAAACTCGGAGATTTCAAGTTAGCCAAAGCTTGGCTCTGCAAATTATAACGGACTTTAAACTGAACGTGATCAACAGGAGGATTGCCATCAAATATGGCTGTCACAAACTGTTACCATGGGAACCTGCCCTGTGACATTTTTAAATACATTTCTTAACATAATTCTGTGCCTGTACCGATCAACACAGTGATGTCTACAACGAAGGTGTCTGTTTTACATTTAATGAGTTTGTATATTTCACTTTAGTCTGCACTATTTAAGACTACTTTAGTACTAATATTATCAATTATTATTCTCTTGCATATTCAGATCTTCTCAAATATCTATATCAATCCAAGAGATGGGAACTAAATCCCAAATCCTTCATATTTTTAAAATACTAATAAGAGAACGAAACATTTTTCTCAAGGGTTGAGAATGAAAGGAATATGCAATAAGCCTTTCCTAAGAAAACAACATTCAATGCAAATGATTCTTTTTAATTTCACCTTTCAAGGAAGTAATTCTATCTTTGACACTGATGACTGAGATAGACAAGACATTCAGAATTGCAAGAGAGATATTCAGCATAATTATATCAACCTGACAGTCAGAGGTACACATATTTCAAAAAACTCACAGACAAAAACTAAGTTCAAAGTTGAAAAAACCTCCAAAATTACCCCAAAAAAGGGAGAGCAAAAGGAAAAGCAAAAACGTAACAAAAACCGAGACCGTCCAACTAGGTACAAATGATTTCAAATAATATTGCATTATGTAGTGTGCAGAATGACCTGTTACCTTTTTTTATGAAGTGGTAAAATAGCCTCCTAATTTATTTCACAATAAGGATGAACTAGAATTCAATTGGGATACAAATATTCTCACCACAAATAAAACACTTTGATTGACTAAATGCTGAAAAAGCAATTTTACTCTACACTTCAAATTTTGCTTATGACTAGAGACATAGAAATCTATGTTACATATCTCTGACCTTGAAAACTGATTGTAAAAATTTAGGAGACATTTTTGCCAGCTATGAATATTCATAAACTTCATAATACATTTACAAGATAAATCATTCCCCTTTAATGTTCTAATTTTGGCATAACTGCAGTAATTCCAAGGCCCCACAATCAAATCTGAATGTTGTACAGTGACCTGAGGAAATGTACAATTTCATACAAAATTATCAATATTTCTCAAGGTAAACTATGCATTTCAACAACAACCAAAGAAATTATCTCCTTACCAAGGTGTATTTCCAAATGGCAGTCAAAAAACCGCTCTTGATATTACCGGTGCAAAATTTTTGCCCTACTCCATGACCACGATGTATCCACAAGTGGCATTCAACATGCAGCTTTTCAAATAACTGGCATAAAATTTTCACACACCATCATTACACTTTGAAAGATTCTAAGAAAGAGTACTTCAATTTTCAATTCTCCTAAAGAATTTTCTGCCACAAATTCATACTTTAATAACATAAAGCAATCAGAGTCTCCCCTTTGCAGGTTTTGTGGAAATGCAGACAAGTCATTAGAACATCTCTTTGAGTTACTGTATGCCCTTTAGTTTAGAGATTTTGCATATCTACTTCTTTCTGGTTAAAACAACCTGTTGATATTACTTTGGAGTATGAAAAATTTGAATTTTCTGATGACATGAAACATTTTAAAACTGAATCCCTTTACACTCCAAACAAGCACTTAATTTTATTTTTATTCAGAGTATTCAAACACAGATCCAGGTGCATTGTTCAACAGTAAATTCATATTTTATAAAGACATAGAGCCTACTACTTCTCGGAAGAAAATAAAGCTCAGTCATGCAATTAAAAAGAAGGTTCGCAAAAGTGGGTCCCTTCGAGTCTACCTTGCCACTGAGTTTATTAAGCAGTTCCTTTGTTTGAATATTGATACATTTGTCCCTGAAAATGAAACTTCTTTATTTTAGCAAGTCATTCATGATAGAAGTAACATATTCTGTCTTCAGGATATGTATTAAAATCCAAGGAATATATTTAGATGGTCAGTACCCTTTGATTGTTACTTAATTCTCTTTCGATATTGTAAAATAGGAATATTTTCAAATATTCCTTATCTTGATATATAATTATATTAAAATATAATTACACAGTATTTTTCTTATGCATCAATACTCTTTCAAGGATCATCACTATGTAAAAATAATGCACTTATGATAATGAAATAAAGGATTGCACAAAACACCAGTCATCAGAGGAAAGACCTCTTTGTCACTATTTTATACCATCCTGAATGAATTTTGTGTATGAAACATCGTTTTTGGCAACAAATTGACAAATGAGAAAATGTCATTTATATTAAAAAAAGAAAACATATTATTGCTCCAAAAATCAGGATGAATTGTCCTTTGAAATTACAACACCTTGAGAAATTATGGCAGGAATGATGAAGTTTAGTCACCATTACATGTGAAATGGGCGTCCGTTGATAAACCTGTCGACCATGTCAAAGGCCCTTTCAGGTTGGTCATAAGGTAATATGTGTCCAGCATTACGGACCACAACCTGCCAAGAGAAGGGTATCATAAACTGATCAATTAAAATAATCACGAGTGTCAAAACAATTATTTTTGCAATAACCATTTTTCAGGTTTATAGCTCACTGTATGTGAGTGATGGTTCATATTCTTGTAGTAAAGGCTGTTTAGTGCCCCACACCCTGGGGGAAGGATACAAGTGAAAAAGGTGGCACCCTCCCCTTCGATAAACTTTGAAACACAGGTGCATAAGGAATTTGTCACATATGGGACAAATTTCTCTTTCCTTTCATGACATGAAAATTCATTGTCAATAAACTTCCATACTTTTCCAACACTTTTTTGCCTTTTCATTTGGGAAAGGGTATGCAATGCCTTTGTCATGCCGTAGTATTTTTTCAAAATGCAATTACTGACTGATGAACTCTTTGTAAAAAATTTCCCCAAAACTCTGCTCAGAAGGGCTTTTAGCAAACATTTACTTTTGATATGAGAAAGTGAACTAAATCTAAACATTTCTGGTAGAATTTTCATTCCATTCAGATGTAAGGTACTGGATCAAGCTGGTACATTTATAACCTCAAGCAAACTTGAAGCAAGCAGGAAGGATGTCATCTCCTCACACTAATCAATTGCATTTGTTTTCTTTGTGTATATTGTTTTGACATTCAAATAGGTTAGACTGACGATGTGAAAAGTTTGTCAAATTTCCATGTCTCTCATGTATTTACATTGTAAAAACAAGAAACTTTTGACAAAAAAAGTGGTTGTTAAGTTTAAAAAGCAACAAAACAGCTACCATTAATGAGAGCTTATAACATTATGATAGCTTGTTTTTTGCTCACCTGGGACTGAAAAACGTAATGATTTCATCTGCTAATATCTTTAGTACCACAAATATCAGATCTGAATAAAAATTTCACCAGAATGCTTAGATTAAGAGCTTCCCTCACACATCAAACCTTTATGTAATATTCAAACCCACTTTAATCCATTGATGGATAAAATTACTTGACCAAGGATGTTTTACAATTTAAAAGCTACAACTTTACAACTTTTTATTTTATTGGTTTGTAATAAATGCGACATACCTGATAAAAATCATTCACATTTCTGGCATATCCAGCAACATCTACATCAGAAGGGTCAATCTTCCAGATAACCCTCTTGGCAGTTTTGTAGGCTGCCTGACCTTTCCATTCCAAACTAGCTAAGAAAGCTTCTGTCAAAGGTGCTCCCACAATCACATCCAACTGACCACTGTAAAATAAAACCTAAAAGGGAAAATTGTCAAAAAGTTTTCAAAATCAGACAAAAGGCATTTCACTTGAGGAGCTACAATTGTGACTTAACGGCTCTCAAATCTCAAACTCGACAGTAAAATTCTCCTACTTAGTTTACTTTTAGCCCCTCCTCTAATTTAAACAATAAAACATGAGCCCAATGGGCACTGTGGTTCCTTGCTGAATGTAATGAAACTAGCCAACTACTGAATGAACCAGTATTTCTGTAGATGCACAAAATCTGCTCTGTAGACAATGCACATCTTGTGTTAACACATTCAAGCATAAATAAATTGCTCTGAAGAAATACAGGCACTTCAAGGGATATCAACACAGACAGTATACAGTTACAATTTGTTTTATTCAATTAAGCAATCACAATTCATGCACGCTCAATGGTATCTGATCCAAATGATCAGTAACTTAGTTCTCTTAATAAAACTAACAACCCATAGTAGCATTTAATTAATCAATTCCAATTTCCAATTTCTGCAAGCTCACATGTCCTAATCTAAGGACAAATGTCTGTCTAGTGAACTTTCACAAGTCCTCTGCTTTGTGGGCAGAGAATCTTCTGCAATATTAAAAAGCAGTATTTGATGCAGGTTTTCATAATGGCAGAATTATGGATTACAAGAGCATCAATGATGCTGTAGCTCAACTACAATTTCACTCAAACAATTTCTTTTATGTAGCTTCATTAGTGATTGAAACCAAGGCGTCATGCATGGACAGTCATGATGTAGTACCTTCAGTGCTGTCCATGTACAGTAAATGGTCACAGCAATGGCATTTTAGAGTTGCCCAGCTTGGGACATTTTTTAGTGCTTGTGGGCACAATACAGTAGGTAATTGTGCCGATGAAAATGAAGTATTTATACCCAAATTTGTCAGGCCCATCTAAAATTATTCTTTTGTCAATATATCATAAAAAACCAAAACTCATATGGAAAAGCATTGGCATAAATGGCATTTAACATCAACACAAAGTACACCTATGATGAACCATCATCCATGGAACATGGACCAACTTTGATAAGATTCCAATGCAACCCCTAGTATTTACCCAGTCAGCAAATTTGGTCGGCTCCGTCGGCGGACCGCCGTCGGCCACTTCGGCGGTCCGTCGGCGAAATGTCCGGTGGTTCTCCGGCGGACCTCCGATGGCAGTGACGCTGATTGGTTAATAAGTTTTACCCATCATGCAATTTTGTTTCTGACCCGGATGTAGCCAGCGGACCTCCGATGGCCCTCCGACGGCCCTCCAGCGGCCAACCGCGTATTCATGGCCGATCATGAGCCGACAATGGCCGCCGGCGGACCGCCGGATATTGCTTACTGGGTAAAGGCTTTTGATTGATTCTACTGTTTGACCCCAAACAACCTTTGACCTTCAAAAGTATAACTTTAATGACCCACCATCTACTGGATTGTCTGGCAACTTTGACAAGATTCAGACACAAACCTGTAAAGTTGAAGGCTGTTGCATGATTCCACTGTTCAACCATTTAATACCCCAAATGACCTTAAACCTTCTGCAAAAGAGCAACTATGATGACCCATCATCTACTGAACATTCTGGCCAACTTTGATAAGATTTTCATATAACCAATGGGAGTTGAAAAAGCTTTTTAGTGATTCCAATGTTTGACCTCTCTATGACCCCAAATGACCTTTGACCTACTTTAAAATGCATCTTCAATGACCAATCATCTACTGAACACTGGCCAACTTTGGTAACATTTGGATATAACCCCTAGGAGATGAAGACTTCTGTGATTCCAGCTTTCACCTCTCTGACCCCAAATGATCTTTGATGTATTTCAAAAATACATCTTTGATGACCCATTATCTACTGAACACTGGCCAACTTTTGATAAGATTTGGATATAACCCCTAGGAGATGAAGACTTGTGTGATTTCAACTTTAACCTCTCTAAGACCTCCCAATGACCTTTGACCTACTTCAAAATACATCATTGAAGACCCATCATTTACTGAACACTGGCCAATTTTGATGAGATTTGGATATAACCCCTAGGAGATGAAGACTTGTGTGATTCCACCTTTAACCTCTCTAAGAGCCCAAATGACCTTTGACATACTTCAAAAGTACAACTGGCACATGCCATCATCCACTGAACATTCCAGCCACATTTGATAAAATTTGCAGATAACCCCTAGCACTTAAAAGGTTTTTGCAAGATTTCACTGTTTTGACCTTTGCATGACCCCCAAATGACCTTGACCTACTTCAAAAACACCCAGTTGATGACCCATCATCTACTGAATGCTCTTGCCAAATCTGACAAAATTTCAACACAACCCCTAGGAGTTCAAGGCTTTTGCATAATTATGCTCAGTTGGCCTTTTGTTTGACCTCTCTTTGACCCTAAATGACCCTTGCCCCACTTCAAAAGTATAAACATACATGGTCATGACCTCACAGGTAGTACACCATGCATGAAAATGACCACTGACCTTAAAATTCTCAACACCAGTAATAAAACAAATACACAAAAGCCAAGTTACAATGACAAACACCCAATACTGTCACTGAATCTTTAAGACACAAAGTAACATTTGTTATAAATGACCCCAGACTGACCCATAAATCTGACCTTTGAGTCCATCCTTGACCACCACTGATAACCCTTTATCCTTGTATCACTGTGCCCAAGTTTCATTAAAATTTGTCCAAGCAAATGCTCATTTGGTGAGTCTGTATTTTTTAACGCTCTCTCGTAACAGTAACATATATGGGTTATGTACTGTAGCTCAGCCTAAAATGTGTTAGAATGATGTAAGAAGTTTACACAAGTAAATATGTAGCCTAATCTTATCGATATAAATAAGACATTCCACACATAATAAACACAATACATCACAGAACAAGTACAACACATCAATTTCCCACCAAAAATTATCAGAAGGTTCAAATATGCCCTGCAGTTCTAGGCCTAGAAGTAGCTGGGCTGTAGAGACACATGTGTAGCTTAGGTTCATGGTGCACATAGCCTAACATTAGGCCTATACATTGGATACTGTATGTTTAGGTAATGCCAAAAGTGCCATGCTTCTCTGGAGAAAATTGCCCCGTACAAAACCCTTCCAACTGAAAGCTGCGAGTACATTTCAGATTGTTGTATGAGGGTTTTTGCACTTGCAGGATTCATGATTTGGGAGTTTTTCACCAATTTGGTAATTTACTTTGGCCATAACAACAGAACTTGCTTGTGTAATTGAGACATTGTCTAAAGTGTGCAGGGTGAAGGGTATCCAGTCGAAACGTCCCTTTAGCAAAACATCGCCACTTTAATTTTAGCTACCAAAACATCCCTGCCAATGAATGTGTATAGCCTACGTAAAATCTCTTTTTAAATTCAATAATGAGAAGTTTAATTCTAATTGATTTGTAGGCTAGGCCTACAGTGGGTATTAGGGAAATTGGTGAATTCTTTTGGTTTTCAGAACAGTAATACAACCACATGAAGAAAAGTACTTACCACCGCGTAGGCTATAGCGTAATACACCAAATGAAACTATGATTGCAGCGGTAGGCTTAGGCCTAGTCCGCAGTCTGCTGACCTAGTATGGGGATTCCCATACTAGTTCAGGGAGCAAAGTGTACGTGAGAACTAGGTCTTGGTACCCTAGGCTAGCTTAGGCCTAATTTGTAATTTGTGTTTTTTTTTTTCCTTTGAAGAAACTGAAAATAGGCTAGTAGCAGTAACTTATATAGCCGCCCTACCCAAGGTTAATTTATGTGAAAGGTTAATTTATGTTGGAATTCAGTTGGATGCTTAGGGTAATTAAGTTATGTCATGCTACGTAAATTCTTTTATAGTAGTGCTGTGTTCAGTCATTCTGTTTGTCATGCTTCTTAGTCTTGGTTTGGTTGTCGTCCGGAGTGGACGCGGTGTTAGCTAGTCGTCGTTTATGTGTCCGTCGTAAATAAATGTTATCTGGAGCAAGTAATTGGACTTTGGAAGTATGCCTTTCTCTGCTGCCTAGTCTTCATCTCCATCTCCAGCCTAATCCCTTTCCATTACCGCATCGAACTTACCAGCCATGCTCATATCGAACCCGTTCCCCCACGCTACATTCTGGTGGCAGCGGTTGTGGTTTTTAAAGAAACTGTCCGTGATGTAAGTTTTTAAGGAAATTCAAGTAACGAAGTGGAACTTTTCCGCCTACTTGCAGTATGTTCGACGTTATTATCCTGACCTCTCCTTCAGAACATCGTAATTACTTTAAAAAAAATCTTCCCGTGGAAGGTTGCAACGGTAATGGGTATACATACTCCCAAGTCTGTTCTAACTGACATATAGACCTATTTTTATCACCTGCGAAATCTATTTGCCATAACAAATCAACCACATGGTAAACTTGGATATCGACCAAGAAGCGTCGTTATATATTTCGGTACACCCACATCTTTTCAGACGACCAGAAAGCAACACTTGGCCAGCTCCCTGCCTGATAACACTAATTTTACAACCTGTACGTGCGTGAGATATGTGTACATGTGTTTGAATTTAATAATGACTCATGTGGCATGTTATCACGTATGTTAGTGTATACACCGGTCCGGAGTGCTGTTTCCCGAGGTAACGAAAGTTCCTGATTTCAACATTTCCAGTCATCGAATCAATGGTGAATTGCAGAATAACGCATTTAGTACTTCCGAAGCTCTGTAACAGCTAAGCCCTACAACGATAATCAGGTACTTTTTTTTTTTTTCACTTTGAATTCGTCGTAATACTGTAGAACTGTTGCTGCTTGGTTGCCCACTCTATGGTTTAGTTGCAGAATTCCCGTTCCAGAATTTAGCTTAACTACTACTTACACAGCATATTATAGGAAGATCGACGCCTTTTCTTCACGTCAGTATACAGCATTTCAGTCAGCTCAACAAAACTGTTTTAGCGTCATACACATAGACACGCTGAATGTTAACATCCTTCGCATGCGAGAGACTGTTTTCCTGTTAACTGGGGACTTGGATTATTTTTCAGTCCAGTTGGAATGAACATTATTCCTGAATGTTGTTTGTATGTATTTACCATAATATCGTGGTGAGTTGTTTATAATCCATGTACCGTATTTGCATACTTATACTTTGGGGGCTTATTTTTGGTCACATTACTCATTTTAAAATGTCAGAAGACGAAAGTACAAAGCCCTCCCCCGGTAAGACGTCAATGTCAGATACTGACTCAAGTCAAAACATTAGGCCTAAAGTAAAAATAGAGTTGCCTCCAATATTCACTGGTGATGGCACAGAGGATTTTGGGCAATGGTGTCGTCGTTTTGAAGTGGCAGTGAATGCTTCTGCAGGTTATGACCTATCAGAATTAGCTAGTATTTTGCCTGTTAGGCTGGGGGGAAATGCTTTTGGTTACTGGGATAGTTTGGAAGATTTTAACGATTGTGTTGAATTTTAACATTTCTGTATCAGTTTTAGTGTTGAATGTTTGTGTAATTTGTGTAGATGGTTTAAGTTTAGTGCAATATTAAACACCTTTTATATGCACAATCCTTTAGTTGCTTTACATAAGTACTGTATTAGGCTTAGGATTTTACTGTAGAAGACTTAGTAAAGCAGAGAATCGTGCAATATAAGGTACAAATGGAGAATAAGTGCAATGCTAAGAGTAATTAAGTATAGGAAAATTTAGGAAATAGGAAAATTTAGGCAATAAGAAAATTTAGGAAATAGGGAATTCTGTATGACGTCATTAATGAGCCACGTTAGTATTTTTGAGGGAAGTCTATTCAGTTTCTTGTTAGGCCTCAAAAATTGAAAATGCTGAATTCTTTTCATTTTTGTGCCAAGGGTCTTCTCGATAGAACTGTTAGCGTTAATTTTACTATGCAGTCCTGGCCATTTTGGAAGTCGCATACATGCATTATAGGCTTTAGTCAAATTTGGGTTTTACTTAGATTTCAGTAACTTAGGGATTATTATTTAAGTTGTGCACTCAGTTTAATGTTATTAGTGTTGCTATGTGTGATTGTGAACTGATGTTATATTTTGAAGGTTAAATGTGTATTTTGATATACTGTATGCTGAACTTCAAGAAATGTCCATGAATTAATGTCTCTGAATATGTATATATTTTTTACACATACTCTCGAATATATATCTTTATACATGCAACTTTCATGTGCAATGAAAAATGATACACCCTGAACATTAATGAGATTAATATTTAGGCTTCGTGCACATTTTAAAGATTATGTTCTAGGTTGACTGTATATGTAGTATGTGGTGTTGTAGTGATATTCATATGCGTTTTGAAGTATTTTTGGTGTAGTAGTAATTTTGAAAGACAATGTGTGCGGAAGAGTATCATGAGTGTTCCATTGGTTTAATGCAATGGTTTATTGTATATTGAGAGTGAGAAGATAAGGACAAAAAAAAACAAAGAGAAATGTCCAGCAATTCTTAGGAAAGATACATATTTATACATTTAGGAAGAGATTAAACATTAAAATATATATGTATATATATTTGCTAAACTCCATATTCACATGATACTGTATCTACAAGTATAATTCAAATGTGGAGTACAACATATTTTCACACAAAGAAATTCCTATAGAGAGCTTTTATATATTTTTGCATGAAAAGTAATTGGCATAGTTCTTATGATGAATCATGTAATTAAAGTCATTTTGTATCTTTCAGAAAAAAAAATTTAGCAGAACAAGTGTAAAATGTGTATATAGTAATGGAATGTTTTAATGAGAAATAATGAGTATAAGAAATATTGAGAATAACAATTTAATGATGAGAAATGAGGACATTTCTAAAAAGACCATGGAGTAGTGTAAGAGGTGAAAGGTTAATTTATGTTGGAATTCAGTTGGATGCTTAGGGTAATTAAGTTATGTCATGTTACGTAAATTCTTTTATAGTAGTGCTGTGTTCAGTCATTCTGTTTGTCATGCTTCTTAGTCTTGGTTTGGTTGTCGTCCGGAGTGGACGCGGTGTTAGCTAGTCGTCGTTTATGTGTCCGTCGTAAATAAATGTTATCTGGAGCAAGTAATTGGACTTTGGAAGTATGCCTTTCTCTGCTGCCTAGTCTTCATCTCCATCTCCAGCCTAATCCCTTTCCATTACCGCATCGAACTTACCAGCCATGCTCATATCGAACCCGTTCCCCCACGCTACATTCCCATACTAGTTCAGGGAGCAAAGTGTACGTGAGAACTAGGTCTTGGTACCCTAGGCTAGCTTAGGCCTAATTTGTAATTTGTGTTTTTTTTTTCCTTTGAAGAAACTGAAAATAGGCTAGTAGCAGTAACTTATATAGCCGCCCTACCCAGGCCGAGCCTAGCCTAGGGTACCTAGGCCTAGTTCTCACATACACTTTGTTCCCCTGTCCCTGAACTAGGCCTACGTAGTATTCGAAGCCCCAAGCGACCCCATATTGGAAAGTTTGTTTTTTCGCCGCCGAAGATAAACACCAAAGGAAAGGCAGGATAAAAATTACGCCAGTGCTGTAGGCTAGGTGCGACAAATAGAAACCAGGCTGACAAAATACGCCAGAAATTTGGCGTGACTGCTTGAGTGCCACGCCGAAGATCTACGGCGTAACATAAATGTTTTCCAGACTGGAAGCGACCCAAGTACTAGGGCCTAACAGTTAGGCCTAGGTCAGCAGACTGCGGACTAGGCCGAGCCTAGCCTAGGGCCTAGCTAAAGCTCGAAGTACTTTTCGCGGTATTTACTTTGACATGAAATATTCTAAAAATTGCACGGATGCTGATATTGATAATACAGAAAACAATGTCATAATATCCCGTTTAACGTGAACGTAAGCGCTACGCCTGTTTCGCTCTTATCATATTGCAAATTAGGCCTAGGACTAAAATTAAAAATATCTGATTACCTTCGCTCTGTTCACGGGCGACTCGTAATAATCGAACTTTGAGTCGAGTCCATAGAAATAAAAGTAAGAGAGAACGCTAACACAATGCATCCATGCATGTTTAACCGGTGAAGCTACGGAAATTGTGAGGGCGCTTTCGTTGTACGGCAAGAGACCTGTTGATTGATGTCTCTCCGTACGTACAGTGTGCATTCTGCTGCAGAAGTTATAGTTTATTTTAAGCGTTTTTCGAAAGATTTGGAGTAATTTTCACAACAGAAATAAGTCATGGTGCCTTAAGTATCTTGTTTTATACTCCTAACTTGAAAACTTGTAGTTTATTTGCCAATACTTGGGGCAAAAGCAATGACGTGATATTTGTATTACGCGCAGGTGCTCCGTTGCCGTACAGACTAGCCAAATCAATGGCTTCAGTCCAGATCGGCTGAAGTCATTCTCCCTTACTTTTATTTCTATGGTCGAGTCTTAGCATTAGTAGGACCGGTCGCGAGTTTTTTTTCGTAGGATAGCGAGGGGAATTCTATTCATACGGACCAATCAGCTTCTTGGAAAGAGGTCACACCCCTAATTCCAAAATAGCAGCTTTCCGACCCTTGTTTTGTAATTCTGACACCGGATTATGAAAGAACAGGCCAAATAACCCCCATCCATGTAACCCTAACCTTAATTCTAACCCTAACCATGATTTTGAAACAAATTTAAAATTTTTTGAAAAATCGATTTTCCCGTCGGTATCCTATGAAAAAAAAACTAGCGGACCGCGTGACCGGTCTGATCTCTAAGTTATACTAACTGGATTGGCAATGTCCGTGTCATTGTGAAGTCAGCGTCCGCCATATTGTGACTATCAAACCGGTGAATGTGCAGTTTATTGGGTGCAATGTTTTTTTTATTTCATTATACTTTTTTATAATTTATGCGGGAATCAAAGCGCATTCGTTGTCAAGGGTAATTTTTTAATTTGTATTGCGATTATTTTTCATGGATAACTAATTTTTAGGTGTCTACGCAAAAGCACGGACACTTAGGTGTTCAACTCCCAAGGTGTTCCACCATAATTATATTTGCACTGCGTTTTGATCTCTCGTAAGATGGCCGCTCGGCGACTTCATCACTGACTATCCAATCAATGTGTCGAAGCCAATCCAATCCAGTTAGTATAAATCAGTGGTACATACACGGATAGGTTGCATATTGCGGAAGATTTCGTGCGTGCGTATTACATGTATTACACAGGCTGACACGTAACCACCAAAGTTTTATACGGATGCCTGTGCAAAACACTGTAATCTCTAAAGCTTGAGCATCACTCATCTACATGGAAGCACAATATGCTGACAAACAATGCACCATGATGGTCAATGGGAGTAACCGTAGAAAGTAGGTTTATAATTATATCTTCATTTTTCATAACAAAATGGCCATGAATTTTCCACGCCATCACAAAGCGAGTGAAAACTCAATCAGAACAACTTTTATTGTAGGTTTCAAGATCAGCCACTGTTCACTTTTAGAGTTAATCCTGTTTACCCAAAAAATCAATATTTGACCTCTGGTGACCTCAAATGACCTTTGACCTACTTCAAAAACACAACTTTGATGACCCATCATTTACTAAACACTCCTGTCAAATTTGAAAAGATTCCAACATAACCACAAGGAGTTGAAGGCTTTTGCGTGATTTCACTCTTTGACCTCTCACGACCCCAAATGACCTTTGACCTACTTCCTGTTACCATAATTATCAAGCCCTTGATATGTGTTATAGCCACACCAACTTTGACAAGGAACGGTCAAAGCACCTGCAGACAGCAGCTCTTTTTTCCAATGTTGACAGACAGACAGACGGACAGACAGACAGACAGACAGACAGACGCATTGCCATGACAATAGCTCAACTTGTTGAGCTAAAAATCGTAATACCATAATTTCAACTTTAATTGAGATACTTGGCATCTCTGAAAGATGTCCCACATCTTTCAGTCATTGGGTGAATGTGATCTTAATGTGCTGGAATGATACAGTTTTGTGCTTATATTTGACTTTGGGAATTCTTGGCAATTTGCTTTTTGGCATCTGGTGATTTCACCTCTGAAATCCGACAAAACTCATATGGGTTTTCTGCTGGATTTAATGCAACACCTCAAAGCATAAATCTATTCAAGCTTCCTACACTGAGATATAGAGTTGAAAAGGTTTGCAGAGTTTGACCTCCAGTGACCCCAGATGACCTTTGGTCTCCACCAAAAAATATTTTCCCCACCATAAGGCATCCACACACTAAGTATGAAATTAATCCAAGCTTCCTACCTTGAGATATTGTGCTAACAACAAGGTTATCAGTTTTTTAACCTTGGTGACCCCAGATGACCTTTGACCTCCACCAAAAACTGTATGGCACAGCTTCTCACTATGCTGGATCTATATACCAAGTATGACATCTATCCAAGATTCTTTCCTTGAGATATTGTGTTAACAAGGTTTTCAGTATTTGACTCTCAGTGACCCCAAATGACCTTTGACCTCCACCAAAAATGACAGGATTCATCTTCTCACCATAAGTCATCCACATACCAAGTATGAAATCTATCCAAGCTTCCTACCTTGAGATACTGTGTTAACAACAAGTTTTCAGTGTTTGACCCCCAGTGACCCCAGATGACCTTTGACCTCCACCAAAAGCTACAGCATTTATCTTCTCACCATAATGCATCCACAAACCAAGTATGAAATTTACTCAAGCTTCCTACCTTGAGATATCATGCAAACAAGGTTTTCGGTCTTTGACCCCTGGTGACCCCACATGACCTTTGACCTCCACCAAAAACAATAGGGCACACCTTCTCACTATGACAGATCCATATAACAAATTTCAGTTTAGTCCAACTTTCCCTTGTTGAGATACAGCGTACCGAAGCAAGTGTCACACACACACACACACACGCACACACACACGTACATACACACATACGCCATCACGAATGCATTGGTTTCTCTTATCATCGAAACCGAAAAAACTGACATCATACCTTGTAGTTGTTAGCAAGGACCACCACTCTGTCTCTCACAGACTGCGGTATATCCTCCAGCAGATACTCTTCCACCTTATCACCGCCATGGTATGTCAAGTTACCAACATGGATAGCATGACGAACATTTGCTTTAGCGAGGTAGGGGCCATAGTAGTTAAACTCCACTGGGGACTGGACAAAACAGCAATCAACAGTTGCATCATTCATTTATCAAGTTAGCTTTGGAAACTGATACTAGCTGAAAACATTAAATATTATGAAAAAATCCAACAATTTTGTCATGTCTGAACAACTTATGAGTTTCTTGCCATTAAATTCTAGAAATTACTGCCAAAATTATATGTACTTTACTACTGCAGCTTTCACAACAGAAAACAATGAAAAATGCTATTGAGGACATTTGATTCAGTGACATAACATCCATGATACTTAGACTTCATGGGCAACTGTATTTGGACAAACTAACAATAAACCTTGGATCATTCATATATTCTGTTATGAAACTCTGGGAAAGCAATACAGCGGTAGAAATTACCTAAATCAGTCCAGCAGTGTTGCTATATCTTACTAATTTGTGAAATACTTGCCATTAACCTTTTTGCTATGTATTATTTCCCTGCCAAACCATACTTCACTCTCCATTTGCTTGCAAGGTTTCACCGTGAGACCACAGGACATGTGGGGCTCTTAAAATTCAGACTCCTCAAAGAGTGACAGTCCACTATTGTACTTTTGAGGCAGTTTATCTTGATGTTAACTGTTTTTATTTTAACAGCGTCGACCTGCTGAGGCAGGTTAACACAACAATATGGTGGTCTAGAAAGTCTGTGCAAACAATTAGGGATATCAATACTTAAGACTTGCAATGCATGCCAAGAATTTTCCTGTACCAACAGACCAATTCTGTGATATTTTCTTTCCCAAACACTCACCTCCATTAACTATCTTGTTTCTTTCTACAATAATCTGAGACCCCATTCAACTTTTTCACTTCAACTTGAAATCTTTCTGTACAAGGATAACTCTTCCTTCAAAGTCACTCATTTTAACCCTTACTGCACGTTGAAAACCATTATTTCAACAGGAAATTGTGTCGTCTGATACAGAGTATTGCAGCCACTCTCTGTCATTGATACAGTAAAAGTGCAATACTTCCCAGCCTGCACTGTAATCCTGTAATTTCAAACTTGCTTACTGTACCAGATTCAGCTCCTAAATCAATTAAAAGACTCATATTGTGCCACAACATTCACAAAGAATGCAGTCTTCAATATTGCAATGTAAAATTTAAACTAAAGATAGTGCCTAAATGAGGACAATCAACTGAAAAAAAAAAAATACTGCCAGTAATAACACATTTTCATTTTTTTTTTTTTTAAATGGTCATGAGATGGTAATACTGGAAGAAAATGGACTGAAATGAAAGATGGATTTGGTCAACAAACTATGTGCTATAAAAGGATCAACATAACGAGTCACCTTGACACTCTTTTCTCTCAATACTACTTCACCAATTACAAAACACACCTGGATTCTCAAGTAATTATAAGTATCCATGGAACCAGTTGAATTTGTCCAGAATGAATTCTGACCGAGTATTATCTCACTAAACGCCTGAAGGAGAAATGAGATGAAAAGTGACAATGTGATGGAGAGCAAGCATGATACGGAGTATCAACCCACCTGAACCTTAAGATAATTGTAGTAGTTAGTACTGCCAGTCGCATTCTGCCAAAAGGATGGGTAAGGAGTCTTATCTCCATTTATAAAATCATCAAAACTCTGCGAAAAAAGTGGAACGATGAATAATAACCATGGAATAGCAATCAATGGCCAATTCAAGTATTCATTTATGAGTAAATGGCTGTACGTGGTGATTTATACGAATACTTTTCAAGCCAAAAACAGAATGTTCAACACCTAAGGTACATACATGCTACATTATTTCATTAATTGTTTCATTTCTATTACACATGTCAGGGCAAAATTTTTGGACAGAAGTGATGAAAGAGAAGCATGCAAGATCTAAAGAAAACATAAGGTTCAAGAAATGAGATAGCGTGAAGAGACTTGACTGGCAATAATTGCTAATCAATGTTTAAATAGCTTAGCAATTACTCCATTTTGATAAGCAATTATGAAAATAAATATTTCAAAGAGTCAGTACAGAACCCTTCAGGCAGAGCATGAGAAAATATTTATTCCCACTTTTTGTGGAGCTAAATTAAAATTGATTCCCCTTTTGGGATTTCTTGGGTTGCAAACTGCAATGCAAAACCCACTATTTCCTCTTAGAGGGAGTGTACCATTGTCAAACAGTCCTTACCAAAGAATATATAAGAAGCTTTATAATGCATGCACCCGTAAGGAGAAATGAAAGTTTATTTCTCACTTTTAGGTTAAACGTGAAGCAAAGTTCTTGTTGAGAATGATACCTGATGAGAAGATAATTTGCACGAAGCTTAGCTCTCTGTTTTAACACTCTGCTGTACAATGGTAATATAAATCTCACTGCAAACATCATAGAATACACAGAAGCTTATGCACATCATTTCTAGGCATAGTTTGAATTTGCCCGCTTTTTATGTCAAATAAAGTACAATGACAAATCACAAATACTGTGTCGTTATATCAGAGAGTTAACCAAGACAATATAATGCCTAGGTGGTGATAGGTAATGGATGTAAACACATTCATGAGAGCACAGCTAATTCTAGAGACTTCCTTGACCAAAATTGTTGACTGACAAATGTCATAGCACATGCATTTCCTTACAAAAGATGCAGAAACAGTCCACTTCACTTTTCTGACAGAAGATGCCTCAGGTGGTTAATCCACATATGGTCATTTAAACAGATGTAGCCAGTTACCCAATTGCAGGAGTTCAGTCCTAGGTGCTGCCACATGTATACATTGGGTCCCTTAGGTTAGTGGTAAGGGTGACTTACACAGTATGTAATTGCAAAAAATTGAAGGGGGAAGGAAAGGGGAAAGACATTTAATTGACATGTTGCTGAAGAGATGTGTTCAAGTTGTTACATTGTTACATAATAAATGTGGCAAACAAATTGAAGTAATGATTATATGCATAAATAACGGAAATGGAAGATACTTAGGAATATCCTTCCCTAGCACAAAATTGCATTTTGAATTAAGTGTCAAAGAGGGAACCCACCACCCTATTGTAGTGGTATTTCTTTACCTCAAATGCTTTCTTCCAATCCTTCTCTTTAATGTAATTCACTCCTTCAGCCACATACTGATCTGCAACTTTCTTCTGAGTGTCGTCTATCTGAGATGTCTGGTACATTAACTCAGGATATGCTGGAAACATCTGTAAAACAAGGAGTAACAGCAGGCTTCACAAAATTGCTCATATCAAGGGAAGATATCTAACAATGCTCACATTAGAAATTAAATCAAGGCAGGAATTCCCACTTTGGAAATCTTTTGTACTAGATTATTTGAAAGTTCTGCACGATATTTTACATTTTACTTACAGTCTCTGCTGTGGACAACTGGCTGGTTAAGGTAGTTACAAATGTGCAGAAAATTATTTAATGGGATAATCCCACTTAGGTACAAAAATCCTGCCACCCTATACCTTGGCATAAATGCTGATAACTAAAGGGAGGGGGGAGTAGGGTGAAAACGATCAGTCTCTGCTCAGGGATCCCCAGTATAGGAGGCTGTACCAGGCATTCTGCTGAACATTCCCACATGTTTACATGGCTTCTAGGCTGTAAGAGGTGGAAAAGGGAAGAGGGTGGGAGGTGGGTGACCTCAATTACCTAACAACACCCCCTCCATCCTCCATCCCTCACCTACCCCTCCCCCATTTTGCTTATACTCTGATTTGTGTAGTATGCATGCACAAAAGGCTGAGTTTTAAGTAGTTGGACTCTGAGAAAGAGTCCTACATCAGCAACACCCATTAATGACATTTCAAGGGCAACAGCAATTGCCCATAGTTAAATTTAGGAGCTTAATCTCATAGAATATTTAGATTTTCTTACCTCCTCCAAATAAAAGAAAAGTTAGTATATCAACTGTGAAGATGCGCAATGGATATCGCTTGTCTCAAAATAATAGACCAGTTTCAGCTATGCAACCCAAAGTTACTTAAGTGTGACCAATCTCATAAACTGCTTTTTCTTCCTTGCCCTTCACCCACCCCCTAATAAAAAGAACTGTTTTTACATGAACAATGAGCAGTAGCTTGTTTCCAACACATAGTTTTATTCAGATTAGGGCTTGACATAACCTGAGCATGGCCCTTCACTTTGCCATGATGCATCTTTACACTGAAGGCCATCATAGCTTTGATGTCCTTTTGTACTATTTCTCTTCAGTCTCCACTACTTTCCAAATTTTAGCCATGATTTCCCTCTTGCTTGGCCTCAGTGTCCTGACAAACTTCTGTCAGCTGAAGCCAATTTAGCCTTGCCCTTTCCAGATTTTACTTCAAGTTCTGATGACCAGTCTCACCAATTGTACTTGGTGTGACTATACTTGCCCTTTAACATTTTAAACACACAAGGAAGTTGACGATCATATTCTACTTTTACTTTGCAATGTAAATAGGAATACTAGGAAAACACATACTGGTAGGATAATAAAGCCACGTTCACTTTGGCAAACAGTCACGCTCACTTTGTTCAATATGATACATTAACCCTTACAAGGATTTAATTCTATAGAAGACACTGAACATTGTTCAAACATTATATGAGGACAATGTCTCTATTCACTAACACCTTCTTTCAGGAAGAGCTCTATTCACCAGTAACAGCCATTGTCCTACTTTTCAACCTATTCACACTGGTGAAAAGCGAAGTCAATATTTAGAGATGAGATGTCATATTTGACAGGGAGGATGTCAAATTACTTGCAATAAAAGCTATCAAAAGTAAAAGAATATGCTCTAACATGCGAGATAAAAAGGACTTATTGAAAGTGGGAGCAATATGAATACACAATAAAATGCTTTGAAAGACAAAGAACAATTGCTACAGTGGCTGCAATAAATCAGTTGATCTTAATGATGGATGGCTTTATACTTTAAATCACCCAAACACTTGAAAAACTTAAGTCTACCTGATAATAGATATTTGGAATTATGATAGCACACTTATAGCTGTTCAGTGTGTGTATGTGCAAGAGCTGACTTTACGACTATGTACCTATCTACTCCCTTCTGAACGTTTTTTGTGTGTGTGTGTGTGTGTGTGCGTGTGTGTGTGTGTTACTGTAGCTACTAGTTGATTTCAGCTATTGTTTCCTTTCAACTACAACTAGTAATATCAGGACATGCCACAGTACAGTTTTTAAGGATGAAAATTCGTCACAAACAGGAGAAAGTGCCATGCACAGTCCGCAAAAAACAAACTTCAGGCCCTGAGACAGCCTTACATCCTAAATACAGTATGTTTAATAGACTTTATATTAATTCTTTCCAAAATGGAAATAACTATTAAGCTCTGTCACACAGATTCTATATATTTACCACTTTTCTCTTTTTGCATAGAAGTGTGTATTAACTTAATCACAAACATCTCCTTTAGTAGTCTTCTCTTACTGTTTATTTAAGAAAATTTAGTGAGTATTTCTTATTCAACTTGTAATGAACCAATGAGGAATCAATACAGCTGAACTGTGTCAAAAAGTGGTTGCTAACTCCCCACCCCTGTCCACTGAAACAAAATGCCATCACAGCACAGTTACTGTACACTCATTTCTATTGTATTAAGCATAATAAGTAAGGACAAAACAAAAACATGTCTGAACTTTGTACATACTGAGGCACAACTTTCCATAAAGAGGATTCAATGAAATTTAAACATGAGATTGACAAAATTTTAGTTTTCATTCACCTAAAAGAAACAAAACTAATCTTTAATTTTCAGTCTCATGTTTACTTGTGTGTGGTTCACTTTTAACCTACAGTGGCAGTTTCTCTTGAGGGAGTTGTGTATACTGTGATACAGATGGCTATGAATACAAAAAACTAATATTAACACAAATACTGTCTAAAGAGCATATACCTGTGGCACAAATGCATTTCCAAATTCATTGCCATTTGTCAAAGCTCATGTATAGAAGAAGTAATAGTGTAAGTGGTACAGGTACACAATAGGTACACATGGCTGTGATAAGATAAACAAGAAGCTTAAAAAATGTGAACAATCCAAAGGACGTGCAACAAGGCATGTCCAGTCAAAACCCCATCTTATCAGGCCCATTGCCAACAGGGGGCCCAGAACAAGAATTTAGATATTTAACCCCCTGAGTATGCTTCTAAATTCCACAACCCAGCTTCACGGTACACCTTTAATAAACAGGTTTTGAAAATCATCATGTAGGAATACTCTTATTAAACCGCTTCTTGCCTACTGCTTTTAAATCTTACCGATAAAGGATCGCAAAGACCATCTCCAATCATAACTCCTTTTAGGTTGATTTTCATCTTTGCTTCTGGGTTTAGGGCATGAATCCTCTCTCCAATAGCAGGAACATATTTACCTGCGTACGACTGTCAAAAGAACCATTCATCAGATAAACCTGTCATTCTAGAAACTGAAAATTTTATACGTCTAAAGTTTATTTTTTCATTGATATTGCTTTTCATGATACTCAGGATGAAAACAATAGCTGTTTGCACTCTGTCAGTGTTGAGCTTTTTTTTTTCTAATTAGCATAAACAAAATGGCTGCCAAAAGGTCATCCTTTACTTATGATCAGAAATAACAAGCTTTCACAGTTGCCATACACAAAATGCTGCACCCATTCTACCCATGTGGTACTTAATCACACAATTTATGATAAAGCTGTAACGTTGATACCACTTCAAAAAAATAACATCTCTGACAGAGCAAGGCATAGTCCAAAGAGTATATTATGCAGCAAAGGCTATTACTGGACTGAACATCTTAATTAAATGACATTGTAAAATTTGATACACTCCCTTTAACAAGTTCCACTGTGTAAAAGAAAGAAGAAGCAATCATTTACCTCCCCTGTGGCATAGAAATCATTCTTTTGGTATTCTGAAAATACTTGGAAAAACTGATACAAGGCACTGTAAGAGAAAACATTACAAGAACTGATAACAAAACATCCATGACATCCAGATGTTTAATGTCAGAATTATATCACATGTTGTACTAATTGTGCTCAAGCACCTGCTTTAAAACCTCACCTTTCTTTTGTTATGCTGGGGTATACTATTATCATGTAATAAACCGAATCACCTAAAGCTACTTTATTGCACAGGAGGATTCTTTTACATTCAGATTACATTGAATAACATTACAAGTGTTACCAACAAGTGACCATGGTCTGCCGGCCACTTACAGCTATACAGCCCAAAAGATGCACAAAAATGGCCTGCGAAAAATTCGAGAAGCCCAAAATTTTATGAGAAATGAAGTTGCTGAACAAAGTCCTGGCTACTTCAATAAATTAAAAGCAATTTACTCAAGTAAAAGTTGGTAGCACCATGAAACAATTAAGAACCCCTGGCCTTAGTCCTTGTATCGATCTAGCTTTTTTACAACCTAGTTAACATTTACATTTAAGTGCACTGGTTGCACAAATAATCTGTTGTGTATAACCACAAGCAATAATGCACAATGTCTAAACCTCAGGCTGCAGCTGCCTCAGCCAAGCTGCACGACTGCCATGCACTGCTGCTTCACACATTGCAATAACGAGGTTTAAGTAATCTTGTTACTGTAATGAGTATAATACAACACATGGCTGCCGTAGCTGCAGCTTGGCTATTTTAACATGATGCCTTGTAGGAGATGCAGAGAGTTTGACACATTTCTTTTTCTTAGAAGTACTCTTTTGACAATTCAATTGTCTCTATTCACTTACAGTAAGCTGTATTGTATGACACTACTGCACAGGGGTGCAAATCCCGGGGGACAAGGGGGCCTTTGCCCCCTCAAGTGAAAGTGGGGGGACCAAACCCTAATTTGGCCCCCCAAAAAATGTGAATAGCAATACTCATTTTTTTCGCGGCTTGGTCACTTTTGACATCCCTTTGATAACAACACATGACAACAATACAATTATAGGCTACAACTGACACAGTATTTGAATGTCTGTTGACCAAGGCCGTATGGAATATCATCTGAAGCTGAAACCCGGCGCAGACGAATCAATTTTCAGTCGAAAACACTTAAGACATGTCTTAGTTATACCTTCACTTCGTTTCCTAATCTAGGCCAGAGCGAACTATCTCTGCATTTTGTGCCCCGGTTCGTGAAGCACATCAGAAGTATTAACTTTGTGCCCTAACTAACCCTTTTGACAAGTGTAAATGTTCTAAAACCCAGGTGCCTTTACACTAAAAACCTCCGTCCGAAATAATCTTTCTGCAGCTTCTGAAATACTAAAACCCAGGAGCTTCCGGGGGCTTTGCCCCTGGACCCCACCAGGGCCCTAAGGCGGGCCCCTGGATCCCACCCACAAGGGCTTTGCGCTTCGCACTTGCAGTGCACGCTACGCGTGCGCAGTTTCAAATCCACGCGTACACCATATTCGTTTTCGCCCCCCCCACTCTCAAACAGAGATTTGCCCCCCTGCTGCTGCACCCTGTGGGCTGGGGGTTGTAGAACATGCCCACAGTACTCCCCGCCTGTAGTAAGAGGTGACTAAAGGGAAGGACTTGAACCGTAGTTGAACTGTATTTGAAACCCAACTTAAACTTGAACCATATTTCAACTTTACCTTTTTATCTAGCTGACACTATATAACCAATTTGTATTGGTGTGTCATTGAATTCCATCTAACTGTAAGACACTACCTACAGGGTCATATCTGCCCTGCCCTGCCCTAAACATTTGTTGTAAGAAAGATGGGAAATAAAAGAGATGGCAATCTAAACAAGGTCAAACTGTCATAAATAATATTCAACAATCTCTATTTGTTTTCTAAAGTTTGCAACTGAATTTTAAATCTGATTTCAAAAGATGAGGGGAATTCCATGTCAGTTTTTTCTGATTTATGCCTAACCAGTTAAAGGGGAAAAATGCTGCACTGAAAATCTTAACTTGTCGTCAACACTTTTTATGAAAACCAAAATAGCTGCTCTGAGTTCAAGAACTGGTATTTCAAAACAAGCTTTAGGAAAATATTTTTGCCATTAAAACTAACCTGTACAGGTTGGTAGCAACATCATCTTCATTTCTGGCATAGCCGTCATCACTGTCAGTGAAACTAAATCCAGTACCAACCTGGCACAGCAGAATTTCGAAAATAACAAATGATATTCCTCAACTGAATGTCTTGAAAACTTATCTATCAAGACTTTTTCTAATGCTGCCCTCCTCTAAAACTATCTCCCACCCAAAGCTATGATAAAGAAATGTTAAACAATAGAAATGGTATATTACTAAAATATTAGAGCCCTAATCCATTCTTAACGACATGTAATAAAATATAGCTGTACTAGAATAATTCCAAATAAGCTACAATAAGTAGAACTATATGGCACAGACTCCAGCAAAAGTCATTCAATGCAGTTTATGACTGCTTCAGGTGCAAAAAATAATAGAAATGAGAGAAAAGAAGTTTTCAAGCAGTGTGTGGACTGAACGAGAGAATTCAAAGATCCTATGGTAGGCATCCGAAAACTTCAAGATATTTCACTTTTAAAGTATCTTAATAATTGTACTTATAAATTTTCATTATTTTCTTTGAATTTTTTTTTGCACAATTTTATCACTACTCCTTGCCAAACTAAAATATAAGTTTTTACAATTTCTAAAATTCAGGGAAAACTTACAGGATTGTCAATGTAGAGAACTGAGTACTTCTTTGTCCAAGTCCACGGCCTAGCTTTCACTGTGACAGAAATATTTAACAATTTATAAATCACTTTAGAAATTCTACTCAGGTTAACATTAATAGGAACTCATCCTCTTAAGAACAAAGATCAGTTTCAGCATCTGCAAATTGTATATCTTTAAATCTAATGGTATTTGTGATAAGACCTCTTCACTTAAGTACCCACAGGTGTACATGGGTGATTGACTCCTAAATGATATCATAGCCACAACGGACTTTTGCATTGTTTCAGCTTCTATACCTCTTGGTATATGCGACTGTAGGCCTTGATCTGAACATAATTTTAAGGTCCATTGTAGGGTGTGTTGGTATGAACAAAACCAGATACCAATCCTGCTGACAAATACCTGATATTACCAGGTACTGTATATCTGGAATTTTCGCAGAACCAGTACTTCTCCCAGTAACTGTACTATCAAACATTAGTATGCACTACCCTAGCCCATGAAGCTATTCACTAATTTATGAAAATGGTTTCTCTGTTTCCTCTTCTTTTGCAGCAAGGTTTTTAAAAGATTTGATTGAAATGAAAATAAAGTACGAAAATCACCAGTGTTTGTACATGTCTTTCAAGTCCATTAGCCCCTGTTCAAAGTATTATAAACTTAGTACATTGGACAAACTATCTGCTTTTTTGTTGTCCACATGAAAATTTTGTTGTCCCCAAAACTATTTTAAAGTTGCCCTGGGTGCCAACTGTCTTATTTCATGACGCCTAACCTACTATGTTTGACTGTTCATCAAAAATTCTTGTCATCATTAGTAACTAGGTTACAAATAAAATCAAGTTCTGGTCTGTGCACATGCAAGGATATAGCTTCCTACACACACTAGAAGTTTTGTACTATGTTATGACAAGACCTACTGATAGCTTATCTGTTGGGTAATCAACTGAATAAAGTTAAACAATGGTGAGGAATGTAAAGCATTGTTCTAGAAGTATGGATTCTTACAACAAAGAAATAGAAAGATAGGAAGGATTATAATGTTTTACATGAACTCCTCTAAATGTTGCAGGATGAAAATGTATTTTTTGGGGAGGCCTGTTCCTAGCATCAGCATCTTTTAAAGTGGGCATGACACGGCCAAAATAACTTTTGTGTATTGCAAGATTGGGTACAGTAATGTAAAAGTATCATCTCACACACAATTAAAACCGTCGCAGTTCGGCATAAATAGAATTTGAAGAAAAACGTCCAGAAATCCAATTTCGAAAAATGCCGCAACAGGTCACCTGACTTTTATGACGCAATTGGCGGCACCCTGCACTGCGCTATGTAAGGACGCATATCTAGATGTGAAACTAATGCAATGCTTTGGGAAAGTTTCATATCTTAGAATCTTCATGAAAAGGATTACATCACAATACCCGTCCAACATACAGAGCGCAAAGCGCGGAACATGTTGGGGGCTTCGAAGCATATCATTGGCCAATATGTTCGCGTGCATATGCGCACGTGTTTTAGCTTCCCTGCATATAATAAACAGCTTTGTTTTTGTGTAAAATGAACGCGGTCCGGGCGCGCTGTACAGAACAGCTATGAACATGTATGGACAGTCCATAACAAGCCCGCCTTTACTCAGTGAGCTGTTCAGTAACGTTGCTATTGTGAATGGTAAGCAGTCACAGTTCACGATGTGATCACTGGTCATGCGCGCTGCTGTATAGTATCGTAGCACAGGTGTTCACAATGATGTACCTGCTAACACGCGTTAGTATGCACATGATTCAATGTGTAGAACGATGGGTGAGCTGCCTGGTACAGTGTTACTAACCATGCCTCCAATGACGTCACGATCTTGAGACGCGCTCACATACTTTTTTTCACTTTTGGATTTCAGATGGCTGAGTCTGGCCTGTAATTGGGAATTTACAAGGTCTTATTACTGTGTTTATGGACGTAGTTTAGTCGGGAAAACATTCGCTTCATTTCAAGCTGTACCCAAAGAATATTTACTGAGAAACGTACTTTGGCCGTGTCATACCCACTTTAAGCTGAAAGTACTCTTGCCACAGCTTACAATAATGCTGTTTCATCTATGATTGATACATAACATATGTTTAACTCTTCCCCAATAGCACTTGGCAGGGCTCGAAATAACGGGGGCCCGTGGGCCCGATGCTCCTAGAAATTCGCTCGGGCCCGTAGCTTCTACAGGGAAAGGGGCCCGGTTGGCTCCTAAATATTTCAAGTCTAACTGTACAGTCTGCACGTGAACCTCTCTATCCACAACTCAATGATCTTATATCTCGCACAGCCTGTGTATTCCTATACTTGTACGGTCACTGAAAACCTGCGAAACATACATTATTTTTGAAATCAGTTCACATCGCTCATCAACAATCTGCTTTGCCACAACACAGAAGATCACTCACGTAGACAAAAACCGATATCAGTCATGAGTAATATAGGCCTCACAAGATCAACTGACGAAGACAGTTGGCGGGAATTGAACAGTGCCCTTCATTTTACGGGCAATAATTTCTGGAGTTATGAGAAAAATTTTGAAAATGTGGCATTAGCCCAGGGCTTGAAATCTTGAAAAAGGGCACGGCCAAAATGAGGAAAATGGCCGTCAGTCTATGTTATTGCAATGGACATTTACTGAGGGGCATCACAGCCATCAGAAAGGGCCCGACGGCCATGACTGTTGGTGCCGTCAGGTTATTTTTAGTCCTGCTAGCCTACATGCAACATGGTCTAAGAGGGTGTGGACAGATTGGTTTCAGGCTAGTTTCAGCCTCAACTTGCCTTAATTATACCCATACTACACGTTTTCAAGCACGTAAAGAGCACCCGTACACTTTATCAGTCCTTTTTATTTGTAAGTTTTGGGCCCCTTGATTTCTCATTTGGCCCCTAGATTCCATGGGATAGGGGCCCGGCAGGCCCACAAAGGTTGAAGGCTTATTTCGACCCCTGCTTGGTAAAAGTTTTCCACTTTCTATGAGTAATATTCATGCCAAAAATGTAACACATACTTGAAAAATTCAAAATCTGGAAAGCATTAACTTAAATTTTCATCTCAAACTAAAATTACAGTCCTCCTGAGTATAGTGTGCATGTGACATGTTTAAATGTATTGCAATCACAGATCTCAATAAAATTGCCATCATTACATGACATTTTAGAAAGCTTTCAAGAAAGGAATTATTTTTTCTTTTATTATCAACAATTATTCATTGTAGGCACATTACTGAGGTGACATTTCAAATATTCCTATTAAAGATTTTTAAACATTGAGATTTTTTACAGATTATAGAAAGCACTTACTTAAATTTTCATCACATGCTTAAATCACAATCATCATGAAAATTTACATGTATTAAATGTCACAGCCCTTTCATATACTAACTGCAACAATATTTGCAACATGACACTTAGATATTATCCTAAATGAGTCTTTTCTCTTTTAAGACTACGTAGAATTGAGGTAATGTATCAGATATTTTCTTTTTAAGGATTCCTGCACACAACCCATCCCACAGAAATAACTTCTCTGATATTGTCCAAAAACTGAAGTATAGATCAAATTTTAGAAGCAATAATAATAAATTGGCCTTACATGTCCCTTCTTTAGTCACAGAAAAAGGTCCATGTTCAACAAAGAGTCCAAATAATGAGGACCCTCCTGGTCCACCCTGAAGCCAAAGTAAAACTGGGGCTTCCGATGCATTAGTCTGAAAACAAAGAAAATATCTTCTGCTAATGAATGTCATTACAAATAAATTCATTTCTTTGTGCCACAATTTACAAAAGATATTTCATCTCAATTTCAATCTTTTGGTAAATTTTTCACAGCAATTAAATGCCCATTCTGAATATTAAAAATATGATACTGGCATTCATCAATCTTTTTAAGGGCCACAGCCCTCAACTAGTAAAGCCCATATTGGTACAACACCCCACTAGTAGTACAACTCACTGGTCCTAAAGCCTAATAACCCTACAGCACCCACTAGTATGGTATTTTGTTAGTAAACACGGCAGGGCTAATGGGCTGTAATATCAATGGAATGTTCTATTGCAGGACAAATGGGCTGTGGGTCCAATGGCCCGTGGGAATAAAGAGGAAGACCCATTTTACTATTTTAAATACTGTTATGTGCAAAACCTTCCAACTGCTTTTGCATGACCTGATCTTACTACACTACAGGCAATCCAGAAACTGGTTAAAGGAGCTATGGCATCCCCCAAATATATTTAGACATATCCCCATAGTTCTAAATCCAGTTGATGACTGTACTTTGATTGGCATTCATTCAAACAATAATAGCACCACTCTGGTTAGTAATGATGACTTGGACGGTCAGTTGTGTTTCTAATTAGGCTCAAAGTCACACACAGTTTGTTTTTCAATATTGCCCCGAGCAATTGAAACTCAGTGCAGGCTACTGTGGCTCTGTCCTGGAAGTGTTCTACTACTAAACAGTTGTTTGTGTTTAAATTGGAGATGGGGCTAGAAGTTAGGTTAGATGGGAGACTTGTTACTATCTGGGGTGAGCTAAGAGGGCCTTTAAAATTGTGATAAGTATGTGATACATATGGCAACATCACAGAGCTTTCACAGACTTGACTTTTTTACAGCAAAACAACTCTTCTTTGCTAGTCTCAAAATTGTGTAAAACTTTCTTCACTAACCCTGCCACCCATGTTACATGATACTGGGAAAATATTCTTTACGTAGGGTGGCCAAACCTCCTGCTCTACACCAGACACTCGGGCATTTGAGTGCTACTGTATGTCCTCTGTCCGGCACAATCCTATGCCAGACGTTGATTTGTCTTCCCTTTAGATGTTTGATTAATAATATGCACTGTTACAAGAACAGTACTGAAAACAGTCTTGAGTTTAGTTTTGCATCTCAGAATCTCACTTAGTGGTTTGTACAAGAAATCAGTAAGTCCAAACTATATACATGGTAGGCTACTGTGTGACTTGAGAAGTGAGCAGCTGCTTTGGTAAACCTTGTGTTAAGTTTGTAGCGATGGTGGAGCACAATGTATACGATGTTTTTGTAGCAGCACTGTATTTTTATGATTAAAGTTATGATTTCCTCCTTGATGGAAATTAGAAATGGCCACCCCATCTTTAAAAGTGACTTCTCATAAACAGCCTTTCTTACAACCTGATGTTAGCCTCTCAAATAGTTCGTAATAATTTTTCTATTATTTCTCCAATTAAATGTCAGACTTACTTGAGCAGGAACAAACCAGAAGTACATGTTACTATTGTAAGTGGAATTCACAGTAAAGAATCCTGTATGATAGAAATGAAGAATGTTTGGGTAAATTTATTAAAGTTAAGAAAATGGAAAATACAAAGTAATACCACATCAACTCATCAAGACTTACAATTTCAAATATGCACTTGTACAAAACCTAACACAGTAGAGTACTGCTCTCAGGAAGACTTGAGCATGATCTTAGAGGGATACTAATGTACAAAATCTAAAAAATGAGACTTAATAAATTGAACATGTGGTGGTCATAAACTTGTCATGCCAGTTATTCAAAATTCCATCTGGCAACCATAGAAGACATTTATCACAATATGCCTATACAACTTACTAAGCAGACAGGAACACAGTAGAAAACTCATTACAATATGCAGCATTTCATTAGGGCTATTAGCTTGATTGATACAGTGCTTTATCAAGATGCTAACGTCAAACGCTGACAACTGTGGATGTGTCCTGTCATAAAACTTCTCATTTAGTTTTAAGTCTACAGGTTTGTGCCGTACCAGTAATCTATTACATAGTAAATTAAGCAATGTCACCATATGCCATATGTTCAGATGAGCATACAGTGAGAACCATTATGTATACACCATCAGATTCACAATTACCATTAGGTGTACACCTTGAAGTGGCCAACCATTAAGTCATGCTGGGAACCAGAAAGCCAAAAGGCTTAGTGATTCCTTGCCATATGGATATATTGTAACAAACATGAATCACCCACATGACAAGCATGTGATCCCTCCTAGTTATCCTACTTGAGATATCATGTTAAAAGAAGGTCAAAAGCTTGTGCAATCCTGTGTTAGTTAGTTAGTTAGTTAGTTAGATAAAATTTAATGACACACCAACACAAATGTGTTATACAGTGTCAAGCAAAGTTTAAATATGGTGCAAGTCCTTCCCTTTGATCGCCTCTTACGACAGGCAGGAAATACCGTGGGCATATTCTACAACCCCCAGCCCACAGGGGGCTGTGAAATCCTGTGACCCAAAATGGCCTACATGCTAAATATAAACAATCCATTGACTAAGAATGAGATCCCTCATAGTTACCCTCCTTAAAATATGATGTTTACTAGGTTTTGACCTTTTGTGACCTCAAATGACCTTTGACCTGCACGAAAAATAATACTGATCATCTTCTCATATGGTCAATACACAAGGTAAGTATGTCATCCCTCACAGTTACCCTTCTTGAGATATCATGTTTACAAGGTTTTTGACCTTTTGACCTCTGGTGACCCCAAATGACCTTTGACCTCCACCAAAAATACTAGGGATCATCTACTCAATATGGGCAATCCACATGATAAGTATGAGATCCTTCACAGTTACCCTTCTTGAGATAGTGTTTACAAGGTTTTGACCTTTTGACTTCCAGTGACCCCAAATGACCTTTGACCTGCACCAAAAGAAAAGGGAACATCTACTCAATATGGGCAATCCACATGCTATGTATGCCATCACTCACAGTTATCTTCCTGGAGATATTGTATTACAAGAATTTAAACTTTTGGCCTCTGGTGACCCTAAATGACCTTTGACCTCCACCAAAAACAACATGGATCATCTACTCATTATGGGCAATCTATGTGCTAAGTATGAGATCCCTCACAGTTACTCTTCTTGAGATATCGTGTTTACAAGGTTTTAACCTTTTGACCTCTGGTGACCCCAAATGACCTTTGACCTCCACCAAAAACAATAGGTATCATCTACTCATTATGGGCAACCCATGTGCTACGTATGAGATCCCTCACAGTTTCCCTTCTTGAGATATCGTGTTTACAAAGTTTTAACCTTTTGACCTCTGGTGACCCCAAATGACCTCTGACCTCCACCAAAAACTATAAGGATCATCTACTCATTATAGGCAATCCTCATGCTTGGTATGAGATCCCTCACAGTTACCCTTCTAGAAATATAGTGTTTACAAGGTTTTGACCTTTTGACCTCTGATGACCCTAAAATGACCTTTGACCTCCACCAAAAACAATAGAGATCATCTACTTAATATGGGAAATACATATGGTAAGTACGAGATCCCTCACATTTATCCTTCTGGAGATATTGTGTTTACAAGCAATTTCCAGCATATTTACTATTTGATCCCTTGTGGCCCCAAATGACCTTTCACCTTCACCGAAAATATTAGGGACCATCTAATCATTATGGGCAACCTACCTGCCAAGTATGAGATCCCTCGGAGTTACGTTTTTTGAGATATCGTGTTTACAAAGTTTTGACCTTTTGACCTCTTGTGACCCCAAATGACCTTTGACCTCCACCAAAAACAATAGGGATCATCTACTCAATATGGGTAATCCATGTGCTAAGTATGAGATCCCTCACAGTTACCCTTCTTGAGATATCGTGTTTACAAGCAAAAGCGTCACATACTCACACACATACACACACACACAACATCACCATTGCATAGATTCCTTCGGCCTTTGGCAAGGAATCAACCAGAAAGCCAAAAGGCTTAGTGATTCCTTGCCATATGGATACATTCTAACAAACATGAATCACCCACATGACAAGCATGAGATCCCTCACAGTTATCCTACTTGAGATATCATGTTTACAGGGTTTTCACCTCTTGAAATCTTGTCACTCAAAACGACATTTCACCTCCACTTTAAACAAATGTTTACAAGGTTTTGACCTTTTGTGACCCCAAATGACCTTTTGACCTCCACAAAAAATGATAGGGATCATGTACTCAATATTATCAATCCATATGCTATGTATGAGATTCCTCACAGTTATCCTTCTTGAGATATTGTGTTTACAAGATTTTGACCTTTTGAACTTGTGACCCCACATGACTTTTGACCTCCACTAAAACCAATAGTGAGTATCTCCTCAACTCGAACAATCCACATGTCAAGTGTGAGCTCCCTCACAGTGATTCTTCTTGAGATATAGTGTTAACAAGGATTTGACCTTTTGGCTTCTGGTGACCCTAAATGACCTTTGACCTCCACCAAAAACTATAAGGATCATCTACTCATTATGGGCAATCCTCATGCTAAGTATGAGATCCCTCACAGTTACCCTTCTTGAGATGTAGTGTTTACAAAGTTTTGACCTTTTGACCTCTGGTGATCCCAAATGACCTTTGACTTCCACCAAAAACTATAGGGATCATTTACTCAATATGAGTAATATACATGCTACGTATGAGATCTCTCACACTTGCCCTTCTTGAGATATCCTGTTTACAAGGTTTTGACCTTTTGACCTCTGGTGACCCCAAATGACCTCTGACCTCCACCAAAAACTATAAGGATCATCTACTCATTATGGGCAATCCTCATGCTAAGTATGAGATCCCTCACAGTTACCCTTCTTGAGATATATTGTTTACAAGGTTTTGACCTTTTGACCTCTGGTGACCCCAAATGACCTTTGACCTCCAACAAAAATCAACAGGGACCATCTACTCAACATGGGCAATCCACATGGTAAGTATGAGATCTCTCACACTTACCCCTCTTGAAATATAATGTTTACAAAGTTTTCACCTTTTGACCTCTGGTGACCCCAAATGACCTTTGACCTCCACCAAAAACAATTGGGATCATCTACTCAATATAGGCAATCCACATGGTAAGTATGAGATCACTTTCATTTATCCTACTTGAGATAGAATGTTTACAAGCATTTTCCTAGGTATTTACCATTTGATCTCTGGTGACCTTTGACCTTCACCAAAAACAATAGGGATCATCTACTCAATAAGGGGTATCTACATGCCAAGCATGAGATCCCTAGTGGTTACCCTTCATGAGATAGTGTTTACAAGCAAAGCGTCACATACACACATACACACACACACATGGCATCACCATCGCATAGATTCCTTTGACTACGTCAAGGAATCAAATAGCCCTTAGCTACTTTTAAAATTTACTCCACCACATGGTAGGCATAGAGTGGGTACCATGGACTAAGTCAAATGCAACAGAATATTGTGTGTGTGTGCATTCACCCATGAAACTGCTCAGGAAATGTCCAGTGACCAGCAATAGCTCTTGTGGCTGTCAAGATTAATTTTTTCTGCTTGGGTGATTTGACTTTTTAAATTGAGGACAATTTCTGCCTGTGGTGAACAACCATCATGTGCAGTGCACACCATCAAGTATGAACACCATTGAAGGGTACACCATAAAGTATACACCACCCAGTGTACACAATTCGGTGTCTATTATCAAGTATACGACAGTCTGGCAAGTTTTCCATGTTCTCGATGGTGGTATTCTTTGTTCTTTCCATTCCTTAGTTCCCATGGTAGCATACAAAGGTTAAAGACAGACAGTCATCACCCCAAAGTATATTTTTAGTGTATGTATATCAAAATTCTCAGTTGGTGACTGCTCTTTGATTGACATCAAAGTTTGAAAATTTGAAAGATGCAGAGTAGCTCACATTCCACACAAGGCAGAGAGAGTACTTTTATTACATTTTATAGCCTTGTATGCTCACCAGGACATGGCCTTAAGCAATAAAACAGGTTTATTCTTGCACAAGGAAGAGCCTCATACAGTTATGGGAGGAGCTAGAAGATGCATAGTTGGGAGAACTGGAACTGTCTGGGATCATGAAAATTCCCCTTTAAGGTACCATGTTCAGTGACCTGCTGCTTCCAGTCGGAACTGGTCAGACCCGACCAGGGTGCAGAAATGCTGAACACCACTAAGCTCAGATAGTGCTATTTCTAACAGGCACTGATTTCAGATTTAATGGAGTGTTAAAACAAATTGTAGTTCCTTGCTCCCACGATATGTACCTTTTACCAGCCTTGTATGTTTTCCTTCATGATAAACTTCCACCAAGACACTTATCATCAACCTATTTTGGTGAGGGGAACAGAAGTATTCACCACAGTAACTGGGAATTATAAATTTGGTGTATTTCCCCATCTTTTCTTGGAAGAATATTTTCCATCTTGGGAAAGATATCTCCCCAACATAATTGCCAGTGTGCAAGACAATCTGCACCACAGCTTAATATATCTGGACCCCTTGATCTGGTCTGTAAATGAACAATGCTGCCCGGTCTAGCCTGTACTGTGGTGTACAAAACACTTAATTGATCTGAACTCTTGCTACAACAGAAGATTTGAGTAAAGTGACCAGATGATCAAGGACAAACCTGCATAGCTGGTCACAGATGTTCCTTCCAAGGGGCCAACTCGGCTGAGATTATGAGCTGTGAGAACAAAAGACTGACAGTCAGAGATAAAACAGTACATGGTTGAGTAACTTCTGGTCCTTGAAAGGAGTAGGTAGAACATGATTATGCTCATGAAATGGTACAACTGTAAATTTACAGTTTCACAGCTGCTTCTACAGTTACACAGTTACATTTACAGGTTCACAGTTACTTTTACAGTTCCCAACTATGTAAATTCAGTTTCCCAGCTTTCTCGACAATACATTGGAAGGGAAGAACCTTCTTCACTTAACCAAATTGTAACAATAACTGGAAAAGTTTTTTTTTTTTGTATTCAGTATGTAAGACTCAGTATGTAAGACAATTTTTGACAGGTGATTTCAATTCATACATTACATGCAAACTATCCAATTACATGAGAAATGCTCTCAAAACAAATGTTTAAATCTTACAAAGTGTGGCATCTTTCATTGACAGGTCAGATTTCTCTGCATTGAAATCACAATTTGTCTAGTTATACTCAGCAGACCATATATGGCCTTGGGCGATTAAAACTCAGAGTAAGCTTCTGTGGCGTTTGCCGTTTTTGGTGTTTCTTCTTTTTTTACTTGGCCAAAAGTAAACGCAAGTCAGCAGAATTTGAACCTGATAATGCATGCGACTAATTTTGCCATTACTCATATGATGCACCTTCTGAGAACTCAAAATCCCATTGTGTGCCTGTCTGGGCAGGTCTTCTGACTTAGTTTATTAAAGCATGAGTCATCTTCTCACACCTAGCTCTCCCCTCTTTTCTGCACTGAAATGGTTGTGCAGTGGTACATGTCTAATCTCAAACAATAGCCTCTGTAGTATACCTTGCAAGCCAAACAGTTCTACTGGTTGATTAGAGAGTTGTGGTCAAAAGTGCCTTGGAAGCTTGTTTGCTCAACAGATTAAAGCACAGATGACAACTCTGGGGACAAGACTAGAGAGCTGCTGAGGTGCAACATAGGGCCAATGGGTCCTCTAGCAGCGTGAGCCTTTAAAGTATATTTGCGACAGGTCTTTAAAACACAAATTACTTCAGTCTTGTAAACTGGTGAATACTTAATGGATCTTGACAGTCTTTGGGACTATTTTCACTTTTTCAATCAAAATATCACATAGAATGCTATCCAATGACATTTATGCATCCAGAGCTCTTTAAAGACCCAATTTCCTCTAACCAGACAATTACCATAAAATTCTCCCAAATAAGTTTACATAACTAGCACCTCCTCCACTTTGTAAAGTACACAGTATCTATCCACTGCATCTTCCAAAGCTACTGTAGCCTGAACTATGATTAATTGCCCATAGTCATGTTCTGCTGAGTACACTAGTGTGTGTTATTTCATGCTACATCTTCCAGTTATTTCAGCGGTCTGCTATGCAATGAAGATCAGGCTACAATACCTCAAAAATTTCTCTGATATGCATAGGCCATCACTGAAAAACTGGAGTGGATTATATTTCAAGGTATCCTGTACTTTGAATAGTTTGTCAATAAAAAGTAAAATTCAACAGCTCTGGATTCCTAAGTACATTGGGGATGACGCTGGGATATAAACAAAAGCTGCTTTAAAACTGTAAACCCCTGCTCACTGTACACTTTACATGTTAACACATAGCATACCTTCTTGGAATTTGCCTTGTTTAATGTATGGTGTCAGGAACAAGGGCTTTCCTGGGTCACCTCCTGGCTTGGCATGTTGAGGTATGTCTTTTGGAAACATCTGCCTCAGCAGTCCTCTACCCTCAGCTAAGTACCCATAGCCGATGAGTAACAGGAATACAGTATTCAAGAATTGCATACTCAATCTATATAGAAAAACAGAAAAAATTACGATCTATTTGTATCAGAACACTTTCACTTAGTTGTATGTATATTGAGTTCAGGCTTAAACAGTATTCAGACTGGTCCACAACAGCACATAAACAGTTTAGAGCAGGACTGGTTACACCTCATTTCCCTGATGGGGCAGTTAAAACTGTGTACAGACCACATTCTACTGTGGGCCATGCTTACGCCATGCATTTCATGAATTCTTCTAAAATAAGATAAAGATGAAATTTATTCTAGCTAAATATTGTTGACAGAATTCCTTCCACAAACTGACCCCCCCCCCCACCTCATAATATTCTAGTATGATGCAATGCCACTAATTGCAGCTTTAACCATTGACCTTGCTAACAAAATGAGAGCACCACGCAACAACCCACACTGGGCTGTTGGACCAGTTCAGATAGCAGGTGGTGAAACCCCTATTAAACTTCTATAAAGCACGCATTAATCTCAATGAAATTAAGCCATGTACCTCACTAAAATAACGAATATCAAAAGGAAATGTCTGATTAATTTTGTAAAATCTTTCAAATGAAAATGATTTATTTTTAGCAAAGTTTAATGTCATGTGTGAAAATCAATCAGGGTTTCGTCCAAAGCATTCGTGTTGTAGTTAGATGAGGTTTTACAGCTCAGTTTCTAACCAATACTGTAGGTTTAAGTTAGGCTGGCCACAGCCTTTTTTCCAGTTGTGGCTCACTGGCTTGTTTTCCCAACTCCAAAATTGCTTATGCTGAGCACCAAGCACAATGGCAGTAGGTTCCATTTTTAAAGTCTTCAGTACAGTATGACCCGGCCAGGAGTCGAACCCCAGGCCTTCCGGCTGCAAGTCGGATGCTCTGACCACTTAACCATGCATTCCTGTTGCACAGCGCTTTTAAAATTAGTAAGTGGACCAACAATTTAGATATTAATTGGGGAAACTGAATGGCATTCTCTTGATAGACTTGCAAAAAGCCTCAACACAATTAATCATTCTATTTTACTTTTTAAGTTGTTACTGCTAGGGTGTTCTGACAGTGCTATTTTATAATTTAAATCTTATCTTACAAATAGTCAGCAAAGAGGTTTGTTTTAAGAATGATGTTTCGTCCTTTGTCGCCATCGATATAGGCATCCCCCAAGGAAGTTTTTTTACGACCACTTTTATTTACTGTACTGTCTACATAAATGATCTCCCAAAGGCATTGCTTGACATCACAGTTGATATATGCTGATGACACAACTCTCCACATCGCAGACAATAATCCTCATGATGTAATACATTGCTTAAAATCTGCAATGGATAGACTATTGAAATGGCTTAAAATAAACAGACTTGTGTTGCACATAGATAAAACTAAACTCATGTTCATTGGATCCTCACAAATACTGCATTTTATCTAAGAGATGAAGTCACTGTCACTGTTAAAGGTAAAACGTTACAGATTGTTAATTCTGCTGAGATACTACCATATTAGGAATGCATACTGTAGGCCTCTAGATTCACAACTAAAATTTCATAAACATGTAGGAAGTATGGTGTAAAAGATACCAGGTAAAGTTGGTTTTCTTCATTGCCTAAAGGCTACTGTAGTATTCCTTGAAAAGAACTGCATTCTATTTTAATAAGGCATTAGTAAATCCACATTTTGACTATTGTTTTACATAATATAGCGATCTTGTATATTGCTGTTTTAGGTCCCTGTTTGTTTCATTTTGTTATTTCATTTTACTCTCTTATATTTGTTTGTCTTAGGCCTACCTCTTCTAATCCTTTACTTTTTGTACTTCTGTGGTACAGGGTCTCTCTTATGTTTTACTGGTTTAGTTCGTCTTACTGTTTTATGTTCCTGAACCATTTTATGGTAATGTTTTATTCCATCTTTCTTCTGTACGTAGTTTGTTTTTATATCAATTTATATGTTAACTACCTTTCATACATATTTGTTTTATTTTGTGCCCAGGGCCCCGTGGAAGAACAGTTTCTTGGGGCTGATCAGGTTACCCTGGTTAAAGGAAGTTTATAAATATGCCATAAATGGATGCTCCAATGACTTATGTACAATATAACTTTATTTAAGCCCTATTCACCTACAATACTGCACAAGGCCTATGCCAGCATGAATAGGATGGCACTGTACAGTATACTGTACTGTATGTCCCTGGTATGTTCCTGCAGCAGACGCATTTTAGCACGCTAGCCCTCGATCAGTGCTGGTGTAAAATCAGATAGTGTCCATACTGTCCGCGACAACTGATCATAAGAATTCTTGAGGCACAAACATCCTGGAGTTCTTCTCCTACTCCTGGGACAGAATGTGTCCGGACAGAAATTTATACCCCAGGATATCCTGGCCCAACCACTGTTTCCTCAGGCAGGGAACAGTGTCCTGAGCTGGTACCGTTACTTTCCGCCCCGGCAGTTTCAACCACTGACATTTTGCCCCTAAAATTACTGGGATGGAAAATAACATTCAAAATTAAGCATTAACTTAGAAGTGTATCCACTTTCTTTTCATTTCAGGAGACTGAGCCCAAGAGGCAAGAGGATAATGAAATTGTAGGACCTTCTTTGGAAATCAGGCAGAGAAGAATGGTGAAGAATGGATTGTATGATCTAGCTATAGTGTTGTATGTGTAAAGAATTTATTCACAGCACTGGATATCGTACTGTAAACGTTTTAAGTGTGTGCATCTACGTATTCCTGTACTCACTACAGTGAGAAAGAGAAGTCCACCAAATCCGTACGTTTTGTTTTGTAAGGTGACACATTTGTGTCTCAGGACATGCATATATGCATGATATCATGTCTCCAGGTTAGGTTAGGGTTAAAGCAGTCAGGAAAGGTATAGGGTTAGAAGGCTCGAGACTTCTTATTTGCCTAATATCATCTTACAGATTGGGTCAGAAGTCAGTACAGGTACTGACTATGCAACATTATTTGACTGTTCCAATTCTTCAACAGTGCCCTCATTCCTGCCAGGTGATCAAATCACCGTCAGCTACTGTAGCTAAAGTGACGTGTTTACATTAGTGGGCCTACTACAACTACAACATTCGGACCAAATTCCACCAAGCTTTGAGTTTATGAAGCCTTCAACTTGCACAGGTATTCCATCCTATGCTGTTACTTTCCGTCCCTAAAAACCAGGGGATAGAAAACATTTTTTAGGGAGGGAAAGTAATGGGGGCAGATTGTAACAGAATCTGTCCCAGACAGCCAGACACTAGCGCTTTTTACACCGGCCTTGTTGAGTATGTTGCACTTCACACTGTAGACTATGTTTCATACCAGACTGAAAAGTTTGCCTTGTGCACGCAAGATCTGGCCCGTGTAGCTTTTTGCGCAGTTTGGCACCTGGCCGCAAAAAAAATTGAAAGTCATGGCTCTGGGTGCACATGCGATGCAAATTAGCTGCAGCTTCGATGCTACAAGGTAAAAAGTAGGCCAAGGCCTACCTGAAAGCTAACACAAAGCTAAACTCACTGCCCGACAGCACCCGTATGGTGGCAAGACTTGACCAACATTTGACCATGCAGAGGTCTGTGAATCTGGCCCTGCCGCACGTCGGACATGAAATAACAAGTTACTTGCCTGCGCAAAATGCAAACTTTCCAGTCTGGATTTAATATACGATTAAAAGTTATTACACCAGACGTACAGTATGGAAAGTATGGCAATTGCACACCTGAGATTTTTTTTCTTTATTTTTATTGCACACTTGAAAATTCACACTGCACACCTGATTTTTTAGCCGACGGCGATTGTCTCGTATAAGGGCTTGTCTACAATAAAGGGGTATAAAAGTGTTACACAGGTGGTGAAATTTGAAGTCCTCTAAGAATAAATTTTTGTTGTGTTATTTTGTTTGATTGGTAGTCTCAATTTTTTCCTGAGAGCAGGAAGATAGTTCTTTTCACCTATCACCACTTTTTAAGTGGTAAGTGTTACTGGTTACGTATGTAACGGGGACAGACATGGAAACTCTTTGCTCCAGAAATCTTTAAGGAGGACAATATGTATAAATAAACCCTGTATTTAATAGAATGATAAAGAACAAACACTGTTTCACTGAAATTGCATTACCATTAGTTAAACATGGACTAGTATGGAGATCAATGGTTACATTGGTAACGAGGACGGACATGTCCGTCCTCGTTACCAACGTAACCAAACTATGTTCAAGAAAATTAAGCACTTTAAACACTTGAATGCATTGTGGCACAAGTTTTGCTCTTTCCTGAAGTGTAAACTGATGACATGTGAAACATTCATCAAAAACCAATGTCCCCATGTGCCTACGTTATACTACCGACAAGGACATGGTTACGTTGGTAACATCTGGACGGACATCGCCTTGAAGGCTCTCATACCCTTGTTGTAAGCAAAAAGATGGAGGAAAGCACACAAACCAGTGACAAATATGGCCATCTGCAAACAGATGCAGTTTTATCAAATTCTCTGGTAATTTGTGTCCTACAGGCCTGTTAATATGATAGTTACCAACGTAACCATTAGGGGACAGACATGTTACCAACGTAACCATCATGTGCTCCGCAATTGACTATGATGCATTTACTGCTGGATTATTTTATTTGAGGTACTGCACATGATCAAGGTTAAGTGTTGCATCATAACCTTAGCTCTGGAAATCTTTTCTTTCAGTTAAAATATCAACTATTAAGATTTAGTATCCAGATGGACAGACAAATCTCAAAATTTTACTCCAAATTGCTGATTAAATTTTGCGGTGTTTGTGCACCTAAAAATATTCATTTATCATTTACCAATTATTTTGAACATTACATTTATGAATGAAGACAAAGAAGCTGCATCAGTCACATCTGCAAAGGTCCCGCTCACATCATAAATTTATTCCACATCCTATGTAACACTTATAGGTGGTAAAAAAGGCCAAAATAGCCCCAAATTCTGCCCAAAACATCCTCTATATAAGTTGGACATTGATAAAATTGTCTTTTTTATCTCTCTATAGTCCTCCAAGTATGGTGAACTGTAAAATCACCAAACCATTGTGACATCTTTCAAAATATCATCAAAGCAAAAAACACACACTGAATATTTTCCTTTACTGTAGACAAGCCCATAACCCTATGTAGGTATGCCTATATGTTAATTGTTATATTGACTTGGCCTATTGGATGATCACAAGTCTTGATCATGATGTGCTGATGACCAGATTGAATGATGTACAGTATGCTGTATGCAGTGTCGGCCATCACTCGGCCAAGACCCCTGGAGTGAGGCACATTTGGAACTTATGATCCGGTATCGATCCCATACTAGCCAAGTGCTCTGAATGTTGAGGAGGCCTTCAAGGGTTTTGTTTAAATTTCTCCCATGTATTTATTTCGTGTGCACACTTGAAGTGTGCAATTGACACCTTGTTGCACACTGCACACTTCAATTTTTTCGTGCACTCCCGAGATCTCAGCGAAAAGTGCCATACTTTCCATACTGGCCAGATGTAATGACAATGCAGCATATACTGTACTAGTGTATGAGTCTATGACTGTACAGTTGGTCATGATTTCAGACTTATACTCCGTAAGCTAAGCAGTGTTGCCACGTGGGCAGTTTTCACGGGTTTTTCACTACTCGGGCGGGTTTTCTAAAGCTCAGGCAGGTTGCAATTTTTGGGCTGTTTTTTGCTTTTTGGGCAGATTTTTGGGCTTGTTTGGCTTTGGGGGTTATTTTATGGTATATACTGATATTTCTAGCAATCTCATTACTACCATTTTCTCGTAAAAGAAACGCCTTCTAAAGAGTTCATGAAGTATTGTGAAACATCCAGTGAAAAGTGCGCGCTCTAACTGTTGCGCTTCTGTTCGCTAACTTTGAGATACTCGAACATGTGATCAAAGGGTTCATTTTAAGGCATTCAAAAAGGTGTTAAAATTTTTTCTATAGCCTACTTTACTGTAGTACTAAAAGTTCATGATTAAGTGTGTTATGGCGTTAGTTCATGTGGATTGCTTTGTTCATTTTAACGATTATCTTTGGAAAGTTGGAAATATTAAAAGGGATACGTACTGTAAGTCTACAAAGGGCATTTATCATCACAATATCTTGTGTTTATCTGGGATATTCCTGTAATGACTGCACAACCGTTGGTAATGCTATCTGCAGATCCTTAGACGAGTCGAATAAGCGAGTTGGGAAAGTGCAATACACAATGCATGCTGGGAAGGAGGAAAGTGTACCATGACAGAGACTGCATGTGCAACACAGATAATCTTTTGTAACCACGCACTATTTTCAACTTTAAAATGATGGTTCTCTAGACATCAATCACAGGTCAAAGACATATTCCTTTGGAGGAAATGGTTCTTTTTGAAGTTATTTTCTCCTTAAATTGGACCGAAAAGGTTGGGCAGTATGACAAATTGTGGAAGACAAGAAAACAGTCACTTGAAAACTTCGTATCGGTACAGAAATATCCGTGGACTTGATCAGTCAAGTAGTACTATACATGGTACAGCAAAATCCAATTTGCCACCTCGTCTATCAGGGTCTATTTTCCGATCGACTACCTGCAGTCACTACTGTACAACACTTTCAGGGAATAGCATCTCTGAAGTTGGAACGCAACCACCAATCGTTATAATTACTTATATACCGTAAAATGACAGCCAAATTATGTTGAGGGGTGCACAGGATGGACGTTTTACAATGGGGGTGTCCAACCTACGGCCAGCGACTTCCTCCTGTGCGGCCTGTGAACCAATTTCAATTTGCCCAATTTTTGGCTCTTGTACGTCTTGTTATTTGACCACCACTTTAACTTGACGTAAGTACAAGATCAGTGTTGGAATTACAAAAAAAAAGTTACCTGCACCTGTGCATGCAACTTCAAAATTTTACCTGCACAAATAAATTCTTACATGCACCAAATACCAAAAGCAAAAACCAAAATACCTGAGATCTCACATTATAATAAATGTACAGTATGAGCACCATATACTGCTTCATGCAATGTTCGTTACTGCATGCAACTTCAAAATTTTACCTGCACAAATAAATTCTTACGTATGCACCAAATACCAAAAGCAAAAACCAAAATACCTGAGATCTCACATTATATTAAATGTACAGTATGAGTACCATATACAGCTTCGCAATGTTCGTTACTGAATATACCAGGTGCAAACAGTTCACATATAGCCTACTGTATCATTACATGTGCAGACTTTCAGTGTGACAGCCTAACTAACATTAAGAGATCGCAAATCTGCCAATGTTTAGCCTGCGAGGTGCGAAGGGATATGTACATCAAGTTTTTGAGATTTTGATTGAATCTTTTGGGTAGCATTTTCTAATCATAAAGACTTCATTTTGTACACTTTATGGCAACTCTCCTTGAACTTGAAGTACTATTAGACCAACATGCATGCGTGCAGGTAAATAAGTGAGAGTTGCATGCACAGTCAAAAAGTTACATGCACTGGTGCATGTGTGCACGCGTTATTTCGAACACTGTACAAGATATCATGAAAACAAAGAAAGATCACTTCCTTTGATGTAAGGTGGATATTCTCGACCATTTCATTAATTGATAAACTAAAAAATTCACTTGTAGAACTCATTCTAAATCTGAATTAATATATTTGTCGACAAATTAGAGACGCAATAACGGGGCAAGTTTCGCCAACAATTAGGCTTATGTACTACAATATTATTCGAGTGCATGTGGGTCTGCCTACCCGTAGATGGGCACATTGGTCACTGACGGGGGAGGGATGGGAGAACTGGTGGGGAAGGGGTGAGGGTGAGGTGCCACCCTCGTATACACATCTCTGTTCAACTGCGTCCCCCAGATGGTCACAGCAACATGATTTGGCCCGGTGTTCAAAATGATTGCACACCCCTGTTTTACAACAATCTTACGTTTAGGCCTATGCGGTTTTGTGCGGGTTTTGTGAAATGTGGGAGGTTTTGTAAGAAAAATTGGGCGGGAATTAGTCTGAGTGACGTGGCCACACTGAAGCTAAGCGTTTCAAGTGGCATGCAGAAGCAAAATCTGTGCACCTCAGCCAAAGCAGCTTCATTTAAAAACTTTGTGCTATGCTACCTTTACGAAACCATACTAAGCTGTGCATTGTTTGGTATAGGGCCTACTCTGGTCCTGCATGAAGCGGGGCGGGGAGGGGGGGGGGGGGGAGGTGATGCCCGTTGGCCACCCGCAAGAAGTTGGCTAGGCCTAGGCCTGCCCAGGATAAATAGGTTCCATGCACCATAAAACTTCGCAGGAGAATCATAACATGCTCTAACCTACACTCCTACAGTACCAGTTACAACAGGTTTCAGTTAACACATAGGCCTACAGTAACACTGCTAATTTGAGTGCAAAAGCGATTGAAAATACCTCCTTAGGTCCTTCACGTGAGTGAAAATGTCAGTTCTGTACCAAACACTAACGTTACTATACTGACAATCTTTATTTCCACAGAACTTTACCGGAACTTGAATCAATATATATAAAGCAGAAGTTGAAAGTTGCAGAAGGACGGAGTCTCGTGCTAGGTAGGCCTAAGTTACAAAACAAACAGTTGTCACATGTACGTGTATTATATATGCTTGCCATTCTTTACCTGTCACATGATATGATGATATGCTAGCTAAGTGAAATCAGTCTGAAGCTAGCATAAAATTCAGCCTAAGATTCAGCACAGGATTGAGCTCAGGATTTGAAGCTAGCACAGGGTTCGCCCAGGATTCCAACGTTCTTGCACAGACTGCTATGGCATAAACCGAAGGCGCCCTCGGTCTTTCGGGTCCAGAGCTGCATGATCTTAGAGGATGTGGAACCTATGGGTATCCACTATTGGTATGATTCCTCTGTTGCACAGGGGCAGAGCAATATTAAAGGGGGTGCTCTTCTTTTTAAGGAGACTGTTAAGGGTCACCTACATTATCACCATAAGCATTATTCAGTTTCCATACGATAGATAGAGCACCACCACTACGCTTAATTAAAGCGAAAAGTAGCCAAAAGACAAGGGTCACGCTTTCATAGACGCTGGTCATCAAACATACCCCACCGAGTCAAGTGCCTGAGTAAGCCAATGCTAGTGGCATAGCTAGGATTTTTGTCTGGGGGGCTCTGGGGGTGCTGGAGATTTTTGTGGGGGTAAGGTTTACTATCTAAGCGGAGCGCCACCATGAGTTGGTGCGGAATGCACCAAGAAAATTTGAGATTTTAATACATCCCAGATCGCCGGAAATGGCACTTGCAAGGCTTCATGGCAGTCCATCAAGGTGTGCAATTTTGGTGAAAAAAAATGTAAAATTTGATTTTATCTTAGTCTCAAACACATTTCTGTGAGGACGCATTAGCTCAGCTGGCCGGACTTTTGGTCCGAGGATTGCAAGTTTGAAGTCCCGTTTACAGTGGCGTAGCCAGGATTTCTCTCACGGGGGGGGGGGGGGCATGCATTATGTTGTGTGATCGCCGGCCTGGGGGAGGGGTCTAAAGGGAGAGGATGTCCCCCTCCCCCTTTGAAAATTTTTGAACAATAAGGCGTCCTTACATGCAATCTGGTGCCACATATGCTACCTTTTTGAGTAAAATTTGTGTTAAACAACTTACGTAGGAACTTTAGGAGCTAAAACAAAAAAATCGGCATCAGTGAGGAGGCCATGGCTCAATGCCCCTCCCCCTAAATACTCCACTGCCTGTTTATTATCTAAGCGGATTGCCATTATGGATTCACGCGGAGCGTCCCAAGAAAATTTGAGATTTTAGTCCATCCTAGATCGCCGGAAATGGTACTTTCTAGACTTGATAGCAGCCATCAAGTGTGCAATTGTGGTGAAAAAATGTAAAGTTTGATTTGATTTGATTTGATTCTCATACACATTTAGTTTGTCACAATTTATCCGAATTTATTCAAAATTATTCAGAGTGGGTGATTTTTTGGCCAAGATCGCTAGTGGGGGCGCTTTGGGGAGCGCGACGATTTTGTGGGGGCTCTCCCCCAAGCCCCCTTAACTACGCCACTGGCCAATGCAAGCAGGCTATTTAGTCCGCCTCTGTCCACATCTGAAAGGACGTCCCGTGTAAGTAAATGAACGACCTTGTCATCATCGACGTGAACGACCCCAGCCTTCAGTTTAGCAAGCAAACAGGGTGGGAGGAATGACACGGCCCCTAAACCATGAGGTGCCAAACCACACACAGAGGACTCGTGACGGCATATGCTATTCACACACTGTTTGAGATAAGAACTGGGATTGATTATATAGGGTCACTCACAGAGCCATATTAACGTTATTACTGACGATTTTATCCTAAATTCCACCCGACGCGAAGGGATTGGGGTACCTGTGGGTATCATCTCTACTCGTAAATCAAACTTTGCAACTTATCTTTCTGGTGATTCTCGCAAATTCAACCAAATAAATGATGTTTTATACAATTAACATATTTTATAAAATTAACATTTTCAGCACTTAATTTAGTTGATGGAAGAGTGAAAGCAAAACTTCATATCCTTTTATCAAGTGATAGCCAACCAGTATGCTTTTCTCCATGTTTGTTACTTTGTAAGTGTGATATTGTTTACAAACACTAGCTCTCAGTCAGGGCGCAACCGTTTTGTATAAGTTTCCATTCAGTTGTGTCGGTAAAAGTTATATTCCTTTGGGCACTATTGTTGGTGTTACAATCATTGGTGTAGCCAGAGGGGAGACCATGGGGGCCATGGCCCCCCAATCGAATTCTGATTTTTTTTTTAGAATTAAAAAGAGTTGTGTAGATTGGTTCACCAAATTTCTACGTGACAACTCGTTGGCATTCTATCGCCGAACTTACCCTACCGCTACTGATGAGACCTGGTACTTATCTTCCAGGGTCGAAACGCGTCTAGCAATAGCGTACCAGCTATAGCTTACTACCAAGTAAGGTCACTCTATACCATTTAAAACCAGACCCATCCCTGGTTTCCTGATTTTCTATTTTAGTTACCATAACGTGGTAATTTGACGGTTCTAGAATAGGTATATTGTATATCCCGACATATTACCACATCAGTCACGTCACTGAGTTCTGGAGAGCCGACAATTTCCTCTAATTATGCCAGTGCTCAACCCATGGCTTTATTAACATTCTGAAACCGAAACGATTGGCCATGTTCAGTTATAACGCTAATAACTTTTGGTAATTTGTTTGACATTTTCTTACGACTGAATTACACCGACACCCCCGTAAAAATCTGCATAGGCTAGTGCCTACCCTTCTAGAAAAGCCTGACTACACAACTACATCAATGTTACTGACAACCTTTGATTTGCATAGCATAATTTTTCTCATGACAATTCAGGGCCGGATCCAGGGTGCGTACGCCCCCCCCCCCATTCTTTGCAGAGCAATGTTTTGTAATGGAACAAAATGAAATGACTGCAAATGATGCTAAATGTTCCACCAGATTGCATCTGAGGGTACTTAAAAATTCCAAATTTTTTCAGAAGGGAGGGAGACACTCCTCCCCCATTGACTCTTCCCCCAGGTCGGCGATCAGGTCCTGCGGTTCGCCACCCCCAATCAAAAATCCTGGCTACGCCAATGGTTACAATAGCCACATTTAGACTTTGTCAGAAGCATCAAATACTACTAAAGCGTTGAGGCGTACATGACAGTTCTTGCTCGGAGCATACAAATTCAGAACATCGTTAAAGCTTTCTGGGGTTTTTCATTAAGGGTCGGTGTACCTTCGGGGTTGTAAGTCCATTTGGGGGTGGTTTCAGATTTTAGCCTACAATGAAGACTATTCTTAAAAGTTTTAAAGTACTGTATGCATCACTAACATAAACATAAAGTTAGGCATCGACTTTTGCTCTGGTGACTAATGAGACATACTTAGACTCGTAGTCAAGGTGAGGGGGTTGGGATTCAACCACCCTCCTATGACTCAACTATAGTGATAAAGGGATAAAGCCTACAAATTACGATGTTTTTCTCGGTCCTCCACCTAGCCATTGTTCTTGTGAAACCCACCAAGGTCCCTGTGGTAAGTCCTTAGGCCACACGCCAATAGACAGACCTTTTTCAGTCCAGCTCTGCCACTGGAGTTAATGAGGTGGTGTGAAATGAGAAACCCTCCACGGCAAACTCTTTGCAGCGCTCCTGTACAAGCTGTCTAGGCTTCCAACTTGTACTCGAATCCCAGTACTGTGTACTTCATATGCAAAGTCGAACGTTGCCCTCGTATCTGTAGACAATCGAGTTAAATAACTAAAGAATGCGCAGGACAGACAACCCCTATTTAGCTATTTTGTTTAAGGTGTCGTGGTTCATTGTTGCAGAGTTCCTAGATGAGGCCCGGATAAAGTGTTTCGTGAGTCCGGGGCTCTAGATTCGAGTACTATTTTTGAAGACTACCAACTTCTTCGCCTCATTTTCTTTCCAATTCTTTGCACAATACTTACCTAACTCGTTTGGCAATCCGGTGTGTTAACGTTTAGATCACCCCGCATGTGTGCCAATCCCTCAGTCAAGGGGAATCCAGGGAAGAAGCCCATCCTCCGGAAAATGTTCGCCTCGGAGAAAAGTATAGAAATACTTTTCCCTTTATGAATTTTAGTATATCGTGCCCTTTCCCTTAAATATGATTCGCCTCTGTACCCTGTCTGGAAAGAAAAGTTTTGAATATTTGAGGGCCCTTAGATGCAATTAGGTGCAATATCTGTCTTGAGTTGAGGGAGAAGGAAAACAGACTTCCGTCCATCACATTTTGACTGGGGGCCAAGTTTTGGCCTCAAGTTTCCCCCTCCTCCCGATACCTACACCCTTGAGTAATATACTTCAAATACTTAACATCGCGCTACAAATTTTGCCCATAATACAAGATTACCATCGCGTTTTGATGATAACCTGAGGCTGGAAATAAAATTTGCAGAAAATAGTTTTCGCCGGAATAATCCCGTGCACTATCGTTCTTCTAACGTTCTCTTGTATGTACAGTAACTGTGGCAATTACGCGCGAAGAGTGCCAGAATTTTACATAAGAATTGTTACAAAACCCGTTAAAGTACTTTTGAACAAATGCGTTCGGAATGATAATAAACAAGTAGAATTTGAAGGTTAGAGCGGGCGGAGGGCCCGAAATTTTGATAGGTTTGAAAGGATTTGCGACAGAAGATTATTAAAATAGATCCATCACTCAGCCAGTCAGTCAGAAAAACACCGAGTCATCCTACCCCCTATTTTTTTTTATTAAAATGTCGAAAATCTTCGAAAATCGCTTGGGCCATACTCCCCCATGCCCCTATGCCGCAACCACTGTCCCTGTTCTTCACAAGGCGCCACCCCTTTATCCAAATGTGTACATTGCATAAAAATTGCACTCTAAAACACAAATTGTCACTGCGATTCAGCGGCTACCGGCACGCACGGGAAGCCAGCAGAATTGTAGCAAGTTATGACTCAAGTTTGTTATCTTCCACAATTCAGTTGACTCGTGCAGGCCTTTTGTAAGGATTAAATGACTTCACCAGAGCTTAAATGGGATGTCCGAACGATTTTAGACGCCAATATGGTAGAAAGAGTGCCTCAGATTCCATTCTCAAACCCCATGATGCTCAGCTGCCACTCTATTCGTTTTGCCTTCCATGTTTCTTTGCTTTTCCTCCCTCCTTCGCCCCTCCTTTCCCATCTGTCCTTCGTTTTGCAGACTGATGTAATATTTGTCGTCTCAGCATGACAAGATACCACACTGCCGAGTGCCGACGACAACATTGTCATGTCTGAGAAGCTTATAAGTTGTAGTGCAGTTCCGCCGAACGAATATGCTTACGTTTCATGTGTTTTTGACGGAGTTTCTCAAATATTCAAATATTACGAGTCTCTACAGTCTACATCATGATTCCAATTTCTCCCCCTTGAGCACCCCCTCCTTACATACACATTCGCGCGCTTTTCTTCCCTCTTTTTTCTTTTTCCTTTTTTCTCTTTTTTCCTCTCTCCCCTTCCTCCTCTTTCCCTTCTTTTCTCTTTCCTTTTCCTTCTTTCTCTTTCCTCTCATTCCCTCTTTTCCCCTCCCCTTCCCTTCATTCTGCCTACTGGTGGAGAATTTTGCTGACTGGATCTGTGCAGGTGGGGCGTCACATCCCACCCTCACACCCCCTCTAGAGACGATCCTGACCCTCCTACCTTTTGTCACAGCATAAATAATAGTAAGAAGATCAGTGATGCAAGTCCCGCTCCCTGCGACGGTCAGCTTACTTTAGAGGAGTGCAGGCTTGCTTGGTAAGAACCCATGAGGCAGTGATGGTCTCTCACTCAGTTGAATTTTATAAGTATTTTCGGCCCTTAGTAGTAGGTGATATAGTAACCAATTCTCTTGATTCTGCATATGTAAATTTAAAATTGCCAGAGGAGCAAAGTGGGGGAGTCATCCCCCTTATCCCTAAGCCTAATAAAGATCATATTCCTGTAAAAAAGTATAGACCTATTCTTTGTTAAATGTGGATTATAAAATATGTTCAAAAGTAATTGCCATTAGAATCAAGACCGTCATTGCCACTATTGTTAATGATAATCAAACTGAATTTGTTAAGAGAAGGCTTATGGGTGAAAATGTCCCGTGTATTTTAGATTCAATCGATTAGGCCTATTGTAAAGGAAATGAAATACTCGGTTTTCTCCCTTTAGTTGATTCTGAGAGAGTCGTCGAGGGGTTAGAATGGGGATTTATTCATAAGTGCTTACATCCCTTCAATTTTAACAAGAATTTTCATGAATGGATTTTCACTCCGTACGGTACTCTAATGTAATAATGGTTACTCTTCTTGCTTTTTTAAATTTTCAAGAAGACTGAGACAGTGCTGCCCCATTAGTCCTTACCATTTTATAATTTGCGCCGAACATCCTGCGTTACGCATTAACCCTACTCATGGTAAAAAGTTTATCAATTTTGAACCACGAGACCAAATGTTTTTTAATATGCTAACGACACCTGTATTTTCCTCGATGGTTCTCACTCATCTCTGAAGGAAGTCGTTGAAATTCTTCAAGGTCTGCAGGTGTACGTCTGGCCTTCAAGTTATCTTTGATAAGTCCAATATTTTTCCACTATAGGTCTTTTGATTCACGATAAGCCCCGCTGTCTTCGCGATTCACTGAACGATAGGCCCTGTCACTGCTCTGGGAATCACTTACGATCATTGTAAGGGTAATCTTTTCCACATCAATCACTCTCTGAAGCTTTCGCGTCTAAAAAGTATTTGATTTATGGCCACAGCGTGACCTTTATTTCTACTGGGAAAGTAGCTTTGTTTTGTTTTATCGCAGTTGGAATATCTTTTTCAAATCCTCCCAAACCCACCCAAAAATTTATCAAGGAGTTGGAAACATGTCTTTAAATTTTTAAATTTATTTGGTCAGCCTGGCAAGCGGGACAAGGTCAAAACGAGCGCTTAATGTTCAACTAGTTAGGTCTTCTCTTAGTTCCTTTCTTCGTCCTAAGTATGCGAGGGGGAGGTCGGGTGAACGTTCCCACCCTATCCTCCGAAAAACTAATAGCTTTCCCTGATGTGTAATTTTGAAAAATAGCCTGTGATCATTGATGCAGCTACAAGGGGGATTCAGGCTAAGTGACCGTATCTCTCAAAATTGAATGACACATGTAAGTTAAGCGTGCATCGCCGACATTTAAGTTACAGAATGCCCTTGAGGAGCAACACACCTTTTTCTTTTCTAAAACTCATACTCGCTGCCTTGTCATGATTTGTACTCGCATTCGAAGAGTTTGAAACTCAGGTGGTCGTTTTGAGGAAATCGTACTCGTACTCACACTCAAACAATCAGCCTTGAACTCGCATTTGTACTCAAGTTGTACTCGGGAATTAGTACTCACACTCATCGCTTACGACCGTTATATTAAAATTTGGTCAGTACGATGCATTGACATTTGGGTGAGATTCTGATTTTCTGTTTCTAACACCAGGTTGTGTCCAACACCCTCGACCCCCCCCCCACCTTTGGACCCCCTTTGTTCCCTCTCACGTCTACACCTTTTACATACTCTGTTTATTCACTTATATATGATTTGCAGGCGCGGATCCAGACATTTTGAAAAGGGGGGCTGAAAGCCCCTTGAATATTCTCCTAGATTAACATTATGCTAATTTTCGCGTATTTGTTATTGTTGATGTGGCGAAAAAGGGGGGCCGAGGCCGGGAAAGCACCCCCCCCCTTCGATCCGCGCCTGATTCGTCCTGCATTTTACTCAGTTACACGTTTCGTGGGGAAAAGCGTTCCCTTTCAGCTTTTGCGTCAAGACGCGGCTACTTTTTGATGCTCCAACCAGGGAGCTGGAAGACAGCTCCCTGCTCCAACATTGTATGACTATTTTTATTCCGACAGCGCCACCATTTATTGTCTGGTCATTTTTTAAAATAATGAAAGAATGGAGCTATCTGATCAAACCTTTTGAATTCCTCTTAAGCAACACAAATTCCACAAAAAAAAATTGTCACGAAAATAGCATCAAATGTCGTAATTGCAACAAGCAATCGCGTCTAGAAACCTTACTTGTTTATATTCTGTAAATTGTTTTTATGCCTTCGAATCGAAAACTAAATGCGTCTCTGAGGTGTTTTGAAATAGTAGCCTAAGGCTTACACCTTTCAGTAGTTTTAGCTGTATATAACATACGATGAGGATTGCCCGAGGCAAATTAGTCGTCATGACATTTCCTTCATTATCATATAGCAATGAAATTTGGAAACAACTCTGTGTAAATCCACCGGTAAGTACATCGAAATTAAATTACTCCTAATCCCCTCGGGCAAATTATCTCCCTACTTCAGAAAAGTATTACTTTGGCATAATGTTTGTAGTTTCTTCCGTCTGAAATGAGTAAAATTATCGGTACGTAGTTTAGAGAGGCAATTAGTCTCCGAGAGAGGCTGAAAACGTGCATAGCTTGGAGGATTTACGAAAGACATTGTGGGTGGAAATTCATGTCATTACACACAGTGTCTGGTCTAGTGGTATAAACTTAGCAAAGTCTTTCTCGACGAAAATAGTCTTCCCTTTTCTTTTCTGTCTTTGTAAACAAATCTCATATCAGAATTTGCTAGTTTATCTCTTTTCTTTGTCCGCCATGACGATGATGGGAGTAAAGTGTCATGAAAGCAAATCAAGTAAACATCTTATTACAGGAATGAAATTGTATGAACACAGAGTCTAGGTAGGGGATGTTACATGTCCTTGATATTCCCGATACCGATTACCGAAGAATATTGAATACCGATAATCGGTCCAATGCTCGTCCAGCTCTTTCGGTATCATTAGTAGTGAGGATAGGTGAACATCGGCAGGAGTAAGGGAATGTACCGGAAAGTATCGTCCCTTCCACAACTACTTCCTGGAAAATTATTTCGTTGACAATAAATTGAGGAAGAAGAAAGAAAACCGATTGTAAGGAACGAAACAGATCCTTAATTTTAGTAAAACACCGGTCCTGAGCCTGAACTAGGCGTGCCAATAATTATATCCGAGAAACGTATTTTATTTTGATTTATACATTTTAACTCATTTGTAAATAAAATTAGACCCACCTGGGGTCTTTTGGGAATCAAACGATGCCACTTATACGGATAGTATTAACATGGTTTCGGCTTTTTCTTTCAATTTCATGTTCATCAAAGCTTCCCCTTTTCGTAATGACATAGTAAACACCAGGCTGTAGTTACACTTTAAACAGGATCTCTGTCATTCCTTTTTCATATTAACTTGGCACTAGAAACTTTTCAGCTGACAATGAAAGCAAGTAACCTACGCATATCATATAGTACAGAGAACTTGTAAAACCCTTTCACTGATGTTATGCAAATGAAATATATCAACAGCTATAAAGGATGACGTCACAATCATTGAAGGGCACATGCATTCCCCGAAGATTGTTATGAAATAGTATATATTTTGAAATACTGTGTTTGGTTGTGCAGACGGTTTTCATACCTTTTATACCACGCACGATTTATAGGTAAAGAATGATATGTGCCGGTAATGAGCCTTTTCGCAATTTCGACTGTGCATGCGCACATCTTGAAAAACTGGGAATAAAAGCAAACCGGCACAGTCGTACCTACAACACGTGCCAAGAAAGTGAGTTTATTTTATTGGATATTCAAATCATCCCACTTAAGATCAGCCCGGAGTGTAGGAAGTGTTCTTTTCATTGGTTATGTGTCATAAACAACATGAACATCATCTTCTTTGCCTTAAAAATTGCTTTATAATCCGTCCCACATAACGGTGTATTTCCGTCACGTGCTATGTATGACGAGCGCGGTTTGTTTATGTTATCATCCCACAATTCCTTGCCGCAATCGTAATTGCGAAAAGAATTATTCAAATTAGATAACTGTGTAGCTTTGGTTCCGACAATCAGCGCCATCGAAGGTTTCTAAGATTAGGGAGGGGCTGAACCATTCCACTCAGGACTTTTTTAAACATTTTCCAAGATGATTGTGAAAATAAGCCTTTCAACTTAAAACTACGGTTCCGATGGCCCGATGGAAATACGTTCCACATGAAAAGAAATTCACTGCAAGTTGAACAGAAAACTCATAAATAATGGATTCATCTAAAATTTAAATTTTCAAATGATGCAACATTCATAACATTTTATATGAAATACAAAGTTTATTGGTCAGTTGGTGAGACTGAGTAGATTATTAATGATAAAAATATCTCCTGTCTGTACCATTTAATCCCATGTAAACTAAAAATACTTAAATTCTTCATGTACCGTGCTGGTTAGACCTTACACAGTCGTTTCCGGGGAAATTCGGTTGTTACTTTTCAAATCTGCTTTCAAAAACAAATCTCAGAATAAGCACTAAACCCGTGACTCTGTGACGTAATTATGACCCACATCCGACGGATAGGGCACCGGATAGTGGCGGGAGTAAAAGATTTAATGGAAGAGCCAAGCCCGTAGCTAAGGGGGTGGGGGAGGGCAGAGGCCACGAAGACGTTCAAAAACTACCATTACCTCAGTGCACTGAAATATATCTAGCCCCCTAAAAATATTTAGCCCCCGGAAGCCATTCCCCTGCAGCACCTTGTCTGGCTACTGACCTGGGGAGAGCAGCAAGATGCCATCATATTACAAAGTGAGTAAAATGAGCTGAATAGACTCTGTAGTACCTACATGCGAGTGTAGGCTTCCCTATAGCTTGCTATGCAGACTAACACCTCCTTTGCTGTGAAGAAAGATTCAAATTATGTAAGTCATAGGCGTAGACATAGGCGTAGGAGGCGGGGGGTTGGGCGCTGCAGCCCCTAACCAAATATTTTTGTGAAAATTCGGGCAATGTGCTGAGAATTTTTTTCTGGCACCTACTGAAAGAAAAATAACGCAATGACGTAGCTAAAGGTAATCAATAGTTTTAAAAACTTCCTTTGTAATTAAAGTTCTGATTTGAATTGCACCAGCACCTATATATTTGGTATTAACTCACCAGTGTGTTTCAATGGTTACACTTATATTATTATTACCAGTGGTGTATTTAGGGCGCCAGTGGACCATACCCCCTCAATGATGCGGATTTCTTTTTTTAGTACCTAAAATAGGTAAATTTTCTAATTCAAATTTTAGTTCAAAGGTAGCCTATGTGGCACCAGATTGCATGTATGGACACCAGGCCGGTGAATCCCAAGTCAAAAATGTGGAGTAGGTAGTCTTCTTTCTACCCTCACTATTCAAGGACGAAAACGCATTGTCGTTCCCTTGTTCCCTATGAAAAAAATATCAAAAACTTTCAATAATTTCCTTCAAAATTTGCACATTTTTTGCACCAAGTTGCATCTTAAGGACCTTAAAGAGGGGAAAGGGAGACATCCCTTCCCTTAGTCCCCTCCCAGGACGGCTGTCTGGAACAATGTTCAGACCCCTCCCCCTGAAAACAGCTTCTTCCTTCTTTGTATGTTGTCTGAAATTATGCAGATTCATTGTCAAATTAGTATTAAGCAAACGACAGTAGCCCGACGGCCATCTTGGTAAGCCTTATGTGTTAGAATTGTGGCGACACCTTTGGTCACGTGATGGTCTATATGGATAAGATATGTCTGAATTTACCTCATACATGTAAATGAAAGGACACTTCGTGGAAGTTCTCAGTAGTATAATGATTTCGTTTACAGTGCCCTCATTTTGGTACATATTTCGGCTCATATCCGAATATATAGAATAAGTATCGCGCCTATCGGACGACAGTGAGGATTGAAATATCGGATATCGGTAACAACGATTAATCGTTATACCGGTACAACCAGGTACAACACCGAATTACTTCAACTTGGAACGATTCATCCACTGGATGGAGGGTTAGAAGGTTAAATGAGGTTTTACGGCTCAGTTTCTAACCAGTTGATTTAAGTCGGACCGGCCACGGCCTTTTTTCCAGTTGTGGCTCACTGGCTTGTTTTCCCTACTCCATCATGCTTATGCTCAAATGGACAGAGGCATTCTTCCGGGCAAAAAGTTGGGGCGCCAACTTAGACAGAGGCATTCTTAAGGGCAAAATGTTAGGGCACCAGTAGTGATTTTCCTTTTGGTAATGTTTTATGTTTGTGATGCTCGAAGCCATTCTCTCAATTGGAAGTGCTCATTACAACTGTAAGACTGCGCTGGCCCTTTAAAGCACCATCAAGTGATTTGTTTGATATTTCGATTTAATACTGCATCAAGGTGTGCTTTTCACCTGTGTTTGGAGTTCCTTTGAAGATGCGATGAGATTATCATGTATTATCATACAATAAGTAGGCCCTATCGATAATTTCTTCAGTCTATAAATGTGCGCTACCGAAAACGTTTTATCTTGCAGATTAGCTCGCTTCGTCACACTTAACCTTTGAAAAGGTACGACGTTTAAGAAAATTTCTCAAGTATATGCCACAACCTCTTGAAAAATATGCGTAAAGCGTACTGTTTGTGAGAAATTTGTTTTCGTTCAGCAAATGTAATCGATATTTCGGCGTCTTCGTTAGAATTCCAATGACGTTGAACTGGGGCAGTGCGGGAGATGAATTCAGCATGCAAGCCTATAGTCTGATCGTTCTGTCGAGGAGAATCGAATTTCGCCTCAGACAGAAGGCTGTTTCTTGATGAAAATGATAATTTTTTCGGAGAGGAAACCTATTTTCAGGAAATCGAGTGCTGGTTATTACACATCATTGGTAGTGATGGACTGAGGCAATTTCCATAATGAATTCACGAGCACACTTCGGGGACCTATACCCTCTAGTCTAACACAGAGGTAAAGATATGCTGTGCTGGAATCACCATGGCAACATGTCCAATGAGGAGGCTGAGCCACAAGTTCACAGTTTTCATGATTAATTCTTACAAAGAAGAATTTGAGAAGCCGACCAGCTATTTCAGCAGTAACAGTCTCCTATACACATAACATTACAGTCGTGGAAATGAGTCATGCATGCGACCGAGTGCACTGACATTCAGACGAGTCCCAATGAAGCATTCTGAACTAGTGTAGACATATCGAAGATGTTCAAAACAAATGTGGTTGCCTTAAATGAAACAAAAAAAAAAATACCAAAATTAAAATTATCAATTCGATTCTTCTTGTGGCCCTTTCAAGCACCAGCAAACCAGGGAGTTGTTTCGCCTGACAAATCCTTGGCAAAATTTGTAAACCGGAGGCAGCGCTTATTTTGAGGTCAGTTGGGAATTTGAGCGATGAGGAAAATTTGAAGGAAATATATTTTGCGGTCATCCCTCCCAGTCTCCATTGGCCTTATAAGATGCAGCAAGCATTTTTGTGCTTTACCCCATCAACTTTTCATCTACTGCGCGGCAAACGTAAAATGAGCTGTAAAACACCCAATTAAATCTTGAAGTAATGAACTGGGTGATCTTGGTAATTTTTCTTACAATAACCCGTTGGATTGGAGAAAATAATGAAGTATAGCTATAAAGCAAATTAACTCAAAGTCTAAAGCGGGTTTGACCTTTTTTGCCGGATTCAGACAAGTATCCACCACGGTCAGTGTCGGATTGTTCATTACTGAGATTGGGTGAGCCAGGAAGAACAGTGGCCTGTCGAACGGAGAACCCTGCAGGTGGGCGTAGTCAGTGAAACCTTGCCGGGGCCTGACTTAACTCTGCCTTGTGTTTTAGGTGGTGGATAATCCGTCATTATCCTTTTTTATCCACCCGGTCAATCATTTTTCACTGCTATGATTAGTGACAGATGTTAATACACAAGTCTGTGTGTATAAATGCCCCTCCAAATCTAAGCAGCAGCATGGCTATACGCAGTGGCTGATTCAGGATTTGGCAGAAGGGGGGCCCAGGTCATAGTGGTTTGTATAAAAGTCCGATCTGGGGGAGGCATCTAAGGGGGAGGCGGTGCACCAGGGTTGGTGGCAGGGTATTCGATAGGGGGTAAAGTATGTGATGAGTGATCGCCGTCCTGGGGGAGGGGTCTAAGGGGAGGAGGAACCCCCTCCCTTTAAGAAAATTTTTGTTAATTTAAGATTGCTCAGATGCAAAATGGTGATGTCTTTAGTATATTTTTGAAACTGATCATATATGGCTGGAAAATGTTCATAATTTAGTGAAATTTAAATTTTTGGTTGGGTGAAACATGCTTCTCTGGGGAGGGGTCTAAGGGGAGGGGTGTCCCCTCCCCTTTAAGAAAATTTTTGTTAATTTAAGATTGCTCAGATGCAAAATGGTGATGTTTTTAGTATATTTTTGAAACTGATCATATATGGCTGGAAAATGCTCATAGTTTAGTGAAATTTAAATTTTTGGTTGGGTGAAAGAGGAGAGTAGCCTTTTTGTCCACATATTAGGATGGCAGTTTCCCGAATTGAAGTCTTGTTTTTCCTTATATTACCCTAAATTCGAAGTACATTTCATTAAAGTAAATTACAAAGCTTAAAGAAGACGCTAATGTTGCAGCAAGTTATAGTTAAAAGCCTGAGGTTGTTGAAAATATTCCTCTAAATATTAAAGAATTCTGAAATTCCCTTGAAAGTAGAAGCAGTGTTCCCAATGCTGTGGGCCCGGCCGGTAATAGACTGAAGCTAGCAATCCAATACAGTGCTCATGGGTAACCCCTTGTAATGCCCGGAAATAGTTACTGTGACCAATATAAGCCAAAATGTTATCAGCCGGAGGTCAGTAACAGAATTATTAACATAAGACTTATTTTCTGAGGTAGAAATTTAAATAATGAACAAATTTGAATTTCACTCTGACACATCACAAAGGCCTATTTAATTGTAATAGGGTATAGTCATTTGTTTTATGAAGTTGAAAAAAACTTCAAAAATTTTTGGAAGGGGGGCCCGGGCCCCCTGGGCCCCCCTAAATCCGCCCCTGATACGGGCCCGATTGTTTTTTCGATTCCATCTCAATCGGTCGGGACTTCAGTTTCAAAATAACATTTTGTGAAGTCTGACTCAGTTCCATAGGCGTATTGTATTATATTTTACAAGGATATGGGTAGATGATTGTCCTGAAATTTTTCCTTATCTGGTCACAATTATGACATATATTTTGCCCTAAAAATAAAGTCCCACTGCCATAAAAACGATATTTTTTTACCTGAGGTTGACATTTTGTCTTCCTCAGAGGGCTCTCACCCCAAACCCCATACACATTCACACACCTCAACCTCCCCCCCCCCCCACACACACACACACACGCCTCAAACGCTTATGCACAGTCCAGTTTAATGAGAAGATGGTGCTCTGCATCAGCTTTATCCAATATAAAATGATGAAAAAGTTCACATTGACCCAGACTATGTTTTTTGGAACACGAAAATCAGTAAACCTACGGGAGCGTATACTGGTCTTAGTTTGCCATTTACAGCACTGTCCCAACTATCCTCAGTGTATAAACTTTGGTCACAGTAAGAGGTACTTTGCACAGAAGCTAGAGTAGCTTACAGCAGAGTTCTTACTAAGCTGTATCAAGTTGTTCGAGTCTGTTCTAGAGTAACGTTACTATTGTAAGAATATAAGACTGCAGTTTGTGACAAGTTTTCTACCGTCCGGTCCCGTAGTTAAAAACACATCATGATTTGCATTTTTATTTTTAGCGTTTGAGAAAAAGTCGTTTCAATGATAAGCTGCCACCTCATGTACCTTCAGATAAACCACTGGGAAAGGAAAGGCAAACTGTGTATAAACTCGTGTTCGGATAACATCCGCAACGATGATGTTTTGGAAAGTCCCGTGTCTTTCCTTCCGCTGGCTTTGGTTTGGTGTATGCGTTATAGAACAATGTCTAAATGAGCCGATTATTGCAGAAATGTATAGCCTAGTCTCATACTTTACACAGCAGTATGCATAACAGCACTTTTGCTATTTTTTTTTTCGTTTGAGAATCCATCCTTTGGTCACACTGCCGTGAATTCGATGCCAGCAGCTTTGAGATCACATCTGAAGGTGGTCGTCTATTTAGAACTTGAGCCTGTGTATTCCGTAAATGCTTCTCCAACAGTAGCAAAGGATAGCAGCGTACGTAATTCGCCTCCCAGCATAAAATTTCCAGCGGTCTACTTCCAGACCTTGTCAAAATGCCCTAGTCAGTAAAGTTCAAAAAACAGTCTGACTAAAGATTTTCAAATGTGTGCGCGTGATTTTTTTAGTGACAGTGATCATGCAGGGACTTTCCCCCAACCAGGGAGTTGCAAACAGTCTGTTTGCAACTCCCTGCCCCAACCAAGCAGTTTGTTGAAAAGTGTGAATGCCCTGTGAGTGTAAGCTTACGTGTACGGTACTCTACATATAGGGGGCCTATAAATATACCAATGTCAAACGCAAATCCCTGTCGTTGCTCACTATCTTCTGTTCCCTAATGGGCAGAGATGTTGATCATGTTTTAAAGACTAGTGCAATCCCGAGACGGGAAGGGTGGTATGAGTAGCAAGGGGTTGATCTATTTTGAGTTAGTTTCGTGATTTCAACCAAGCTAATTACACTCACATAGGCTATTTCACATATTTTATGTAAACTTAAGTCTGTCAAACCACATAAAACATACTGGTTTTTGCACGGCTTAGCTTTGCCCATGTGTAGATGTATAGCCCGGAGTTAACCCCCCCCCCCCAACACACACTTTTCCCTACAAACCTATTGTCTTGTCGTATTCATCTGCATGATTTTTCGACACAGTTCCTTCCATTCAAAGTCATATAGCCTGTACAAGTTATTTTTGCAATTATTATGGTAACTGAAACGCATTAAACTTGCTTCTTACTAATCAATTACTTCCTACCTACAAACTGCCTAAATACTAACTTAATGACCATTCCGCCGGGACCAATGTCAGTCCCATTGATAGCAAATATAATAGAACAAAGAATATTTTGTTATAACCCACTGTTCTAATAAAATACCTCAAGGGAATAGCGACTTCCCAGCCTATTCATCTGAGTTCGTTCATCTGACTTGTATCAAAGTTTGCAACTTCTTTTAATTTCTGCATGACTCATACTTAACAAAATATCACATTTTATTAATTTTGGTAATATAAAATGACAGAGTATAATATACAACACAAACAAACATTTGAGCCGTCTTTCAATTGATAGAAGAAATATCAAAGAGTGACAACCGCGTGCCCAAGGGTACGCGACAACAGATCGGTCATTGAATACACATGTTTTAGCTTTTGAAACTCGTTTTGAGTTTCTTAAAAAAGAGCAAAAATAAAACTTCGCATAGAAATGAACACAATGACACGATTATACCGTGCATGGTATCCGATTAGGTCTATGGCCTACTTAAGGTCCATCCGTCGGCTTTCCTCAGAGCAGTAGTAAGTGCTTTTATGAATACGGTCAACGGCATTTTGGCCTCTTTTGCTTTTGACCGTGTTGGGGTCGTCATCCCTGCGGTACTATTAAATGGTATGAAGGTGCACATGACTGCATGGGCAGATGATCCTTATAAAATCTGCTATTTAGCCTACGAAACTTAAGAACATGCTACTGTATGTACTGTGTAGCCTGCAGATTGACTCTCTTTGGCTTTTACCAAACGGGGCCACCGCCCTTCCGTTTTCTCTCTCGAAAGGCTAAAGGAAAAACTGCGTCCACTCCCCCACGGGTTACCGCATGTATCGCACTTTGAACGAGCAATTCTCACCGCAGAGGCAACCACAAGTAAACTAACCTATTACCAATAAGGGGGTGGGGTTAATAATTGTGCCCTATGATTCTGACATTAGAGGGTGCCAATGCCATCACTGACTTGTATCATCTAGCGGAATGCTACCACCATCAGTTGGCGTAGAGCGCGAAGAAGTGTGTTCCACAAATTGCTGAAAAATGTCTCTTTTCAAATCCTGCAACTTGCGTTTGAACACCCTCGGCTTCAATTTAAGATCTCATGTTTTAGAAATATATACTTCAAATAGGGCTGTTTGAAACATAGACCTTTTTGATGAAATCTTGACTTTTTAAGTGCAAATGCGTTGCATCATGTATCATCATTAGCAGGAATAAACCCGAAAGTTGCTCTCTGAAGTGACAAGCCCTTGGTATGTTGGTAAATCAACCGACTGACCGAGGGTAACTTTGAAGTTGTTGAGGAAAATGACCCTCATATAGGTCTCTGTCTTGTTTCGGGGAGGGTGTATTTCCATAAATATATGAGAGAGGTCTAGGGGAGGCAGCCCCTGAGCAGAAAAATTGTCAATTGTGGGATAAAAACTGTTCAGTGCGATGTTCATGTCATGATATTTTGTCAGTTAAGGAAAATTTGAGAGCAAACACCTTCTGCCCACCATGCCGAATATTTTCCCTCCCATCAGCAATGTCAGAGTAATAATTTGTTACTAAAGGCATGTTCCGATGGAGAACACTTATACATTTCTTTTTCTTAGCTGGGGTAGGGGACTATGCTTTATTACGGTTTAGGCAGCCTGCAAAACTGGTCAAACCTTTTTCTTCCTTTTCCTATAAGGTGGAAGTTTCATCAAATTTATATTTTATCGTGGACTTTACTTCCCATTTTCAAATTAGAGCGCACATGACTGTCGGCTCTTCCTGTTAGTCATAAGCGTTCGGAACTACTTTTAATTGGGAGGGGAAAGTAGGCCTACTTTTGCCCGAAATTTCATGTATGTTTGGCCAAAAATAGCATATATCTTGCCCGAAAATAGCAAATATTCTGGGCGAAATGGGGACTGCATCCCAGCGCACCCCGGTCTGTTGAGTCTATGTGATCACACTATAGCCTACAGCTGTAACTGAGGTCATACTCGAAGGCCTACACCTTCGTTTTCTTCTTTTTGAGGGATGAGGCACAGAAAAACTTCCTGTGAGAAATGTCCTTGTTCTCCATCGAGAGGTCATTAATGCATGGCTGTGTTGTGCTAACTTCACTATAAACCAGCTACATAGTGCATTGCACTAACGCAATAATAACTGCTATGTAAGATCTCCTGACGCCATAATGAACTCTGTAAATACAGGCATATTACTTGAACTTCTTTGCGCCCTGGCCGTACAGACAATTTTGACTTCCAAAGACAACAATTTACTTTCTTTTTCTCCGATCTGTTTTGCAAGAGATTCAGGTTAACAACCTGTAGAAAAGAGACTCCGTACTTCCCCTAAATTGGCAATTTCGAACGGCTTCAGATGGCAGGCCATGCATTTCCCATAGCTGATGAGGTGTTTCATCATGCACCGACATGCGAACTGCACATAGCCTATAGGTATACCTGTATACTTTATGGTGAAATTGACGCACTAAACAATATTACAACGCTGAATATAGAAGGAAGTCATGGTTTTTTATTTTCGTAACATAGTTCATTCGGATAAATTCGGTTTTTTTTTCAGAGATCACCACAGTCTCAGTCCACTTTTTCAACCATCAGGACGCACAATGTCATAGATAAGTATGTCAATGACCGAATCCCATCAATTAGTCTGCGTCGCTTATAAAAAGAGCGACCTGAAAGTTTACGTTTTAATCGTCTAGAATAAATTCAACCCTTTGAAAGTATGTTACCTGAGTAAAACAGGAAATCATCGGGTCGGGTACACGACGTCACATTTCACTGATGAGTTCAAGCCGTAAAAGTCATTATAGACCAATCAGAGGGGCTGAAATATTTGAACCCTTTTGTCTAAATTTATGTCTGTCAAGGTGCAGTCATCAAATGTGAATAGGCCAAAAGACACTCGGGGTTCCTAAATATTTTGGGACGATGCAATAACCCCTTTGACTACATAAATACTTTAACCCAATCTTACCTTTATCCATTAGCTAAACCTTAACAAGCCCCTCGTTTTTCCCTTACAAATATATTTCATACAGGATGTTTCACATTACAAACATGTTATAGATCAAAGACAAATAAAGGAGTTATCTTTCGCGGAGACAAAAAATTGTCATATCAAAAGGAGTCATAGGTTTGCATGGTTAAACATGCATCAGTGTTACTTCCTGATAGGGTTCTGGGCCCGTTCGGCGGACGTATAGTAGGTCCTACTTCTGGGTCTATACTAGGCTGCACTTGTTAAACCATGTACGCTTGAATGAGGTATATAGTTGACACCTACTACTAATGTTAGCTCGCGGTTATGCGGAATAATCCGTATTCAGGCCAAGCCTTCAGCTAAAGCTAATGATTCTCAGTGGCGGTCCGCCGGCTATTTGCGGCCAGCCATGAGCTCTAGAACAGCCAGCAGAAGATTCAGGAGACCAAAATTTCAATGAGAAAGCAAACTGTGTAATTCAATTCCGGCTACTACAACTGCTATAAAGTTAAAAACTCTAGTTAAAGTGACCCTCGGCCGCAAACACTTGAAAACCATGATCTGGAGGGCCTCACAATGTATCCCCAAAGCCGATTTTTGAATCCAATGTAAGGAGATGCACATGAAACCTTTATGTTGACTTTGAATGAAAATCGGGAAATTGTCCCTTCCACTTCCTTACACCACATTTGAAACGATTGTGGTCCAAACGTCACCTCTCAAAAGTATGACCTAGTGAAATAAGGGAACTGCCACTAGTGGCGGCTCCCTGGTGAAATCACCCCCCCCCCCGAACAAGAACACTGAGAAGTTACAGGGACCGCGGAGGTGGGGGCTATAGGGGGGCTTTAGCCCCCGCAATTTTTCTGCCGTGGGCATTTTGGGCGGCCTTAAACTGGGATGACAGGCTTTCATTTTCTTGAACATATATTGGGCCGCTTCGATGATTAGCCTCCCCCCACTTAAAATTGGCTCCGCGTCCCCTGAGTTAAGAGACAAAATATCTCAGGAGAAGAATTAGAAGGAGAGACGGCGGAAAACCGTAAGACTTGTGACATTCCATATTCCTGTCCCAAACGAGTAGTTTTATTACAGATGGTGAGGTGCTCTTAACTTAGGATAGGATAATTTCTTCCATATGCAATGCGACTGATGAAGTAAAATAAACTTCGTGAAAGAATGCCGGAAAAGCACACTGACCCTCCGAAAACCTCATAAACAGATAAAATGCACGTGGATCGCCGGTAAGGCAAAAATCATTAGATGCCGAACATGATCTTTTTCTAACGTACAAATTCAAAGGCCTACAGCCAAGATTGCATGCCCGCCTGGCACAAAAATATCCATTTCAGGGCAAAACTCACCGCATGATTGTTTGCCCAATATAGGCAAAATTCCAGGGCAAATACCTTCCACCCCTTGTGAAATGTCTTCCCATACCGACCTGAGAGTGTAAGTGTCAAAAATCTCTTTTGTCTTTGAGAGCATACATGGCTAATCCGTCGTTCATTTAATGGAGATTTAGTAGCAATCTCCGTTACTAGATGGAGAAACAACGACAAGACAACCTGGATATGCCTAAAAATTCAACGATAAACCTAATAAATATATGACATATTCATCCGTTTGGGAAGTTCAATCCTGTTTGTGGATGTTCTGTGAAGGCCACATCTTCGAGTCCTTTCAGATGTCACATGGGATAAGCATATATATTGACAGACGATGCAAGTCGGTTAATTAAACCATGGAAGGGCTACCTACTTCCATGGTTAAAGGGAAATGCAGTCATCTCGCTTAAGAGTTTCCATATTTTTCCAAAGTAAAGAGGGGCCATTTATAGGATGCTCAGATGTGTAAGGGGTTTACTCTCCCCTCTAGTGAAACTTTCAATTTGAGTAGCTGCATTGATGCCATTTGTCAGTTGGTGCAATATTCACTTTTTTACATCAGTGCGATTTTCAGTGCGTGATCAATTTCAAGATGTAAGTCAAGGGAAAATGCAAACACCATGGCCGAGCGAGCCGCGTAGTTTTTATTCCCAGGACAAGTCAGGCCAAATCTGGCCAATGGACCAATCGACTTCTTGGAAGTAGGCCACACCTCTAATTCCAAAATGACAGCTTTTCGACCCTTTTTTGTAATACTGACGCCGGATTATGAAAGAACGGGCCAGATAACCTCTATCCACGTAAACCCAACCTTAGTTCTAACCCTAACCTTCATTTTGAAACTAATTCAAAATTTTTTGAAAACTCGATTTTCCCACGTTCGTCCTGGGGATCGGGGCGGCCTCCCCCCAAATTTCAGAAACCTGACTAAATCCGGCAGATATTTTGTCTCAGTCGGGAGGAAAATTGCCCCGGGGTGAGGTCTGGAGTCGAGTAAAAATCACAACCCTCCCTGAGAAAAAAAAAGTCCCTTACGGCCATGGCAATCACCTTAATCTGAATAAGTTCACCCTGGCATTCACACCTGGTATACACTTTTGCCTAAAATTTAAATGTAAATGTTTTACAAGTTTGTCCGTAAAATAGAAAATAAATTACACGAAAATAGAAAGTATTCTAGCAGCCCCGCCTCGTTTGCCTGTGACTGAAGGCGTTTAATACAGAATGTTTAGAAATCCTATACTTAGTAGTACGGGTTAAACTGCGTAATTGCAAAACTTATGATTTTCTTTTCTTTCTTTATTCGTTCGTTTGTTTTGTTCTTGGTTTTTTTTTTCTCTATATGATTATATATGATCACTTGTTCTCATTCTTTACTTTGATAGGGACCAGACTAAAAAAGTGAAAACTTCCTTCTGGTTCCTCTTTCTTTCATGTAGTTTTTTATGTTAATTATTGTGTCGTATGGCAAATGATTATGTAATACTTGTTTTTACTGTTTTGCTATAAATACCTACAAATGAAGGAAGAAATAAACTTAAACTAAACTAAACTATGGGTTTAGCATGTAAACATGAGGTGGGTTAGTCAGTTAGATGAGGTGTTACTGCTCAGTTTCTAACCAGTTGGTTTAAGTCCGGCCGGCCACGGCCTCTTTTCAAGTTGTGGCTCACTGGCTTGTTTTCCCTACTCCATTGCTTATGCTGAGCACCAAACACAATGGCAGTGGGAGTAAAGTGCTTAAAATTTGCTATTTACCAAATACTGTTTGGGGAGTGTGTGGCATAATACTTTGTGTATAGTCTTAGAGAGTGGAGGCAGGGGGCTTTAGCCCCTCAGTCAACAAAGTGAGAGGCAAAAGTATGTTTCCGTGTTTATTTTTCAAGGACGAAAACTCGTTATAATTTGTCCCCTTTGTGAATTATATCACACCTTTTCGACAGTTCAATAAAAAATATTTCAAAACCTAAGCAAAATGTAGCATCAAATTTCATCTATGGGTGCTCAAATATTCCATTTTGTTCAAAGGAGAGTGGATACCCCTTCCCCTAAGAATTTAGTTAAAGGGAAAATGCAGTCCCTCAATTAGAATTAGTACTACAACGTCATCCTCATTCAGGAATGGCCCCTTTCAATCATGTGACAATATTTTTGTTTCTAATTTGTTAAATTCATGCAGAATAACTCCTTCGTTTACTTTCAATATTCAATGTTTTTAGTTTTTATACAGAGATATAATTGTAAGATTCTTGTGAGTGAAACAAGGGGGTATCTGTTAGATTTAGCAGATGTTTGAAAATAAACTTGGGGTGACTGCTTTCTCCCTTTAAGAACAGTTCTCTAAGTGTTTAGCTCCCTCTCTCAGCTACACTGTAAAACGCTTGGGTCAAGTTGACCCCAAAATGGGTCAGGAGGGAACCGACTTAAATTATTGGGTCAAACAGTGACCCAAATAAGGCTACATTTGACCCAAACTGGGCTAAATTTTCACCCAAAATATTGGTTCAGTTTTCTCGTGACCCAGGTGTTTTTATAGTGTACGAACAGCCTCTTATGCCTGTGACTTTGTGTATGTCTTTGATATTCAAGGGGAAATCAAACCTATTTCTGCCACCATCCGCACGACCTCTACATATTCATCGTGTCTATAGTTGACCCACATTTCTGACCCAAGAAAATTAGAGGGGTGTGTGCTATTCGTTGTGACCCCGAAAATTCTCCCCTTAACGAGCTCTTATTTGTGGTGCAGACATTTTATTCATTCCTTACTGTTAAACTTTTTATGATTTCTCCGATAATTTGTTTATCAGGCTGTCAGTACTGAAATGTCACCACAATACTTCTGACCATAAGATGGATATCTCCATATTGCCCAGCGTGGGAGTGTAGACAACAGTTGTATCGTTACTTCAAGCCCACGCCCACTCATCCATACAAAAGCAGCAGTCCATCCTTTATTAGCCCGCAGAACTGACGAAGTTTTTCATTCAGCTCATATCGCGATGAAACAAGGTAACGTAGTGTAGCGGAAGCCAAAGCCTCCGCGCATGCTAATCCTGTCGCCGTCGAGTGTTATACGCTGACAGAGTAGTTTATGCTATCGTTCCCTAATATGATTTACCAGTGAGTGGGTTCGAATCCTGCTCGAAGTTCTTGGGTTTTCCCCGGGTGTTCAGACTTTCCTCCCACTTGGCACGGCTGGCCTCCAAATTTAGTTGCGCTGCCACTTCATCGGCTGCTCGTTGGACTGACCTGCCCACGGGCGAACCACTTAATTAGCCGACTTTGCAGTTGCTTCTGTCTGTACACCATTTTCCCAATTTCTGCCGCGCGCTAAAGACACACTCTCATGCTGATGCCGTGAAATTGCTGCATGACGCAGGCTTTTGTGATGGCATGATTTGGGCCTACAGGCTATACTGACGTTTCATACTGCAGTGTAGACGTATCCGAAGCAATGGGAAAGATTCTGCCTGCCCTCAAATCAGTACATACCTGGATGAAACAAGCAAAAGCTAACTTCACTGCGGAGAGAATTTCATAGGCGTTGCAGGTTGAAGGGGGAGGGGGGATGGAGCTTAAGCTCCCGGTCGAAAATGCGGGGGCCCGAGTATGCTTCCGCCTAACTATTCCAGGACGAAATCGTATTTGTTCCTTCTGTAAAAATTGTTTAAACTTTCCAGATACATTCCCTAAAACTTGTACAATTTTTCGCACAAAATTGCATCTAAAGACCCTCAAATATTCAAAAATTTCCCAACGGGGAAGAGGACACCCTTTCCCCGTAGACACCTCAACAAGGACTCTGGTCCGAAACAATTTTCAGCCCTCACCCAAAGAGTGAAAATCAGCTTCCTACGCCTATGGTGAAATTTTTCTCCTGCACTAGGCCCTCGCGAAATATTATGCATGTTTGCAAGGGGACCATCACAGATAAAACTACTAACTGCTCAACGGGCAGAAAATAGATCGAAAACGAAACAATAAATAGTAAACTCAAATTTTCTCAAAACGTAAAAAGTAGCCTGCGAAGCGGACGAAATGTAGCTCATATTTCTAAAATACCAACAGCAGCATCGAGTGGCGGAAGCCAAAAAGAACCGCTACGCACCCCACAGTAAAAAGTGAAAATGGAGAGTTAGAAAAATCATAGGGAATTTACGTCAAATCTTTTATGTAATGATTGAGAGGATTTGGTTAAGACTTTCAAGGATACGCACAAGTATATAATTAAACCTTTGGGAGTTAATGATTAACTGCACCTTTGTTTTAAAACTGTATACTTTTGTCATTAAATAATTTAGATGGCTTAGTTCCTAATTTCCTCATGAGTCTATGCAGAAAGGGGAAGTGTGTTATTACTTTATAAAAATGACCTATAAATGGCAGTTAGATGATCAAAACAAACACTGAAGGTAATCGAAGACAAAGCAAGGAAGTTTTAACTGAAGTTGACGATACCGACTCAACAGTTTAGACCCTTCCTTGACCCAGGGTGGGGGAATTCAGTGGGAAGGCCCATCAGCTTTTGATCATGCCCCAGTTTTCTCCCAGTTACCACACTTTCAATTACAGACGTATATTTTGAAGCCATACGAGTAAAGTACCCCTTAAGCATAAACCTTGCCCCGCCAATGTCCGAAGGCTGGGGGAGGGGAAAGGGGCGCGGCCCTTCTAGTGAAAAATTAACCCCTAGAAAATTTTCGAGAGCACACGTTATACTGTTGTTGGTTGTCGTAGCATGTCTTAACATATCTCTCCCATCCTGATAAATGTTTCGCCCCTTTGTAAGCTTTTTCGCACCCATCCTTCAACCTCTTGTCTATATACGGGCCTGGCCCCTCCAAATATCTTGCCCCGTCTCGTTTATTTCGGTGGCTGGGGTTAGTGTTAGTAGGGATCGTTATTGAGTAATTGATTTGCAATCGCGATTACAAGTGATACGATGCTATAAATTAATCGCTGTTACTAGCTAAGCAGCGATTAATCGTCGAAGTATATGAAATGAATGATGAATGGTGTTATATTTCACTTTCCCCTCTTTCATAATGTAACTCATTTGGAAGGTCGTGTTTACTTTCACAAAATCCCAAGCTTGTACCAAAATTGTGCATTGATATTCGACATGATATGCCAACAGTACACAATACTTTCTTTAAGCATGTTTTTCAGGCATCATTAGCAGACCGAGATCTGGCGGATACAAGGGCGGAGATTTGTGTGAAAAAATTGGGGGAAGGGGAGGGATAAAGGCCCTTGAAGCAAAATTTACTGTGTGAAAAAGTGAACGTCAATGGCAGCACCTCCAAAAACCCGTCATCCTCCGGGCTTTCCGCCTGTGGTCACGTATATGTGAGAAAGCCAAATGTTATGTAAAAAGCAATATAGCTTTTTAAAAAATTAATACGTCACTCGTTAGTATTGCAGTAATCGATTAATCGTAGTAATAGCTAGTGGGCTACAAGGCCACGACTAACCGCATACACGGTTTGCTTCCGAATCGATCCATACTGCTGTAACGTAGCTAGAATAGTTATCACCTTTGGGGATCTTTCTTGTCACCCTATGCAGGGAATGTCATCGTATGGGAGGAAGTACTGGCGATGCCCCCATCCCCTTGGGGAAACTTGTGTAAGTTTCAAATACACAATAGTGCTATCTTTATCAAAACTTCTAAACGATTATATTATTAAGAATTTCAATCTATGGTTTATCATTTGTGGTGTCATTATACCCCAGCATGTCTCGTACCCGGTGCCCCACCCCCCCCCTTCCCGCACTGATTCCTGGCTCTAGGCTGGATACTTAAAATTATAGTGCACTCCAAACGGATTTCTCGTCTGCAGGTACATCGATTATGTTTTTCCTGTTACCTCAATGAGCCATGGGCGTAGGCGGGTGGGGGAGGGGGCATGGCCTCACCACTGTTGTAAGTGGGGTTTATTATATCGTCCCCCAGTTTTTCCAGGAAAACAGTTGGCATATGTTTGATTCCGTACCTTACAACAATTACAACAACAGTTTTAGTTAAATCCAATTCGAAAATGGTGAAAACACCCATTAATTAAGCGGATGTAAATTGCTGCAAGAAAATGACTCAGACTACACCAAAGATCATCTGGAACTCAAAGTTTTCTAAGGTCTTTAACGGCCCCTGGAACTCACGCTGCTAGATCTTGGCGATTTAAGCTTGACATTAGTTTTGCTCAAGGTCCTGTCTTCCTTCCCACCCCATCCACTTTTGAGAAACTATTGGTGCTTTTACACTATAAAAACATCCTGGTTAAATTTAACTAGGATCGGGTTCAGTAGTTTTCCATACATTTCCTGATCAAAATAACCGGGAAATCCGGGTCAAAAATGACATTTTCCTTGTTAAATTAACGAATGGTTAGAAAACCTGATAAGAATTTAACATTTTCCTGGTTAAATTTAACCAAGATTTCTTTTTTACTTTTAACCAGGAAATGTATGGAAAACTATTGACCCCGTCCTGGTTAAATTAACCAGGATTTGATCAGTATGTTTTTAGAGTGTACAATTAGCTATTGGATAAATCATTTTCTTTTCTTCCTATGAACAACTTCCAATTAGTTACTGTAACCTCGCAAACGTTCCTAAAATCACCGACATTCTTCGGGCACAGATATTAGATTGTTAGTGGGGTGGGGGATGGGGTAGAAGAGGGATATACAGCTCACTTTGAGAACGACCGATCCAGACTTATAACATGATTCTTCCTCATAAAAACATAAGTCTTCGAAAAGTAATCGCCGTCGTGTGAATTAAGCTAGTACCTTTGGTCTCTGTTACGAACATTAGAGTATATTTGTCTTTTGACATTTTCACAGGAAAGAAAAAAGACTTTTACCACAACAGCCCCATGGCAGCCGCATGGTATTATGATGATGTATTTGATAACCTTTGGGGTATCATGTTAATTTTTTTACAAAGGGAAATAAAAGAATCACAAAAACTTAAATAGACACAACATGAATGGATCGGGGTGTGCACGACAGCATAAAAGTTTCACTCAGCAGGCTCACCATGGAGCTAACGGGCCTACACACGTGACACGTCTCAGTTTCTTATATTAATGTTATTTCCCGCATCAAGTTTATAGCTTTTATTGAGCAAAACAGACTAGGACATGATGCTAATCTGATAATTCCCTATGAATTATCTATTCATAATGCTGACTCCTGTGGTTACCACTACTTAAGAGACTAACTGAAGCTATTAATATGACGTTATCACCCGAAACTGGAATTAAAACAGAGCAAGACGTCTGCGTTGCTATCAAAGCTCAATTTCTCGATACACAATTGCATCCATATTGCTGGAAATGGCACTTCCCAGACCTTGTAAGTGTATCTAAACATTCTTCATTTTGAGATTTTATGCCGTTTAATTTAATATACTTCCAAAAGAAAGGTAAATTCAAATTCCGTTACAAGCATGAAAAGGGTAGGAATATCTACCAAAGGCTATTTGGACACTGGAATCGACCCTCCTTGGTGCGTCCCTCCCCTTTGAAAATGTTTGCTCTTAGAAGGAGCTTAGATACAAAATGGTGCACTTTTTATTATATTTTATCTAATCCCGTGTTTTCATGCGCGAGAAATTACCATTTGTAGTGTCAAGGAAAACCAACAGGTCTTGTGAAACAAAGCACATCTTTTGGAATATTGAAAACATGAATATGCACCATTTCGTTTTGGGACGGATAGCGCTTCTCCCGACTGACAGCGTACTCCACAGCAGTGTCGTGCTGATGTAGCTTTTTTTTTTTTTTGTAAATTTGGTTTGCAGTACTGCGGAGGGCGCCAAAAATTTGTTGTTTATACTACCAGTTCCCATCATGCATTGCAATCATTAAAGTCTGTTATTGACTTTCTGAGTAAAAGTGAGGAGTTCGTAGAACAGCGTAACAGTTTAAGTCGTCTTGCAAGATGAATATTTATATAGGGCCTATTGAAACCAGCAACAGTCGAGAGATACCAGTGGCGGATCCGGGGGGGGGTCGCCGACGTCCGGACCCCCCCCCCCTCAAATTTTCCAGTGTGCCCTTTTTCAAAATTGGGTTTTTCCACACTAGCCTCTAAAAAAAAAAAAAAAAACAGTTTCACAGGTAATGGCAGTTGTCCAATTTCGAGGAGATTTTGGTTACCCCCACCCAGTATCGATCAATCCATCCGTAAAAGTCTAGCAGAAACTTTCGGCAATATATTTGACTACGGTAGCCTATATTGCCCTCCCCGACACACGAGCAGTGCAATGTTTTACAGAGAATGTGACTACAGTATGTCTTACTGCCTGCGTGACAGTCAGGCATTCTAATCACTTTTCGCTTGGAACCACGTGTGGCGTGCTTGGGCATTCAAAGTAATACAACACACGCAGATATTACGTCATACTCACAAGCTAGCGCTTTATGCAACGTATTACTGTTGGGTTTGAATATTGATTCCAAAAGGTCACTGCTAGTTTTTTGGTCTTACAAAATAATGATCTGTTCACACTCCCTAAACGATACATCTACGAAACCTTTCCACCACCCGCTAGTATCCCTCCTCTCATGAACAAGAGAGAGTATGTAAATACGTTTCGCTATTCGTGGTCTGGAATTACTCTCTGTTTTTATTGTGTTGCCCCAGCGATGGGTATAAAAAGCCAATCTAAGGATAAAGTCCACAGTCAAGAGTTGACCAGAAGTCACAATAGACGAATCGATGTTGCTTCATTTTAAAATTACTATATAAAATCACCACCAGGTCAAATAACGCAGTGCCAGTCGGTTCAATTTTTTGACGTCTTTGGACCGATGAATGGTCTGCTGTCGCAAATAAAAAGCACACATTCGACTTCAGTCATCTGCTCTGACAGAGCATTTTGCCATTCACGCCGCAACTATATAGGGAACACAACATACAGCATTTTAACCCCCTCCCCTAGTCGAGATAGCGGTGGCGCCAGGTGGGGGAAGGGTTCATGCCCCCGTCGGGGAAGGCTGGCCCCCTGTCGGGGAAGTTTTACAGTTTCGTCGGGGAGTCTTAGTCGAAAGTATGCAGTCTCCGACGACAACTAGTCGCCCCGACGGTTTACCTGTTTTTTGTTCTCAAGCGGATAATTTCTCTACTAAGAACCCAAAATTTTCAGCGCGCTACGCGCGCCGTAGAGTCACTCTGTTTTCTTCAATAGTTCCATTCCACATAGCAGGATAGCACAAGTCCTGTCCACCTTACCAAGTAACATATAGGCAGCATAGTACATAGTTTATGTAAAGGTCGTAACTTTCATCCAATATCGCTAAGCCTAGTTGGTGTTCTCTTGTGTGTGTCATGCGGTAACAGCGGTACAGTCAGTTGGTGAGGGACTTATGGAGCAAAGTTTGGCTATTTCATCGTGTAGTCTAGGTGGTTTCGATACAATACGGTACATGTTACACCCGGTACGGTCTACAGACCTTACAGTTTTGTTTTCTTTTCTTCATATGTTTTATGTGTAAGTCTATCAAAAATTTTCGCCCGCTTCGCGCGCTTTTCAACTTCACGATCCAGATTCAAAGAACACTATCAGTGCGCAACTCGGATCTTGGAGTATTAAGCGATATAATGCAAAATATGCCTGCAATGGCATGGGATAATGAGGCTCCTCCATTTGCCCTTCTCATCATCCCCTCGAAATAGGGAATGTCGGAACTTGGGGCAGCTGACATGGCCCGTCCCCCTGTTGGGAAAATTCTGCCGCCACTCATGGTCGCTTTACTTATTTTGGCTTTCATCGTTCATAAGGGTAATTTCTGGGATAAAAACCAAAATTTTCGGTACGCTATGTCCACTCTTCCTCAGTTCCGTTATACATGTAGACAAATATAATACAAACCCTTTCCAACTTTTCAAGTTAATATGTAGAAGACATGGATTTACGTAAATGTCTTGAATTGACTTGCATTTCGCTAAACCTGGTTAAAGTTCACTTGTGTCTGTCGTACGGTACGGCTAGTGACTCGAGGAGGGAAGTACAATTAAGTTATGCCCGATAGGGCCCAACTGTCCGGACAATTGTCACATTGAGTTGGTTCATGTAATTCACCAAAATTGCCAAACCTGTTAAGTTTTCTCCACATACTAATGACAAATGGTCAAACATAAACAATCCCCACATGTTGCAAACAAATAAATGTTTCATAAGTGAGTAATAAACAATTCAATTCGGTTTTCAAAAAATCGTGACCAGACACTTTTTCAAATTATGCACAACCGTTACGAGCTAGGATACCAAAAAATTTTCAAAATTTTAACTTAATGCGTAACTTTTGGATGTGAAACTTGACTTATTATGCTAATAATAATCATTGTCATGTGGCAGTACCCTTCAACACCCTCGTTAAGTTATCGACATCAACTCAATATGCCCCTTTAAGCTTTAAATTAGTACAAATTCTTATAAGTGTAGGCTTACCCAAAAAATTTCGCGCGCTTCGCGCGCTTTGCAAATTCCCCGTTTATATTCTTTAGACTCCAGGTTTTGATTCCAGTTTTTACATGTGTCTTAGTTTATCCTTTCTTTGTCAATATGCGGTAAATTGTATAATCGCTGACGTTTATGGGAACCAAAATTAAAAAACAACGAATGTGCCCTTTTTTATGTTGGACCCCACCTCAGAAAAGACCCTAGATCCGCCCCTGGATACTTCAAAATAATTAGGCCCATGAATATATAGCGAACTTAGACGATCTGTGCCATTGTTTGCAGGTGTTAGAGTATGTACGTGAAACATGCATTCAAGTGGTGATTAAACTCTAAACACCAAATTCCTAAACATGTTTAAGGTCTAAACATTTAAATGTCCCAGCACTAAACACTTGAAGTCTTTAGCATTAGGACGTGTTTACAAAGTGGGTGCAAAAAGTGTTTAGAAAAGTGTTTAGAAGCTAAACACGTTTTTTAGAGTGTATATATTAGACACCTGCTATGAAGGTAAGTATGACTCGTAATGTTTCAGAACGTAAATGGTCCATTTTAAAGGTAAACCAAGCAGTTATTCTGTAAGAATCAAAGATATTGTCACTTGATTAAAAAGAGACATTCACGCACGAATTACAGGGTATTTTAATTCAAATTGGGGTGACTGCATTTTCCCTTTAAAGGAAGTATTGTGTTTGTGATACACAAAATTTCCATAACATTAAAACTATAATGGATAATGGATGCAAAATGATAAGAAAGTCAACAAAAAGTTTGCTGAGTAACTTTGCTTTCAAAAAATAAGCTTTTTCACAAAGGCCTACAATACTTCATAGCTTATGAATAATTTCTTCAACCCAAGTTTTGAATGTTTCACTATTTGTTACTCTCGCAATGTGTAGCTAGAATGTTTGAAAAGTGTTGCATAAGTTTGATGGTAAGACTGAACAGCTTAATACTGATGAAGATTATTTTCGGTTTGTGTCATGGTGATGTAATATAAACATAACATATCCCTTTAACATCAATGATAACCATTTCGCCGGCCCACAGTTTGCTTCAATCGGTGGGTATATTCTTCATTGATCATGTTTTGCCCTCACTACATCCATCCCCTCCTTAGCGCCCGGGCTCCGGCACATGTTCATGCCACTAATGTAGTTAGAATATTCCTTTAAACCATCGAAATGTCACACAGTGTTTTCAACATAGGTATTGCACGACAAGACAAGTCATTATGTACAACTAGATACGGCTTACTACAGTATCATTTACGGTAGATACAAAAGACAAGCTAAACTTTTCAACAAGGTAAGCTGACCTTTCAAAGTGCTTCTTCAGTCCCGGAGGGTGTGCTGTCGAACGACGGAAAGTTTATTAACGGCCTTAAGTTTTAAAGTATTTTGACAACCTTTATTAGCCTACAAATGTAATTCTTATTGTTGTTCACATGTTATTAAAGAAGGTCAAAGGGACCAGTAGATGTTCTTAAGTATACTTAATGATAGAAGCGAACTAGGTTTAAGGCGATCTGTTTCGAGCGTGTGAACAAACATTCATTTTTGTACATTTGAAATAGCACGAAACAGGGGAGCTTAAGGGGAATTTTCTTCGAGCTGTTTCACAAAACGTGCAGGAAATTAAAACTAAACTGATATCTTTCTGAAGTAGGTTCTTGCCATTAAACGTGGAGTATCTTAAAATGTGTTACATATTCCTAAAGGGAATTAAGGGGGACCTTGTATTCACGTAGCGTCTTACAGAATTCCAAAGCCTGTATAGCTTTAGATTTCATAGTTTGAAAAGAAGTACAGGTTTTTAGAAAGCTTTCAAATTGTTAACATAAAAGCTTTGGTGAAAATTTTTTAAATAGGGTTATTTTGTTTAGATGTGGAGTTATTTTGTTTATAGAGGGAAAACAGTTTTTCTCATTTTTTGTGTAAGTGGGAGCGTACCTCAGTAGCCTCTGCTCTATAGATGAAACAATAATGATAAATTTGTAATCATAAATAACAGAGAAAGATCTTGGGATGGGAAGTAGGCCAACGTGTCCTTCATTTATTCAATATCTTAGGTAAAATATATGTATTTTCAGGCTTAGGAGACGAGTCGCTCTTTCGGCAAACCTTTTTGACTTTTCTTATTTTCTTAAGTTGTAGTTTAATTTATGAATGGGATCAGTTCAGAAGACCCCCAGAGAAGATGGTCTTGGAAGCCAGCTGGAAACCATCGTATCAGGTAAAAGAGGGTGAATATTTGAACGATTGAAAGGAAATAATCATAGGAATCAATAATATTTCGGGGTGTATGAGATGACAAACGCTGCATCATTGACACTGTAAGTACAACCGACTGACATTGTATAACTTGTAAGTACTGAAGTACAATATGTGCTTTCCTTGCGTGTTATTATTGTGCATGATGATCACACGGTGTAAACTTTTGTTCCCATGAATCGGCTCTCAACACAACTTCAGAAAAGAGATAGTTGTGTCGTCATGCAAAATCCGGCATGTCTGTTAGTTTCCACCGAAATAGCAAATAATCTCTCTTAAAATCCTTAAAATATTGAAAATGCACGACGACATGTAATGATTATAAGGGTTTATCTCGGGATAAATCGTCTTCATGTTTGAAAATTTAGGATTCTTCTGACGTAAGTTTGACCTAATTTGAAGAGTGCAGAGCAGATAAGGTAAATACATTGCTCCCAGAAGTAGATAAAATCAAGTGCAAAAAGAAAAAGTTTTAACAGAAAGTTAGCAATCATTTATCTTAAAATTTCAAAACATGACATCGATTTCTGTACATAATTTGATGGTTACGGTGTCGCAAACTTGATTTTGAATTTTTAAACGTAAGTGTGGTCCATTCTCTAAAGCTGCAGCCTATACATTTGACTAGCGATGAACAAATTGACATGTTCGTGTGTAAAACTGTGTCTTAAGTCCTACCAACCAAAGTCGATGGATGAAAATAAAACAAACTACTCTCAAATGGGTGTACGTCCCCAGAAAGGACATCACACTGAAATCGACCACAGGGGAGGCGTCAGGATTAGTCCGACAAGGTGAGGGGGCGCAGCAACCCGAAACCTCGACAGGCGTGACGGAAGGGTGACAAAAGTTGTATTTTGGCGATTTCTCTCTTGCATAGCAATTTTCCCAGGCAAATATTTAATTTACCATTAGTGGGATATTTAGCTGATTATAGTTATGCAAATTTATGTGTGCATGTAGACTGATTACAGAAGAGATTTTGTTCCCATCTTAGCCGGCCTTTCATATACAGTTCACAGTCAGGCTAGTAATGATTGAAACGCTGTATTTTGTTTACCTTCTGCCTAGCACTGACCCATTCACTCCCTTACTCTAAAGATTACACATAACTCTTCAGTACCGTACACATTCACTGAAACATTTCATGAACAACCCTAGTAATGTATTGGTAATGATTTAATTGATTTTCTCTTTCAATTTCAAAGCTCCGTGACAACATTTTCATTTCAAAGATTCGATAAGCAACAAACGCGTGTTTACTCCTTTCCCTCTCTTTGCCACATACTCTGCATTTTTTCCAGAAGATAATTTTATTTCGCCCTACAATACTTGTATTTATGTCAACCTGTTCTCATACTGATGGCTCAGTTACGAGACACCATAGAAATAAAAGTAAGGGAGAACGCTGACACAATGCATCCACGCATGTTTAACCGGTGAAGCCACGAAAATTATAAGGGCGCTTTCGTTGTACGGCAAAAAGATATTGCTTATAATATCTTTGTACGGCAAAAGACCGGTTGATTGGTGTGTCTCCGTACGTACAGTATGCATTCTGCTGCAGAAGTTATAGCTTATTTTATCCGTTTTTCGAAAGATTAGGAGTAGTTTTCACAACAGAAATAAGTCATGGTGCCTTAAGTATTTTGTTTTATACTCCTAACTTGAAAACTTGTAGTTTCTTTGCCAATACTTGGGGCAAAAGCAATGACGTGATATTTGTATTACGCGCAGGTCTCTGTTGGCGTACAACCTAGCCAAATCAATGGCTTCAGTCCAGATCGGCAGACGTCATTCTCCCTTACTTTTATTTCTATGCGAGACACTTAACTTTTCTAGTTCATTGATTTAATTTAATTGAAGTTATTACATTACATCTGTAGTTCCGTCTGTAGTGTTTTACAAATTACTACAACTCTCATCTTCAGCCGATGAGTAAACAGCGCGTGTTATATACGAGTATAGTTATTATCACATAATATGTATAACATACAATCGTAGTTTGTTCACAGTGTATTGCTGTGAAAAAATGTTTAAAGGGATAATGCAGTCACCCCAAATTGAATAAGTGTGCCCGGGTATCCTAATTTATGAATGGCTCTTTGTAACTGAAATTTTACATTTACGCAAAAACAATCTCTTTTTATCTTGAGAATGCCACATTTTTATTTTCTGAAACAACATGAAAGACACTTGCAATAGCCTGACGAGATTTGTAACATTTAGTTTATCAGTTAAAACAAATTTGGAGCCACCGCGTATTCCCTTTAAGTATTCAGCCGATGAGACTTAAAACTTTGGTGCATATTACATTGCCTATAACTATTGAACAAAGGGGCATTCTTGGTTGGTCCAAGCCCTTAGTCAAGGCGGGCAGGTGGCACCCCTAGAAAATGTTCACCTCCTAAAAAAAAGAGATTACCGTTGCCGTAATGCATTTTAGTACATCTCGCCCGCCCCTAAAATTTTTGTGGTTATCTTCCTCTTCATTTTAAAATACATCATTCCCTTGTTAACGGAAACAAACCCAGGTGCGCGAATGCCCTTGGAATGAAGATGATGCTACTGTAGGACCTGTATGTAGCCTTTCCAATGGGGTGGTTCGTTTTTTCGAAAAGTGGACCATTGATATGGAATAAGGTTCCATAAGGCTCTGAATGGCATCTAAGCTGAGCGTCACCATCAGTTGGCGCGTAACGTCTGAACGTACCTAGAAAATTACTGCCAATAATACATCCTAGATTGCCGGAAACGGCAATTCCCATGTCTTGTAAGTCACTTCAAAACAATCTTCATTTTGGGATTTCATGAGTAAGAAATTTTCACTTTCACTGAAAATCACTGAAGAAGCCTCTGGTAATCACCGACGAAAGGCCCTTCTCTTGTGCATGCTTACTTTTGTACGGTCATTCGTGTCCGGCGAACGTGACCATTGATATAGAAAGCTACAATTATTGATGTAAAATGCTGCAATTATGGTATTAGAAGCTATATGTACATCTGATCAGTGATCAGTAAGTGTTCAAGTTAATTACAGCAGATAATATGTGCATAGGAGAATAGGCAATATTTCGGGGGGAGGGGAGGGGGTAAAGTCAAGCTTTTCTGGAATTTTGAATATTGAACCAGGTTGCGAGAAGTTGAATTGCCGTATCCGGTCGTTTTAAAAATAAGCAAATCTCTGTTCTGAGGAAGGGATGTTCCCATTTCATTTCAAACAAATTCAAACAAAATTAATTTCAGAAGGTCATCAGATACAAACGGTGCCTTCATTTTCATCGTTTTTAAGTATGTAGTATGTTTATGTTCGAAATTTTCAAGATTACTTAATAATCTAGAAATCATAATATTGCATGACTCCCTAGCGAAGGAAATGTACTTTGAAGAACATCAAACGAACAACAACATTTTGAAGGGTGGAGTTGGTTTGGCGGTTGAGTGCACTGCTTTGTATTCAAAAGGTACCAGGGTCAGATCCCCATAAAACCATCTGGGAATTTTCTGGGGCTCAACGAAATTGCTTGTTGGCATTTAGCTGTTCGCAGTGATGTGGTTTCTAGTTGTCTAACTATTAATTAATGAATAAATCGCATTTGGCGGACTATTATTGGTGAATAAACCGTCGAGACTCCAAATTTGGCAAAATAACGGACGAGGCGAAGCCGAGTCCGTTATTTTGCAAATTTGGAGTCGAGACGGTTTATGAGACAATAATAGTCCGACAGATGTGGTTTATTCCTATTCTACCACCGAAAATGTGTGAAAAACTTCATTTTTATCAGTGTTTACGTTTACTGACCGTATGTTGTGGAATAACAGGTCAGTGTTTAACCAATCAGAATGAAGGATTCTCAATAACGGATGGCTAGAGGTGGTAGAATGGAAGTTATCTGATTCAAGTCTTCACTTCAGTCGGCTGTACGTGTAGCGGTTACCCCGCGGAGCTGACTTTGTTTGCTCAGCCCCTCTTAAAGGCTTCCCAACTACGAGGAATATGCCCTACAGCCTGCTACGTATGCAAGGTAGTGGTGTGAAGCAAGGATTTTGCACAGTACACTCCTGTCAGCTTTTGAGAAAGTAGCTTAAAGGGGAATTTTCATCATCCCAGACAGTTCCAATTCTCCCAACTATGCATCTTCTAGCTCCTCCCATAACTGTATGAGGCTCTTCCTTGTGCAAGAATAAACCTGTTTTATTGCTTAAGGCCATGTCCTGGTGAGTACACAAGGCTATAAAATGTTATAAAAGTACTCTCTCTGCCTTGTGTGGAATGTGAGCTACTCTGCATCTTTCAAATTTTCAAACTTTGATGTCAATCAAACAGCAGTCACCAACTGAGAATTTTGATATACATACACTAAAAATATACTTTGGGGTGATGACAGTCTGTCTTTAAGATTGGGGATACTATCAGTCTTTCCATATTGACGTTAAATGGCGGTGCAACCCGTTCTGGTTACCCTCATGAGCACTAGTCTGAAGAAGGGGCACTTACGATACAATGGAGAGGTGTCTTTTAAACGTCCAAGTGGCTTGGCCCTGAAACATTCCAAAATACGGTGTAAGGTGAATAATTTTTCATTTTGCCTTTTCCTTTTCACCCAAATAGGTCAAGCGTTTCAGTTTGTAGCCCTATTCCCCCTCTCCACCCGCCCCTTACGCCCATAGGATAGAGCAGCATTCTCCAAACGGAGGTTGCGAAGAACTGTCTGGTGGGACCCAAAGTCAGCAGAAAATATCAATAAGAACTGGATGAATCTTTTCTTCTATATTATTGTTTCATACATTTGATCGAGTCATCCGATGCAGATGGAATTGAAGTAGCACACGTTACTTAATATACAAACTTAATTGTCTCTTATACTTATGTTGTAAATACAAGTAAACCTCCATTTCAGTTAATGATGGCAGATCTTCGGGTAACTTAAACAATCCAGTGCTTATTTTTTAAAGAAGAATTTCAAGACCATCTGCTCCAGCAAAACTGAGTTTTGATCTTCGATTCTTTCACTTTCCCTTATTATATGCTTTTGTTTTTCTTGTGATAAGATACACACAAAAATTTGAAATGTCAAGCAATGTTATGTCCAAATGGATAAGGGAAATCATTTCACAAGGGGCGGGGGTGGGGTTACTGGCCCTGAAGTTTCCCCTAATTGACAAACAATAATGACATAAATTTTGCCATGACAAACCATAGTTTTGTAGCCTGAGATTGATCGTTTTTTTTATTTTTGCTAAAGGTGGGGGTGGCAGGGCTGCCACCCCTCAGACTCTCTCCTCATACGCCAATAGTAAAGTGAGTTTATATAGAGTTCTCCATACATGTTATCTACGACGCAGTTTGCTTGTTGTATAAATTAGATACATATTCACTACGGTACTTTTTGCATCATGCAGCTACGATCTGTATAGTCACAAGCGTGCGAGGGAGGGGGCAGGGGGCAGGGGCATATGCTCTCCCAATTCGGGCAAAAATAGTGGATCCATTCCGGCAAATGAGACAGCCAAGAAAGCAAATTATACCCTTTTACAACCGACAGAGCGGTATCAAAGTTCGGGCAACTTTGTCCAAAATTCTAAATTCGGGCAAAAGTTATCCCTGACCCACAGAAATATTGACCCCCTCACGCCAATGTGCATAGTAGCTCCACCTTGCCTGCATTATCATTCCACCAGGTAATATACACATTTGTCTTGCTAATAAGTATATGGAATACAGAACTCTTGTGTCCCTGCCTGGATCGTAACTCCTTTTGGGAGTGGTTTCAGGTTTTTGCCCACAATGGAAGATAGGGTCTACAGGACGTGCTGCTTAAATAGCACAAACTTGAAAAATACAACGATCATTTTCTTAACGCCTGCAAACTCTTAATTAAGATAAGTTCTTAACAACCAGATCCCTGTTACAACTAAGCCTTCTTACTTTGTTGTTGATCAGAATGTTGTTTTTAATTGAAAGGGGACCAGACACAAAGAGTGGAACTGTCCGCCTGCTTCCTCCTTCCTCTGCATTTCACGTACGTGTCGACTTTTTTGCTTAGAATTGTATATCAAACTACGTGTGTATAATTTTACATATATATTTGTATATATGCAAAAGAGGAAATAAACTGAAGCCTCCGTTTTGAACAGAAAGGCCTCACCGAATATACTGTAATAGCCCGGGTGTTCTATAATTGGAAGCGTATAGACCGGTGACGTAGAATAGCGGAAGGAATGGTCTATTTCGACAGTTTAATCGTGTTAGAAACGATTTTTAATATCGTTCCTTTTGCTTTTCAAGTTGTATGCTTCGAAAACCTCTCAGGTGCCCCTCTCAACCGGAGTATATAAAAGAAATAGTAATCATTTTCTTCGCTTTTTGGAGAAAGAGAACGAAATTGAATTGATTGGAAACATGGAGTGGGGAAGTTGGGTTACTAAATCAAGGAATTGAAGACCAAATGTTCTGAAAGACTTAAACGTTCTCTTCTTCCAAGAAATTAATAAGTCGAGACGATCAATTTCTCTCCTTGATTTAAACATGAGGCACCGTCTCCTGTAAACAACTACATGTCACGTAACATAGTATCTTCTGCAGTTCAATGAGATCCGTAACCCAGGGGATCAGTTTCCAGCACAGAGTTCATTGTTATAAATTAAATGCATTGGAAATGAACAGAATTGTGCTTTGTGTAGTGCAACTTGTAGGTGTGATCCTTATACTAAAAGCAGCCAAGTTTCAACCCAAAAGTGGGTCGCCTGAAAATTTCTCTGTAGGGTCCGCTTAGAAATATCAACTTCCTTCGTAGGAACACCAAAATCTCCCAAAGAAATAATGTGCCCTCCTCATCAGAGTGGAGTTACGAGGGATGGGTATTGTGCCATGTCCCAACCTTAAATGGCGTGGAAAAGAAGATATATATATATATATATATATATATATATATATATATATATATATATATATATGTATATATATATATATATATATATATATATATATATATATATATATATATATATATATATGTATATGTATATATTATTTCTCTAATTCGGCACTTAGGGGGAAAGTTGTTGTTGAAAAGTCGACCATAAGGGGAAAAAAATTTTCGGGTGAAATAAAAGTTTCGCCTTAACGTTTCCACACACTTTTTCTATAGGAATACGTAAACTTACAAGGGCGCCCTCTTAGATTTACAAACTAGATGCCATTACTTCAAAGTTGTCAAATTTACGGACACCTAGCTGTTAACACGAGCGGATGGCTGGCCATTGAAATAACGTTAATTATATGTTTAGACGTTAGGGCGAATTTATTTCTTATGTATTTTATTATCTTTTTTCGCCCTATGTACAAGCAGATATAACAATTTCCCCTTAATGTGGGAATTAGCGTTATATATATATATATATATATATATATATACATATATATATATATATGGTCGATAAAGGTTGTAAAAAGTGCTAAAAGTTTGCGGAAAATTCCACGACGTTTCGAGTATAGACTCTTCATCAGGTGGCAAAGAAATGCAACTGAACAACAAAAAAGTAAAAATAGAGAAGAAACACATTGAAGAAAGGCACGGACAAACCGGTCGTACGCATTCAATGTGTTTCTTCTCTATTTCTACTTCTTTGTTGTTCAGTTGCTTTTATTTGCCACCTGATGATGAGTCTATACTCGAAACGTCGTGGAATTTTCCGCAAACTGTTAGCACTTTTACAACCTTTATCGACCTACATACTACTACAGTGCTCCGCAGCATTTCGACCTTATATGTATATATATACGGGTATATATATATATATATATATATATATAATATATATATATAATATATATATATATATATATATATATATATATATATATACGGGTATATATATATATATATATATATACGGGTATATATATTATATATACCCGTATATATATATACCCGTATATATATATATACCCGTATATATATATATACATATATATATATATATGTATATATATATATATATATATATATATATATATAGTAGGTAGTATGTAGTAGGTAGAGTGACGTAGCGACTATATATGAATGAGTGAATCAACGCTGTATTGAATAGTCGCATGAAGACCTTAGGCCATCCTCTTTCAGTATAAGGCTATGCCTATGTTAGAGGAATAATGGCCTATATATATATATATATATATATATATATATATATATATATATATATATATATATATATATATATATATATATAAACTATGTTTGTGCCGTGTTGTTGTGTGTATATGTCAAATGAGGCTTTATAGAATTTGTAGGTACACATTTAATCGTTTGCATTAGACTTTGATTGTTATACCATGCTCTATGTTTACACATTGAGAGATCAAACAAACCTGACCTGATTTTTTAGAACGGCCTGACTTATTAAACAATACAGCTTATATAGAGGGCCGACTGTCATACAGCTAAGTGATAAGCTCTATGGCAAGGTACTCTTTTTCACACAAAAAATATTGTATTGTGTGCCTTTGTAATACAGTAGTAGTCTACACCACTCAGTCTTTTGTGGGTTTTAGGTACATAGTCAACTACAGTTCACATAGAGAGTTCGATGCTGAAAACAGAAATCATGGACTTATATGCGAAGACTTTTCTATAGACTGATAGAGGCAAAAGGCATTTGCCCTGTCATTTTCGTTAAAGGCAATAGGCAATCGCCCCAAAATTTGTTTTGAAAAATCAGCAAACTTTTGCAAATCTCCTCTTATTGCATTTCAAGCACCCCTGAAGACGTTTTGAACATAACTTTTACAAACAACAGGTAAAGCAAGGAGAAATTCTCCTTGAATTTCACAACTCACTAACAAAAACATTGTCACATGATTAAAATAGGCCATTCATGAACTAGAGTGACGGGGCATACTAACTCTGATTGGGGTGACTGCATTTTCCCTTTAACCGACAAACTGTCATGATATAAAGGTTGTCCTGTCAAAGCAACATGAGTCATTGCCGTCATATCGATAGATTTTGGCTGGAAGGGGCGAGTGCCTCTCCCAGAATACTGTTTCACAGGTCCATACTTATCACACTTCTCAATGTGTTAAGCCTGGTTTTATCCTTCCTCCTTTCTCATGAAAATCTTACGAGATTTAATAGGCAGTTAGACAGTAACCTGAAAAAACTCCTTACCACCAAAATATCTATGACGCAAGAGGGATACAAAACTTGATCAACACATAGCGCGAGAACGGTCTGAAGCTTAAACATCTATCAGGACCGGATTTACAAATATGGGGGCCTGAGCACGAACCTATTTGGGGGCCCCTCAAAAACTCATTGAGCTCTTCAGAAGAAGAAGTATAAAAGTTATACATTTACACCTGCCGGTACCTCTTCTAGTAGCCATAGGAATACAGTGCATGTCTCCCAATCGACTAAAAGCAAATTATGATAACGTGCATTGGAGGCCCTTTTGTGTAGGGGCCTCTGGATAAAGGCGAAACAGAATCTCCTGATAGCCCTATAAGAACATGTCCTACTTCGTGTAAGCTCCTTTTGTGTGGGGGCTCCTGGGTACGTGCCCCGCTGGCCCGCGCTCATCTGGCCCTGCCTGAGACTGTCTTGAGTGAAAAAAAAATAGAGCCCACTGAATCCAGATACAGGCAACAAAAACAAAGACTAAGAATGCCTTCATTTCACTAAACCCTGCAAACAACATGCATTTATACACTTAAGTACTTTTAAAGGGCATAAGCAGTCACCCAAACTTATTTTGAAACAACAGCTAAATCTCACAAATGTCCCCTTATTTCCCTTCAAATATCTTTCATGATATTTCAGAACATAAATATTGCATATTCAAAGTAGACCAACGAGTTACTCTGTGAGAATTTCACAATTCAGTGAGAAAAATATTGTCACATGATTCTCAAGAGCCATTCATGAAGTAGGATACCCGGGTATACTAATCCAAATTGGGGTGACTGCATTTTCTCTGCATTTTCAAAACATCTGTTGAAACATTGCATCACCCCATACATCTGAACATACTTATGAATCCCTGCTATCTCTATTTGCAACGGATGATTGCACTTTGATTGACATAAATTCAAACAATGGCTTCACTCTGATTGGTCAATAACAACTTGCACAGATCAGTGATAGGTTATGTAGCGTAGTCCATTGACAGGTTAGGTAATACATTAGCATGATAGTCACACATAGTAGGCTAGTGTACTAAACAGAGTTCAGCTTTGAGCAATTTTAACTCAGTGGAGTCTACTGTAGCTTTGTCGGAGAAATGCAGTTGACAGATTTTTTTTCAATTGGAAAAGTGGATAGAAGGAAGTTTGGTTGGGAGAAATATTACATGTGTTACGAGATCTTTGGCCCTTAAACATGTATGAATATTCACAAGATTAAAGAGAACTTGTTTGATTCGTAGCAATATCATATATACATTACATTATCGCATTATCGCCATCTTCCTCGAAAAGAGGTTAGTTCCGTTTGAGGACCATGCAGCTAGTTAAAGAATAAAGCACCTTTAGTAATCAATGTTGGAAACTTACTTTGGCGGTGTCATCTCTTTACAGTTTTTCCAGGGCAGTCGGAACTAGAGGTTATGGCTGCAGCCCGAAATAACTTTCAGTTTGATGATTTTTGGGGCCTTAAAATGTCCTAAGTTACCTCTGAAAATGTCAAAACTTGATGAATGGTTCGCCACCCCCCCCCCCATTCTTAGAAACCTGCCGATGGCCTGCCTGCACAAAACAACCTAAAATACATTGACATTAACAGAACTTCATGCACAGGAAAGTAGACTAAGTTGGTTACCCCGTGATAATATGTTCGACCGGGGGGGGGGGGTGCCATTGTTTGCTCGACGAGGGGCCAAGCTCCCCTATGGAGGGCAGCAACCGGACGCCCAGCCAAAGATGACGAATTGCCGCGGTTAGATGGCGAACCTAAAATTTTCGGCGCGAAGTCCTGGCTATTTAGGCTTTTTATTGCAAAAATATTAGAAATTTTGGGTAATTGTTGAAGAAAAACTAAAATTTGGGATTCTTTTTGAAGGATCTGCCCTCTTTGAGAACAAAAACGTAGAGCGACGGGGCTACTGGCCTTTGTCGGGGAGTACATGCTTATTGAACCCATTAAGGTTACCAACGAAATTTGAAAAGTTCCTCGACGGGAGGAAGAGGATTACCGATACATGCCCCTTATCTCCCACACCTGGGGCCTTCATTTTATTAGAATGTCTTATACACCGTGAGACGTCATTGTTCACCATTTTTGTAAACCAATGAGGCTAATTTCTTAGTATGCTACTTAGTTTTGCACTGCTTTCGACTTGGACTGGATGGTATCATACTCAAGTTGTAAGTGTGAGGTAGTGCAGACAAGAAATTTCAGCCAATCAGTATCTTAGTAGTATTTAAAGGAAAGAAATGGAAGAAATGCCCATGGATGTACTCTACTCTCCGTTGTACTAATCTCTAAAGATACCGTAGTTATATTTAACCAGGATTGTGTGTCACTGATTACAATCCAACCATTTTCTGGTTTAAAGTAACCAGGAAATCCTTGTCAAAACTATTTTAACCAAAAGATGCTTTAGTAACCGATGACTACAATCCTGGTTGAATTAAACAAGATGTTTAAAAGTATAAGTAGGAAGATTTTACACTGACATCTTTCCCATGTGACAAAGGATTCCTCTATTATGTCGCAGAACCGCTGCTTTAGCTCTTCGCCTATTTGTATGCCTGCAATTTAACTTTTCACGACTCTTGTAACCTACTGTTCAGCTTCTTATTAAATCGCATCAAGTTGGCCATTTAGGCCGAACCATTCGCTAATAACCAGTTAAGTCATTTCAAAGATGAATCAGATTTTAATTATTTCGGTTTTCTGTAATACAGTTTGTACTTCGAAAACAGAATAGCCTATATTGTACTGCTAACCTTTCTTGCCAAACTAATTGGTCATAAGTTACTTGTAGGCCTATTCAAGACTAACAGTATACTGGTACACCGGGTGATAACATCTTGCATTCAGAGTTTAAATAGTAGCCCCACTTATAATCTTCAACCTGTTACAGCTTTTGTGAACTTTTTTTCTTTATTCTGAATCACTGAACAAAATAGTTATTGAGCTTTTGAAATTTTTGTTTCAGCATTTTATAGACTATGAACACAGAATGGCATGAATGCACACATATGGCCCAAAGTTTGCACCGTATTGTCAGATTGTGCAGCGCACGGAATCTAACCCATGCAGGCTCGTAACCAGGTTGCCTTACGTAGAGCCTGAGCCTCGTTGCTTTTCCATTCGAACGGCATTGGTTGCAGAATTTGTCAAACTTGAATAAATTTACGGATGTGAACGCCGTCCAGAGGGTGAAGTCTTGTCAATAGGGACGTTACATGCAGCATTTTGCAAATTTTGAAGTGAATTTATGTCCAAGAGATGGCCTTGTAGATGAATTTTCTGGAGGGAGTCGTTTGCCCCTCACCCCTCTGGTTATGGGCCTACATACTACAAAATGGTAGACTCCTACTTGAGAGTTCCTATTTGATCCCTAGTCCTACCAACCCAAGACTTCAGACAACCTTAAGGAACACAGTAGGACAGGGGCGTAGCGAAGGTGTTATCTTTGGGGGGTGTAGAGGTTATATTTTGCCGACAGATCTGGTAATGCATAGCGCGAAAACGAGCTTTAGCGGGTGGGGTCCAGGGGCGAAGCCCCCGGAAGCTATGAGGTTTAAGCATATCTCTGCGTGAAAAATGAAGTCTCAGGACATATATTTTGTTTCATAATGCATCATCAAATGCAAAGATTCCCAATAATTTTAATGTATTAGGCTATTCCTCTCGTAAGGCTGCTATAATTTAAGAGGATGGGATCCAGGGGCCCGCTAGCCTCTGTCGAGTCTTTCCTGCGACAGTTTTCCTCCTCCCTCTGGAAACATTAGCAGGAAAAATTGGCTGTTACCTTCTGGGTGTTGTACTCCCCCTGGAAATCGCTACGCAGGAAAGCCTCTGGACAAAGTTAATTTCATGCACAAACTGCTTAACTATAACCTTTAAAATCTGCTACCAAATCGGTAGTAATTAGTGGGAACCAATCAAAGAGCCTTCGGTTTCAAGGATTCATGAATATGCACGACGGTACCTTGCCTGTTCGTTCCATGGCGAACAACAACTGGGATCAATGGGATGATTCAAGCGCACAACATTCAGCAGCTCTACTTAGTCTAGACGCGAATTCATTAATAAATCGGCAGCTCGAAGCTCTGTTTCAAACGGAAAGGACACATTTGTGAACCTACCGTATGGATTTGGTAAGAGTTTGATTTACCAGTGTCCGCCGTTCTTCGAGCGATAACGTTGGGTTGACGTAATAATGCAAGGTCAACAACAGGGACTGGTTCTGCGAGTGTTCAAGCAACAATAATACAGGATCGAGCAATTTCATTGGTCGATTTCCTTTCGACGACATAGCAGCATAATAACAATTAATAGTAAGTAGTAGCAACGTGAATATCATAGATGCATATATTAACACTTTGTCCAAAGGCTTTGATGCCGGCGCGAGATCGTTTGCTCAGCAGTCAGTGTTACGAGGGCCTAGCTTCAATGGTTGGAGCGCGAAGGCTACTTTCAAGTCGAAGTAGGCCTAAATAAAGTGAGGGATAACAAACGGCAGAAAAGCCTTGACAAAGGCTAGGGGCCCGCCAGTGTTTTAGCTAGGACATTTTTTCAAAGCGACATTTACTGATCTGTGGCCTGGGGGAGGGGTTTTGGAATTTGAAAGGTGCCTAGATCGCAAATGGTGCAAATTTGAGTGGATTTCTACCCTAACGAGGAACCTCAAAATTTACACCCGGGTAGAATTTGCTTGTCAGATTTTTTTTGTGCGACATTTGTCGCCGTTCATGCGACATTGTCGCACAAATAGGGGCTGGCTAAAACACTGGACCCGCCTTATGATCCCAGGTGGGGGTTCAGGGGGCTTCGCACCTGGAAGCTCTGAGGTTTTAGCATAATCTCTAGGTAGAAAATAAATTCTCATGCAGGATAGGTATATTTTGGTTCATAATACGTTATCCTATACAAAGATTCCGGATAATTCTAATGTGTTAGGCTATTCCTCCCGTCATGCCACTATACTTCAGGAGCTGAACCTATCGTGCGTTCAGCATTTGAACACTAAACGTGTCAGGCGTTCAAATACGGTACTTGTTCAAATAGGCGTCCAGCGTTCAAAAAGGGAGAAAAAGTATTTAGAATCTTAACACAAGCGTTCAAAATATGCTTTGAAAGCCAGGATGGGTTCTGTATCTTGTTCGTTTTGGTGTTCAAAAGTTAAAAGCCTGACATTGCAGTGAAGGGAAGACACGCGCGGCACGCATTATTTTTTTCCCAGGATGCATTATTTTTTCCCAGTATGTTTGTGGGTAAACCGGATCCTCAGGAGTTTGCAAAATGTGTTTTGAAGTCAAAGTTAGGATTTAGAAAACGGGCTAAGGATTTCCTCTCCATGAGTAATCGCGCCATGGTGATGAGAAAAGTGAGGAATAATGTGCAGAAAGTGGTTTTTCAAGAATGTCATATGACCCGAAATAGTGCGCCTATACGAAACCTTTAATTCCGTTTTTTTAATTCCCTTCCTTTCTCCGAGTTGCCGACGGACTCAGTCACTCGTCCATTTACACCGACGGCCGTTCATACGGCCGTATACGGCCCATCACATGCATAATCAATTTGCCGACGGGCCCTCAATTTGAATGGGCCAATTAGATGAAGAGCCGAAAATCGAAATAGACGATAACAGACTGGCCACGCGCTCCCGTTCTCTCTTTCTCTTTTTTCTTTTCATTCTCCGTCTTCCCTCTCACCCCCTTCCTTTCCCTTCTTCTCTCTTCTTTTCCTCCTTTCCTCTTCTTTTCCTTTCCTTCTCCCCTTTTTGCCGACGGACCGAAAATTTGCCGACGGCTACCAAATATTGAGGGGGTGTGACACCCCCGCCCCCCCCCCCGCTCGCTACGGCCCTGACAGTAGAAGCTGTAACTTCGAGTCTGCAGTGCTACATTATACAGTGACATAGCGGTATGCGACGTATAAACTGACCTCTTCAATGTATAATGTAACCGTCCATTGTGCCGTTTGCAGAACATATAACCTATAAACCTGTTTCTATGTATCTGCCTTTACGTAGGGTAGGCCTATATATAGTTCATTGTTGAAGCACCGTCAAAAAGATGATTTTGACTTTTTCTCTTAAAAAGTGCCAAGCTAAACGGTACGATGCATCGTAAAAAGTAAAAACGCTTTATACTATTATTTAAACCTTTTCAATTCATAAATTGGTGGGGAGACAAGTGTGAGGGACAGCTTCCCACACCCCTAGCTGCGCTATTGTGCGTGTTGGCTGAGTGTTAATGTGCTTACCATGTAGCTGTTTCAAAATAGGTGTCCATAGTAACGACAGCTTCGCTTTTATCGCAAGAAGCCCACTAATTTTTTAAAAGTTAAAGCTAACTGTTGCTGGTATAATATGCAAGCTTCCAAGCTTTTCCAAACTTAGAAATTACTGTGAAGTGTATTGATTGATGTTATAGTAAATGCGTTCAAAACTTAATTTGCTCTGCTGCATCATGCGCATATGTCATTTGGTCTAGGGGCACCCAACCCATTCTTGCCCCCGGGCACCCTGAACCAAAGTTACGTCACTGTGAAAAGGTCATGTTTGGAAAAACGAATAACGCTTTCAATTTCATTTTTCCCTTCATCTTCTGAAGGGAGAAATTTTTGGTCTATCCTGGACCATCTTCAGCTTTAGACTACAGTATACAGAGGATGAGAGTATACAAGAAGTACAAACAGTTACTGAATAAATAATAAATATTACTTCAAATTTAAGAATTTCGAATTTATTTAAAGGGGATATGGCATGCCCCCAAACCAGGGAGTGGCTATCGACTCCCTGCCCAGACATATTTAGGAATAGCCCTAGAGTTCTAAATACAGTTGATGACTGCACTTTGATTGACATTCATTCAAACAATGAAGATTCACTCTGGTTAGTCAACGATGACTTGTACAGTCAGTTCTGTTCCCAATGAAGCTCATATATAGTCAGTGTGTCAATATATACGGTATGGCCTCGAGCAAATTAAACTCAGTGCAGGCTAGGTATTGTGCCTCTGCCATGGAGGTGTGCTAGACAGGTGTTTTTTGTTGCAATTGGAGGTGTTCAAAGTAAACTTAGTAGGGAGAATTCTGCGGTATAGGGTGAGATTGGAGAGCCTTTAAGTTACTTAAAATTGCTGGCATATATCAGGTAGTACTACACACTGTTATGTTTTGTAAAATGTTAGAGTATTTTACTTTACACGCATAATAATTAAGACGAAGGCTAAATGTTACTTGTTCATGAGAGTCAGGGGCGTAGCTAGGATAAAATTATTAGGGGGCCTACTCTCTAAATGTAAAAGAGTGAATTTCACTCTTTGACGATTGCCTACAGTGACCACTATCTGTTTCGAGTGGAATTCCACTCTGCCCGGAGTGGTAATTCACTCACTTGGAGTGAATTACCACTCCCAGCAGAGTGAAATTTTCACTCGAAGAAAGAGTGGTCACTGTAGGCAATCGTCGAAGAGTGAAATTCACTCTTTTACATTAGAGAGTAGGTATCAAATGGGGGTCACGGCATTGATCACCGTCCTTAATTCTTACACATTTTATTAGGACACACACACAATTTCAGGGAGCCTACCAAACATCTGGGGGGGGCATGCCCCTCACCCCCCGTAGATACGCGCCTGATGAGAGTGTGAAATAAAACTTGAGCCCAAACCTGACAATGATGTCGCAGCTCAGACAATAAAAAATATTGCAAAGTTTGGCATCCCCAAGTGCATGTATGCGCATGCGTAATGCGTCCTGGGACATGTGCCATAAAAACAAGTTAAAGAAATCTTAATTACAGTTTTCAAATAATACTTGTGCCTGAACATCCAAAAAATTTAAATAAAAAGCTATTGCAATACTTTAGCGGTTTTTCCTTTTCTCTTTTCTTTTATTTTGCCTTTCTTAAAGTAAGCCTCATAAATTATTAAATACTGAGCTGTCTGAAATTCCCCGACGGCGTCTGACAACTCTCGACACCTTATGTATATATTAAATGAATTATTTGATGTCCGTATAGCCTTTACGTATGTAAAGATCCTGTAGGCCTACTGATGTTTGCACATAAATAGGAGTGGTTACCAATTTTTTTAGAAGCTGCTACCGTAACTGTTGTAATTATAGATCTTTTACACCTCAAGACGAGGATACAAAGAGAATAAAACTGAAACTGAAACTGAAACCCTCTCGAATTGCAAATGGTCTGTTTACTCCAACTCTCAAACAAAGCGACAATAATTCCCAGATTAAAGTATAATAGCTTGTGAGAGAGTTGTATTACTTAAGGCCATATTCTGTTGAGTTTTAAGTTGTGTAACTTTAATGCTATTGTCACGTGACATGGACTGCACTACGTCACATTTCGCTGATCTGCACTGGTCATAGTCATTGGCCAGTCAGAGTGACTTTAATATTTGTGGCCATTGTTTGGATTTATGTCAATCAAAATGCATTAAATCATTGTGGATATAGATAATCAGGGATCCTACATGTATTCGGGGTGACGCAACAGCCCCCTTAAAACACTATTGACCGAGATCTCCTAAAACAACCTTTTCCAGGAAACTTGACTGCCCTAATTTAGACACACTTGAAGTTGGGATAGTGAGTCACAGCGAAAGTTATTCTACATTCAAAGGTGACACCTTTCAAACAGTGTTATTAGGCTAGATTTACGACTGTTTGTGTAGTTAGAGTGTGGGTCCTGTGGGATGAGGAAAGTCCAAAATAATTTATCTACACCTATAGGTCGCAGTAAATTACGGATTGCCAACATTTTTGAGAGAGTAATCATCAAGTTAAATTTCCTTTCAGTCAGTTCAATAATAGAAAATCTCAGGCAACGTAGGAGACGCAAGCCCGTTGACAACAACGGAGCCAGGGACGGCTTGAAAAATTTTTCCAATCTAAAAAAAAAAAACATTGCCCTAGTAATGCATTTTAGCATATCTCTCCCCCTAAAAATATTTCACCCTACAGCAGCTATTTCACCCCACTCCACCCCACCCTCCTCCTTTCTTCAATACCTTGTCTGGCAACCGGCCTGATGTGACGTGCTAACATTTAAAAAAAACACACACAAACACACACACGAACACACACAAAACGATGGATACTTCTGATCCATTAAGGCTTCCTGTGCAACATTAACTATAGCCTGCGTAGCTGCTCCAGTTGCTGCTTCGAGAAGGCTATCGGCTAATGATGGAATGAACGAAGTGAAAAATTTTCTCAACCGAGAACGTTATTTTAATTTGCAATAGCCAGCGTTTCCATTCGTAACATGGGCACATCTGAATGGCAAATGTGCGTTAAATCTTCATCATGCAAAAGATGGGCTGTGGGGATTAGTAAGAGGGAAGTTATGATATGACTCTCGAGGCACAGGTACAGAGGCGTAGCCAGAGTTTTCTATGTGGGGGACTGGAGTGGTGCTGGATTTCCAAATGGGAGGGCTGGTGTATGTTCTACTGATGGCTCGCGCCGATCGCTCATATTTTTCAACATATCTCCGATCATCAGTGGGGGCTGCTGGGGGGCACTGAGATTTCGAGGGAGGGCTGGAGTCCCCAAGCCCCCCCCCCGGAGGTACGCCACTGGTCAGGTAACTTATCTTATGACAATGTAAATTTGTTTTGTTCACTCACTTAGTGTAATGTAATTAGTGTTTTGGCTTTTGCATAAGTTTCAGTCAGATAGTGCTTACCAACTCTCAGACTGATTCTGTGGGAAAGTCTTTAATCTGAACCCACATACCAGAACAGTTTTTTGCGTGTTCGGAATATTACTTTGTATGATTACATAACGAATTCTGAAATATATTCTTGCACATGCTATAATATATACTGCAGTGTTGGAAACGAACAAATGCCTTGTCGCATGTCACATATCGCAGTATATAGGCCTCTGCGAAAAAGCCTAGTACACATTGAATGAAATGTTGACCTATAACATCATTGCATCTCGTTGCCCACGGACCGGTACAGGCAGTAGCAGAGATTTGTGTGACGAAGTGGGGGGGGGGGGTGTATAAAGGGAGCTTGAAGCAAAAGCTACTGAGTGAAAAATATGAAAGTGAATGGGGACATCTCCAAAGGCAAGGGGGGATATGTTCCCCTATCCTCCGGGGATTTCCTCCTATGGGGAGTGGAATATAGGTGGGGATGAAACCGCAAAGAAAATGAGAGGGCCTAAATGTGTCTTAATAATAATAAAATATATTTATATAGCGCTTTACATGAAAGAATATCTCGAAGCGCTTTACAACGTAAAATGCAACAAAAAACAAAAGCAGCTAAAGCCAAAAGGGTAAAATTAAAATAGACAATAAAAACAAAGAGAAAAATAAAAATAATACAACAAGAATGACGAATCAAGGACAATAAAAACACGAATAATTCTTACAAATCCCCTTTTATTCCCTTACAAGAAACTTTCATGACATTGAACAAAATATATATTGCATAACATACCGTAAATGAATGAGTTACCATGCAGGAATTTACTCATTTAGAGGCATAAATTTTGTCACATGATTCAAAAGAACCACTTTTGAATTGGTACGGGGGTATACTAAATTCAATTAGGGGTGAATGAATTTTCCCTTTAAAATATGTTGACAATTTTGTTCAAAACTAATAATAGTTCTTCGTTTTATATGCAGAAAACAGTTCAAAATAATTTAACTAATTGCCCAGACTCTAGTTCCTTCATCAGACGTGATATAGTGCGCCTTGTGCTCGGTGTTTCAAATTTTTCTGCAAAGATTTGTTTGATTTATCAAGTGTTTGGGAGAAGATGACTAACCATATTAGCACATTTAACTGTAGATTGGCAAATTGAACTTCTTTCACCAAGGGCGTAGGAAGCGGGGCGGGGGCTGTAGCCCCTCGTCAAAAATGTGGTGGAGACGAAGTTTCCTTTGGCCCCCCCCCCCCATCCAAGGACGACAACCCCTAATTTTTTTATTTGAAGTTTTTTCTCTGCAATTTTTGTAGAAAGACACAAAGTGATATCGATTTTTAAACACAATAACTTTTTACTCATTTGATCAAAAAAAAAATTCAACAAAATGAAATACTTAATCAAAGAGCCTTAGCCAAGTAAGCCAATATCTCACCCAAACATCATAATTCTTATTTGCAATAAAAATGTACTCACACAATCTTTAATACCTGCCCCCAAAATTTGACAATCGACCACAGAGGGGACAATATTTTGCCCTTTGCAACTGAAAATATAAGTTGTAACTAAAATAAAAATTAAATTCAATATCTGAGCAAAGTCACTTCCGAATAAAGCAGTCTTGGGGTTTAAAAGATTTACGTTAACATCAGCGCTGTCAAAATATTTTGTAGAAAACGCCAAATTCTCTGAACATAACAACAATGAAAAAATAAATGATAAATGGTTTGTTTGCAGGTGAGCACTTTTACCAGGATTTTAATGCAAAAATGTCACAACTTTACCCGGATAATGATTGAAGTGCTATAAAACATTCACTCTAAACCAGTAGTTTTTAACCTTTTTCGTCCCATTCCCCCCCTTTCCAATCACCCACCCCGTCCCATTCCCCCATTTCCAATCAGCCTCCCTACTATCTATTCCCCCGTCCTAATATCAAAAGTGGTTTTCCCCATAGTTCACATTTATAGCAAAGAGAATGCCTGTGGACAATGACCGTCAATGACCTTCAGGACCGCTGTCAATCTGATAAATCTATATCTCAAATATTGTAAGTACAACTGGAGACAAAAGTGAATAACGAAAACTGAAGAATTATTGTCTTAGTTAGGTTTCTCACCCAGGCCGTGAAGTTAAGAAACCGGACAGTTTCCACTACACCACCAACATTCACACTGATTGAAATGTATTTCTTACTAACTTCAAGTCACGGCATCTTTCAAAAGTGTTCATAATTGGGTAATTAAACTTAGAATTTCAATTAACCAGAGACATGCTTGTAACTTCAGTATGCCAAAAATTCAGCCCTCCCTTTTTTTTCACGAAACGACACAGCTTGGAGGTACGGTCCACTGTCTATTTAGCTTAAGGGTTTTAAGAAGTTTTCTAAGTTTCACCTCTGGTGATATCAGATGACCCTTGACCTCCACCACAACCCACAGGGTTCACTCTCTTACCACATTTACATACTACGTAAGAAACTAAAGTATCCATCATCCCTGTCTTTAAATATCGTGTTTACAAGGTTTCCAGGTTTAACCTCTTGTAACCTTCGATGACCTCTGACTTCCACCAAAATCAATAGGGTTTTCCCCTAGTATCATAAATTTATCTACCAAGTTTGAAAAGTGTCCATCAGTCCTGTCTTGAGATATCGTGTTTACAAGCAATTTTCAAAATAATCGAACTTCCACCTCTGGTGACTTCAGATAACCTTTGACCTCTACCAAAAAATAGGTTCATCTTCTGACTATAAAGCATCCACATGCCAAGTATAGAAAGTATCCATGCTTCCTACATTGAGATAATGTGTTTACAAGGTCTCTGGTTTTTGACCTCTGGTGACCTGACATGACCTCCGACCTCCACCAAAAACAGTAACGACCTTTCCTCAATATGATAAATCCATATACCAAGTATAAGAAGTATCCATCATTCTATCTTGAGATATCGTGTTTACAAGCTAAGCGTCACAAACACTCACATATACACATACATGCTGACATACATATACTCGCAAGTGATTGCATAGATTCCTTTGGCCTTCTGCAAGGAATCAAAAATCGGTCATACAAAAATATTTTCAGGGACACGAAGGTTACCGAAATATAAGAAAATAGTTAGGAGTAGCATCCTCGCTATATCTCTTCAGATCTGAATCACTCTATATGAACAATTAGATATGTCAAAAGGAAGATTAAATTCCCGCGAGAGAGTGATCAAGGCCAGTGGATATAAGTAATTACAGCACAGCTTTGAAAACTTTGCTCAAGAAAGTCAAAGGGAGAGTGTTATATTGCTTCGTCAGATGTATGCGACATGCGAACTATTATGGGTAAAGATTTAACAAGCAGAGGGGCTACCAAGGAGGGGGGAATGAGGGTCATGGGGTATTTTCCATCCAGTCACCGCCTTTGTCCTCACACTCTCCGGTCCGTTCCAGAACAAAGATATACAGTTTACAGTAGCAGTGCGCACGAACATCATCCCCCTCCCATATATTGCTAGCCCCCACTTGCCCCCAATTGAAATCCTTGTGGCGTCAATGCCAACAAGTGCGTATCCAGGGGGTTTAGGCACTACCTGCAACACCCTACCACTTATGCACCTCCTGTCACGCTTCCCCGGTAGACTGAAGTTTACACTATCCTTGTGTGGCAGTCTATAATGGATTCACACCAAGGAATTTGTTATCTAACTTCCCCAAAGTGTACCCCTGCGCCCGGCACCTAGTACCTGCCACTTCACGCCTCCGGTGCTCGAATGAATCTAGCCCATGCAGCAAACCCCAATGAGAAATCTTGGTTACCCTCTTGGATTAGAATGCAAAAAGGCTAGCCAGCTATCTAATCCAATTTGTCAGTTTGTAAGATTAGAGACTTAATAGATCTACCACCTGACAGCAACACTCTGAAAACAATCTAGTGCATAGAGATTCGTGTCATGACCACATTTGGTACAAACTTGACTAGACTTGGTTCAACAATACGTCAATTTCAGTTCGCTTGTGAGCCCAATCTAATCATATATTTGACAATATTTTGGTCCTTGCCATTACTGATTAATTCTGTTTAGTTTCAACAGAAGGTTTTTACAGTAAACTTTGCACCAACTGTGTAGACTTTTTGCCATTCCGTTCTTAATACATCGATATATTGTGTTTCCAGTGACGTCGGAAAGCACTTAAGACTGGGGGCTGATCTATTCAACTGCAGAATTTTGACTTTTTGTAAAATAACTTTGGAAAGTTTAATGCAAAATACCTTCAAACTGAAAATTATTGGTGGTTTGCAAACCCCAGCCAACCCCCGTTTCGGACGGCCCTGGTGTTTGTATGACGAGGAGGGGCTGTTTAGCTAATGATAGGAAAAGTCAGTAAAATTATCTCCGCGAAGTTTTATACAAATCAGTGTAATGATATTTAATGTATGTTTTTTTAAATGCCGCATGTAGGTTTATATCTCGACAGGTACAATTACCAGTATTCCGAAAAAGAAAAAAACCTGAAAAAAAAAATCAGGCAAGAGTATAGTTGTCATTTATGATCATTGCCCGTTTTGGAATGGTTTAAAATCTGGTAAAAACTGGTAACCAAACGATCCTGAATCCCTGTTTCAACTTTCATCTTGAAAATTTAATTTCAGATTTGTCAGATCCTTTTCTATACTTTTTAAGTACTAACGGGGTTATGTCACATTTGTTCACGAGATATAGTCTGCAAAGAAAGAAACCATCCATTTTATCTTTCCAAAGTTAATTGCTAATTTTTTTCTGCCTCTTTAGTTGTAAAGGATTTTGGCTTTTCAAATCGTAACCACCCGTTGATGCCAGTGGTATAAAACTGGCTGTCTGGGGCTGATGGCTCTGCCCCAACGTGGCTGGTATGGTTGCCCCAATTTCTTGCCATGTAACCCCAAGACTTCTGTTAATTGATCTTGATCTGCAACTTTGTATGAGGCGTCATTTTCGGCGACCTAGGAGGCTGATGAGAGGACTTGAGCTGAAAATTTAGGGGTATGGTGTACGACAACTGGTGGTCATGTTGGCGCCTAGCTTAGGTATCGACCGTATAGCGTTAGTACAACTGTCAGAAGAAAAGTATTTCAGCTTCCCGCTCCCTTAGAATTTTTATAAACAGCTCATGGGATGGTTGAAGCCAATATTTAGTTTACTCAGCATAAACTCCAGGGCCGTCGGAGACCGGGGACTACAGCCCCCCAAATTTTCAGTCCGATGGTTTTTGTCTGAGAACGTTCAAAATTACCTCAGAAAATGCAGAACAAAAAAATAACAATTGAAAACTTCAGCCCCCCTCCATGTCGAGGAAGCATGGTTCAAGCCCCCTCCAATATGAGAAACCTAACTAAAGCATTGAACTCCAGGATCAGGGGACTCATTGCAGGCGCATCAAGGACTATGTTGACCATCTTGGGTGGACACGGGTGTGATTTCAATTTCTTCCGACTAGAGCACAGAAGATTACGAGGTAGGGGATACTATATCGTTCCCAGACCTGCTCTATTTATCGTTATGGTCTCTCTCTGACGGTCTGGTTGAAATCTCAGTTTGTAGCTCCTTTCCCAAGGCTGCAAAGCTGGGTGTGTGAATAAACCCATGCTACGTACCACCACTAGAGAGCTGTACCACAGGAGGAACATGAATCAAGCATCACTTGAATCGTAGGCGTAGGAAGCGGGGGTGGGGCGGGGGTAGGGCGGGGGCGGGGTGGGGGGTGGGGGAAGGCTAAAGCCTCCAAGTCAAAAACTCAAGGACGAAAACCCCTTATTTGCTCCCTCTGTGGAAAATATAAAAATTTTGCAGTAATTAGCCTTAAAATTTGCCCAATATGTTTCACCAAATTGCATCTAAGGACCCTCGAGTATTCAAAAATAGGCCTATCCCCTCCCCTTAGACCCCTCCCCCAGGACGGCGGTCCGAAACAATGTTCAGCCTCCCTCCCCCGCCAACAGTTTCCTGGCCAATAACCTGAATCAAAATCCCGATGAATTAGAAACGGGTGTCTAATTTCACCAATTTTGAAAACAGCCCTTACTGCGAACAACTTTGCTGAACGAGTAATTTTGTTTCGATAAACAACTAACTTATGGTCCTAAGAAAAGGCTACCGACATTTCATCAACGGCAACAGCTAAAAGCTTGTAGGGTTTTTATTGCAAAAATTAGCGGACAAATTGAAAACATTCCTACAAACTATCGAAAAGGTATTAATCTTTATACTGATAACAGAAGTAGTAAAACGTGTAGCTCCCCGACTACTTCCCGTTTATCCCTGATAGACAGATAGGGGGAGGTGGGTAGACCTTTCCAACGGGAAACGTAGCCCTCTCTCAGCCCCCTCCCTTGGCGCTACCCCTGTTTGGTGTAAAACAAACGAAATAAACAATATGTGTAGTTACAACACATGATTTGTAGTGGGGTAACCCCCCGACCCTTTAAACTTAAATCGCTATACTCGCCTTTCAAGAAAGAGTAATAAGTCATAGGCAAGACCCCTTTAAAGTTAAATCACCATACTCCCCTCTTTTATTCCTTTATTTACACAACCCGGAAGCAGTAACGACATTGGCGAATTTCATATTCTGTTCATCGAGTATAAAGAACTCGTTGGACTGTGTCGCGCCGAACTCCACTAAACCACAGGGCCGATGTATATCACGCCGTCATTCGGATATTAGTTTCGAGGCAAGCAGTGTAAATGCTCTTGCAACTTACAATATACACAGGAACGTACCGCGTGTGTGGCATTCCCAGGCCAGAATTCAATGCTAAATCTGTTGAATAGATGAACAACTGTGACAGAGTTGGAAACTATATAAAATTGTCGTGCATACGGAATAGAGTGCTTACAATTTGGAAAGGAAGTCGGCCATTCGTGCGTTCCATAAAACGCTGGAAATATCGTAGCATGAGGTAAGTCTGTGAACAAGTGTCATTAATTTTACCTGTGTGTGAAGATCAAGCCTTCGTTTCGTCAAAGCATTGAAGTAAGAAAGGTGTCTGCAGAAGGAGTTAATTTATTTTGACCGCAGTCAGGCGAAAGTAAGATCTATGCAAATTTATCGCGGGGTTCCAAAACATTTCAGTAGATTACAAATGGAAATAAACAGTTTACCCGCACACTAGAATGCCAAGTTCATTACAGGAAACCACAACTGGGCTCTGAGGGAATTTGTGATTTATTTTTATGTGTATTTTGATACTAGTGATAAAGAAGAATGGCTTTAGTTCGCTTGGAAAACATGACTGGATTAGAAGCTGCTCAGTAGCGTTTAATATTCGGTTTTTGACCATCAAGCTAACTCGATCCTGCAGGAATCAACATAGCGGTGGAACTTCAGGATCGTAGCAAGTTGCAAAGGAAGTCAATCCGAAACCGCGAAAAGCAGGTACGGACGGAGGTATGATTTATGTAGTGTAAGTGTGATATCAGACGGTTTTAATGCTTTATAAATTTTAACATATTACATCTATTTCTGGCAGGCAGGCTTGGTTCATTAGCCTGTCAGTAGCCGGTTTTTGTAACTGAAAGTTCAAGTGCAACACAAGGCTCATAACGTTACTGCCCGGCGTAGTAGGCCTACGGAGTACGGGGTTTGGCCCGCTAGCAAGCTTTCAGGTCATGGGCAGTATGATGGGATTAGACCAAGCCTAGGGCCGGGTACGAGGAAGAAAGAGCTAAGTGAAGGTAATATTTGCGACGCATCGACGTAAATCTAGGTAACAAGGTCGAAGTTCTAGAATTGGAGAAACAGGCCGGCGGCTACACATAAGGTACATAAGGTCCTAACTCAGGCGCGGATCCAAGGGGGGGGGGGCTTTCCCGGCCTCAGCCCCCCTTTTTCGCCACATCAACGATAACAAGTACGCGAAAATTAGCATAATGTTAATCTAGGAGAAAATTCAAGTGGGCTTTCAGCCCCCTTTTCATGTCTGGATCTGCGCCTGTATAAACTGTCAATATCGCGGCGCCCTCCGATTCTCAGAGTAGTATGTGTCTTCGCCAGTAGCGGAGATTTGTGTGAAAAAGTGAGGGGAGGGGGTTAATGGCCCCTGAGGCAAAGGTTACAGTGTGAAAAAAGTGAAAGTCAATGGGAACATTTCCAAACAGTGAGGTGAATATAGCCCATCCTCCCCGAGATTTCTGCCCATGGTCGACACAAACGGTCCCCCACCATCATAATTCCAAAAGGTAAAGCTAATCATTGTCCAGAGGTAAAGTTAATCAATTGTAAATTAGTTTGTCTGTAAATACAAAAGGAGAGATACCCCAGCTAGACGGCACGATCCTACCGTGAACGCGAGACGAGGCTGGTGGTCTTACGAATAGAACGGGCCCAGGCTGCGTCTCAGCCAATCACATGCCTATTCTATACTGTACTATACAGATATGGTCAATAATTAAAACCATGGAAGTACTACCGAGGTAGTACTTCCATGTTAAAACTCACTACTCCTAGGACCGTCAAGGTTGAGGGCGCCATTTTCCCCATGAGACTAGAGACCCAGGAATACTTAGAGCGTCGCTAGGGATAGCCGAGGGACTACACATAGACCTTCATCTTATTTGTTACAATGGGACAGAAATCTTCACAAGAAATGGAAACACTGGCAGTTTGCAGATCTCACTGCATGCAAGCTGAGAAAGGTAACGCAGTATCGAAATGAAAGCCAAGTTTAACTTGGTCTCAGTCATCACTGACGCCCCACTTCCCACATTCTAATAAGATGTAGAGGACGTTCCACGGATGGAGCTGGAAGATCTATTTTCCAGCTTCCTGGTCCACGTATACTACGAAGGCCTAAGGCCTGATGGCCGTTGAACGTTCACCTCACGTTATTCTTAGGGGCCTAGGCCTACGCAGAGGGGCGTAAATTGCTATTCGATTTTGGGGAGAGGGTGGGGATTTATGGAATGGTCCAACGGCCCAGTGTTGGGGTGTTTCATTCCACCGAGGTTTCGGAGCCGCCGTGGGCCCCCGATGGGGTTCAGGGGAGAAATTTTGGGAAGTTCTGAGGTATTCACAAACTTGTGAGCATTAGAACAACGCATTTAACTATCTTTAAGTGACATGGAATATGCACTTTACAAACCACAAAATTCACAATGTGACAAATTTCTTTTTATGCTAAATTGTTGACTCCGACTAACTTCCGATATGGATAAGGAGAGATAGAGTGGGAGTTGCACGAAAATTTGCAAGACCTTAACTCTCGTCCAGAAGGAAACTTCAATAAGCACTGACTAGAAGAAACACTGGCAAACGCATTCATGGGTGCGCGCGAAGCACGCCGAAAATAGCACATTTGAAGACATTTTACTTTAGGCTAGTATAGGGATACCAGTTCAAATAATGGCAAATAGTAGTAGGCCTATACAATACATAGCCTAAAATAGGCTACTATTGCCCTACCTCACTGAACTTCGACGCATGGGCTTCGATCTTAGCAAAAGCGACTGTCTTCCCATCGTTACAGTAAATGTTGCGTAGGAATATCCTATTTCATAGCCTACGGTATTGCTTCCATCGGAAACAGTATTTCTTGCTGGAATTCACAGATTATTTACATGTGCACCTAATACTGCAGCCTGGAGGTATGCATTTTTATTATATCACCAATAAGGCTAATATCGTGTCTATTGCCGCTTCCTATTTTGTTTTTATTTTATTTGTTCAATCTATAATGTCAGCTACCGAAATCACTGTAAATTTATATTGTCATTAGTCACGAAGAAATCGGTCTGTATTTGAACAACGAAACCGTCAGCTGTAGGTTATGAATTTTGCGACTACTAATGTAATAAAGTTGCGCATCGTTCGAAGTTGGCAGCATCCGCTACTATATGAAAATAAAATTGCACTGCTGAAGCTTATATCAATCAAGCCTTTCAAAGCAAGAGATTAAAAAAACAGAGTACGAGTCTTCATTTTTGGAGGAGGGAAACTGTTGCGTACAAGAATCATGCGTAGCGACTCCCTGTGAATCCCGTCACAAGTGTCAGCAGCCCCCCTATACCCAGCCCTCCGAGTCTCCGACGTAAAATATCCATGACAAAGCCTCAAAGATGTCGTCCTTTGTGTAAGCAGGGAGTTGGAACTCCCTGGTATAAGCAGACTGCTGTTACGGAACAGCTCCTGGTAATGAGCTTTAGTTTACCCCCTGCAGCCTATACTTGCATTACAGTGAAGTACTGTGTGTGTTGTTCTGTACTCAGGAGTACCGGAACGGTGTCAAGTAACCGTTCACTATAGCCTCTCTTGCTTTATGTATAGAGCTGTACAAAGTATACTTCTTTCTGCAGTATATTCTCAGTTGCCTTAACTCAACAATCCAGCCAATCGCGTTGTGGCTATATGTAAATGAAATTTCCATCAGGTTGAGATTGATGAAAACTTTGTTCGCTCCCCCTGGTTAACCTTCGGAAATCTTTACACCATTACATATTACATAGGCAGTGCAAAAGCGTGTGAATAAGAAGGAATGAGTAATTTCAACACATGATTGATACTAAAGGGTCCTTCGCTTCTCTACTTGCCTACAAAAAACTAACCATCCCATGTGAGCAGAAAATTCCCTTTTGAGACCCCGTGGAAAAACCAGATCCGTCAAAAGGCATTTCAGTCCGACGCAGTGCTTCAACATACAAACATAGTACCGAAATCCGAAATCCAATTTCCTTGATTGAATTCCAACATGCTTTAAATTTCGTCCAAGCTCCTAAATTTAGATCTCAAACGGTGATATTCAATCCGCACTGCAACAAACTAGTGGCATCTCATTACTTCTAATTTCCCTACTTGAAAACGCTAATAGATTTCTTTAAACCTCACGAATTCCTGAAATAAAATCAGGAAATTTCCTTGACAGTGGAAGCACTATTCCGCCATGCGAGTTGTTTGGCAACCCTCCGTCAAATGGGAGGAAATCCGAAGTTTCTTGGGGAAAACCCTAGGTAATTCGAGTTGATGCACAGCATTTCAAACCATTCTCTGACACGATCGTAAGGAGGTCCTTAAGAAAACCCACACGGTTCAAACACGCCCACGTAGGGTTCCAAATTGTCCGAAGGACCACAATTGTCATTACAAATTATGACAGGGCACTTCAGTGGTTTGCACGACATACAATAGGTTCTTGATAATGTATCTCGGTGGAGCATTATGGGTTTCATATACTAGATACATAGAAGCACAGCTTGATTACAGAGGAACTTAACTGGCGCTACCTGTGTACGGACTACGATTAATCCTACCCCGCAGAGCGGACTGTGTATGCTCAGCCCCGTCAGGGATGCCATCACTAAACTTGAAATGTAATGAGAAGATTCAATGGGATTTGGTGCCATAATTCTGTAATATCCATTAACATCTTTAAGGAAATACTTTCAGAAAAAAGAGTTGTGCAGTTCTCGCGTTCTTCTTGCCCGAAGGAGTTTTTGGGATGAGCCTGGCCTACGTAACAAGCTGTACGGCATATTCCTTCCTTAGTCATATCCCTGACGGGGTTGAGCAAACAGAGTCCGCTCCGCGGGTAGGATGAATCGCACGGTCCGTAGAGCCAGTTAAGTTCATCTGTTTATCAAGCTGTGGTTCAAACGACAAAGGGATAATCCTTTAGCACATTCGTAACATATTTACCTATATTACATTATCTGTGACGTTAGCTGAGGTCTCGTCATTTAGATATTCTACTCCGCCGATTTTTAAAAACAAAGATGACTGTGATTGCTCGATGGAATCCTGCAGAGCCGCAAAAATTTCTCACTTCCTGCTGGCTTCGTGGGATTCCACTGATTTAGGAAGTCCCGTTAGGTCAGTTATGCAGGCTATAGTTTGTAGAAACTTTAAGCATTTGTCTTGGATCTTTGGGTTGCGACCTCTTGCGACTTCTCGCGATCACTCTCTCACACTATGCGATCGACTTACGACCACTTGTGACCTCTTGAGGAGTCACAAGATTTTAAAGATGTTTAAAACTTTGCACGCGCTTGCGATCATGGCTTGCGAACTACTACCTCTTGCGAACGCGCTTGTGACCAGTTGTGAGCAAATATACTCTCCCGCTAGGCGACTTTCTCGAGGTCGCAAGGAATCGCAAGAGCTCGTAAGCCGACGGTCGCCGAGTGGGCAGCCGGCTTTATTATGGAACCTGAACTGAAAGAATGTAACAATACAGACCCATAATGGGGGAGGGGTGAGCACTTTTGCTCGGAAAAGCATATATTTGCCGGAAAATTATAGCCCCTCTAGTCCCCACCCTCCCTTTGCACGCCTCTTACGCCTGTTTGCCTCAAATGAGAGCCAGGTAGAGAATTTTTGTAGACGGAAATTTATGTTATGTCTCTCATTCAAAAGGTGGTAAAACTCTTTACGCCCTGAGTCCCCATTCGCTTCCCTCTAAGAGACATTTAGAATTCCCCATCCTTTTTTGGAAAGTGATGGGAGTGCTCCCCACGATGCGCTCTATAGTTACGCCATTGGGTACACATCTATGGAGTTCGTGTACGTTAAAGCCTCTTTCACACTGTAGGCGATATGATACTACGCGATACGATACGGCATGGTTAATATGTTACAAGCTCTTTCACACGACAGGTTACTTTTTCTTCATCCTTCGGCGATATTTAAGTGATCAATCAGTCACGTGATCTAGGAAAAGAGCTATCTCATGATTGGTCACACAAAATATCGCTCGTCGACAAGTGGTTGAAAGTTGAAATGATTTTAACTCAATTTTATTCGTAGTATCGCGTCACGTCGCGCCGTATCGCTCCTAGAGTGAAGAATCTAAGTAATTACAGTGTTTTCAATTTTCTTTATCGTATCGCGTCGCGTCGCGCCTAGTGTGAAAGGGCCTACGTTTCATGGCGACGTGATTTGGCGATGTTTGACCCGTTTATAGGATATGTATACATGTTTATTGTTTACGAACAAGCATAATGCAGGTTTTGAAGGCGATGGAATTATACCATACCTGCAGCGCTAAACATCATTTGCCATAGGCCTTTTTCCAAATAGCAGTTACAAAGGATTGTGGGATAGAGTTTTGTGTGCATTATTTTTTGTCAGTGGCATTTTACAGTGGACAGGAATGATGCAGACCAAAACACTATCCCACAATCCTTTGTAACTGCTATTTGGAAAAGGGTCTATGGTTCAGCAGTGATATTACAGGTTAGGCTTGACATTCTTTTTTGGTTCCTTGCGTTAGCAAAAGGAACCTATGTAGTCAGCTTGGCGTGTGTGTGTATGTGTGTGTGCGTGTGAACTTGTCTTCCTATCAGACCGAGGACCTGAACAATGGATGATTTGAGGTCCTCTGAAGGAAATTCAATAGATTTGTCCAGTCCTCGAAAAATTGAACAATAGAGAGTCTATTGTCAAGGTTAGGGTTAAGGAAGTAAACACAAAGGAAATAACAATGAGGTCCTCGGATTGTATGTAAAATCGACTTGTGTGTGTGTGTGTGTGTGTGTGTGTGTGTGTGTGTGTGTGTGTGACACTTGCTTCGGTACGCTGTATCTCAACAAGGGAAAGTTGGACTAAACTGAAATTTGGTATATGGATCTGTCATAGTGAGAAGGTGTGCCCTATTGTTTTTGGTGGAGGTCAAAGGTCATGTGGTGTCACCAGGGGTCAAAGACCGAAAACCTTGTTTGCACGATATCTCAAGGTAGGAAGCTTGGGTAAATTTCATACTTGGTTTGTGGATGCATTATGGTGCGAGGATAAATACTTTAGCTTTTGGTGGAGGTCAAAGGTCATCTGGGGTCACCGGGGGTCAAACACTGAAAACTTGTTGTTAACACAGTATCTCAAGGTAGGAAGCTTGGATAGATTTCATACTTGGCATGTGGATGACTTATGGTGAGAAGATGAATCCTGTCATTTTTGGTGGAGGTCAAAGGTCATTTGGGGTCACTGAGAGTCAAATACTGAAAACCTTGTTAACACAATATCTCAAGGAAAGAATCTTGGATAGATTTCATACTTGGTATATAGATCCACCATAGTGAGAAGCTGTGCCATACAGTTTTTGGTGGAGGTCAAAGGTCATCTGGAGTCACCAAGGTTAAAAAACTGATAACCTTGTTGTTAGCACAATATCTCAAGGTAGGAAGCTTGGATTAATTTCATACTTAGTGTGTGGATGCCTTATGGTGGGGAAAATATTTTTTGGTGGAGACCAAAGGTCATCTGGGGTCACTGGAGGTCAAACTCTGCAAACCTTTTCAACTCTATATCTCAATGTAGGAAGCTTGAATAGATTTATGCTTTGAGGTGTTGCATTAAATCCAGCAGAAAACCCATATGAGTTTTGTCGGATTTCAGAGGTGACATCACCAGATGCCAAAAAGCAAATTGCCAAGAATTCCCAAAGTCAATAAGCACAAAACTGTATCATTCCAGCACATTAAGATCACATTCACCCAATGACTGAAAGATGTGGGACATCTTTCAGAGATGCCAAGTATCTCAATTTTAGTTGAAATTATAGTATTACGATTTTAATCCATAATTCTGCCATTATGAAAACCTGCATCAAATACCACTTTTTAATATTGCAGAAGATTCTCTGCCCACAAAGCAGAGGACTTGTGAAAGTTCACTAGACAGACATTTGTCCTTAGATTAGGACATGTGAGCTTGCAGAAATTGGAAATTGGAATTGATTAATTAAATGCTACTATGGGTTTTTAGTTTTATAAAGAGAACTAAGTTACTGATCAATTGGATCAGATACCATTGAGCGTGCATGAATTGTGATTGCTTAATTGAATAAAACAAATTGTAACTGTATACTGTCTGTGTTGATATCCCTTGAAGTGCCTGTATTTCTTCAGAGCAATTTATTTATGCTTGAATGTGTTAACACAAGATGTGCATTGTCTACAGAGCAGATTTTGTGCATCTACAGAAATACTGGTTCATTCAGTAGTTGGCTAGTTTCATTACATTCAGCAAGGAACCACAGTACCCATTGGGCTCTTGTTTTATTTTGTAAATAGCCTACGATTAACCCCTGTAGCTTGTAGCGCATACAAGGGCTTGTGTGTAAATGATATCTCATTTACAACACTAAGAGAAATTTCTATGGATCATATATTTAATAGATGTAGTAAACGTAGCATTGACGTTAATAAATTTATAGCTAAATAAACTGAACTAAAGCCCTCCTCCAGTCAAAATGTGGTGGGGCTTCCGCCTACCCATAATTCAAGGTCGAAAACCCCTTATTCGTTTCCTCTGTAAGAAAAATGTCAAAAATTTGCAGAAGGCTAGTTTACCTTAAAATTTACACAATATGTTGCATCCTAAAATTTTTTATCTAAGGACCCTCAAATATTCAAAACATTCCCACGGGGGAGGGGAACCCCTCGTTGAGACCCCTCCCCTAGGACGGCGGTCGGAAACAACGTAAAGCCCCTTCCCCAGTTGAGAAAAATTTCCTGCTGTACGCCTATGCTAACTGCCGTAAAAATAATGAATGTATAAAGCATTGGTGATTAATGGTTGCCAATGCCAAACAGTGTGATAACAGTCCTGTTTGCCTTTACAGACATGTTATGTTTGCCGAAGGCACTTCATTCCTGTTTGTAATACCTCGATAACAAATCCCACTCGTACTTAGCTCTTGGATAAACACCCAATGTTTTTACTTGTTATATATGTATTCTGTACATTTACCGTAATGAAATATATGTAAACGAAACAAGCACATGCATTTTGCCACGTATAATCGTAACAGATCTAATGCTTTGTAGTACCAGCAGGGCTGCACGGAATATTTCCTATTACGTGAACATCTTCCAATCTGTGTACACAGTGCGCTACTTATTGTGACAATGAGATAACACGCTATTTATTTAAACATTGGCGTACCAGAAAACCTGCAATGTATGAGCAAAATAAATGCTATTTTCGGGAAAATTTGAGATATTGAGGAAGTCGCTTGCGATTTTGTACCATTGTTTCATGTAAGTACACAAAATTTCCATAATGGACTTTGTATATAACGAAACCTCCGTGGTTTTAACAGTTCGTAAAATAAGTCCAAGCTATCCCTTGTTTCTACACTTGGAATATTTGTAAATATAGGCCTACAAGTATTTTTAACACTTCCATTATTTTACTAGCTAAAACGACGATGAATCCATGCAAAAGATCAATCAACTTTTCAAAATTAATTCATGCTGGTAAATAAAGCAGAACAATATTTTATGCTCGATTAGGGAAACCATTTTAAATGATATAAGAATACTCTCGGCGGTAAGTGGCTTATCAAGCAGCTCGAGGTTCTTTTGAAGGAAGTACGACTGCCACACTCACTTTGAGTATTTATAGTTGCCGACAAAAACTTTTTTAGTGTTCTTGAATGTTTGATAAGCCTACTACTGATGTGACTATAGCAACTAAACACAAAAGCTTTACATCGTCTGCTACACCTGTTCTTTTCATCTCGTGTAGAACGTGGTCAGGCATGACAGATATGGCAAGCCAAATGCGCAGTAATTCGAGATATAGCAGACCATGACGTAGATTTCTGAAAGTTGAGACCGACAGATTGATCACGGAAGTGAATATTTGATAGGCGTAGTAAGCGGGGGCGGGGGGGGGGGGGAATTAAAGCTTCTCAGTCAAAAATGTAGTGGAGGGGAAGTATGCCCCCCCCCCACTTCCAAGGACGAAAACCTCCCAACTCTGTGTAAAAAATATCAAACGTTTTCAGTAATTTCTCCTAAAAATTGCACAATTTGTTGCACCAAATTGCATTTAAAGACCCTCGAATATTCAAAGATTCCCCAAAGTGGAGGGGTAACTTACCTTACGGACCCTTTCCCAGGACGACGGTTCGAAACAACATTCAGTCCCCAGCTGAGTACAGCTTCCTACGCCATAGATTATATTTTGTTTGGTTATTGCCATTTGACTTCGATTGTCCTCGGTTGTTGGGACTATAGAAAGACCATATCGCGATTTTACCCAGTTCTCGTAACTTTTGTATGTCGACTCATTTTGACAAGCCTAAGCAGAAAAAAAATTTGTTTAACTCCATGTAGTCTAACATGTCAAACTTGAATACGTGCATCATTTCAATTTGCGAAGAATGCAAAAACTGAGTAAGTGCAAAAATAAAATGTATGCACCTCGTAGAAACTCATTTGCTACTTATGACATATAGCCTATATGCTCAGCTTCTTCCGTTAGCTTCCGCCACACTCCGAGGGCGCTCCGCGGACTAGAGTAACCCATGTTATCCATTGTGTTGGTAGCAGTGGGCCCATGTACATTTAAAAGGAGGGTGTAAGCTTACAGTAACTTTTGATATATAAAAAAGACCCGCGTTTAATTCGAACATGCATTTGAAATTTGCACTCGGTTCCTCTTTGTGGCTTTTGAGATGTAAGCAGATCAAGTTATCGTATTTAGTCCAACTGTGGATTTGAAGCAAGTTGCACTCGTGACATCAGCCCTACGTAACCTGAAGTGCTTTGTTTTCCTTTCAACTTTACAACCAGTTTCCCCTCCATAATGTTATTCTTCCGCGATATGAATGCATAGAACTGGTGGGAATTTTCAAGTTGTAAACTTTCCATTTCTCATGGGGAAAGCCATACCTCTATCTATTTCGACATCAAAACAATAGATTTAAAAAGCAAAGAAAAAACATTTCTCATCAATGTGAGAAGATGACATCACTCCTGCTTGCTTCAAGTTCACCTTAGGTTACAAATTTAGCAATTTCGTTAACATCTCGAGTATCACTCCAGCGGAATCTAATGATAATTTCTGCGGAATATGTTTAGTTCTCTTTCACATTCCAAAAATAAATCTTTGTTAAACTTTCCCTTTAAATATAAATTTTAAGCATAAGACAATGGCATTGACTGCTACTTTTTGTCACGTCTAAATGATCACTCATTAAATTTCTCTCATCCTTACGCTGAACTAGATGATCATAATAAAATGAATTACCGTATGACTTTTAATCGCTTTGCAGACCTAATTAATACACGCGTTTTATGCGGCGTTTGCACAAAACTCAACTTCATAGCCTAGCTACTGCACGAGAACTATCCGTTCTTCAACATATACTGTTCAAGGTAAGGTGATAAGAAACAGAATGATCAAGTTGCCTTCTGAAAGGTCTGTTTGAATCATTTTACTCTACAGTTCTCAAGATATCAAGGGTTTGAATTCTAAAGTTACCCATAACGGACGAGCAAAAATTTATATTGAGTGTTACACTGTGTTGGTATTTCTTTTGAAAACCCTATCTAAAATAATTATTTGCCAGCCAGTTTGAAGTTCGTTGAGTATTATTGGCATTTCTCAAAAAAGCCACGTTAATTTCCAGATTTAAGTCTTTTGGGCATAAAAATATCACAACTGTCGTAGAAATGAAGGTTGAAAAAAGCAAAGGATAGCAGTATCTTTCTATAGTCTCTCGATGTCACAGAGTTGCACATTTAGTAGTTGCCATTCGTGATTAAGGTGTAAAATAGAAGTAACTCCGTAAAATGATCAATATGATTTGATGGATTTGGTCGGAAATGTTGCTACTGTCTACGCTTTTAATTCCTTGTACATTATGAAAAATGAACAAACTGTCATTTTGGCATCACCTGTAAGAGCTCTAAGCAGAAATACTTGGCTGTTTCGAAAGGACCTAAAATCCGTCGACACGACTATCAGTCTGAAAAGGAGACTTGGTTCAGGGAGTTGTTATTTAATAGCAACTCCCTGCTTGGTTAAAATATTTTTCTGTCATTCGTGAATATAAACCATCAACACATTTCTGGGGAAACGAGGGCCTTTTCGCCTTGAAGAAATAATGACGCATCTTTTGGGGAGACTTTGATGTATGGTAAAGCACATTTAATGTTGACCTAATTCACCGTAGTAAGGATTCAAATTATACCGTTAGAGGTACCATAGAAATATGTCGTATATAGGTTGTCTGTATTGTTTTATGTTGCTCTTGCAAGCGAAAGTGGTGGAAAATGAGTGTCATATTTAGAGGAAAAGAAACAGTTCGGTTTGATAGGAGAAACAAAATAGGGTAACATTAAAGCGAACAGAAGAAATTGCATCTTCACAACCTGACTTCATAGGCTTGCTCAGTGCTTGGTTGAGATATCGTCACCAAGTAATATTCATGTTCGCAAACTGACTGATTTGTGGCAAGTCTATTATGACGTCACGGGCATCCTTTTATCGGTTTTTATGTATATCTTTACAATCTTTGTTCCCGTGAGTTTCTGCAATGTAGTATTCTTCAGCTACACACATTTTTCAGAAGTGTATGTGTTTTTCATAAACGAATGCTTCAAATTTGACTCTGAAGAAGTAGCCTACATGTTACTAGGGTTTGAATCCATAATCGATATTCATTATTTGTCGGTATCGGCCGACAATAATATAATTTGCGTCAGTCACGTATCTTTGTCGGTAAAATTTACGCAAAATGCAGACACGACCTAACCTATATTAGTACACGTTTTCTAGTATATACTTCGTACACGGGTTAATAGGAAGTTGGTTACAGACCATTTGACCAACAGGGCGGTAAATGCTTTTTTAGAAATATCGATTAGCCGTTATGGAGAACTCAAGCACCGGATATCGCTACCATACTGGCTTCTTATCGGTTTCTGGTGTTATATGCACAACACTACTATGTTGGCTACATGCTATCACTCGTTTGAAGAAAAGTTAAAACAAATACAAAGGTCAGCAAAAAGATCGCAGAAGAGAAGTGAATTGCTGTGAACAGTCAGGTAGACTTGCGAGAAGTCGGTGGTCTAGGAAATTAAGCTGTGAAACATGAGAATGGTCACTAGAATTTTTCAACAGGCAAACAAGATATGATGATTCGGTGTGAGATATAGAATTTTACTTTCATTTCCCTGTAGTTACTGAAAGCTAAATCTAACTTTCTTTTCTTTTCCCTATTAAACTCAACACTTCATTTCAATTTGATTTTGTGAAATTAATCTTGGAAGGCTTGCGCGTGAGAGTTGCATGGGAACTTAACATGGGTGTGCACATACAGTCTACTCTACACAATTGTCAAATAATAAAGTTTTCAGTTCCATGTTCTAGATTTCCGTGCCCTGTAATCATGACTAGATTACTCCAATAATATGGCAATTTTGCACTTGTTCCTCAATCAGAGAGGCGTAGCCAGAAATTTTTGATGGGGCGTCAGGGGCTCTACCATTTTATGGGGGGGGGGAGCTTTCAATATGGAACCGTTAAATTTCCACCCTTTAGATTACCCAGTGGGACAGCTCAGGGTTGCAAATATTGCAGAGGCAGCTGAGGCCCCAAGCTTCCCAGCAACCCACTACTCAAACGGTATTCACCGAAGCCTTCAAAATTGCGAGTTACCCCCCTCCCACACACACACACACCCTTCCCGAGTGTGGGATAGACCAAACACATCACTACATGTATCACATTACGTTGATTCTTTGACTGTCATAGGCCAATTTCCTTGTCCCAGTTGATTCAAATACTCTCAACAAAGTTTAGTTGTCTGGTTGTAGCGCTTCTTCCATTCTCAGTGCATTTGTTTTCACCTTAAACGAATCCCTTCCACTGTCCAAGACCAATTCTGCAATACCCATAGCGAGGCCCGCAACGTGCACTAAAATTGCTCCCGCGTTAAAATCCAGGAACACAAGATCTTTGAAAAACTGCTTAAATATAGCCCACTCTGGCTACTACACTGAGAAATTTTGATGGGTGAAAACTCTGGTAAAAGTGGTCCCAAAACTCATGAGAAGCCTGTCCCTCTTATACGTCATCAACTCTTTACAAACAAAGCTATATTCAGGTACCGCGGAGACGGGGGGCTACGGGGGCTTTACTCCTCGAACTTCTGCCGTGGGCATTTTTAGCCGCCTTAAACTGCCTTTTTCTTCCTTGAACATATTGGACCGCTTCGACCATTAGCCCCCCCCCCCCCCCACTTCAAAATTGTCTCTCTGTACAGTCATTTTGCTATGCAATAAAAGATCATCTCGACCATTGATCAAGCCAGTGCCCCACAACTGGAAAAAGGGCCTCGGGTGCCGTTAGATTAAACCAAGAGCTAGGTTATAAGTTGAGGCGTAAAACCCTATCTAACTAACTCGACCATTAATCTTCACATATCATAGGTCAGTCAGAGTGGTTTGGTCATATAACTTGAATTTTCCACCTTCTCAAGGAAGGGTGAAATTACTGAATGCATTACGCTTACGGGAGTCCGATTTTACTTACAAGCTGGACTTGTATCCTGCTAACTGCTTACATGGCATAAGTATGGGGAAGCAGAGCTAGTTTAATACCATAAAATTATTACCACCGAGCAGGAGCAGGGAGGTGGTATTAGCTAATACCTTCCTGCTCCGAGGTATTTCTTTCATGTTAAGACGGATGGGAAAGAACTGAAGATAATCTGTCCACTTAACCTATTGATACTGCAGATCGGTATAGCCTTAAGCGGGACGGTAGCTATAAATTCTCAAGAGGAACCAAGTCATCAGGAAGACCGGAGATTCGGTCCAGGGATCAGAGGTGTGTTTACCTAACAATCCGCACAGCCTTACAGCGTTAAGTAAGAACCTAAAAAGAAAGTGAATTCTCTGTGAGGCGAAAACTGTGTTGTTTGCAGTAGAATGGCTTCGTTCGCGCTGCATGGTTAGTTCTTATGATTGCGCAGCATCAAAATGCGTCAAATACAGTGTTAAACGGATTTTACTGAACATGTCATTACTGTCAATTGGGTTTTTTTCAGAGAATTGATTCCATCCCTGTGCATGTACGGCGGAAGTATTCGGAAGTTTCCTGTAGCGATTAGATACCGGTAGCTGTAGCACATCCTAGAATAGTCTTAGGATGACATTGTTTTCCGTGGATGATCGTGTACTTTTTTCACTTCAGAATAGATACAAGATTTTAAGCCAAATTTTACTTTGATACGTGAGAGGGGGACATTAACAAAATATTTTGATAAAAATTGAGTTCATGACTCCTATGCGTAACTCTTTAGACGTTAGTGGATGAAATCACCGTATGCTGCTCTAAGTGAACTTGAAGCAAGCAGGAATTGTGTCATCATGAGTCAGATGATGAGCAATGCTTTGTTTTTTTTGTTCTTTCAGTGTATTGTTTTGACCTTAAAATTGACAGAGGTGTAAGTAAACTAGCAGAGTCGTCCTTTGCCTACGTAGCAGTTTGTACGGCATATTCTTTGTTCAGTCATGTCCCTGGTTGGGAAGCCTTAAAGAGGGGCTGAGCAAACAAAGTCCGCTCCGCAGGGTAAGTCGGACTATATGCTAAGCTTGCGAAGTTCTGCCACCTCTGTCATGCACTCACGTTATCAAATGCATATACACTTATGGAGGAAGGAAAACCGTTTGAAGAGAAAAGTAAGCAGTTGGTCGATGTGAGGCTAGTCATGGAAATTCCACCTTTAGGGTAGGATTTCCATGCTGTTGTAACGTGGTGCTTCAGAGCGTGGGTGTATTTTAGACGACACGAACACAAGGAACAAAATAGCAAAGAGGAACAGACTGGACGAAAACGAACTCAACTGTATTCTCTCCAAAAATGAAATCTCCAAACTCATCCAAAACATATCACGACTACAACATAGAATTTACTATTACGTAACTTAAATAATATGCAAATGAATTTACAACAGCAACAACATAACATGCAAATGATAAATAAGCATCCTTAAAACGTGACGTATTGTTGAATATTCAAACATAATTATATTTCTTTATTTTGTATTCCGTATACCTCTTACACTGTAATCTCACTACACGGAAATATCACCTTGCTTCAAGTTCATGTTGGGTTGACATGGCCACAACCGCATCGGCTTAAATATCTCGAGTCTGGATCACAAAGAAATTTGCAAAGTTTTACTCGAGTTCACTACATTAAATTCCTCTCAAGCATATCAAAATAAAATGTAGATTAGCCCTTCCGAGTAGGTTTTAGTGACGATAATCGCGTAACCTCGGTTTAATGTACTCCATAGAGGCGCCTGCTGCAATGATCTAAATTGACGTCGCCTGGATAAGCTGCTCAATGGTGGCACTAATAAACAAGCAACTTATCGCCAGAACTTCCAACACGAATTTGAATTTTAGGAGGGGGCAAGATTTAACTGGGAACCAGGACTGAATCTTGACTAAGAAAGCTTTTTGAAAAATACCGGTTTACGGTATCGTATTAATGATGGGGATACAAAGGGCCTAGCCCTCCTTCGCGTGAGCCGTATCAAAGAATCTCCCTTTGACATGACGTCACCGTGCACTACCGTCTTGTAATGCGAAGCAGGAGTAATTTTCCTTACAATGCGATCCTGGATCCTACCACCTGATTTAGCCAGACATCGCAACGTCAGATGAGCAGAATATAATAATTACGTCAATGGCTTTTCTGTGCTTCTTATCATTTCAGGCCTCTCTTGGTGCCCTTTAGTCATGCCCCTTAGCAAACAATCGCTGGGTGGCGCCACCTTCTAACTCTGCTCAGCAGTAGAAGTTCCTATACAAGCACATTGCTGGCTCCGTATTTCCAACACGGGTTCATGGCCAGCTGTTCAGACTGTCACTTCCATTCTTTTTGTATCCTATCGTTTTATGTTATGGTCTACCAGAGGTTGTTCTCCCACATACATTCTGGCCTAATTCCACGGTCAGTTGTGCAGTTTGTCACTCCCATCTAGCCCTGAATTGCCAGTCCTTTGATTCATATCTGTAAGTGCAAAATTGTGGTTGTACTGTTTGTTTAGTTTCCATCCAATAGCATTTGAAGAAGTTTAAATGCATGTCTTATGCCCCAATTGCAATTTCGTACATACCCCATGCTTCCGGGGGCTTCTCGAGTCCCTATACCCTAACCGGGGCGTTGCCCTGGACCCCAATAGGGGTCCAAACGCAGGCCCCTCGAGCCTCGATGGGGGCGCTTTCGCTGCACCTTTGGCGTTGTTTCGTCATTTCATCTCGAGTTCGCCCACTTGGGAAACTTCCTGGCTGCGTGCCTGTGGCAAAGTCTAAAATAGCGCTGTATGTGAACTTCACTTGGCAAAAGACATTGAGCCTGTTGCATTTTAACTGCAAAACGATCGTTCGGCGCTCTGGTGTGGATGCAGAATTGCTAAAAGCGGACTAAGCTTTAATTGTTGCGAATATAAGAATCAACATTCATTGACACTAAATCTTTATATACAGGTGTGCTGAGACGTGAACCAGGCGTTCTACATGGCTGAGCGCTATAAAAAGTGTGAACAACGTTCCATTGCTTTTTAACACCTACCGCAGAACAATCTGTTTTTGCTGTGCCTTTTGTGCACAGTGGGTGACCTTCAATATCGGTACCGGCACACTATATACTTATAAATATGTTGCAAATGAATGCTCGAAGGAAAAACAAAACAAGTAACTGCAATAATGGCCGGGTTAGGCTACAATAAGGCTTTTAGTTTTTTAGTACAAGCCTTTTTATAACACGGCAATGTCATAGAGGGCCAAACTGCCAAAAGAATAGTCTATCAGGTAGTACACAATTGACTTACCATGTGGGGCATTGTTTACCAGGTTAAGTTTGAATTCGGGTAATTCCAAACGCACGGGAACCTATAGCTTTGCTCATTAAGGACCCTATGACACGTATAGCGCAGTGTGTATAGTTTTATAAGGATAAGCTGTACCTGACGTGCAACGTTGCTGTGGGTAACACTCTCTTGCAGAACAAATCGTACACTGCAGAGCGGACGAAGTTTTTCGCTTAGCCTAGCTCATGGCAAGAAGAATAAAATAGGAGAGGTGGCAGCCTTGTGGCGGAAGCCAAAGGGAGCCTGAATACTCCGGTTAAATAAGCTCATAGGAAATATTGGAAGGATTTCTTGTGCACTAATTCTTAGTATTTTAGGCCTATGGATGTTTTAGTGAGAAAGCTTTTTTACAAATTGCGATCTTCGTGAGTGGTGTCCACCCTACATAAGTACATGTGTGTGTGTGTGTGTGTGTGTGTGTGTGGGCGGGGGGCTGTCAAGTAAACTGTCTATAGCCGTATATGCTACATTCTGTATATAATTGACGCGTCCATCGGTGGAGTACGGGGATGTCAGTTTGGCTCATTTCAGACATTGTGGCGATAACGATAGCCCACACACCATACATGAACAGGTGAAATGGTTTGTTCATAGATCGAATATTTCTATAGCCTTACCTACAGTTTGTCTTGCATACTGACGTAAACCGCGTGTTTTTCGTCTTATAGTCTCCCTGCTTTGCACCCCAATACACTGTCCGTCGCCTGTACAGTGACAACAGATTTTACTGCTATATGTATCTGTCGGAATTGACATGGTAAGAAAACCATGTTCGTTGTCACTGGCTTCCTGTTAAATATAAGCAATAACAGTAATGCCGATATTTCAGGCATGGCTCTACGTCTGGCTTCTATCCAATCCCATGAATGTCAAACAATTACTTTCAAAGCTATGATAGTGCACGTTTTAGTCTTATATCTTTCTCTCTCTGATGATTGCGACGTACAATCAGTCTTATGTCATTTTTGTGGTATTCTATTGAACTTGGATATTTTAGCCTGCCATGTTCTCAATAGCTTCCAATGAAAATCACTGTAAATAATGCGAATTTATCACGTGACTTCAATTGCGTCGTCGCAAAATTTCCCAGAGCATTTCTTCTTTTACGGTAAACAAACTTTTGACTTTATTTCCAGTGATTGGTTTTAGAACCATGAAAAAGAATGAAAAGCCGCTAAAGTGATAAGCAAGCCGTCGGTGAGACTTGCAGGCCACTTCAGTAGTGACGTAAGCGCATGAACTAAGTTACGTGGGGATGAGATGCGCGGAGGTGTAGTTACAACATTCTACTGATGAGAAACGAGGGTAAGTCGTATTTAGCTTGCCTGTCGTGTTCGTAACGCCCGACAGAGAGCAATGACTCGTTCCTATAGCAATAACTTGCTCACGCTAGCAGGGGCGTAGATTTCTTTTCAACTTTGGGGGGGGGATGGGGTGAACTATCGGAAATGTGGAAAATGTGCACCGCGAGCCCATGACGGGTGGGGTTCAGGGGCCCGCCTTAGGGCCCCTGGTGGGGTCCAGGGACAAAGCCCCGGTGGGGGTCGAGGGGGCGAAGCCCCCGGAAACTCCTGGGTTTTAATGTCTCAGAAGTGCCAGGAAGACTGTTTTAACGGGTTAATTTCAGTAGTCATGTTCTTTTGTAGGATATTGGTATATTCATACATTTAGGAAATGCTATTTTGAGCACAAAACTCGTTGATAAGCTCCACTGGATTGACATTGTACAAGGGCAACAAATTCCAACAATGTCCTGTTAAGCTTAAAAGGGCAGGGATCAACATATAGGGTCATCCCAGACAACTGGATTTTGAATTCGGAGATCATTACAAGACCTGCAAGTTGGCGTGAGGTCAGTGGCGTCGCATGCAGCAGTTTTGATCTTTCGTTTGTCACTACATAAAGGTGTCGCCCTGAGGAAAGGGTTCCCCCTCCCCTTTAAGATTTTTTTTTATTAATTTAAGGTCTTTTAGATGCAAAATGATGCTATCTTTGGGATGTTTTTGGAACTGATCATATATGGCTGGAAAATGTCCATAATTTAGTGAATGCTAATTTTTGAGCGTTACAGAGTGTTGTTTTCGTCATAAGTGTATTAACAACCACCATCTATACCGATAATGGCTCAGTGCGAACTGGCGAAGCTCTGGTAAAAATTTTTGAAAGATGTATAACGGCAGACACGTACTTTCAATCTTCTACATCATGCTACATATTAGATTGAAAGATCCCATATTGATGCGAGGTCCCCACAGATGTTTGGAGATGTATCTCTGTTCTTCGAAAGTGTCGTGATCAGAAGTTTCGTGTATTATTACCTTAATAATGGTCATGACATGGAGTGTAAACAGTGACAAATAATATTTCCAATACAAAACCTGCATTCAGACTCTACATCGAGACACTTTCAATTGCCCAACAAACCTACATACCACTGCCATAACTAGTCTTTTACCTACTAATTCGTAAACTTTCAACTTTTTGCTACTGTGCTTCTCCAAAAGTTGCTGTCGGAAGATATTGATAATAAGAGTGAAACCGACGCAAGGTTGGAAGCGCGCGGAGCGCGCGAAAATTTTGATAGATTGCCAACGATTTGCTAAAATTCTCAGTTTGAGAAACATTTGTGATAGAAAATGAAGCGAGATTGAAAAAATTTCTTACGAAAATGAAGAATAAAATATACTTTCCGTCATCCACGTATCTGTAGACTGAAACATTGGGGGGAGGGGGTGATTACATGGGCCACCCCCGGTCAAATGTTGGGGGGATATATCCCCCCATCCCCCGGGATTTACGCCCATGCACGCTAGCATGCCCTTATGTTCACCAATATCTTCACTCACTGGGTGAAGTTACGTACATATGAGTAATTGTGGTCCCGTAACTTAGAACTAATAGTCACTTCTGTGTGCTTTGTGTTTCATGTACTGAGAAACTCGTTATGGTGAAAGTGTGGCTTCATTATAAGAAGTGACGTACGTCACACTACGTCAGCGCAAACGTAATATTCAAGCACAAGATCCCATAGTATGTCCGAATACGATAGGCTGCCGAGTATTCTAATACTATATTCTGTTCGAATACCTAATATTCATGTACTTTATTGTACGTTTGTTTATAAATGTATAATATTCAACTTTAATACTGTCAGATTACTCGATACATTCTCAAATTACACGCGGGTGCTCACCCACATTAGTCTCAGTTTGTTGTCAACTTTAAAGGGAGATGGTAGTCGTCACAAGCTTATTTTCACAAATCTGCTAAATCTTATCTCCTCTTATGTCACTCACAAGAATCTTTCACTATATTTCTGTATAAAAACATTGATTAGTGAAAGTAAACCAAGGAGTTTTTCTGCATGAATTTAGCAAATAAGTACAAAAATATAGTCACGTGATTGGTAGGAGCCATTCCCGAATTTGGATGGCGGGGTACACCAATTCAAATTGGGGGGACTGCATTTTCTCTTCAAGTTTGTATAATATTATGGCTCTTCCAAGGAGACAGCGAGATGTGAAGGCACATGGAGAAACATGAATCACCCCCCCCCCCTTCTTCACATGCCTCTTCTGTATCGAAGTGCCTGCATAATAACTTGAAATCATGTTGGAATTACATTGGAAATTGACAAATTGTGTCTTCAAGTTCATTCCTACGAATAGCCAGTTTGTCACCCACGTGCAACAATATATTCTGTAATGAAGATATGAAGGAGACTGCATAAGCAGCTCGCAAGGATGTGTGCGAGGTTTATATGATGATGTAATATGATGTGTACGAAATGCGACCTATATCATACTCGTGGCTGATAACATAAAGGAATCTGGATTTTTGCAGTAGATAAAGAAGTCATAATATCATAGCCATTTGTCTGATATAGGCTAGGCCTAAGCTATAGTTGTGTAGCTAACGTGAAGTACATTGGCTGAAAATGAAGAACGTATCTGTGTACAAATATGGAGCTACTGTTTGCAACTATTGAACTATCTCTGGCAGACTGTGTACACTAGGCTATTTCTAGAAAAAAATTTTTGGTATTAGTGCTTTGTGTAACATTTTATCACCACATCGGTACTTTGATCAAGTGAGGTGCAATGTTCGGATCAGTTGTCAAAGCGTAAATAGTGGTCTTATACAAGCAAGAATTCTTTCCATATGGTCTTTTCATTATACTCTTTTGCAATGTATTTTAAGGATAAGTTAATAGTCAGTTTCTCAAGGAAGCAAACGTTCGTTGGATGCCGTTCTGTTGTATTTTTTATCAATATTTCATGTGCATTATTTGTAGCTGTCATTCAGCTGGCAACTTCTGTTTGTAGTTTGAAATAGCCTACCTCTTCACATAACACACTAGTTAATGAAACTGTCGTCTTAATTCATAATGACAAGGTAGTTACTATTTAAACCAGTAACGTGTGGGATTCTTTTGATATTTGAAGTACAATAGAAATAAAAAATAATATAAAAATTTAGACAGGCCTTACGTGTTTAATCTCTATTGAACCTTAAAGGGAAATATTGTGGTGCAGAAAACTTTCATACCGTTGAAGCCATGATGTATAGAAAAAAGTATGATAGGCTATTCCAAAAACAAAAGTAGTTACGTAGCTCTTTTTCAAGAACCAACTTCTTCACATGCAGAGAGACATTTCCTGTTGTGTACCATGGCTCACGAATAATTTGTTCACCCAAACTTTAAAGGGGATATAGTCCCCCCTCACCCAACGAGGGAGTTGCTAGCAACTCTCTGCCCCGGACATATTTAGGAATAGCCCTAGAGTTCTAAATACAGTTGGTGACTGCACTTTGATTGACATTCATTCAAAAAATACAGCTTCACTCTGATTGGTTAACGATGGCTTGTACAGACAGTTGTGTTCCTAATTAGGCCAGTGAGTTGCTCTTTGTCACTGTGTGCCAATATGTATGGCCTGGAGCAAATTAAACCCAGTGCAGGCTAGGTACTCTGCCTCTGTCTTGGAGTCTAGCAGGTAGGTCTCTTTTGTTTAAATTGGAGGAGGGGCTAAAAGTAAACTTAGTAGGGAGAATTTTACTGTCTGGGGTGAGGTTAGAGAACCTTTAAAGTGTTCCAGCAATGTAACATTCATAGACAGCTTAATGTTTAAGATTTTGGGGAAGAATGCAGTTGCCTGAGGAATAATGCCTTCAACGTATTGGTTGAAGCTATTTCCTCTCCAGTGCATCACGTGTTTTTCAGCTCCCTGCGTTGATGCACTTCTGCGAGCATTTCCCACGAAGGCTGTATCTGTCAGATTTCCGTGTAGAGCAAACGAAAATAACAAACAGAATGACGATATGATCATAGAAGTTTGGAAATAAGTCGTGGGCACAAAATGTGTAAACAGTAAAATGTGGCAGAATAAATAAAAGACCCATAGAATGTACGTCATCTGCTGGGAGAAGTATGAATGTTTATTAAATCTCCATTTAGCATTTTGTGACCCGAGTAAAATTTCCTACATGAAACTGTCTTTGACATTTGAAAGCTTATCAGGAATTTGGCAGGTGTTTTCTTGTTCAAATATTGAACGCGTGCAAACATGCCGCTGTCAGATGTCGATTCGACCATAAAACGCAACGAAAGCAGGCTCATGAGGCCCCATTTTCAGAGCTGTGATTCAGTTGGCGTTCGTCTTATATGGAACGCATTGAGGGCTTAAATAACCCGAGGTCGGAAACTAAACGATTTGTTGAATAGATTGTACGCTGCAGTAGAGAGCGTCACTGTTTTGGTCAATGACACCAGTAGATTTCGTGATGTAGCAATGCCCTTACGAAATTTAACGCCTATACCGTCACGGTTCCTTTTAGAAGACACATGGGAGTTTAGGATAAAGTAATTGCTCCCCGCAAATGGACAGCATATAGGCAGAAGGGAGAGCGTATTACATGGAAATGGTCTTAGAGCCCGGTAACTTAGGGTCTATTGAACTTGTCAGTCTCGGGTCTTGACGGTATAGGAAAGAGCCAAGGTGTTTGCGAGCATGCAGTCTTGAAAGAAAATGTGTTCGTTACAGAATTCGTGCCGCGAAGCGTCTCAATGTGATAGGCATACGGTAGGATCCTAGTGTAGGCCTAGAGGTACAGGTTAACGACTCTTTAGAATTCTTGGACTGTTGGAATAACCACTTCACCAATTCATCGGTGCCGTAATGGTCACAGTAACCCAGATCTTCATCTCTTTGGGTTCACGGGAAGTTCCTACATAGTTTTCTAAATGTGAAATTCCTGACACTTATCAAATCAAATGAGTTGAAATCTACCTTCATTGTACCGAACAATAAAGTTCTAAAAAGAAATTCTGGCCAATTTATGAACAGCCAGGGCCCTAAAATTTTGTCGAAGTGTATATAAATGTGCCTTGTCCAGTGTTATGTATGTTATGCACGTTGCAAAAATCTCGTATAGTCTAATTGCGGCTTTTTGTGTAGAAAATGTCACATTGAACTGGATTCCTGAGTGGCAAGGTCGGCCACTCCAGTGCAGGAACTTAAAGTCGTGCAAATCCTCATCATATTGACCAATGACAAAGTCTGTACTAGTTATATCCTAGCCTGCGGACGAGCCCCGGACCAAGTTTTTCGTTGAGCTTATGATTGCTACAGTAAAAAGTGTCTGCTGGCGTTAGAGCCATAAACCTTTTATTTGCATAAAAATTGGCGGAAAATTGACTTACATAATCATAAGGTGATTTGGTCGATGAGGTCAATTAAATATTGAATAAACAGCTAAGCATTACTACCATCGCACAGCGCTACGTCGCATAGCCTGCAGGGCGGACTCTCAAACCTGCATGCACCTCTTGGTACAACAAAGGCGTTTTTATGCTACCCCGCCGAGTGGACTCTGTTGGCTCAGTTCCTCTGTTATGACTGAACAAGGAATATGCCGTACAGCCTGCTACGTAGGCAACGTTTATGCCTGCACACAGTGCACCACCACAGTCACCGGTAGCTGAAATAAAGCACGGCACAGTATCTTCCGGGCCCTATGAATTTGTGAAATGAATCTTACTACCGATCGCATGCTCTGAGGGGCGATAGCCGTGTGTGGCGGCAGTCCCGTTCGTTTCAGCCAGTCTAGAACGGGACCACGCATGACAGACCGATGATGTAGGGGTCGAAAGGTCAATAGGATGGTCATGTTAAGTATTGCTTTCCTTCGGGGTACGTAGATCCTTTGTATGGGGAGCAGAACTTCTTTGGGAGTAACGTTTGGTTTCTCCATTCGGCTCTTCGCCAAAGAGTCGACGGTACTTTAGAAAAAGAAAGTGTTCATGGGGAGCCGCTACGCAGGCTAGTTCTATGATGACGGAAAGAAAGATGACTCGGTTGGCTCCTCCGTCATTAGCGTGCGGAAGTTTCACTTGACTGGGGCTTCGTGCTGTTATGCTCATACAGAATATGGCCATGTCTCTAAAAACTAATTTAACAAGAATCAGATTGAGCAGTATCGGCATTAATGTTTCTAATTGTTTTAAGTTTGACGTGCCTCCTGCAATATGAGGGGTTCCTTGCCATGCACGGACATTAAAAATTCAGTACCACAGAGATTTCTCCTATTTATGTGGCATTTGTCTTTCCACAAATCATATAGCATCCGTAATTGTCTGTTCAAATTAGGGGAATGACAGAAACTCGTTCAGGCGAAGAAATTAATTTCGAAGAAATGAAATTTTCTTGACGACCTCTCATCTTGTATAAATCTAGACTGCTAGACCAGCTGTTTGAGAGGGATGTTAAGGACTTCTGTCAACTGAAAATCTTTCGCGCAGCAGGTCTTGAGATGTTTGCTATAATTAGTAAGTTAAAGGCAGTAGGCAGTCACCCCAAACAGAGTGAGTGTATCCTGTCACTCTAGTTCATGAATGGCCTATTTTGATCATGTGACAATATTTTTGTTAGGGAGTTGTGAAATTCAAGGAGAATTTCGCCTTGCTTTACCTATTGTTTGTAATAGTTATGTTCAAAACATCTTCAGAGGTGCTTGTAATGTAATAACAGGAGATTTTCAAGAGTTTGCTGATTTTTCAAAGAAAATTTTGGGGCGACTGCCTATTGCCTTTAAGAAGAATTGTTGATAGGGGTGCTCAGAGTAAGATACTGAGGGTGTACTGAATCGAAGTAATTGTGATAAACTTTTTCTTATACACAGAAGCTTGTCAAACAACGTATTGGGCCCGTATAACTCGTTTTGTGAACGACATCAAAGGTCAGACAGGAGCAGAATCAACGATTTCGCGAAATTATCATTTGGTAGTGCGAATGAAGTTGCCATCGCATGATCCGTAGAGCTCCATAGCATCCCCTTCCCATTGAAAAGAAAGAAAGAGCACCAAGTTTTCAAAAGATCATCCTAACTCAGAGTTTAACGTAATGTAGTTTATATCATCGGCGTTCAAGTGGAAACAATGTTTATTTCCCAGGAAGTAAAATTTTGTACAATTTCTTACATATTTTTATGCACATGTAAAGAAGAGTTCAACTGCCTTTCAATTTCCAACGTGAAAATCACCCTCCGCGTAGAAAATTGCCCTGGAAGGAGTCTCTCAGCTTCTTAATTTCCATCCATGCTACGCCATTTTTCAACTGTTCCAAGTGATTCAATATTTAGGTGGCTACGAAGGTCCGTAGCCAGACAAGGTACTGAAGGGAGAAAGATAGCTTTCAGGGGCGAGATATTTTACTGGGAGAGAGATGTGCATACGAATAGGAGGGCAACAGCAATTTGAATTTTCTTGAGGGGGGTTTAAAGAGGACGCCGCCCTGCCCCCTTGACTCCGTGCCTGTGGCTGCGAGTGGAATGTAGATGATTCCCACCCACTTCAGCCATTCTGCTTTGGGTTCTGGTCGTATGATAAGCTGTGTTCGATACTGATAGTTACTGTTTGCTAATATCACCAATCGCTGATGCAAAGAACCACTTGACAATATGATGAAATTATTGCCGATGTTAGCAATGATTTGTGGATATCAAAAAGAACCATCAATTAACTGTTAATATTATCAAACAATCAAATGTTAAATAAAAAGTGAAACGGCTCGCCATACATCGTTGAAATGTTTGATAATCATCTAGTCTTACTGTAAAATCATATGTAGTTTGCGACGTTGCAATACATATGGCCTACAGGGCCAATCTTTGGACTTGTGGGGACAAGCTGTAAACGGTATTGCTGCCCAACGATCGGATGTTCGGTAATTACGGGTCATCCGTCCAGACTTTGCATTGACAAAAATAAACAAGCATATTGCTTCCGATTTGACCCTGGTAGATACACTGTAGCGTCTTGACTGTCATTTAATGTTACAACGTTGAAATTACATGGTGATCCTCAAGATGCAGTCAGACCGTACAGTGTGGCAATGCATACTCCCAGGCCTATGCATTTAGGCTACCCCATTGGTCACATCAATGGGAGGGATGTTCTCTAGAACAGCCGTCATTTAATAAATGTTCAAATTTAAAGGAACCGTGGCATTCAGTCGCTTACCCGTGCCGTTGCATCGTCACCCCTATGATGTTTAGGAACCCCTGGATATCTCTTTTAAAATTGGTGACTGCACCCTGACATAAATTCCAACAAAACCGTCACTCTGATTGATAACGGATGACTTCAGATCTGTGGTGCACCCAACATATAGCAGGCAACTCCCACACAGTAGTGTGTGGATATTCCTTTAGCAATATAAACTAAACTCAGCGTAGGCTGCTGTAAAGCTTTGCCTGACTGGTGCACTAGAAACTCAGCAGAAAGGTTAACTGTTCCTTTTTTCTTTTTTTAAATTGGAGTAGACCGAGCCCGAAGTAAACTTAGGAGCATTTAAACTGTCTAAGGCGAGATGGTTCGCCCTTTTTAAAGAAAATCAAGATACTTTCGCTACAAGCTTATAACAAAAAAAAAAAAAAGAAAAACCTCAAATTACTTGACTTGATTTAAAAGATTTACTTGAAGCTTAGAGTCATGTTTGATATACACCAGTGACTAGAGGAATTAATCTAAGCATAATAATTTTCATTCGGTTCCTATTTGCTCTAATCGACGTTATCTCATCTTTCACAGCCCTACTTAAAGTGAACTTGCAGAAAACACAATCAACATCTTAGCCTCACACTGACTGACTGATGAACTGCGTTTTGCTTTTCTTAAAATTTTCATCCAACTTTCTCCTTTCTAAAGTTTTCATAATGTGAACACATGGGGGATATTGGGATTGTACAATCTTCACATAGCCTGCAGGTAAAATCGCTAATACCAAAGCAAAGCAAACATTGTCCATTAATATGAGCAGGTGATTCCACCCAGTTGCTTCTGGTGGCAATTCCCTGGTCATACGAGCCAAGGGGCAGGGAAATGCCGCCCCTAGAGTTCAGGATTTTTTTTTTTGGAAAAAAATCGGGAAAGTTTCTCGGGGAGCTCAAGATTTTCTCAGGCAGCACGGCTCAGCTCCAGTAGAGAAAACAAATCCCCTGAGCCTATATCATGAGGAAAGAAGATAACATTATTCCTTCTTTTCCTTCTGTTGCAAGTTCACATTAAAAATGTGTTCATTGCAACTTCCAGTATTTCGAGAACCTCACATCGGAAATGAGCTCTAATTGCACCAGAATGTATCGATTTAGTTCCTCTTTCACAAAATGTAATATTTGTTTTTACGTTGACTTAAATCGTGTTTTAAGGACAATCAATTTAAGACAATGTGCAAATTCAGTATTTGATTAACAACCAATAATCAAAGTGAGAAATCAGCCGTTGCTGGTCACAAAGTGTTCACAGCACTGGTATACAAGCAGATGCTCTACTCGCATATTTTTGGTTGATCCCATCATGACTTAAACTGTGTAACTGTAATACTATGGTACAATACAAACAAAACTGTTATCTTTAACTCACTAAAACAAACGTTTGTGTAGACCTATATACCATCATATCTTCGTGGTCGGGTGGAGGCTAGGATGTTTCAGTTAATAAGTGAGTGTTCGGAAAAGAGCTCGTGTCAGTAACAAATACCCTATTCTGGTATTACTTTACAATATTTAGATGTTTAAATGCAATAGGCAGTCTCCCCAAAATTTTCTTTAAAACAAAACAAAAGGTAAAGCAGGGTGAAATTCTCCTTGAATTTCACAATTCACTGACAAAAATATTGCTACATGATCAAAATAGGCCATTCATGAACTAGAGTGAAGGGCATGCTTACTCTGATTGGGGTGACTGCATTTTCACTTTAAATGCAATAGTGGCTAACTATGAAAACAACAGTGGTTTGGATCTGAAGAAAATGTTCACTCTGACATTTATTTTCGTATAGTTTCATTCGTTTATTGCCGTTCAAGCTACAGATATCAGGGGCGGATTTAGGGAGGGGGCTCAGGGGGCCCGGGCCCCCCTTCCAAAAAATTTTGAAGATTTTTTCAACTTCATAAAACAAAGGACAAGGCCCATTCACAATGAAATAGGCATACAGTATGAGATGTGTCAGAGTGAAACTCAAATTTGTCCATTATTTTCTACGTCAGAAAATAAGTGTTATTTTAAAAACTCTGCTACTGACTTTCAGCTGCTAACATTTTGCGGCTTGTATTGGCCCCAGTAACTTTCTCTGGGCAAAGCAAGGAGTTACCCATGAGCGCTGTATTAATGGATTGCTAACTTCAGTCTATTACCGGCCAGGCTCACAGCATTGGGAGCACTGCTTCTAATTTCAAGGGAATTTCAGAATTCTTTAATATTAAGAGGAATATTTTCGACAAAATCAGGCTTTTAACTATAACTTGCTGCAATATTACCCTGTAGTGTCTCATTTAAGCCTTGTAATTTATTTTAATGGAATGTACTGTGAATTTAGTGTACAATTAAAAATTTACTAAATTATAAACATTTTCCAGCGACATATGATCAGTTCAAAAATACTAAAGGCATCACCATTTTGCATTTAAGCAATCTTAAATTAACAAAAAATTTTCAAAGGGGAGGGGATACCCCTCCCCTTAGAACCTTCTCCCCAGGACGCCGATTACTCATCACATGCTTTGCCACCTATCAAAATACCCTGGCACTGCCCCCGGACACCCCTCTCCTTACCCCTCTCCTTAGACCTCTCCCCAGAAAAGAAACTTTCACCCACCAAAAATTAAAATTCACTGAATTATGAACGCTTTCCAGCCATATATGATCAGTTCAAAAAATACACCACAGACATCACCATTTTGCATCTGAGAAACCTTAAATTAACAAAAATTTCTCAAAGGGGAGGGGACACCCCTCCCCCTTAGAACCTTCTCCCCAGGACGCCGATTCCTCATCACATGCTTTGCCACCTATCAAAATACCCTGGCACTGCCCCCGGACACCCCTCTCCTTACCCCTCTCCTTAGACCTCTCCCCGGGACTTTTATACAAACCACTATGACCTGCCCCCCCCCCTTTTGCCAAATCCTGGATCCGCCACTGGATATGGGATCTTTAGCATGCATGAATACAGTACAATATGTCATAAGCTTGGTTACAGAGATTTTAAAGAAAGTGTACGTTAACGGTATCAGGTAGCCTGCGTAGCTTGCTGAACAGTCTCTCATTACATTAGAATGCAGCTTTTAGTTATAACTGGTGAAACTAGGAATCAATGAGCAGATTCCCTCTGCCTCGCAGGATAAGTGTAAGGAGGACAGCCAGTATTCCTAGAACGAAACTCTCAATTTCTTTGTCCCCAATTTTACACCTTTTCAGTGCGGATGCCGAGTTTGTAGAGAACAGCTAGGGATTGATGATTGCATTACCAGAAACCCAAATGAGCCCTCTTGTGAAGACTTTTTGACATGCCCGTGGGGCCATATCCCTTGAAAACGCCCGATGCTGAAAGTGAAGACTCTTGAACGTAGCCATATGATTTAAGCATAACATTGATAACTACATGAACAAACAGGTTGGTGGATGAAGTAAGCTGCGTCGCAGACATTGAGTCAAAATGCTGCGGCGACTGCAGTTTTAAGACATTTTCCATCCGCGTTATGCACGGAATCTGTTCGTGAAGTAAGCAATGAACCATACAGCTTTCACTCTCAATCGGCGAATGTTTATGAACTAGTCAACCATTTTCCAGAGACTTTCCCAACGTTTCCGCTTCTTTGTAGCAGCGGAAATTAGATTGAAATCTTCCTATCAAGCTAAATTAAAAATAAATGAAAATATTAATGGTCGTATAGGGACAGAAATCAGTAAGATTAGATTATCTCACACGAGATGAACAACCTGCATGGAAATTTCATCTTGTTTTGCCAGGCAAGAGTGGATATAACATGATGTATATAGGGAGAACCCGTATATAATACACAAAGGCAGTTTCACGAAAGGTAAATGACTGGCCAGACTTTCATTAAAGTTTATACACCCTGTGATGCATAGTGTCGCCAAACAACCTTTTACACAATGGACATTTTTTAATGTTGTCCCCGTGACAACTGCCAACAACCAAGTTACGAGAAAAAATGGTTAGTTAACAAAGTGGAAACGATGCCCTTGTGACGGCGTTAGGATAGTCAATGGGGCAAAAAAGGGAGAGGGCTGCAAGGGCTCCTTAGGAAGGAGTGGCGCAGGATTTGGAAATATAAGTTTAGCAATGAATTAACGTAATATAAAGTAAAGTCAAAAGGGGGGCCGTATTGTATAAATGCAGATAAAAGGATACATTTAGATTCCACCAAACTGTCATGGATATAACAAACCCATTACCTGAATTTGCCCGTGACGTCACGTAATGTTTATGCTATGCAGATGGGAATGTACTTACTGAATGGGGAATGGGTCTAATCATTCGTGTGAAGCTGTCACTATATGAAACTTGTTGATTAATGGCTATACACGTCCCCGATTAGGGTTTTGTGATTAGTGGAGTGTTTCACATACAGATATATATATATATATATATATATATATATATAGGTAGGTAAAAATGAAGTAGTAAATAGTGCTAAAAGTTTGTGAAAAATTCCACGACGTTTCGGGTTTAAACCCTTCATCAGGTGGCAAAAATGCAACTGATCGTTGACACGGCCAAACGTACAATTTAAAAAATACACAATAAAATTGGGCACGGTAAACCTCGGCTAGGAAAACAGACAGTGTTAAGTGGTTACCACAAGTCAAAAAAATGCAGGAATTGCTGCGTTATAACAGTTCAAGTCTAACGTTCAGACCATGTGGGGACAGGGTTCCAAGTTTCATAATTAGGCGGTTTTCGGCAGCTAGGCGGTCATGATCGGAACCTCGACACGAGATGGCCGCCGAAACCATCAAGTCACGGATCGAGCATGTTGACGGGGGATTGAAGTGTGTGGCTACCGGGAACCCTGGGAGGTTCTGTTTGATTGATCTCAGGTGCTCGGTGACTCGGTCAGCAAGACGACGTTTTGTTTCTCCCACGTACAGTATATTACAGCGTTTACATACGAGAACGTAAACAACATTGGCTGAAGTACAGGTAAAATGCTGATGAACGTTAAACCGGTTGTTGTTGGGACCTACAATGGAAAGATTTTTGTCATAACTGACCACCGGGCAAGTATTGCATCTCCCACGGTTGCAAGGAAAAGTTCCTGGGTGTCAGGCACTACTGCTTGAGGTTGAGAGGCACGGACCAAGTGCTTAGATATGTTCTTTTCAATTCTGAATGCCGTGATGGGGGGATCAGGGAAATGGTCACGGGTGGATGGGTCATGACGGAGGGTCTCTACATTCCTGTAAATGGCACGTACAATGGGGGTTACAGATGGGTGAAAGGATAGGACCAACGGGATACGTCTGGTGGGTATATGGTCAGTTTTGGGGGCAAGGGCAGAGGCTCTATCAATTCCTTGTATGCGTTTCAGGGCATTACAGAGCACTCTTTGTGGATACTGGCGTTGTTCAAAGAAAGAAATAATCTGCTTGGAAACTTTAGCGAAATCCTGGTCGTCGGAACAAATCCGTCTGGCCCGTAAAAGTTGTGAGAAAGGAATCGAATTGGTACAAGATCTGGGGTGGTTGGAAGGGTACATGAGGTAGTTGTGAGAGTCAGTTTCTCACAAGTTTCTCACTCTTTTCTCACAAGTTTCTCACACTTCAATCCCCCGTCAACATGCTCGATCCGTGACTTGATGGTTTCGGCGGCCATCTCGTGTCGAGGTTCCGATCATGACCGCCTAGCTGCCGAAAACCGCCTAATCATGAAACTTGGAACCCTGTCCCCACATGGTCTGAACGTTAGACTTGAACTGTTATAACGCAGCAATTCCTGCATTTTTTTGACTTGTGGTAACCACTTAACACTGTCTGTTTTCCTAGCCGAGGTTTACCGTGCCCAATTTTATTGTGTATTTTTTAAATTGTACGTTTGGCCGTGTCAACGATCAGTTGCATTTTTGCCACCTGATGAAGGGTTTAAACCCGAAACGTCGTGGAATTTTTCACAAACTTTTAGCACTATTTACTACTTCATTTTTACCTACCTACTTCATAAGTGCTACGCAGTACTTTGACCTTATATATATATATATATATATATATATATATATATATATATATATATATATATATATATATATATATATATATATATATATATATATATATATATATATATATATATATATAAAACACTTGGGTCAAGTGGGAACTGAGCCAACATTTTGGGTCAAATGAAACCTCATTTGGGTCATTATTTGACCCAATAATTTTGGTCGGTTCCTTCCTGACCCACTTTTGGGTCAAAATCACCAGTGTTTTTACAGTATATATATATATATATATATATATATATATATATATAATCTACAAAGTCTTTTTTCTTGTGATTTACCGTTTGAACTAGTCCAACACAAATCAATGTATTGGTCTTCAAGGGCCGACCACCCTACAAACAAATGGCGACATTCGGTTTGATCATATGCCAGTGACATGTTTGTACCACAACGCTCTATTATAGGACCTTTATTGTTTCACATTAATATCAATTTATTCGATATGTATCTCTCACTTTGTTCATCGAATGCGTTTGCGAAGGATACGACGTTTCATGTAAGGCTCAGTCGCGGATCCAGAGGCGGCCTTTCATAGCTCCAACCCCACCCCCATTCGGCACCACTTTCTTTTTTAAGACGGTCCAAAAGCTGTACTACAATGTTAATGTATGCTTACTTTGATTGTCAGGTGCCAGGAAATACCATTAAAGTGTCTAAATGTCAAGTCAACCCTAGAACCCCCTTCCCCTGAGTATTGAGGCTTCGTACATTTGATGCTCGCAGGTGCAAACTTTGCCCTCGCCGAGTTAGTCCCAGTTTTTTAAAATCCTGGATCCGCCCCTGAGGCTGGAATGACACTACCTTGGATTTAACGTGGATGTGCTTCAGTGAGGATTTAAAGAACAAATTGGTCGCGTAAAATTGCCAGTCGCTTTTTTACTTTCACTCCAGCACAACAAATGTCATACTGCCATAGGGCTATCAAGTTTTGACCCTAATAATGTCATACAATACGGCTAAAGTGAAAAAAGAATTGATTCGGCACATACTACCTTCAGATCAACTCATCTACCTGTTTATGTCTTGCAATAGCAAACAAACATTCAACAGAAAGTTTTTCATGCATCCGGATTTTAATGTAACCATTCTAAGATGCAAGTATAAGTCAGCTCCACATCAGGAGTAGGAACTGTTGTATTATTGTATGTTATCTAAGTTTGAATTATCGTTTGATAACAACATAGCCCTAGGAGGTGAGGTTTGTAACATGATAATAAAACTACAAAACAAAAGAAAACTGAGGTTTGAAAGCAAGTTCAATACAGAATCAATACAGCATTTGAGGATTGTAAGTGGTTGGTGCTGCGATAATATATGAATAAAATAGCGACCCAACACAGTCGGTGCTGCTATTCATAGGCGTAGGAAGCTTTTCGAGACTGGGGGGAGGGGGGCTGAACCTTGTTTCGGATTGCCGTCCTGGGGAGGGGCTTAAGGGGAGGCGGTGACCCCCTTCCCTTTGAAAATTTTTTGGGTATTTGAGGGTCCTCAGATGCAATTTAGTGCAACATTTTGGACAAACTTTAAGGAAAATTACTGCAAATTTTTGACATTTCTTACAGAAGAGACAAATAAGGGGTTTTTGCCCTTGGATCTTGCGGGGCGTAAGCTTACTTCAGCCGCCCACATTTTTGACCGGGGGCTAAGCCCCCTAGCCCCCCGCTTCCTACGCCCTTGCTGCTATGATCAAGATGTATGCAGAAATACTATTTCTAATGATGAAACCATTAATGTGAATGCATGAGCGTAGACTCTGAAACACCCGCCTGCCCACTCTGAAAAGTTGTTTAATATTGACCCTTGTAGCTTGGTAGTAACATATCAATTAGGCCTACCTATGGTATGCAATTCTGCAAGTACTAGCCAGGCCGTACTCAAGGGGGAAAGGATGGATGAAACGCCCTTTGGAAAATTTGTCGACCCGTAGAAGTTTTTGAGAAAAAAACTGCCATATACTTAACTTATCTCACCGAGAAAAGTTTTGCCCACTGAATAATATGTTGCCCGCTTCAACACCTGGAAGGATTAAACAATTTCTATTACTAATCCAACTAGAATTTTGTTCATTGTATATTTTACCATACTGTGAATACTAACGTCTAATTTCGGGTCATGCTCTCAAGGAAATATCGAGAGAACAGAAAAAGTGCAAAAAGTGTGGCAAGAAAAATATTGGACGTATATTATACCAAAGGACAGCAAATCTCGACGTGCTTCAATGGGATTCATTTCGCCTATTATATATAATAGAACGTAAACAAGAAATTATGATGTACACGTCACTCATAGGCTTGTTCCGACATATTTCAAGGACTTGTTTACATATTATTAGGAAATCCAGCTGTTCTGTACCATCTAAAACGGAAATATCATGTTTACTTTGCATCAACATCGTACAGACAGAAAATAGTTTTTTATCATTATCAAACTACACAGTATCACCAACATGCTCTGGCATTAATCTTCCTTCCCAGATGTATTGCTCATATAAGAGTTAGGAATGTTTCATTATTTGAAACGTAGAAAAAATTATTTTTAAGCGCACGAAGCAGTAAATTACTTTTTGTAAAAACCTTATTTCTTGAAAATAAAGTTACCTAGCAACCAAATTTTGAACTGTCTATCAGTTCTGTTCCTATAAATCACGGTTTTAAATTAAGGAACAAGATCGGCATCACAGTGCAGTATTTCCCTTAAAAGGTCAACATCATCCGATAATAATTAAAATATTTTCACAAAGAAGGAAATAAACTGAAGATGAACTTAAATCTGCAGTGATGCATAGCTTAAGCGCGCAAAAAGAGATTTGACACATCGGCACGACAGTAAAATCCAATGAGCTGCATGGAATGAACTGCCAAAGTACCTCAGCATAAGAAATTCAAACGCATTTTGAAGGATTTATATTCAATTCACTATTTTGTTTGCGAACCGATTCGTAGACTATATATCTATTAGAGTACGACGTGTATTAATGTGTACTGTATTGCAGGGATGTAACGTCGGAGTCCGCCGGACTCGGACTCAGTTCCGGACTCGAGTCCATTTTCGTCGGTCTCGGAAATGGCCCAGAATGCCAGGTCTCGGAATCGAAATTGGCCTGGAATGGGCTGCAGCTGGACTCGGATTCGGAACCGACTCCAGCCGAGTCCACAAAATGAAATTATCATAAACAGATAAATGTTACTTAAGGCTATATTGTTACTGGTGCACAGTATAATAGTTACATGAATGGTCAAATACAGTCAATTGAATTACAAGGTGAGCCTGGCTATGAAATTGACTCCAAAAAATGTCCGTGTTGATTGAGTGTAATTTGCAAAAATAGTAGAAAAAGCATTTGTATGACAGTACGAGATGCCACATTGTCGAATGGTCGGACTCGGAATTGGCCCGGAATTGGGGGACCTGGAATCGGAATGGGCTCGAAATCAAAGGTTACTGGACCCGGAAATGGTCCGGAATGGTGGCCACAGGAATCGGACTCGGAAACAGTCCTACTGTATTAAATACGACGAACGGGCCATCAATCGAACTTCTGGAAGGGAGAAAGCGTGACGTCACTCAGAACTCGCCTCCTAGCATAGGCCTAACAATTTCAGCAACTTGGGCTAAGCACCCACAGCATATCCTAATGTTAAAGGTGATGCGAGGCACGCCCCTAATACGTGTTTTTAATCATGCACTAGAGCCCCGAGCAAAGTTTTTCAGCGTACAGTGTTGTAATTACACTCATTTCAATACTGCTGTTTAACCCCGTGTTTATCTCCAGGCGATTTTTATACCGGTGCAAGCGTTTACAACAATTTTAGCAAAGGGTTCAGTTATAGGTTGTCAAAACTCTTCACAGTGAAATAATTAATACTTATAATAAATCCGTTCGAACTGTAACTGACTTTAACTTTATTCAAAGAGCACGTCATTCATCAAAACAGCTAATGAGCTGTCGTATTGATGGATATAAAAACTTTCGGCTGAAATCATCTTTACTTAAAACGACCTTTCCTTTTAATTGGACTCAAATCATAAAGTCTGATTTCATTTAAGATTGTCCCTGGCAAACTCTTCACCCTGAAAATTAGGTTAATTTCGCAACAACCCAGCGATTGCAGAATTGTAAATGACAAAATACACTAGTTACTACATAGGATAGAACAGATCAATCTCGAGATAACTTGCAGCGATTCGATCGTTCTGTTGAAAGGACGTAGATAACTAATTATGGTGTCTCATAATTTATTCATTGCGAATATATCCTATCCTACACGAATATATATATATATATATATATATATATATATATATATATATATATATATATATATATATATATATATATATATATTCTATGTTTTTTAATCATCGGTGTTGGTACTCATGCAAACCACCCTAGGGGATTTTAATGCTGTTAAGTATCCGTGGGACGTTTTCTTGGGTACTCTCTAATCAGTGATATTTCCTCGTTTGCATGGTCTTTCGTTTTAGCAACATAAATAAAAAGCACTTTTACCGGTATATAGCCAATTCATCCCGTAGTAAATATACGGTAAGGAAGGTTATAATAAAAATAGAATAAAGTTGTTAAAGTATAACAAAATACTTTATGTGGAATAAAGTGTGAGAATTACATAAAGTGATGGCATCCGTTTTGACTGGATGATATATTCTTCATTTTTTCACCCGGTAAAGTACAGAAGTGTTTAACTAAGTAGCAGACTGTACGGCAAAAGCATTTTATGGGAAGTCTAATAGAGGGGTTGAGCAAACAGAGACCGCTCCGCGGGGTATAGTAGTGTATACCGTATAGCAAACTGATGACAATCTATTAGGACCGGCATGTACTTCCATATTTTCATGTGCTATATAGCTATAAGAATCACGTATGGTCATCCCTTGCCAATCACGGACTTCGTGTTAGCTCAGAATTGAACAGTGTTCAACTTTCATAGCTTTATAGCGCTATATTGAAGTGTGAATCGGCATTTAGGTAGCCATTGTACCCCTGTTGTATAGCTGGCCATGATGTATCTCTTGACAATGAGAATTCCAATTGTAAAACCACGACGGGAGGTGTGGGCTATCTCGCTTCAGTGTTCGCAGTGATTTGCATTTCTTTCTTGAGTTATAAAAGGCTCAGAAAAAGACGTGATGGGAAATTCGGTACTTCCGGTCGGATCACAAGGTCACGTGGACCATGATAACGGGCAACGTGTTTAGCTCTGCATGCTCAGCATGCAATACCCGTGCTGGGACGCTGTAAGCGTGGTACACTTCACCTTTGAGCCATTCCCATAATGCATTGCGTGGAAACATTTCCCAACACGTCTATTGTGTAGACTTAAGTGTTGTTAAGTGTGGGAACTGTATTTGCTGCTTCGAAGTGGTAACGTGATGGGATCATGGGCAAAAAAGCGGGCCCGTAGCCTAGGAGAAAAAGGGGGAGCTGGCGCCGTCCCATAAGAATATTTTCTTACACTAGATATTTTTGCGAACAAAAACTACAATTGTCTTTTTCTCCTCCTGATAAATATTTCTCTCTCTGCCGTTATGTTTATAGCTTCACGGCATCCCTTCAACACCTTTTCTCGCTACGTTCCAGGAAGAGAGTCGATATAAACAGATTTTTTGATAATGCATGTCACGGCAATACCAAATGAGATGACAATTTTTCGCTGCTACAAACAATCTTCCGCATAGCATGTATACACATTAGATTAAAATTTTGGTGATTTACTAAGACTAAAGCGCAGGTCATACTACAGCGATTTCAGATGGGATCACTGTCCAATTTTTGTGAGTTTTAGTTAAAACCTTCTCCATCCCTGGTCGGAAAGAGCCAAAAATTTGCCAACCTGTGTAAATATATGATTTGCATCAGGAGACTACGAAAATGAAATGTAAACTAATTATTTCGTGACGTCACATCGGCAGACAGCGTTTATCGGACACGCGTGCAAAAATCGGATTGATTTTCGAACAAATACCGCTCTGTTGAGCGGTATAAGTTATATAATGGTAGCAGAACAGTTTATCGTGAGACAAACTAGGATCAGTTATCGATATAGCGTGACCATTCTTACAATACAGTCTGAATAAAAAACTGCTGGTCCGATTTAGAAAAATTCGGATCGACTTTCGGATTGAAAATCGTTGTAGTGTGACCCGCTCTTTAGATGCAACTGTAGACTCCAGCACACTCCAGTAATATATATATATATATATATATATATATATATATATATATATATATATATATATATATATATATATAGGCACATGTTTGACTTTTCCTATGAACTTTTGATTCTGTTTTACGTCAGTTATGTTAGTAGTTATCCAAATCGTACTTTGGACTGGCATGACGTTGTTCAGTCGTAATCAGTTAAAACTAATCAAGTTTCTATGGTGAAGAATAACATTTCTTTATTTTTAGCCAGCCCAAGTTTACTAAAATACCAAGGAGATCTTGCTGGCAATTCCCTGAAAATGCAAGCAGGCTTTCACACATGTATCATGCAATTAGCTGCCAGGTCCTCTCTTAAGGAAAACTCATTTTATGAAGTTCAGCACACTTCATTACACTGATAACTCAACCGACCCTACAGTATTACGGAATCGGCGAAGCGAAACAATGTGACGTAACATGCCCTACTTTTCACAAGAGCCGTTTAAACGTCAAGGAAATTTCGCATAAGGAATGTGCCATGCTCTGCCTGCAGACGTTAGTAATGATATGAGTCTTGTAAAAAATTATCGATTAAACTTGGGTTGATTGCATGCCGAATGAAAGTGGAAAAATCGAAAACGTTTGCCGAAAGGAGAAACCCAAATTTAAAAATGGCAGTATGAGATAGCAAGGTACGAGAATAACGGTCGTTTAGTATTTCTTTAACAAGGCCTAGCGTACAGGTATACATCTCCTCCGACGCGCTTACTTAAATTTGAAGCATATTATCTTTTTATCTTTCTCGTGGTTAAAGGATCAATTCAGTTAAGATATATGTCTAAATCATTAGCGAACCAGACAAGGGGCTGAGGATTGCGGCCCCCGCTGAGCTAACTTTATTTGTTGGCTAGATTTTCTGGTGAAAATCGGGGAATTTCCCTCAGGCAATAAAGGATGTTCTGGGGCAAAAACTGCTTAAGCCCCCGCCATACCGAATAAGACTGTTGAATCCGCTGGTGAAGTACGTCAATAGAGCGTCGATACTGCGTCCTGTTCAGGTGGCGTTGGCGCTATGTAAATTTTGAACACGTTCAAAATTTACGTAGTGGGAACGCGGTCTCCGGAGACCTTGGAGACCAATACGTCATTACTACGTTCTAGGAGTTCCCGCTGCGTTGCCACATTTTTCATTGACGTAGTGGCAACTTTAGACACCCTACGAAAAATATCACTTACGGTACGCTGCTGGCCTGAGTGTTCTTTAACCAGTGGGGGCGGCCCCATGGTAGAAGTGTTCATGCAGAGATCGAAGCCCCCAACCCTTTAACGTAATGCTCAAATTGTTTCCCCTTTTCGTTGGATTTTGTAATTTTCCGGCAATTACGCCGTTGAGGGTTGGCTGTTTCCTTAACAGTAAGAGTCATGTTCGCAGCCGGCCGGTTGGTCCCCTGCGTTAGTGTACGGGAGCACTTACAATGGGGGAGGGGGCTGCAACACGTTTGTCTTAGACTTTAATGCACACTTGCCCGAATATAACATATGTTGTGCCCCCAAATCGCAAATTCTCCGTCCAGATGCGGCGGCAGTCCCCAGTCTCCTCCCCTTCGCTGCGATTGAACATGAGTTTACAGTTAACACTCAATTTATCCACACGAATATAAAACAAGCCAAGTAACAAACCTTATGCGTTGTCTGTCACGACGCAAACACCTTATGCATGGTGAGCTCACGGTGGTTTTCATAGCCCCCCCTCCTCCCTTCTATAATTTAGTTTTGGATCCGGTAATGGGCTCCACAATAATTTCGTCATGTCAGCATTTTTGTGCGCAATGTTACGGTAGTATTTCTCTTTGGCAAAAATTACTACAACCTGTATAGCAGGATTTCACAAGTGTTTCTGGCCGTTGGCCCCTCGAACCTTCCGTGGGCCATTAATGTGCACGTCGCGGGCTGCAAATGACCCGCGGGCCACCACTTGAGAATCTAGGGCCTATAGCTGTATGCTGAAAGAGGCATGTTGGTTTTCATCGTGTGTGGTTAAGCACGGAGCTACAGCGAACCAGTGGCGTAGCCATGATTTTTTGAGCAGGGGGCACTGGGGTGTCACGAACCTTTCCTGAGAGGGCACAGTTTCTGAATTCTCTCCCTCTCTATAGGACTAATATAGATAAAACCCTAAATTCCAAAATTTTCCGTAAGGGGGCACCTGGGGTGGCACGGCTTTGTCGTGGGGGGGCACGTTAGTTCATGCCCCCCGTAGCTACGCCTCTGCAGCGAACGCTGTAGCTTTATGGGTTAAAGGTAAATATTGCGTTTAAAAGCCACCAACACGGCATACAAAGAAATCCGCTTTACTCATTATTAAACCATTCAGTCTCACCCATTAACTCCAGCAATAGCTTCCGGTTTATCGCCTCAAAATATTACCGTATGCATTACAAGATTGACGAAAGTGGCATTGTTTGAATTTTTGAAAGTGTGGGCCAATAAATTATTTTTGAGCAACGAATAACTGAATTTCTTCTGTGAGAACTTTATTTCTTGAAAAAAAAAATACCGTACTGCCTTATTTTGATTTGACTATTATTCTGTACCTATAAATATTGGTTTTAAAAATATGAAAATTTTCTGTAAAACAATGACAATATTTCCTTTAAGACTGTATTTCTGGTTAGACTGCTGAGCGGTTAGCAGGTCGTTGATTGTCACGCCGTTCGCTATTCGATTGAGACATGTCTACCGACATATGATGGTACCGCAGGATACTCCCAAAGAAAAAGAAGTAGAACGCACTTGTCCAGAAGATGTAGTGACGCAGTTTCCTTTTTTTCGACAGAAGGCTAATACACTTTTTAATGTAATAAAACATGCTTACACTAACGACAATGTCTTGTATAGCTATCGTATTAGTCGTTTTGCGATCCATTATCCTTCTATCAAGGATTGTTATAACTCCCACCTCCACTGCTTTCTTCTGTTTTTTCGCTTGTACCTCAATCTATAAAAGCAATTTTGGCGTATTAAAGTGTTATAGAGAAATAACTTAAAGGATGAACTATAATATACCACGAATTTAGCAGACCCAACCTGCTAACAGTAAATCTGGCCATGAAGTGCATTCAGAAAAAGATGAATTTTATTATAAAGGTAAGGCGAGTCACACGGCCGTTGGGCAAGAAGTGTACACATTAGAACATTGCGTTAGGATGATTTGGTTGATTATGATTCATTCGCACTAAACACATGTAAAAGACAGTGCAATCAGATAAATTCACAGTACATGACATGAGGACAGTACTGAAAAGGAAATAATACCGTACAAAGATGGAAGCAAGAACTAAAACAGAAATGCTGCTGGGATAACACGGAAACGTCTGACTGTAGTAGATGTATTTCTACTGTGGTCCCTTAAAACGAAAACAACATACAATAACATAAACGCACAAAGACATAAAATATAAGAATCAGAAGACAGAAAAGTGGAATCGCTCTTCATCTCTCAAGTTTCTAGTGTTGGACCAATCATCGGTACCGTATTCACCATCGATATCGGCTGATATTCCCCATTTTCGTCCAGTATCGGTATCGGTAAAATTTAACCAAAATGCCGATATCACCTAACCGAAATTTAAAGTCCTAGGCCTATGTATCATGAAAATGGTACACTATTGAAGTATTTTTAATGTAAGTTCCATCATTTTACCTCATCAAGATGAAACGACCTTTTAGTTGCGGTGTCCAGTGGCCTACGGATATAGTAATCATAGTATATGCAGAATGCTTATTTCCCAAACATCGGTACTGGATCGGTATCGGCCAGTATTGAGAACTAAAATATCGATATCGGTAATATCGGCTACTTGCAGTATTAGTACAACACTACTCTCAACCTGGCAGTGGCGTGGATCCATCTCCAAAAGTGGGGGGACTTTTCACCACTTGCGAATCGCCGTCCTGGGGGAGGGTCCTAAGGGGAGGGGTGTTCCCCTCCCCCCTTTGAAAAAAATAGGAAATTAGGTGTCTTTATGGCAAATGGTGTCATATTTGGGCCCAATTTAGCTTTAAAAATGTAGTGTCAATTCGTAATCTATGTTATATTACAAGTCATCACAGTTTTAGTTTTCATCATTTTGAAAAAGTGGGGGAGGGACTTTTTGGAGATGTCCCCCTTTCCAAAAAAGTGAGGGGAACGCGTCCCCCCCATCACCCCATGATCCACGCCCATGCAACCTGGTAAACAAATAAAGATGTGACGTCAGCTTTATGTGAGACATAGCTTTTCTTAGGTGTCTACGTAGTTGCCATTTTAACTCGGTGGGGCTCAACGTACACTATTTTATTATCTTTCCATATACTTTTACAGTGCTGCATCTAATTATGATAAATAAAACAACTAAGGAGTGTGATATTGCACTAAGTATTCAGCACATTTTCAGTTTTATATATAGTTTTCATGGCTTTGCATAATTCGAAGTTTCGTCGCTTGTGATATCATTTTCCAGGTCTCACTTTACAAGTACGCATCATTATTCAAAAACTATGCTAGTTCATTTCTTAAATATTCACTCATCAAAACGTCCGTGAATTTACAATGTCGCCCATAAACGACGGACAATACGAAACTTCTTCCCTGGAAATTGGCAATCGAATCGTTCAGAAATGGGAATGTTTTTGAATGAAGTATTTCGTGTCTGTCATCCTTGTGCATAGTTTTATCTATGACCGCCATGAAATACCTCAAAAACAGTGCCACATTAATGTTAACTGATTAAGATAGAATAAGTTGCATGTGAGTTTTGTTTCGTCATTATCACCGAACCAAATTTGCTTAATGTCGAAATTCATGATGCTGAGTAACTGTACAATAAAGCCCTATCCATCTGATGCATCTGTTAGTGTGTTGGTTAAGATCACTACCTACAAAGAATTCCACTATTACACTATCAGTTGATTACATCATGATAAACAGGGGTGGCGCCTGGGTTCCCGCCAAAAATTTGGGGGTTTATTGAAGAAAAATAGGTTCTATTGAGGAGAATCTAAAGTTTAAGGGTTAACTGGAGATATTTTCATATCTGTTTTTATGAAAGAAACTTTGAAAATGTTATTTTTTATTGAAGAATGAGAGTAACATCATGTTAGGCTAGCCGTACACTACACGACTTAGCACACCACAACCCAACTCGATCGTCGGGTCGCCAACAGTCGTGAGGTGTGCAAGAGTTTAAGACTGCCATTAGCAGTTTTAAGTCGCGCCGACTTCAGTCGGGAAGAACCAACATGTTCGTTCTTCCCGACTGAGGTCGGCGCGACTTAAAACTGGTCCTAAAACTTCCAGTCGCAGTCATAAACTTATGCACACTATACGACTGTTGGAGATCCGACGATCCAGTTGAGTTGCGGTGTGTAAAGTCGTGTAGTGTACGGCTGGCTTTAGCCGTCTGAGAGACTGTTCGCCAACAAGAATTTCATGTTTTAAGGCACCCATTAAGGCTCCCCGACGAAATGGGGGTAGGGTGGGGGTATGGGTCCCCTTTCCCCACCTGGCACCACCCATATTGATAGGATAGGATGGTGTGTGTAGTGACTGTCAGGCTAATCGACAAAGATGCTTAGGTGATAGTATACCTATACCGACACCATACCGTTGTGTGATATATAACATTATTGTACCATAACATTCTTTTTGCACAGTTTATTGCAGGGTACACACGTGACTTGTCTCCTGACCTAGTATAAGCACTGTTAGACTCATTTCGTTCAGTTTCAATAAGTTTAGGGTACGAATTGATGTTACGGTAAACGACATTTTAAATGTTTATCTTATCACTCCCATGATTTTATAAAAACAGCCTGAACATGGGAAGCGAAACATTTCATCGGTAAAGGCGGAGTAAATTTCAGTCAAATTTAGCAGCTAGGTTCAAAGTTCGTAAATCATTCAAGAAGACACTTTCGGTTTCAATGTTTACCGCTGTTTTAAAATCATTTACCGAGAGTACAGTGAGTAGCTCATGCAAAATATGAAAATTTGATAGGCCTAAGACATCCTGACATATTTTCAAGTATAGGTTTTCAAACACGTGATGGGTTTAAATTTCGTTTACTCATATGAATTGGTTTTTAAATCATTCATCTTTCTTATGCGTAATTACACACAGATTGCCTCGTACCGTTCACTTTCACTCTTCCTGAAGTGCTCCTTTATTTTCAAATCAAGGGAGAGATATATTTATGAGAAACGATCGTATTTAACATGCTTGTGTTACTATTTAGGTGTTGTTTAAAGTATCATCAAAATTCTGTTATAGGCTACTTATCTGCATATGCACTAAACATACACACCGATGCATATATGTCTATATACTCCGTATAAAGGTTCACCGAACTTACCGGCCAAGATTCTTCCCCTCTGACCATTTTAACTTCATTTCATGTGCATTTATGCATGCTGCATTAACAGATATATACGGTACATACAATGCAGCTTGATAAGTACTTGACACATTATCTCCCTCTTCGCTCACATTTTTCCTTTGGTTTACTTTTTGTTGTTTATATTTTATGGTAATTTCATGTGTTTTATCTTATTGTTGGATTGTCTGACCTCGAAAAGTCAAGCTTCTATCAGGCTGTCGGGTCTTCCCCACATTTTGTTCTGCATTAGTTGTACTTCTTGTGATATGCTGTTGTTTGTGTCGTTGAAAGTGGAAATACAACACTAACTTCAAAACGATAAGCCAAATGTACTTCTTATATGTTAAGTATATGCTGCACACGGTACGACGTTGCACATTACTCTTAGATTGTCTCGTAACATATAAAGTTTTAAATCGTCGTCACGATTTCAAGTTGTACGACAGACCCCCTCATATATTCGACTGATTAGCCCATTTTGACGAGGTTGTACTTTAGTATTTGGGAAACCTGCTAGGCTTGGTGGAAAATCTCTGATAGCTGATTGGTCGAATTGCTTAAAACCGTACGACTCAAGGCGAGAAAACTAAACATTTTCAGTTTTTCCAACTCCCGACGCGACTAAGAATTGGCCCCAAAACATTCGGTCTTGGTCGGTAACCCACTCACAGTATACGATATTGACCGACGCGACGGTCGAGTTGAGCTGAAACGTGCTGAATCGTTTAATGTGCGACGGGCACTACAATAACGGAGTCGAAATAATGAACATGCATGTGATCCCTGGTCTTCGGTACGAGTTGCTGACCATCAGTGAATGCTGTACTTGATTAAGCATTTTAAAAGATATTAGAAAAACGCCTTCTTTAGGACATAAACGATAATATTTACTTTGATGACTTAATGATATTGCTACAAAGTGATTTCTCTTTCGAAGGACGTGAATCTCGACAACAAAGTTGAAGCGAAAAATTACTTTAAAACTTAACAGAAGAGATAACACTACAAAATTATGATCACCTGAGCTTGTACAAATAGGCCTACTATAGTAACAAAGACAGTTGTCCCATCAGAAATTGACATTTTTACTACAATCTGCCTATATTTCTCTTGTTTCGAGTTTGGAATCGCAAACCCTGAAATCAAATACAACTTATTACCAATATGTTAGCGCAGTTGTTTATATAAAGTCATATATAAAGCTTTCTGCAATCATTGAGCAATCCGTACACTAAAGATAGCATGTTTTAAACTTTAACAACCTATATTTGAACCCTAAAGTGAGAAGATAAGAAGCCATCTCATGTGATTATACGGTGCGTCATTCTGAGACCGCTATTTTGCCAGAGACCTCCATTTTGCCATAACCTTCAATTTAAACAGAATTGAATTCCTCGTTGAAAATTTGAGAGGGTAAATTTCGTCATGCTGATAATTAGGTAATATTATAATATTATCCCTGTTGTTTAATAATTCAGTCAGTAATTATTTCTTTTTGTAATGCTCATTGACTGAGACGGTAGAAATTTCTCGTAGTTTGACGTTTTTATTTCCTTTTTTATATTTATTGTCATGTCATCATCCCTAAGGACCGGAGTTACAAACGGATATAACGACGAGAGTGAACGCTTGCCAAGTGAAAGAATTATCGATGGCTCGACGAAAACTCATTTAGAGGTGTCTCCCTAAGACATATTGAATTTTATTTCCGCTTTGATTTTCTTGCCAATATTTCAGTCAGAAACTGATTTGTAATTACAGCCGGTTTCACCTTGGAATGCAGGGAATTCTGGCAGGGTGGCTTGTATTTAGGCTTTCTTTCGATCGTACACTATACCGTTACCGAGGTAACACCGAGTACATATGCAGATTGTCATCGTGAATGTCTTTTCTCTTCTGCACGTTGCGATATCACGTAGGTAATCGAGAGATGTTTTGCATGCAGTGAAAAGTGCTCACAAAAATTTGAGTCAAATTTATACGGCTTAAAGTAGGCTGTGAAGCACTGTTGCAAAATTCATTCTCGGCTTAGTACTAATTTGTCACCTGCTAATGCAGGCTGTTAAATCATTTAAGGTTGCCTCACTTCTGCGTAAGTGATCTCAGTAGCTGCAAGCGTGATCTTATCCCGGCAAAGGAGTGTCACGTGACTATCATGCATTATTTAACATATTCTGAGACACAACTTACAACATTCGCTACTTTTAAGGCCTGTCTGCACGATCATCAAATCATATACATTTGTCCTTGAACATCGTGATGCAAATGTATGGCACTGTTTCACAGATTCCCGCTTGGAGTATGCAGCACCGTGTACTATTTGCGCAATGTTCCTGCGCGATATAATTAAGTCCCAAACGTTTCAGACTTGAAATGTCCTAAATTCTTGATTTTTGCCAAATATCCGTATAATCGAGTGAACTAAGCAAGTTTAGGCGATGATTTCTCTTTCTTGAGGACCACACATGATGAGAAAATGATGACCGAAATGTTTTCAAATGCTTTGAAAATATGTTGGAAATATGAAACATGCAGCCAAAACTTTGAACACCGTCATACATGTTGGACTTCCCTTTCCTTTCATGTACTTCCCTGTATAGTTGGAGCTTTATAAATTTGTTAATAATAAAATAATAAAACTAGCCTGCAATGACTCTGCCGATACTGTTCAGTACGTATCTGTGTATATGTAGGTTACAGCATATCTGCTATGCCAGTACGTATCTGTGTATATGTGTAGCCATTCTGCTATGCCAGTACGCATCTGTGTTTCTGCTTTCCACAATACCACAAGGGACTGAAATATTTTCTGGTTGCATTTTGCAGGGGTCTTTGATGAAATAGGAAAACTTTTCAGTACATATTGTCCCGTACCAAGACTCCATTCCTAACTGAAGATTTACCTACGTATAGCAGGTGTCGGATGTGTACGACTCTTTTCATGTACATAGTCTAACTGATACTATGATTGTAGCCAATATAGGTGCAGGAGTAATACACGTCCGCCGGGAGGACAAAAAGAAGATATCCCTTTTTGAAGAGTGGTTACGTTTGTCAAGATATCCCTCCAGGTTTTCTCAAGGTCACACAATATGATGCCAGTTATTCTTTATAACTGACTACCTTGTTTGTCCCTGAAATTTGAATACTGTTGGAATGTTAAATTTTTCCGTGTAGACCTGTTGTAAAATTGTTCCATACCCTATGGCATTGCAAACTAAGTTATGAAATATTTCATAAAATGGCAACATTATAAAGAAATACAAAAGCTACGTCTAATCAATTTGCCCATATGATATCACAGATTTCCCATCATGCACAGCGGAAGCTGAAAAGTAGTATTTCTTCAAAAATTACTCTTCCAAATGCAGGGTACTTTTGAGATGGGGTTTTCACTTCCTAATACAGGAAATTTTACTGCCTTTTTTGAAAACATCAAATTTGGCCACCAGAACATGCTTTTAACGGTTTCATTATTGGATAAAGATGTACGCTAAATTGCACAATCAACTCTCTTGAATCACTCTGCAGTGTATTGTTATTCTTCTGCCCGTAACGACATCAGGAATAAAATGTATCGCAGAAGCAAGATATGATAGATCCCTAATGATACACTATGTGATTTAGTCGTTTTGTGCTGTGCTGTCAGTGGAGGACTGCAACAGGCTAACTGGGGTAACAGCAAGCATATAGTGGTCACATATACATAGAGTGTACGTTCGTAGTTTGTAGCAAGTGTGTGTTAGTCTGTACGTGCAAGGTACGGTATAACATTTATATTAGAAATAAATTACCGAAAGTCTGGGTCGTTGTCCATAGCGTACTGATATGGAACCCTTTTAATTTAGGAGGGCACAAATTTTTGGCCGGGATCTTTGAGCCATTTAGAAAGATTTTGCCTGACTAGTGTTACATATTCTGATGTTTTGTCAGTTTCTGTTTTACCAAACATTTTGGAAAACCTTTACCCCTTTGATTCTCCCGCCTTATACTTCTTTGGTCGTTAAAGGGGAATACTGCCTTTAAAATGCACCAACATGGCATACAAAGAAAATAGCTTTGATTATTGATTCCTTGCGGAAGGCAGGCAAGGAATCTATGCGATGGTGATGGCGTGTGTGTGTGTGCGTATGTGTGTATGTGTGTGTGTATGTGACGCCTTGCTTGTAAACACGATATCTCCAGTTAGCAATGACCGACACTTTTCATATTTGGTATATAGATTTGTCATGTCAAGAGAAAGAAGCCTATTGTTTTTGGTAGAGGTCAAAGGTCATCTGAGGTCACCGGAGGTTAAACTGCGAAAACCTCATAAACGGCTTGTAAACACGATATCTTGAGTTAGCAATGACCGACACTTTTCATATTTGGTATATAGATTTGTCATGTTGAGAGGAAGAATCCTATTGTTTTTGGTAAAGGTCAAAGGTCATTTGAGGTCACCGGAAGTAAAAGACTGAAAACCTTGTAATCACAATTTCTCAAGATAGGAGTGAAGGACACTTTTCATATTTGGTATACAGATTTGTCATGTCAAGAGGAAGAAGCCTATTGTTTTGGTAGAGGTCAAAGGTCATCTGAGGTCACCGGAGGTTAAACTGCGAAAACCTCATAAACAGCTTGTAAACACGGTATCTCAAGATGGCAGTGACCGACACTTTTCATATTTGGTATATAGATTTATCATGTTGAAAGGAAGGACCCTATTGTTTGTGGTAGAGTTCAAAGGTCATCTGAGGTCACCAGAGGTAAAACTGCGAAAACCTTGTAAATCACTTGTAATCATGATATCTCAAGATAGCAATGACTGACACTTTTCATATTTGGTATATAGATTTGTCATGTTGAGAGGAAGAACCTGTTGTTTTTGGTAAAGGTTAAAGGTCATTTGAGGTCACTGGAAGTAAAAGACTGAAAACCTTGTAATCACGATTTCTCAAGATAGTAGTGAAGGACACTTTTCATATTTGGTATACAGATTTGTCATGTCAAGAGAAAGAAGCCTATTGTTTTTGGTAGAGGTCAAAGGTCATCTGAGGTCACCGGAGGTTAAACTGCGAAAACCTCATAAACGGCTTGTAAACGCGATATCTCAAGTTGCCAGTGACCGACACTTTTCATATTTGGTATATAGATTTATCATGTTGAGAGGAAGGACCCTATTGTTTGTGGTAGAGGTCAAAGGTCATCTGAGGTCACCAGAGGTCAAAAAACAAAATTTCCCAAGAATTCCCAATATCGTCATATGGGGTCACCAGAGGTCAAAAAGCAAAATTTCCCAAGAATTGCCAAGATTATCATATGGGGTCACAGAGGTCAAAATGCAAAATTTCCCAAGAATTCCAAAGATTGTTACTGGGGTCACCAGAGGTCAAAAAGCAGAATTTCCCAAGAATTCCCAAGATCGTCATCTGGGGTCACCAGCGGTCAAAATTTCTCAACAATTCCCAAGATTGTCATGGGGTCACCAGACATAAAAAAGCAAGAATTCCCAAGAGTGTCATCTGGGGTCACAAAAGGTCAGAAAGCAAAATTTCTCAAGAATTCCCAAGATCATCATATGGGGTCACCAGAGGTCAAAAAGCAAAACTTCCCAAGAATTTTCAAGATCCATTGGAGGTCAGAGGTCATCAGAGGTCAAAGACCAAATGCATTTAAAAACACGATATTTCAAGACAGGGATGTTGAATACTTGTGATACTTGTAAATTTGAGGGATAAACCTCAGTGCAACAAAGCATCCCCATTCGGCAAGGAATCACTAAGCCTTTGGGCTTTCTGGTTATTAAACCCCTCTGTCTCACTAATAAACTCCAGCAGTAGCTTTATCCCCTCAAATTATTATGCATTACAGGATTTACGGGAGTCGCATCATTTCAATTTTTGAAAGTGTAGGACAACAAATATTCTTGAGTAAGAAATAACCGAATTTCTTTCTGTGATAGCCTTATTACTTAAAAAGAAAGCTTTACCGTAGCCTACTGCCTTATTTTGAATTATCGATCATTCTTTATCTATGAATATTGATTTTAAGAATATGAATTTTTTTTTTGTAAAACAAAAAAACAGTATTTCCCTTTAAGTGTAGGACTGAGGTCTTTAAGATGCCAGAAGCTACATCTTTGTCCATAGTCTGTATATTGTCTGCCTTTAAAACTATTAATGTTTCGAAAAGTACCCAAGGCATGGTAACTGCTGTCGCTTTTATATAGCAGGAAGTACACGTTTGTGAATCTTTAGGAATGCGTCCTAACAGCACCTCCCGGCTGCCGAGATATTAGAATTCAACTTGGATTACACACTGTTAGTTTCTCAGAATACAGAATCTTTGCAAGGAATTTCTTTATCACTTCATACTTCGTAGACTAAAAGTAATTTCATCATGTGCATCATCTAAGAGACGGTATCGCCGCCATGACGGTCTGACAATCTTCTGAGTCATCGTATTCCTTCTCCAGGTTATTTTTTTCACAAATTAATTAGTGGGCTAGGAGTAAACGACCATGGTAGCCCAGATAAATGTCAAGTTTTGCATGTACACATGAGTCATTTCAAATTTGTCGGCGAAAATGTGTCAAATGTATCCCCATGGCGGGCTGTCATTCCATTTTGTCTGCTTAAGTTACAAATGGCTCTCCATATGTCAGTGCACACATTAAGCATTGTGATTGATGCGGGTTTGAAGTAGTGGCTTGCGTGTACACACTGTACGTAAGCCTATGGATAGCATTAACGGATCGAACAGTGAAAGGTTATTGACTCCGTACTAGATAATCACCAAACTCTGCTGGCACGGCCTGCATACCAGGCTATATTACAATCTCTTTTTGTTACATCTGTTAGGTCCCTAATGTAATTGGTTTTGGTTTCGATGAAAAGAGGAACCTTTGCATTTAAGATGGAGTGTTTGGGTTTGTTTGTGACGCTTAGCCAATGAAACGCGATAAAGTCATGAACGGAAACTGTCAGTTTTTATACTGGGTATGTGGGTATCTAATGTTGAGAAGAACCCTGTTGTTTCGGTGGAGATAGAGTTATCTTAGGTCACCGAAGGTCACACTCTGATAACCCCAGTTAACACGACATAAAAAGACAGGAAGCACTTTACATTTGACAAAAGCATTGGGAAACCATATTTCGTCCAAGGAAGCGTGTATATACTTTTCATACGTTACATTTGGATTCTCCAGGAGTACACGAATTGTTTTCTTCACATAGAAATTAAAGTTAGGGAGAAGGCTGACACAGTGTATAGTCGCGTTTTTAATCAGCGAAGAAGCGAAAATGTGAGGGCGCTTTCGCTGTACGGTAAAAAGTTGGTTGATTGGCGTGTCTACTTACGTGCAATGTGCATTCAACTTCAGAAAATAAATATCATTTTATCGTTTTTCGAAAGATTATGAGTAATCTTCACAACAGAGGTAAGTCATGGCGCCTGGAGTGTTTTGTTTTATTTTCCAACTTGAAAACATGTAGTTTGTCCGCCAATAACTGGGGCAAAGCAACGACGTTATGTTTGTATTACGCGCCGTTGCTTTGATGACGCAGGGAAGTGCTATTTGACAAATAACGACTCTTTGGTTGCTGTACAATGGCTTCATTCCAGATCGCCAGACGTCATCCTCCATAACTTTAATTTCTATGGTCGAATGTCATTTGTGTTGGTTATTTGCAAGAGGTTAAATTCTGGAAAACCATGCAACACGATATCTAAATTTACGATAGCGGCACTAGGGATTGTTCCAGAGGTGGCAACAGGTGGGGGCAGGGAGCCCCCACCTCAGGGGAGACTGGCTCCGCGTCGGGGAAATATTCCAATTTCTTCTGGAAGCCGTAATAGGCGAAGGGCGTCGAAATTTTGCTGTCGCCCTCTTTCCGCTTTTGTCGGGTCTTCGGATTGCTGAACCCCGTCGGGAAGCTCACCCCCACTTGTCGGACAATCATGGCGCCACCCCCGGATAGACATCATGCATTGTGTGTGGATGCATTGATGAAAGTTTTGGTCCAAACTGCAGTATGTGCATCGTAGTGAGAAAGTTATGAAATCTGTTGCGATGAAGTTAATAAAGTAATCGAGAGTTAAATGCGTTCTTGCATTCCTGGTTAAACGGTGCATTGGACAGTTGTGTGTCAACTAGTGTCTTCTCTGCAGACTACATTTTTCACAGTCACAGGCAAGGATGCTAAGAGTGGACGAAGCTAAGTACTGTGCGTGTGGCTGAAGAATTTAATGAGGCATAGTCACAGAAAAGGTTAATGCGGCGAGACGGTTTTTGGGGTCAGAATAATGCATATTGAATATTTTTATACTGTACTTTTGGCTATATGGGCCTATTGATATGAAAGTGACTGAAGGACCTTAAAAGATTGGCCCCAAAAGGCAAGGCTCACCCAAATCTCCTCCCTCCTCCCACCCTTCGCGTGCCACCGTCTCGTGCAAGATTTTGTCATTCATTGATTTAAGTTCATTCCTATAGTAACCACAAAATTATAATATTTAGTGACCACCTGATCAAGGTACGCCTACTTGCATTCGGTAATCTTTCTCAAACGGGAGCTTTCCTTGAGTATACTGTTTAATATTCATCACCGAATATGACTTAAACACCTCATAACGCCTGCGGCAGCCAATAGATCCATGATAAGCCCTCAGATAGAGAAAAGTGATCTTCATCAACCTTAATATGCATGGCCTATTCTGTAGCAAAGTATTTCGTAAATGTCAAAATCATATCGCGTTAAGTGGAAAACCAGATATGCCTTCTCGTCTATGAAGGAAGAGAACTGATGAAAGCTTTCATTCTTTTGATTTTTCGAGAATCGTTTTCATTGTTTGAAATATTCAGAAATTAGTTGACACGAGGCGGAGATCTTCGATGGCTTTTAAAAGGTCTATTTCGGTTATGAGCAGAGATGCTCGCTAATACGGCGTCACTATATAGTACTGAATGTTATCTAGTACAGTTTCTTATAGGGAAACATATGCCACAACCAGATGGCCTAAAAAAATCTCTTTTTGTGTCTGTCGTTCGTAGACTTCGTACTACGAGAATAGAACATGAGGGACCCACGGGTCAACCCGAAACGGAAATGGCGAACCTAGTTCACGCAGAGTAATATTGACATTGTACCGTGTGCGGTACGTTACCCACTCAGCATGCGACATCTAGCAAAAATTATAAGCTACAGAAAAGCAAAGAGGTGTTATTTCTACGATAAAATGATTCCGATGTTCCCGCTTAGAGCTCTTTACTGATTAATCAACTTCCTTAGGAGAGTTCTTATCTCAGCATGCAAAGCTTGTGTCCGATCACCATGATATGATTTATAACTGTGGTAACTTGAGGAACTGCGGAACTGTGCTTGTCTCTGTGCCATGTAGTATTTGAAACTTTTCCCTGACGGTTAATTGGGAATAGTTATAGACCATGTTTGTTTTGAAATTAACATAACAGAATCGATCATCAATCATTTGACGTGTTTTGCGAGGTGTAATCATGTAGTTATTTACACCCTCGTGGCTTAGACAGTGGGGAATTTACTGTTTGTTTTAAAAGGTTTGAAACTTATTACAACGCGTGGCTTTCGTCCTTGAATCTCTGTGATGTAGGCTTACTGATGTATATGTTATCAACGGAAACAATGATTAGTCAAAGGTCTCATTTGCAAAAGCTAAATGAAAATCCTTCAACTAATGGCAGAGTTTATATTTGATAACCTCTACCACCGTCGCCAACTTGGTTACCTTGCAATGAGTATACATGTATACCGTAATCAGGATAGATTATGTCTTAATCTAGGCATATACAAACTATCTCAACTTAAAAAATAACCAAGAGTGGTTACCTGGGCGGGGAGGGAACAGGTCCCATGCAAATATACAATAGACACTATATTTGCCGTATTTCAAGCCTGCCTGGCTGTCGACTTTTACACTCATTGTGCGTATTGAACTATTGTGTTGTGACGTAAGTGTCGTTTACCAAGCTAGGGCCTTCGGCTCTTTGTACGTCATTGCTCTACTTGAGTGGGTTGGCTGTGAATTGCTGACGGTGAAGATGATTCTGTAAAAATCATTCTCTACACTGAGTTAGGTATATAGGCTATATTGTTACTTCAGTGCATGCAAGGCAAAATGAAGAATTGAGAAATCAGAAAATATATTTCAAAATAACGACCTGTTGGAAATCGAATCCGGGAAAAGATACAAGGAGGCTAACAGAACATTGTCTCGTCTATTTGTATCAAGTATCAGGGTGCGCACCTATTTTAGGCCTACTCGTTGAGGCTTGATTGGAAATCCTAGTTTCACGAAATTGCAGATTTGGTGTTTTAATACTTTTTACGTGGCTAGCCATGAAGTTGATAGTAGGCTTGTGTTAAAGGCTCTCCAATCTCGCCTCAAACTTATATGGGAATATCATCATGTAAATACAATTGGTTACTTTACATTTATTCAAATAACAGTCACTCTGGTTGGTCAATGTTGAGTCAGTTGAGTTCCCTGAGTGACTCACACACATTAATGTGAGGATATATAGCCGTAAGCAAATTAAACTCATTGTAAGCTACTGTAGCTTTGTCTATATGGGAAGATCATAAGACAGACGTTTTTGCTTTTAAATTGGAGGAGTGGTTTGATGCAAACTTAGGAGAATTTCAACTGTCTGGGGCGAGATTAAAGGACCTTTAAATTATTAGATACCAGAGGTCTTGAAATTGGAATCGTTGAAACTAAAATAGCCTATACTTGCATGGATCTAATACCTTTCGGAAGGGTACACATCATATGCTTGTGACGTCACAGAGTCACTAGTCCGAAGTGAGCCTGCCCAGACATGCATGTACACATTTTTGTACACACGGGCGTGCAGCATGTTCTCTAAAATGGCGGCTATCAAGAAGGTGATGACGTCATTACACAAGGTCTATTAGCCTCATAACACAATAAGGATATCCTGGTCGTAGAACTAATTACAGTACTGAATAAGGAGTCCCTGCCCTGTGTACCATTGATAGCTCTTTTGCTTTGAATTTGATGTCGTGGTATTATAATAAAAATTTTCTTTGACTTATCAAAAGCGGGGGATCTTTATTTACATAATTAGTGTAAAAATATAAATATACTTATGAAAACAAATGCAAAAAGTAGTTGAAGGATGCAATAACGAGAGGAAATGCTTTCATTACGTGTTGCGGAAACTAATACTATACGCACTCAGCGCAATCAGCTTTCCTATTTATTCGAGTACATTTAAATTACAAAAGTCATAGCAGAAAGCCGGAGGGACTGTTTGTGTGTTCAATCAAAAATGTAAATTTTTTTCAAAATGTGTCGTGAAAGAAAACAGTTATGTCGAAATGCGAAGACATTTGTTTCGAGGCAATAAACGAAAAGCGAGCATTATCATTGTCAATTTTGTAAAATGCTAAACGTGCTTGAAAATTATGCGGATGCTTCTGCTTGTAGCTATGAGAAATCTTGTCTCCCTTCCAAAAATTATCGATGTAGACAGAGAGTGAGTATGCCCTGTACGGTTATCGGGATGGTCTTATCATTGTATATATATATTTTTTTTATCAATATTGGGGATCCTAAATTAAGGTAAAAGTGCATAGGTGCATGAAGACATTTCATAAAGGGCATGACTTGAGCTATTTAGCTCGAAAATTTTCCGTAATTGGTAAGCGTCCATGGACATGAAGGAAGCCCGAAAATCGCCTTTTTATCCTGAAATGGACAAATGTTGTGCTGGGGAGAAAGAAGAAGGAGGTTACCGCCACCAGAGTCCCGTCCCTTACGCCCATGCCAAACAAGGATTGTGTAATAAATTGTTTAGAATACGTATCAGGGGCTACTAATGTATTGTATGCCTTGTATACACGTACGTCCAAAGCTATGGGATCCGTACTCGTGCCATTGAAATGGAAATAATGGGAGCTATAAACATGAGCAGTGGTGGCGCCATTTAGGGGCCGGGGGCACGGCCTGGTCAACTCACCACAGGAAAATCCCCACTCGGACTATTCCCACCTGCACCATTTTCAGCCATGATGATCACTCCCTCAAAAACTTCCGCACAGGTAATTTGGAATTATCCAGGGTTGGAACTATCCGGGGAAATTGTCCAGTTGGGGATTCCCTGTAGTGGAAATTATCCGGGTCGGAATTGTCCCAGAAGGGAGTTTTCCGGGAGAATTCTGGGAGGTTTGTCCGGGAAACATCGCGATATCTATTACCTCAGAATTGACTTGTGCTTTTTTCACATTAGTGTCTTTTGTTTTTATCCACACAGACATGTTTTCACGTAGAATGAACGGCTCAAATCAAGGGCAGATCCCACGTATTTTTCTGTGGTGTTCCCCTCGGGTCAACTCTACCGTCTTCGAAAAATGCATGAGTTTCGTGGATGGCGTCCAAATATGGCACGAGCCTTATATGGTATGCAGACAACTCGAACTACTAACAAATCCGATGCTTATGCCACCGTACTTGCTTCAAAAATTTGAGGAGGCTCAAAACGAGGTTGATGGCGGCAAACATGAATTCCATGGCGCCAAGCTGGAACCAATCGACAGCTTCAGGTATGTTACAACCAAGGTGTTTCTCAAGCAACACCCCATTGTTGTAAACTAGGGGTATAAAGCATAGGCGTAGGAAGCGTTTCGAGACTGGGGGGGGGTTGAATCTTGTTTCGGATCACCGTCCTGGGGGAGGGGGTGCCCCCTCCCATTTGGAAAATTTTTGGGTATTTGAGGGTCCTCAGATGCAATTTGGTGCAACATTTTGGACAAACTTTAAGAAAAATTACTGCAAATTTTTGACATTTCTTACAAAAGAGACAAATAAGGGGGTCTTGCCCTTGGATCGTGGGGGCGGAAGCATACTTCATTCTCCCACATTTTTGACTGGGGGATAAAGCCCCCAGCCCCCCGCTCCCTACGCCTGTGGTATAAAGTCCATGAGGAAGCACAACTTTGGTTGATGCGGTTGCAAAAGGGGGAACATCGTTGGCCAGGAAGGCCCACTTGAAAAAGGAATTGGTTTGTGTGAAAGAATTGGTCATGCATGGTCATGGGTGAATTATATAAGGTACTTGCTCGATGTTTAAGTTTCAGCTAAAGGAAGGGTTTTTTGGTGATAAAAAATTCATGTTGATAATAGAATTGTCGGAAATCCTAAGACTGCATGTTGTTTTCTTGGATAGTTTATATGTGAAAAATTTTCACCCACTTGTTTGACATTTCTGCCGTGTCATTTACGTCACTAAAGTTGGTCAACGTGGCGCATTTGGAGAGGGGCTCCTAGGAATATGGCCATCTGGTGACCTACTAAGTTAATGGAAGGTAGGGGTATGCCCTCAGTCTCTCCCGAAATAAGTTAAAGTTGTGTCGCGTATGGATATCTTTCCACTAGTGGTCTTCTTATAAAGTGACGGGTGATCAGGAGTTCAGTAAACACCAGTTGCAATGTACTTAGCATAACAACGTAACTCATGTGCGCAAATTGTTTATGCTGGAAAATGTCATTTTCATCATTCACTAACTTGAATATCCGTGTACCATGCCCATGTAAGCAGACGTTTTTTGCCGTGTTCCGAACTAATTAGGCCTATGAGACTACCGAAGACTTCACATATACAATGATTAAAAACCGTATGCAATGTGGCTGTCTGCTCATCATAGTTTTACGATGTAAGACTGGAGTATGACTGACGTCCCTTATACAAACTCGCTTAAATAATTAATTTTCTTCATCACTCTTCACTTCAGTCAATCTTGGGTGAGAGGCAGACTGGAGGCAGGAGAAAGAGACAAGAAATTCATCTTCATCAAAGACATGGCGGCTGGTATTGTAGATAATCTAGAGAAGCTTCCAAAAGGGGTATGTTAAATATGTCATACTGTAGCCGTCACCGTATTGGTTTTCATTTCATTTCATTACTTTTCAACCTTTTTGTCTTTCCCCGTAAGACTCGATGACTCGAGAACATCTAATTTTCCCGTTTAAGGGTTTTAGTTGTTTGTCAAATGTCCGTCACGTTTCTAGTTCCTCACCATCACGTTTAAGGAACATTAGCTGGAAGAACTAGCTTGGTGAACTAGTTTTGCTTTTGAAGAAGTGTCGGGATTATAGACCCATTCACTTACGTCACGTTTCTAATAGCAACCCCAAAAGGCGCCATGTTGAAGAATGTGAGGGACGCAGTTGTGAACGCGGCAATCAATCAATCGACTTTAGTCATCATGCAGCCCATAGTGTAGTCATCGGTACCACAGTAGCCTATATACCGTAAATAAGCCTTAATCCACATGTGTGTGGTGTGCCTAATACACGAAAGCCCATGACGTCTCCACATGACATCCTTTATATTCCTTTGACGGTCAGCAATGGAGGGTACTGAACGCGGATTTTTCCCTTGAAGAATATGGACGAATTCAGAAATATTCATAGAAATCATTAAAGATGAAAATGCTTGGGTTAGGTTAGCGTAAAAATGGTAGTTAGCCGCATCATTCCTCCTAGGAAAGAAGTCACGCGCGTTAGCGGCATCAAACATCATGTTCACATACCAATAGACCTTATGCATATAATGTCACAAAGCATGCTCCCTCGCTTGGAGGAAAATGGCGTATCATTGCAAGTTACACCAACAATGCAGACAGCTGATTTGGGTACCGGGTGCACCGGGAGATACGCGCGTAAGTATACTACACGCGCGTGCGAAATCTACGCCGTGAGTGCACATCTGCTTCATTTTTTCCCTCCAAAATGACGTCAGTGTGATGTCAATGAATAAGGTCTATGTGTACACATGCGTACGTATTCGCGCTCGTAAATGTTTATAGACCTCATGCATTAAAGTCACGCGACGTCATTTTGGTGGTAAAACAACGAAGCACACTGCACGCACGACGTAGACTTCGTACGCACGTGTAGCAGACTTACGCGCGTATCCGACCGGTGCAAAAATCAGTCTGCATTTGTTGGTGTAACTTGCAATGAATCGCGCTTTTTCTCCAAACGAGTGAGCACTTTCTGCTCTGTGACGTCATATTCATAAGTCCTATTGGAGGGCGTACTTTTTGTGCTTTGACGTCATATGCATAAGGTCTGTATCGATATAGATCTACTTGTACGCGCAGTTTTTTGTAGTACAGTGACAACACGTGGAAATCAATTCTTCAACATGGCAGCGTAAACAACACAGTTTTTCTGAAGTCCTAGCAATCCAAGGGGAAGGGTGAAAACTTTCAGGGTTCGAAGTTAACACGCCCACTCGCCATTTGCGACTGAAAACATCGGCGGGCGAGTGAAAAACCCTCTTGGTAGTCCGGTTGGCGAGTTAAAAAATCTCACTGCCTCCTACCCACAGTTAAAACTTATTTATTACAACGCACAATCAGACTAATTTATCACTAAAAAAATGATCTCAGTTCCAGCTCAAATATACATCAGCTGTCACGATTAGTTTCGTTATTTACTACTCATTTTCCCATTGAGGATACTGCCGGGCCTTTCCCACTGATGCGATGGACTATAAATATGACATCATTCTCAACATGCCTTATCCGTTTCTACATTTCCGAACTCCCTGAATTAGATTCTCCGTATTCTACTAATTCAAAAGGCTATTGGCATTTCCCTTAGTGTTGCCTGTCATCCGTAATCATTGTTGTTCAACTTCCTGAACTTTCTCATATTGAACCAGGGAGGTGTAACAACTCCCATGAGCAAATGATAACAGGCATCTTAAGGAAGTATTAAATAAAACAAATTTTATTTCGCTTTTTGAATATGAAAATAGGCGGGCTAGTGAAAATAGCTTGCGGACTACCCAGAATTTTGGATCACTAGTCCGAAACAAAATTAAGGGAAACCCCTGAGTGAAAACCTACCACTAACATAACTCCCGAATGAGTTGCTTCACGAAGGAGCTAAGTCCCCTGAAGGGTCACCAATCTCTTGACCTTTAGCCTTGCCCTTCATGTGTCTTGCCATAGACTGGCTCCGAATCGAGCCTACCTGAAATGAACAGATGATGTGTATTGGGTCTTATACAAGGAATTTAGAATTGATAGATGGGGTAGTGAGCATTAAGCAGACTTAAAACGTATTATCATTGAATAACTAAATAATAACTTCCTGGTTAAATCTACCCATCCGCTGTTTGTGCAAAACCTATAGGCTTTCAAAAAGCCTACAGCAAAAAATCTGACACTATTGTTGTCGTGGAATGTCTGTCTGTCTGTTCAGTTTCCAAACAACACTTTTGCTTTGTGGGGATGGGGACGGGACCATGTTATTTCTTTGTTGGGAGGGAGTTTGGGCAGGCAAACGGTGCTCTAATACTAGTGTCGGCTGTAGTTGCCGTAGTGATTGTGGGCAAGAGCAATTCTTGCCACATTGACGCACCATGGCTACAAGCCTGATTTGTGCGCACCTTAGGCTAACAACTTTTGTATCATACCTTATGGAAACTCATCGTGAATCATGATTTTGAATACACTTTGACACTGCTGTCTTGACACAGGCGTAGGAAGCTGTGCGAAACTGGGAGGCTGAACGTAGGGGAGTGGTCTAAGTGGAGGGGTGTATATTTGAATATTTGAGGGTCCTTAGATGCAGTTAGTTAGATAAGATTTAACGACACATCAACACGAATGTGTTATATAGTGTTAACTAGATAAAAAGGTAAAGTTTAAATACGGTTTCAAATACAGCTCAAATCCTTAGATGCAATTTGGTGCAACATATTGGGTAAATTTCAATGGAAATTACTGCAGATTTTTAACATTTGTTCTAGAAGAAAAAATAAGGGGTTTTCGTCCTTTGATTAAGAAATGGGGCCGGTAGCACCACATTTTTGAAGGGAGAGGGGGGGGGGCTAAAGCCCCCGCTTCCTACGCCTATGGGTCTTGATGGGCTATGTCTAGGGAAAGGGGGGTTTTCAAGAATGTGAGGTTTCAGGGACTACAAGGGGTCATTTGAGGTTTTAAGAGTTTCTAAATCCGTTAAAATGTAAAGTTGTGACCTATACATTGAAGTACTATACCTTGGGGGTGTGCATAACCAGTACCAACGTTGTGAGAAGTCATACATTACGTCTCCCAGTGCGATGTCCGATTGCACTCTTAATGCAAAAGAGTGAAATTCACTCCAAAAGAGACTGTAGTTTGGGACCACTTCTAGTAAGACTGAATTTCACTCGGGGTGGAGTGAAAATTCACTCGGAAGTAGAGCGATATATCATTCCATGAGAGTGAAGTATCGCTCTATTTGGAGTGAATTATCACTCCACCCCGAGTGAAATTCACTCTTACTAGGAGTGGTCTCAAACTACAATCTCTTTTGGAGTGAATTTCACTCTTTTGCATTTAGAGTGTGAGGCTTCTGCAGAATTTGCGCGATACAAGGTTCGAAGGTAAAGTAGGCAACTTGTGTCATTGTAATAACACTACTGAATAGTAAGCTGTCATGTAATAATAATTGTATAGCTCGACTTGTTAAAAGGAAATTACTTCTCTTGTGTGGCATTATATTCTTTGCCATCATAAGCTTGCGAGACTACTTTCTATTAGGGGCTGAGCTTTTGCCTGAAATTTTAATGTAAAAATGTCATACAGTCCCCACCTCGTTGGCTCATGTTTGCAATATCTCATGTTTTGCCTAACTTAATGATGTATAAAAGAAGAAAGATTTCAAATTATTTGACCAAATTGACCATATGTTTTTCTTTAATTCTTTTGCCTAGGTTCCTTGCCGTCACACGTTCCTTATACGTCATCCACATGGATACCTCAATTCAATTCGTAAATACGTCATGAACATCTATGGGTATACGGGTGACCCCAACCTCTTTGACGTCACACAGGACAACCCTATTTTGCACAAGAAGAACCCACGTGATTCAATACATTTTCTGTGGAAGACTGTTTGCTCAAAAAATATGGACAAGGAACCTTTAATCATAGACGCAGATGATCTCATAAATTACCCCCACAAAATTCTCCCGAAATACTTTGAGGCTTTAGGAATCCCGTATGACCCGAAATACCTGAAATGGGACTCTGATGATAGCGTGGTAAAAAAGTGGAAGGGGGCAATGGAACACGTACTATGGCAGAAGAGAAATGGGGTCACATCGAGAGCCTTAGCGAGCACGGAGTTTGTTCCAGGTCAAAGTTCGGCTATTCCACGAAACGAACTGTCACCAGATATCGATCAGTTTGTAGACTTCTTGATGGTCGGCTACAAGGAAATGTATAAAAAAAGAATTAAACCAGAGTAGTGAGCCGTGTAAAGTTTTGTTGTAACGGTACTGAAGATATCGTGTTAACTTGAAATGCAGCATCAGTACGTAGTACATACTTTGACAAGATGAAAAAATCGCTTCTAAATGAGTTAGAAGTTTCGCGTTAAAGCTTTCATACACAGTTCTGTAATTGATTCAAAGAGTTTGCCGGTAAACTCGACAGGCAAATCAAGCATTAGAATTTGAAAGCGATTAAAAACAAAGCAAGCTGAAATCCTAGACGCTCCATTGTGATCGTACTTTTTAAACTTGGGACTGGATGTTTTAGCGATAGGATAATTGCTCAACTCACAAAGGAATTTATGTGAAGATTGATTCTAATTTACAGTGTAATAATCAAGATGAGATGTATTCGTCACGTAGGTACTGAAAAACTACTTGTTACTTTCGCTTTTGCAGCTTTTAATACATAGATTCACATTCAAAAGGAAGTTCGGAAAGTCCCGCGGTATTGACATATATACATTGCTGGAAACTTGTTTGCCAAAATTCGAAGAAAAAATCTTACGCTTGAATGAGAGTAAGGCTTATTCTGTACCTATACCGTACCGTAAAAAGCGAAAGTGGTAATGACGACAACAGCTTGAAGAAGATTTGATCATGGTGGGATGGAAGACAACCAGTTACTCAATCTAGAGAATTGAGATGTAATAGAAACTCGATCCCTAGTCAATCGCTGTGATGCCGTCTGATTCGACGTATCAATTATCTAAGAGTATACGCACAGAAGTCGATGAATCCTTCCGGCCCCAGGTATCAACTTATACTTCCTTGACGTCGAAACCGGAGCTGGAGGCATACAGGCCTCCAATTATTTTCAGTTTTAAATATCCCTTTCACGGGCGGGCAAAAACATCGAAGAAAACGCTTAAGTCCAGGAGTTGAAAGGTCTCACCCCCTTACCCCCCCCCCCCCTCATCTTAGAAATCAAGTTCCCACGGCCCTCGACCATGGATTATGGATCCATATGGTGGTGGGCTGAAAACGCATAAGCTGACCAAAATTACATGATATTTGTTTCTAATATTGGTCAATTTAAAAATTTTGTGTAAATAGACCTTAAAGAAATTTTATCAGAATTTGATTGTAAAACTAATTAGTTTTGAACCATTATAGTTTTTGGAAAATTCCGTTTTATTGTTACATTGTTTCTCATTGTGAAACGATACCTTTGAGGAGATGAAAACTCATTATCATTTAATTCTGAAATTTATATTTCGTCGAGTCAGTTCAGATATATGATTAAGCATTCAGTACTACTAGTCTGGAAAACTGAATGAAGGGGTGGCGCCTGGCTGTGGGGGCAGGGAGGCCGTTTCCCCTCGTCATGGGGAGATTTTCTAATATCATCGTGAAGCTCAAGTAGGTATAATAAACTGTTTAACCCGAGACGGCGATGAGTACCTTCCTCTCAAGGAGGAAAGGATCTTCAATCACCCCCCCCCCCATTTTTCGCCAGGTTTTAGTAAAAATCTAAATTTTCCGGTACTCCTAACGGAAAAGTTTGGCTTCACTTACCTTCCGGCAGCTCGGCGTTGCTGTTGGGACTTCGGTTTTTCCCTCTCCCGTCGGGCACTTACGCCATCACTGACTGAATTTATTAAAAGGATGAAGCGGAAAACAGTATTTTGGAAATTTGAAAGAGGAACTAAATCTACGCATTCCTGTAAAATATTCATTCAGTTCCAGGCGCGTAGCCAAGGGGGGAGGGGGGAAGTCCCCCTTGAGCATATTTTTTTGTATTTGTTAATGTTTATTTTTACAATATTGCTAGTGTTTCCCCTATTTATATGCGGTAAATAAGCCGGGGAAGTGCCATTTCCAGCGACCTGGAAGTCATTTTGGGCCAAAATTTTCTTGCGCTTTGCACCAATCCATGGTGGCGCGGAGCGCTGAGAGTCTTTCTATGGGCTTCGACCCCCCGTTGACAAGTTCCTGGCTGTGCCTCTGTCCAATTCCGATGTGTGGTCTTCTGCCAGATGAAGTTACTACAAGACGTGTAACGTAAAGTGAACTTGAGACAAGCAAGAATAATGTCAGGTCTTCTCCTCACATTGATGAACTAGGTTTTATTTTCTTTGTTTTTCGATCTATTATTTTGACCTTAAAAATATTGATATGATATGAGTTTCGTCAGGCGAATGTAAATTTTGCGAATTTCCCATGCTTGCCCTGCATTTAGCAATACGAAAGCGCGAGAATATGGAAGGGAAAATTGGCTGTTAAGGTTAGAGAAAATGAACCAGTATTGATTAATGTGAGGCGATGACTTCATTTGTGCTTGTTTCAAGTTTGCTTTACTAGCTAAAAATGTGATAACTTCGTATGCATATACCTGGAGAACCGACAAAAAAGCCTGTATGAAAATTTCACCCACTTGCTTAGATTGAGCACCCTTATAACGTATCAAAACTGAATTTTAAGCTTAAAAGCCTGGTAGTATGTAGGCCTATGCCATGATTTTATTCGATTCCGAAAGATGATGTCATTGAACTCATCGACAAGAACTCAATCACTGTTTTATCACCGCAACAGTGTTGCATGACAAAACAGTGGACATATCTAGACGCCTGCATTTCTTGTGAATTTAAAACCCGCGATTCTAAAAATCATGAGTATTCCAATGCTGCTAAAAGAGCCCTCTCGAGACACTTAAAACGAGTGATTTGTCCAAGCCTGTAAATTATTTTACCTTCTCTCGTACACTGACGACAAAATTAATTAAGAATCTTAGCAAACTCCGCAGTGTTTTATTGTTTCACTTAATAGCATTAGCAGCACATTAATATACAGAAGAACGCGAACCTTCGGTGGCTATAGGATTACACCATGGGTTTAATATAAACCCACTTGTCATTCCTTTCGCTTTCACTAGCGTGATACAAAATGGCGGGAATTAATTGACGAAAGTCGAGACGATGATAAGACTCTCGAAAGGCAGTTCATGAAATAATTTATAACCCTTCACTCTTCGAATAAAAGAGTTATGCAGTAATAAGCATTGTGAAGAGCGCGCAAATCTTATTTGTCTGCACGTACAAATCATTCATACACAGGTCGGCTGTATACACAACATATTTTAAGGCATAGATTTGCGAAAACTGTTCGGTGCAATGTACGTGGCAGGTCAGCTGTAGACATAAGGTGTTTTAAGGCATAGATTTGCGAAAACTGTTCGGTGCTGTGTGACAATGGTGTTGTATATATAGCTGTCGTTTTGACATACCCTCTGAATTAGGTTTATGTACAATACCAATTCTCATTCTCTAATCGTGTGCCTATTTTTCCCTTTTCGCAGCCGAATAGTCTGGACAGACTTCGCAAAATGGTTGGATGAATCGCTGTATATTATTATTATTAAGGCTGTTGACAATTCTCCTTCAGAAAACGTTTCCCAACGTTCATAGCAGCGTCTTGATATGTTTCCCAGGTGTCGGCACTGATCGAGAAAGAGATTCTTATATTTGTCACTGAGAGCGGTATTTTAATGAGAAGTTCCAGGTCATACATTTGCTGGGGTTCTAAATCCATGGCAAGGTATTTGTCTAAGGGGTGAGATATTTTAAGACATGTCGAGGCAATACAGTAATTTTTCATAAATTTCTAAAAGGGTAAAACTCTCTAGGGCGAAACCTCCTGGCCGTTTTCACTCCGGGCCTGGCTGAATCTTAGGCCCCTATTTTACAGCTTAAACTGAACCTTTACACTTAAGTCCTTCTTTCACCAAAAGCGGAAATTGTTGATTTACCCGGCATTGAATTTGCAAACCATGTATCCGACCGTCACTTGCAGAGTCGCCAAGAGTTCTTTTCACCATAGTACATGAAGCGTAGGCGTAGGCTATGAGGCAGGGAAAGGGGGATCCGTGCCCCCTCAAAAAAGTCACCAACCCAAAATATGGGCATAATCTTTTGAAATGTTCGGGTAAAATCCCATTGAATGCTCAAAGATTTGGGCAAAAAGTGTGCCCCTAAATCAAATAGGGCCCATACGAATATGACACAAAGCCAAAATCTGGTCACATATCGAAAATTCTCTCACGCTGACAATGGTTACGCAAACGAATAGCCAGCAACTCGAACTCCTCGACGGCGGGGACGGGTTGCCGGCAGGACGGTGAATCCATAATTTTCTGAAAACTTTGGAGTTTAACTGAAATAATAGAAAGTTTTTGTATTTTGTTGAAAATTCCAAACTGTTAGTTTATATTGTATAAAACTGGTAAATTTAGGGTATTTGTTCAAGAAAATTTGGAAATGCGAGGTTTTATCAAAGAATTTGCCCCCTCGAGGGCAAGAAAAAAAATAACTGTCGGGGCGACTGGTCGCGGTCGGGAATTGTAAACTTTGTTATACCCAGTAGGGCTCCCCAGCTTACGAAGGTGGAAAAATTGTCCGACGGGGAACAGCATTCCCTACGGGTCTGCTTGCTTAGTGAATTGTTTACAGTTCAACAAGCCCTAAAATTAAAATCAAAACAAGCTGTCAACAATTGTAGTTCTGGCAACCTGGCGTAGCCGGGGGAGGGGATATGGACGCCAGACCCCACAAAAGGATCGCCCCAACTGCCACCACTGGAAAGCTCAAGAATGAATATGTACCTCTTCGTGTTTGAAAATTTTTCTGGCTATGCCTCTGCAACAATTTTCTTGATGCGCACGCGCCAACTGGTGGTGACGCTCCTCTTATATAGAATCATAAACACTCCTAACTCCCGCTGGAAAACTATCTCGCAACCTTCACTACTTGTCTGGCAACGGACCTGTGGTTATGGGGCCCTGTAATGGCTTTGCTTGCAGCCTAAAATTATTAATGAACGTTATTTGTTTTTCTAGAATATTAATTGCAAATAAGCATTTTGGATACACTGAGCCCCCTGTAAGAGGACCTCGTTTGCAATAACTATCCTTGCTTCACTCACTTAGACCTTTTAATTTGTACTATATGTTTTGTAAAAATTTAAAGGCTTGAAATGTAAGAAAAGTACCTTTTTTCTTTGTACAGTATTTCACTTGAAACTTGAAGAAAAAAACATGAAATTTCTTCCTGATATTACCTTGGTTTCATTGTTTTTAATTTTCTGTGTTTCAGAGTTTTTACGCTAGTGCATTATTAAATAACTGGTGTGTAGGAAGTACGTGTACAAGCTCCTTGCGTGTATACACTTCAGCTTGGGTATGCCTTCCGATACAGTTTTGAGATTTATGCAGGACAATAATTGGAATATGTGGGTGGGTAATAGTAAGGGGGTAGGACCACTTCAATGGGCAAGGACGTGTGCTGATCAATAAGGGACACAGTGCCAGTGGATTGTGGGCTACAGCTGTCGAAGTCAGATTAAAACTATTTCTTGGTTAGATTTTGAAAGAAAAAAAAACACTCGGGCAATCTTCTCGGAGATAGCACAGCTGTTTCTAGGGCAAAAATGGCTCACCCCCTCCACAATATTTCGTACTCCTGTGATGAGGCATAGTTACAATAAAGAGGGCAATAGCTAGTAATGCCGTAGAAAATATTGGCGAAATATCCCTGGCTCTTCTTCGTCGTTGGAGGCCTGTTCGGTATGTGTGTTTATTCAGTATGACTCAGCGAGAATTGCGTGTACGGGTTGCGGTGAGAAGAGAGCAGGTAAACACTTCATGCGTAGCTGGAGTGGGGTGGTGCGAATTCGTGCAATAGCGTAGCTAGAAAGGGGAGGTCCGCCCGGGTGACACAGTTTGGGAGGAATTTGGTCTTCTACAGTGAAAAGAGCTACGTTTTTCGTATGCGACAAACTCAAGGGTTCGAATCCTGGCTGCACACCCAGCTCCCTATCGCACCAGGATACTGGCTTCTTACAACAAGAGGGTCGCTTCTTCAAAAATCCACCCTGAATCTGGTATCAAAGTTTGGAGAAGATGCTTAGTTAAACCGTTAGCAGTATTCGTTTTTGTTTCTTTATTTTTTTTTGGGGGGGGGGGGTTCAAATGAGGTTCGTCAGGATTTGCTCTTTGTCCTTGAACCTGCAGTCCTTTGTCTGTCCTCCAGGACTTGTCCAACAAATTATGCAAGGGTTTTCTCTCCACCCTTCTCGCTCTATGGAGAAGTAGCCCACGGAGCAGACGGAATAATTTGCTCTCAAATTCATAGCCCCCAAAACCGTGGTTGTCATTCTGTTCTATGGTGAGACTGTTCGACAAACCATGCAGGTTCACGGGAAAAGAGTTCAAAGACTGACATTCAAACAGGCGTAAGAATCGATTGCTGTAAGGCCTCATGCTTCTGAACACTGTCCCTCTTACTTACAATTAAGTTGTTAATATTCGCAAGTACTATTTTACAGAACACTCATAAAAAAGTAGTCGTAACAATAATTAGTCACACGAGATGTTGTTGACTAAAGTTAGTAAAATGACGTTACGTATGACTAACTTATCCTTGTTTTGAAATATTCATGAACGGCGTTGATAAATCATCAGGCTCAAAATTGTCCAAAAACCTTACGAAAATAAGAACAATGTAAAGATGTACACTTGATTTTTTATTTTTCTTCATTTTGGATCAATTTTAAATTATGTAAATTCTGAAGATATTTTGAAAAAAAAAACTCCATGAAACGATTCTAAAAAGGCATTTAATAAGGTCGTTTGAGGAAATATGATGAGATTCGACACATAAAGAAATTCGCAGGCTGCGCTCACTTGAGAGGGAAACATGCTATGGTAAAACGGATTTTACATTCACAGGGTTGATTAATTAATTTAATAACGGTGATAAATCGGGCCGCTTGAAATTGTCCAAAGCTGGCCAAAATGAGAAAAACGTATGGTTATTAACTTGTGATTAAGTTTAAATTTTGTTCCTTTCAGGTCAGTTTTTAATGATGCTAATTTCGATGATATTTTGAAGAAGTTGCTAGGAGATACTAACTAGGCAGTCGATTAGTTGCTTGAAGTGAGATGGTGCGATTTTACGCTTCCGCAAAGAAATTGTTAAGTCTGCGCCTACCATAAATTGAGAAAGAAACGTGTTATGGCAAAAAAATCTTATATTTATAATAATCAGATAATAGGGTTTTTTAATCAGCGTTTGAGGACTCGATCAGGGACATCAGGCTGGCAGGGGACGTGCTATCATGCGTACTTTGTTCTCCTCCCTCGATTTAGCAAATCTCTCGCTGAATGCAACAAACAGTGACGCCAGCACTTCAGCACGTACTTATTTCATGAGAAATGGTGCACGCCTAACGGTTAACAATTGAAATTAAAAAAGGTCCAAAGGCAGTTTGAGCAAAAGATTCCTGTAGGAAGGAGGGGTAAAATTTCTGGGGGGGGGACTGATTGACGTATTTTAATTGTAATATTTGACAAACATTTTACAAACTACAGTACCTGGAATTTTCGCACCTTCCACACGGGGGCAAAGTCGCTCTTCGTGTTCGAAGTTCACCTTCGTTTCACTTGAGATAACCCTTCGTGGGCCCTCTTTCCCTTCAAAATTCCTAGATCTGCGAGTGGGAAGCACCTCTACCTCAGAAGTGAAGGGTGATTCATCACCAATACAAAAAGGTCCGTCAGAATATTCACCATGGGTTTGGGTCAAATATCCAATGTCTTTTTAAAAAACCTATACGGCAGCTTAAAAATTGTCACAACTTGGTTCAAAATTCAAAGTCGGGCGAAATTTGACTTTCCTCTCTCCTCAGTCCCCCACCGAAGTTCTTCCTAATTCTCCTTGCACAAGCTGCAGCTATACTGGATTAAATGTAGTTGAATATCGACCGAGGTACGTCTCCAGATCTTCTAGCCTTACGAGTCTAATGAAAGCTCGCCATATACCTTCGAACTGAAGGTATGTACCGAAAGTTCACTGATTTTATCGAATTAAACTTTTTCAAATTTAACTTTTTTGAAGGTGAAAAATTTTTAAGTTGCATGCCCGCACATGCTTACGAGCCGGGCGGGAGGGTCTGGGGCTGCACCTCCACCCCTATAGCTCGGGAAATACCTACTTCGCGGAACATTTAGGGGAAAAAATTGGGCAATATCCTCGGGTAATAAGGGTTCTTCTAGGGCAAGAAAGTCCCATACAGTTTGGGTGGATACCCACTCCTACTGGTGGCGCTATGCTTATATAGTGTTATGGTATTGACCCACTTTTCGTTAAATAGAGTCTCCAAAGGCGCACACGGGTGTGCCTGCATTAATCGGCTTTAAATAATCATTCGGTCGATATTGTTCAAATCTGGCAGAAAATGAGAAAAAATAAGGCGATCTTCCTGAAAATTTGTAAACTTTGCTCATTCTGAGTCGTTTTTTAGTGATGTAAATATTCATGATATTTTGAAATAATAAATAATTCGATTGGAGGATACAAAGTAGGCATTTGGACAGGTCGTTTGAGGGAATATGACTCGTTTTTACGTCTGCATACAGAAATTTATTAGCCTTACGCATCTCATAACTTAAGACAGAAAAAATTATGGAAAATAGGCCTAAATATCAAAATCCTTTAAGTAATGGCGTTAAGAAGTCATTCGGTTAAAAATTGTCCTAAACTGGCCAAAAAATAAGAAAGTGTGAGGATACGCAATTTCGTTTTTTAAAATTTGCGGCTCATTTCGGGTCCATTCAGAATGTTGTGCATTTTTACAATATATTGTAAAAATCGATTTAACGATACTAATGAGGCATTTGGTAGGGTCTTTGTGGAGATGGTGCTTATTTAGAAATAGATAAGTCGGCAGTGTACACACCATAATTTTGGATAGAAACATGATATCGCAAAAAGGATTTCATGTTCACAATCAGGGGTCTTTTAAATTATCGGATGGTATCGATAAATCCTGTCTTTGAAATGTTTTGAAAGGTCGACCAGAACTGAAGAAACCAAGGCTATGTTACATTTGCGACTTTTTAAGTTTAACATGAAAGATACGGTAAGGTTTTACCTTACCGCACGGTTTTACTCTATAACGTAAAGAAACTGGTAAGTCTGAGCACACCATAACTTGAGTAAGGAACTCGTTATTTTAACACTTAAGCCGTATGTAATATAAGAGATAATCATCATTTTACTAGGTTGATAATTGAAATGGCTACATTTTGTGCAAATCTGGATAAAAATGAGAGAAAAGATGTAGTACACTTAATATCCTTCTGAAATTTTTCTCAGTTTGGTTGAATATCTCATCATATGAATTTTCATGTTTTTTAAAACTACAAATGGAGCACCTACTCTCTAAATTCCAAAGAGTGAAATTAGGGATCACTCCAAAATTAAGATTGAATATTCACTCTAAGAGAGTGAGAATGACTCTTTTTCGATTGAAATTTTTCACTCCAAATTTAGAGTGATCCCTAATTTCACTCTAAAAGAGAAATTTTCACTCCAAAGATTTTAGAGAGTATTTAGGGGAAAATATGAAAAATATCGTATCATTATCTTAGACCTAAAAAGAAGTTAAAATTCATTTTAAGGGGGGGGGGGTGGCACTTCTACCCAGGATGGCGATCCTACTGCATTGATGTGACCTCAAGGAAATTTGGGTTTTTAATGAAAAAATTTTATAAATGGATTTTCTCATTAAAGAATTTGTCTTTCTTTAAGGAGCAAAATCAAGTAAAACGTCGGGATTACATACTTTATCGTAACCATTAAGGCTCCTCTACAAAACTGAAAATGGATCCCTTGCTCCAGCCTAGCGCCACCACAACCCCCAGGTAATTGCACTGGCTGCAAGCCAGGCCCATAGTCAAAGGGGGCGAAGCCCCCCCCCCTGGAAAATTTTTCGCCACCTAGAAGATCAAACATTAGCATTGCAGTAATGCACTTTAGTATATTTCGCCCCCTCTGGAAAATTTTTCACCCCCCTTCAGCACCTTGTCTGGCTACGGGCCTGCTGCAAGCTTGCAACTGGGGTACTAATTGCAACGAATGATCTATAGAGGATCAAAAATCGGTAATCACGTTTTAAAAGACTTTATTTTCATGGACTCTCTTTCAGTTTAATCAAGAGAAATATAAGGGAAAAATTCATAAGGACAGTGGGACATCCCTCCCACAAGTAGGCCATTTCGCATTGATATTACCTATCAAGTGGTTACACTTGATGCCTGCGTACAATTTGCTTGGTTCTTGTTCATTATGTTTGTTATGTTTCTCTTTGTGGACTTAACTACATAGGACATAAACCTGGTAATCAAGTTTTAAATGACTACATTTTTTTGAGGGGGAGGAGGGGGTGGGGGCATTCCTGCAATGAAACTTGGAAGATAAATTCCATCCTCCTCAAAGAATGCACGTAGTAGGTTACAATCATTGAAACGTAAGTAACCAGGAATACGATATTCCAGGCTACAAGTATGACAACAACTTCTGCCATAAAAGATAATAATTTACTAAAAGTGAATGTCAACATTAATAAGACCTGAAACACATATCATTATGCTATCACATTTTTGTTAAACTTGGTACTTCTTACTGGGATAATACCTGTAATTTGAAGCTGAACAATCCTGAAAATAAGCACTTTTGTTGTCTTTGTCTTGGTTTATACCAGTGGTTCTCAAACGCGGCCCTTAGGGCCGCATGCGGCCACTAGGCCATGTCGGTGCGGCCCCTGAATTGATTTTAGGTTTTGAAAAAGTCATATTCGACAAGAGCAAAACGTAGCAAAGTAGGAAATTAAATTATGTATTTACTCCTCCCAAGTTTGCTCTCCTGAGGGTGTGCGTGTGTGTGTGGGGGGGAGGGGTTGCCTACTTAACAAGCTGTGCGGTATATTCGTTGTTCAGTCATATCTGGCCAAGACTAATTTCGTGTGCCTTACTGTTGACAATCATTTTATGTACAAGGTGGCATGAATTTATGTAACGGTGCATTATAGTGGTTGTATTTGTAGTGACAAAGCGTGAGCGTGAGCGGGAAATTTAATTGCGACGTAAGGTGACTGTATTGAAAGATGTATCGTGTTGAACGTTTGTTGATTGGTTACTGAAATCAAAATTTCTGCAATTTATATTTCGGTACTAACAATGTGTTTGTGACATTTTATATAAACTCGCTCTTTCTATAGCTCTGTAAGATGAAATATAATCAGTTAATCAAAGCTTTTTTCGACTTTTGGTAATGCGTCCCTCGAACTCAGCAGACCCATTTCTCTATCTGGCCGCGTTTGAGAATAACTCATCAAGAGCTTCCTCACATACTGCGCACCGTAACCAAGGATAAGTTGAGAACTGTTGTGACTTCACCCCTTTAAGACTGCAACCTACCTAGTTTGGCTGTTTGGAATGCCAGATGTTTCTCCTATACCTCAAAGCGACGCATGAAAAGCATCAAAATGACCATACGGGTGACTCGCAAAATTGTAGACGGGTGGCCCAGGTGGGGAAGGTGCAGGGGGCTAACTCCATTTTCGTCAGGGAGCCTAATGGGTACGATAAAGTATGTAACCCCCCGACAACGACCAGCCGCAGCAACAAATTTCTTGATTTTGCCCTGAGTAGGGCATACAGTATTGCACAATAAAAACCATTAGTTGTCATATTTTCTTCAATAATAATCCCAAAATTTTGCAAAAGTTCGCATTTGCCATACGTTTGGCAACCCGGCCCCTCCGTCGGGGAGCTTGGCCACCACTTAGTGCCACCCCTGATTGAAGAGGCAAATTTGTGGTGAAGAGTGCGATTTCCTGCAATCTAGAGCGCCTAGAAAGCACGTTTCTGACCTCAGCCCCAACCATGGTGGGGCTGAAATCGGGTTGCTCCTGTTGGACTCTACAAAAGTGCAGATTGCCCTCTTAAAGAACCTCTTCCTATGAAAACTTCGTACCTCTGTCTTTGTTTGTTTGTCTTTTGCCGTAGATACACCTCCGGGACCTCTTCAGTATTGATTTCGCTATTTCCAATTATTGTCTTCTTTCTCTAAGCCTGAGATCCTCCCCTGCGGCCCTCGACCTCTTTCCAGCCTCTCCATTTGGCCCTCACCATTTGGCCCTCACCCTCAAAAACTTTGAGAACCACTGGTTTATACAATAGATTAAACAGTAGACAAAATATTTCTTCGAACGACACTTTATTTCTTGTATTAGTGTAAGAGCTTTTTCTACATGAAGACTATATATAGAAAGGAAAAATTGCACTGGTTGCAAGTCTTTCCATGACGGGACAATTTACCCCCACCCCAGCTTCCCAGGAGAGTTCCCATCATCTGGACAATTTCCACCCTCAATGAAAACTAAATGATACAGTCGGTGGTGGAGCTTAAAGGTGTGAAGGCAAGGAGCAATCGTTGATGAAATTTTTTGTTTGGCACCTTAATTAAATTTCTTTCAAAGCATAGGCGCTCGTTCCCACACGTTTGTGACTTGAAGCCCTGAAATGATAGGTTACTGACAATACTTAATGTACGTCATCACACGCACCATTGTCCTTGCATATACAATTTAGGAACCTGCCTAAGTATATGGGCGCAATTTTCAATAAATTTCACGGCCTCCTTCGCGTGAGCTCCATGGAAGTAGGTTTCTCGTGCTGCTTTCAGCGGGAAAATTTTTGTGGAATTGCCTCGTTGTTACTTTCGGTAAGAGAGCTTAGGTAAATACTACTGTACTTCCAAAACTCTATCTACTATTATCCTCATCAAATTGACCGACGGTTACTATGTTAAATTTGCAATCGTCATAAGAAAAATATTTCATTAACATTTCAAAGTACTTTAACCTTTATTTTCGAAACTATCTTATTTTTCAAAGAAATAAAAAAAGTTGAGGGTTCCTTCTCCCAGACTATCGACAAAAATGAACATACAGGAAAGAATAGGAGGTTAAGGAAAATAGGAGAATCTTTCATGTAATGAATAATATTGCATTTAAAACATAAGATAAAACAAAAGGCTACAATAAAATGTCTGAAATAACGTTGTTTTCTTCGGCCTGCTTCCCCCGCACTCGGTTTAAATATCGTTTCGTGATTACTTCCTGTAGGACATCTTGCGTGCTCCACAGCTTTGCACAACTTCTCCATTATCATGGTAACGACCCACAAGCCAAATTTCTTTCATCATAAAAATGACCTGTTATTCTGAGTAAGGATATTATTAAAATGGTCAAAATGTGATTTCTGTGATCTGATTATTGTATATCCGATGAGTTTTCAGTAAGACAAATGCTTCAGTTCAATGTTTTTAACTCTTGAAACACCTCAGGTGTTCCGGTCTCGGGTCCTCAGGTCTCCTCTGAACCCCACCAGGGCCACCAGATCCCTCCCCTGTTGCAACTGTTGTATTGATGGGTATAGTCATAGCTGTTCGTTTTGGGGGTTTATTGGAGAATCTACCCTCCTTGAGAGTAACTTGAAAATCAAGTAAACCGTTTTGGCAAGTTGTCGCCGTCGCGGATTACATGCTTTATCGTGTCCCTTAAGGCTCTTCGACAAAATATGAAAATTTTCTCTATGGGACTAGCCTTCCCCAAAGTGGTCATGACCCGTGCCCCCACCTGGAACCCATGAGTAAGGAATTGCCTTGTTGAGAATGGTTGGTTACAACAAACAATCGCTTCACCTGGACAAAACTGAAACTTTTCTCTTCGGATAGAAAGTATGCAATGTTAATTTGTTATTTAGATGAGATTTAACGACACACCAATACGAATGTGTTATATAGTGTCAACTAGATAAATACGTTTCAAGTTCGGTTTCAAATATTGTTCAAATACAGTGCAAGTCCTCCCCTTTAATCGCCTCTTACGACAGGGGGAGAATACCGTGGGCATACTGTACAACCCCCAGCCCACAGGGGGCGCATGCAATGTTAAAAACATCTACTCGCCTATGTTTCATGCAACGGAATCTCGTTATATCCTCTAATTCTGTAAAATTGGAATCGTAGTTCTGGATGACCCCTTGGGGAGAATCTATTGCCTGCTATATTATAAGGGAAGCAGGAGCACATTTAAAATTTCATCTAGGCAGTCAAATTTTCTGAACGGTCATACTTGCAAGGTCTTGTATTCTGCTCTTATACAATGTCATTTTGATCATTCTTGTTCCTCCTGGTTCTCTGCTCTCTCCATTATGCAAAAGAAGATGTAAGATTCATTTTAGAAATGGAACCTTGCAGCCAACTGCATAAGCGTATGAAGCTTTCTAAAGGGGGAGGCGGAAGTGAATGTTAGTGATCAGTGTCCTGGGGGAGGTGTAAGGGGAGGGTGTCCCCCTCCTCTTTGAAAATTCTTTTGACTATTTAAAGTGTCCTAGATGCAAAATGCTGCAATATTTGACAAACTTGTGAAGTAATTCCATCCTATTCAATGCCATATTTTGGCAACGTGCCATCCAAAGTGGTGGAGCGAAACGAGGTTTCCGCCCCTCACCAATCAGAGTGGGAGGAAGGTCGCTCCCCTGCCCGCTGTTCCTACGCCTATGAACTGGGATAACATGAATTGGACAAAATGGATTTTTTTATCTGCTTACGACAGGGGACAACAGCTTACACTTAATATGGTTTAAAGATTTCATGATGTCTCGAGTATCTTAAATTTTATCACATTATAAGGGATACTCGTCGGCACAGTACCAGAGATAGACCATTCAACCTCATGTGTTGTACATTTAGAGGCTATAGATATTCCATTCATACCCTATGTGTAGAAAGTTATATGCATGTTTCACTCTCCAAATGTCGTGTCACTCACGTTTGAAAATGGCCCTCTTAGTGTATGTCAGACATGGGGGGGGGTGTCTGGGAAGCATTTTTACCTCTGTAAAAATTGTCAAAAATTTGCAGTAATTTTCCTTAAAATTTGCCCCTGTGTTGCACCAAAATTGCATCTAAGGACCTTCAAATATTAAAAAAAAATCCATGTGGCTAGAGATGCTGCACTCTCCAGCACTCTCCACCTATCCCCCGAGTTGCTATCTTTACTTTAATCTCTCGACCAAACAAGCTTCCAAGACACTATAGATTGCCTATAACTAACAGTTACAGCCTAACTACTTGTAAGCCATCACTACAGGTTCTTTTGTTTGAGATTAGGCATGCACCACTGCACAACTGATTCATGGTCTAATAAACTTAGTCAGAAACACCCCCCCCCCCCCGACAGGCATAGGACGGGAGTGTGAGTTTGCAGAAGATGTAACATAATGATAATGGTGAAATTAACAGCATGTCCCAAAGGGGAGGGGGATACCATAGCCTCCCCAGGACGGCAGTCCGAAACAACTTTCAGCCCCCCCCCCCCCCAGTCGAAAACAGCTCCCTACACGAATGTGTCAAGAAATTTCATACTAACAATTTGCTCTTAGCGGAACAATACCTTAATCTCAACTATCCTTTGAAGGACTGTCTCTTTCACCTAGTGTAATGTTCTTTTCGGCTTTTCCCGGTGTGCAATTGTTTCTTGTTCCGTCCATTGGGACCCCAATGGAATTAAGCTTTTCTCAAGTCTTTCAGAGTTACCTCTGGTACTCTGTTTTGTTCTTCTTTTCTTTCGTCAGTAGGCTTCCTTTATTGTTTATGTATATCTTCAATGTTTTCTCGTCCTTATTGTTCTATGTGGTACGAGTTCAATCAATCAATCAATCAACCAGCACTGACTTCGATACATATTGTGCTAAATATTGCACTACGAGAAATTATCTTATTGTGTAAAAAATACTATTCATTCCCTATCCCCCACCTCCATCCAGTCCTACACCAGCAACTTTTGAGGGACTACCTCTGAAAAATTGTGTTCCTCCAAGAAAGCAATTTGTATGTACCCCGCCATACTGTATCACTTCCCCTCCGTCCTTTTCCCTCTTCTACCCACTGAAAAATTCCGCCACGCCACTGCATTAAGACAAAGTATCTTGAAAAATTTGGACAGTCTTGCCGAATAAAGTGTTGTATATCATTATGACCTTTAACAGCCACCGTAGAAAAAGCTGATTGTGTATGATGGGAGAATGCCAAATTGCGGGGACCGAATTTGCAAAGTTAGGACCTAATGTTACATTTTCTCTATACATCTCACAACAAGACCTAACGTGATATTCAAATGCAAACTTTATCTTTTTGTTTCTTCCACATTTAGAACCAAATGTTATCAGTTACAATTCTATACTTATTTATAAGCTACAGAAACTTTAAAACGTTTACTTCTTTGTTATTAAATGTAATGCTAACAAAAAGAAATTCTTGAATTTTGCTAAAATTACGATGTATGTACGGTAGAGCTTAAAACCATATGTGTGCCTGTCCAAGATAGAAGTCCCTGTAAGAGTTGTTTTTCGTTCTTCTTTGAAATAATTATTCACACACTCTTTTTGGGACTTATGCTATAGAGGATATGTGCGGTGATGAAAGGGTAGGGTAAGAGGTGTTTGGTGTGTGGAGGGGGAATGGAGGCTGAAATGCACAGGAAGAAGGTGGCAGGCTTGAATTCGTTTCTTGGATTTATTTAAATTAGCCTATGGCAGCCCTAATGCTCATTAGATTCTATTCTGTCGATCGTTAATTCTCAGTTGTAATTATACCTGGCCTTATCTGGGCAATAAACACTGGGGACGTCTCGTAGAGGGGACGCCCTATGATGGACCGACGGCATATTTACCTCACGTGCCGGGGACTAAGATTGCTCATTGGGCGAACGTAACAAAAAGAACCACAAGTGAGTAGCCATATGTCACACTGACGTAACAAGGGTGACTGAAAAGAAGGATATCGAACTGTTAATAAAATCTACAGCCTACAAGAATTTGCCGAAATAGCATAATAAAGTTCGTTGGTGCTCAATAAACGATAAGAAATCAATAGCGCCTATGACGAGCACTGAACTTTTGACCCTGTCTAAACACAAGACATCTATATTTAAGATTAGCGGCGGTCTGGAAAATTAAGTGATGTACGGAAACTTACTGCCATGTTTGTTGTGGTGAACTTAGAAACGGGAACTTTGCCAGGTAGGGGAGGGGAAAGGGCACGTAATTCTCAGTCCGTCAGGGTATAGACTGTAATCGCCCCCGTCGGAAAATCTCTTTTCCTTTCAGAAGAATCTAGACCTATGAGGATACTCACCTTTCTCTCCTTTTCACCCAATCAGATATGCTACGTGATAGAAAATGAGAAGCTCGACCGGTGGGATACTGACACAACTGAGGGTGATTTTTTGGTTGTTTATGCTCTATCATTTGAATGGCATGGAGTGCTGACTATATACGTACCATGTTTGGATAAAAATTCAAGAAAATTTGGAAATTTGACCTCCATTTGCCACTGATTACCCCCAAATGGCCTTTAAATTTCTTAGTGGTAATACTCCCCCAAGTTTGCATATAAGTTTCTTTACAAGTAGGCCCCGTTGCTCCAAATCAAGGAATCTATGCAATCAACCACAGGCGATTATGGGTGTATGCGCATGTGTGCGTATGCATGTGTTCTTGTGGTGCTTGGCTTGTAAATACGATATCTCAAGATAACAGTGATGGATAATTTTCATACTTGGAATATAGAATTATTATATTAAGAGGAAGATCCCTATAGCTTTTGGTGGAGGTCAAGGTCACCAAAGATCAAAAACCGAAAACCTTGTAAACATATAGGAAGGAAACATGGATACTTTTCATACTTGGCATGTGGATAATTATAATTATAAATAAACCCTAGTGATTTTGGTAAAGGTCAAAGGTGATCTGAGGTCACCGGAGGTGAAAATACGAAATTCTTTAAAACTGCTTGTAAACGCGATATCTGAAGATAGCAATGATGGACAATCTTCATACTACTTAGTATGTAACTTTACCATATTGAAAGAAAGAACCCTATTGTTTTCAGTGGAGGTCAAAGGTCATGTGAGGTCATCGGAGGTCAAAAACCGAAAACCTTGAAAAAACACGATATTTCAAGACAAGGGTAATAGATCTTTTTCATACTTGGCAAATAGATGTGATCAGTGGCGGAAATCCCGGGGGAGAGGCAAGGGGGCATTCGCCTCAAGTGAAAAAGTGGGAGCGAAACCCTAATTTGCCCCCCCCCCCCAATTTTAATAACAATACTCAAATATTTTCAGTACTTGATCACTTTTCTTAACAAAAATGCGGGACATATGGCCAAATAGCTCTTTATCTAATACCTCTGGAAAGCTGCAACACGGCTGTTAATTTTTATTGATAAAACTAATTTCACTTTTGACATTTCTTTGCTGACAACAAACACAATTATACGACGGACATCGTATTTAGATGTATATGGATCGAAGCCTTATGAAATTAATTTACATCAAAGGCTGAACCATTATGCAGGGGAGCAGGGTTGACAATTTCCAGACGAGTGCACAAGCTAACAAAAAACTAGTACTGGGGCTAGTCACAGCTGCTTGTAAGTGAAATATCTGTACTTTATGTATGTTGTTAAAAAAGAACCATTTAAAGTTGATTATCAATTAAGTAAGGCAATTTATGGTCGTCTCGGATACCTATTGAACATTGGCCCTGCCTTTTCTAAATGAAAAACACATCACAGCTCTTGCAAATTTGATTGAGTGAAGTGCATCAGTAATATTAACTTTGGGCTCAAACTAGCCTTTCTTACAAGTTAGGCTAAATGTACTAAAAACCAGGAGCAATATTACACTGGAAAATTCCCATATACATATATACATACATACATACATACATACATACATACATACATACATACATACATACATACATACATACATACATACATACATACATACATACATACATACATACATACATACATACATACATACATACATACATACCAACTTTTATATAGTGCAAATTCCATGTGATCAATGCGCTTACCAAAACAAGAAAAATCGATGCCAACAAAATATCAGTCAATTAAATAGGTAAGTCTTAAGTTGTTTTTTGAACAGTGTAACAGATTTCGAAACAGTTTTCCTAGGGCTTCTTAAAATATTAAACCCACGAGCTTCTGGGGGCTTCTCACCCTGGATCCCCACCAAGGCTCTCCCCTGGACCCCACCAGGTGCCCTAAGGCGGGCCTCTGGACCCACCAATTTTGGGCTTCGCGCTCGCGGTACACGCTAAGTACGCGTGCGCAGTTTCATGTTCACGAGTATATTATATCCATTTTCGCCCCTCCCAATCTTAAACAGAGATTTGCGCCCCTGGATGTATTTCTTTAAGAGAGAGGGAACCCTATGAGTTCAGTTTGCTGGAGGTCGAAGGTCATATGAGGTCATCAGAGGTGCAACTATGGAAACCTCGTTAACTAAATAGACAGTAGGCGGTACCTCCAAATTGTGTTCGGCCTTTCGTGACCAACGAAAAGTTAGGGCTGAATTTTTCTACCATTCTAAAGATAAAGTTATAGAAAACAATATTTTTTTCACAAGCATAACTTTTACAGTAATACTACTAGTTTAATTTACCTAATTATGAACACGTGAAAAGGATGCTGTGACTATGGTATATATTATTAGAAATGCCATACGCTGATCGAGTTCTTTGATTGCATAGAGGATTATAGCTCGGTTTCCTCACGCAGACGATCCGGTTACGAATTCCTATTAAGACATGTTTTTTTTTTCATTTTTGGTTATTCACTTTTTGGTGGGGTTTAAAGGCCATATGAGGTCAACAGAAGTCAAGTTGTCAAAACATTTTAAAAAATGATATAGTCAAGAATTATAAATTTGAGGGATGAACCTCAGTGCAACAAATCACCCCCCTTTAAGCAAGGAATCACAAAGCCTTTGAGCTTTCAAGTTGTCATGGTTTTCCCAAGGGTACAAAACTTTCTTCTTTTGGACCCCTTTCTCTCAGAGCGTCCAACGCTGAACAGCTAAAGTTCTCAGTCACCGGCCAATGTCAGTGGCGCAAATTGAGGGAGGGGCAGAGGAGCCATTTGCTCCCAAACCTAGAATATAATGGTAATTACGAAATAATTTAAGTAAGGGGGATTTTAAAATAATAGATCACTTTTGCAATGTAAAATAAAGTTAAACGTTACTAAAATGTCTTTTAAAATCTACTTTTCGGCACACTTTGCGCGCATCCATCATATACGATCAGACGATAGTCGTCTATTTATTACTTCAAGTAGGACAGCAGCGACCAAGATTATTGCTAAACTTTTAGCAGCTTCTATCCTCCCAACCCTCAGACCTCAAACACTCTGCATCATGAATGGCGACTTGCCTTTAGTCAGAATTAGGCTACGACTAAGTAAGAACTAAAAGGGCAAACTGCTATTTTTATGTCTATTTAGTTTATGTTCATTGCTATCTGTGGATGAAAACATTATTAAAATGTCTTTAAAATGCTATTTTTGACGTCACATGCCTTAATTTTCTGTTCGCGCTTCGCCCGCATTTATCTAATACAATACTTGAGTTGTCTCATTATACCCTCCTAAAGAAAATTATAATCCTTGCCAGACCCCATAGAACCCCTGCAATCATCCATCCTCCCCAACGGCCACTATCAGTCCCGTCCTCTGCAGCATAAGGTAATTGCTAGCCCGACTTAGGCCCCTTTTGGAAAAAAGTATCACAAATTGCTATTATAAGGTTTATTTTATGGTTGATTATTTAGTGCGCATTCATTGCTAGTATTTTTAGATAGTCAAATGCTTTATCCTAGTGCCCAAAATTTTTTCAACCTTCCGGAAGCTTAGTCCCCTGCCCTCACCGATCAAGGGTCATTAGGCGCCGTTGAATCAAGTTTTCACCCCAAAAATTCGAAGACATTTGGGCTCTTGCCTGGTGCAGCTGACCGTATATGCACAGTCTCCCAAACTTAAACTGTGAGATATAAGCAGACACGACTTAGGAAGCCATGATTTAGTGAACCAATTGATTCCCTGGCAACTCCTCCCGTTACTTTTCTCTTGGGCAATTTCCCCGGCCAAATCCTCCTGGGACAGTTCCCACCCGGACAATGCCCATCAGCCCAGTGTAATTCCATCTCAATCTTCATGGCAATTTTGAATTTTTTGAGGGGCGAAAAGTTTTCTAGGAGGCCCTCCGGCTAGCTTGCACGGGGATTTTGAACATTTCAACACCGGGCCCTGGTTCAAGAGACGGCTGCTAGCCAGTTCATTTGTGGAGCTAAGGCTTCGGATCTGCGGTTGAAATGATAGCATCCGCTAGGCCGATACATCACTCAGTCAGGTCTGTCGGCAACTCTTTAGTGGGCGCGGGATGAATTTTGATCTTTGACAAGAGAAAGGGCCCAGTCGGATGCGTGCACTCATGTTTTTACCCCAGTAGCCCAGACGAACAGGAGGAACTGAACTACGTTTTTACCCTAATACTAGTCTGAGCATCATTTTTATCCAGGAATAAATCCGAGGGCCCTATGTAGCTTGTGCAGGGGGCGGTTGGTTGCATTCCTGTCACGACTCCGACTTGTGGTATCTCGCAGAGCAGGATATAGCAGGATGTTCTGTAGGATGAGGGACACGGTTGCCACTTGGCATCACTGGCTGCCAGATTTGTCTAAAATTGCCATCTGAGGGACTTGCTTGGTAACGAAAGTAAATGTTTGGCAACAAATTCCTATTTTGGCATCCACGGATGAAATTTTTGGCACCACAAGAACTTATACAGCAAGTTTTAGTTTAGTTTAGTTTAGTTTATTAGACCATCTTTTCAACTATAGCTTTGTCATGGCCTAGGCCCTTTGCAGGCTGTATATACTAGTCTACTTGACAGCCCAGCTGTTCTGCACAATTGTGTCACGAGGCTTATGGCATGCGATGCATGCTCTTTGGTGTGCAGAAGCCTCCGCCAGTATAAGTTTTTAACGGCTTCATCGGGGGGGGGGGGGGGAGGGTACTTTTCTAGTACCTCTCTGGTAACAGATGTGATTGGCCCAAGATTCTTTATGGCTTTGCAATTTACAATGAAGCGCACAGGGCTATGAAGTTAGTGTCCTAACGCTTCGTGCTCTTATGGTTTTGAGACTTCTAATGGGAAAATCTGGGGTGCCAGACTTCTAGTTCAATTGTTCTTTGCCCAGTGCGGCTCCGGTATATACCCTTTTCAAGCACCTAAACTCCCCCCACGCCAATCATCAATTCAAACGGCCGTTTGAATGTTCGAGAAATCGTCCAACATAAGCTAGAAATGTCAAATTAGGCCTACTTGTGGTCTGTTTAGTGCCTATCCAATTAGGGAATAGTTAAATACTTTAGTCTAATGCACACTTTTTTGTAATAAACCCAGTCCCCCCGCTGGGTGTCACCCAGTGATAAGGATGACCTGAACCGTACATCTCCACTGAGGCCGGGGGCGCTTTTGCTGAGCATTTTGATATCGGCATCATTAATTTGTCGGTTACAACCACCCCCAGGTTTCAGAACTTGGGAGTTGCTATTTATAAATGGCAACTCCCTGGAAAAATATCCGACAATACATAGTGCTCATGAAAGCAACAATTAATAAGCCGTAGCAGTAACCGAGCTCAGTGGTGGGGGAGGGGTGCATTGCGCGCTGCGGTGTTGAAGCCCAATATATAAGACAACTGAAATATTCCTAAGCAATATAACACTTTACTACACCAATGAATAAAATATATCTAAACCTGTACAACGAGTTCATTCGACTTTTTTTGCTTTTTATCCTTTGTTTTGAATCACCATTGGTAATTTGGCATCCGACAGTGGCAATGTGGTAACTTTTTACCCAAATTTTGGCAACGATGAAAACTGGGCAACTGCCAACCTTTATGAGCTAAGGAACAGTACAGAAGCTACTGTACTGTAGCCAAAACGACTTGGCCAAGTTCAGCATTGACGCACATGATACAACATGGCTACTGGGGGAGAACAGAACCCAGACGCCGAGCTGAAAAGCAACGATGGAGCTACTCAAAACGAGAACCCACCGGAACAAAACCATCAACCGGACGTTGATAGGTATATTGTAGGCCTTTTTGTATTTTTATCATGGAGACTTTATCGTTTTGCAGGTTAGGCACCCACGGCGTTGTTGTGATACATGCACAGTAGTCTGCTACCTGCTAGGCTAGCTTGCGCCTAGTCATACAGTGTACCTTAAGTATGCGAAGTACTTAGCCTACACTATTTAGTGTAGTGTACTGTGTAGCTTAGGCCTAAGTTACTGGAATTTGAGAGCACAGTAGAGGCATGTATGATGTAGGCTAAGACTAATCAAGGCCACGTTAAAAACTTCCGTACAAGTTTACAATCGTACCTGGAGGTTATGGGTTAGGGTATTACCTTTCCAATAAGCTTGGGTTCTAGGCCTAAGCCTCAGTTTCATTTACAAACTGCTGACCAGAAACATTTCCATGTGCTGTACTAAGTTACTTACTAGCCTAGGCCTAGGTAGCCTAAATAGTTTGCAGGTAGAATTGTGAACCTTCATGAGTCTCGTACATATTGGTGTTGTGTTAGTTAAGCTTGTGATCCAGATTGGAAAGCTTGCAATGGTGCGCGGGGGATTTTAATAATGGCCAAGAGAATTGCGTGGCCAATAGGCCTACTATCTAAATGGAGTGCCACCGTCGGTTGGCGCGGAGCGTATTGAGCAAATATTGGCCAAAACTACCTCTTGTATTGCAGGAAATCGCCTTTCCCAGGCAACTTGCATGGTTGTTGCCAATAAGTTTGCACGGTTGCAGTTGTCAGTTGTTAATTTGCGCGGCTGGCAACTTTGAAATTCATATTTTTGTGCAGGGGATAAATCCCCCACGCATGGCAAACTTTCCAGTCTGGCTTGTGATATGATGACTGAAAACAATGCTGGTTATTTACAGATGGGCTATCATTTATAGTACCAGCAATATTGAAGGTGACATGCAAACTCAAAGCCCGCATTTAAACACTTAATGTTAGGCCTTGTCCTTTCCACTTTAATAAGCCTACTGGAGGTAAGTGAATTTCTCTTGTGGTGACTTTGTAAATGCAGGTAATTCCACTGGTAAGTGAAACACATTATGACACAGTGTTTCCCTTAAAATTGTGTTCAAATAGGCCTAGGGTAAATGTGGGGGTTTTCGGCCACTTAGTATTGTTCACCATATTTGTGCTCATCCTCATCCTGGAAAGTCTATGTAAACTATCCTACCATATATTAGGGTTTCTCTTACATACAGTAATGCTTGCCACTTGCCATCGATGGCTGGCAATGCACTGAGATCTCCCCTTTAAATTCGTAACAACGAAATGCATTTGTCATATATTCCAGATGTTACGGTTGGAGATAAGAATGTGCCCTTTAAAATAAAGCTCCTACCTAAACTTAAATGTGACAGAAACATGCCAAATTTGGACACTTTAATGGATATGAGTTTAGTATGTGTGGTGTTGATTCTGCACTCAGTTGAAATGACATCTCCTACTATATTCGGGGGTGGCCGAAAACTACCTCACAAAATATGGCATGCTGGGGTTTTCGGCCGGTAGCCCTTTGAAGGCCCTATAATCTCCCCCTAAACTGTAAATAGTCATCCTGCTAACTTTAGGCTACTTCTAGCCATTCCAATTTAAACAAAAACACCAGTCTAGTACACCTTCAAGACAGAGCCACAGAAGTCTGCACCGAGTTTCCATTCCTCAAGGCCATACTGACACAGAGCTGTGTGTGAGCCTAAAATTTTGGGACTTAAGTGGACTGTACAAGCCATCACACCAACCACAGTCAAGCTATCATTTGAATAAAAATCAATCAAAGTGCAGTAACCAATTGTATTTAGTACTATAAGGCTATTCCTAATTTTATCTGGGGGGATGCCACAATCCTTACAATTTTTTTACCATGGTGGCCAAAAACCCCCTCCCATGTCGCCGAAAACCCCATCATATGTGGCCGAAAACCACAGCAGCACATTTCCAGATTGTTTTGTGAAAAGCATACTTTTTTCTTTATGACAACCATAAAAAAATATGGATAAGAAAAGGTATTATAAACGTCCATTAAACCCAGTGCCGGATTAAGGTATGTGGGGGCCCGAGGCCTATGTCAATGTGGGGGACCTTAACACTATCTAAGCGGAGCGCCACCATCGGTTTCAATATAACTAGTCTAGTAATTGACATTTTCAACACATTTTTGGACCTTGTGATTTATAACTTGGACCACTCTAAGTACGACTTTCTGGTGCTTTGAATGCACTCAAATCCAGAAGCTTCCGGGGCTTTGCCCCAGACCTCACCAGGGGCCCTAAGGCAGGCCCCTGGACCCCACCTGATGGACGCTTCGCGCTACGTGTGCACACAACCCACCTTCCAACCATGCAGTGTACTTTTCAAAATCTGGTCACCCTGGTGTGGTGGCAATTGTCCATTGTCACGCTGCGACTTTTCGTTCTTTGTGCAGGCCTATTATAAGCTGTTTTTGTTGTCATTTTCGCGTATAATCTAACGTTAGCCCTAGGAGTGGGACGAAAAGCTACTTCCAAAAATACTCTCTTGTGCTTAGCCTTGTACAATCTCAAATGAAGTAGTACTCTAAACGTACGGGGGGCGACTTTGTCGGGGGGCGAGTTTGTCGGGAGGCGAGTTTGTCAGGGGGCGACTTTGTTAAGGGGCGACTTTGTTGGCCGAGGGGGCGACTTTGTCAGGGGGCGACTTTGTAGGGGGCGACTTTGCTAGGGGGCGACTTGACCAACAACCGCTGAAAACCCCCTCATTTACCCTAATGTTATGTATAGGCCTAGGCCGAACATTGCTGGTTGAAAAGAAATGCAAAATGAGAGTCCTGAATTTATTTACTTTGCTGCAATAGTTTTATTTCATTGTAGGATGTAGGAGACAATGTTGTTATGTTAATTGTTAAGAAGTTATGGGCATATTACTCACAGTGGTTAAGTGACTTTAAAAATGGGTAAGCAAAGAAGGGGTAGTGTGCAACTGTAAATGGGTGGGTAGGCTAATAAGCAAGAAAGATAGACATGTAGGCAAGAAAGATTATTTTATGGTCTTAGACTTGGCAATTGTCTTTTAGACTTGCAGACTTGGCAAGTTTCTTTTAATGCAAATAAGTGCAAAGTCCTTCACTTTGGTCCTAAAAATTTCAGCAATGATTATAACATGAATGGTAGTATTCTGAGTGATGTGACTTTTGAGAAAGATCTGGGTGTAGTTATTGCAGGCGATTTAAAGCCATCTAGACAGTATGCAGCTGCTGCTGCTAGGGCTAATAGGGTGCTTGGATTGATCAAGAGGAATTTCAATAGTTTTAGTAAAGAAATTGTACTAAATCTATACAAGCAGTTGGTAAGACCCCACCTTGACTATGCACCCTAGGCTTGGAGTCCATTCTATGAAAGGGACAAGTTTCTTTTAGAGCAAGTTCAGAGGAGAGCCACTGGCCTTATACTGAGGTGAGACATCTACCTTATCATGACTAGGGCTGTGACGGTTAATCGGTTAACTGGTTAACCGACCGACCCGTCGGTTACTCGTGCGTCATTTCGCCGTATAATTAACCGTTTTTGTAATGCCAATTACTCTGTCGCCGCCGCGTGGATTTGTCCGGTAAATTGTTACACAAACATCACGCAATAAACAGTGTGATTTTCTCACAAAAAAATCATGACTTAAGCATCTTGGGCTTACCACCCTGGAGTTGAGAAGGATTAGTGGGGACATGCTTCAGGTGTACAAATTTCTCTCTGAAAGGAATCCTTTGTCATCTTGTAGTTATTTAAAGGTTCAAAGTAATTCTCGGGTTCGAGGCCATTGTAAGAAGCTAGTAAAGTGTTTTGCAAGGCTTGACATTAGGAAGTTCAGCTTCTCTTGTAGAGTTGTCAGCGAGTGGAATAGTCTGCCTGAGTGGGTTGTTAACTCCCATCTGTGCATTGCTTTAAGGTTAACATTGACAAGTTCTTCCATAACTGTGGTAGAATCAAATTGTACTGGGCTTGTTTGGTGTTGGTTGTTTGTTTGTTTTCAGTTAAGGTTGTATGGACTTCAGGGCATCTTATGGGGCCTTAGTCCTCCTTTGCCCTTTAACCTGTTATGTTATGTTAAGTTAAATGTGAGACTTGTGCACACTTAGCCCTTAAACAGTGCTATATATTTCTTTTGTAAGCTCCTCAAAACTATTCCATATGCACAGTGTACAAATTTTTCACATCCCCAGGCCATTTTGTCCTGGGACCTCTCATGCTCTCAGATATCAATATTTTCTCCCCATAATACAGTACCACTTTCTCAAAAAATGTCTCACAGACGACCTCTGGCAAACCCATTCACCTTTCTAAAACAGTTTTTTGAAAAATATGTGGCACCAATGGACAAATTGTTACTGAAAAAGAGTGGCCATTACACTTAGTAAGTGCACTATATTGGCAAGTCTCAGAGCGAATGTTATATTGGTGTAAGACCACTTGAAAGTAAATCCAAAGAAGGTCTTGGCCTTTGGAACAAGATTATGCCCATTTTACTCCTATTATGTGCCTGTGACTCCTTGCACTCCCTTTTGCAGAATCACACAAGATTTGAAGGGTAAAGTGTCACTGGAGAAAGATGACGATTCCAAGCAAAATATACATGCAGAAGTAAAGGAAGATCAGCAAGATGGAGGAGCTGTCTCTGGAGGCAGAAAGAAGAAGAAAAAGAAGAAAAAGGATAAAGCAGGAGATGCAGGAAATGTAGCTGAGGGAGAAAAAGATGAAGTAAGGAGAATTACTGAAGCTTGCCTTAATTTAATAATCTACATTCATTTTGAAAATTATGTACTTTTGTTTACCCTTCAGTGCAGTAATGTAGGGCTGTGAACGTTTAGCAAAATTACTAAACGTTTAATCGCAAAATTTTGCAATTGTTTAGCGATTAATCGCAAGTACCTATGATCAACATAGAGACTTTAAACATGCCCTTGAATATGAATACGTAAAATGTGTTAGTGACGTCTGGGGACATAGTTTCCATGAACCTCAAACACGGATCCTCATAGAAGCTCAACCTTGATGTCTTATGTTTACAGTACATGTGTGCCATTTGTATAATTATGTATTTCACTTTTTCAAAAAGAGTTACAGTGAATATCTAATTTTCTGTAATGACTGCATATTGATAGGAATCTGCAGTACAGTAGTTTACTTGACGGGCTATTTTCAGTTTTGTTATTTAAAAAAACCAAAAACAAAAAGAAGCCTTTGTGGTTGAGTTGACAAGTGCAGTTCTGATGCTTGATGGTCATTGGGGTTACTGTAAAATTTCAATATGGCATTTCCATTAAGATTATTAAAAATTAAAGGAGCAACTGGGAGGGCAACATTGGCAAGTTTTGGTTATTTCTTGCCCCCATAATTTTCTTCCAGGGTCTACTTTAGAAAATTTCGGGGCAAATTTTCTTTTCCCATGCTTCTTGTATATACCTGGCAAAAGAATCATATTTGTGTAGAATTTTTGATTTTAACTTCTTAATGGAGGCTTGTGTTTGGTGATAATAGTACAGTATGTAAACCCCAAGCTATCACTTTTCAGAACTTCATGCTGAAAACAAGACTTGAAGACATTTCTCCTTGGCTCTGTATCTCTGAAAATGGCTATCTTCCAAAGTCAACTATGCATGCTTTTGAAATGCAGTATTCATATACTTTAACTGAAAAGTTTTCTGCATGTTTGGAAATCAACAAATTCAGTTCCTCGCAAATGCCTAAATGAATCTCTCTGCAGAGTGTGGCTTGCAGTAGTGACAGGCCAATAAGATAAAATGACTTTGGAATATTTGGCCATTAACTATCTCCTTGTACCTTTAAATATTTTAAACCTTCTCAAATTTCCCAAGTGCATGGAAATTTATTTCTGTAAAATTTGCTTAGACTTCACAGCCATTGACTATTCCAAAGTTCCGTGACTTTCAGAAGGCGGTGGAATTGTTTGTTCACCAGGGTCCTGCAAGGACAATGGAAGATGCCAAGAAGAAAGTTTATAATTTCTGGGATACACAACCAGTGCCTAAACTAGGTACAGTATGCCGAAGATAATGAGTTATTATTTTTTGCACATCAAGGGGGTATAGCATCACCCCAAACATATTTAGGAATATGATAATATCTCTAAATACAGTTGGTGACTGCACTTTGATTGACATTAATTCAAACAGCTTGACTCTGGTTGGTCAATGATGACTTGTAAGTGCAGTCAGTTGTTTCACAATTGCTCACACACAGTAGCGTTTGCTATAGAAAAGCCTTGAACAATATTAGCTCAGTGCAATCTACTGAAATTTTGTCTGGGAGGTGCATTAGACAGGTGTTTTTTGTTTAAATTGGAGGAGGGGCTAGAAATAAGCTTAGTAAGGAGACTTTTTTCTGTCTGGTGCGAGATTGTAGAACCTTTAAGGGGCTGATCATCTTTTCACAGACAGATAAAATTCTCCAAACTATATTTACATCTAGTTTCTTTTCCAATTAAGAAGGAAAAAAAAATAAAATAAATATGTGTCCTGCTGTATGCAGCTCTCAGACGAAGTATCGGTTACCTGCACTGAGTTTAAAATGCTCAAGGTCATATTCTGTAAAGTTCACTAGCCTACTGTGTGTGATGTTGATGCTGGCGTAGTATGACCTATTAGTGCAGTGGACTGGACTTTATCACATTTTGTTGATCTGCACAAGTTACCATTGACCAATCAGAGTGAAGCTAGTGGTTGAATATATGTCACTGGTAGTGCAGTCACCAGTTGTGAATATCGATACCTAGGGTTTCTAAATATATTTGTGGTAATGTAACAGTATCTTTTAGAGTTGAATTAAAGTCAAGTTCATGTATGTAGATTATTGTGAAGAAGGCCTTCTTTAATAGATTCAAAGATTTCTTGAACTTCAGGTGATGCAGAAAGAGGAATGATGTATATAATTGTCATAGCCTTCATTTTGAAGTAGTTTCATTAGTATATGTTGACTCTCAACTGTCAGATAATTATGCACACTTTTCCACATAAAATATCGTAATTTTCATTATAAAGTATTTTAGGATGGATTTCCCTTTAGATTAGATGTTAAGTACAATAAACCTTCTGAAGTCTTGAGAGAAGCATAGGAATTCCTGAATATGAAGTGATGAAAAAATTGGAAACGTCTATTTTGCATTGTAGGTGGTAATACTTAGAGATTTACAGAAAGTATCAAGTTAAATTCAGTTTGCTACAGTACAATTATATTTTTGTTTTCCCCGAATTTTTGACAGGAGAGGAATTTGATGATTCTGTAAATGAACCTGTGGAACCACCAAAAGATAATATCAGGCAGGAGCCGTACTCACTCCCTGATCAGTTCACCTGGGATACTTTGGATGTTCATGATCCACGTGTTGTAAGTTAAAACCCTTCTTATTGTGTAGAACTGTCTTATGCATCAGTTCACCACCCAGTTGGGACAATTTTTCCTGTTCTGTTCTCTCAGTTCATGCTTCAAAACATGAAAAACTGCAGAACGATGCAGAATGAGATTATTTAAATTTATGTTAATATCCCAGGTTAGGTTAGGAACTGCAGAACGAGTGCTAGATAGCACAAAAAACTGTACATGTATTGTAACATGCTTTGAAGCATAACAGATTTGTCCCAACTGGGTGCGTTCACCTGGGCTACTCTGAATATTCATAATCCATGTATTGTAATTAATAACCCTTCTTATTGTGTAGAACTGTGTTAATGCATCCATTGGAGTTAACTGTGTTCCCCCAAAAATGCCCCTTTGCTAAATCTTTGGATGGCCTCCCTGTGACTGAATTTTGCATAAACCACTGTTTTTCAAGACATTTTTTCATTTCTTTATTCCTTTATCTGTTTTCTTTCAGTTGCAAGAGCTCTACACACTCTTAAATGAGAATTATGTAGAAGATGACGACAATATGTTTCGCTTTGATTACTCAGCTAATTTTCTGCTGTGGTTAGTAGTTTTACTTTTGTGGAATGTAATAATTTCCTCACAGCCCTTAATATTTGTTCATATAGGTTAAAGAACTATTCAACTTACATTTAATTTGGATATGTGTAAGAGGAACTTCTTCTAAGCTTCTTTTTTCTCTTGTGAAATTTGCTTTCAATCCCTATTTTTGGTCTTTGACACACTGTATAAGGACATACTGCAGTTTAACCAAACTGAACTTGAAACAAGCACATCTAAAGCCTTAGTTCCACATTAAAAGAAGGGTTTAAGCAAAAAATTAATTTTGGTGAAATTTCCATTCAAATAGGACATGTAGTACTTGAGATATCAGCAAATGAAGTTAATACATTTGTGACCCACAGTGGGCTTGAGGCAAGCAGGGGTCATGTCACTTCCTCACATTGATGAGAAATGCTTTGTTTCCTTTGTTTTTTCAGTCTGTTGTGCTGACCTTGAAGTTAATAGGGATAGGACCTCCCCATGGGGAATGTGAAGTTTGTAAAATTCTTATGCCTCTCATCCAATCACATTCCGATAACATTTGATTGTGGAGGAGAAAATTGGTTGTAAAGTTTAAAGAAAAACCATAGACTGCTCATTAATGTGAGGACGTGACGTCATTTCTGCTTGCTTCAAGTTCACTTTGTGTTGAAAATGTGACAACTTTAACTGCTCATATCTTGAGAACCACACATCTGATTTCAATGCAAATTTCACCAGAATGCTTAGAATAGGTACCCCTCTGATATATCAAAACTTGATTTGAGCCTAGACCCTTCTTTTAAATGGCTTTCTAATATCATTGTCAATTTTGTGCAGGTCCCGTAAACCCATATCAGTAGTTTGTCTGACCTGAATCATTTTCAGTTTTCAATTTCAATTGGTCACATTGCGTGTTTCAGTTAAAAATGGTTGAACTTGTTTTTCTTGCTGTAAATATCACCCCTGTATGTAAGTTTGTCTGGAAAGTAAGGCAAAGCAGAGGAGTATACCTTTATGTACTTATTCTTGGTTGTGTGGTGGTGGTGGAACAATATTCTTTTAATCTGGCTTGAGTCCATATTTGAGCTAAATGTTATTGGAAGCACCCATCATTTAATTGTAACATTTTCGCCCATACAGGCTTCTCCCTAGGGCTGTGCATGTGTAGCAAGACCATTAAATGTATAATTGCAAAATTTTGTGATCATTTAGCAATTAAATGTGATTATCACTGGTGCATTGTGGTGTCAGTTGGCAGGGATTGTTGAAACCTAATTAAAGAGACAAAACCTGATGACAACTATGTTTCTCTTTGGTCACCTGTGCATATTAAGATCCATGAGAAGGTAAGGTTGGCAGATAGCAGGGTAATTCCAGCTTTTGAAATGGATAATAAATGGGGAGAGGGAAATAGGAAGGAATTTTTGCCAGTAATCACAATCAGTTTTTATAAATCACATTGTTCCAAGTGTGATCACTTAATGATTACTCACTACCCTGTCACAGCTGTACTTCTCTCACAGTGTGGTCAGTCCAGCATCATAAAATAACTGTCATGTGCAATGCCTGCATTACTTGAATTCAGATTTTTTCGGTAAACCTCCATTTTACATACCACTTTAATTTTCATGAATTCCAGGGCTCTTACCCCACCTGGATGGCTACCTCAGTGGCATTGTGGAGTAAGGGTTAGATCAAATAAGAAACTGTGTGGTTTTATCAGTGCTGTTCCAGCTAAAATTAACATTTATGACAGGTATGTCTATAACTTCACTTTATTTTTCTGTTTAACTGTTTAAATTTTTTTCAAGTTTAAAGGTATATGTATCTACTCCTAGCCAGACATCATGAGAAATCTGTTTTGATGTAGGTTATAGACCATTTTGTGTCCTTGGTGCATATGAAAAGAGAACATTGAAAACCTTTCTTTGATACAAAGAACATAGGTGTATGATTTCCTATATATTTCAAAAGTTTGGCTTAAATGGTCGAGTTTTGTTTAAAATGGTGAAGTTTAAATGACTCAGTATAACAAGAAGCTAAATTAATGGAGTGTAGCACATTTTTATGTCATCCAATAAAACATATGAATCTAATCCTGTAATAAAAGATGGTTAATATAGTGGAATTCATATGTATATAGGAGGTAGTGTAGGTATCAGAGTTCACAGACTGCCAAACCAGGGAGTTTTGGGGAAACTGAAGGACACCAAGTAGCATTAAATATTGAAGGGCATTAAGGATATTCATGGTCTTTGGGTATTGATAATTTTTGAGGGGCATCGAGGCAGAGTGAAGAGGCTGACCCATACATGCTTTTCCAAACTTTAATAAATGAAGACATTTTTTTCTGAAAGATCATTTTTCACTCTTTTTGAAGTACATTTTGAAAAGGAGAGGGTCCAGAGAAAGAGTTTGTTTTGTATTCTTGTGAAAATGGTGTAGAAGAGGAATGAGCTGATGAAGTCTGAATCAAGAACTGAGTTTTTTCTTGTAGTACCTGTATTGTCAGGTCTATTAGGGATGTCATTTCTATTTTAGAGAAGAGTGAAATAGTTTGAATAGTTGGTAAGGTTGAGGGATAGGTTTTAAGTGGTTGGCCTGTGGGCTATTTGTGGTCTGCAGTGTGCATTAAAATGGCCTGCAAAAGAATTGAGTCTGAATTTTAATGAGAAAACGATTTTTTTTAACAAAGCAATGGCTACTACTGTATAAATTTAAATAAAAAAGTCAAGTTACAATGGCCTGTGACCCATAGCATTTGAGAGCCCCTGGTTTAAAGTTTTTAAATGTGATCTTCAATGTGGTTTGCAGGACACAGAAGATGGTAGAAATAAATTTCTTGTGTGTCCACAAGAAACTGCGTTCCAAGAGAGTAGCACCTGTTTTGATTCGAGAAATCACAAGACGGGTGAATCAGGAGAATATCTTCCAGGCTGTTTTCACTGCTGGAGTGGTACTGCCCAAACCATTGGCGACATGTAGGTAAGTTCACTGCAGATATATCCTTTCGAATACAAGTGGATTACCTGTGATTGTGAATGAGAGCAGATGCATGTCTTTACGGAATGAGTTTTACTGTCTCAACCATTGGGGACTGTGGGATGCATGCAGTGTGAGTATGATCTCATGAGTACAAGATTAGGGGGTTGTGAATGTGGAAACTATATTGTTCACTCTTGAGCTTTTGATGGGGTTGGGGGCAGAAGACTTATGGGGGAGGGTGCAATCACCTTCCTCCCTTTTGCAGGGCAGTAATTCTCAACCTGAATAATGGGACCCCTAGTTGATGCTGCCTTGAAGTTGTAGAGGGTCCCCAGATTTTTGCACACCTTTTCCATTGTCCCCAACCATAAACATTGGATTCATTATTTATTCATCTTTGGTAACTTGTCTTGTCAAGTTTGGGTTGTCTTGGTATGAACAACCTTAAGGTGGGTGGAGGTAGGAGAAGGTTCAAGTACCATCATCTCTGTGATTTCATTGGAATGATACATAGTTGCTCATTTTACATGACTGTGGAGAAAAAGAAAGAAGTGCTCCTTGCAAAATAGCTGAGTTATTGTATGAGAACGTTATAAAATACTACAACTCTTTGGAATTGTTATGTTATGCACCCTCACAACCTCACTTGTCTGTTCATCACACTCTCCTGATTTGATTTCAGTATTTTGATAATTATATTTCTCCTTTTCTCTTTACTTCAAAATTGCTTTAAAATATTATTGAACTTTTTCAATGTGTGAGAAACATGCTTTATCATCAAGTTCCATCAATTAAGATGTAAGAAGTCATTCAAAGTTCCATTGTTTTCTTTCAGGTACTGGCACAGGTCGTTGAACCCAAAGAAACTGGTGGATGTGAAATTCTCACACATTGGTAGGAATATGACCCTCCAGAGAACAATAAAGCTTTACAGATTGCCAGAGGTAAGAATAGACACAAGGAAAGAAGAAAAATGACTCTCCTACCTTGTATCAGAATATCAGAATTTCTTTCAGAAAGTTTAGTAGAAGGGATGAAATAACTTGATTCATACTGCAAAAGTTAATTAGATCCTGAAATGATAATTGTTTTCTTCCTCGATTGGTTCCATTGTAGACCCACTTCAAGTAGGTCTTGTCTCTAATAGCAATGCAAAAAAGCCTCCACATTGGAGGTTGCCCCAGGTGCAGTTGAACACAATTATACAAAATGGCCAGTCAGAGTAATACTCTGCTGCCACTGGCACATGTGTGACATACTTTGTGTACAAGGTACTATACATACATAAGTGTGGCTATGATTGTACAATTTCCCCTCTGGAAAATTACCATCCATACTGATTTCCCCTGGGATAACTTCCCCTGGGCAATTTCCACTGCCCAATTTTCTCCCCGGACAAATCCCACCTCAGAAATTCCCATTCATGACAATTATCCATTAGACAACTTACCCCATCTGAAATTTGGAATTGCCCCAGTTGGCAATTTTCAGGGAAGAAATTGTTCTGGTGGGAATTGTCCAGAGGATTGGTGCAGGTGGGAATTGTGGGGGGGCATTTCCAGATGGGTGGGAATTATCAGGGGGGAGAGGAATTTTCAGGGGAGGGGAAAATTGTCCGGGTGGGAATTGTCCAGGGGGAATGGTCTAGGTGGGACTTGTGGGGGGAATTGTCCAGTTGGGAATTGTTGGGAGGGATTGTCCTCTTGGGAATTGTTGGGGGGGGGGGGAATTGCCTGGGGAGAGTTGTCAAAGGGGGAATTTTCTGAGGGGAGTAGACTAGGTGAGAATTGTCTCTGGTTGGAAGTGTCAGAGGAAAAATTGTCTGTGTGGGAATTGTCCAGGCCAGGGGGGTTTCTGGGAATGAAGTGTGGCATGCATAATACATTCCAGGCTTTCAACATATTCTTTCATCTTGCTGGAGTACATTAATCGAAACATCACATTTAAGGAGTCTGTTGCACAAACAAATGATTTTATTGTGTATCCTAGCAATAAAACTTGTTTTGTGTGGAATTTTCAGTTTCAGTCCGTTGTACAAATAAATGATTTTATTGTGTATCCTAGCAATAAAACTTGTTTTGTGTGGTTAGGTTAGGTTAGATGAGGTTTAACGTCCCAGTTTCCAACCAATTGGTTCAAGTCGAGACGACCACGGCCTGTTTTGTGTGACATTTTCAGTTTCATTGTAAATCATTTAATTGTGAAGCTAGTACAAAAAAATTTTCTGAAACCCATGACTTTCTTTAGCATATTTTGAATAGCCTCTGATTAACCATTTTACATAAAACTTTCAAAAGATAGGAACATTATTCTTATTAGTTTTCTTGAGATGCCTCAATTTCACTTCACCCTTTCACTCCGGCAGGGGGCCGACCCCCCTTCCCCATTGGATAACGTGGAAAGAATGATTGCAATATTGAGATGATATCCAATCTTGCAATAATGGGATGTTATTCAATCTTGTTGTTAATGAAATTTCAGATTTCTTAGAGAATTAGGAAAAGTTGCAGCAGTTTTGAACTTGGTGGTTTCTTATTTTGAATAATTCTCATTAACAAGTTTAATTCAACACTGTGTCAAGTTGGTAGGCTAGCATTAGTACCAGTTTTATGATAATGCTGTGTATTTTGCCATATTATTTGTAGTCTACGTATGTAGTACAATCACCAACAAGTCTGACCACCCGCAAGCATGAATACAGGCTGTCCTTCTGTACAGAGCCTTTTAAGAGCCATGCTTATGGTGGAGGCAATATGATTTTCTGTTTGAAGTTGTATTTTCAAGCATGCCCTGCATTTGAGTGTGCAAGGGCTGAATACTCTTTTATACAGGATAGTGTGATTCCTGGTAATGTTAACTTGCATGACAAACTTGTTTTTGTGATCAGCTTTTCTTAACTAGCTAACATGTGGTACTTGAAGGCTTCCATACTTTATTTCACATCACACAAAATATACAGAGATCCCTTGTAACTGATTGACAAGTGACAGCTATTTTTTATGTGCTGGTTTTTTTCACACAGCAGAGAAAATGGGAAAAGTCTCAAACATTTGCATGAATTGGAAATTTCCTTAATTTTGAAGGTATGGTTGAGAAATATTGCCACATTCTCTTAAAAACTGAAAACTTTATACAGAGATGCCACTTTTCAGATTTTAGTCTGAAATCAGATTTTTTTGGAATACCCATCAAAAATTCAGATTTTTCTGACATCAGAAAACACTTTTTTGATTCCCAAATTTTTGGTCAAATTTACGAAAAAAGTTTGCTCTGTTGCATGATCTTAGAGTTAGTCCAACATAAATCACTGATAGTAGTAGCAAATATATTTGTTGTACCAAGTACCTTATGCAGATTGCACTGCATGGAGGATCGATAAGTACTGGAAAGACTTTGTATACTAGTTTTTCTGTGATTGTCTATCTGGCAGTTTGACACAGGCCTTTACAAAATTTTCAGATTTTTGGGTAAATGCTGGTAGCATCTCTGTTTATACTCACTTTACTGGAGATCACATCAGTACATTCTTCCACAGCATGTACATTAGTAGTGTTCATCACAGATAACTGATGTTACGGATGGTGATATTGCAATTCTCAGTAATTGCCGATACAGATCTGTTGCCAAATGTGGAGAAATAAGCTTTATAATGTGCACTAAAATGTAGGTAACTGGACACTACCACTAAGTCAGATATTAGAAAGTAACACATTTGTATAAAGATAGGCCAAGAAACATTGGTTGGTTAGTGTTGGCAGTTTAAGTAAATTTTACCAATACAGACAGAACAAATGAGAAGAATATTGGCAGAAGCCAATATTGAATACTGATATTAGATCCAGTAGTAGTGTGTACATGGCAATTTTCTTTTCTCCCCAGCATTCTGTGTTATTCTTGTGTCTTGGAATTGTCCAGCTTGTTCGTAAAAAATATCTTGAAAGAGTTTTGAACTTCAGCATCTTAAATGTGTGGGGACACTAATTATAATTAATGTAATGTAATGTTTCATATTGCGATGTAATTGGTAGGTATGTATTTTAACAATTTGTGCAAATTTTTATATTAATTATCTCTTGATATTTTCTCCTCAATGGCATTACTGCTTTCTGTTCCTCATCTCCTAGGAAACCAAATCTCCTGGCCTACGGTTAATTGAAGAAAAAGACATCCCTCGCTGTCATCAACTCTTGGAGGATTATTTGAAAAAATTCAAACTTTCTCCAGTTTTTAGTTTAGTAAGTGACCTTTCTTAATTTTTTGAAGTCTTCTGCTGAGTCAGGATTTGCAAAGAATACTTATGCACAAAAGTTACATAACTTTCACATATTTAACATTTTCTTGCTTAGTCAGTTTTCACAAAAAGAGTAGTGTGTAACTGCAAGCAAGGTTTAGACGTGTCGTTAGTGCCAAATTCCCTAGCAGCACATACTGAGGCAAGCTGTACCATATAGTTTTGCACACCGTAGGATGTAGCATGTTAGCAGAGGAGACAATGCATGCAGTTGTATCCACAGTAACAGTCACTGTGATTGGCTTAATGTGAGACAAAAAAAATGCAACCACATAAAGGGTTAGCTCGTGTATTTATTGCAGTTATGCTGCATATCTTAAAGAACAATGTAAGTTGGCTTTGTGAATACCACTGAAGAGAGTTCGTACATTGTTTGTATGTATTTTTATTCACAAGAACTTAATAACTTTTTGTACTGCATCAGAGCCCTGTTTTCTTTTATAAAGATGCCAGAGAAAATGCAGTTAATTTGTAGGCATTTCAAAGGTTTGGCAAACTGTAAGGCCATGGACTGACTATAAATAGTGGCAAAGAAGCTGTATACCTGGCATCTGAAACAAATTAGTGAATCATCATTTTGTGCGAACATTGAGTTAATATTTCACTGCCTTAAGTCTGTTTTATCATTCTTTTACTAGTGTTTTTTTTTTCTTGTAAATTTACTGTTTTATATTTTAGCACTGCCTGTAGCAATATGTCATCTTTACTGTACTTTCATTACAGGATGAATTTAGACATTGGTTTCTACCAAGAGAGGGAATCATTAAAACTTATGTTGTTCAGGTAAGCCTTTTGTAACCAGTAACTAATTTACCTTTTTTGTCTTAAAGAAACTGGTATCACCATTGAAAGTGTACCCCAATTCTAGAATTACAAGAATATAAAAAACAAAGAAAAAAGAAGAAAGAAGTATATTACTCTTCCTCCATTTAGTTTGTGTAGTTTGTGAGCTGTGGATCACACATTTGCAGTTTGATTTCATGTGGTTCATGCCCCCTGTGGGCTGGGGGTTGTAGAATATGCCCACGGTATTCCCCACCTGTCGTAAGAGGCGACTGAAGGGGAGGACTTGAAACAAATTTATCAAGTTGACACTATATAACACATTCGTGTTGGTGTGTCATTAAATATTATCTAGCTAACTAACAAATTCATGTGGTTCATAGACCTTTGCTATACTTCGTCAACTTTTTAAAGTCATATTCAGCAAAATATTGGAAGTTCTAAAAATGCAGCACAGGTGATTGTTTTGTTAATTACTTCTAGATAAGAACAGGGAATCAAAATAGAAACATAGGGGAAAGGATGGGAACTTTTGCACGATTTGGCACTTCAGACCCTTCAATTAGCAATACTTTCTTGAAGGGAAAGGGTTATCATCCTCCCCTTAAACCTAGGAAAGAGAAAGAGCTCCCCTTCCCTTTACACCTCATCACCAAGACAGTGATCCTTTGGGCTGATGTATCCCCAGATTGGTTTATCTGCCTGTGGGGTATTAAATTTGGTCATATTATTTTCTGTGATAGGTAGTGTTTTTACAGAGGAAGAAAATGAAAGAACTGAAACTATTTTAAGTTTCAACATAACAGACACAACACAGCAAAAGTTTGTGTCTGAGGTTTAAACTAAGATTTGTGTGTAGTATATGTCATTTCATATGACAAGGTACAGTATACCTGTGGGACAGAGAATGGACAGATGTCCCAAAGGCCAGGTCTGTAAGTGCCAGGAATTAAACCAAGTACAAAGCATCCATCAAAAGGGATTACACTTTTGTTATCTGAACAATAAATCTTTTTATGGTTCAATAAACTAGAATTAATTGGTGATATACTAAGAGCAAATATGACCGGAATGTTGTGATGGCAAAAGCTGTTTCAGTTTCACTTTGTAATATCTACTGCCTTAAAGGGAATAAGCTGTTGCCCCAACCTAACTAGGAAACAGCCAAATTTTTCAAATATCTTCAGCCAAATTTTACAAATATCTACCAAATTGCCCCTTAAATACCTTTCTTGATGTTTCAGAACATAAATATTACACATTCAAGTTTAGCCAAGGAGGTGTTTTGTAGGATAATAAAGTAACAAATAAAAAGAGGCATACTGTACATGAATTAGGTTACTGAGGTATACTGATCAAATTGGGGTGCTTACTATCTCCTTACTCATAGAGGATGACACATAGGAGAGAGACACCCCCCCCGCCTAGTAATTCTCTTGAATAACTCCCCTGCTATAATTTTTCCTGGTGTGATTCCCACCTTGGACAATTCCAAATTTTTCTGGTGGGAAAAGTCTGCTCTGCAGGGTAGTTATTGAGGGCAGGAATTGCCACCATGGGAATTGTCCCCGTTAGGTATTGTCTCTGGCTGAGTTGCCTTGGATGGGGGGGGGGGGAGGGAGAATAATTGTCTGGGTGGGAATGATCAGTGGTGGTATTGAGGTTTTTCCCTGGGTTTAGAATTGAACATCGCGGCTCTGCAGTGTCCGACGGTGAATCGCCGGCCTGGGGGTGGGGTATAAGGGGAGGGGGTGTCCCCTCCCCTTTTCGAAATTTTTTGAATTTGAGAAGTGTCTAAACGCAAAATGGTAGCACTTTTGAGGCGAATCAGTCAACAGAATTTCTTTTTAAGTTTCCGCCAAAATATTCACCATTGGTGCTCACAAACTCGTAATATTTTAACCTCTCCAAATGATAGCGATCATTGGCTATTGTAGTAGTTACGGCAATTTCTAATGCAGCACAGTTCAGGTACTTCAGAGAGCACACAGTACTTTTGCAAGTACGTATACAACGCACGCATAACGTTCGTTAATTTTACATTAGCCGTGATAGGCACATGACATGGGCGCAAATAATTGCCTCACAGGGAATAGCGGAATTCAAACACGTGATACTAAATTCTAGTGTTTGCACCGGGTAGAAAATTCGTACCTGGGTTCCCGCAATGCATTACCCCTGGCACGTTCCACTTTTCGTGAATGGGGGGTACGTAAAATCCTGGGAAAATATTTTGCTCTTTTTCACCATATATTTAGGAAACTTTGGACGTAAAAATTTTGCAAGTAGTTTGAATAGCAATAAAAAATTATGAGGAAAATAAAGATGGGAATCATTTTAGTATGTAAGGTAGAACCAGGATAGAAGTAACAGGAAAGAAGATTTTTTCGCGGGCACACAGCGAAAAATACACCTTGAAAGAATGTGTATGATTTTAAATCTGATGGAGTGAATTTTGCTTCAGAAGAAAGTTTCTCCACCAAAAATACGAAGTTTTGTCGATTGATTCGAGACAAAAGAATATTATTGTGGTTTAAATAAGTGCATACCTTATGTAGACATAACTGTATTACCAAAATTTACCTCTTTAGATCATGAAATCACGTCATGTTAATATTAGTGATAACTTGACAAGTATGAAATCTAGCAATATCGAAAGTCGAGCCACGTGCCGTATATCCATTTGGGTATGTGTTTATATGGCAAAGATACATGTAAAATTTCTAGTTGGTCTTTTGCGCTACTTCTGGGTCTGAATTTTGGAACGGTAACCATCCACACACACTACGTGCAAGTGTATATGAGCTGTCTTTTTACGTTCATTTCTAGAGATAGGCTAGGCATACAGCATGGGTTTGATGTCTTCAATGCTCTTGATCTTATGAACAATAAAGACATCCTGGAGAAACTGAAATTTGGTATTGGTGATGGTAATCTGCAATATTACCTTTATAACTGGAAATGTCCCCAGATGAAACCTGAAGATGTGAGTTGTAAAGTTTCTCCACCAAAAATACGAAGTTTTGTCGATTGATTCGAGACAAAAGAATATTATTGTGGTTTAAATAAGTGCATACCTTATGTAGACATAACTGTATTACCAAAATATACCTCTTTAGATCATGAAATCACGTCATGTTAATATTAGTGATAACTTGACAAGTATGAAATCTAGCAATATCGAAAGTCGAGCCACGTGCCGTATATCCATTTGGGTATGTGTTTATATGGCAAAGATACATGTAAAATTTCTAGTTGGTCTTTTGCGCTACTTCTGGGTCTGAATTTTGGAACGGTAACCATCCACACACACTACGTGCAAGTGTATATGAGCTGTCTTTTTACGTTCATTTCTAGAGATAGGCTAGGCATACAGCATGGGTTTGATGTCTTCAATGCTCTTGATCTTATGAACAATAAAGACATCCTGGAGAAACTGAAATTTGGTATTGGTGATGGTAATCTGCAATATTACCTTTATAACTGGAAATGTCCCCAGATGAAACCTGAAGATGTGAGTTGTAAAGTTTCTCCACCAAAAATACGAAGTTTTGTCGATTGATTCGAGACAAAAGAATATTATTGTGGTTTAAATAAGTGCATACCTTATGTAGACATAACTGTATTACCAAAATTTACCTCTTTAGATCATGAAATCACGTCATGTTAATATTAGTGATAACTTGACAAGTATGAAATCTAGCAATATCGAAAGTCGAGCCACGTGCCGTATATCCATTTGGGTATGTGTTTATATGGCAAAGATACATGTAAAATTTCTAGTTGGTCTTTTGCGCTACTTCTGGGTCTGAATTTTGGAACGGTAACCATCCACACACACTACGTGCAAGTGTATATGAGCTGTCTTTTTACGTTCATTTCTAGAGATAGGCTAGGCATACAGTATAGTACTGTAGGCCTATGTTGTTTCGTTATCTAGTATAGGGAGGCTTGATGTTAGAAACACGCACTGCAGGGCTTGTTTCTGGTGAAAAGTGCAATTTAACAAAAGCATGGTATGGAAACAGACAAAAGCAACTCCATGTCAACATAAACGTGAATGTGATGTGGGTAAATACATTTTGTTAGTTGCAATAACCATCCTATTTCGCGAAGATTAAAAGGAAAAGATTGAAAAACGCTACCCAGGTAGTAACAGCATCGGTCGGGTACCCGATGCAAACACTAAATTCGTCGGGCTTCCGTCAAAAATCACGAAGAAAAAAAGTAACACATCCAAAAGTTCATACTATGAAATTTTTAATGAAAGACACGCAAATTCTGTGCATCCGAGATTCTGTTTTACGTTTGGAGTTGCATTCCGAGGCGGGGCTTTATTCTTTGTGAGTATGAAGATATGAAATGTGGGATTTTCAAAGGGTTGGGCAGGTCAGCTGGTTGAGGTGTTCAATTGTTCACCAGGTTTGTGTTGGAAGGCGAATATCGCCGGTGCTCATCCACGCTGACTCTGGTATAGGGCCCGACCTTGAAATATTTACATGTGGTATCACGAGTGCAGCCAGTATAGATTGTGCGCCGAGCGGGCAACGTGTGAATGAAAGAGGGCTTGCTGAACTCTGTGTACGTGTGTGGCATGCATACATACCGAACGCTTAGCTTTCTGTTTGCATCTTGAGACTTGCGTGTATTACCGTAGGTATGAGCATGACAGTACTACCGCGAAGGTAGTACTAACATGGCTCGTAGTTTTGCCGTGACGGTTTCGCAAATAAGCTTGTGGTTTCACGGCACATTGTATTAACAAAAAGGCGATCGTTGACAAAGTTTAAGTAACATTTTTTCAGGGTACCGGAGGAATTTTTGAACATGGCGGCTGTTTTTTGAATGTCGCAGCCTTCTTGTTTTTGAAGTTTGAATGTCGCGGGCCGCGACGTTCAAAAGGCCCAGGGAAAACCCTGGTATTGTCAGTGAGGGAGTTATGTGGTCACAGAAAGTTTGGCTTATAGCCTATACTATATTTTACCTTTCAAGTGTGTTCATTTAGTATTGTGTCTGTCAAGTTTGGTTAAATAGAAGAACAGTTACATGAACTGTGTAAAATTTGGTATATGTAAAGTGAATCTCATGCCATTTAAATGAATTCCATCAAGGATAACTCTTTGTTTGCTTTTGTTAGAATTATTTGATGATGTGACATAGTTATGCTGCCTTATGTAGACCTTTATAATTTTACATAAACCTATAAACACCTAATGTAAAACAGAACATGACAAACTTTGTTCATATTTCATTGAATTTCTTCTTTAGAATGGTGGAGGTGATGAAGTTACAGACTTTCTTAGTTTTTACATGCTGCCCTCATCAATCATGCATCATCCCACCCACAAGCTACTGAAAGCGGCATACTCATTTTACAATGTTAACACTGTAACACCATTTGAAGTACTCATGAATGACGCTCTGATACTTGCAAAATCTGTAAGTTTTCAAACAGAAAAATTGATGATTTGGGAATTAATTGTTGTGTAGTAGATTGCATAGACAGAAGAAATTAATACTTGGTTTTTGATGATTGTCAGATTTTTATTGCTTTAGTAAGGAATGAGGGGAGGGGGGGGGGGGAGGGCAGAGGGGGAGGTTGTGTCACAAAATTGATCTTGTGGGCTACCACGAAATTTAGTATCCATCACATTGGCTGCAATACTGAAGGCTGTGCCAACCTCTCTGATAAATATTGAAATATTTGAGTTTATGGCAAATGAAAGACAATAAGTTTCTGCTTGCAAGTTGTCCACTTTTATTTCAAAATTTTCTGTCATGATAAATATGGAAATGTGTTCCTAATGTGTTAATGCAAACACATTATGATGTTAGGAAATCAGAGTAAATTTTATATACAGAATTATTTCACTAAAGCCAGCCTCACACTATACGACTTTGCACAAGGCAACTCAACTGCTTTGTTGCAAATGGTTGTGAGGTGTGCTTGGGTCTGTGACTGTGGCTGGCAGTTGTAAGACCAATTCTAGCAAGTTTCAAATCATGTTGCCCTCAGTCAGGAGGAATGAACATGTTTATTATTCCTGACTGGAATCTATGAAATTCATAAGGTTGAAGCAGTCTGACCAATGGAGTGTGCTGAGTCAGACCATGGGTGTACTACCTTGGAGGTACAGTAGGTGGTGCTTCTATTATCAGACTATAGACCTTATGCATATGACATCACAGAGCAGAAAGTGCTCCCTTGTTTGGAGGCAAGCACGTATCATTGCAAGTTACACCAACAAATGCAGGCAGCTGATTTGTCAACCAATCATATACGCATATATTTAAGTCTATTACATGCACGTGCAAAGTCTACTGCTTGCGTGCCAGGTGCTTCATTGTTTTGCCTCCAAATTGACATCGCGTGACATCAATGCATAAGTTCTATATGGTGCATAACGTGCACGAAGTGGAAAGGATGTTTTCAATTGCCATTGTTGCAATCGCCACAAAATTGGCTAACCAGCAATGTAGTGGGCATTGTCAATTGTGAGGCAGGCAGTTGCTCTCACGATAGGAAACTATATCGCAAGAGTTGACTTGTGTTGGCTTTGGCAAAGTCGTGTAGTATGCCGCAAGCTTGAGATCGTGAAGAGACATATGTATAGAAATGTGTTGAATTTGAAGATTTTGTGTTCATCAGTGATTGGGGGAGAAGAGGGTGAGTGGGCGTTTGTTGTAAAGGCTTTGAAAATCAGAACTAAAGGTGTGCACAGACTGCCTAAAACTGAGACCAAACCGAAACTACCTGAAACCGAAGTTGGATTTGGATGGTCTTGGTGATCTCGGACTGACGGTTGGGTAGTTTGATCTGTCATAAAATTGACATCATTTAGGTTTAAGGTGGTCTGCCTGTTTTTGACCCAACCCAAGAAAAGCTGAAAAAATGATTCAATTGGCGTAAATGTAATACCTTGTGTCCAGGGCACAGTTACCATCATCCATTGAATAAAAATGCCTAAACCATTTAGGTTATTGTGTCTGTGTATCAGAGTGAATGCTATATGATGTCCATGTAAATTCCCTGATTATTTCAGGGTACATTTTGTACTTTTCAGTTTGCTCACCATGAAGAAGCTCTTATCAAATAAAGGCACTATTTTTGTTCCATGAAAGCTGGCTGCAGGTTTTTGGGTGTTGGTCTTGGGTGGGCTGAGCAAGATTTGTTGTTGGTTTTGGGTGGTCGTTGATGTGTCCAAACCAACGATTGGGTGGTATGGGCATCAAAAATTAATACTGATGGCATCTGAAGCACATCTTCAGTCAGAACACATACATTCTTCTCTATTCTGTTTCATTTGAGAAATCCAAAGCATTTGACAGCAAACTAGAGTTACCGATATGAGTAGAAAATATTTGTGACAGAATACTACAAAGTTTTGTCTTGTTTTTTACTGCAGCATGGGTTTGATGTCTTCAATGCTCTTGATCTTATGAACAATAAAGACATCCTGGAGAAACTGAAATTTGGTATTGGTGATGGTAATCTGCAATATTACCTTTATAACTGGAAATGTCCCCAGATGAAACCTGAAGATGTGAGTTGTAATTGTTTTGAGTAAAGGGTGTAGGGGGTAGGGGGCTTGGGGGGAGTTGAATTCTGGGTTGAGTTACTCATGTTTATGTAAGTAATCTGAAACTACTGGTGTACAACTGAATTGCTGTTTAGTCTTATTGAATATTATCCCCTAGGCTCCTGACAAAGTACTGTAAGACTATTCTTGGTGGTGGGGCTTGCAATATGCATAAGATAGTTTAGTGGAAGGTTGCATCAGAATGACAGACAGTATGCAAATCAGTCTCCTATACTTTTCTTTGGATGTGATAACATGGTATCAGCAAGGGTGTAATTGCAATCTCTAACCCCTTATCCAATAGCCCATGGTGTGGACAAATATTTTGGTTAGCTCAATAGCAGTGGTGCACCCAGGATTTTGGATTAGGGGGAGCTGAGAAATGTGGGAAGACTATCTAGCAGAGCACCACCATTGGTTGGTGCGGAGCGTACCAGAAAATTTTTGGATGAAAATACCCCGTAGATTGCTGGAAATCGCCCTTCCCAGGCTCCGCAAGTAAGCTCCTGGAAATGGTATTGTCAGTATTTCCTTGGATAGAAAACGCTTCTCCTTAACATTATTGGCAGATATTATCTGATTGTTAGTTTGTTACGTTCTAGAAAAGAACTATTCGCCCTCCCCCCCCCCCCGCCCCCTTTCCTCTGTTAAAAATGTAGCTTATATGCATTTTCATCTAATAAAAAACCACTGATGACCCTGAGGGGGGATCAAGCCCCTCGAGCCCCTTTTAGGTGCGCCACTGCTCAATGGTACTAAAAGACCAGCATCCACAGGCTTTAGAGCCAAAAAAAAAAACTTCCATTTGTGTCAGAAAACTGTTTGAAACTTAGTTTCAATTTCTGATATTAGCATTAGTATTCAGGTGTATTTTGCACGACATGAACCACTGAATAAGGTTTGTGTAATCTCCCTCCTCCCAAAAAGAAGAAAAAGTAAAAACTGTATGAACCACTTCCTCCTATGTATGGTACCCAGTTTGCCAGCTCATAGTTTGGTGACAAAGTTCCTTCTAAATTTTGACTTTTGACTGCCATGAAGAATATCCCTTGTAATAGTATGTAATAGTATAAAATCCTTCATAAACTGGACACTCCCAAAATCATTTTTCATCTAATAATTTAATTCCATTTAATAATTTAGTTCCAACCTTTGGACTCCTTGACTTTTGTGTTTTTCCTACCTTTACAGATTGGACTAGTATTGCAATAACACAGGAGCAACTGTTAAGTCAGATAGAAGTTGAGTTGGATAGGCACATCACTCGAGGACACTGGCAGGGAATCATGTGGCTTGTCACATAGGACAACCCCGCCAATCACAGTATGCCGATGAACTACACATAACGTACCCTGTCTTCACCGTGTTTGTGTTGTACTTGTTAATACCGTTCAGGTGTATATTAATGTAGCTGTCCTATGGCTTTTCTCACAAAACCTTGAATATAAAGGTTTAAATTCAAGCGATTACAGTCTGGTTGGTCTGTTTTGGTTAGCATGTTATAGTCGCCTTGTGTAAAGATTCATTGTGGATCAATGTTAATGTAACATTATGTTCAACTTTAGTCATTTTTTTGCATGTAGAAAAAATATGAAAGAATTTCCTTGTCAAATTTTGTTGTGCCTTGATGCTTGCTGAATGGATTAAATACATTACACACATTGAATAGTGGTATAGACACTTGTTAATATGAAGCAAGTGACAAGAAATGCACAATAAAACAGTAGAGTTATATCCTGAAGATGGTATATAAACATCTTAGAGAGCCAGGGTCATTTGTTTCTTAAACGTATCACAGTTATCTTACGAATTTTGAAGCTTATATAATGTATATGAGACTGCACTACCAGAGGTGAAAGTAAACATGTATTTCACAGGAGGTATTCAGGGGCAGCGATCTGTTAAAATTATGGGGGGGACACCTGCTTGAGTGAACACTTGTGCCTCCGGCCAGGGGTACAGGGGACCTCCACAGGTCCCCTGTTGGGGTCCAGGGGTAAAGCCCCTGGAAGCCACGTGATTTGGTGCATTCTAGAGTTCTCCCCAGCTGCCGTTTATGGGCTAATATCACAATTATTCACATCAAAAATGTGTGCAACAACATTTATTTTTTCTGCATACCTCTAAATATTGGGGGGACATTTGATATTATGTCCCACCCACTGAAAATATTGAGGGGGACTTGCCCCCTGTCTCCCTCCCCCCTTCATGATCGCCACCCATGGAGGTATTAAATTAATGGAATTGCACAGCCTGTAGCTAGCTCTCAATCCTTGGAAATCTTTAGTGCACTGGAGTTGCTTTAAGTGGACTGGAAGCTACTCAAGGCCTTCAGTTGAGGTGACAGATGATGTTTACACAGTAGTCTTCAAGATTTAGATCCTGGCTTACTCCAGAAAGATGTGACCGTGTGACTTCTAATTTTGTACAAACCGCTTGGTCATGGCAACAAACCCATTCAGTCCAACACTGATATTAGTGTTTTAATTTGTGCATGAGCATTTATCTTGGTGTGTTTACACTGAGATAAGTTTATGAGCTTGTGTCACGTGTTTGTATGTTCATGTCGTCACTTGTAGTACTAGGGTATTCCTGCCATTTTGACAGACATGTTTAATTTGTACTTTAAGTGATTTTAAAATGGCTCCTAGTAAAATATCACCTGTTTGTGCTGAAATCTACAGGAGGAGGGCACTGTTTCATGAAGAGTAATGATCGAACTTAAGGTTGATTTCAACAGGAATAGGACTATTGCATAATAGATCAAAGTTAATATCAATCATAACTCTTTCTGAACGGACCCAGGGATCAAATGGTGGATTGCACTGGTGCCTGGTCCAAGCTGGCTTCACGTAAGGCTCAGGACTACTTGGAGCTGTTTTGAGTCAGTGGAAGCTCCTTTTATATCAAAGATTGTGGTATTGACTGGATTCACCTCACAATTTTTCTTTATTTTAATTGTTAAAAATTCAAAAAACTTTCCTTGTATGACAAGACTAAATAAAAAAAAAAAAAAATTATGGTCTAAATGAAAAGACCAATGTGTGAGTACCTCATTGAGTGCAATGCATCATTATGAGGCTGGGTTGGCGCCAATATTTGTGTTGTTGGGTACATGTGGCCCTAGGACTTACGACTCAGAGTTTAGTTGAACTCCTAAACGATGTGAAAACGGCAACCTTTCGGCAACACCAACTCTAAAGTGTCAAGTAATAGCCTACTTTGAGTGTTAAGAAGTATTGTATAACACCTTATTAATTCCTCTACATCTGACTGGAGGATTGGTGGTCACATGCCATGGGTGATTCAGCACCATCACACAGTCATGTATTATCCATCATGAGTTAGTCTAGAATAACACACAGTGTTTGGTCCTGTCCACTCCTTTAATCAAATTTTGACCAAAATCTGGGCTATTTAGGAAGGTAGGTGTTATATAAAATGAATAATGAAGGTTTTCAAAAAATTATTCATGCAGTCCCACCCAAGCCACATATACTATATGTATGGTTTTGTTTGCTTCAAGTTGGAAAGTTCATCATGGAAAGGTTTGCCCAAACTGAATTGCATTCCGTCAGGGTTAATCCTGCATAAATGTCTCAAAGGAAAAACTTGTATGAATTACAGTAATTTATCTAGATATAAACAATTTTTTTTCCTTGGAGAACTTTCCTATTAAATTTTTGTTGCCATCAATTTATTTAATTGTTGCAAATTTTGTATGGTGTTAATTTAGCAAAGATCTTTCACATAATTATTTTGCAAAAATGTTGAACACTTTCTCAGATGGACAGCAATTCATCAAGAAGGTACTTGCTAGTTGTTTGATTGTTTGTTTTTTATACATTTTTTGCATTCTTAATAATATTTTAGAAATATTTCTGAAAAGAATTTTTGATGAGAAATGTAAACAATTCCCTAGCATGTCATCCATCAACCTGTGAGTGTTCTCTAATTTAGGCTTAAATAAACTTGTGACGGTTATTTGGAAGTTTTTACAGGTCATTTCTTCAAGAAAAGACAGTTACTGAATGCCAAATTAGTGTTAGATGTTTTATAAGAAGGGTGCTGATGGAAAGAATATTGTAAGAATGGAGTCCTTATAATGACTGCTCTTTGTTGGTATGTCACATTAAAAGTTGCGGTAAGGAGGTGCGGATTAAGGGAAAAGTTGGGTCCATGGTCAGGGACAGGATAAAAAGCAGAGTTTATCAATATCCCTGTGAAATGAAGCAAAATTGTGGCCCATCACTCAAAGCCACATATCTGCATGTAGGTAGTGTGGAACCATAGTGTGGGACCGTAGCGGTATTGGAACAGAGAAATGTTGGAACATAGAGTTGTAAATGCTGGTTTGTACTTCCAAAATTTTCAAGCGCTGTAAAGCTATAAGAATCACATATGGTCATCCTTTGCTCTTCTGGGCCAATCACAGACATAGCTCAGAGTTGAACAGTGTTCTACTTTCATAGCTTTATAGCGCTATACTGAAGTATGAAATGGTCATAAGCGTCCTTATATACTATTTAAAGCTTATAGCAGCTGCATCAGTCAGTATCGACAGTGATAAAGTTGACATTTTTTACGTGACTGATAGAAAAGCAGGGTTTTGGTTTGCAAGTTTTGTGTGAAATGTACCAAAAATATAAAATGAAACACTCGTTTACTACAATGACCTAATTTTTCCATTTGACGATACCATGTGTGAAAGTCTGTTTGAACTCACATGGGTGAGAAAGTTTTTGTACCTTTGTGCTCCTCCCCATTGTTTAATTATGAATGCTGGAACAATTAAATACTGCCTTGAGTAGAATTTTATTCCATTTATGCCATTACAGAAAAAAAAATTACAATTTGCCCTAAAATCTGCAAAAATTGTACAGAGGAGTCAGTTTATAGTATTTTCAAATATGTATGGTTTCTTTTTGTACGGTATCCCACATGTATGTAGTCATGCGTTAGCATGTTAAATCAATATTGTAGAAAATATGAATTAGATTAAGGGGCTCAAAAGCCCCAATCAAACCCCCTTTCCATTCTTCTCATCTATATAGTAACTAAAAATGAGTCAGTAAACTTTAAAGCTTTTCTAGTAGTGGATGACAATGTGGCAAGGTTTATACTGTCAGACAACATCTTGTAATTGTTGCTAGAATGATTTCATGACATGCAAAGATTTTGAACAATCTTTTCAGGTTCCTTGTTACTTGTGGATCAGGTGAGGGGCTTAGGCAGGATTTCCAGGAGGGGGTTTTAATTACAAAACAAGAGCACTGTGACACATTTACAAAGATAGTAATACTTGAGGGGTCGGGCAAGGGGGTGCTGAATCCACTTAATTTCTTTCCTTCCCCTTCCCTCATCTCTAACTCCTAATGGTTACAAGTTGATGCAATTAAGTTGGGAAGCAGGCTTGATACGTCATCCATTGCAGCTAATGTCACAAGTTCACTGTTGTCTAGGTGTGTTCAGTTCAATGTACCTTTGTTGTAATTTGTACCTTCTTGAACTTCCTGTTTTTTCATTCCAAAGATTTGAAAGGTCTGTGCAAATTGTAGTTTATGTTTTTGTCCTTTTTGGTGTGACCACGAAGACCTTTATGACTGGCAGTAGGGATTCAACTATAAGGGGGGGGGGGGGGGGGAAGGAGTAGAAGGTGGCCGACACTTTTGAATATTTGAATGTAGGGACAGGGAGGTTATGATTTCAGTCATATGTTTCAATGAGTGCACAAAGTTATGTGATGTTGGTTTTTCCTCCAATAATATTTTGGATTTTTAACTTCCCACCCATCATTTCAAAACACTCTTTCAAAAGATGTCTTTTTGATGTTTACATATTTTTTTTGTCAGCCTGCATGCAGATGTTATCCTAGCAAGTGGACAGCATGTAGGCATATTTGTACAGCCTTATTCCATTTTCAGTGTATATGAATCTGGTCAAATGTTCAGGATAAATCAATGTGAAAAATCTAGAAGCCTGACTTGTAGAAACAATTTTGAGTTGTTTAAAGAAGTGGGGTGCAGCTGTGTAAACCAGTACTGTTGAAAGGTTTCTAAGATGGGAGGGGTGGTGGGCAGAGAGGTGCTGAACCATTAATGACCCGATGATTGGCATTTTCAGTGGTAATTTGGGGACATTTCGTTGTGATGCCTAGTGTGATGAAGGGTGCTTTAGTATGTTTGTGTGCTACGGCCTGTAGTGTGTGGTGTGAGCTGTCCATCACTACTGACACTCAAGATTTTACAGCAGGTGATATTATGGATTCATGGTTCTGTAATCATGGTAAGTGTTGCCTAGTTTAACTGATATCTGATATTTAGTTCTGGATATTGGCTGGTTCTGATTTGATACAAACATAGACCCTTTTCCAAATAGCAGTTACAAAGGATTGTGGGATTGGATTTTAGTGTGCGTCGTTTTTGGCCACAGCAGAACTTTGCCATTGAGAAAAATGCTCCACTTCAAAACTGTATCCCACAATCCTTGTGACTGCTATGTGGAAAAGGGTCTATTGAAGAATTAGTTATGTACACAAAACTGTAGGCTGTTGTGCATTGTGTGAACTTAGTCATGTGAGGTAAATTATTGGCACCTACCTTATACTAAGTCATCAGAAAATATCTTAACCTTTGTATGAAGTATAGGCCAAGTACTATTAGTGTGGTAGTATTGGCATTTTAAGTAAATTTTCCTGATTCAGGTGGATACAAGATGAATATGAGGAATATCACCGATACTGTGTAGTGTGAAATTTTCACGGGGGTTGAAGTTTCGTGCTTTTCACAACCAAGTATCTAATCGGGAATTTAAGACCTGCAAAAGTACTTTTGTTAGTTTGTACAAGACTGTGTTGGTTGCCTGCAACAGCAAATTCTTCACTCTGCAAATATGTGAACAAGGTACAGATTTGCCAAAAGTTAGCCTTGCGGAAATTTCCCACTATACAGTAATCTATCCAACACTAATGCTGTTATTTGTCAGGAGGCTCAGGATGCTAGGTGCAGCTGTGTTGCTTACACTCCCTGGATCACAATCTGAAAAAGTAAATGCTCTTGAATAGATTGTGTGCTGAAGGTGTTCGCACAGTTTGTGCATGGATATAAATGGATGCCTGGAAATTATTTTGAAAATAATAAGTGAGTAAAGTAATGCTTTTCTTGTGATCTAATGGGGAGTGAAAATCTGACATGGACTCAAGGCTATGTGGTTGGTGTGAAGTTGTGAACTTGCCTGTAAAACTGAAAAACTGTGGGCAAGGTTGATTGATATGAAATTGGGAACATTGATTTAAGTAGATTAACTAATACATCTGAATTCTTTTGAATAAAGGCAGGTGTAGAGAGAATCACCTTTGGTGTTCCTTATTTTTGTGATGAGTCTTTGGAACTTGTGTGTGGAAATAACTGGATCATATAAGAGTAATTTCTGAATTGAATTTGACTTCATCCCTGACTGACACTTGCTTTCAAAGAAGGTTTTGTTAAAATTCCCTTGACAGAACTGTTGTTTATACATGGTGATGGAGCAGTCTCAACCCCCCACCCCCTCAGCCCACCCACCCACAAATTTTCACAGATAAATGGTATCAGTGTAGGTATAGAAAAACTTATAACAGATAAAAATTTTGCCCCCCCTCCCCCCCATCCTCCAGACCTTGCAGCCAGAAGGTCTAGGGTTCAAATCCTGGCCGGGTCATACCAAAGACTTTAAAAATGGAACCTACTGCCTTTGTGCTTAGTGCTCAGCATAAACAATGGAGTAGGGAAAACAAGCCAGTGAGCCACAACTGGAAAAAAGGCTGTGGTCGACTCGACTTGAACCAATTAGTTGGAAACTGGGACGTTAAACCTCATCTAACCTAACCTAACCCATCCTCCAGACACTCAGAAGGCCAGGCTACATGCCTGTTTAACAAGTGTGCAACTTTTTCCAGGCCAGTTTAAAATGCCCTCCTGCTGACAAAGCACTATTTAGTAAAGAAAATTTGTTCTACAATATCTCTTTTAATTAACTTATTCACTGCAAACTCAACTACTCCTTTTTTTTTGCAAGTTCATACTTTTGTCTCAACTCAGGTAAAGCATATCATTGTTGCTTTTGCAGGTCTGATCTGTCTGTGGGTGATTAACTTTGGCCTCTCTTAGTTACAGGTGAATTGCTTAGTCAAAGACCTTGTGTGAAAATTTCAGCCAATACTGGGGAGTCAGTTGGGGAAATTTGCGATGAACTCCCCCTGCCTTGAAATTCCATACACCCTTGTTGCAATGCTTTATTTTTGAAGCTGTTTATTATCAACCACTTTATTATCAACCACTCTAACAACATGGGAGACAAATAAATTCTCTTGGAAAGGAAATCTGGTCACGAGGTAGGTCATTTTTATTAGAAATACTGAATTTTGCCAGATAAAAACAAACATGATAAACTGGACTGAGAATTCTATCAAGGTTGAAATATGTACCTCACCATTTGCCAGTAACCAATAAAGATTCCTATGAAACAATAGACCATCTAAAAGGCTGGTGGGTAACTATCCTAATGTACTTTGCCTAAGCCAGGTAAACTTTGACCTTTTCTTGACCTTAAATATTCTGCAATTTCTATGTACATTATTTGCATGACACAGCCATGATATATAAATAAATGAAACCCCCATGAGTTTGTGCATGGCCTACAAAGTATTTTTTTTTTTTGGCTAAAATACCTCCTGTACTGTCAAAAAGAACACTTCCCACTGAAGAATTGTCAACACCTTAGATTGCATTTTCTTGCAGCAACTGGCCCTCTGGGCAATCACCACAACAGCTAATTGTCCCATGCATGGAACTGAAGAGTTGTTTTCTCCAAAGTTTGCTCTAAATCTTAATCCTTCATGTTTGCCTTCAATTTTTAAATCCTTCGTCTTTTTGTAGAGGATGGTCCTCGCCGTGATTGAGGGCGAGAGAGGCCTGTAGGCATCCCACTGCTGGGCTGCTGACTATCTGCTGAAGCAATAACACTGACGGGCTGACTAGCCCCTGTTGAAGAGACGTCATTATTGGACCCACTAACACCAGCTGGAGAGGCCCCACTGTTGGGCCCATGTCGTGATTGGTCCGGCATTGATGATACCTGTGTTGTTTGAGTAGGTCCTTGCTGAGGAATAGTTAGAGATGAAGACTGTGGCTGATGTTGGTGTGTGACCTGAGATATCTGAAAGAGGGAATTTCAAATTTGAAAATGATTTGCAAAATTAAGTATGCTATGGCTCTAATACCATATATTAGGCAAATTATCCCTCTATTAGACAGAGTACCCAACCACCATAGTTTTTGGCTGATAACTGTGGTTGCCCAGTAACCAACACGACCAACATTAATCAAGAAGAATAACATTCTATAGCACTTCAACGTGGGTGATAAATGTATTAAAACCTGACAACAAGCAATAAACTATCCAGCCTTTAAAAGGCTAGCCACTTGCCCGCAACAATTTGCCTGTACAACTCGTGAACCATCAAGGTCCAGTCAGCCAAAATAAGCAATGCTCCTGTAATCCAAACTGACAGGGGATTTCAAGGCCTACCAATCTCATGAGGCCAATTGAGAATGGTAAGAAAACACTTTTTTAATTGGGAGTGTTGACAGTTTGTGACTGGATTTTGTAGAGGTAAGTTTCATCATGTACATTTATACAGGTCACTTGAGGGTAGCACCCTCATACTACAAATCCTGGACTCAGAGTCACAGGGGAAAAAGATACAAATAACACTTTATTTCTGCTCCCAGTTTCATCTCCCCCTCCCTACTTCCCCCATCTATATCCACATTAAGGAGAAGCACAAAGAAAAAGACAGTTGAAGGAATTACAGTGCCCCTTGACATGCCATTATAATGACTGCCACTTCTATTTTGAACAAAAGGAAATCTTCTTTCAAATTCAAAGGCTTATCCTTTCATCTTTCTTGTCAAATCAAAGTTTCTCCTGTCCAACCCACTTTCTGAACTGACTCCACCCCCTCACTGCAACTAGCACTGAGTCTGTCCCTTCTTTAACCTCACCCAGCCAGATATCCTCATACCTGGATCATCTTTTCCCTGATGTTAAGAACACTTTGATCAAATGATGTAGCTCCTATCTCTGCTGCTGCTGAACCAGATGCAGTTGATGGACCTGAAAAAACAAGACAAACAAATCCAAAATACGTTTGTAAAGTGCCACAGTGTAATTCTAGCAAAATCCAATCAACACTTGGTTTTAAATATTCCAACCAGGGATGAAATTGGGAATTTGCAAAGAGAGCTGCTTCTTGGGAGAGGCTTGGAAAGGTTCCAATTTGACATTTCAAACTCCCTAGATAACCAGAACGCAAAAATGCATTGGTTTCGATGAATATAGCACTTAATGTGTAATCCCAAATAATGCCAAGATGTCCTGTTTCTTTCAGTCATTGGTTGAATGTGATCTTAAAGTGCTGGAAAATTACAGTTTCATGTTCATATTTGACCTTGAGAATTCTTGGAAATTTTTGCTTTTTGGCCTCTGGTGATTTCAGCTAGCCTCTGATTTCTGACAAATCTCATAGGGGTTTTCTGATGGATTAAATGCAACACCATGTGAAGTATCCAACCTTCCTAACTTGAGATATCTTGCAAACAAGGTTTTCAGAGTTTGACCCCAGATGACCCTTGAACTCAACCAAAAATAATTACAGTAATTCCTCTCACCATAAGTCATCCACATACTATGTATGAAATCTATCCAAACTTCCTTCTTCAAGATGTCATGTTTCACAAGGTTTTCAGACCCCAAATGAAATTTGACCTCCCTCCACCAAAAACAATATGCTTTGTACCTCTGAAGATTATGCATCCACATGCCATGTATGAAATCTACCCAAGCTTCCTACTGTGAAATAGGTAAACAAGGTTTTCAGACTTTGACCCCTGGTGAAGCCAGATGACCTATGACCTCCACCAAAAACAATAGCATTCTTGCACTTACCATAATGCATATACATACCAAGTATGAAATCTATCTAAGCTTCCTAACTTGAGATATCATGTAAACAAGGTTTTCTGAGTTTGACCCCTGGTGACCCTAAATGACCTTTAACCTCCACCAAAAACAATAGGGGTCTTTCTCTCACTATAATGCATCCACACACTAAGTATGAAATCTATCCAAGCTTCCTACCTTGAGATATTGTGTAAAGAAGGTTAACAGAGTTTCATCCCTGGTGACCCCAAATGACCTTTGACCTCTACCAAAAACAATAGAGTTCTTCCTCTCACCATAATGCATCCACATAGGCCTACCACATATGAAATCTACCCAAGCTTCCTACCTTGAGATATAATGTAAACAAGGTTTTCAGAGTTTTACCCCTGGTGACCCCAAATGACCTTTGACCTAAACCAAAAACAACAGGGTTCTTCCTCTTACCATAATGCATCCACATATCAAGTATGGAATCTATCCAAGCTTCCTAACTTGAGATATCGTGTAAACAAGGTTTTCAGACTTTGACCCCTGGTGACCCCAAATGACCTTTGACCTCTACTAAAATCAATAGGGTTCTTTTGCTCACCATAATGCATCCACATACCAAATATGACATCTATCCAAGCTTCCTACTTTGAGATATCGTGTAAACAAGGTTTTCAGAGTTTGACCCCTAGTGACCTCATATGACCTTTGACCTCCACTAAAAACAATAGGGTTCTTTCTCCTACTATAATGCATCCACATACCAAGTACTTATGAAACCTATCCAAGCTTCGTATCTCGAGATATCGTGTAAACAAGGTTTTCAGAGTTTGACCTCTGGTGACCCCAAATAACCTTTGACCTCTACTAAAAACAATAGGGTTCTTTCTCTTACTATAATGCATCCACATACCAAGTATGAAATCTATCCAAGCTTCCTACCTTGAGATATTGTGTAAACAAAGTTTTCTGAGTTTGACCCCTGGTGACCCTAAATGACCTTTGACCTCCACCAAAAACAATAGGGTTCTTTCTCTTACCATAATGCATCCACACACCATGTATGAAATCTATCCAAGCTTCCTACCTTGAGATATCGTGTAAAGAAGGTTAACAGAGTTTGACCCCTGGTGACCCCAAATGACCTTTGACCTCCACCAAAAACAATAAGGTTCTTCCTCTCAATACGGGGCATCTACCTACCAACTTTGAGAACTATCAGAGTTTCCTTTCTTGAGATATCGTGTAAACAAGAAAAGTGTCACAAACACACACACACCCACACACACACCATCATGACTGCATAGGTTTCTCTTTTCATCGAAACCAACAAGAAATTGCTCCTTAAAACAAATTTATCAAGTGCAGTGCTTCATCTACAGTACCATGTGTGGGGTGCATTACTGCTAGTATGGTGAAAAACATCACCCACTAGAGCAAACACTAGGGAGGTCGGCCTCGCCATCACACCCTTCCTTATATGCACCACTGCTGACAACTACAGCTATTGAACTTTATCTTCTTTACTAAAGGGGGAAACAATTCTTTGTGCACTTAATGACCCATTCATGTAACTCTGAAGCTATCTGAGTGACAGCAATTGAAACACAGTTACAGAAAAAACATACAATGGTTGAGGTACACGACCACTGACATACCATACCTCAACCAACTTCTCTGTTAAAGGGAAAAATCAGTCACCACAACCTTAAGGGTATACTAATTCAAATTGCAGTAACTCCACTTTGAGCGACAGCAAATGAAACAAGGTTACAGAAAAAACATACAATGGTTGGGGTACACAACCACTGACATACCAACCTCAACCAACTTGTCTGTTAAAGGGAAAAATCAGCCACCACAACCTTCATGAGGCTAGAATTCAATAGTAGGATTTAGCCATCAGGCGACTTAATGCTTCTATATTTTTCACCCGGGAAAATGGCCTTTTCCCGGGGAATTTTGGCTAAACGAGCCCACTGAATTCTAGTGGCATGTTAAGGGTATACTAATTCAAATTGCAGTGACTCCACTTTCCCTTTAAATCAATACTCTTTGACAGCTCCCACACAAAAAATGTATCAAAATTTCAGAACAGAAAAATTACCAGTGAAGGTTAAAACAATCATTCTGTAGGACATAGGCACCATCACAGGGGTGGCGCCAGGATTTCCCCGACAGGGGGGCCAAGCTCCCCGACGGGGGGCCAAGCAACCCAAAGTCTCAACGAAGGAAATAAAGTGCCGAAACGATGTCTGAAGGAAATTTTTGGCGCGCGAAGCGCGCCGAAAATTTTGGGCTCTTTTTGGAGAAAATTTGAAAAAATTGCCAGCATTTTCCATGGAAAATTTGAAAAAATGGGGCTTTGAAGAAGAAAATTGGAAAATTTGGGGTTTTTATTGAAGAATTTGCCCTAATTTAGACCAAAATTAAGTAAATCGTTGGGGCGACTGGGCGTTGTCGGGGACTACATATTTTATCGTATATATAACAGCTCCCCGACGAAACCGAAAAATTTCCCCGACGGGGGGGCCAGCCTTCCCCGACGGGGGGGCCATGGCCCCCCTGGCCCCCCCGCTGGCGCCACCCTTGCACCATCAGGTGAGAGAGTGCAGTGGGACATGTCCTCCTGTCCAACTTTTGAAAGAGGAAGGCATATCACATCATTTGTTCACCCCAATTTTTCCAGAATCCTAATGTAAAATGTACGCAATGGTTGATTCAACAGCTTACAATAGCTCATTCAATGCAATCAATGGTGGAAACACCATATAATTTGGTGAAATCAAAGGAAAATGCCTCAGATTACACCACAGATCATTTGGATTTCAAAGTTTGCCTACGGTTCCAAATGGCGGGAAAAATTGTTCCTGCTCTGTAGGAGCAACTTTTCATTCCTTTTTTCTTCTCTTAGAAGTCAGCAACTTCCTCTAGCAAAGATGGCAATGTCAAAAATGGAAATAATTTGGCTTTTACTGTATAAACATAGCAATTTAATAGGAAATAATTACAAACCTTCCTCTTCAAGGGATGTTGTTGCTCTCCTCTTTAATCCCTGCCTCTGTAACGTCACTTCATCTTTTCTGCTATCTTTATCACCCTCCCTGATGAAAGATGGATTACAAGCTGGTAAAGGAGGTGGATTTAACCTTTGACCTAGGAAACGATTATTGGTATCAGTATTTGTAGGTGACTTTTTGTTATTCCATGCAAATCGTTTACGAGGAATAAGTTTTGGTCGTGCACCTCCTCTAATGTTCTGCTTTAGTTGTGGATCTGAACTTGCTAAGGTGACTTCTTTCTTCCCAACATAAGACCATGGTGATGTGGATGGCACTTCACTATTTTGTGTCTTTGAACGACTAAAGTTTATGCTCACTTCAGAGCTGTGCATTGCAGAGTGATGTGCTGTTCCTCTTTGCATTTCCACTTTGTCTCCATTTTGGGGAAAACTGGAAGTTGCAGATGTCCTAGATGAATCCCCACCCTCAGAAAATGGATCAAACCCTTTTGGCAATGTTGCATGTGCACTAGGCACATGTGGAATTGTTTCATCAGGTTCACTTGTTGGATTAGACCATTCTGTTGGGGGTAGATGGGAAGGAGGGGGTGGTAGTGCAGGGAATTTCTGCCATAAACTTTGACTGTTCTCATGTGAAGAAGAACCTCTTTCTGCTGGATGTAAACTTTGAATATTTGAATAGTTCGTGTCTTCACTCTGAGGATTTCTGTCCTCTGTATCTTGGATGGTCTGGGCTTCAGATGTTGATTCAAGTTGATTAGCTGATGTGTTAAGAACATAGAAAATATCAATGAAGGCATAATATGAAACCAGTACAAATGTAATATTAATAATTGACCACAATGTGTAAATTATGTATTGATGTCATTCAAACAAAATGGATAGTCACTACTTATGGTTTAATAAGTAGCGGATTAAGGGTGGAGCAAGAGATATACATGCACCGGGGCCCCACAATTAGGGACCACTAAAATTTTTTGAGAAATGATGTTATTAGTCCATGACATGTAATTTTTAGCAAGTAATGTTGGCAGATGCATATCTTTGCTCCCCCCCCCCCCCATCGGATCCGCACCTGATGATGGTGTATGTGTGTGCACATAAAAATTTGGAATTTGGTCATAGTCTATATCCTGGTTTATCCGGTATCAACTGTTCTTACTGAACTAGAAAGGACACACAAATGCATGCACCAGGTACCCCACACACTTTGTCTGGCCCTGGGTTTAACAATGAAACTTAACCTTTTCCTGTGTACATTAATTCACCATGCATAGATGACTGCCCTCTTCTGCTGAGAGCACTTGACACCTGGGGTGGAGTCAACATTAAAGGATGAGAGGCAGACAGGCCCCAGAAATACATTGAAGAGGGAAGAAATTCCAAGTAGTATGAAAATCACCCTCTCCCCTCCTATGTAACTGACATCAAATACAATAAAAAAGCTGTGTGAGCCCCAAAACATCCCCCTAACCAGAGTAGCATCTCCCTGCCCTAAACTTTACTTAGGTGTGATCTTTTCCCCCTCAAAAGAGCCCCCCCCCCAAATAAAAAAAAATAAAGAAATTTGAACCCCCTTTTTGTTGCCCACAACTGCTCTTAGTCTTCAGCTATAGTTTTGTCCCTTCTAATCTCATGGTGTCAGAGGTCAAACTGCTGCTTGTGTGTGTTTGCCTGTTTCACCTTTATTATTGTTCCCCAAAAGTAAACCAACCTTGTTGTTGCTTCCCTTCTTGTTTAGTTGTTTCAAGTTGTCTCAATCTTCTTGCCACTGCCTTTCTTCTTTCAATTAGTTTCTGTCTTGTGTCATCAACATCTTCATACTCTGGTCCATAGGTCACTTTTAAGAAGACCCCATAGAATGAATGGTTGTTCATTTTCCTTTTTGCCACCCTGTTCAGTAATATCGGTAAAAGCAAAACAGTATTCAGCTGCTGGAAAATATTCAAAATGATGTTTATAAAATGGTCTGTAGCATCCCCAAAACAAATTTAGGAATAGCCCTATAGTCCTAAATATAACTGGTGACTGCACTTTGACTGACATTTATTCAAACAGTTGTTTCTCTCTGGTTTGTCAATGATGATTTGTGCAGTCAGTTGTGTTCCTAATTAAGCTCACACACCTGAACATAGTACTGTATTGATATGGCCTTGAGCAATTTGAACTCAGTGCACACTACTGTAGTTTTGACAGGGAAATGCACTAGACATGTGTTTTTGTTGAAATGGAGGACGGGCTAGATAGAAGTAAACTTAGTTGGGACAATTTTTACTGTTTGGGGTGAGATTTGTTGCCCTTCTTCAATATTTTTAGCAAATTAATCATCTCATTGCATTGAGTTACCATACTTTGACGTACATAACACTTCTCTACAGTATGAGAACATTTTGAATGGAAAACAATGTTGAGTGCAAACTGCAAACATTGAGGTCCAGTGAGTGAGATTTAGTAACCACGGTTGGTCATCTTAGACACACATTCTCTGACTGAATTAACTGCTGGTTTATTCACACCATGACAATAACATAGCCCACCTCTGTTACTGAAGCAAAGCTACTGTACCTTGTCATCAAGTAATAAACACTCAAAATATGCACAAAAGTCAGTTTATTACTTTTTGCACAACTTAGAATGAATATATACAATAAACTGTCCCTCCTCCCTTAATTTGTTATCACTTTAAAGTCCTTTTACATATTGTACCTTTCACAGCCCTTTCAGGACTCTAGTGTCCTCCTATACTGTCAGTCTCAGAACCTCAACTTTAAGGACGTGACCATCAAAAAGTGGGGGGGGGGGGCAAGGATGGGGACATGTTCCCCCACTTTTTGAAGGTGGAAGACAAAATCCACATATACTGCACTCTTACATTTTTCATCTTGTACCATAAATGCCCCCCTCCCCTTCCACTTTTTGACTGAGACTGATGCTTTTCAATATGATGCAGACTGCAGACAGGTATGGATGCTACATCAAACCACAAGAATTCTAGAATATTAAAGTACTAAGACTTTGCAACTCTTTGATTTCCTGGCAAGGTACAAGTCACAAATCCCATAAATCACATTTCATATACCTCTTTGACATACTGTACCTCAGAAAATGACTTTTATAGAACAGAAATCTGTGTAAATTTACAAAATGGATTACAAAACAGCAAAACAGTAAATTCCTGTGGTTACTTAAGGGTAAGGGGTCTGCACCAGGTCTGCACCATCTGCACATGACCCACCATGAAGTGTTATTCCTCATTCAGGTACACCAGGCCCAATTCTTAACTATACACACCTGGCAGATTGAATGTGAGTATATTTAATCCAAAAGACTGTTGAAAATTCTTCTGCATCTGGGTGAGAGTCAAGGATGCGATATTCTTGAATAGTTCCATAGAGGGAGAAAAGTTTCAGAACCTCGTCCTTTATGTTGGATATTTTGGGCACCTCCTTTACAAGGATATATCTGGATTCATGATTGATAGTGTAGACCTGCAGGAAGATACAGTAACATCACAATAAGCATGCATAAGTGGAAGTTCTGAAAATATACTAGACTGAAAAATTATTTTAGGTTAGAGCCAGGGATAAGATAAGGGTTTGGATAACAGGTATGTCTATGGTTAGGATTTGGGCTAAAGCTAGGATCTTCAGTTTTAATAGTGAACCTTCAATCTAGTAGCCCCTGCTCAATTGACACATACATGATGCAGTATTTGGGCATAAACACTTATACGTCAATTAGTTGCCAGTTAAATGGAAACCATGGCATACAGATTGAATTTTGACCACTTTCACATGCAATTATAAGTTCCATGGCAGGATATAAGTTCAGTCTCTCCCATAGAGTTGTTAACAATTGGAATAGCCTGCCTGAGTGGGTAGTTAACTCCACATCTGTGCACTGCTTCAAGGTTAACATTGACAAGTTCTTCCATGACTGTGGTAGAATATAATTGTACTGGACTCGCTTGGCGTTGGTTTGGTTGTTTGTATTAGTAAAGGGGTTTGGACTTTGGGGCATCTTATGGGGCCTTGGCCCTCCTTCGCTCTTTAACCTGAAGTTATGTTATATTTGTTCTGTGATACTGCACATACAAAAGCAGCAAAAAAGTGGGTATGTAACATTTTTCTCAAAAACATTGGTACCATATTCAAATCCCAATTTGTGTTGATTCCTGGCCCATCATCATACTTCCTCTGTACATTTCCTTTTATACAGAGTCAGGCCTAGGAAAGGCCATAATTTAGGGTTTAGTAGGAGATTTTAGTCAAAATCATACTACAAAAAGGCCTTTTCCCAGGTGAGCCCTATCTCTTGACTTGCAAGAGTTATTTCCTTTTGTAAACAAGCTACTGTAGCTGTGTTGACCACAGACTCTTTAAAGGGTAACCCATGCCTTTGTTTAGGAATTCAGTGAAGGAATCTATCATTAACAGCTGTGTCTCTCTGCAGTTCAACAAACCCCTTTAACGTTATCGATCTCTAGATAGCTGCACATGAAGTTCTTTGATAGACTGTGAATCAATAGTGGTCAACTGGGGATGGATGAAACTCTTTTCTAGTACCATGATAGTGGGCGGTTCAAAGTTTGAACAAGTTCTTAATTTGAACACCTCTTTATTCACCAGTCTAGGTACAGCAAAAGCCATTCTAACCATAAGCATAGGAAGTTGGGGGGGGGCTTTATCCCTCAGTCAAAAGTAAGGTGAGACAGAAGTGTGCTTCCATCTTCCCTCAATCCAAGGATGAAAACCCCTTATTTGTTTCCTCTATAATGTCAAAAATTTGCAGTAAATTTCCTTAAAATTGGTCCACCATGTTAATTCATCTAAGGGCCTTCCCTTCCTCTCCCCTCCCCTTTGAACCCCCCAGTATGGCAGTCTGAAACAATATTCAGCCCCCCAGCCTCAAACAGCTTCTTACTGTGCTGTACACCTATGAATCTAACCTAGCCCTTGAACAGGACACAGCATTACATTCCTATGCTATACACTGAGTCCATTTCTGAGGAGTGACTTGAAGTAGGAGTAGATTATAAAGTCACTTTCAGTAGCTATTGTAACCCAGAAATATGAAGCAATTAAGTTTCCTGATGGAAATAAGTCTTATTTCAGCAAATTCTTCAATATTTCCATATTTACTTGTAAAACAAAATTTTAATATTAGAGCAATTCATTTGACTAGACTCTAGCCACCAGCAGCATGGAGGGTTGGAATGCTGCACACCTATGTAAGCAATAAATTGGTGATTGTGGTGATGAAGCAAAAATAATCAAAATGTTACAGTACATAAACTGATTTGTGTGATTCTTTCCTGTAACTACCTATAGTATATGTACCTTGTGAATGTTTGTAGATCAGCAAGATTTGCTGAAATATTGCCACATTTTTAACAGGTACCTTTCAGCACACTAGGGTAAAAAGAGATGTTAATTAACTCATGCTGACTCCTGACTGTCAAAAAAGTATGGCATCTTGATAAGAGATTAAAAATATTTGTTCTCTAATCAAATGCATCTGAATTCAAGATTTATGCCCCCAGCATCTGTATTTTTGTACCTGATCAGTCTGAGCAACACAGTACAAAATCATAACAAAGGTAATTTAAGGTATAGTAAATAGCTGCATGTAAGCTAGGCATTATCTAGTCCTCAGTAAAGGCATGTGTACAGCCGGTCACCGGTAGCTCCCTATACAGTCCTTACACTGACCCACTGAAAACCCGGGGTCTTTGACCAGCACAGTGGTGGTCAAAATTGATTTTCTTCTTATAGCAAAGCTTGGACCTGAGGTCTAAACCACAGTGCATGATGTCAGGCCCACGCCAAAGTTACCCCAAGAAAAACAATACAAAACATTTATGAGGAAAATGCCAACTCCATGCCGAAGATCTTCAGATCGAAGTGCATGGAATGCACCCTGGGATCTAAATTTACTACCATTCCTTTTCCTTTCGAAATCTTACACTTATATTGCAGTCATTTTTTTGTCACTTTAAACCTCTGAAAAGTTCTAAAAATTTGAAATAAAATCATCAACTTTGCGATTTCATAAAAATTTACTGTAGCATCTGAAATATTTGTTGACATCAGAATGCCATGTGCGTAACATTGTGATGTCACACACAACATTTTGACTACTGTAGTTCCTATACATACACATGGCAACTGCCTCTGCAAACATTCTGTACTGACATAACAATGTAGCTCATTAGCATACTGATGTAAACAAAGTTCCATAGTCGCACAGTAACTTTACAGTGGGAAAAAGTTGCTGATTTCATTTCACATTTTCAGCACTTTCCAGAACCAGTATGGAAAGTATGGCAATTGCACACCCGAGATTTTTTTTTCTAGATTTTTATTGCACACTTGAAAATTCACATTGCACACCTGATTTTTTAAGCCAGTGGCGATTGCCTCATATAACCCTTGGTATATGTTATATTGACTTGGCCTATTGGATGATCACAAGTCGTGATCATGATGTGCTGATGACTTGATTGAATGATGTATGCAGTGTCGGCCATCACTCAGCCAAGACCCCTGGAGGCTGGAGTGAGGCTGGCATATTTGGAACTTATGATCCAGTATCGATCCCATGAAATATTGCTCCCAAGTATTTATTTCACACTTGACTTTTCGTGTGCACACTTGAAGTGTGCATTTGACACCTTGTTACACACTGCACACTTCAATTTTTTTCGTGCACACCCGAGATCTCGGCGAAACGTGCCATACACTTTCCAATCTGGTTCCGGAAATTCTCAGTGATCAAAAACAGCTGCAATACTCCTGTATGATCTGGAGAAGAAAATTCATGGTAGTAAATTAAGATTTTACTTTCAAAATTTGTTGTAAGAAGAAGGCCAATTTCAACTATCACAAAGACGGCCGATCCCCCGGCTATTCCATAGGTTGGTGTAAGGACTGTTTATATGTGAGCTGTAGGCGAAGGACCACAGTCCTTTACTGAGGACCTGGCATTATCCCTAATTCATACCGAATTAAATTATACATCGGTTTGTGGAATAACCCTTACAGTTGCGTTGCAATGGAAAAAGCCTGTAATTTCAAGGGGTGCACAACATTATGTACTGCTAAACATTGTACCTTGAGTATACTGTACAGGCCTAGGACTATATGCCTAACACTGAACATTACAGACAAGCCAGAGAGCCACAACTGGAAAAAAGGCCGTGGTCATCTCGACTTGAACCAATTGTTTGGAAGCTAAAGGAGTCTTAGGTGTAATTAGAAGAACCTTTCGTTTTTTGGATTGCTCCTCTTTACTCTTGCTGTATAAATCTATGGTGCGTCCTGTAATTGAGTATGGTATTCCAGCTTGGTCGCCCTTCCTTTGGAAGGATATTGATGAAATTGAGTCTGTTCAAAGGCGAGCGACCAAAATGGTTCCTGGCCTTAGGGAATTTTCTTATTCTGAGAGGTTATGCAGATTGGATTTGCCATGTCTTAGGTACAGGAGACTGCACGGTGATATGATCTGTATGTATAAATATTTGACTGGCGATATGGCTGGAAACGCTACACTTTTTCAAAGGGCGGTTGACACCAGTACTCGAGGGCATCCATTAAAGATTCTTAAGCCACGTTGTATTAAAAATGTTAGAAAGAGATTCTTTACTCAGCGTAGCATAGATGTTTGGAACTCACTGCCAGCGCACATCATTCGGCACCGTCTTTAAACGGATTAAAGTCAAACTTTGACAAAGTTTGGAAACAAAGCGAGTTTTATTTTGACTATAAGGTGGACATGATTGCTAACTAATTTTTACCGGCAAAATGGCCTCCGGCCAACAACGTCTTTTCCATGATGATGATGATGAAACTGGGACGTTAAACCTCATCTAATTAACTAACTACAGACAGGCCTACCTAGCCTTAGCCTATTTTGTAATTTGTAGGCCTATTTGGTTGAAGCCATTTTGACAGGTTTCTATCTTGGCCTCCTTTGATTTCATTTTTCACATGAAATATTGTATGGTAACCTTAGACTGGAGGGATGGGCCTGATACTATAAACTTATATGCCTACATGGAACATAACTAGTAACAGGGCCAGGGGCCTACATTGGAACCATACATAGCGGAACTAGCTTATGCACTTAAGCCAACGGCGAAGTTGACTTACATTTCGCCAGGGTAACTTAACTTGGAAAAACAGACATAATTCTTTCTCAAAACAATATGGAATTGCAACCTTGACAGATCTATCTTCTCTACTCTCTCTGTAAGCTGGTCTCCGGCCAATTATCCGCTTCTTGGAAGTCATAGCTGTATTCGTCAAAATCTTGGAGTTTGGCACATCATTGGAATTCGGATGCAAGCAAATGGTAGGGAGTTTCCCTACTGTCGATTAGCCTGCACAGCTGACCGCACGATCTCTCCTTCAATTGTTTAACAAGGAAGAAGCGGCCAAACTTACTTCTGCTCCGCACTGTGATCGCAGCTGGTCACCGGAGTTTGCAGGCGCACAATAAGCAGTGCACAAACTACGAAAGTTCTGAAAATCGAAGGAGACAACGAATTTTCGAAGCAGAAGACGGAGTGTTAACTGTTTTTTCGGCAGGTTCAAATTGGCATACTTGTAAAACAAAAATCAGACATAATGCGAATAGGCCTTGTGTTGTTTCCGTAAACCTGCGTAACTTGTTCTAAGTACAGTAGACTGCAGTAGCCTACGTACTGAGATTGTAGCTCTATGATATTGTGCCTAGCCTATACCTAAACGTTAGGCCAGGCTATACCACTGTAGACCTCTTCATATGGGCACGTGGGAATTGATGTGAACAGTGGTGCACTTCTTGGGTATTACGTGAGCCCCCCAGACCAGTTTATGCATGCAGAATTAACTAGCTTTTCAATTCCTAATCTTTTTTAAAGATGAGGTTCTTTTCAGGCTGAAAAGGCACACTGTTAACTATACTCAAACCACCCACAGCCCCCCCCCCCCAAAAAAAAATCGTTGCAAATAGGGCCAGAATATATGTATGCCTACTGATACAGCATCAAGGTGAAGAGAGCCACATATAATTTATTTGCTTTTAAAGCATTTGGCAGAATTTAAGCAAGTTCACACAGAACCCACAGTGAAAATGTTCTTAGTCGGCCTAACAGGTGGTATTGCATCAGGGAAAAGCACTGTTTCGAATATTTTTGCAAAGCTTGGTTGCCCAATTGTGGATGCAGATAAAATAGCAAGAGAAGGTAGGTGAAATGCTTCTCTGCATCGTACATTGATAAGCACTTTGACCAAAATTTGTATGCATACAAGAACCCAAGTGGAATATATATAGTACGGTAATAATGTTGGAGTTACTTGAAAGCTATGCAGTTGGCAGTCCTGGCAAGTTCAACTTGTTGAGTGGGCCAGATGGGATAGTTTTGAAGTAAAAATGGTTGCATTCTGTAATACAGTATTACAAAATATTTATATTTTTAAATTAAATATGGTACAACTTATTTTAATCATCATCTAAATCAAAAAGGAAATCCCTGGCAGACCTGCATGTTAGCTCTCCTGGTTTTAATGAGAGCCTCCTGGTTTTTCAATCAAATCTCCCAATATCTCTGTTTCTTGCCCATACATCTTTCCATTTTTTTCTCTGTTTTGAACAGTACTTTTGACTTATGAATTCTTTAAGTAATGCCAAATTAGTTCAACATACAGCACATCCATGTTAGCCTACAAGATTTTCATTACCTCACTGAATTTCAGATTATTAAGGTGACAGTGTCCTTCTCTGTGTAGGTACAGTGTGGGGTTGGAATGATTGCCTTTCTTGTAAAGTAGTTGTCATAAAACACTGCAAGACTTTTGAAGAAGTGGGAAGGATGGAGGGCAGGGGAGATGGGCAGAGTAGCTCTGTCTTGGATTTGATCAGCCTGTGAAAGATATTGTACAATAGTGTAAATGGGTAATTTCTTCATAATTCTGTATATGTCAGTCTATTTTACAAGTTATAAGTATGAAATTTTTGGTGAAGTTGTAAAAGTTTACTTTGAACTATAATTAACTGACCAATGTAGTTTTGTCCTGTCTTGAAGTATAGTGATGGTAATGTTCAGCAGCTATAGTCTACACTTGTATATCTGTTACTTTCTCTAGTTGTGCAGCCTGGAAAACCAGCATGGCATCTTATTATGAAGCACTTTGGTCGGAACATTCTTTTATCAGATGGGACAATCGACAGACCAAAACTGGGAAGCATAATTTTTGCTGATGAGAGTAAAAGGAAGCTGTTAAACTCCTGCACACATCCTTACATTCAAAGAGAAATGCTGTGGCAGATATTCAAGTATTTCTTTCAGGGTAAAAAACTTGACATATTCTTACATTTGATCTTGTTCATTTGGTTTGAAAACAAGTGATTCTCAACTCCATCTCTAAGGACCACATCCATGTGCCCATTGATTGAGCCCTCTTGGTGCTGCTCCCAAACAGGGTAGAAAATTGAAAAAGAAAAATTAAAAAATTTGGGAAAAGTGGAATAATCCATGTGTTCATGTATTTTGAATTACGTACTCCAACTTCACCATTTGATCAATTCTGTTTCACTTCATTACCAAGAACTGGGTGTCACTATGCAGGCTGATGTCTGATGTCCAGAGTTTCTCTTTCAAGTTTCAAGTTTTTGGAATGCTGCTCTCAACATCAGCCCTACCTTTCATTTTGGTCTTACAACCCTTGAAAAGTTTTAAACTTATTATGCAACACTTTGCTATAAAATATTTGGAGGATTACTTACCAAAGGATTCCTTCACAATTTTAAAATGATTCAAAGGGCAGTTCCCTCATCTCAGAAATTTCCAGTTCTCCCAACTAAATTTTTTCTGGCCCCTCCCAAAACTGTCTTAAGTTCCTTGTTGTGCAGACACAAACTTTGTTTATTGCTTATGGCCGTAGCCATGGTGAGTATACATGTACAAGGCCATAATGTGTAAACAGAACACTCTCTCTCAATGATGTGAAATGTCAGCTTCTCTCCATCTTTTAATTTTCTTAATCTGATGTCAATTATATAAATCTAGCAGTCTTCAATTGAGAATTTTGGCACCTAGCACCTCCCAAAACTGTCTTAAAGACAGGCAGTCATCACCCCAAAGTATATTTATAGTGTGGGTATATCAAAATTCTCAGTTGGTGACTGCTCTTTGATTGACATCTAAGTTTGAAAATTTGAAAGATGCAGAGTAGCTCACATTCCACACAAGGCAGAGAGAGTACTTTAATTACATTTTATAGCCTTGTATGCTCACCAGGACATCATGGCAATGACTGAAGCAATGACTGAAGCAATAAAACAGGTTTATTCCTGCACAAGGAAGAGCTTCATACAGTTATGGGAGGAGCTAGAAGATGCATAGTTGGGAGAATTGGAACTGTCTGGGATCATGAAAATTCCCCTTTAAGCTCCTTGTTGTGCAGACACAAACCTTGTTTATTGCTTCTGGCAGTAGCCATGGCGAGTTATACATGTACAAGGCCGTAATGTGTAAACATAACACTCTCTCGATGTGAAATGTCAGCTTCTCTCCATTTTTTTATTTTCTAACTCTGATGATAATTAAAGAGCAGTCTTCAATTGAGAATTTTGGCTACCCCTAACAAAAAATGTACTTTGGGTGATAAGTGTCTGCCTTTAAAGTACAAGCACGGTCTGCACCCTAAAAGGGAAAGAAGGACTTGTCTCATACGTTAAAGAGTTACTTTGGTAGAGAAAGTAGCTCCCCCATGAACTGATCACTACAGTAAATAGCTCTGTGGTTATTCTGTATTAGGACCACATCATGTCAGGAGAGAAGTTTAAACAATCGGTGTTAAGTATGATTTAAATAGCAGCATATTATACTTAAAAATCATTTTTCCTTTCTTTATGAATTAGGGGATAAATGCGAGGGTGCCCGGTCTTAAATGTGATTGGAGACCGACGATGACGTCATCACAGAGGCTGAGCGGACCGAGGCGACAGCCGAGGTCCGCTGCCTCTGTGATGACATCATCGGAGGTCTCGAATCACATTTAGGACCGGGCACCCTGCTTTTATCCCCATTCATAAACACTCAACATTAAAATGTTGGGAATCAACAAAAATATTGAATTTTCCACAAAATTTTACAGATCAAATTTTAATTCTCCCAGCTAACTTAGGACTCTATTATGACGTCATGTTTAGTTTCTTGCGATAGTAGCGAACAACTTTAAGCCAAAAGAAAGTGGACAACCACGCAAATATTTTCACGTAACATATTGATTGTAATCTCAATTCATCGAACGAAATTTAACTGGATTAATTTAACGCAAAATCGTTTATCTCTGAATTACCATACATCGTTGTAGAGATGAGGCTGAGCATTAAAACAAGGAAACTAACTTCTAGCTGGCTATTGTTTACAGTGAAGTTCTACTCCACGAAAGTTTCACAGAGGTAAATACACAGTGTTGTGCAGTTACGGTCTACTGTAATATATTGTGTGCATTGCAGTGCAGCATTCAACGACATGCATTGGGACATTTGACTGCAAGTAGTTAACGCACAAGATCGTTCAAGATCCATAAGACGGTGGTTTTAGGTGTCTTAAGCCTTTTTGGAAAAGGATTATAGTGTTGGTAACTTTGAAAATGTGTTCAAGTTTTGAATACAGATTATGCAGGCCTAACGTTAGGACTAGCTTAAACTATTTACAACATTAGTTCATAAGAAGCCTAGCTCGGCGTAGAACTAGAAATGAAGACCGTGCTGGCCGCGCAATTTTTTTTCCCACGAGGTTATGGGCAAATCACGCCAATGGACCAATCAGCTTCTTGGAAATAGGCCACACCCCTAATTCCAAAATGACAGCTTTTGAACCATTTTTTTGTAATTCTGAAGCCAGATTATGAAAGAACAGGCCAAATAACCCCAGTCCACGTAACCCTAACCTTAAAAACAACCCCAACCATGATTTAGAAACAAATTTGAAAAAAAATTTCAAAATAAGATTTGCCCATAACCTCGTGGGAAAAAAAATTAGGCGTGCTGGCCTGTTATAATGTCTGTTAGTGTTAGCGGAATTGGTTCAAATGTAAAAACCTGACAGTGACACAGTAAAACCTGTTTGCCATTGCTCTGCCTGTCATAGTTATAACACAGGCCCCATGCTGGCATTAGCAGCACAGAGACCAAATTCACTTTTCTTTACCATGCAGTCCAACTTAGGAAAATAAGGAGTGGAATATTTGTACCAGGCAGACCATTAACAAAATGTACCCATGGCATATACTGTAAGGTTATATACGCTCTTTTAGCCATACCACTGCCAGTATCCAAGAAGATGAATATAGTTTTGCTAGCATTCATTCATGGGATGAAATGAGCATTATGCTTTGGAATGGTTATAGCTACAGGGGTGCTAGGCATAACAGTGTAATACTACAGTAGTTTACAGTAACTGGTTTTCTTACTCAGATGTTATGGTTTATGTTGCTATGGTAACACATCATGGACAAAGCATAGTGCACAATGCAGTAGTAACAGTGATATTCAATTCACCTTGAAAAAGTATTCTCCTAAACTGGCAAAGACCAGTCTCGAATGCGATTCGAGACTGGTCTCGAATGGTTTTCAGCCAATCAGAATGCAGGAAATCAATAAAGGTGTTTATGAATTTCTCTTATTGACATTTCCAAAGAAAGTTATAGAGTATGGGATGTGCCCATACCAGGCAACACACAAGGGCCCTGCCCAGATCAATAGAATATGTGATGTACCCATGCCAGAGCACTTGAGGGCCGGCCCATATTAATAGAATACGTGATGTACCCATATACCAGAAACACTTGAAGGGCCTGCCCAGCACTAAAAGTCTTCACCCAGCACTTATTAAAAAAATGTTAATCTCGCCCACCATTATATTTTTATGTGGTACAGACAAACTTCTATATAATTGAAACAGATGGTTTAAAAGTCTTCTTGCAGAGAGACACCCTCTATCCTTATACTCCAACAATCAATGCACCCATAAATCTGGGGCACTTTCGTGGAAAAGAAGCAAATTCCAGTTTCAAAGTACTTGTTTCTTTATGTGAAATAAGAATTGAACTTATAACCAGAATACAGATCCTTGTTGTACCAGGGCTCAGATAGTTGTAGGCACTGGTGCCCATGGCGGATAGGTCCCCTCTTTTTGAGCCTAGATTCCCCTCAAACACCAAAGGCCTAGACACAACAGTCTTGATCCCTTTCAACATTATTTTCTATTTGTTGTCCCTTACATCTATTTTTCCAGATTTTGGATATGACTCCCTCTTGCTTGTCCACTGTGCCCAAAAAATTTCTGCTGGCCAAAGCTCATATGGATCGGACCTTTTCCTTTTTAGTTCTTATTTTGAGCCCTGCTGTAGATTTGTTAGGACTGTATTTCTTACACTCACATGTTTTCACTTTTTTGTTACTTTTCTCAGGTCATCATTTTATTATTCTGGATGTCCCTCTCCTGCTGGATGGTAGTGCCTTGAAATCATTTATGAACCAAATAGTGGTGGTATATTGGTGAGTCTCTTTTGGCATGTCTTGAATATGCTGTCTCAGGTCATCCTAACACAGTGACATGTACTTTCAGCACCATTGTGTCATTCTGACATCACGTCCCGTCTCCTCTCAAAACTTTGAAAACCTTGTTAACAGGATATTTCAAGTTAGGAAGCTTGAATAGACTTCATACTTGGTATGTGGATGCCCCATGTTAAGAGGAAGAACCCATTGTTTTTGGTGGAGTCAAATGTCATCTGGTGTCAAAGGGGTCAAACTCTGAAAACCTTGTTATCACAGAATCACAAGAAAGGAAGCATGGATACATTTTACACTTACCATGTAGATGCATTATAAATTAAGAAAAAGAACTCAAGGTGGGAAACATAGATACTTTTCATACTTCACATAAGGTGATCAATCCAGTAAGAGAAACTCTTCCTAATTTTTGTAGAACTTGAAGGGACTCCAACACTGTGCAGCTTAGTGAAGACCATTATCTTACCAACTGCGTATATAAATTTCTTTACTAAAACTGCTGAAATTCCTCTTGATCAATCCAACACCCTATTAACCCTAGCAGCAGCAGCTGCACACTGTCTAGATGGCTTTAAATTGCTACATAACAACACCCAGATCTTGCTCAAAAACTACATTACTCAAAACACTACCATTCATGTTGTAAATATAGCTGAAATTTTTAGGACCAAAATGAAGGACTTTGCACTTACCTGCATTGAAACACATTTGCCAAGTATGAGACCAGGGTGCAGGGGTGAGTTAAGGGTGCTTGGACCAGCTTGGACCAGTTGTTTTGTAATTGCACTGCTAAGAATACCCTAGTATTACAAGTTACTACTTGTACATAATGTATGTGAAATGAGCTTGTGTCAAATCAGGGAAATTTTGTGTCTTCAAGTATGATGCTCACTTACTAATTAGAAAAACTGAACCCAGTTCAGTTGTGGATGTACTACTTTGAAGTTGGGAGATACAACTGGGCACTTTGAATAGAAATTAGAACTCCCTGGTGATATATTTTTTAGCAGACCAGGTGCTGTATCTTGAGGACCATAGGGTACAAGTTGCATGGCACCCCTTTTAAACTTAAGGCTTGTCCCTACTCAAAGTGATAAATTAAATATTTGAAAAATCACACCACAGATGTTATTTGCCATGTTAATGGAGCTTTTGATGTATTTTGCTATTCAGTTGACATAATAGCAGAGAAATTAGTCATCATACCCATCAGAGAAAGTTACATGTCTTTAGTGAAACTGTTTTAAACGGGACAGTGATTTCTTTTTTACTCTATACAGTGACCAGCAAACACAACTCAATCGATTAATAAGTCGCAACAATCTAAATGAAGAAGAAGCCCAGAACAGGATACATTCTCAGGTGCCATTGGTGGAGAAGTGTCACATGGCAGATCACGTGATAGATAATTCTGGAAGTCTCGAATCAACCAAAGAAGCTGTAACCAAGCTTCATCAGACCTTTGTTTCTTCAAATGCTCACTGGAAGTTGAGATCTGTGGTACTGGCTATAGCTTTCATAGTTGTTGGACTAAGTGCATTAACCCTAAGGTCACTGTTATGAATATTTTGTACAAGGATTACACTGTACAAAAATTAAATCCTTTAACTAAGCAGTAAGGGTACCATATTTACTGTATTCAAATACCCCCCCTCCCCCCCCCAAAAAAATATTTTGATATACACTCCCCAATAAAAGTATCAATTTCTGACAATTTGAAAATCATTGGTTTTTCATGCCTTATCAGCAGGGGCACAGTGCAAAAACAAGATTTTGGGGGATGTGAGAAGTGGTGACTGGGTGAAATTATAAGATGCGTTGTGCAAAAAATATTTTTGGAGGGGAAGGTGAAATCAGCTTGGCATGTGAAGGGTTTCCAAACACATTTTTAGACAAAATCGTATGACACCCTTGACAAAATTGGGGGGGGGACCTGGTCCCCGGGCCCCATTGGGCATGGCACCTCTGCTTATCAGTATCCTGGACTAGGATCCTTGTTTTTTGGTTTTTTTTTTGAAATATAACAGAAAAATTGTGGTGACTGTGACAGATTGAGATAGAACTACAAAGTTGCGAGCTGGCGGGTGTTGGAGATTCCATGGAAATTCACATTCTCAACCAAAGCCACTTATTGGTACCTCAAGAAACTTGTGTCAGGTTTGACTTTGAATTGACAAAATTTCAACCTAATAAACTCATGCTGTTTTACAATATTTCCCCAAGCATGTAATAGAGTAAGTTATTGGACTTCAATTACTTCTTCAACACTTTGCCTCTTGTGAAATTTATAGATAGTTAGATGAGGTTTAACGTCCCAGTTTCCAACCAATTGGTTCAAGTCGAGATGACCACGACTTTTTTCCAGTGAAATTTATAGAGAAAATCAAGTCATGTTTACACTGAATATGTATTAAGTATGAGGGAATACCTGGGATACTTGAATTTTTATAAATAGAAAGTTTATTTCATTATTTGATAAATAAATTCATTTAATTTTATAAATCAATAATGTGTAACTACAGTTTTTAATTATCTTAGCCACATAAAAGTAAAAACGTTTGTGCACTGTGCATCTTTATATTTTGTTGGTGATTTAAAAAGCATTCTATGCAAGTCTATTTTGCTTAGTCTAAACACTGACTCTTACAGCAACTTAAAATGGAGATCTTTGCAGACTTAATTGTGACAACCTTTAGTGAACGGTGTGTCAACGAGTTGTAAACCAGTAATGTTTGCAGGCATGCACGTACATATCATTAAAATCACTGATACAGTACCGTTTGTGGCATGCCTGTACCACATTTTTCATTTTCAGTGCACTTGGTGCTTACCCATTATCTGTAGATGGTGAATATTTTAGTGCATTACAAGTAAAGATGTTCTGGCCCTGAACCCTCATTTAGGTACTACCCTTTACCCAACCAAGAGCCCACCATTAAAGCCCCTGGACCCCACGCATTCTGGAGGGTGCACATTGCGGAGCCAAAAAAGCATAATCATACTATCCTGTTACTGTGTAGACTTTCTGCTAGGGGCTTTTTAACTCAAAGTGTAAACTGAACATCCAAAACTTGAAATCTCAAAATAAGAAAATGTGTAGCTGGAACTTGAGGCTAGTGGGAAGTGCTTCCGGCAATCTCCTGGTGAGAAGTTTTTGGTTCCTTGCGTTAGCAAAAGGAACCTATGTAGTCAACTTGGTGTGTGTGTTTGTGACACTTGCTTCGGTACACTGTAACTCAACAAGGGAAAGTTGGACTAAACTGAAACTTGGTATGTGGATCTGTCATAGTGAGAAGGTGTGCCCTATTGTTTTTGGTGGAGGTCAAAGGTCATGTGGGGTCACCAGGGGTCAAAAACCGAAAACCTTGTTTGCACAATATCTCAAGGTAGGAAGCGTGGATAAATTTGATACTTGGTATGTGGATGCATATGGTGAGAAGATGAATGCTGTAGCTTTTGGTGGAGGTCAAAGGTCATCTGGGGTCACCAACGGTCAAACACTGAAAATCTTGTTAATTAACACGATATCTCAAGGTAGGAAGCTTGGATAGATTTCATACTTAGTATATAGATCCACCATAGTAACAAGGTGTACCCTAGTGTTTTTGGTAGAGGTCAAAGGTCGTCTGGGGTCACCCGGGGCCAAAAACTGAAAACCTTGTTAACACAATATCTCAAGTTAGGAAGCTTGGATACATACTTGGTGTGTGGATGCATTATGGTGAGAAGGTAGATGCTATTGCTTTTGGTGGAAGTGAAAGGTCATCTAGGGTAACCGACAGTCAACCACTGAAAACTTGTTGTTAGCACAATATCTCATGGTAGGAAGCTTGGCGAGATTTCATACTTAGTATGTGGATGGGTTATGGTGGGAAGATGAATGCTATTGTTTTTGGTGGAGGTCGAAGTTCATTTGGGGTCACCAGGGGTCATACACTGAAAACCTTGTTTACGCAATATCTCAAGGTAGGAAGCTTGGATAGATTTCATACTTGGTATGTGGATGCATTGTAGTGAAAAGATTGATCCTGTTGTTTTTGGTGGAGGTGAAAGGTCATCTGGGGGCCATTTGAAGGTTATCAGAGGTCATTTTGAGGTTAAGTTGTGGACTTTCATTCACTGCCAACAACTTTAAAGGTCATGTAGCAGTCAACAGAGTGACAGGCAAACTTCACATTAGCTAACATTTTGTTTGTATGCTCATGGCTCAGTGTCATTACATTCAGCAAGGAACCATAGTGCCCATTGGGCTCTTGTTTGGTTAAAGGGTTTTTTCGGTACTGATGATCGCACTTTGCTTTTTTAGTGTCATGATGGTTCGTTTGGCAAATTGCCCCACCACTCCTAAAAATTGATAAAAGACACTGCTTTCTATACCCTCTGCATAGCTAGAGGGGGTTTACAACTGAAGAAAGCAAAACTTTTTCGCGCGCTTTTCACATCTGCTCACTTTGTGCCATCAGACTACTGTACCGAAGGGTGGTCTTATGCAGGGGCGCAAATCCGGGGGGGGGGGCAAGGGGGGCCTTTGCCCCCTCAAGTGAAAAAGTGGGGGGGGCAAACCCTAATTTGGCCCCCCAAAAATGTGAATAGCAATACTCATTTTTTTCGCCGCTTGGTCACTTGACATCCCTTTGATAACAACACATGACAACAATACAATTATAGGCTATAACTGACATAGTATTTGAATGTCTGTTGACCAAGGCCATATGGAATATCATCTGAAGCTGAAACCCGGCGCAGACGAATCAATTTTCAGTCGAAAACACTTAAGAAATGTCTTAGTTATACCTTCACTTCGTTTCCTAATCTAGGCCAGAGCGATCTATCTCTGCATTTTGTGCCCCGGTTCCTGAAGCACATCAGTAGTCATTAATTAACTTTGTGCCCTAACTAACCCTTTTGACAAATGTAAATGTTCTAAAACCCAGGAGCCTTTACACTAAAAAACTTCCGTTCGAAATAATCTTTCTGCAGCTTCTGAAATACTAAAACCCAGGAGCTTCCGGGGGCTTCGCCCCCTGGACCCCACCGGCGCTTTACCCCTGGACCCCACCAGGAGCCCCAAGGCTAGCCTGCTGTAAGCAGGCTATTGTTGAGTTTTATCATCTACAAGTACAATTCTTAATATTTGCTCGTAGCTACAGTATACAGACGAAGTTTAATATAATAATATATACAGGTGGTGTATTATGATTTCTGAGAGAGCGCCATATTTTGGAAGCTGCTATAGAGTCTGCTCCGCAGGCTACCCTAAGGCGGGCCCCTGGACCCCACCCACGAGGGCTTCGCGCTCGCGGTGCACGCTACGCGTGCACAGTTTCAAATCCACGCGTACACCATATTCGTTTTCGCCCCCACTCTCACACAGAGATTTGCGCCCCTGGTCTTATGGCATTCTCTTGGGGGATTCTCCATCACCCTGTGGGGCTGCGCCTGTCAGCATATACATCTATGCAGTTTCTCTGCAACTTAAACAAAATCCTGAAATAGTATCACACTTTTTTGGGAAATTTGAGCATAGTTTCCGGATGTTGTAAAAATGCTTCTTGCATTCTCTTTTTCGTCATTTTGCTCAGGTGAACAGAAAAAATATATTTTCAGTTAAATTTCTGAATTTTCTGAAAAAGGCCTAATTCTCTTTCCCAAAATTACTGGAAGAAATTTGAAATTTCTCGAATTTCGGGTTAAAGTAGAAATAGTACGTTCCAGAACAACTTCCCCGAACGATTGGGCTACCACACAGACAATCCCACAGATACCCCCCGGGACAATTTCCAGCCGGACAATTCCAAATTTTGCGGTGGGGCCGGGGAAGTTGTTTGAGAGGTATGGCTGGGAATTGTTCAGCTGGGAATTGACCGAAGTGATCTTGGGTGGGGTGGGAGAGTTGTCTGGAGTAATTGTCCCGTTGGGCAGTGTGAATTGTCTGGGGGTAGTTGTTCAGTCAACGTGAGTAGAAACACTGCAAAAATGTAACAAAATTGATCGAAAGAACAAACCTGGTGAGTGAAAAATATTGTAGGCATTATATTTAGACTTTCGGTGGTGATATAATGTACGGTTGGAGCATCAGGAAATTACAATGTCACCACAGGCTTGTCTTCACGGATTTGGAGTTAGGGCGAGTGGGACGCGCAGTAGTTCAAGTTAGTTGGCCTAATTCAGGGATAAAAAAGGAATGAGTAAACATATATTGTTTGACGAAATCTGCACCTTATAACTAGAAGCGGGTGATATAGGGACTTGGATCGCACGGGGAGCATCAAGCGATCTTTTTGGATATAGGGCATAGATTTTATAGGCTCTGATTGACTTCCTCCCAATACTTCACTAAATACAGGGGTTAGCAAAAGCAGCTAGGTCACAGTGTGGATCCCCTGGCAAATGGATGTAAGCAATATAAAGCCCGGGTCACACTGCCACGACAACCCAAGACACGACGGCGACACCCACCGCGTCGGCTATGGTCGTGGCGGTGTGGCCGGTTCCACGACTAGAGTGCCGTCGTTTCGTAAGCCGTCGGCCCGATTGAACATGCTCAGTCGTAGTTTGATGCAGTCGGTGCACCAGAATGTCTACGATTCACTGGCGTATTTAGGGGGGGGGGGGCATTGGGCCATGCCCCCCCCCCTCACCGATGCCAAAAAAAATAAAAAAAAATATATTTTATAGTTCTTGGGCAGTCTCATTTTGGCCCCCCAACATCCAACATTTACAGTGTCGTTTTACCCATTTTTGCTCTCAAGAGGACAATTTCTCTTCTAAAAACACAAAATTTTCGGCGCGCTACGCGCGCAGAAGAGCTAATCCAGTTTCTTCTATGGTTCCACTCTACATTGCTAGATAGCGCAAGTCCTTCCCACCTCACAAAGTAACATGTAGGAAAAGTACACAGTTTATGTAGAGGTCGGAAATTTCCTCCCATCGCAAAGGCTAGTAACTGCTCTTTTGTGTGTGTCATGCGGCACGGTCAGTTGGTGAAGGACTCACGGAGCAATGCTTGGCTATTTGATCGGATGGTCAAGGTAGTTTCGATACAATGCATATTTTATCTCTTATACGGTCTAAAACCCTAAAGATTTTCCTTCTTTTTGTTCTCCATGATTACATGTGTTGCTTTTTTTGTGAAACCTACCAAAAAATTTTTGCGCGCTTCGCGCGCTTTGCAAGTTTACATTTTAGATTCCGGGAAAAACATTTAATCAACGCCGAATTATGCTTCTCTAGCATATACAAATTTTATGCAATATGTGGCCCGAATGAAATGGTCTAGTACACAGGGTGTTTTTTTTTTCAAATCCCACCTCACCTATACCCAACAGCACTGGGGCTCTAGGGGCCTCGGGTCGCAGGCCTCCCGTCGGGCAAATCTTGGCGTTACCTGTACTCAATAATAATAATAGACATAGACTCTGGCTGTGGAAAATCTCCGTTCCAATCAATTCACTGAAATCCATAGGGATAACTCCACTCTGGATAATTTTGAATAAAGTCGGATAAATTGTGACAAACTTAATGTGTTTTAGAACAAATTCAAATCAACCTTTAAAAATTTTTCGCAACAATTGCGCATCTTGATGGCTGCTATCAAGCCTGACAAGTGCCATTTCCGACGATCTGGGATGTATTCAAAGCTCAAATTTTCTTGGTACGCTACGCGCCAACCTTTGGTGGCGCTCCGCTCAGATATTACCGCTGACTATATATCCGGAAGTCAGAACACTTTACCTATTTCTAGACTTTTTCCAAAAGGCCTATTTTTTTAGAAAAGACATCAGACAGTTGTCTTAGTATCACGTTGAAAAGCCTGGGAAGGGCAATTTCCAGTGATCTGGGTGTATTTTTTGCCAAAAGTTTCTACGCTCCGCGCCAACTGATGGTGGCGCTCCGCTTAGATATTGCCGCTGACTATATATCCCACTTTCAAAGACGGATCGCCGCCCATGGTGGTCATAAAGAACATCCATATCTACCGAGGAGTTATGTGATTTTTTTCTTTCTTTTTTTTTTGTTAAATATGTGTCATTATACAAAATGTCAGTACACGAAATGCCAATTTAGAGATATTTTCAGCGCAGGTCAAACGGCCCGGAGATGCAATCTCCAGCCATCTGAGAGCCTTGGGGAGCCAAAAATTTTCTTGTACGCTCCGCGCCAACCTGTGGTGGCGCTCCGCTTAGATAGTAAATCGTGCTCCATGGCCCCCCCCCCCCCGTCACCGAATTCCTAGCTACGCCACTGCTACGATTTATGCAAATTGTTCACGACGGAGAGTCGCAGGTAGTCCTGGCGGTGTGACCCGGGCTTAAGGATAGTTGTGCTTTCAAGGGGAGCATTGAGAGTGTCCCTAATGAAGCCCATGTACCGTGATTCGATGTATAGCCAGAGACCCGAAGCCAGTAACTTTCACGCCGTGTCCGTAAGAATTGTAGAATCGCAGAAAATCGTATGTTTCTCCTGCAAATGTTCGCGATTCCAAGTCGTGCAGACAGGGGCGTAGCGAAGGTGTTATCTTTGGGGGTGGGGGTGTGTGGAGATTATTTTTTGCCGACGGATCTGGTAATGCTTAGTGCGAAAACGAGCTTTAGCGGGTGGGGTCCAGGGCCCGCCCATGGACCCCTGGTGGGGTCCAGGGGGCGCAGCCCCCGGAAGCTCTGAGGTTTAAGCATATCTCTGGGTGAAAAATTAAGTCTCAGGATGGATATATTTTGGTTCATAATGCATCATCAAATACAGACTAGATCCCCACAAAGTTAAATGTATTAGGCTATTCCTCTCGTCAGGCCGCTATAGTTTTAAGCGTTTGTGATCCCAAGGTCCGCCGAGCTTTAGCTAGGACGTTTTCTCAATGCGACATTTACTGATCTGTGGCCTGGGGGAGGTCTAAGGGGAGGGGGTTGCCCCTTCCCTTTGGAAATTTTGGGAATTTGTAAGGTGCCTAGATCGCAAGTGGTGCAATATTCGAGTGGATTTCTGCCCTAATGAGAAACCTCAAAATTTACACCCGGGTAGAACTTGCTTGTCAGATTTTCTTGTGCGACATTTGTGGCCGTTTATGCGACATTGTCCTACAAATAGGGGCTGTCTAAAACACTGGGCCGGCCTTAGGGCCCCTGGTGGGGGGCCGGGGGCTTCGCCCCCGGAAGCTCTGAGGTTTTAGCTTAATCTCTCGGTAAAAAATTAAGTTTCATGCAGGATTGGTATATTTTAGTTCATAATATGCTTTGAACGTCAGGATCTGAAGATGGGTTCTGCATCTGTTTCATTTCGGTGTTCAAAAGTTAAAAGCCTGAGATTGCAGTGAAGGGAAGACATGCGGCACGCATTATTTTTTCCAGGATGTTTGTGGGTAAACCGGATCGTCAGAAGTTTGCAAAATGTGTTTGAAGTCAAGGTTAGGGTTTAGAAGACGGGCTAAGGATACCCTCTCCATGGGTAATCAGGTGCTGCTCCCCATGGTGATGGTAAAAGTGAGGGATAATGTGCAGAAAGTGGTTTTTCAAGAATGTCCTATGACCCGAAATAGTGTACCTATACGGAAGCCGTTAGTTCCCGTTCTTTTCCCGAGTTGCCGACGGACTCAGTTACTCGGCGTCCAATTATACACCGACGGCCGTTGATACGGCCGTATATGGCCATCACATGCATAATCAATTTGCCGACGGGGCTTCCAGGCGCGGATACAGGGGGGGCCTGGGGGGCCCGCCCCCCCCCCTCGCCACGAAAAAAAAAAACGAAAGGAGAAAAAAGGAAGAAAAAGAAAAAAAGAAAAGGAGAAAGAAAATTAAGAGCAAAAAATGAATAAAAGAGTCTAAGAACGTATTCAAAGTATATATTTTTGTAGGGGTTGGGTGGAGCTATAGCTGGATTATCTCTTTAGATATCTTTCAAAGTGGTTGGCGACGAAAGAAGAGCTACAATGTTCGAAAACAGGTGAATAGCTGAGTAATGATCCTTGAATTAATATCTAAATAAGTAAACATCGTGACATATGCAGTATGGGCCCGGCTAGCTGCACTGAAATTTATTAACAATTTTGTGTTAAAGAGTGATTTTTTTTTGTAATCTAGAGGGATTGAGAGGCAAAGTTTTCTCCATACAGACCTTGCAGAATGAATACAGAAGACAAGCTGTCAGGTGACGTGCAATTGTGCACAGTGGCACCAGCTGTTGCAGGCAAAGTAGCGGCGTGCATACCCTATTCGATTTCGAAACTCTGAAAAGTTTAAAAATGAACTCAAAAAGCTTCTACGCTACAGACAGTTGCGTCGGCACAGTGGGCAATGGGTGACGTGTGACCCCCTCCCCCATCGATTCTTGAATTTTTTTTAAATGGTTTCAAAAGTCGTTTAAGCTACAGATTTCTGTGGGGGTGTAGGGTGAGATGCATTTTTGATGATTGGTTTATTTGTTCTAACCATTTTCTTTCACATACTGTTCTCAAACTATCATAAGCTTTGGAAATTCTTGACAAATTCCAAATTTTCGCACGCGCCGCTAGCGTCAAGCCTTGTGTCAGAGGAATTCTTATTATCAATTGCTTTCGGTAACTACTCACGGGGGATTAAAGGACCAAAAGTGCCTTTTAAGAATTCTCAGTCAGAAGATTCGTTTCTGAATAGCAGGTTTTGTCATGGACTAATATTTTATTCAAAATTTCGGCGCGCTTCGCGCGCATACGAAAGGGTTTACACCCGATTTCATATACCATTGACAAAGCTATGACGCAAGAAGTTATTCCAATGCAAACATTTTTCTCTAAAACGTACATCTCCTTCTCTGCAGGGCTCTCACCATTATGGGATCTTTGTCTAATCTAGTCTAGCACATGATTTGAAAGATTGAAAGTACGTAATTGCCGTTGCTTATTTTCCAAACATTTTACCGCGACGTTCAATAACGACGAAAATCTTTTCTGAAACGAATTTCACCTGTCCACCATCCCTCTTGCTATACCTAAAAAGAAGGTGATACATCATATCTCCTCCCATATGGATGTCGGGTAGACAGTGAGAATCCCGTTGGTTCCTCTTTTGTATACTGTAACTAATTCAGAGCTCCCGGGAGGCGCTATACTGTTCTCTGTCAACCTTGGATATCCTTTTAAAGTGTAAAGGAAATACTTCATTATAGTCCAAGAATGTTTCCGTGGACTCCACGCAGGTATAATTGCGTGTACAATTTTCCCATGGGCGTGGTTCATGGGGGACGGGTGACGCGTCCCCCTCACTTTTTTTGAAGGGGGGACATCGTCAAAAAGTTCCCCTCACTTTTTCAAAAATGATGGAAGAGACTGCAGTTATACCTAGGAAAACGAATTTTTTAGAAGTAAAATAACCTAAAAATCCTACACTTTTGTTGCACCAAATCGCATCTGAGGGCATTCAGTTCTAGAAAAATTTTCCTTAGACCCTCCTCCATGCCGACGATCACAAAACGTATTGCCTCCCCGTGACGCAAATTCTGGCTACCACCACTGCTTCTTCCACCAGGACGGCGATTCACAAATGTGAAAAAGTCCCCCCCCCCCCACTTTTGGAGATGGATCCACGCCCATGATTTTTTCTGGGACTTAAGGTTTGAAGACAATATATTGACCGTCTCTTACTTCCCTTTTTCACCCGAACAAAAGTTAGAATTCACTAAACTGTGGACATTTTTTAAACAAACAATCACTTTAGAATGACCCAAAGATACTACCATTTTGCATATAGGCCCCCTAAAATTAACAAACATTTTTTCAAAGGGGAGGTTAAACCCCTTCCTGGGATTGCACTCTCATGTACTAACAAGAAAAGGCTCTCCCACTCTTGTATATAGCGTATACAAAATCCCACTGCCTAAAAAGGCACGGTTTAGCAGTTATCTGCTGTTCCCCCAATCACCCACTCCCCCGGCACCATCGGTCATAGATTTCTGAAGGGTCTACCCTTCAGTAATTCATAAAAAAGGTAATATATCATCTCTCCTCCCATATGGACGTTATAGGTTGTGAGAGTCCTGTTGGCCCCCTTTTCAGTGTACAATTAATGCAGAGCTCTCGGGAGGCTCTATACCGAAAATTTTCGGCGCGCTTAGCGCGCAATTGTTTACGCTTACGGAGAAAGGTACGTTTGTATTGAGTGATGGATTTATTTTCATCACTTTTTACCAAAAGTCATTTGAAATCTTTCACGATTTTTGCAAAGTCTTCTCAATATTTCTTGATTTCCCAAACGTATTCGCATTACTCATCGGCGGGGTTCTACCATAAGCCAATTATTCGTGTGCACAAACGTGATTTCAGAGGAGCCAGTATTGTAAGGATGTGAAGCAACTGATATTCATTTTTTCACCTCCTCTTCTTATGAGAACTGAAAACTTAGTATCGAACCCACCTTCTAATTGATCACAAAAGGGAATTGACACCTTTAGCCATAGCGATGGTTTTAAATGTAAATTCAAACTTTCGGCGCGCTTCGCGCGCAATTGTTTCATCTGACTTCCTATACCCGAATACCGTATAACGAAAATAAAACACTCATTATGGCAAAAATCATTTCAAGTTCAAGTTTTAAGATAACTTAGATTCTCCGGAACTTCTGCAGGTACATATAGTAACTTATACTGAGCCATACACATCAAATTCCATGCAACATGAAAAGATATAAAATCTCACTGACATAAGAACTGGAGCCGATTTCTGTGCTCTTAAAAATGCAATATTGCGAGAGCTTCCGGGGGCTTCGCCCCCTCCACCCCCACCGGGGCTCCGCACCTGGACCCCGCCAGGGGCCCTAACGCTGGCCCCTGGACCCCACGCGTAGGGACTCGCGCTTCGCGCTCGTGGTGCACCTTCGGTGCACATGGGATTTTCCATCTTGGGCCCCCCCTCAAAATTTCTGGATCCGCGCCTGGGGGCTTCAACCTAAATGGGCCAATTAGATGGAGAGCCGAAAATCGAAATAGACGATAACAGACTGCCCCCCGTTCTGTCTTTCTCTTTTTTCTTTTCATTCTCCGTCTTCCGTTTCACTCCCTTCCTTTCCCTTTCTTTTCACTTCTTCTCTTTTCTTTTCCTCCTCTCCTCTTTTCCTTTCCCTCTCGTCTTTTTGCCGACAGACCGAAAATTTGCCGACGGGCGACCAAATATTGGGGGGGGGGGGTGACACCCCCACTCGCTACGGCCCTGCGTGGAGAAGTCGTTTGAAATCGTGGAAAAAAGGTAATCGTGCCTTAGAAAAAAAAACATCAAAATTACACAAATTGAAACGCCGGTTTTGTCGGGTTTTCTTGGGTTAATTGGGTCAAAAACAGACAGACTACCCGAAACCGAAAGATATCGGTTTCAGGACAGGTCAGACCACCCAATCATCGGTCCGAAACCACCCAAAACCGACTCAGTTTCGGGTGGTTTCGGTTTGGTCTTGGTCTCGGTTTTGAGCGGTCTATGCACACCTGAATTTGTAATAATGACGCGCCCACGGCGCCGCTACTTCGTTATCATACAGAGAACCAAATCAATGGCTTCAGTCTGGATCTCCAGATGTTATTCTCCCTTACTTTAATTTCTATGGTAAGCCCATTTTTAACTCAGCTGAAAGCTTTCAGCTGAGCTATTGCTGTCGTGCACGGCAAACGTCTGTCACCATAACATTTGCGTTTAAGTGCCTGACATTTCGCTGTTTTTCGTTAGATTTGGCTGAAATTTAGTAGAGATGTTAGCGAAAGTGATATCTGTATGCTGCGACTCTTTTCGAATAATTTGACAGCTATTTGACTTCGGGAGGGGGCTTTGTTTGAAAACGTAAAATTCCCTACTTGTCTTTCAGTTTTGCACCAATCTTGATAATATGTTTCATATAGATAGTTCAATTTGTGCTGAACAAAAGTTAATTTTTTTTTTCGTTTCTGCAATCATTAAAGACATGAAAACAGCAATTTTTGAAACAAATTCTGGCGAAGTCCTCATGTTCGGGGATGTATCGAGAACCCCAGTTGTTATCATTTGAGCGACTGTACAACGAAACGAGGTACAAAAGTGTACTGAACATATATAAATGTACAGGACGTCTCGTGCTTAATCGTGTGGAAGTTCTTACACAAAGTGCAGTGTATGATTTTTGAATACCGTTACGTGGGCTACCCCACTATGTCAGACTATGTTTGCTCAGCTCATTGCTTTCCAAACCAGGGATATGACCTGAATAAGGAATATACCGTACAGCCTACTATGGAGGCGTTACGTGAACATGTGGCGCTGATCTCATTCAGGCGTTTGAATAATAGACTAGCTAAATTGGTTGGATGGTTAGGCCTACTCGAAAAGAAATACCGGACGTTTGAAAGTTGTGCAAGTTCTTGCGAATATGTGGCCTTGTGCGAAACAGTGGTATAAGCTAGGCCTACACATTTTTGTGTTGAGGCAGAAACAAGTATTCAACTTAGCCTGATGTCTGAATGGTTTTAGGAGTTTGGCTTAAAGTTTAAAGAGAATATATCCAGTCGCCTCAAGTTTCAAGTTATTTGTAAACATTACCTTAATCTTTCAAATCTTCTTGTATCTCCTTTACAAACATTTTTCTTAACATTTCTGGACAAAAAATATTTAGTATGAAAGGTAAACAAATGACTTATCCTTCCTTAATAGCAAATTAGTTTATATTGTCACATGAAGGAAAGAAGCGACTCGCGGCGTGAATTGGGATGATGGCGCGGGGTACACTTCTTCAAGTTCAAGGTGAATGTTGTCTAGGAAATGTCGTAAGAAGAAAGAGGAACCCACCCCTTTCTTTTAAACAAAGAACATAGCACGTTGATTGAAAATACAATGCTTTACATGGTTTAAGCTTGACGGTTGTGCTAACATTCCAAAACAATTTTCGGTTTGAAAAGGAAAACGTGCTTTTTGAAGGCGTGTGCCATATGTCAGTCTCGATGCCTGCAGGAATCGTGCAACTCAGGCTTCCAGTCAAGGGGGCGAATCCCTCTTTGAAATTTGTTCGCCCCATAGCAAGTTTTCAAGTTGCCATTGGCTTAATGGCATTTGTATACATTTGGCCCCCTTAAAAATTTGTTAGCCCCTGGAAGCCATTTCGTCCCCATTCAGTACCTTGTCAAGCTACGAGCCCGGTGCAGTCACATCGGCGTCGACACTGCAGGAACCGCCCCAGTCTTGTTCTCCGTTGCCGAAAGCCCCACCAAGTTGTTAAGGGGAAGCTATGGGGGATGATATTTCAATAGCGTTAGACTTAGTATAAGTGTGCACATTTTCCCAACGCTCTCTACAAACTGTAGTTACCCTCCGGCCTGTTGCGACACATTCACCGGTCCTAAAAGCGATCGACGATTTATACCTGGTAGATCCCAATCATAAAAATGTTATGCAGTAAAATAATTTTGTAGGGGAAAACGGGACTAAAGAGTACTCAGAATTAGGCGCGTAAAGAATTTAAATTAGAAATTGTCCCTTTATATTGAGCAATTGAGCAGTTTTGGTTTTTCCAAATCATAGTGGAAACACGTATTTGAACTTTTGTCCCTGGACAAGTTCAAGGAATAAAATATCGCTTTTAAGACCTTTAACCATTTGTAAACTTTCTTCATCGGAAGTTACTATCTGGGTCTAATTATGGAATACAAATGAGGTCTACGAAGCAGCACACTCATAAACATTCATTATTTGTATACTAACATCTGTGCAGTATATAAAGTTAACTTTGTGTACCAGATTTAGTATTTCAGAGACTTCGGGAGTTCAATACATATTTCATTGCATTCAGTTTATATTTATCTCTTTGTTTTCTAACGAACGTATGAACAACATGAGTACAGACCCAACCAAAATATTGACTGCAGACTTTTAGGTCAACAGGAAAAGCTGAGCTTCGGCAACATTGTTGCGCTTGTTTGATTCCTTGCCGAAGGCAAAGGAATCTATGCATTCGTGATGGCGTGTGTGTATATGTATGTATGTGTGTTTGTGACACTTTGCTCGTTAACACGATATCTCAAGAAGGGAAATTGTGACAGTTCTCAAACTTGGTACATAGATGCCCCATATTAAGAGGAAGACACCTATTGTTTTTGGTGGGGGTCAAAGGTCACCTGGGGTCACCAGGGGTCAAACTCTGAAAACCTTGTTAACACCATATCTCAAGATAGAAAGCTTGGATGAATTTCATACTTAGTATGTAGATGAGTACCCGGTGGTGAGAGGAGGAACCCTATTGTTTTCGGTGTAGGTCAAAGGTCATTTGGGGTCACCGGGGTCAAACCCTGAAAACCTTGTTAACACGATATCTTATGGTAGAAAGCTTGGATGAATTTCATACGTAGTATGTAGATGCCTAATGATGAGAGGAAGATCCCTATTGTTTTTTGTGGGGGTCAAAGGTCATTTGGGGTCACCGGGGGTTAAACTCTGAAAATCTTGTTAACACGATATCTCAAGGTAGGAAGCCGGAATTAATTTTATACTTAGTGTGTAGATGCCTTATGGTGAGAGAAAGAATCCTATTGTTTTTGGTGGGGATCAAAGGTCATTTGGGATCACCGGGGGTCAAACTCTGAAAACCTTGTTAACATGGTATCTCGATGTAGGAAGCTTAGATAAATTTCATAGTTTGTATGTAGATGTGTTATGGTAACGCAAAGAATTCTATCGTTATTGTTGGAGGTCAAAGGTCATTTGGGATCAGGGGGCATCAAACCCTCTGAACCTTGTTAACATGATAACTCAGGATAGGAAGCTTGAATAAATTTTATAGTGAATGTGTAGATGCCTTGTGGTGAGGGGATCGAGAACCCTATTAATTTTGGTGTCACCAATTTTATGTCAGGTCACCAGGGGTTAAACCCTGCAAACCTTGTTAAACACAATATATCGAGCCAGGAAGCTTGGATAACTGACACCTTTCATTCTATATATATAAATTTAAATTTGTCATGTTGAGAGGAGAAAGCACAGAGAGATCCCTTCTAAGACTTTTTTTTTCATTTTTTTTTGTTTTTCAAGTTTTGGTGGGGTTCAAAGGTCATGTGAGGTCAGCAGGGGTCCAATTTTGAACACATCATAAAAAATGATGTAGTACAGAAGTATAAATTTGAGGGGTGAACCTCGGTGTAACAAAGCATCCCCTTTCGGCAAGGAATCACTATAAGCCTTTGGGCTTTCTGGTTTAGTACCTAAAATACGTAAATGTTTTAACACAAATTTCACTTCAAATGTAGCATATGTGGCACCAAACTGCATGTAAGGACTGTAAGGACATCTAATTTTTCAAAAATTTTCAAAGAGGAGGCGGCAACAATGTTTTTTTTTTTTTTAGTACCTAAAATACGTAAATGTTTTAACACAAATTTTACTTCAAAGGTAGCATATGTGGCACCAGATTGCATGTAAGGACACCTTATTTTTCCAAAAATTTCAAAAGGGATGGGGTTCCCCCCTCCCCTTAGACCCCTCCCCAGGCCGGCGATCACCGACTTCGGCCAAAATTAAAACCAATAAAGAAGGTATAGTAACACGGCAAATTATTGTATGTAATTGTCATACCGTGTGATAACCGATGTATGCGTATATGATATGCACATTAAGATGTCGAACGTGCATGGAGCGCGTGGAAAATTTGGGTTATATTTTTCGGGCAAGTCGGTCCAGCCCCCCCCCCCCCCGCCAAATCAACTTGGGCTCCGATGCCTATGCCTCTGAAGACAAACCTGAATACAGATCATTCCCAGTGGCGTCACTAAAAGAGGGGGAAGGGGCATGTGCCCCCAACACGTTGGCTGTTTCCCCGTGTTTCCCTTATAAATGAGATTTTGGGTATTAAAAAAATTATGCACAGACACTTATCGATATGAACACGAGGATCCACTCTCACTTTGTCAGTCAATCAGGCTAAAATAAATGTTCTCAAAACTAAAATTTGTGACGCGAGTCACGCGCATCAATTTGTTGACCTATGTGAAGCACTGTGTTATTGGGAGATATAAGCCACAGCTATAGTTTTAACATGTTTTCAAAAGCTATGTGACTATACTTGGGCAGTGAGTTCTCTCCATAGAAATAAAAGTAAGGGAGAACGCTGACACAATGCACCCATGCATGTTAACCGGTGAAGCCACGAAAATTGTGAGGGCGCTTTCGTTGTACGGCAAAAGACCGGTTGATTGATGTGTCTCCGTACGTACAGTGTGCATTTTGCTGCAGAAATTATAGCTTATTTTATCCGTTTTTCGAAAGATTAGGAGTAACTTTCACCACAGAAATAAGTCATGGTGTCTTAAGTATTTTGTTTTATACTCTTAACTTGAAAACTTGTAGTTTCTTTTCCAATACTTGGGGCAAAAGCAATGATGTGATATTTGTATTACGACTTTTCCATAACGGGGGTGGCTGAGACATCCCCGTCGAGGAATAATTTTTAAAAAATCATAACTTTGTCATGCAACATCCACCAGCCTTCATGTAACCACCAAAATGAAGCCAACAAATAGATCTATTGAATGCCAACATTTTTTTTTGGGGGGGGGGGGGTTGTAGTAGGAATTTTTTCACAAAACACCGATAAATAGTTGTTTACATTCAAAAATTCTCCAAAAAAATTCAAAAAATGCTAAAAACTGAGCATAATTTTCAAAAAATCATTTCAGGTACTTAGGAAAAGGTCACACTACTCAGTATACTTTTTTTGAATTCCCTAGATCCTAAAGAAACACCACGAGAGGTGATTCGATGCCAGGTATAGGGATTTTAGAGATATTTCAAGTATTATTTCAAAAATGCGTCATTTTTGGTAAAAAATCTACCCCCAAAACCTACAACTCGCCGAAATTCATAACTCAACAACGGAACGTCCAATCTTTCGTTACAAGATTCCTTACATAAAAATACCAACATATATGCATAAATGACAAAGGTAGGGTGAGTTAGAGAGGTTGAAAAGCCCAAACATATTCAGTTTTCAAAATGCGTAAAATTTGACCCAAAACATGCATTTCTGACCCAAAAATCCCCTCCCAATATCAAAATTTATAACCCACAACACCCCTCCGACTTTTCTACTCACTAAAATGTCCATTTAGAGCTACCTTACAAAGCCCACGCAGCTCTGTTTAGATCCAAGGTTGTTTACATTCCACTGTGCACTGAGCCATAGCGTTCTGTGTAGAGGTCACATAAAGGTCAGTGTGTGTTAGTTCAGTGTGGGCTGTATGGCAAGAGAAAAATGGGCATATCTTCCTCATTTTTGGTCCAATTTCCTCAAATTTGGTATCAAATGAAAGAGAAAAGGAAGCTAAACAATCTCCTGCACCATAAATTACAAAATAATAGTGATATGTATGGGTTTTCTATGAAAAAACCGTATGACGTCATCTAATTTGCATATTTGCATACATAATGAGATTAGTTTACAAAAATAAAATATGCATTCAAATCCCCCATCTTTGCTCTTTCCAATGATATATAGGTTCTCACAGAGAATATTCTTCTAAGTTCACCAAAAAAATCCTGAAATATATTCGTTTTTAAGTACCTTATGGAAAAGAGCCCGCGCAGGTGCTGCGTACAGCCTAGCCAAATCAATGGCTTCAGTCTAGATCGGCGGACGTCATTTTCCTTACTTTTATTTCTGTGGTTCTCTCCCATCAATACCATTCCCACATCGGTTATATTTTAGTTAGATTTTATGTGCGACAACTGTAAAAATTGCGATTCTCGTTGCCTTTTTCAACGATCAGGCAATAAATATGAGGATAACTAAGAAGCTTAATCTTATAGGATAATATCCACTTATTTAAACACCACTGCCTTAAAATTTGCAAGTGGAACTTTGCTCTCCTGAATTACCCTCTCTGAGGCGGAGCCAAGCACTACATCAGGGATCATAAAGTGGTAATACCTCAAAACGGAGTTTAAGTACTCTCACGAAATTTTCGAGACTAAATACGAGGATTTTCTGCCCTCAGTCTTCGCACGTGTGCCATGGGTGGTCTAAGCGGCCATAAGCCACCCTTTTTCATTCACTGCTGAAGAAAATGCAGGAAATATATTTGTCATAATTATAATTTTAAGGCATCCAAAAACCAATGAACCACATTCAATATCTTTTGCCAAATTTTCCCGGCTAGCCCCTGATCCGCAGCCGTGGATGCACCTTCGATGCTCAGTCTAATGTGAAGGTTTCCCCTCCGGTCAGGGGCATACCTGGAAGTTAGTTGTCTTATCATTAATTCCTACTGGGGAGCATGACTGGATTTATGTATAAAGCCAAATGCAAACCTTAACACGATCCGTTTTGCCCACTTGATCACACCCCCCCCCCACCCTCACTCCGAATAATCATATCATTAGTGCGAGAAAGGCTAACAAAAATTGGTCAACTTGTGATCTTGTGGTCTGCTTAGTGCGCACCAAATGCCACATGGAGATAGTTAAATGCTTAATTCTAATTTCACAACCGTAAATACCCCAGATCCTCAGGAGGTTTTCCCGTGGACCCCACCGGAGTGTTGTCCCTGGACCCCACCAGGGGCTATGGTCCGGGGCTCCAACCCCTACAGGAGAGCGCTTTGCGTCACCACGACGCCTTCAGCGACGCTCAGTCCTCCATTTTAGGGTGCCCCTACGGCGGAATGTATTACCCCCCCCCCCGCCAGCTAGTGAAACCACCGAGCATTCCAATGGGCCATAGCCCCTGTTAAGTCTACCCCCCCCCCCGGAATTCGTCGGGAGTGAAAATACATTTTATTAATATCTTCATTATCTTTATAATGAAGAGATATTTTAAGCTGAGCTAATCAATAGTTCGTGGGGATATTTTTCTTTTTAGTTTTGTCGGATAGCCAATGCGGCACGATCACTTGAAGGGGTTTGCCAGGGACTAAATTCGATGAAAAAGATACAGAAAATTTTTCTGCATCAGGAGTCGAAAACTGCATCTCGATAGCATGAATCGTTTGGAATTAAGAAACTAATTTTCAAAGAAATGTATTTTTCAAGGCTACAATGCATTATGGCCGGGAAATCTGTGATCATCATGGCGGCACATTCACTTGATAAAACCAGGGAGCTGGTGTCTTCCAGCTCCCTGATAAAACAAAGCATTTCTGTCTTTATAATATTGACATATTGTTGTAGGGAACAATTAACAACTTTGTTAGCTATACCCTACTTATATGTAGTTTTATGCTAGATCTACCTGGAAAGATATTCAAACATTCCAAACAGTATCAAATTTCAGTCAGGACAGACATTCAATTGTAAAGAAAAGCATAAAGAATCTGAGGCAATGTGCCCACTTAACATTACATTCTAGCTGTGACCAGAAGGAGAACTTGGGGTGTTTTTGACAGAAATAATCAGTGAGATATCTTGAGTTAGGAACCGCCAGTGCGTGTTGCTACAGGGTTTAGAGGGCATGAATTGGATTTTTCTTTTTCACATGAGACCTATGTGAAATGCCACTGGAATATGCCTATATAAATCGGTACATTAAGTTTGGGTACTGTGCAAAATGTATGTCATGGAGTGCCATAATGTCATTCAGTCAAATAATAGGTCTTGATTGCCATGTTGTAGGAAGATGCGCCATATTCTCATTGACTATTCATGCCAGGTCGATCTAACAGAAATCACTGATCGCTTTCTGTCCTCTTTTCGGGACTAATAGGCCTCATTCCGGGATCTGATATTTCACTTTTCTGTTAAAACCGCAAATGAGTCATAAGAGGGAAGAAAGTTTTGTGACGTATAATATTTTTTGGCATAAGAAGCAATGCCTTAGATTTTAAAACCAAAGTTGTAGACAGACAATTTACCTTCACAAAAGTATAAGATTAAACGAGTTTGATGCAGAAATGACAAAATTAGCTTTAGATTTCATCGCGTTTTAGGCTCCCAAAACCACAAAAGCAGCAAGTGACTTCACAAGGAGTGAGCGTGGCGAGGTCTCTGTGGTAATTAATACCATGTGAGCTCTCACGGATGAACAGTTAGGTCTCGATCAGCGAGTTCTGTTAGATCGAGCGACTTCTCATGTGTTGTGAAAAACCTTTTAGCACCCCTCCCCCCTATCCAGTCGAGGAACCTACTTACAATAGCTCCCAGGCAGTGGCGTAACCAGAGGGGGGCAGGGGGCGGGGTCTGGAGCCCCCTCAGTCAAGTGGCTGCCCCCACTTGCCCCCCAAATGAAATTCAGAGGTAAAAAAATATTGAGCAAAATTTGTATAAGACAAAAATAAAGAATACTTAGTTGAAACTCACAAGGCCAGAGAGACTGGGAAGTGCCATTTCCTGCAATCTGAGAGGCCACATTTTTATCAAAAATTTTCTGTGTACGCTACGCGCCAACTGATGGTGGCGCTCCGCTTAGACAGTGTTTTTATTGCTTGCTCCCCACTACAACCTTTGCCTCCCCTCAGCCCCCCCCCCCCGATGAAAAAGTCTGGTTACGCCACTGATCCCAGGCAAACCCAGGGGCCCACCTGAGACTTTCCAACGCCCCCGGGGGTGGTAGGGACCACTTTGAGAAGCACTGGTAAAAACGGTAATGCAAGAAGGTGGTTCGAGTCATATCTTCGTGGTCTTACCCAAAGCGTTAGTATTGAAAATAAAAATTCTGATGACGAACCTTTACTGTGTGGTTCCCATAGAGTAGGATATATAGGTTCCTATATGCTCTATGGTGGTTCCTCAGGATGGCGTTCCATTTTTACTTCGACTAGAAGACTTCTAGTCGAAGTAATGCGAACGCCACAGCCTTTTTTTGGCGAGGCGTTTAGAGATTTGTCTTTGAATTGCGTTTTCTTAGCCGTTTTGTAAGCTATGGATCTGAAATTTAGAGAGGATGTGTAACGTGTTACGTAAATTTTACCACTAAAATTTTGTGTTGATCGATGGTTATATGACGTCTCCAGAGGTTGTTTTCAATGTTTGGCCATAAAACCTATCTTCCTCCAGGGATTAAGATATTTGTGCCCGAAAGTTTGCATACTTGTTCATGGGTCTCCCATTTTCATATCTTGTTCAGGAATAATCGATTTCACGAGAAACGATATTTTTAGCTAGGGGGCAATTTTGGATTGAAAATTGACCGTTCCGCGTTGGCAGGATTTACTCCTGATTTGAACAAAAAATAAAAAATTAACTGGTGCCAGTTGCTTTAAAATCTTGTCAGTAATCTTCTCTGCAAATTTCATTTCATTTCATGGAAGTATATCGGAGAAAATCTGAAATGAATTTGTCTTACTTTAGTCCAAAGCAATCGATTCTGCTAAGTACAAACACTTGTTTGGCGTTTCGAAGCCAAGACAACGCCAAGTGAAATCATTTGGCATTCAGTTTCGCTGTATATTTTGGGCACGAATTGGCCAAATGAACATCTTCTCTGCCAATGTACCCATGATAAAAACACAGGACTCCCTGGAGTAATCCATCTGTTTACATACAAAGCAAAGCTACACAAAGCTATGCATTGTTTGCAATTTCGCTAGTGTTTGCACAAGGCAGGGAGTTGTTACGTAACAACTCCCTGCACAGGGTAATTCGAACCAGGGAGCTGCCACAGAGTAGCAGCTCCCTGTTCGAACACTGAAAATAGTACCCCACGAAGCGTACTCTGTTTGCTCATATCCTCTTTGGGGCTTCCCAAACATGATTATGACTGAACAACGAATATGCGGTGCAGCCTGCTACGTAGGCAATGGCGATAGTCGATAATGAAGGGAGCTATTTTGTTGCCCCGGTTGCTATATCCGATTCAATTTCCTTTCGAATATTGGCTGTATCGATTTAAAATATAGGATTTTTACGACATTTGCGTGTAAGTTTTCTTTCAGTGTTTAATTTATACAATCGAAACAGGAATTACAAAAGATACACATATTTTTAATAAACCCAGGGTTTAGACTGTCTGAAAAATCACTACGTACCCAAAGATGAACCCTTCTCTTGTTAAGAAATCGGCTTGAATGAGATGCCATTGAAGGGCAGGAAATGTCTGTTGACAAGTAGTGTTTTCACATGTAGGTATATTGGGTGGATTGTCCAAGCAAAAGTTTCCGCGTTGAGAATATATTGTCCCGTTTTCGAATGTCACGAAGTTAGAATTGTCCAAATGTTGTCCAATCACCTTCCAATATGTTTATTTACCAAAAATGCACTTAAACTGAGACGCAGCTCCAGAGGGGGCTTTCCGGGCTGTAGCGGGCCCCTTTTTCGACGCTACCTTTCCAGACGGTCCTAAAGCTGCTTGACAATATGTGGTGTTTATTTTTATTGCCAGATGTCAGAAATACTACTTTTTTCAAGTGCATAAATTTCAAGTTTTTTCCTTAGACCACCCCATTCCCTCTTTCGACAGTTCGAGGCTTCGTACAATTGGTGCTCGTAGCTGTAGAATTTGCCCTTATGGAGTTAGTCCCCTCTGTCCCTTCGGTGCTTGAAATCCTGAATCCGCCGAAGTCGAAGTTTCCACCATTGGTGGTCTAGTTACGTTAGTGCTGATGATACACAGAAAGAGCCCAAAGATACCCAATATTGCAAGAATATTTCAGTAGTGTCCAATGAAATTTCAGTGTTTGATAAATATTAATTTTTGGCTAGGTAAATATTATGGTATAACATAACACATAACAGGTTAAAGGGCAAAGGAGGGCTAAGGCCCCATATATTAATTAATAATACTAAAAATATTTTTCTGGCAATACTTCCTTGTGTTGAGGAAGGGTAACCTTGCGATTGGTAACGTGTTTGCATTTGGTGCCGATACCAAATAGATGTAAACACGTTCCTACATCAGGATTACCCTGACTAGGTGGCACCCAGCATGCATTTCACGTCATATACATGTGTGAACATGATGCATGTATTATGTCCTGCCGCCGGTCCAGCGCTACGCGCGTGCGTACTTTAATTTGGCCTAGCCTAGCGTCGTTTTGCATTTTAACAAGGTGAATCAGGAACATCGAACTTCCATCCAAGGTACTTATTTCACGAAGCTGCCTACTTTTCTTGAAAATTTCGACGCAAAAAACGCGCCGAACATGTCAGCAATGTATTTGTGTATAATGCAATGGATAAATTTGTACTCCGGTGTATCAGAAAAGGATTATTTTAGGTTCAACACTTCTGAGTGATGGTTGTTTTCGTGAGCGTACCTTAACATTAGGCTATTCTTGGACGTTTTGTGTTTACAGTCTAGGCTATACTTTTTTGCGTTAGGCTACACAAGCAACATGCATGTGAATTCATTTACTTTCCGCCCCCGTTACTTTCCGCGACTACACAATGTCACTGCTCCTGGTTTTGGGGAGGCGGAAAACATTTTTGAGGGTGGAGAAAACCTTTTTGTGGAGCGGAAAGTAACGGCATAGGCCAAGGCCTAGAAATGGAATAGGCCTATGTGCGAGCTGAAGGTCACTTAGGCTAGGCCTAAATTTTCACCATTGACTGTCTTCAGTAAACACCAATAGTCAGTACTATTAACGTTAGGCTAGGCGTTAGCCGCCTACATTGATGACTTTTACCCAACAATCCGTACTCAGTACCTATGTTGACTTCTCTTTCTCACTACCTATAGTGAGTACACGAATACATACATATGCAAGGCCTACAAGTATAGCGAAGGCCAACGTAAAACGTTAACGTAGGCTAGCAATATCACATGGTGGTGCTGCAAACAATAAGGCCACTGTAAGGAAGTTTTCATTTTTGCAAAACAAGAAAAAAAGAATGTGCAGCTGTTTGCAGGCCTAGGCTACCTGCAAACAGTGTTTCCACACCCTGAATTCATTTTTCCTGAAATGGAATCTAAAATTTCCTGAAATCGGCTTGGTATTTCCTGATATTTTCAATAACGCTCCTTTATGCTACTTTAATGGCTAATCCAGGATTTTACCCTGTCAAGCCATACATTATTTCCATAGGCCATATGCCATTTCCAGATTTCCCGAAATTTCCTGAAATAATCCCTCTTCCCGAAAATTTCCCGAAGAGCACCCAAATTTCGGGTAATTTTGGGAAGAGTGGAAACACTGCCTGCAAATCTTTTGGCAGACTTGATTTTCTTTGCGAGCTATAAATCTTTACCATGAAATTTTCCTACAGTACCGAAAGATACCTGTACAACAAGTTCAGAGTTTCCAGCTTAGGCCTAGGCTAAGCCAAAGATTGGAATGAACCCATTATTAATCAGGCCAGCAGGCGCAGTTTGGAATTTTTGCACAGAGCTGTATGTACCGGCTCAGTGTAGGCTAGTTTGTGCATTAAATTTGAGGATGCGTGCTTGAAACATATTGTACATCGGGATTGCATAGCCTAGTTTGTCAGTCGGGCGGAACTTCTTACGGGCGCATTTTCAGTTTATTTACCGATTTTACGATGAATCAGCAGGCAATAATTCAGTTTGGTTCAACAATCGGCATGAGGCGCACAGGCAGAGACATGGGCAAAAGATCGGCGCAGTGCAAGCAAAATCCCGATGCTCAAGACCTACTCAAAAAATTACGTTCAGTAAACAATTCAGAAAGTACCAAATAATCACCATCTTTCATAGCAGACGACGCTCCCTGGACCCCCGGCGGGGTTTCACCCCTGCACCCCAGCGGGGCCCATAAGCAGGCCCCTACACCCCACGCCCACCAAAGTGCATTCCATGTCAGGCCCACGCCAAAGTTACGCCAAGAAAAACAATAGCAAACATAAGGCAAATGCCAACTCCATGCAGAAGATCTTCAGATTGAAGTGCACGGAATGCAGACTGGCACGCCCGGGCACAAAGTGTTCGTTGGCGTGCAATTTTGAACTTAACAATTAAATTCCTTGTGCAATTAACAAACTATGCAATCTGGACGTGCATTTGCAAGGGAGCTTGCGGTGTGCGTACTGCATCAAAAATTGATGCACTGATTGTAACAGTGGTTATATAGGTGTACATTTTTGGTTGGATTGATGCACGAGATTTGAACGTGGCCTTATAAGGCCTCAGGAAAAAAATAACTTGATTCTTATCACCGGCTGGGCTGATTTTGGACGCGGGGTTGATTTTTTTATTTTTTATTAATGAATAAAAACCTCCCGGGCTGATGTAATCATTTCCATGTGCATTTTTTGTAAGAAAATCTGATCTCAGACAGCGTTTCTGATGGTTTTTGCATAAATACAGTATATTGCCTCAAATCACTTCGACCAAACCCCTCAATCAAACGTTCCTTCCATACTTGTGACTGACTAAGCCGACTTGACAAGGACACTCTGGATACACTACTGTATGTATGGTATAAAATAGGGCCCGGAAAGAACACACTGAAAACTGATTTGTAATGAAAAATAAAAATGGACCGGGCAAGGGATGTTTTCAGATGTCAGTGATGAGAATCAAGTTATTTTTTATGTGGCCTTAGGTTTGTTCACTATACAGTATGATATCCAGTGCTGTGAATAAATTCCTTCATATAGGCTATAGCTAGATCAGCAGAAAATTTTATACCTGTAGCTGTTGTTTTGACTTAGAGCTAGTTTGCAGTACAAATTATATAGTCAGTTGGTAAGTTGTACCCCAACTTGAGTGAATCCTCATGCCGCTACGCCAAGGGATTTCCTTTGTCTATGCTGAAGATCTTTGGTTCTGAGTGCACAGAATGCAGATTGGCACATTTCAATTAATACCAGAAATACTGCGACCATTTCAAAAAAAAAAAAAACCCTAAAAACAGAACAAAATTTCATTCAGAAATGACATCATTCCGATACCATGATTCACTAACTTGGCTAACCCTTCCTTTCGCACAGGACATAGCAAAGTCCACAACGGGCGGATTCTCATTATAAATACACTATTGGCAGCCTGTGAGTGATTCCATTGACTGTGTGTGGAGAATTCTCTGTAATAATTGTCCATTGATTTCGTAGGCGAGGGTGCGCGTGATTTCATTAGCTAGTGTTAATAAGCTGCTAATCTTGGTGACGGGTGAATATATTTGTACTTGTACCTGAGGCAGCTAAATGTCATGTAAACTTTTTGAAATATTTCAACATTTTAATTCCCCCTGTGTTTCTAAAATCCCCCCCCCCAAAAAAAAATTAGGCAGCAGAGAATATCCCCCATTTTTGGTGCTAGTGTAAATACTGGCCTCCAATCCAAACTGAAGGCTTGGTAGAGTTAAAAACATCTACACAAAACTCACGTAATTATTGTGTTGCAAAATAAAACAAAAAGTGTGACTGCAACTATGCCTCCACTCAAAACTGGAGACTAGGTGGACTTTGACATTTTTCAAAAACATAAACACAAAACACATGTTGGCTGGTTCTCTATATAACATCTCGAGGAACCGCAGCAACTGCAGTTTTCCCTCCTTGTTTTCAAAAGGGTGCTTTTTGACTGCAAGGGACAAAGTAGTCGGGTTAGCATCGCAAATTGTGACCGAAGAAATTCCAGTTGCGAAGCAATTCCAACTCAGCTTTGCAAATATTGCACACCAATATTTTTCAGGCTCTACCTAAGTTCTAACTATTCTGATAAGCTCAGCATGTAATTATTGCCGTCCTGTTTGATGCAGAAGCTATTTTTTTTATGTGTATGACATATTTTTGAGTTAGCAAAATTTACCCCATCTTGATTAGCAGATCAGAATTTGTGTTGCAAATGAGCAGAATAATACTGCTCATTTGAAATACAAACGTTGCTTTCAGTAGTTGCAAATCGAGTTTGGGTAGTTGCTATTCAATTCAAACATTAATTTGCAATTATTGCTAACCAATTCTCTCACATTATTTTGTCCCCTGGACCGTGGAAGGGTATTCTATGGTTACTCCTCAGTTTATTGCCATTACACCTTAGAAAAATATGCATTCATACTAGTCACAAGTGTGTTCTGGGGCAAAAACTCCGAAGAGTCAGTCCGTCTTTTATCAAAGAACAGCAGAATTGTCTTTTCCTAAAATTATTCAGTCAGCTTAAATAGGGAGACTTATTTAAAAATATATTTTAATTGCAATTTACAGGGCTTACAAAAAAGTTACAAGCCAGGCTTACATATTTAAGCCCAGATACATTGCTTGATAATTACTTCATGCAGATTGCATTTGTTTTGAGCCTGATGAACTGTAAACACACGTAACCTTGGCAGTTACATTACCACTACATGCCAGGTAAAATTTCCAAAGAGCATTTATTATTAACAATGTTTAGCATGTTTATGTGCTTACTAGAAATAACTTGTTAGTCTTATCCATCAAGTTTTCAAAAGAGTTCCACACTTGCATTTCAAAGGCCTTTTGGAAACTTTTTTTAAACTTTTTGTACTGTAACTTTTGGTCCACAGTTTTCCTGTTGTTACACAATTTTTGGCAAGCAACTTCTGCAGTTTACTGCACAATAGGATTTGAGTAAAAAGCCGAAGAATGGCGACTGATTAATTATGATACAAAACGGTTAAACAGTTGAATGATAATGGCAGATGTTTCATCAATCGACTGGTTGATTGACGATTTTACCAGCACAGCCCTTACAGTGGAGCTGCAGTGGTACAGTAGTCCTAGTGAACTCACTTTATTGTGCACAGAGCCTGCAGTCTCTTTGGTGGTGGAACAGTTGCAGGTCCAGTGAACTCGCTCTCCCTTGCACTTGATTCCTTTGCCAAAATGAGAAAGGAATCAGTGCAGTCATGATGGCATGTGTACAGTATGTGTGTGGGTATGTTTGTGTGTTTGTGATGCTTGGCTTGTAAACATGATTTCTCAAGTTAGCAGTGATGGATACTTTCAATACATGATATATGGATTTATCATATTGAGAGAAATAACCCAGTTGTTTTTGATGGAGATCAGAGCCTTCAGAGGTCATGTTAGGTCACCAGAGGTCAAAACTCAAAAAACCTTGTAAACAGTCCTGATATCTCAAGGTAAGAAGCATGGATACTCTTCATACCTGGCATGTGGATGCTTTATAGTTAGAAGATGACCCCTATTGGTTTTGGTAGAGGTCAGAGGTCATGTGATGTTACCAGAGGACAAAAACTAAAACCCTTGTAAACATGTCTTGTTAGGAATCATGTATACTTTTCATATTTGGTACAGTACATATATAAATTTATATTACTGTAAGAGGAAGAATACAGTTAGTTTTTGGTGAAGGTGGGAGGTCATGTGAGGTCACCATAGGTCAAAAACCGAATCCTCTTTTTAAAACAGTATCCCAACATAGGAGGCGTGAATACATTTCATACTTTGCTTGTGTACAGTACATGTGATGAACCTTATTCTTTTTGATAGAGGTCAAAGGTTACACAAGGTCTCTGGAAGTGAAACAGTGAAAACCTTGGAATTTATTTACTGGTAAACTGCAATAGCTCAAGGTACGATTTATACCTTATATTTCCTTTCGGCAAGGAATTACTAAGCCGTTGGACTTTCTGGGTGGAAGTGCAGTCACAGTCCCAGTGGACTGGAGAAGTTACTGTTCTTTTGAAAACAATTCAGCATGTGTCCTGTGTATCTTTTAAATTGGAGGTGCAGTCACAATTCCAGTGGCTGCAACTGTGCCTTCAGAGTCTCAGTGACCACCAGTATGCTTTTGGAGGAACATTTTATACTGTATACAGTATATATATGTGCAGTTGTACTTTCCTTGCTTTTTGTAACTGGAAACTTATAAAGGATACAAAGTGTGAAATAAAATCATCAACTTTGTCACTCCATAGGATTTACGGTTGCAGTTACAGTGAGAAACTTGCAACAACAGCTTCCTGAATCTGAACGTTGCCATTTACTGCAGGCACCAGTAAAAGGAGGTTTCGTTGTTCCAAATCATGTTGTTGCTACTGTTTACATCATCCGTACTTCTATTTGCATTAAATGCAGTGGCGCTACTACTTCCTGTTTGCATGTTGTTGATTAATATTACATGGTTACTTGTATCAGGGGTCGAACGCAACTGTTAACAACTTAAGATACATACTGTACTGTAGCTGTTGAAATTGATTACGCGATTGTTAACCTTGTGTTGTAGGGGGTTTCCTCAGGTCACGTCCTGTTTACGATTTTTATTGTACCTCAGTGTAACAAAGCACCCCCATTCGGCAAGGAATCACTAACTAAGCCTTTGGGCTTTCTGGTTATTATAATTTTTAAATGCCATTGTTACCAATATTTACCACATTGTTATTGATAATCACACCTTTCTTAACTCAATTTACAAAGCTGTTACTAATGATGACACTGTTAATAACAGACTTTCAACTTTGTGTGATTCCTGTTTCATAGTAATAAGGACCTTGTCCCTGACTGTAAAGTTTTTGTTGCGTGGGGAATAGGACTCTTCAAAAAGTGTGGATTATTGAGGGGAATGCAAACTTACAGTGGTGAATATGAACGGAAATTTTCTTCTCCCAATAGACTCATTCATGTTTAAAAACAAATGACTTTTGGTTGGCAAAAGCATGCTCACACTGTTGCCACAATGGAAAGTAGATTATAATTCACTTTCTGTGTGTGTCTGCCCCATTGTTAACATCCATGGGCAAAACCTAACAGGAAGACATATGTTCTTGCTCATGCTCTATGTTAACCAGTACCAACAGTGATGTAACTGTGAATGCTCTAATTGACAGGTTTGTACTGATGGTGCAGATTACCTGCAAAAAAGCTTCTACTTTGCATGGAGCTTTCCTTGGAAAGTTTGAATTTTTTGATGGGATGTAAAGACCAGGGCTCGAAATAACGGGGGCCCGTGGGCCCGATGCTCCTAGAAATTTGCTCGGGCCTGTAGCTTCTACAGGGAAAGGGGCCCGGTTGGCTCCTAAATATTGCAAGTCTAATTGTACTGTCTGGACATACAGATGCGCCTAGAATAAATGTAAAAAACCGACCGCTGCACCCACGCTGCATGGAATACCGACCGCCGAAAACCCACAGTGTACCGCGCTTTTGTGTGAGTAGTTTGAATAGAGAGATTTGCCAAACGGTTGTTGTCGGTTTCTGTCGGTGTGAATAGGCTCTCAATCGGTAATCCGATTACACTTCAACCGTTTTGCATTGTACCCAATTGAACTTGCTTTAAAAAGGAAGTTGCTGCCCTGTTTTGTAGTCATTGTCCGGTGTGTGTGGTATATTTTGCTGTACTACGGCTTTATCGGTTCATACAGGAGCGGTGCATATGTTTCGCCGACACACCAATATTTCGTCCGCACAACGCAAAAAATAAGTGTAACAATGACAAGCCTCCCGTCGCGAGGATCGACGTGCACTATTTACCGTCACTCACCGTTCGTTTTAGCAAGATTTTTGTTATTTAGTTGGAGCTGTCCATTTGCCAAAAAAAAAAAAGAAAAAATCATTTTATATTCTTTCGATCGTACCTACGCTGTTCTCCTTCCACCAATTCCGGCAATCTTGCCCTTCTTCAAAATGTACAGTGTGCTCATGAAAACCATGAAAATGCTTTATGCATAGCCTACATATGGGACGAACGTTGACTAATGTACCGTCAATCACGCCAACAGTCCGCCTGCCAAGCGCAACTCTAGATTTTCTTTATTAGACGACCGATTGATAAAGTAGAGGGAAATCTGCAATGAAATTCTGTCATGTGGTATGGTACTTCCGTGACAGTTGATATCAATTTTTGAAAGGTTCATATTTATGTTAATACAGGCATGCTCATATGTATCCACTGTCTTCCACAGGTGAAGAGACAATGGTGAATACTCCACCAAGTGACTACCTATCTGCTTTGCTTATGCCGAGTGCTTTTCTCTGGGTAGTCCAGCAAATGTCAAGACGAGACATCCAGATGTTGATTTTTTGTTTGTTTTAGTTTCACTAAAATCATTCAACCAATAACGAAAAGCTGTTTGTTTGTTTGAAAGCGCATGCATGGTTTTATTCACTCATTAAAACCTTTACACCAATATTACATAGCATTTTTCAGTGCCGTCGGAATGTTTCTTATAATTGGGGTAAGGGGGCTGAACATTTCAGATGGGAGGGGTTAAAAATTCAATTTTGCCGTTTTTGCTTGAACCTCCATACATAATATTATTGCCCCCTCCATCTCCGACGGCCGTGTTTATGGCATTGATGTTAGCTGTTTTCTTTACACTAATATCATCTTAATAATCCACTAACGCCGCTCACAATTTATTTGACACAAGTTTGAAAGTTGATCAGCTCTATCACATTAGACAATAAATACACATATTTCGAACCAGAAGTTCAGCTGATCTCAGCGTGAAAGAAACTCGAGACGGGCTCCAGCTTGAGTACAGACAAGAATTTACCGTTTTGTAAATGCCCAGTTCCGTTTTGTAATCCGTTTTCTAAATGTGCATGCCTTTCCGTTTTGTAAAAGTTGAATTTCCCCGTTGTAATTCATACGGCAATTTACCTAAACATCGCTGCGTATGGTATGAATATTTGACTAAAGACAAGAATTTACCGTTTTGTAAATGCCCAATTCCGTTTTGCAATCCGTTTCCTAAATTTGCATGCCTTTCCGTTTTGTAAAAGTTAAATTTCCGCATTGTAATTCATACTGCAATTTACCTAAACATCGCTGCGTATGGTATGAATATTTGACACGAGGCCAATGGAACTCGCAGATCGTCAAATGTTTACATACTTGATGGGTTATGGAGCCTCGAATCACAAATAAGTTGACTCCAATGGCATGTTTCTCGTTTCAAAATAGTGACAAAATACAGGAGTTGCGACATATTTATTTTCAATTTCTGAAGTTTTTTTCCTCCTCTCATTCTGCACGTTTTCAGTGTTATACACCAGTTTCCGTGATTTTTTCCGTTTTCCGTAAAACGGTAAACCTTGTCTTTAAGCTTAAGAGTTACAAGACCTGTTCATAGTCATGAGGGTGGGTTGCCCAATCGACTTGGGAGTGGCAGGTGGCGGTTGCTACTGTATGACGGTTTGCTACTGATGAAGTTGCTGCCATATTATAGCAATATGAGCATGACAACAGAAACCGGTCTAGCTTGGTCATAAGAACCAAACATTTACATTCAAACCCCGGCCACTAGCACCTCTCCAGAAAAATCACAGCCCGAAGGGACACCCCCGAGGCACCAACCAACCTGACAACAAAACCAACCATGGCAAAACCCAAAGCACCATGCACAACACACACGCACACGACAATTTACAAACAAGCTGGTGGCAACATGCCCGCCCACGTAAAAGCCCAACTGAACACAAACCACTGGACATCTTCTGGATATGGGCTTGGTTTTTGTCTCCATGCTAAGTTTCGGTTCTAAATCCAATCCCTCATGGGTCTTAACAAAGGCCTATCAGGAAGGACACAGCTTTCATTTAATAATTTCTGTGTGTAACTGTGCGTCTTGAGCTCCCTCTTAATTTTCAGATTAAGGTTTCCATAAAATATTCCCTATATCTCCCTCCCCCACCCTTCTCATCCCCATGCCCAAACCACCAAACAAAAATACTGCCATGCCCAAAACACCAAACAAAAATATTGCTAATTCATTCTCTTGCCAACAGTACACTTCATGCAATCATACCAAGGAGCTGCCTGTCCATAGGCTAAGGAATGTGATGCCATGCAGTCAGTATTGAAAGGATGTAATCATGAAGGTTTCAACATGAAATAAAAATAATTGGTTTCATTCTTGAATTACTTTGTGTCAAATCAAATAACATGTGTCATGTGGGTTAAGCTAGACTACATGATGATGTTAGTATAAAAGCTAAAATTTAAAATTAACAGCAACATTGGATAAAAAACAAACAAACAAACAAGCAAACCTTTAAATTAGGAACAGGTTAAATTAACTTTGGAAGCAAAAATACCCTTCCTTTGATAATGAGGTTGTACTTTAAATTACCAAGAACTTAGTTCATGGACAAAGGACCTCTTTTGGCAAGACTCTCAATGGTAGTGTAAGCTGCTATTCACAAAGTTTATCCACCTTTGTTGTGCTTGCAACAATACCTATTGTTACATTTTCTCACTTCCCTTGGCCATGATGACTTTATCAATAGAGCCACAGGATAACAAAGTGTAAAGGTGTGGAGACTCTCAGTGATGTTGAAGCAGTGGTCTCCACAGTTCAAGGTGCAATGGACACATGAGGGTTGAAGTCCCAGCTAAGGAAATGTAAAAGCCAGGAAAATTCATGGGGGGGGGGGGGTAGGATGAATGCTGACCTTTATCCCCTTGAAACTGTAAGAAGCAAATGATTCATGCAAATTTTCAACAACCATAATTATCACGAAAAAAAATTTCTCACACCACTGAACACATGGCTCTTGAACACAGCTAGGTGTACTATGTTCCAGTAGTAAGTGGAGCGTCACAATTCTCCATCTCCCTGCCAATACCAGAATAAAGTTATACAATTGATAAATCACCAGTCTTGATCAGTGGTCACTTTAAGCATATATATCAGCTTCACTCTTTGTAAAAGGCCTGTATATATGCTTTCGTGAATAAAGCTACTTAATATTTAGTTGGTTTAATAGTTTGCCAACTGAACAAAAAAAAAGGGGGATTGTGAAACATGTTCACCATGTACTATTAATAGTTGGGTCCCAATGTAGATGAGCGGTGTAATTCTTTTTGTACACCGACATGTTTGACAACAAATACAGTTCCCCACCAAAGTGAAGCACCTTTGGGCAAACCAGTTTAGAAGCAGAATTTGCTTTCAGTTAGCCTACATTTGTTACATAACAAGAAACATTACCATTTCATCATGTCTTTGGCTTGACTTAAGAATTTATCGTTAATACGCAACGTCATGCACTGCCCTAGTCCTCAATAAACAAGGTCGCTGATAGCTCCCTATACATGGTCCTTACAACGATTAATTGAAAACCCAGGGTCTTCGACCAGCACAGTGCCGGTCGAAACTGATTTTCTTCTCATTAGCAAAGCTAGAGCCTAATTTCTTTATTTTCTTTCACAACATTTCCTTGAATCCAAACCTTACAATAATATTGCAAGTATTTTTTATCACTTTAAAACCTCTGAAAACTTGCGAAAAATTGAAATAAATTTCTTGACTTTGCCACTTTGAAAAATTATTTAGCGTTCAAAATATTTGTTGACATCAGAATGCTGTGTGTGTAGCACTGTGACGCCACATGGCACACACATTTTGATTACTGTCATTCCTATGTGCATGGCAATTGCTTCTGCAAACATTCCATACTAAGGTAACAATGTAGCTTATTAGCATACTGACAGTTTCTCGGTCACACAGTAAATATTACACCGCGAAAAAGTTGCTTATTCCATTTCAAGTTTTTGGCCCTTTAAAAAAGATCTCACTGATCAGAAACAACTGTAAGTGTAATACTTCTGTAAGATCTAGAGAAGAAAAGTAATAGTAGGCCTATTAAATTACGATTTTATGTCCAAAATTTACTGTGAGAAGAAAGTCAATTTATTCGTACATGCAGTTTATATCATCGCTCGAATGGCGAACCTAGCCTAGCATTCAATTAATTATCGTAAGCATATTCCTAGGCATTACACTAGTAACATTTAAAACATAACAGGCCTATCTGGACCTAGGCTAGGCCTAAGTCTATGTGTATTAGGCCTAATCTGTTTTAACGTGCATAGGCCGTAGTGGTATGGTAAGCAAGAAAATTCAAGCTATCTGAATTCTAACTACAAATCCCCCAGCACTGATACGGTAAATTTCACACAATGTGCGGTAAAAGGTGACAAAAAGTTAGCGGTTGAATTAACCAACTCGCTCCTCAAATTTGATACGAAATTCAGGCTTGCAGAGCTAACGTTAGAGTGATCGATGTATCTATCGAACGTACAGTACGTGTGCAATGCATGCCTGCTAGCTATACTGTACTTTAGCTGGTGGACCAAGCCTGCACAGTACGGGAATGGGTGCATTACATACATACAGTACAGTGTGGCCACATATCTATTGCACTTGCCTCTGTCGGCATGAACGGAGATATTGCGAAATTCAACGGATTCATTTCGCAACTTAATAAGGGGCCTTGCAGAGTGGTCAACGGGTTGTTTTTTAGGTGCTTGAAGGTGTACAAGCCGAACGAAAGCAACGTTCGCTATGCAGATTTTTTTACGCATTGGTTTCCGGACGATCAGTTGATTTTCTCATAACTGCAAGAAAGTAACCCGCTATCTATAAACTTTCGAGATAGCCTTCTCCATGCTTCTTCATACGTTACGTATCACATACGAAATTTCTAGTGTTCCAAAATGCTTTTTCACGAAGACTTGTGCAACAGTTTCGTGCATGAATAGCAGCACTTAAACTAGCTGCCTTTGTGAGCAGGTGGCTGGCGTTTCACGCCTATTGACACCGCGCTGTACCGGGGTGCTATTATTGAGCAGCGACCTACTATTGTGGGAGCGCGGTATTTCAGTGGTTCTATTGTGCTAATCCAAAAACCGCGGACACCGGAGCGAACTCGTACATTTAATCTAGGCGCATCTGTAAACTTCTCCATTCACATTCACATTCACGATCTTATATCTCGCACAGCCTGTGTATTTCGTAAAATGAGTCAATGCAAACCTGCGAAACATGCATTATTTCTGAAATCACTTCACATTGCTCATAAATAGTCTGCTTTGTCGCAAAATGGAACATCACTATCACACATAATGCAGTAGCGTATAGTTCTACTATTGCAAGATGGTTTCAGGTCTCTATTACTGTTACGTGTACACTCAGACTGTAGGCCTAGACCATTGACTGCACTATGAATGATGTTGGGTTTATCCAATCATTACAATAAATGATAAAATGAGTGGCTGAGAGTATTTGCAAAACCTATCGTACTAGGGCTAGGCCTCGGGCGAATGGTTTGCGTTCATGACTGACTTTTTGGCAGGACTTTCAGTGCCCTTCTCTTTACCGGTCCGGGGGAATAACTTGTGGAGTTTCCAACAAGATTTTGAAGTACCTTCAGTGTAAACTTTCTCTGTCATGAAAATGTACACTGTATGCAATATGCACGGTTGTTAAGTACTGGTCTTAGAGGGTATGTATGGACAGATTGATTTCAGGTGAATTTCAGCCGCAACAAGTTTCCAAGCGCGTAAAAAGCACCCGTACAATTTAACAGTCCGTTTTATTTGTTAGCTTTGGGCCCCTTGATTTCTCACCTGGACCCTATATTCCATGAGTTAGGGGCCTGGCTGGCCCCAAAGTTTAAAAGCTTATTTCAACCCCTGAAGACTGCCAAAGAAATTATGTGGATGGAAAATTGGCTGTACAGTTATGTTACAGTACTGTACAGTATCTGTTTGGAATGGGAGAATATTCCCTCTGCAGGCCATACTTTAACAGTCTGGACCATGTGTAGTGAGCTCTGGGTAAGCAACAACCACATCCCTGTAACTGAGAACTAGTGAAGGCGTAGTTCTAGGTAAAGGCCTGTGTGGTGTTTCAGCCTAAACCAGCCATTTCACAACAAAAGTGTCTACAATTTAAAAAGTCAAGCAAGACATAAAAATATTTCAAAAGAGAGACATCTTCTCAGACAAATTCACAAACTGGCGTAACCTCATTTAACATCTCTGTTTGTCAGAAATTTTGATGGCTACAAGTTCTTTGTATCACAGTTGTACATAGGTATATAGGTCCCTGTTTTGCATCCGATAGGATCTATGATGGCCAGTACACAGGCTTCGACAAATCCCCCGCCCGACAGTCCGGGACAAGGAAAAAGTTACTCGGGCAAGTGCATTGTTCAAAATCTCATAGCCCGCCGGGCAAGTACTAACGAAGTCTCCTCCACAAAGGAGTTTAAAGGCATATTAAAAGTGGACAAGTAGATACTCATGCGGACAAGTAGATACTCATGCGGACAAGTAGACTAAGAGAACAGCTTGCCCGATGGACAAGTAGTGAAAAAAGAATTTGTCGAAGCCTGCCAGTACAGGTATGCCAAATTGAAACGTACTGATGTCATGTGAAAATCAAATCTTCTGTAGTTGTTTTGAGCCCTGGTGTTGCAACAGACTGTTACGTAAACTAAAACGCAAAGATGGTGGAGGGTGCCTCAGTTGTAGGGATACACTGGATCCACATTTGCATGTCTGGTTGGAATCAGAATTTGCTGGATTGTATCTTAAAGGACTTCCAGAGTCCTTATAGTGAGTGTTCTGAGATTTTGTATATTTTGTGTTTGTTTTTCAGATATAGAAGATTGAAAACTGGCCTCTTAATATTCCAGATTGAAAAGGATCAAAAGAAGCATCAGAAGCAGTTGATAGTGCAACTTCTTATAATTTGTAAGCAGTGTCTTGTACATGTACTAATTAGTAAAACCTGCCATCATTTGCTGTGTTGTGTTTGCTTCTTTCAGGAACCAGTAGAGACATAACTGCATAGTTAAAATGTTTTGTATTACTGAACAAAGTGGGAGGGTCATAAATTGAACCACATGAATTCATAGGAGATTTCCATTCTAATATTGCAACACTGGATTGAAGAAACTTGAATGTATATTCCCCTCAACAATGGGTATGAAACATCTGGTAACATCATGAAAAAATTCCAGGCCTGGAAAAGTTGAAAGGGAAAGAAAGTGAAGGGTAAGGGAAGGGTAAGGGAAAGATTGACTGAAAGAGAAGCTTGAATGTGTGAAATGAAGAAAAAATGCCTCAATTGAGACAAGTTGTCTGGCCATACAAGCAAAACTATCCAAATTTAGAAAGAAATTAAAACTATATAGACAATTTATTAGGGAGAGTTTGGTAATATGGTGGTGTTCTGAGGGTTCCCTAATTTCATATGCATGGTAAAGGCAAGAATTTTTCTTGTTTGGAGATGTGAAAGACCCATGTACTGTAAATTTGCATACAGTTGCTTCACAAAGTTCTTAAATTTGTCCTTTAAGTAAAACGTGCTCCATGGATTTAAGCGAACTCTTTTAAGGTCAGCAATTTTGTTAGAAATTCTGAATGAAGGGTCAGTCCTAGAATTTCCCCCTTTCTTAAATGTAGCCCTGTATGCATAGGTTGGGAGCAAAATTGCCTTTGTTGTACCTGAATTTGGTTAGCGTTTATCTAAACTTTTCATAGGATGCATTTGTAACTGTTAAGCTTGGTATTTAAGGCCGCTTTGGGGGAACTGTCAAGGGTATGCTTTGCAACGAATTTTGAGCCTTATGAAAGATATTGCAAAACTGCTTGCGGCTCTTTTGAAAAGAATAGATGAATTAAGCGTCTTATTTTTCTTGCAACAGAGATTCAAGCTAAGAGGAACCTCGCATGATGGAAAACTCAAACGGCGATAGTGAAAAAATTAATGCTGGCGGGCAAAAGAGCGAGATTTGCCGCGACTACCTGCGAAAAGTCTGCAACCGCGGTAAAAATTGCAAGTTCCTGCACCCTGACAATGCTGAAAAGAAGCTGGAGTTTTGCCATGACTTTCAGAATTCCCACTGTAGGCGTCGCAACTGTAGGTTCATTCACTGCACCCGTGACGAGGAAGAATATTACGCCGAGCATGGGACTCTGCCACCTAGTGTTGATGAAATTGGGAGCAGAGGGGCAAATTCCAAAAGCGGCCTGGGTGATATCAAAATGTGCCGCGACTTCATGAATGGAAAATGCACACGAGGTGCAAGTTGCAAATATCGTCACCAAAGTGAGGGAGACATGGAGTACGGCCGCATGCGTGGAGCTAGAGGGGGTTGGGGCTCATATGATGAATATGAATATGAGAGAGCTCGTAGGCTACCCAGCATTGACATATACCGTGCCTACTCGCGCTATGGAAGAGCCCCATATGAGGGGACTGGCTACGTTGACTTCGAAGGGGGGCGCATGCGCTCTGTGCGCGAGTTGGAAGATGAAAACGCCAGGCTGAGACAGAAGGTTGAAGTGATGCGCAAACAAGTCGATGACCTTACTGCAACCAATGAGGTTTTACTGCAGCAGAACGCACAGCTTAGAACCGGCAAAACAGAAGTGGCCCAAGTGCAGCTTGCAATGATGGGCCAATAGCCCCAAAAACTTTTCTACAAGTAACTAAGTTTGTTGTATAAAGATGAACGTGTCCAGCATTTCTCTATAACCAGCAAGAACTGCGGCTGCTTTGCAGACTTTAAGTAACAGGACAGTTTTAAAGAAAACTTTTCAATAAGGTGTTTTATTTGCTCCCAGGCATGTGAATTGCAATCAGTTCAATTACCTATCACTTGAAAAAAGTTGACTCTTGTGGCTGGTACTGTGCATGTAGGTCATGTTCTAGCATTGTGAAATCTGTTGCGTTTTCTTGTTACATATTGAAGCGCTGTATTTGTATTTTTTGAATATGCTCATTGCACTTTTTGTACAATTTTAGTGAAGAAAGTGCCATCGCTTTACTTTGGCCTGCTTTTCAAATGAAATAGGGGACCTTTGATTTAACTTCGGAACCTTTCGCATAGTACTGGAGACATTTCTCTGTATGAATGGTTGAGGCACATGTACATTATTACATTATGCTGATCAGGTACAAATGATTATGTCAAATTGGCTGCAAGATATTAAGACACCCTTATCACAAAATGGAAGATAAAATAAATTTACCAAAAAAGAAACATTGATGAAAGGCAAGTAGGTTGTTAAAAGAATTTTGTTTAGCTGTGTTTTAAATAAATGACCTCCACACTGTATATATTCTAAAATGAAGCTGTGTAAGAAGTAAAAAGGAAATGTTTTCTTTTCTCTCACATACTTGAAAACTTGGTAAGACATTACCTGCATTCAGGTCATTTTACAGTTTTACTCTAATACCATTTAATTCCATTTTCTTCACTTTGGAGGAAGTCATTTTAGATTTGCAGGCAGTGGTCTTAAGATTAGGTTGTGCTCACACACGCAGAGCTCCCAACCCTCCCGCTTTGAGAGGAAAATTCCCGAAAATCCTCCCTAGTTCCCGTCTTTCCGCATTGTCCTGTTATTCTCCCGCCCCCCAAAAAAATGTTGGCTGATGCATGCCAGCTTTCATGAGTGGTAGTCAGAAAGCCATTACATAGGCATCTTTAGTATGCAAAGCATGCAACGCAGCATTTATAAACTTTTTGGCCTCAGTTTCCAGTCATTGTACTAACAGCATTCCTATTTGTACATCACAGACACTGAAACAAACGGGTCTTCTGTAGCTTCTAAAACACTTACAAGTCTGGACATTTAGGCACTCCGCCTACTGGACCTCCACTGGGATTTTTCCTCTGGACCTTACCAGGGACCATGTGGCAACCCCCTGGACCCCACCATTAAGGGCTATGCAATTTGCACTTGCTGTTACATTCATGCACATGTCCACTTACCATATCCTTACATCCCTAGTTTGAATTTTGAAATGTTGGGAGCTCTGCACACAGATACACAAAGAAGTTTCAACCTGAGCTCTTCAGAGCCACATGCTTTAAATGCAGGGCTTACCATGAGTCTCAAAACAGACACAGAAAAAACATTTCCTGTTTGACAAAAGTTGTGTATGGAGGGCACGATTAAGAAAGACTTGAATGGCCAATTCACACAGTCTTCTTGGCTTAAGTATTTACTGCTTTTTTTTTTTTTGCTATGACCTCATCAGCTATGTCAAGGCCCTTTAAATGTAACTATTCTCAGCTTGATAGTGCAAAGAATTACTCAACTAAAAATTTGTTGGTGTTAGGTGGAGTTTTAAAAAGAGTTGAACTACATTGTAGATACATGCTACTGTACAAATTCATTACCTCTGAAAGCTGCTGTAAAATGTATGCATTATTCCTCCTTAACAAGGAAAAAGCATTTTGTCTCTTACTCTTGTAAATCTAGCCCAAAAGAATTGTGCAGATGAAAAGTGAATTTCAAATTTTACACGAGTCAGTGCCAGCGGTTGGTCGTGAATGTTGATTTCAGTTGATTTCCGGAAAGATGCAAATCTCTTTGGACACCTCTGTGACATCTTAAAGGCCATTTGAGAGCTGCACTTCCTAGTATTTTTAATCTAGTATTTTTGTTGGAACACATATATCAGTGTCTTATTATTCCATTGCATTGAATGACCAAGAAATATTGAATTTAAACTTTATTGGTATTCTGTGGAAAAACTCACAAGTAAAATGACAGAGTGAGCTGTGTATTATTTCGTCCCTAGATTTAGATGTCCTCTGTTTTGGAATGTCGTGTTCAATTTTATCTCATATACACATTAGTCATTTTCATTCTGACTCCTTCAGTAGGAAAATTAGATCAGCTCTTGTCACTCTGAGAATATTTCTTGAGCAAATAAACATTTCTTCCCCACTTTTGTTAATTAGTAATGAGAGGTAGCTCTTGTCATTTTGCCTCGAGTCCCTGGCTGTGTTTACATTTCTTGTTTCCATAGTTTGATTGAAGAGAAGTTGTCACACAAACCAAAAAGTTGTAGAAGCCAGAAAATCCTGTGCGAATACCCTCCTTTTGCCCTGTTTAGGAGTAAATTCTATTTTAGTGTTTATGGCACCTCCATTGTACATAATTTGATTTCAGTGCAAAAGAAAAAGTACAAAACTGTCCAATTTTGACTCCCTGTAGTTATTGTATACATGTTTTAGTGATAGTTTGGTATGAAGCAAAATTTAATGTGTCTTTTACTTAGAAAATTTATTTGACTAAGATAGGTTACATGGTACAGTCAGACAGAACTGCTTCATAACCCATGCCGTGATTGATTTGTTAATTAAATTTTCAGCAGACAATTTCATGTTTCAATAAAGTTTCTCTTTTCGTATGGAACTTCCATATCTACTGACTTGTCTTTGTCTAACACAGCCATCCTCGTTAATACAACTTCTTGTGTCTGAATTGTCCACTTACATTTTTCTGTTTTCAATTATCTGGCTTTTCTTACAGTATAGCCATGTTTGTGAAACCAGGTCATTCTTTATGAGGCAGTAAATGCTTTTAAACAATCCCACATTCACCAGTCTTGTCTACAGTAGGTGTTAAACATTTCATTGGTCTTGTTAATTTTGGACCAGTATCATCTGCATCACCAATTTCAACTTTATACAGAATTGGATATTTTAAGTATCAATATCAACTAATACCCATCATTCCTCATCGTGCCTCAATATGAAGAAAAGTTTATGGTTGTCTATCTGACAACCTGTCTCTCTTTCCTTATAGAAGAATATGAAGTTCTGTGAAAGGAAATTATAAAATTACCTGGGTGCTATCTTTTTTTTTCTTTAGAGAAATTTGGTTGTTCAGTGTCTAATGACTATTGACCAAGTCCTTTTGTTTTTTACGGGCATTTGTAGGGCTGTTAAAATCAAGCCCTGCACACAGTTTAAAAAAGAGTACTGTTCACAAGGCTGAAGGGTGTTGTGCATTAAGTGATTACCCTGTGTTCTTGTATCCCATCTGGTTCTTGCTCTGTAGGGATAAGGGTAAGGAGGTTGGGATGGGGGGGGGGGGGGTTGTTTGGGCCATTGTCTGGATAGGGCTGAAAATTAAACCATTTATTTCTTTATCTATGTGAAATGAAAACAAAATTGTGGTTCTGTTACTCAAAAGTCACATATCTTTATGTACATAGTGTGGGACCATAGAGGTGTTGGAACAGAGAAATGTTGGAACATGCAGTCAGTGTGCATGTTTGCCATCACTACTCCATGGGCCCTGGCATAATGGTATGCAGGGATTCTGCAAAAAAATCAAGAAGAGTGGATGTTCATGACTACTTAAATATGATTCCAGGTGCTATCATTGTGTAAAAGCACAAGTGGATTTGGGGACAATGGCTTGCTTCGAAGACCCCTTTGGTCACTTCAGTTGGATAGGTTTGAAGGGCTATTTGGGGGGGGGGGGGGTAGCTGAAAATGCTAGCACGAAAATATGCTTGTTTGCAACAAGCCATGATACTGACTCTATATACTTCAAAATGAAAAGGGGGATTTTCTCCCCTTGGTTCTGAAAGTGAATGACCAGTCCCACCTTTGCACCCCTTTTCTGGCATAAATGGTGCTATAGATGTATTGTTACACCTGGTGTGAGTCTCTTTTTATTTTACAGGATGAAACATACTTTAAGAACTTTATAAAGTTTTCATGGGAGTAGTTACAGGCAATATATCTGTTGTTGGATCAGCATTTTCAGTAAATTTTAATGATACTAGTATATCAATGATGGGCTAATAGCCTGGTACCACTGTTGTTGAATAGTGATAATGGGTTCATTAAAACTTGTCTTTACTGTGAATACTTGGTACTTAATACCTTCAAAGATGCAGGGAAGTTTGCTACTTAAATGGTGACTGGGAAATTTATAAACAACACAATTTATTCCGAAAATTTAGTGGATGCTTATCATACTTGACATGTGGATGCGTCATAGTTTGAAAATGCACCCTACTGTTTTTGGTAGAGGTCAAAGGTGATCTGAGGTCACCGCAGGTGAAAGTAGGAAAACCTTGAAATTTGCTTGTATAAAGCAAGATAACATTGGAATGATGAACACTTGTCATACTTGGTATAGAACTTTATCGTATAACAAGAAAGATCCCTATTATTATTGATGGAGGTCAGAGGTCATACAAGGCTACAAGGGACCAAAAACTGACAACCATTGAAAGACGATATTTTAGGATGGGGATGATGAAAACTTCATACTTGGTCTAAAAATTTATCATGTTAAGAGGAAGAGCCCTCTCCTTTTAAGTGGAGTTCAGAGATCATTCGGGTCTCTAGAGGTCAAAACCAAAACCTTGTAAACACGATATTTAAACATGGATGATGGTAGGAGTGGTGCCAGGTGGGGGAGTGGGGCCATGTCTCCCCCCCCCCCCCAATTGGGGAAGGCTGGCCCCAATCGGGAAATTTTTATAGTTTTGTTGGGGAGTCATTGTTGACAGGGTGTATCTATATAACATACTCAAAATCCCTTCTAATTAATGTGTATACTAGTGGTGTAGTGGAAAGTGCTTGTTCTCCCATTTTGACAGCCGAATCCTTCCTTAGACACTTCTTCAGTTTTTGTTTCAGGTTTGTCTCTTGTTACCATACATAGCTGGTTATAGATATGTCATATTGATAGAAAGGTTCCTATTGTTTTTAATGGCAGTCAAGGGTCATTTTTGAGTTCATCATAGGTCAAAATTGGAAAAGGTAAATATGATATGTCAATATAGAATGACGGACACTGTGCACTGCCAGGCTTAGCCGGGCACTGCTTAACACCACCACGCCCATGCTGAATGAAAAGAAAATTTGACAAGGACTGCTTTTTCGGCAAGGAATCGGAGAACGAACGTTCTGGTCATTTTTTAGGGGTGGAGGTCTAGAAGTGCCTTTGAGCTCAAAACATTTGTGTAATGTTTAAGTTTATGGTAATGGTCATAACATTATTTGTTTGTGTCTACAGGTCTGCCTTCTGCTGCTCGGCGCATTTTTGCTGCACCCTGCAAGATGTCTGTATGCCTTGCATGATGAATGACCACAAACCTGAGGAAATTTGCAGGGACTTTTTGCGCAAAGCATGCTCGCGCGGCAGCAGCTGCAAATTTCGCCACCCTCGAAGCTCAGAAAAGAAGTACGAATTTTGTCGTGACTTTCAGAACAGCTATTGCCATAGAGTGAATTGCAAGTACATCCACTGCTCACCAGAGAAAGAAGAGTATTTTTGGGACACAGGAGAGCTCCCTCAGTCTTTAGACAAGGAGTCATCCCCAGACACAGACAGGATGTTGCAAGAGAGGGAAATTCCCCTCTGCAAAGATTTTCTTAGTGGGGCATGTAAACGAGGTGTGAAATGCAAGTATCGACACCGCAGTATTGGGGACATTGAATATGAGGAACGACTCCGTTCCATCCAACCCTACCCAGAAGCCAGGATGAAATTTGCCTGTGAATCACCTAGAGAAACATCCCCCTTCGATGAGTACAGCCACGATCTTGCACGCAGACGCATTGCTACGGACCTCCCTTATCACTTCAGCAGGCAGAGTCGCTTGGAGGAATACAGCAGTGCAAATGGCTATTACGAATATGCGCGCAGCCGCAGCATGCGGGACTTTGAAGAGGAGAACATCAGGCTCTTACGCAAAATTGAAGACTTGCGTAAGCAAGTTGATGACCTCACAGCTACAAATGAGGTTCTCCTTGAGCAGAATGCACGTTTGAGAGCAGTGAAGAATGATGTGTCTGCTGTCTTGCTTGCAGAGTCTCACTTAGTGAGATCTACTTCAGCAGTGACCCCAGCCCAAGTGCACCTTACAGCTGCAACCGCCGGTGCTGTGCCATACCCTGCTCGCGTCGCCGCCGCTGCACCGCCAGCCGCGCAGGTAGCTACAGCAAATCCAACAGCACAGGTTATTACAGCCGAGTTGCAAGGCATGCCAGTATCTATTGCTTCTGCAGGGGGACTCACAGCAGCTTCCTTGCCCTCAGCCATGACACCACAGGTACCAGCTCATTCTTCAGTCCCACCTTCGGTCTGTGTGACATCATCGATGATGACTTACCCTCTTCCCAACCTGCGAAACGTAGCTACAGTTACAGTGCCCAATGTTGCCACCGTCAACGTTGCCAACGTCCCGACACCAAACCGTCTTGGGCCATAAATATTTGAAACTTTTTCTTTTGTTTAACATGTTCTTTATGATATCAGTGAAAAGGAAATATTCCAACATGAAAAACAGGAATTTTCTCGAGCCAGGAGAATTCATCGCACGCTGCGTGATACGATAAGAAGATGAAAATTTTACTTACAACTATATTAACTTTTTTCTCACTTTAAGACTTAAACAGTTTTGTGTGGAACAAATGATAAACTTTGACAGGAGACCCTGGTCAATGGGTGATTTCCTTTCTTGTTACTCGTCGATGGAAATGTACTTAAGATTTCCTCAGTTGAATGATAGAAAATCAAAACTGCAAGTTGGATAGGGAAAGAAGATTTGGAGAAGGGACCCAGGGTCCTTAGAGTTATGTTGGTAGTAATTAAGTCCAAGGGTGAAGTCCCCAAAGCTGGGACATGTTTCCAACCTCACCATGTCTTTAAGTAGAGTCAATTAATCAGTAAATTAATTGTAGTACTAAAGCAGTTATGATACTCTAAAGTTGTGCAAAAAGTATGTTCACTGGAACCAAACATTCCTGCCACCTACCAACTCCCTCCACGTACCCACTTACAGCACCGCCATTCGACGTTAGGCTTGAAAAGACATTTAATAGTCAATTTCATCAAACGCCGGAATATTGTTAGATGATCCGTCAGGCATGGGATGTGCATCCCCCATGGGCATATGAGAGGGTGGGCTGGGGGTTAGCTAACAGCCCTCCTGTTGGCACTTAAATTTCAGGGCAGATTCATTTCATGAATGTTTGCCAATAAGGGAAAATGTTATTGCAAAAACCCGTCTACACCTTTTTCGATGTCATGCTATATGCCCTTGCCCTCTTCAAAACACAGATCATATTTGCAGAGTGGTTGGTGTTAATAATTTTCTGTTTTTCTCTCTTTATAAACAACAAAGTGATTGCTTCATCTCCCCTGTAATATTACAGACCTATCATGACATTACTGTTAGTTTCACTAGGTAAGTGTTTCATTCCACGCTGCTGTCCATGTGTTTACATCATTCTAACTGTCACCACCAAGAAGGGTATGGGGGTTTCCCCCTAGTCATGGTTTCTTCTCCCACTTGCCCCACAGTCCACCCCGGTATGAAGGTATACAGTTCACAGGAACAACGCCCGTTCGGAACACCCCCTCCAAGAAAAAGATTGCTTGCCACTTTTGAAATCCTGGTGGCACCACTGATAATTTAAAATGAAGGAGGGTGCCACTGTTTTTCTTCCACGACATTTGATCAGGGAGTTGCTATTTGACTAATAGCAACTCCCTGATTTGATCACTTAACCAGTCTTGCAGGATAAAGGTGTGGCAGCTTGGTTTGTCTTGTGACATAAGTCGTAAACCGTGCATAGTAGAAAGGACAGAAATCCTTGCTTTCTCATATTAGTGAACTTTTTTGTCTTTTAAAGAGATAGTGTACAAATTTGTTAAATGTTATTACAATCATTTTGTTGCCATGGTAAAGTCATTGTGCGACAAATTTGGATCTGGTAAGTGTTTGTATCCGACAAGCTTTTACCCAGCAATTGAGAGGTTTTGTAATCTGGTCTTGGTTGTCAAGGTAATGTAAGTGCCATATTTTGATAGTGTTATTCACTCGCAATTGTATTTGCAGAATACGTTATGTTTAGTTCATATTTTTTGACAAAGTATCCAAGTATGTCTGGTTTTCAGGTTATTGTATTGAATGTGTTTCATATTACAGTATATCCCAGATCACATACACTAATTGCTCATCCAAAATATCATTTGTCCAAGAATTTGGTTTTGACATCCTTTTGGCTTCTTATTGGTTCTAATGTGTACTGCAAATTACCATTCTCATTTATTCAGTTTCTTTTAACAAGACCTTCACCCTGCAGGTAGTGGGGTAATCCAGTGGCGGACTGACAATGAACTGGACCCCCGGGGAAAACGGGTATAGGGTTCTCTTCCTTCCCAACCTGAATCAACTTTCCCTCACCTCACCCTGGATTTCCGATTTTCATTAAGATTTCCGAATGACAGTGTGGGCCCTCGGGCAGTGCCCGGTTGCCCAACTGCTCAGTCCGCCCCTGGGGTAATCATGCATGTAGTTGAAAAATGCTGTGGGGTGACTTTGGGGATGGGAAGCATGGGTGCAAAACACGGGGCAGATGGGAAGCTCCTTTCAGGGAAATGGGTATTTAGAGGCAAATTTTGAAAAAAAAACACCGTTGCAATTGGAAGTAAATTCGGCCTTTTTTGTTAGCAGCAGGACAGGACTTTTGGTCCACGTTTTTGCCGAGCCTCTGGATGTAAGTAGAGGTCAAGTGGTCTTTTTAGTGGAACAGAGTAACGAGGTACTGCTTGACCATGGTTAATTGACCCCATTTATGGCATTTAAGTCCAGCAGTGAGTTGGATTATAAGTTAGCCTGTCACGTATGAAGCAAGAATGTTACAGGTAGACTTTGCAGAAATGCCACTAGAGTGTGAATTACACCGGGAGATTATCCAAAGCAGCAAAATTATTGCAGAAGTTTCTGCTTTCAGACTTGACTTCTTTCAGACATCAGTGATAAATGTTTTGGAGGCATGACCAATTTTGCCACTTAGTTTTTGTACAGATGTCGGTTTTCTTTGGGTTCTTCGGGAAATTGGAGGTATCTGGGAAACGAGCCTGTTGTGAAAAAGGCTATTGTATGTATTGTATGTTTTTATCTGGTGAAACTATTAGGCCAGGGAGGTGGCAGACACCAGCTTCCTGTTTAATTTGGCAAAGGCCCGGTAGCTTACATGCTGCAGTATGTTAGGGGCTGTTTACCAGGGTTTGTGTTCTTTTTGACAGAGCGCCATCTCTACGAAGCGCAGTCATTAGTCGGTAGTCATTTCACCGAATCTTCAATTGCTAGCATATGCTGCTTCTGGTACGGGAGCCCGAGAACATCGCGGTGGTGTGAAATCTGACATGCTAGTTTTCCCACCCCTTTCTTCGGTAAATATGGGAAGGAGAAATCAAGATACGATTCCTCCTTACCATTGTCCACCGATAATATGGATTGGAGAAAACCAAAGTTAGTGAGGGGATTACTTCAAGAAAGGACCATTACACAGTGTCTATTTTCGAACACCCTGTCCATAAATGGACTATTGGACTATGTCCATCGGTCCTCTTTTCAATTTAAGTAACAGCTAGCTCGCTCGTCGACGATTGCTCCGTACCACGGTGGGATAATCTCATGTTGGTAATAATATAACCAATGTTATATAGCGCCAATCCGTGTGATGTGCGGGTGCGTCCATTTATGGACAGGGTGTTCGAAAATAGACACTGTGTAATGGTCCTTTCTTGAAGTACCCCCTCACTGACTTTGGTTTTCTCCACTCCACATTATCGGTGGGTAATGTTAAGGAGAAATCATGATACGATTTCTCCTTCCCATGTTTACCGAAGAAAGGGGTGGGAAAACTGACATGTCAGATTTCACACCACTGCGATGTTCTCGGCTTTCGTATATAGGGGATAGTGGGTACACTACATATTATCATCACGTCTGCGGATGGTTTGTTATTCGTGTGAATTAATGTTTGGAGGTTTTCAAATTTACAGAATGCCACATATCAAATTTGTCCTAGATCACGTAATAAGTCACCAAATGGACTCAAGGCTGGTACGTTAATGCTAAATTTTCGCGCGATAACTTGAACGTTGCATGTACCGTCATCCGTTGAGAAGCTCTTCCGGGCCGTTCATAGACATAGCTTAGAGTTGAGCAGTGTTCAGCATTTAACTTAAATAGCTTTATAGCGCTATACTGGAGTATGAATCGGCCATTGTTGCCTAATCTTTGTGAGTCCCAGTATCAAGACTTAAATGGCTAACAATTCATACGACGGATAGAATTTAAGTAATGCGTTCAGTCACATTGCGAATAAGCGGTCTGCTAATATGTTTTTCTTATGTTTCAACGTTAATAAATATTGAAAAGCGTACCCATAGCCTACTTGTCGGCATTTCGTTCTTTGTACGTCGATTTTTTTTCGGGGGGGGGGGGGAGCGTGGGGGTGGGATTGGGGTGGGTGGATGGGTGGGTGAAACCTCCCGTTTCGAAAAGCTGAGCGGGTAGATCCAAAACTATTGTTTTAATAGGCTTACTTAAGGTTACTGTGAACCTTTAACCTTTTAAAACTAGTTTTCCACTGCAGTTTGAGGTTCAGGTGTAATTGACTAAATAAAATCCCATAGCCTTACTATCGGTAAATATACTTAGACATAACTATAGGCCTAGACGTCCGCTGAAGAGAAATTGCCAGGTGCAAACGATTTTCAACAGAAATTTCATTCTCGTAGTTAAAGGCTCTTGGCCTATAATCTCACCCCAGACAGTTAAAATTCTCCCCCTAGTTTACTTCTAGCCCCTTCTCCAATTGAAACAAAAACACCTGTCTAGTACAACCTCCAAGACAGAGCCACAGTAGCGTCTTAATTTCAATTCATCAAGGCCATAAATTGACACACAACTCTGTGAGCTTAGTTGGGAACACGGCTTAATGCACAAGTCATCATGATTGACCAACTAGAGCGGAGCTATTGTTTGAATGAATGTCAATCAAAATGCAGTCTTTAAAACTATGGGGCTGTTCCAAAATAGGTTTGGAAGGTGCGATAGCCCCCTTGTAGCTGTTTAGCCCTGATTGTACATACTTAATATAATCCCTACAAAAGAGGGAACAATCCAGCCACAAACAAGATGCCAACATCCCAAGAAAATTTAAATCATTTCCTCTGACATTTTAGTCCTTTTAAAGTATTAATTTTTGACTAGGTAGATCTTATGGAATGTTGTTTTAAATAATATTTCTTTTTGGTAATATTTTCTTGTGTATAGAGTGTTATTTTTAAGTGGGCTATGTTTGGGGAATGCCACGTAAAGCCAGCCGTACACTACACGACTTTGCACAGCGCAACTCAACTCGATCGTCGGATCTCCAACAGTCGTATAGTGTGCGTGAGTTTATGGCTGCGACTGGAAGTTTTAATTTAGGACCAGTTTTAAGTCTCGCCGACATCAGTCGGGAAGAACGAACATGTTGGTTCTTCTTGACTGAAGTCGGCGCGACTTAAAACTGATCTTAAAACTGCCAGTCGCAGTCTTAAACTCTTGCACACTATACGACTGTTGGTGACCCGACCGTCGAGTTGGGTTGCGGTGTGCTAAGTCGTGTAGTGTACGGCTAGCTTAAGACCCTTCAATGTACGTGTAGCCGACGAAGCCTTTCACCGTCTACGGTGAGCCCCGAAGTCGTGAATCTAGAAGAGGGCCCTATATACTACAGTTTTTCTATGGTTCGCGGCTATAGTCTGGACCACTTGACAAGAAAATCCTGCGCGGTCCTCCGCAGTGCATAATTTGGAAAGCTTATGAAATATTCCGGCTGCAGATGGTGCTACGGCCAAAATTTGCTACGTGCAAAGGTGCTTTTGGACTGCCCTCGGCTGCTGCCAGCGTACGTGAGACTAATAAGGGTCCACCTTGATAAAGTGGCGTCCAAAGCAACTGGTCCAGTGAGATCCAGTGTCAAAGCTCCGGAAACTCTGGGATATTTAAATTGTGTCGATTAAAATGAAGCTTTCAAGCTGTCTGGGCTAAAAAGTAAAGATTGCAGTGAACAAGCTGCAGAAGGATAACACCATCAGCTTTTAAATTCGAGTAGGCTTGACTCCGGATTAACGGTTGATAGAGCTAATCAGTTGGTGCTTGTTGGGGAGTGGATTGCGGGAGGGATATACGCAGAAGTTTCCGAAACAATGATCTCACCAGTAGCGTAGCTAGGAGGGGGAGGGGGAGGGGCAAGTTGCCCCCGGCGCCACCTCGGGGGGGGGGGGGCAAATCGAGATCACTTAAAAAAATGTTGGAACTACCATTTGCCATGAGCATGATATTGATATAGCAATTTCATCTTTTTTAATAAAATATTTACGATATTGCTAGTGTTTCCCTTATATGCGATGAATAGGCCTTGGAAGTGCCATTTCCAGCGATTTGGGAAGCATTTTGGGTCAAAATTTTCTTGCACTCCGCGCCAACCGATGGTGGCGCGGAGCGCTGAGAGTCTATGTGCTCCCCCCTTGACAACTTCTTGGCTACGCCTTTGTCAACACTGTGTGAAAGTATGATCTAAACCGTCTTCTCTGGGAGTAAAATATTTCCCATGAAAAAAGTTGGGCCCCCCTAAAAATTTTGTCATCCTGATTTTTTTCTGCCGACACCCAAGAATATTTGTTCTATTTAAGATCTTGAGTTGTGTAAGTATTCATAAGATTACCCCCACCCCCGAAAGATGGGGGTGACGACGTTTCCCATGACCTTCGACGACCATGCGCAGGCTGCGAGATCTTTTTAGGGGGGCAAAAATTTCCGACACACGGTTTGGAGGCTTTGTGAAGGGGGATTGCCGTTTCCTGTTCCTGTTCCTGTTGCCGCCCCCCCCTCCTCCGCTACACCAATGCTACACCTCATGCATTGCCTAGATATTACAGCCCGCCCCATTTCTAGGTCTGGTTATCACTGTAAGTTCTACTAACGGATGATACTCGAGCTTCATTTTTTGCACAGATCCAGAGTTAACAAGGTAGGCTACTGCACAGTTCAGTTGACGAGCGCCGTGAACATTTAAAGCCCACGGCCAGATGAGGTTCTGAAGGGTATGCTGGGGGCGCGAGATAAGTTACAGGACCGTAGAAATTTTTGGGGTATCTGGTAAAATTATAACCCATTAAGGCGGTAGCATTTTCTTAATTTTTTTTTTTTTTTTGGGGGGGGGGCGTTAGCCAGTGGAGCACTGTTTGCCCAGCCCCTCTTTAGGGCTTCCCAAACATGGATAGCCTATGATTGAACAAGGAATATTACCATATGACCGCTACGAAGATTAAAGGGGTGGGGCGCCGCCCGTCCACTGCAGGCTGTGTATTGATCAAGACTATTAGACCGTTACGTCACTGGTTGGCACAGAGCATGCGCAAGAAGGTGCGTGTGTGTTAGGTGTTGCGCGTGTAAACGCTCGCGCGATTGCACGGCAGAAAGACGTATCACAATGTACTTTTCGTTGTGACGACAGTGCATAAGGGCGCCTTACCAACTCTTTTGCCAACCAGCCGTGACGTCCTTTATTTGTGAACATGAATTAATCCATCTATGTTGAGTGTCAACCCTTTCGAAAAGAGCGGCAATTTAAAAAAAATGAAACGTGGGTCCGCCTTCGAAATGACCCAGCAGTTTCCGCTCCCATATAGTTAGATGAGATTTAAGTCGCCTGTCGTAAGATCTTACGACAGGCGGGAAATACCATGGGCATATTTTACAACCCCCAGCTCACAGGGGGCCCGCTCCCAAATTGGGCCACTGGTGTGGCTCAGGGGGAGCTGCAAGTTTGGTTGTGTAACCACAGGGCAACCGAAAGCTTGATGAAGGTCTTAAAACTTAGGCATTAGTATAAAGCATTTCATTAGGCCAGGCCCGCAGCCAGACAAGGTAGCCTACTGAAGGGGGCTAAAACTTACGGGGGTGTGGGGGCGAGACATACTAAAATGCATTAAGGCAATGGTAATTTTTGATCTTCTTGGGGGGCGAAAATTTTGCAGGGGGAGGAGCTTCTCCGTCCCCTGCTCCCTCGGCTACGGGCTTGCATTAGGCCTATCTTCATATGGCATTGAATACGCTCTGAAAGTGAAAAGGGAATCACAACTTTAGGCCTACCGCCTTTTTAAGTTGAGACATCCTAAATAACAAGATGGACTAACGGCACTTAGCTGGTAAGTACGAACGTGAGAATAAAAGGTTTAGGTAGGACCAGTGGCGTACGTAGCATTTCTTTGTTAGGGGGAAAGGCTTTTCTCAGATCAAGGGGGCAACCAAAATAAGCAAGTTTATGCACTTAGGCCTACGTAGGCCTAAGTGCATATTAAAAAGCTTATTTTGGTTGCCCGCCTATACTGTATTAGTTTGAAGCGTGGTGTAGCCGGCTTGCAGCAGCATGTACGTTGTACACGGTCGAAGTATACATGGTGATATATGTTGGAACTGCATGCACGCGGTTAAGGCTGTGCTTTAATTGACAAATAAAAAATAATTAGACCAGAGCGCCATCATTTCTTGTCATTGTTTTCAGTGAAGATCGTACCTGCCAACTGGCCAAATTGATCAATCGCCGAGCTGGTCATATGCATCAAAGTTTGTATGTTAATGTTAATCTCATGTTTTCTTCTGTCAAAGAAAACTTCCCCCTTTTCTCTTTTAAACACATCGCTTGAAATTATTTTGTGGCGGGGAAGAATGTGTTACAAAATAATTTGGGGGCAGTACCCCTCCCCCCATGACTCCACTGGGGAGGACGCGGATAGCAGTGGTAGGGGTTGTGTAGGAGAGATTCATTTGAACCAGGTGGTCCAGTTAAGTTGTCTCACAAAGAATTATATGGAGACCTCTATTTACGACAAATGGGCGCGGTGAAAGAACATTTTTATGACAGTTTTGTCCGTTGTTTAAATGCATGACTTCATTGTAGGCTCACTTATATTATTATGCAAACTCTTACCTGAACATTAGTGAAGGGAAGAGTCGTGTAGAATACCTATATATATATATATATATATATATATATATATATATATATATATATATATATATATATATATATATATATAATATATATATATATATATATATATATATATATATATATATATATATATATATATATCCAATTATAGGCATAGGAACACATACCTCGTTTGCCGTTAGACCTTAGCTGACGGTCGGTGGTAAACCTGTATTTTCGGTTTCAATGAAAGAGAAAACTGTGCAGTCATGATATCGTGTGTATGTAGGCCTTTGCGTGTATGTATGTGTGTGTTTGTGACAGCTCGTTAACACGATATCTCAAGAAGGGAAACGCCGACAGTTCTCATACTTGATTTATGGATGCCTCATATTGAGAGGAAGAATCCTGTTGTTTTTGGTGGAGGTTTAAGGTTGTCTTAGGTCACGAGAGGTCATAATCTGAAAAACTTGCACAATATATCAAGGTAGAAATTGCATGGATACTTTCATACTTAGCATGTGGATGCATTGCATCAAGAGAAAGGACTTTAATTTTTGGTGTAGGTTAAAGGTCATAAGGGGTCATCGGAGGTCAAATTCTAAAAACCTTGTTAAAAGGATATCTCCAGGTAGGAAGCATGGAAACTTCTTATACTTAGCATGTACATGCATTTTATGAAGAGAAAGAACCATATGGATTTTGGTGGAGGTCAAAGGTTATCTAAGGTCACCAGAGGTCAAAGTGAATATCTTGTTAACATGATATATCAAGGTAGGAAGCATGGATACTTTTCATACTTTGCAAGTTTGCATGTAGATGCATTGCATCAAAAGAGAGGACTATTGTTTGTGGTGTAGGTCAAAGGTCATCAGGGATCGTCGGAAGTCAAACTGAAAACCTTGTTAACAGGAAGCATAGGAACTTGCCATACTTAGCATGTACATGCATTTTATGAAAAAAGAACCATGTAAATTTTGGTGGAGGTTAAAGATTATCTAAGGTCGCCAGAGGTCAAACTATGAAAACAGTGTTAACACTGTATCTCAGGATAGAAAGCACGGATACTCTTTATGCTTGCCATGAGGATGCGTTGCAGCAAAAGAAAGGGCTGTATTGTTTTGGTAAAGGTCATCAGGGGTCATCGAAAGTCAAGCTCTGAAAACTTTGTTAACTCTTCATACTTTCCATGTAGATGCATTATATCAAGAGGAAGGACCATATCGATTTTGGTTGAGATCAATAGTCATGCATCTGGAAGAAAAGATTTCAAACTCTGGAATCCTTGCTATAACGATACTGCACAGTATCTCAAGGTAGAAAGCATGGATAGTCTCCTATAACTTAGCTTGTTGATGCATTGTATAATTTAGAGAAAGTATCCTATCACTTTTGACGAGGGTAAAAGGTCATCAGAGGGCACCAGAGGTCAAACTCTGAAACGTTTGTAAACAATTATTTCAAGAAAGGAAGTATGTATACTTCTTACTTAGCCATGTAAATTCAATACATTGAGCGAAAGTGCCCACTGTAGCCTATTTGGTAGATGTCAAAGTTCATCTGAGGTCACTGAAAGTCAACATCTAAAGAACTTGCCTAACAGGATATTTTAGGCTTTGAAACTCCAAGAAACTTTCATACATGATGTTCATTTACCATATTTATTACAAAAATGCTGTTGATGTTTTTGTGTTCAGTGAAAGGTCATTTCAGGTCACTAGAGATCAAAGTGTGAAAACTTTCAGCATTATATTTCAATGTAGATGTCATAACAACTTCTCATACATGGTGGGGGATGCATCACATTGGTCTATAACATTAACATTGTAGAGCCTTTGTCGTTGTGGATGAAGCTTAAAGGGGAATTTTCATGATCCCAGACAGTTCCAATTCTCCCAACTATGCATCTTCTAGCTCCTCCCATAACTGTATGAGGCTCTTCCTTGTGCAAGAATAAACCTGTTTTATTGCTTAAGGCCATGTCCTGGTGAGCATACAAGGCTATAAAATGTAATAAAAGTACTCTCTCTGCCTTGTGTGGAATGTGAGCTACTCTGCATCTTTCAAATTTTCAAACTTTGATGTCAATCAAAGAGCAGTTACCAACTGAGAATTTTGATATACATACACTAAAAATATACTTTGGGGTGATGACTGTCTGTCTTTAAGTCTACCGAAATGAGTTCATCGAAACCTCAATGCATTTTTGCATTCTGGTTAAGTTCTGTAGTTCACATTAGTTCGATCGGGTAAACGAACTTTCCTAGAGTAAGCGCGAACCCCGCTGTCAAAGCAAAGTAATGATTTTTTTTGGCCAAATGTTGGAAAAAGCCGTTGAACCGGCCCTACGGGTCATACTCTTGGTGCCATTCCGTCATAATTTCGACATTTGGGTGATTTTTAGTTTGAACAGTGATCGATCGCCTTATTAAAATTTAATGACATGTTTGTGATTTCTTCCCTTAGCGACAAAGAAAGGATAGTTATCGCCACTCTTGAGAAATCTGAAGCAATTGAAATTGTTGTTAGATTGCGAAAACATGACACTGGAGGTAAGGAATGGGGAAGGAAAGGAGGAAATCTTTCTACGGAAAAGCTGATAACCATGTGATGTTCTTAGGAAAAGAAAATAATATTATGTGCTATAGGGAACAGATGGGTAACGTGCTTGCATTAAGTTACTTTTTTCCGAGGTTCAGGAGACTTGACCCGATTCTCTTTGTTTGAATCTACCGGGAACCGGGATAGCAAGGAATTAGATTGCATGTGAAGTGACGTAGTAGCCTACTGAGGGAGGCCACTTTTGATGCTCACAGGCTTGTCACACCGTAACGCGGGAGTCGATCTTGTTTTCATTCGCTCGGTGAGAACATAAAGCATGTTCTTGGTGAAGAAATGTGGTGCTTTCAAAAAAAAACAAAAAAAACATCAAAAACAGCATTTCAATAGGACCGATTTGTTGAGTTTCGAAGTTTAAAAAATGTAAGTTTTTTCTTGGGGGTGGGGGGATGGGGGGCAGTTCGTGATGGGAAATCTGACTGAGGGGCACCTTACTGAATGATGCCGTAAACCCATCACATGTAGTCCTCTAGGCGCAGGCCAAAGTGTGGAAAAATATTTTCTCTTCCTTGTGACTATCCCCCTTCTTATATACAGAGCGTAGAAAGCAGGACTTTTAACGAGGAAAATTTCAGTCGCCTGGAGGGAGGTGTATTTGCCGAAAGGAACTGTCTTGACACTTACCGTGTAAGCGGATCGCCAGTAAGAAATTTACCCCATTTTTCTCCGCACTGACGAAATTTGTACCAAAATTCTTTTCAGATTCCGGGAAATGTTACTTTCCTTAGGTTGCATGTAAAAGATTCCATACTATGAGATTTCATGTTCTAAAAATTCACACTTCAGCAAGTTTAGGGTCGGTTAAAAAGGGGTCTCCGCAAACGAATGGAAGTATAATTATCCTTTTTGACCTTGCAAGGAGCGCTCTAGTCAAGCCTTAGGTTCCAGGGGTCCTATGATGAGATACTGGTGAGGTTTTACGGTAGAGTTTAAGCCCTTCAATAAAGGAGCGCCAGCGAGATGGCTCCCACCAGAAAAAATCTTCCCACCTAGAAAATAAAAATTCCCATCACATTAATGTATTAAGTGTATCTCGCCCACTGAAAAAAATATTTCACCTCTTGGGAGCTGCTCCGCTTTCCTCCTGAAATCTTGAGATCTTATAGTAATAGTGGAAGGCTGCAGAGCGCGCGGAACCTGCGAAAATTTTGGGAAGAATATTGTTACTGTGTGAAAGATTCGTACGCGTAATAATAGGCCTAATAAAATAAAAATATAAAAAAACCTAAGTTTAAAATAGTGCCATTATATGCTCATTCAAAGCTGGCCACCTCACATTACACCCTTCAAAAACTTGTTTTGGGAGTCATTTTAACTTTTTGTCGAAGAGGGGCGCACCCCATGCGCCCGTGCCCACGCAACGGCCTCAAAGTTCAAATCCATACCACGTATAGGAGCCCTGTTGAAGAGCAATAACCCAGAAGCAACATTACGAGTGCATTCCCGTTAGAGCTCCTTGTTTGCAGAAATTGTATGCAGACTGAGTCTGGCCACGTGACAACCGAGTAAAGCTGTTTTATTCGGGGATGATTATCAACAAAGCTAACGGGGTAATTGTAGGTGAACCCGTTATTTATTCTCTTCGGTATAGTTTCAGAGACGTTGGAAAGATGTGAAGATAAAATGAAAACTAATGAAGGCTGTAGGTACACAGCTGCACACATTTGATATACCTATACACTATAGGTCAATGTAGTTAATTATGATCGTCGGGCAGCAACGAATGCAGCTGTGCCTTCATATGTACACCATGGTGGAATCTACAAGCACTGACTCGAGGTCACGGCAGCTCTGTGGGTAGCCATGGCTTACATTTTACAGCGAAGGACGTCCCGTGGATTAATTTAGCTCGAACTTACGGTACCGTTAGCCTACTTACGAAGGGAAGATTCCTATCAGTTATAACCAAGTTACCTATGTTCTTGGGATATTTCCATAACTTGAACGCTTGAGTTCTGCCCGCGCAGTGCAGCCGTTATCATGATTTTAAGTAGAATTAATTATTGTAACATGAGCCTATACTTTTGCACTTGATTACGACAGCAAATAGACTTGTACTGGGAATGATTCAGTTGAGATAAAACCTAATTCGCCAGGCTTTCTGAAAATTTAGGTCGAGTCGTAAATTCCCGTCAGTCATAAAGCTCTCGATCCCGAACTGTGGCCCGGTAAAACCAGCACAATTTCAGTTTCTTCCCAATTGACTGCTAAACATATCTAGGGCAGCGACACCGCCAGCTGTTAATTCAGAATTTCACTGATTAGTAAGCCCTAAAATTGTTTTATACCTTCAAGATTCTGTTCCAATTCAAATTTTGCTACAGTTCCTGGAATATGTGGCTTCTTTCCCTGCGTAAATTTCAAAGAATTCCAATTCTAATGCATCGACATTTCAAATAAAATTTAGAAAGATAGACGCGTCTTGTTTGCAATGGTCATGAGGTGATATCACTAAATTTCAGTAACAATGACCAAGAGGATAAAATATACGAACAGAATAATAATACACAGGCCATTGGCATATATTTCGCTGAAGCTTAGCGTCAGTTTGAAAAAAAAAAGAATGCCAAAACTGAATTTATATCAATTCGTGGCAGGGGTGGAAGCCATAGATCGAGAGCTTTATGGCCACCGTCGGGAAAAGCTTTCCACGACCAAGGAAAATTTCCAGTTTCGTCAGGAACAACGTGTTTAATCACCAACGGCGACCATGCAGTCACCCCGACGGTTTATTTCTTTTTTGCCCTCACAAAGGGCAGAATAATGAATACCCCAAATTTCGATTTCGTTCATTACCGTATAAGCCCAAATTTTCAGAATTTTCTTCAACAGAAACAATAACTTCTTCAAAACACCCAAAATTTTCTCTAATCAAGTGCCAGAATTTTTCGGTGCGCGCCGAAATATTTGGGGTTCCCGATATGCTTCTGGCAACCTGACACTTTTGACGCGGCTTCAAATTGATTGCTGCCCCCTGTCGGGAGCAGCGTTTTCAAATGGGGCCTGGGGGCACGCCCCACCGACGAGGCCAGTCGCGGGGGAAAATCACTCAGTTAGGGAATTTAAGGTAAAGGGGAAGAGAGATATTGAAGAGACAGAGAGGGATTATTGGACGGACAGAATAAGTACTTTACCATGGGCGGCGATCATGGGGAACGTGTCCCCCTCAATATTGTTGGTGGGGGGGACATAAATATCAAATGCCCCCTTCCCCCCAATATTTAGAGGTATGCAGAATAAGTAAATGTTTTACACATTCTCGATATGAATACTGTGATAATAGCCTATTAATGGCAGCTTGGGAGAACTTTAGATCAGAAATAGGTGATCTGGGTTGCTCTAGGACTTAATGCACCTAGGTGCTCTAGGACTTAATGCACCAAATGGTTTGGCTTCCAGGGGCTTCGCCCCTGGACCCCAACAGGGAACATATGTAGATCCCCTGTAGGCTGTACCGCTGGTGGAGGCGCAAAGTGTCCTCTCAAGAAGGTGGCCCCAATAATTTTAACAGAACGCCGACCCTGTACTTTATGTTCTTACCAATTATAATAAGGCCCTCACCATCCAGCACCGCAGTTTTAGCCGAAAAAAGTAGCAAACTATATAATGGCTGTCAAATAGCAATTTAAGACTTATCTTTGTAAATCGTGCGGCCGTCACAGAGTCTGCCTCTCATCTCCGCCTACCGTATTCTGTACTGTAATATTGATGTTTTGGAATAAAAACTACTTTCCTTCTAAAAAGGTGTTTTTCGCTGTGCTCCCACTCCACGATTTCCTTCTGTTTCTCTTCAAGTTGATTCGAACATGAGAGGGTTATATGAGGACTTGTATTGATCCGTTTAGATATAGTTACTTATTGGAATCTGGGCTTCGAGATCTCGGCACACACTCCGACGATTCGTGTTAGAGTTAATACGAGAGGAAATCAACACTCTAGCTGTCTGTTTCTTCAATAAAACTTAATGACGATGTCAATTAACTCAGGCTCGCTATTTCTCGACCAGGATAGAATGACACTGAAATTTAAACAGTGATCGAGTTCTGTTTAGCCTAAAGCTTGTCTCAGGTGATTTCGGGTTTGTATAAAAGACGTACTCCTGGTGCGTTGGCGGATGTCGAATGTGCGGATCGGAATTAGAACAGAATAGTGCGGTAGCCCTATTTACATATAACAGTAGGGTAGGTTATAGGCCATTATGTATTGTCAACTATGACTGTGTGATGTACACACATCATATTGAAGCATGAGAGTCCGGAAGGAGGGCACTTGCCCCCCCCCCCCCCGAAAATCAAAAACTTGAAAAAAAACTTCAAGAAAAAGAAACATCAAATTTTTTTATCATATCGCTAGAAAATTTCCATAACATGAGCTTTCAAAATAGAAAATGATTACATGCAACTCACAAGGCCTGGGAAGTGCCATTTTCAGCGATCTGGGAGGCATTTCGGACAAAATTTTCTTGGCGCTTCGCGCCAAACTGTGGTGGCGCTATGCTTAGATAGTTTGCCTACAGGTTTAAATTTCACCCCGGGCCCTGGCAAATTCCTAGCTACACCCCTGTAAAAGACGCCAACATTTAACCATTAAGCTCTTTTGGGAGTAAAAATTTCCCCTGATTTGATCAATTAAAATTTTTACCCCACCCTAAATTTTTTTTCTGCGGACGCCCATGTATTGAACATAGCCTACTTTTTGTAACTAGTATTATAGCATTGTGACCTACCAGTTATCCCCAACGTCTAAATTACAAGGGAGGGCCGGGAGCTCGGTAAAGAACAACCCTAATTAATGATAAGTTAGTATCAGACGAAAAACAAATAAAACGACATGAACGATATGGTACTGTAAAAATTCTCTGTTCAGAATGTGTTCAGTGCGACGCAGTCGTTGTGATTATACATGCACAGCTTGGTTCATACAGAGTTGTTAGCCTATATCCTTTTGAATATTTCCTGACTACCGTGTTGGTTTAGCGAAGCTATAGTTACAATGCATCAGTCGTAACTCAAACACAATGATACATAGTCCTAATTCAGCCTGATCGTTGGAAGGTGTTATTGGCTGGGGCTGAACCATCAGTTTAGCTCCTCAATCGAGATTTGGTATTTTCCATAGGCGTAGGAAGCTGTTTGGGACCGGGGGGGGGGGGGACGCTGAGCATTGTTTCGGACCGCCGTCCTGGGGAAGGGGTGTCCCCCTCCTCCTCCTCTTTGGGAAATTTTCAAATATTTGAGGGTCCTTAGATGCAATTTGGTGCAACATGTTGGGCAAATTTCAAGGGAAATTACTGAACTTTTGACATTTTTCACACAGGAAACAAAGAAGGGATTTTCGTCCTTGGATTGAGGGTGGGGCGGAAGCAAACTTCCGCCCCACCACATTTTTGACTGGAGGCTGAAGCCCCTTAGCCCCTCTCCCGTTTCCTACACCTGTGGTATTTTCTACGTTGTATATGAAGATACACTGGTAGTAAACTTAGTTTTTGGAAGAAAAACTTCCAATTGAAACTTAGGGGGCCTAAAGCCCCTCCCCGTTGCGACGGACTCTATTATTATTTACAGCTTCGATGTGATGACTTCCTAAATAGTCTGATGAAACAATTGCATAATTCTGGCAACTTTGTTCTACAATCCCCGAACAAGAATCGACTACGCTTCGTCTTCCCCATTACCTGCAGACAGGCCCGTAATCAAGCCGGGGGGGGGGGGCAAGGGGGGAAGCCCCCTTGGAAAATTTTTCGCCCCCCAGAAGACCAAAAATTAGCATTTCCGTAATGCATTTTAGTACGTTTCGCCCCCTCTGGAAAATTTTTCGCCCCCTTCAGCACCTTGTCTGGCTACGGGTCTGCCTGCAGAGCAGACGTTAGTTATCTTCATCGCATCTCGAGAAGATAAATGAAAATGACTGTGTGTTGTATAACACGCAACCTTTTAAAAAAAGAAGGGTCTAAGCTCAAATCAAGCTTTGAAATATTAGAGGGGTACTTATTCTCAGCAATCTGGTGAAATTTTCATTGAAATCCGATGTGTGGTTTTCAAGATATCAGCAGATAAAGTTGTCACATTTTCAACACAAAGTGAACTTGAAGCAAGCACTTATGATGTCATACCCTCACATAAATGAGCAGTCTTTTTGTTTTTCATTAAACTTTATCACCACTTTTCTCCTCAACAATCGAATGTTATCACAATGTGATTGCATGAGAGACATGGGAAAATTACAAACTTCGCATTCCCCATTGGGAGGTTCTATCCCTATTAATTGGCATATTGCAAGGTCAACACAACAGACTGAATAAACAAAGGAAACAAAGCATTCCTAATCAATGTGAGGAAGTGATATCAGGGAGCTGCCTACTGATATAACTTCCACATACCTAAAGCTCACTTTGGATCACAAATGTTGTAAATTCTTTTGCTAATATCTCGAGTAACAGAAGTCCGATTTGAATGAAAGTTTCACCAAAATGCATAGATTTTAGTTCCGCTTTCACATATGAAAAGTAAATTTTTGCTTCTCCTTTTTATTAAACTCTTTAGCAGGCTAATCCATGATTTTATAACCATGTAGCGCTCATCTACATGTTGGGAACATGTTCAAAACAGCTTCACAATAGCAACAAAAATGAGGGACGATAACGATATGCAAGGCTTAATGGTCGAACAGAATGAAAATTTAAAACTTACAAATGAAGAACAAATTTGAGAACCGCAGAACTTTCAAGAGACATTGAAAGGTTTAAAAGAGGAAAAAAGATTGAAATTAAATCTTACAAAAAAAAACAACAAAAACAAAAACAAACAAAAACAAAAAAAAAAACACACACAAAAAAAACGATAATGTTCTTTCCGCCCATGCCAAACACAGTACTTCCGAGCTAAATACCGGCTACTCATGTACGTACATGTCCCCACATGGCATGCAAAAATTGCACACTGTCAGTGAGGTAACAAACCATGTGACAATCACGTGTTTACATGCATAACGATGCAACTCCCTGTCTCGGTCTTCCGTGTATTGGATCAAATGCATAAGCACATATGATTTATAGCGGAATTCATTCCGTATACACAAAAAGTAACTTGTTGGTGGTTCAAGTATTTCTGAAAAAAATGGAATGGGTATATGTGTAAAATGCAGTCGGCAAACGCTTACTGGAAATGATAGAATCACTTCAAGACGTTGCAAAATTACTTTCTAATTTCAATCGTTTTTCTTTACTTTTAAATCCATTGTTTGGACATAAGATTTATTACGGTTGCTAGTTTGCCAAAAAGCTATGTAAAATTTACCAATATTTCATTACCCAAGATGCATTCACATGGGCGTCCGCAGAAAAAAATTCAAGGGGGGGGGGGAATTTTTTTCATGGGAAATATTTCACTCCCAGAAAAGAGTTTAGACAGTGGCGTCACCAGACTTTTCATTCTGGGGGGCACAAGGGGGGCACAACAGTTCGATGAGGGGGGCACAACTAGATAGCGGCGTATGCAGTATGTTGTGTGAACTCCGGCCTGGGGGAGAGGTCTAAGGGGATCTGGTGCCACATACGTTACCTTTTTGAAGTAAAATTTCTGTCAAAAAATAACGAATTTTTAGGAACTAAAAAAAAATTATGCATGGATTGAGAAATTTTCATGAAAGTGAAAAAAACGTGCATGTGTATTGCCGAATCAACGATCAAATATTCGTTCGATTGTGGACTTTTCAATTAACGTGAAATTCTCATGATCCACAAACTGAGTGATTGGAGTCTTTCGGGATTAAAGTGATCATAGAGTTTTGTATCATATATTTCTCTTTTAAAATTTTTTGGAATTATTTTTTTCGAAGAAGAAAATACGGAAAAGTCTCCTTGAAATTGCTGGCACTGAGCTTGCATTATAATTCGCAACGCAAGTGGCAGGCAAATTCCATGGTACTGTACGTACCAAACAACACCATTCACTGTTTTGGTTAATGAGTCCGCGAGGCAGGCATTTCCGCTACACTTTATCAAGGCGTATACTCACACCTATTGAGGCGGCGAGGATTATGGATAGATTACCAACACCGATGCTCAGCCTCCGGCACAGAGAACACTGTCTGCTTTATGAGATGGGGCCATTTTGTTATTCGAAAAAATACAAATTGCTGCCTTTTCTTGTCCTAAGAAGAATCACATCATATGAAACATGGTAGTCAAATATTCTAACTACAGAACTTACAGAAGATCTATACATTTTTTTTCAAAATCTCAGATCTCAGTTGGGGGGCACACGGGGGGCACAAGATTTTCCAGGGGGCACGTGCCCCCTGCCCCCCTGGCGACGCCACTGAGTTTAGATGCTACTCCACACAGTGTTGACAAAGGCGTAGCCAGAAATTTGTCAAGTGGGGAGGGGCGAAGCTCATAGACAGACTCCCAGCGCTCCGCGCCACCATGGGTTGGTGCGGAGCGCAAGAAAATTTTGGCCCCAAATGCTTCCCAGATCGCTGAAAATGGCACTTCCAAGGCCTATTTACCGCATATAAAAAGGGCAAACACTAGCAGTATCGTAAATATAAACTTTAAAAATACTAAAAATATGCTCGGGGGGCTGCTGGGGCCTGAGTGTTGATATTTTTATTCAATTCCTGTTTTGAGAGTAGAAATTTACACTGATTAAACTGTTAAGAAATGTTGATGTTATATTTTCTTCGTTTTTTTCTTTATTTTTTCTTCGTTTTTTCAAGCTTTTGATTTTCCAGGGCTTGCCCCCCCCCCCTCCGGACGCCCATGTGCATTCATATAGTAAATGTATCAGATTTATCATTTTTGGTGTAAAGTTGATTGTATCTTTTACAGTAAAAGCATTGGTCACCATTGCAGGCGCGCAGACCGCCTAATTTTTGATTCCTTGCCAAAGGCAGAAGGAATCTATGCGATGGTGATGTCGTGTGTGTGTGTGTGTATGGGTGTGTGTGGGTGTGTATGTGTGTGTGTGACGCTTTGCTTGTAAACACGATATCTCAAGAAGAGTAACTATGACTGAGCTCATACTTGATGTGTGGGTTGGTCATATTAAGTAGATGATCCCTATTCTTTTTGATGAAGGTCAAAGGTCATTTGGGGTCACAGGAGGTCAAAAGGTCAAAACCTTGTAAACACGATATCTCAAGATGGGTAACTCCGAGGGATCTCATACTTGGCAGGTAGGTTGCCCATATTAAATAGATGATCCCTATTCTTTTTGGTGGAGGTCAAAGGTCATTTGGGGTCACCAGAGGTCAAAGAGTAAATACCCTGGAAATTGCTTGTAAACACGGTATCTCCTGAAGGATAAATGTGAGGGATCTCATACTTACCGTGTTCATTGCCCATATTAAGTAGATGATCCCTATTGTTTTTGGTGGAGGTCAAAGGTCATTTGGGGTCACCAGTGGTCAAAAGGTCAAAACCTTGTAAACACTATATCTCAAGAAGGGTAGCTTTGAGGGATCTCATACTTAGCATGTGGATTACCCATATTAAGTAAATGATTTCTATAATTTTTGGTGGAGGTCAAAGGTCATCTGGGGGTCAACAGAGGTCAAAAGGTCAAAACCTTGTAAACATGATATCTCAAGAAGGGTAACTGTGAGGGATCTCATACTTAGCATGTGGATTGCCCATATTGAGTAGATGATCCCTATTGTTTTTGGTGGAGGTCAAAGGTCATTTGGGGTCATCAGAGGTCAAAAGGTTAAAACCTTGTAATCATGATATCTCAAGAAGGGTAAGTGTGAGGGATCTTATACTTAGCATGTGGATTGTCCATATTGAGTAGATGATCCCTATTATTTTTGGTGGAGGTCAAAGGTCATTTGGGGTCACCAGTAGTCAAAAGGTCAAAACATTGTAAACACTATTTCTCAAGGAGGATAACTGTGAGGGATCTCATACTTAGCATTTGGATTGCCCATATTGAGAAGATAATTCGTATTATTTTTGATGGAGGTCAAAGGTCATTTGGGGTCATCAGAGGTCAAAACGTCAAAACCTTGTAAACACGATATCTCAAGAAGGATAGGTGTGAGGGATCTCATACTTACCATGTGGACTGTCTGTATTGAGTAGATGATCCCTATTGATTTTGGTGGAGGTCAAAGGTCATTTGGGATCCCTAGTGGTCAAAAGATCAAAACCTTGTAAACATGATATCTCAAGAAGGGTAACTGTGATGGATCACATATTTAGCATGTGGATTGCCCATACTGAGTAGATAATCTCTATTGTTTTTGGATGGAGGTCAAAGGTTATTTGGGGTCATCAGAGGTTAAAACATCAAAACCTTGTAAACATGATATCTCCAGAAGGATAAGTGTGAGGGATCTCATACTCACCATGTGGATTGTCCATATTGAGTAAATGATCCCCATTGTTTTTGGTGGCGGTCAAAGGTCATTTGGGGTCACAGAGGTCAAAATGTTGTAAACACTATCTCATGAAGAATAACTGTGAGGGATCTCATACTTACCATGTGGATTGCCCATATTTAGTAGATCCTTATTATGGAGGTCAAAGGTCATGTGGGGTCACCAGAGGTCTAAAGGTGAAAACCATGTAAATACAATATCTCAAGAAGGATAACTGTGAGGGATCTCACACTTGACATGTGGATTTTTTTAATTGAATAGATGATCCCTGCTGTTTTTCATGCAGGTCAAAGGTCATTTGAGGTCACAAAAGGTCAAAACCTAGTAAACATATTTTAAGGAGGATAACTATGAGGGATCTCATACTTGGTCTGTGCATTGTTCATATTTAGCATGTAGGTCATTTTGGGTCACAAGATTTCAAAAGCTTTTGACCTTATTAACATGATATCTCAAGTAGGATACCTGTGAGGGATCTCATGCTTGTCATGTGGGTGATTCATGTTTGTTGCAGTATATCCATTTGGCAAGGAATCACTAAGCCTTTTGGCTTTCTGGTTTTCCCACGAGGTTATGGGCAAATTTGATTTTCAAAATTTTTCAAATTTGTTTCAAAATCATGGTTAGGGTTATATTTAAGGTTAGGGTCACCTGGCAAAAGGTTATTTGGCCTGTTCTTTCATAATCCGGTGTCAGAATTACAATAAAAGGGTCGGAAAGCTGTCATTTTGGAATTAGAGGTGTGGCCTATTTCCAAGAAGCTGATTGGTCCATTGGCATGATTTGCCCATAACCTCGTGGGAAAAAAATTGCGCTTGCAGGCCATAGCACATAAGCCTGCTTACTTGTTCCGCTCCAACAAACAAACAAAAAACGAAAAAGCTCGAGGTCTGGAATACTCTGCAAATAATATCTTCCCAGACTGTGAATATTCTCCTAAGTTTTCTTCTAGCCCCTCCTGTCATTTAAAAGAAAATCTAGTGCACCTCCCAGACAAAGCTATGTAGTAGCCTATACTGAGGTGAAATTGCCCAAGGCCTTTTCTACACACTTCTGTGTCGGAACTGCCTGTCATGCCATGCATTGGCCTCAGGCCCGTAACCAAGGGGGGCAGACCCCCTTGCTCCTTGGCTTGGACCCCTGCTTTGCTGGCATAGCCAGGTCCCTGTGTAATAACTTATACTTAGCGCCCCTTTGGTTCGAGCCCCTTGCTCTCCAAGTATGGTTACGGGCTTGATTGGACTATTCTAGGCCTACTGATCAGTGATCAGCACACTTCATGGGTGACCAATCAGAAAGAAGTTTATGTATCAATCAAACTGCAGTCACCAGTTGTGAATAGAGATACCCGCTGTGCCATTATATTTTTTTGGTGCTCCAACAACCCTTTAAGGACTGGTATCATCAAGTTCAATTAATACTCCACAGTTGTCCTTTAAACTTCTTACTTCAGTTTGCTTGTTTCAAAAGAGAAGGGGAACTCCTTGAAGTGTTACAAAAATGGTAAGGTGTGAAAAGGATTGCTGCCAAAAGTCTCACAAAAGATAAAGAGATTTGACAGTTTGAGTAGACCGATAGAAGCAGACTGTATTATATTTAGGCTTTACACAAGGAGCGTACAACATCAACATGATCATTACGTGACTGTTTGACCTGAAGGAGTTCCCCCTAGCCTTTCCTGTATCAAGAAACCGGATCGAAATTTTGGTACCAAAAAACAAAAAGATTTACTACAGGTATAGATTTTCATTTATCTTGAAGCCCTTCTCCTGGTTGTTATAATGAAACTTTGGTTGTTTTGGTCGAGTACTAGTGAATTTTAATCTACTGGTTTCCAATTATATTCTGTGCTGGAAGCTTCCATACTCGAGGAAAGACAAATTCAAATCGACAAATGAAATGTCAACCGTAATCTGTCATCTCCGTATGTCATTACGTAAAGAGTAGAATTTCATGGTATGGTGTGTTTAATTATATCTCTCTACAACAGGGTTCCTCCTTAGTTGCGTAGATAATTAATTAAGACGATCATATTCCACAGCTCTTGTAATTTAATTGAAGTTTTTGTTGTGGCCTGTTGATACATCTATACGTCTGTTCGTGAATTTGAACTACTGCTGACTCACTATACAGTTATATGCGAAAGATAAACCAATCCATATAAGAGGCTGTTTGTCTTGAAAGTTGCCTTGCAAGGCGTTATAATGCTCGACGAGAAGAATCACCTGATGTGATTAAGACGAATTAAAGAAACGTGACTTCAGTTAATTACTTCCTTGAAGCATTCATAGAAGATCGATGAACAAGTATATTAAAATAATGTGTATGTTGGCGCACGCTTTTCGTCATGAATTAGGTTGGGGACAGGAGGGTGAAGGATCGATATACTGCGCGTGCGCACTGAATGAGTACAATCAGTTGGCTCCAACTGAAAACGCGACTAATAATAAAAACAATCATTCAGTAATGTGTTTAATATGTGGTGAGGTGGGAGGTGGGATGGGTGGTGCAGTGGGGTGTTGTTGTATCCCACAGTCTGTCATTCAGCATGAATGACCACTTTATGTTTAAAGACAGACAGTCATCACCCCAAAGTATATTTTTAGTGTGTGTGTATATCAAAATTCTCAGTTGGTGACTGCTCTTTGATTGACATCAAAGTTTGAAAATTTGAAAGATGCAGAGTAGCTCACATTCCACATAAGGCAGAGAGAGTGCTTTTATTACATTTTGTAGCCTTGTATGCTCACCAGGACATGACCTTATAAGCAATAAAACAGGTTTATTCCTGCACAAGGAAGAGCTTCATACAGTTATGGGAGGAGCTAGAAGATGCATAGTTGGGAGAATTGGAACTGTCTGGGATCATGAAAATTCCCCTTTAAAGTGTAGTCACAAAAAATGCAGCAGTCGGAGATGCTATAGGATCCTTTCTTTGATGCAAACAAAGTATACAGTACCTCAGGCAAAGATTTTAGGTTTGCGCCCTCCACTTTAAACGGTCACGTGTCTTTACTTGGAAACGACGTAGGCCTTTATAAAATTTACTAGTATTAACGCAGTATGAGAAGTATTGTTGAGGCAGCTTCGATCGTTTGGGAAATCACATTTCGATATACTGCGCGTGCGCACTGAATCAGTACAATCAGTTGGCTCCAACTGAAAACGCGACTAATAATAAAAACAATCATTCAGTAATGTGTTTAATATGTGGTGAGGTGGGAGGTGGGATGGGTGGTGCAGTGGGGTGTTGTTGTATCCCACAGTCTGTCATTCAGCATGAATGACCACTTGAATGACCACTTTATGTTTAAAGACAGACAGTCATCACCCCAAAGTATATTTTTAGTGTGTGTATATCAAAATTCTCAGTTGGTGACTGCTCTTTGATTGACATCAAAGTTTGAAAATTTGAAAGATGCAGAGTAGCTCACATTCCACATAAGGCAGAGAGAGTGCTTTTATTACATTTTGTAGCCTTGTATGCTCACCAGGACATGACCTTATAAGCAATAAAACAGGTTTATTCCTGCACAAGGAAGAGCTTCATACAGTTATGGGAGGAGCTAGAAGATGCATAGTTGGGAGAATTGGAACTGTCTGGGATCATGAAAATTCCCCTTTAAAGTGTAGTCACAAAAAATGCAGCAGTCGGAGATGCTATAGGATCCTTTCTTTGATGCAAACAAAGTATACATTACCTCAGGCAAAGATTTTAGGTTTGCGCCCTCCACTTTAAACGGTCACGTGTCTTTACTTGGAAACGACGTAGGCCTTTATAAAATTTACTAGTATTAACGCAGTATGAGAAGTATTGTTGAGGCAGCTTCGATCGTTTGGGAAATCACATTTTAATGAAAGAAAATGTCTGTTTGATCGGAGAGCAGCTGCTGGTCTATTCAGACCATCGGCAGGTAGTTGTATGGAGTTTGTACGGTAGCAGCGGAGGGAAGTATTGTTCGGAATGGTGTGAAAATGGTACTATTTCTTTTTACACCCAAGACCACTCTGTCTGCCAGTACATAGAACGTGGACAGTTTTAAAGTAAGATTACTTTAAAGAAGGGGTGGGGAACTTTCTTTTAAAGGACCATGTTGATAGTCTCAATTCACTCACGGACCAAGGGCGCGGAAAACGACGTGACACAAGAAGCTTTACCCATACCGCACTGGCCCTGGTAGAGTCCAGGTCAAATACTCAGGTAAGGGACTCAGTGCGAAGTCCTGGAAGCTGTTGGAGTTGGAATAAATTTGCAAGCATTAGAATGAAGTATCCTTTCACCATCTTTTAACGACATTGGATGTGCGAGGCTAACAGACCATTAGTACCACAATTTGACCTCTTGCATTTTTATATATGTTCAGATTAATCAGTTAATCATGAACAAGAACCTACGAAAAAAGAGCGCCCGGCGCGCCTCAAAATATCAGCGTTTGTGAAGCACTTTCTAGTTTTTTTCTTTACTTGATATCGCAAAGTCATCCAGTATTTTGAATTTTCAGCTCTTTCATGAGAACGCCAAGAGGTCGGACCCCCGAATCCACTGGAACTAACAGAGTGTTCACGTAAATATTCCGTAGTAACTTTTGTATTGCAGCTATATATGTACCCTTCCAACACAGTGTACAATAGGTTTTACATTTTGCATGGTGTGATAGTCTGGTAATACAGTACTAAGCAGCAAATTTACGTTAAATGGCTGGAAAATGATACAAGAAGGATAAGTGGTGGGCTGAAATTTCAAGTGTTTTTGAAATTACATTTATGAATTGTCTCGTGGGCTGGAGGTTCCTCACCCTTGCTTTAAAGAGTAGCTTTCCCCGTCCTATAGTGAGTGGTTCAAATCCCTGAAACACAGTTGTTTTTTAAGCCCCTCCATTAACTGTCTTAGCACCTTCTGCTAAGCAGTTTAATTGCCAAGGGTTAATTCTTTCCTGCTCAAGACACAATATACCCAATCACCCTTTCCAAACAGTCTGCTGTATACCCTGTTATAATTTGAACATCTGAATGTCATGTAACTGTCTACACTGTTCTACACATTTACTCTGCTGTGTAATTTACATATGTCACTAATATGAGCATGTTGACCAGTCAGAGTGGCGTTTGGAGCTTGGGAATATTGCATTTACAATGTACCAGCATGACGTACGACAAAAAGTACGGTAGCTATAATCATTGTTAAACCATTTTTTCTCACCAATAAACTCCAGCAATATAGCTATACCCAAAATGTAATGTAGCCCATCGTTAGAGTTACAGATGCTGCATAATTTGGAACTTTGGTCCAACAAATTAATCTTGACCTACAAATAATTGTATTTCTTTCTGTTGAGAACCTTGATTTTTGAAAGGATATTACCATGCTGCCTCATTATGCATTAACTATCTTTTTTGTCCACTAATCATGGTTTTAAAGATATGAATAGTCTTCCTACCCCAAACGCGTATTTCCTTTCAAGGAAGAAAGCAATCCCCCCAAGTTTATTTTCAAATATCTGCCAAATCTTACCACAAATCTCCTTTTGTTTCCCTCACAATTATCTTTCAATATCTTTCTGTACAAAAACATTGAATTTTGAAGGTAAACCAAGGATTTATTCTGCATGAATTTAACAAATATATAAAAGTATTGTTGATATCAGCCATTCCTGAATTAAGATGACGGTGTACACTATTGAGGAGACTGCAGTTTTCCTTTAACTTTTCTTGATACAGTTTGATTGTTCCTCTTTTTTATGTCAATCAAGTCTGAATGTCCAGTTACTAGGTTTAGGGTCTTTGTCTCCAGTGTAATAGCCTCACGATGGAAGTCTTTCTTCGGTCCTCGAAAATATTCTAAGTAGTAATTTTCATGAGCGATCCCCAGACTAGAATGTATATCATTCTGAATTAACATTATCCATGAACAGGGAGTAGAGGTCTTACCACCTCGAGTCCCGGTCATGACTTATGCTCATGGCATTAGCACTATACTTTCTTCGCGTTTTCCGAAACAAAATAATCGATGCAATGCGTTCTTCACGTGATCAAATGATTAATTGTTTTACGTTGCTTTTCACTTCGGGGTCCTTTCGTGGTCGTACCTCTATTCAGCAGTTGCTCGGTGTTTGCCTTTCAGCATTGGCCGTTGGGACATTAAAATGAAGTTATAATTACATGTGTATGGAAACATTTTTCAAGGTTAACTACATCAAAATTAAACTTTTAACAAGAAGTCCTGCGGGGCTAATTACACTGTAGGCGAAAACTGAACTACTCAGGGAGCCAGCTCCCTGAACTGCTCCATGTCACTGCAGCTAATTAGCCCGAAGGGACATAAAAACAACTGACCAATCTCTCGAACTTGAACGCTCTAGAATTGAACGTCAACCCTGCCACTATCTGCGAAGTAGTGCTTCTATGGTCAGGTATAGATCTGTTTTTGGCACAGAAACTGAAAAGGGGGAGAATAATGTCCTGCGATTTGGACTGAAGCCACTCATCCAGCCGTCTGTACGGCAAGGAAATAACGGCGCGTAATAGCAACATTACATTGTTGCTTTTGTCTCCAGTTATTGTCCGAGGAACTACAAGTTTTCAACATCAGGAGTGCATAACGAAAACTTAAGGTACCATGACATATCTCTGTTGTGAAAATTGCTCATAATCCTTCAAAAAACGGGTAAAATAACATTGAACGTCCTAAGTTCAACACACATTGTATGTGCGGAGACATACAAATCATGCCTTTTTGCCGTACTACGAAAGCGCCCTCACTATTACCGTGGTTCCCCTGGTTCAACACACGGTGATACACTGCGTTAGCGTTCTCGCTTACTTCAGTTTCTATATTCTTCTGGTTGAAATGGCAGTTACCAGCTTGCTGGTCATGATGATTGATCTTAGCCAGTTTAAGATTTGGCAAATTAAAATTTCCATACTTCTACTTACAAAAAAAAATTGTCAAGTGCATTCATTTGAATGACCACGTGACATACCCCATGAAAGCTAACTTGGTTTTTATTTCTTTTACTCCGACTTCTCCCAAGTTTCCACTCCCTCCACATGTGAAATTTTATCTTACCTGCAGCGAGTGAACTTGAGAGAAATCACGATACTCTCTATCCCAAGGTTTTGATTAAAATCTCTCATCGTTCAATGCAACAAGCATAATACGTGACGTGCTGGAACCATACGTAATTAGTTTAATACTTAATTTGTGCTCAAAATAATGCTTCCTTGCGGTCACGCCTGCGGAAAACACACCTTGGAAGAAGCGATCGCTGCGAGACAATATATACATTGTGGTATTCCCCACTCTGTACATAAAGTGATGCAAAGGAGCGAGGTCTTTTTTCCTTCCGGGGAATTCTTCATAACACGTATTTTTGACAGAATCTAGAGAGAGCCAGTTCTTTTTGTAAATATGAAGATGTCTACTGATGAGTTTTGTCAACAATTGAGATGCTTATAGAAAGCCTATCGTTTTACCCAGTTGAAAGACACTTCGTTGGGATCAGCACACCACTTTGGCGAGAAAATCCCGTCAAAATACGCGAACGTCGTGGAGGAATCCAATTCACGTCGGAAATCAAATCTGCTCACCTGAAGAACGCCCTTGGCACTAGGTTATTAGAAAACTATAATGAACTTATATAGTGGAAAACATGAACATTCATTGCCGCACTGTATTATGCGATGAAGGTATTCAAATGGGATAATTTGTGTAAAAAATTGGTATTCAGTACTCTTTTAGAGGGACAGGGGGACAAGGGGAGAGGGGGACACGGAGTGGGGACATATGCTAATAAACCACATTTACAATACAGTTTGTTCACTCGTTTGCTTTATAGGCCTATAGAAAATTACAGTGTATGCTGTAACATTTTTACGTTGGTTTTTATAAATGGAATAATTGTATAGAACAGTAGCCCAGAAATGTGAAGGAGAAAAGTTGAACTGGGAGGGAGAAGACTTATTCTAATAGGGGACAAGATTCGGGGGCAAATCTATCACTTTTTTTCTAATAAAGTACTACTAATTTGATTTTCTTCTACCTCATTGGAATGTAAGGATGGGGGGACGGAATTTTTAACCTTTGAGTGTTAGTAACGATACGGCAAGTGTAAGGAATCGAGAGTATGCTAAGCGATTGTTGTCGGTGTATAAAAATCGCTTGGTCTTTATATAATTTCGTCCTCAGATATTGTCACTGACGTTGTGTTTTGACTGTACGTCTGTGTGCCGAGTTAGAAAACAGGCATACGAGCATCTTAATGTCTTGTTTTCCTGTCAATTAGGGGTGGTGCCAGGTCGGGGGCATGCACCCCCCTCGTCGGGAAAGGCTGACACCGACGGCGACCAGTCGCCCCGACGGATTAATTGATTTTACTCTAATGGAGGGCAGATTCTTGAAATTTTCTTCAATTAATACTTTAAATTTTCTTCAATGGAGTCTACTAATTTTAAAATTAACTCCAACAAAAATCACACTTTTCAAATTTTTTCAAGGGAAACCCCAAATTCCCAATTTTCTGTAAGAACAACCCAAAGATTTTAGGAGAGCAAAGCGCTTCAAAAAATTTTGCGTTGTCGACGTGCACGCCACCGTCAACCCATCGCCTTTGTTGGATGTACCCGGATACTTCCCCCACCCCTTACCCTGGTTTGGCAAATCCTGGCGCCACCTCTGCTTCCAAAAGAAATGAAAAATAAGGATATAGAAAAAATCATTTTAGTTTGATTTTTATCAACCAGTGCCAGGTCTAAACGCCGGGCGTCTTTTGTGTAAAAATACCACTTCGACTAGAAGTGTAAAGATTTCATTCGCATTACTCTTTTTCAAAAATATATGCTATAAATCGTTTTTCATCATAGAGTAGGATATTGGAACTAGAGTGCTCACTCCCCGAAACAGCTGTGATCGCATGGGGACTCGGCCGCCATACAGTTTGTACACACATGCTCGCACACAGCATAGCTTGAAGTTCACCTATAATGGCGGACGGGTCCCCATCACTGATCTACATGTAGATCAGTGGTCCCCATGCAATCACAGCGGATTTACGTACGCGGTATTAGGAGTGCGCACTCTAGTTCCTATATCCTACTCTATGTTTTTCATCTACATATACTTGAACAAGGACAGAAAGTTTACCAGCGTTTCCCTACTTTAGGAACCTTGTTAAAATCTCTTTATTGAGCTTTCATGGAAAGATATTCTGCTTAAACTTTCGTCGGAATGTACTTAAAACAATAAACGCTGAAGCCGAGGATTGAACTTGTTGTCGGTTTCTTTTTGCCTCGATTTTACGAGTGATAATTTCACTAAACACTTACAACTTTTGTCTTTTAAATTTAAGTCTAATGGGTTTGCCCATTGTTCGTTCATTGATTGATTTGGAAATCGTGACGGATCTTAAAATGTTTGTGCAACAAAGAATTGGGTAAATATTCCCCTTAAACGAGACACGTTTAAGTCATCATCGAATGAAAGCAAACGTGATCGAGAAAGTATGCCATGGAAAGAATGATTGAAGATATCAACAGTGGTCAAAACTGTTTCATTCTCTCATTCACATTTCCAGAGGGACTTTGTAGGGTGGAGAGAATTGTTCGGTAATCAAGTTTTCAAAAGATCACTCCATCTTCTCCATCTTAAGTCGATGTTTTGACACAAAAAGTGAAGCCAGTAGATACGATAACAACATTAAAGTGTTGTTTTCCGTTCTGATTATTCTGCCCTGATGACGTCACCTCCTCTCAGCAGATCGGGTTGGGTAAGCGTGCTTCTTTGTCAATTACTAGACAAACGTTACTCGATTACGTACAACGCCTTCAGGGATTTAATGGAAAGGAGACGTGTGCATGGCCAAGAAAAATTGATGATTCTTTTCAATCATGGTAAATAGGCACTGGGAACCTTGTTAGTCCTATTACGTCAAAGAGGGTATGTAAGAAGATGTGAGGGTGATGGAGTAGGCAATAGCCTATTTGTATTGTGACAGTAGCAATGGATTAATAAAATGATTATTTGTCAGTAGTTGTGCGGAGTCTGCGTAGTTGACCAGTAGGGCTGTATTCGAGTCCACCTAACCCGATTCTGGGCCAATTCCCATTCCAGTGGTCACCATTCCGGGCCAGTTTTGAGTCCAGTGCTCTTCAGTTCCGAGCCAGTTGCGATTCCAGGTCCTTCAGTTCCGGGCGAATTCCGAGTCCGGCCATTTTTGACAATTTTACATCTCGTAAAAACGCTTTTTGAACTATTGCATAATTACATTAAATTAAAACGGGCATTTTTGGAGTCAGTTTCTTCATACCCTGACTCACCCCGTAATTCATTTGACTGTATTTGCCCATTCGTCTGTTGAATTGTGCTCCATTAACAATATAGCCTTAAGTTATATTTGTAATAATTTTATTTTGTGAACGCGGCTAGAATCGGTTCCGAGTCCGAGTCCATCTGCAGCCGATTCCAGGCCAATTCCAAGTCCGACAAAAACGGACTATAGAGTCCGGACTCGGTCTTTACAGCCCTGTTGACCACCGTAAATATTTCTGGAAAAGAAAGGGACAAGGGTTTTTAGGATTCCTGAAGTAGGTTGTTGGACATCTAAAACAACAGGTTACTAGGTCGCAGTGGACATTCCGTGTTAAAGGTAGTGAAATCAGGGATGTTGCATCTTCCTGATAAACAAAGCAAGATTTATTCTTTGTCAATGTGAATTATCGTAGTCATCTTATGTAAGTTGTTACCAGGGCTAAGGTTAGTTAATCATGGGGGCAGGGGGCATGTTCTCCACTATTTGACGGCCAGAGAACACAACATCCAGTGTCCTTCCCAGGAAATTAGTCACTGATAGGCTGGAGTATCGTGCAAGAATTAGAATTACGGAATTCATTTACAGCACGCTCAAATATAATGCATTACTTTTGAAATTTTAAGTGAAGAAAAGCATTACAACAATGTCTTGAATTAAATATGCTCTTTTCGGAGGGCTTTGTATATACCCATCGGAGCCTTTTGTTTCATCAGGACTTCCCCTTGAGACCTTCCTTGAGAATCCAAAGGGCCCTGTAAAACGTGTATCATCATCCTTCCTCCTGACCAGTAGCGTAATAAAGGGGGCAGGGAGGGCAGCTGCCCCTCCTACTACGGCCAGGGGGCGAAATATGAAGGAAGACGAAAAACGAACATACAGAAAAAGATTGGAAAACAAAGAAAAAGAAAAAAAATGGAACGAGAAGGAGAAGGAAAAATGAAAGCTTGTGTAATTTTCGCGCCCCTCCGGGTTCGGTGAATTGTTAATTCGTGACGGCAAGAGCACTCAAGTTAAACTGAGCGGTATGATGCTGTCATGTTCTTTTGTTGCAACAATGACACATCCATCTGGGCCTTAAATAAGAGTTTGCAAAGGATGATCGAGCAGACAGGTAGTCCGGACCCCGGGCTATGGGACGCACGTCGAGCCACTTGACCCCCTGGAAGCAACCCTTGTGACGCCACTGCTCCTGACGCACTGGTTGTTACAATGAACGAAAAGGCAAACGTACTATTAACTTATGCTAATTTTATTTTATCCACCTGCGTTAAGAGAAAATCGTTTAAGTGGTCACCTTAGAAATTAAAGTAATTCAACTTCTATAGTGGTCAAAGACTTAAGGGCATTCAGGAACTTTGTCTAATCCTTACAATTTTAGCAAAGTCATTCATGCCTACTGAAACCTTGATTTATGGATGGATACAAGGAACAATGTTTTTAAGTCTAACTATGTCAACGAAATCCAATTGAAAGACCGGTCTTTACTTCCAAATTTTTACGCACTCTATAGGTATAAGAACTATATATGATCATCCCTTGCTCTTCCGGGTCAGTCACAGACATAGCTATTCATATCTTTATAGAGCTATACCAAGTATGAATCAGCCTTAAAGGCGGCGTTTAATTCCAAATTTCACGTACCATAGAACTGTAAGAACCATATATGGCCATAGCTTGCTCTTCCGGACCAATCACGGACACAGATCAGAGTTAAGCAGTCTTCAACTTTCATATCTTTATAGCGCTATATTGAAGTATGAATCGGCCTTTAACAACCATAGAGCAGGAAATAAGAACGTTCCAATAACCTGTTCTATGTTAACAACCCACTGTTTTAAAATTAAAATGGCGACTTGTCACAAAATCAAGAGAGATATTGTGTTGGAAGTCATCCTAATACCATATGTAAATGAGCAAATCTTGAGGTATAAGGTTAAATTTTGTTGTCGGGTTTACGTTCGCATACTTTCGATTTCGCAGTTTAAAGGGGGTATATACATGGCTACATCTGTACATGGAGTCAAAGGGATATTTTGTTAAAAGCGACCAACGCATTTGCGATTAAAATGGCTGGTAAGTCTTGGGTTAAGTCCAAATATCCCGGATGCGCTCTTCAAGTTATGGCAGACGACGTGACCTTAGTGTGTTTAGTTTCCAACCACCGACATATACTATGAACTAGACGGATCTAACCACACTAATTTTGAAGCGCATAAACAAGGGCATATGACATGTTCCGCGTGGGCACAGTATGGCCCGTCCGGGTTAAAAATTTGAATGAGCCTAAGTTCAGCCGTTCACTGTGTATTCAGTACACCTTGTATTTGCGACCTGCAATGTCTTGGTTGTTACGGACACTATTGTTGCTCGACAGCGCGCACTCCTTACTCGTACACGCAGTACGCAGACCTGCTGTGATGTTGCATTTAGTCTCATTCCAATCCGTTTGTGTTTCTTGGCTTATGGTGAAACCAAGAAAAAAGGTCAATAAAATATACAACTAACGGTTACAGCTATCTTCAAAGAGGAAAACTATCGATTTTTCATTTACAGATCCAAACGGCTGTTTTTCTAGACCACATTGTGTTGCAGTTGAGAAGACTAGTAAGTGGATCAGATCAGTGGGGTCACCCCTTTCTATGCGGGCTTTAAAATCAGTGATTCTTTTACATTGACGCCCTTCGTTTTGTTCTTTATAGGATGTCTATGCTTACGATAGTGTTGAAGAATAGTGCAAAAAGATATCACCGACTTACCATATAGCTTCAGAGAAAACCTGAGTGGCAGATACCTCTGCCTACAAATCGTAACTCCCTGTAATTGGGCAAAGCAGAAGCTAAGCATGTTCCCGGACGACTCACTTTTATAGCCTAACTTACTTGCTATAACTAGTTTAAGCACAGCATGATTTTAAGTTCTTCGTCTGTCTGGGTTTTCTATCCTACAAAGTGCGAAATTTAATGCACAACATCTGCCCATCATGGTATCTACATATCTCATTAAAAGTCATTAACCTGAATTTCAACACCGGCAGTAATACATAGCTCATGCATAATGCACACGATGTATCGCCGAATTGAACCAAACTCATTCGTTCCCTAGAAGCTTGAGGTATGCTATCTCTTTTGATTTAGCCTATACGTGTGATTCTAATGTAACATGCAAGGAACATACAGACAGACAGATCCCTCTGGTTTAGGATTCGGGCTCAGGTTCAAATTAAGAAATCTCAAGTGAGCAATTGCAAGCTCTTGTTACAAATGTAATTACATAAATGTGAAAAAATAACAAACATATGCACAAGTAGGCTAGAAACAACGATAAAAGTAGAAATACAACGAAACAAGAAGGGATCAAAGGTTTTTGGTCCAACTCGAAGTTACATTATGTGCATTATGTATGAGCAGTGTATTAATTGTCGAATTTGAAATAACGTTTAATGAGATATGCATAGGGTTCTATTATCTTCAGGCCTTAACGGACAGTTGTTTTACAACGTTAAGCATCCACAAATGTGGGAGACGCCTATATGACTTTTGAGTTACAACTTCACGTCGGGTGGCTAACTAACTGAACAATTTAGGTCAAATTTGGTTTCTTTTGAAAAGTCAGTTCAGAAAACCGTAGATAGCTCTTGGAATAAAAGCCCACCTTACCTTACTATGACCCGGCCAGGGATCGAACCCCGAATCTCCCGGTTGCCAAGCTTCAAACAGCCACCGCCTTTATTCACTCGGCCACAGCACCGGTTTCTCACAGTCAAGTAAAATTAAAGCAGCTAAACAGGTGTGTGCGGCGGGTATCGGCATTCAGTTCAGCTAGGCAAAACATGTTCCCTTTTTCGGAGCAAAATCCATACAACAATTTTAGGCCAACCCCCCCCCCCCCCGGGGCCCTCTTACCGCCATATGTCTTCCCATACTCCCACGAGCAAGGGTGTCGATCCTTTGCACGCGATCGGCAGACTTGTATTCAAGTCGCGACTCCAGTCACAACTCTCCAACACTACCTGACTAGAAAAATTTTGGGCAATTTTCCCCTATTCACACAACACAGAGACTCGAGTCAATGACTTGACTCGAGTTCTTAAAATGGCTCCAATTGACTTGACTTGCCGAGAAAAGAGTGACTTGAATACATCTCTGGCGATCGGCCTGTCGATCTCAGATTCTCAGTCAATCACGAGAAACTTATACACTTGATTTTACCAAATAAAACTTTTTCCTTTTCTTTTTTCCCATGATGCTTCAGAATTATAAGATTTATGTGGAACAAACAAGACTTCGGAAGCGGCATTTTCAGCAATCAGGCGTTTTTGACAAATATTTCTTGGTACGATACGTGCCAAGGGATGGTGGCGCTCCGCTTTGATTGTAGACCGTACATTGCCAATATGTTGAGATAACTTAAAGAAACTGAGATACGGTAACTTGTAGCATGAACGTTTCCAAGTTCTGTCAATTGATTCCCTCCGAATGTGCACTTCAGTTTAAGCAGAAAATCTGTCGTCTGAGCTTAGACATTTCCACGCAGTTGAGTAAGTTACCGCAATGCTTTAAAGTTATCCCAGCTTTTGGGTTTGACAGTGTATTGGTAAATTTCGACAAACAGGAAACTGGGGACTAAGAAAATCTTCGTTCAGAAAAGGTTGGACAACCCTCATAAAAAGGATAGGATCAAACATAAGCTGGAATACGTGCGAGAACTTAGGTATTTGGCTCTTGTCTAGCTAAATTGTTCGAAAAGTTGGCCTAGAAAAAATGTTTAGAGAACGCCTTTACTCGTAAAGATACAATAATAAGACTTTGCCATTTATTTCAGTTTACATGTTTTCCTTTTTTTCTTTCTTTCTTTTCAGTTCAAGAGCAAGGATCGAGAGGTATCAGCTAGAAATCCGATATCATTTTCAATCATTTGACTGTCGAGGTATTTTAATGTAAAAGAGAATAATATCTTTCAGAGTAACTTGTTCCTTTATTCCTTCTAGAGGAACTGTGTAAAATTTCTTTTACTGTACCCAAGTATATGTATGTCACGAGACTTTTCAAGAACCACTGCTTTTCTGTATTCATTGTCATTGCAAATAAGGAATCCTGGCGCCACCAAGTCGAGAAGAGCGCGTCAAAAATGACATTTGCTATACAGGGTATTGAAGAACATATGTTAACATCCTTACGTCAAAACTTGACACAAAGCATTCTTGACAACTCGCATATGGAAAGAGTCGCATTCATGATTATCACTCTTATGATCCTCTAACCAATCCACATACGCTTCACATGCAGGCAGTAGCAATATCCGAAACTTCGTAGATCAACTTCGGACAAGTACTACAGGGGTGGATCCAGAATTTCTTAAAAAGGGGCTCACAGGAGAGGCCAAGGGCAAACATGGCGACAAACCAAACTATCGGAACCTTTGTGTGGTGTCTTATGCAAGAATGGGGTGACAGACCTAAGCCCCTGGTTCAACCCTTGTACAACTGCAAATAACGTGACCGCATTTCTCTTTTATTCGTAAATATAGCATTTTGCCGGGTCGTGCGACGAGTGTATACAAGGAACCAGGTTTCTTGTATCACTCGGCCCAAAAAAGACCTTATGTATATGACGTCACATACCAAAACGTGCGCCCCCCCCCAATGGAGGCAAGCGCGTATCATTGCAACCTACACCAACAAATGCAGACAGCTGATCTGTGTACCGGTGGGATACGTACATATAAGAAGTCTACTACGCGCGCGTGCGAAGTCTACGTCGTGTGTGCAGTGTGCTTCATAGTTTTCCTTCCAAAATAACACTTTTAAAACGACCTCAACCGACAGTAGTCCACTAAGGTTTATGGGTGAAGCAAATCTAGACCAGAAGCACATAAACAAAATTGGTCACATGTTAATTGAGATCGCAGTTTATTGCAAACCATTTTTTTTTATCAGGGATATCCTGTATTTATCATTTTCCCCTTCTGAAGGATTCACAATAAACTCTTTATCTTTTGACCTGTAGTCAAGAGTATTTACACCAAGGCGGTTCTATCTCTAGGGAGGTTCTACCTTCAAGGAGGTTCTACCTTGAAGGAGGCCCTACCTTCAAGGAGGTTCTACCTTCAAGGAGGTTCTACTTCAAGGAGACCCTACCTTCAAGGAGGTTCTACCTTCAAGGAGGCTCTACCTTCAAGGAGGTTCTATCTTCAAGGAGGTTCTACCTTCAAGGAGGTTCTACCTTCAAGGAGGTTCTACCTTCAAGGAGGTTCTACCTTCAAGGAGGTTCTACCTTCAAGGAGGTTCTACCTTCAAGGAGGTTCTACCTTCAAGGAGGTTCTACCATCAAGGAGATTCTACCATCAAGGAGGTTCTACCTTCAAGGAGGTTCTACCTTCAAGGAGGCTCTACCTTCAAGGAGGCTCTACCTTCAAGGAGGTTCTATCTTCAAGGAGGTTCTACCTTCAAGGAGGTTCTACCTTCAAGGAGGTTCTACCTTCAAGGAGGTTCTACCTTCAAGGAGGTTCTACCTTCAAGGAGGTTCTACCTTCAAGGAGGTTCTACCTTCAAGGAGGTTCTACCATCAAGGAGATTCTACCATCAAGGAGGTTCTACCTTCAAGGAGGTTCTACCTTCAAGGAGGCTCTACCTTCAAGGAGGCTCTACCTTCAAGGAGGTTCTACCTTCAAGGAGGTTCTACCTTCAAGGAGGTTCTGCCTTCAAGGAGGTTCTACCTTCAAGGCGGTTTTGCCTTCAAGGAGGTTCTACCTTCAAGGAGGTTCTACCTTCAAGGAGGTTCTACCTTCAAGGTGGTTCTACCCTCAAGGAGGTGGTTCTACCTTCAGGGAGGTTCTACCTTCAAGGAGGTTCTACCTTCAATCAGGTTCTACCTTCAAGGAGGTTCTACAAGGTAGAACCTCCTTGGTTATAGCTTGTTGAACTCACAATATGATGTCCAACCATGTAAGAATTACCTTCGAGGTAGCACTTCGATGGTCCAACTAATTTGCTTTCTGCCAACCGATCTCTACATTCTTTTCCTGCCTCCTCTCTGTGGGCAGAGAATTGTGGGTGACTCTGCAACAATTTATTTCTTAGCAGGATATAGTTGGTAGCCAGCGAAATGGACACTGTTTGCCTAGGTGCAACTCCCTGGTTTGCCCACATTCTTTAAAAGAAGCTCCGCAAAAGCGCTCATGCATGTGAAGACGACGGTCAATTTTAGGAACAAACAACAAAATTCATTTGCACATATCTCATGTACGACGCCAGTAATGATTTGATCGTTTTGGATAAAACAAGTTTGGAAATTACATGAACGTTGAATCTATTCGCAGGGCTGTAACCCTACCTAACCCGATTCCGGGCCAATTCCGATTCCAGCATAGGCGTAGAAAGCGGGGGGGGGGCTGGGGGCTTTATCCCCCAGTCAAAAATGTGAGGGGGCTGAAGTATGCTTCCGCCCCCTAAGATCCAAGGGCAAAAAAGTAATTTTCCTTAAAGTTTGTCCAAAATGTTGCACCAAATTGCATCTGAGGACCCTCTAATACTCAAAAATTTTCCAAAGGGGAGGGGACACCCCCTCTTCCTCAACGGCGATCCGAAAGAAGGTTCAGCCCACCAGTCTCGAAAAGCTTCCTACGCCTGCCCTTCCATTCCGAACCAATTCCTATTCAAGGTCCTCAAATTCTCGGCCAATTCCGAGACCGGTGTAGCAGCCGGCATTTTTAGGAGTTAATTTAATTCCCTGGCTCACCGTGTAATTCAGTTCACTGTACTTGATCATTCATGTATTGAAGCATTGTGTTAACCATGACAGTAACAACATAGCTTTAAGTAACATCTATGATAATTTCATTTTGTAAACTCGGCTAGAATCGGTTCCGAATCCAGCTGCATCCCATTCCGGGCCAATTTTAATTCCTGGACCTCCCATTCCTTGCCAATTCATGCAAAAATGCATGATTTAAATAGTGCGTTAAAACTTCGTGAATTTATTCCACAGCTTCTGATATTAAGGGCTGGAGATGCAACCTGTATTTCTACAGCTCACCTCGATGTCTTTATTGTAGGAAGGATAAGCAAATTGCTTTTGAAAGAATTTAAAATTTTGTTTCAAGATCAGGGTTAGGGTGCAGAAAAAGGTTAAAGACAGGTATTCATCATTCCAGACAGTTCCAATACTCTCAACTAGGTTACTTGTCGCCCCGCCCTCAACTGTCTGTAGCTTTTTTTGTGCAGAGACAAACCTAGTTTATTGCTTAAGGCGATATGCTGTTGAGCACACAAAGCCCTAATACGGTAAGTAATCAGAACACTAATACAGCTAATCACTAATCAGAACTCTATTTTGTATATCTGATGCCAATCAAGGAGCAGTCTCCAATTGAGACTTTTGCTTACCGAAGTTAAATTCACACTTGGGGTAACGAGTATCTGTCTTTAAGGGTTACATTACCATGGAGCATCAAGGATGGTTTGTCATAATATGGGGTCAAAAGCAGTGGAAATAATGATGAACCTCGATCTTGAAAAGTGCGTCACATGATTGATAACTAAGAATTTGATTGATCAGAATGGGTCTTTGTAATGGAGATAATAGGCCTAACCCATTTTTGGTGGTCTCCAAATGCTTGAGATGCCATTCTTCAGTCCATAGAAATCATCTAAGTGGCTGAATCTCTTCGGATCTTGTAAAGATACTTCGGTTTGTCAATATCTGGATAACTGTCATAACTCGAAATGTGTTTGAATTCAATTACTCCGCCAATGGTAACTAACGAAATCTCAGAACATCTTCAACCACAACGTTGCTCTCTACCTCAGGACTCGTTTTACATTTTGAACAAAATGAAATAATGTGACATGCCATAAGACTTACCTTTTGACCAATAGACCAAATACACATGACGTTACACTTGAAGACTGCCTCTCAATACAATTTGTTCATGTTCAAACTTCTTAAGACTTCTTTTGCTAGTTGTAAAATAATGCAGCCTTAAGGTGTCGTAGCTTAATATATATCGTCATGTGTATTCTACTTTCCTACTTACAATTATCTGGACAATATGTCTTTCAGCAGACCAACAACAGTTACGCTTAGAGTCCATAGAGCAGGCTATAGGAACCTACATAATGCTCTATGTTAGAGGCCAACTTAATGTTCGCTTACTTTACAATTGTTCACTGAGTGTACCTATTGCGGGAAATGTTGTAGCATGTTGTCCTCTGGTAGCACGCCCCCATTATAGGTATGTTAATCCGTCCATTTGCTGACCTTTACAAATAACACCAAGAAGAGACATTGGAACAATTTTTGCGATATGTTACCAAAAAGAATGAGGCCTTTTGTCAATTTGATATAAAAGTAGACGATATGAACTATCACTGATGGTAAAATGGGGTCAATTGAAGCAGTTTTGGGGAAATTATGGGCTTAAAAGCTGGCGATCGTATATCAGGTTTTGATTTAGTAAAAAGGCATGGGTAAAGAAACTGAACCTTTCAGCTCCGCTAGCAAAAATCGTCAAGGTCATGATACATTAAACTGAAATTGCCATGAACGTCCAACTTGTCAGCTTTCTTGTGAGTGGTAGCTTGTACCTGCCGAAAACTTCTACAAGGTTTTAGAGGCCACTTTACTTTTTCAAATTATTGTGTAAGTTAATGGAGGATTTACTGGATTGGGAGTATGCTACCCTATGGGGGGGGGGGAGCGAACGGTTGTAAAGTTGATGATGACGCCATTGCTTAAAGCAGGGGTGGGAACCGCGAGACCTTTCCATCCGGCCCGCGAGGAAATTCATACATACAAACACAGAATCACTTCGAAAGAAAATGATAATAATCTTTTAACCCATGGCGTCCACCGTTTATCCTGCTAATATCACTTTCCGGATATTTCAGGTAAAACTGCTGCGAAACACTACCAATATATTTCCAGGGAGATTTTATATTACTAAAACCCTAGCATGCACAATGTAACGTGTCCATCATATCGTGAGAAATAATCCGGTTGCAGAATGCTTGCAAGTCTAGTGGTACCCTGATAACGGAAGCTTTGCGTGGGAGGCTACATAGCATTGAACAGAAATGCACTATCACAAGTACAGGACGATCTCTTAGTGTGATACTCAGTGCGTACTTTACGTATTCCCGGAGGAAGATTCGGGAAGGGGGTAGAACTGTCCTCCGAAGAGAGAATTAAACATTTAAAGGAGGATAATTTTGCAATGTACAGTGGAGAAAAAAATAGTTGGTTTCACACTTCGCAGTTTTTTCAGCGCGCTTGGCGCGCACTTTTCACATGTGCTCGTTTCTTATTTCTTTATAGTACATAAATAAAAAGACAAATGACCATAATGTGATACTTCAGGGCACTGGTTTTTATAAAGGATCAAGACCGATCTTAAGTTTGATTTCAATGAGACCATTGCATGGCAGATCAAACGTAAGATCGATCGTAACTCTTTATGAGACAGGGCCCTGGTCCGTGCAGTCTCGCACATTCAATGTCATTTAAAGAAAGAGGATGAAGATTCTATTGCCAACAATTTGTACAAACTCCAGAGCCTCCGTGGATCTCTACTCCAGTTCTTTGCCTGGGCTTTCCCCTAGACCTCAACAGAGCCTGTTTGGGGCCCCTTGGCGTGTCCCTTATGGAGAAAGCTTGTTGCGCCCTCCTCTGTGGCCCGCTAGTGGATTATGACTATCAAATGGCCCGTCAGAGGAAAAAGGTCCCTCACCCCTGGCGTAAGGTCTTTATTGAAATAAAGTGCAGAACTGAATTGATTAGTATGCAGGTGCTTGATATTGTAGCATACTGTTTGATGGGCGGAGCGAACGATTGTAAATTAGATAGTGACGTCATTGCTATAAGGTCTGTATTAAAGTGAAAGTGCACAACTGAGTTGATGAATTGATATGGTGGTTAACAGATACTGGTGGTTAATTTGGTAACGAGCTCAATGTTATTAGGGTAACAAATTGTGAGGGTATCTGAAGGTCTTGATGCTATCTAAGCATGGGTGCTCAGTCTCTTTTCCTTAAGTTTTACATGTGCCGTTTGCATTTAAATTTGTATCGATGAGCCTGGTGCTCTGGACTCGAATTTGATCTTCACTGGACTTGAACCTCTTCGGACAAGGATTCGACTTGACTAACTTCTTCCTTGAACTGGACTTCGATGATGCCTTAACACAGTCTCTTACTGCTTCATAAGACTAGTGTACAACGATGCTATACCGATGCGGACTGATTCTTTGCACAAAGCTAGGTGAGTACATCAGTGTTATTGAGCATTGAATAAATCAGGGCCAATATCCCATTCGGCTGGATAACCAAGCGAACAGTGCTTTCCCATCCACTATGATTCAATCTTGTAAGAAAAAATGGGACCCTTGTATAGAGATTATTGAAAGCTTATTTCTTTAGCCCTTTAAGTGGGACAAAGGCAAGTCTTCATTTTCTTTTATGTAGTCTTTAAGTCCTTGCAGATTTTGTTGTTGGACCTAAATGGGAAGAAAATGACAAGAATGAACTGACAATTTCACCAGTACACACAAACCTGTATTTTCCTGCTAGTTGCACTAAAACCTTGATGGTTACCACCATTAAGACGCTGGTAGGTACATTGACCGTCTAAATGAGATAAAATGTCTGACATTCAAGTTTAATTTGATGGGTGTTATCCTTCTTGCTAAGTTGCTGTACAGGTATCATAATACAATCGTCGACTTTCTAACGTAAAGGTAGTTATTGCAATGAATGAATTGAAAAAGTGCATAATTAAGTAGGGGACAAATAACATTTTCAATAACGCTATTTTGTAATGCCAAAATCAGGTAACACTGCAAAGTGCCAAGAAAACACTAGCAACATCATTTTGTATGAGCAAGCGCATTTTAAGGGGTTTGCCTCTCCAAAATTGATTTCACTGTAGTCGTTGAAGTTCAAAATTTGACATAATCTCAAATTTGCCGGCGAATAGGCGTAGGTACGGTAGCCTAGAGGACCAGGTCCAGGAAGGCATTTCTTCATCTCAGTTCGAAATATAAGCTTAAAAGAAGTTTTTGAAGTCAGAAATATTTGAAAAAGTACTCTCAAAATGGCAATAGATGACACCACTCTTGGTATTATTTAGACGTGCAAATTGTCCAGGGGTATAACCCTTTGTCCCCTGTTTATTTGTGGGTAATTTGGGGTAAGCACTCTAAGGAGTATTATGTTACTCCACTCACTTGGCTCCCAACTTTGTACTTAGGTACGACATGTTGGTATGGCCTACCTCTGTGACCCATCAATGGTGTTCAGTTTCACGTTATGAAAACAACTTTGTTTGGAATGACTATACAATGAATGAACATCAGTACCGCCATCTCTCGTGACACTTTTCTGAAATATGTTGAAAAGGACATCTTACGTGGGATTAGGGGTTGTATATTTGTTGACATGGAATAAATGCCAATTCCACCTTTTATTATATAGGGAAAACACGCATTAGATTTCATGTTAAATTTATACGGAGAGATTTGAATAATATTGATATCTATCTGAAAATTTTATAGGCATCAAGTCTCGTGCAACGTTGCAGACATTTCCTATCAAAATTTGTCCACCCACTGCGTCGCCCACAGATTCTAAGTCACAGCTAACGGAGCATGTGCTAATGAAGAAAAAATGGTCCCCTTCCATCTACGTATTCCAATATGTCGACGTCTTGGTTCTGCGCCAGTCTATAAAAGAAAGGCAAACTTGTCCAAAGAATGCCAGTCAACCGTGAAGACGAAAGGCCCCATGCAACTACCTAAAAACTACATGCTTGATCAGTCCACAGTTGGGTGGGAAGAGTGAAATTTTTCTTCCTACAAAATCATTTGTCGGTACACACCACAACGGTTTCAACTAAACCGTTGGAAGGGTTCCCATTAAAGAGGTTTTATGCAAATTTGGCAAACGAAATAGCGTCTGGATTCATATGTCACATTCCCACAAGCTGGAATTGTTCACACGAGCGGAATACTGGACAGTCATGTACGAACTGGATGAAACATTTTGAAAGCTGACGAAGGTAAAATTTCGAACCGTTTCCCTGTAAAGATATGATCATTAAAGATTTGAAAATGATAGAATGTAGACTGCAGGAGGGTGCACCTCCTCGATAAGTATTCTTTATGCTATATCAGTGCCGTTATCTTGGTATCGATCTCTGGCGCCTAATAGAACAATAATAGCAACATAAAAAAATAATTTGCAAGGGTATGATCTAATGTGGATTCGAACAGTTATGAAGTGCATAATTGCGTAATGTAATGTTCAATATTCTCCACCTACGGCTTTTGTAGATCCAATATTTGACTTATTACCGAACTCCACATTAAGAATTTAGATGTTATTAAGCTTTAATTCAGACATATACCACAAAACCAATGTCTGGTCCCTTACCATTAAGTGATGAAGAAGTAATATACGGTGCATTTCTAAAATGCAAATTATATCACCGGTAATGTACTCTTTCCAAGACTTTCTGATCTGAAAAAGAGGTCAAACCATTTCTTTCGTTGGTTAGGGTCAATTCCGATCTTTCTTCAAACAGTGAAACACGTTTAGTTTTATTGAATAAAGTAGAAGTAAAACGAAAAGTTGCCGTGGGTCTGAAGTCAAGAGTTACCTGACGAGCCCCTTTTACTTTATTTGCCTTTGTGAAAAGAAACACACAAGATCGGACCACATGATTATTTCCTGAGGCACAGGCGACCCGGTGACTGTTCGTGGGACATTTAAAGACAGGTCCAGGTAGCTACAGGACGTCTTTGTTTATTTCATTGTAGGTGCATAGAACACAAAACGTTATTTTCACTCGAAAAAATTGTCGAGGCACCTTGCAATATCCTCAGAGTTTGATGCATCCAAGCCATTTTGTGGAAAGGTGGTTTATTAAAGGGTTTTTAAGATTTATGCTACACACAACTGAAGTAGGCTGTTACGTTCGTCATCTACTATGCCATGCCATTGAGTAGGAGTAAAAGATTATTTAAACAGGTCTGCTGAAAAAATAATATCTCCTTACCATACTTTCTGTTTCAACCCTTGAGAGTTTTAATTTATCACTTTCCTTAATTGGAGAAACATGGAAAGTTGTTAGTTACGACAGCCTTATTTTGGTCATCAGTCAAATTTGACCGATAGAGATATGTTTTTACTAGCTACTGAAAGCTGGCTAGACCCTTTAATCGGGGAGAGGCCAGCAAAGGTGTTTTCTTGGACGTTTACTTTAGTTAACTGCGCCATGGTAAGCACTGTGTTGTTCATTCGTGATCATCGTTGAAAGATATTATAGCGGTTTGACAGGGTTGAGGAAAAAACTTGTAACAAATGTTGGCACTGCTTGGAGCGTTTCCTTCTCTCGTCAAACAAAAACACTCTGGTTGAGTAATCTGTGAAAAGGATGTAAGATGATTTCGGTGCAATATTTATCTCAAAATTGGTCCATTCAAGTGACGTCCACGATCAGCATTCTTTTTCAAATTTCAGCATGGGGCTATAACCGTTTCAGAGCAGGTATTAAATGCCAAGGTCTATGTTGAGGGAAGTTGACGTCACAGTATCTGCCTTACGTAGGATTAATGCGAAAAATGCATTTTACCCAAACTGTATAGTCCCTGTAAATGAGCCTGATTTGCAAATAGTTAAGATCATTTGCAATGGCCCCATCACCTAAAAATCGAAAAAAAATGTCTTGTCAAAAACCATCCTAGGAACACCTTTTTCAAATATGAAGAAAATATAAATAGCATTACACCGAATTAATTTTTTTTATATTGAGTAATGAAATGGCCAGAATCAGCTCATGATTGAACCAAATCTAGCCAGAAAATCAACCAAAATCCAGTGTTTTCATGACTCGAGTTCACTAAGTGTTCAAACGGGAAATCACTCGCAATTGTATTTTATCAGTAAATTTTTCTCGTAGAAATAATACAATGACTCTAGTTATTGACTAGGACATCTGTTCACATTTTTAAAGTGGTAAATGACTCGGACTAGACTGCAAAATAATTGAGTGACGCTTTACAACACTGTAAGAATCCCATTTGGTGCTTGAATGATCATCTCAAACTTTGTGTGAATTTGTTAACTTTAGCATTGAAAATATCTTACGTTTTTTCTGATGTCCGAGTAGAATAAAGTGATGATATGTTGAAAGCAATAGAAGCATTAGCTAGTGTGAGGATTGGACGGTGACGATTCCACGTTTGGGGTGGGGCGGGGTACAGTTTTTCATTCAAAACCATTTATTGCAATGGAGAATAAACTAAATATTATTCACTACGACCCACGTTTTGATATTTGAGATATGTCATTCGGAGGTGAGGCTTAAGTAAAATTACAACAAAAACTTTCCACATTTTGAAAAGTGTCGGGTTCGTCTTTTCGTAAATTTTTCAGCATTAGCTAGCTACAGGATGTTGTCATTTCCACACTCCCTGATCACACAGTGAGCTCGTGGTTTTGTTGACAAGTAAGACGTTTGTGACGCTTTCGAATTCTCCGAAAACGCCTTCGTAGTATCGAGATTCGTGGGTAACATGTCGTAAGATTCTTTAGTAGCCTTGTCTACCTTACCAGTGATTTGACCACTAGCCTATCGTTCCGCTGTTAGTAAAAGAAATTTGTTAATAAAAAGTCCATACATAAACGCTGCAGAACTATCAAATAAAGGTACTTTGATAAATTCAAAACCATTTGCAAAATGGATTCAATTAATGAAAGCAAATATCCTCGTCACTTAATCGGTTTTTCAAAACTTTAAATGGTTCTTCTCCTTTATACCTCTTTAAAGAGAGGTGACATCTCAGTTCAGAACAAATGAATTTGGTTTAGCTAATGTAAGATACACTTAAGCCATAGGTGATATTGTTCATATCATTAGCATATAAAATGGCTAATTCTCAAATTGATAAAGCAATTTGCTTAATCTTTTTTTTTCAATTTTTCAATGGCGTTTATTTAGTAATTAAAGGAATTCCAAACATTTTTTCCCATATCGTCTTGTTTATTACATCCAAAAATTCATTTCAAAAGAACCAACAAAAAATTCCAATATATATGTATATATTATATATAATATATATATATATATATATGATATATATAATCACAAGATTTAGCTAAAATATACTGTTTTATTCATAACATATTAGATTGAAGGGAAAATGTCTGGAACTTATTCCCTTCAGATAAAATGGTATATTGTGCAAATCATAACATTCGCGTTATCTCGACATAAAATTTGTGCAGTAAAAGATGGAAGGTCGGGCCAATTGAAAGGTTTTTCAAAAAAAACCCATTGGCTAAAATATAATATTTACACCTATAGGATACTGGGGACCCCACCTTTTTTCTAGTACATCCAAAAGTTAACATTTTTAAAATGCACATTATTTTTAAAAACTCAGGAAACAACGTTTTTTTGACTTGTTGAATGCCATCCACTTAAACCGACCATTCATTTTACTAAAAAAAATTTTATTCTATTAGGATTGGAAAAAAAAAAAATGCTAGGAATTTTTGGATATATAGTACATTTCCAAAATATGAGATCAATGAACTTCAAAAAACTAAGAAAGTTAAATTATGATAAAAAAAAAAAAAAACAAAAGTAAAACCTTACCCCAAGTTATTTGCTGATGGTCCCCCATTTTTCCGATTCCACGATTCTCTAATAAAACGTAAGTCAAAAGCTTACCATTTTGCCCTTACACCTTAACCCCCACATTTCATTTGACAAAAAAAAAACAGGTCCACCCCAACTGTTTACCCTTTGAAAAAAAAACTCGGTTAATAAAAATAAAAATAAAAAAATGTAAGTAAATGGGACATGTTAATTTTCACACTTCTTCAGGGGAGATCTACCAAAGATTAAAAATATTTCAGTTTTAACACTTTTAGCATTCACCCTGGCAAATGCCAACCAATTATTTTATAAAAAAAAAAAACACGAACTTATTTGGTGGGAAATTTTAACCAGTGCCTTTGCTAAAATTTTTTGGAAAAAAAAACCAAACATTGGTTTCATGGCATATTCAGCCAAAACTTAAGATTAGGGACTTGGCAACAAACTCTTGAAGTAAGTTGCTTATTTTAATTTTTTCAGGCAAGGGGGGGAGGCCCCAAAAAAAAAAAAAGCCAAAAAATATTTTAATTAACTGTATTCCTTCGTTTCAAGTCTATTGCTAGTTTATTCGTTATTCACAGGGTCTTGCAAAATGGTTTACATAACCCACATCAGGCGGAAACCTTTCAAAAAAAATTTTAAAAAAGCATGGGACAAAAGGGGTCCAATTTATTTTCTCCTTGTTTCAATTGACCCTTAGGGCTGGTCCAGGGTTTTGCACCTAAGCTTTACTGGAACCTTCTAAAAAATCAATTAATTTGAACATTTAATTTTCCTAACGCCGGAGCTTTTTTTTATGGGGTCCTTCGGGCTTGCTTACGATTCAAAAAAAAGTTATTGATTATTAAGGGAAAATAAGTGGCTTTTAACCCATTGCTCGAGGGATATTCTGCCATGATGGAAAAATTAAAAAATGGGTATAATAAACAGCTTGCGGCAGCTGATTTAAAATTTAGGAGTTGTGTGGGCTATTAGGCGAAATTTGGGGAACTTATATTAGGTCTTCATCCTCTGTAAGTCCAAAAAAAAAAAAAACGGGGAAAACCCCACAAAAACAAATACTTGCTTTCTAATCCCACCGTGTTTGCTTTTTTTTACGGTTTTTCATGGGTTTGACTTTTTTACGTCATTTTAAAAAAACTCCCCATTAATTTTTATTCGGAAAAAAACAAAAACATTGTCTTTGTTGCACAAAAACAAGAATCTTTCTCACTACCAAAAACAAGCATTTTGGCATATTAGAAGGTGAGAGAGAGATGTTGAAAGCCCATTCCTTGTCGGAGATTACTTGACCAAAAACACAAACCCACATTTTGTTGTATGGAACCACCCCACCAGCGAAAACAAGGCCCATTTTTTTGAAATCCAAAAGTGGGGGAATCCTGTCCTGTATAAAAACAAAAAAACCTAAGCTCGGGAAAAGTTTAATTTAAAAAAAATTTTTTCTTATTTTTTTTCCAACTGGTTTCTCTTTAAACCTTTTCGTTCGGGACAAAATTGAAAAAAAAAAAACTTACGGAGTAAAAGATATGAGGGGGGGCATAAAATTGTACAAGGTGGTCCATTCTTACAAAAACAGGTAATTAAGAGTGTTTCCAATTTGTTTACCTCACAAACGTAATTTAAAAAAAAAAAAAAAAAAAACAGGATGGGACTCTTAATTACATTACAAAAAGGGGTAAAAGGGCATTTAAAATTATAAAAAACTTCCATATGTACAACAAAAAAAAAAACATATTTGGAGTGTAGAGTTAAGATGTGGGGAGGTTTTTTTATGGTTCAGGGTTTTTAAAACCCAAATTTGGTTAGAAAACTGAGCCGTAAAAAAAAAAAAAAACCCTCCATCACTAAACTTTCTAAACTTTCAATATGTTGTTTTCCTCAAAGTTCATTAAAAAGGAAAGGTGGAAAAAATGGGGGGACTTGTTGGCAGGAAATGGGGGGATGGTCAAAAAATTGTAGATGCCAAAAAAAATTTGCAAAAATTTTCTCTGCTTTGTAGTTAAAGTCCATGTTGAAAAAACCACGGACCCACAGGGAAATTTGACGCTGAATGTTTTTCATATTATTTTTAATATAAAATGGAAAATGGTTTTTGGTAAAAAAAAGTGTGCTTTAAAAAAAAAAACATATCGCTATAAAGGACGAATATTTTATTTTTTAAGGAAAAAATAAATTTTTTAACATTGTGTGAGGAAGATTTTTGCGGCTTTAAGGGGTATGTAATTTATTCTGTAATTGTTTGCTCTGTAAAAATTTGTCCACTTGGAGAATCTGTTTTCAAAAACTTCCCCAGGGGTAAAAAATCTCCAAAATAATGACGTAGGCCCCGAAAAAAGAAAAGTAATACTTTTCCCCTTGCTGTTTTAACTGTTTTTGTAGAAATCCGTTGATCGGTCCCGGGGGACGGTTCTTAAATCGTTTGCAAAGCAAATGTTCCAAAAACATTGAAAATCAAAATCAGCCAGTTTTCAGGGGGGGGGAGGTTATTTTACTGCGCATGGGCACAGTGGCTTTCATGGTCATAGGTTCATAGGTGTACCAGGGAATGACCAGTTATTAATGTTCCATTACAAAAAATTACACTAAGTTAAAATTTATTTCTTTAAATTAAATGCTTTTTTCAGATTGCACTTACGAAAAATTTAACACGGAAGAGACTTTCAAAAAACAAGAGAACTTTAGGGAGGTTATTTTGGCTGGGCACGGAGGCCACCATTTTACGGGGAAAAACCTAAAGTAAGTACCCATGGCCTTATTGCACCTACGTAAAAAAAAAAAAAAAACCCCTTATGAACCTTGAAGCCACTGTGGGGCATTGTGTTAGTGATAAAATCTGAAAAATGGTTTATTGTATATTTTTTGTAACTTAGGGGGACGGGGGGGACACTATCATGGGTCCTTGAATGTTTAAAGAAGCAGCTACTGCACTTGCCGGAATTATACCTACAGATTTTGCCTCTTCATTTTACCAATTCGGTTTTCCTTTAGGTTTTATTTCCTTGCTGGGTCTTTCAGCCTGATTGTAGTTTAATGTGGCTAGTTTCACGTGTCACCTTCTTTTTCCCCAATTCCGGGTCCATTTCGATTATGGACAACATTCACTTTACGTAAATGGATTTTAAAGGGAGGTCAGAGGGAAACTACCAAAAAAAATATGGATTTGCCTCCAGGGTTTTACATTTTTCCATTGTTTCCCACATTTTAATTAATTTCCCAAATATTAACTACTGAAAAAAACCACTGGCTGGCATCCCACCTTTGAGAATAAAAAACCTGACCGTTTGCTTTTAATTCTGGACTTGTTAAAAAAAAAAACTCCTCTTAAGCTTGGAAAAAAAATCAACAAACTGTGGTCAACAACGGTTTGATTGTTTTTTTAACTATGGGGGGCCCCGGTAAAAAAAATGTACGTTGATCCATTGGGTTATGTCAAATGTTTAAAATTTTAATCTACGGAAAAACAAAACTTACCTGCGCCAAAATTGACCGGAACCACAGCTGTCATCCTTTTGTGGAAAGAAAGCGAGTACCTTGTACAAACAAACAAAGGGGGGAACAACAGGCCAAACCTATGGGGCCTGCTGAGGTGATGAAAAAAACAATTGAAAAAGGATGGAATTTAGTTTGGCTTGAAGGGATCAAAAAATTCCTTGGCACACCCAGGTGGTGATTTACCGCTGTTCCATTAAAAAAACCATTCTTGTCTTAACCATGTTGGAAAATTGCAAGGACTTATAAATATTTAAATTTTTTTCACCCGCTGGAATGGGGGGGGGGGACCCAACGGCAGGGTTAACGGGTTAAAATTCTTGTTAAAATGGAAAGTGGGAAAAGCATTATTCTAAGCTCAAGGTTGTTTTATTTTTTTTTCGCGTATTTTTTTTTTTTGTTCAAATGTTTTTCTTTTTAAGGTTAGATTGGAAGGTTCTATATTATGCCTGACTTACACAAGTTGATTTCAAGAGACTTCATATTCCAACACATGAAACCTGACCTACTTTCCAGCTTGGGAATGTTTTTCAGGTTTTGCAAATCGGTATTGTAATATGGAGTCTCTTGAAATAAAATTGTGTAAGTCAGGCATATATAGACTTCATCTAACCTTAAAAGAAACATTGACAAAAAATACGCGAAAAAATAACAACCTTGAGCTAGAATAATGCTTTCACTTCATTAACAAGATTTACCGTTAACCCTGCCGTGTCCATTCCAGCGTGATTTATATTTTAATCTGCAATTTCCAACATGGTAGCATAATGTTTAATGACAGCGTATCACACTGTGCCAAGGAATTTGATCTTAAGCCAAACTAATCATCTCAATGTTCATCACCTCAGCAGGCCATAGGTGCCTGTGTCTTGTTGTACAAGGTACTCGCTCTTCACAAAAGGATGACAGCTGTGTCGGTCAAATTGCGCAGGTAGTTTTTCGTAGATTATTTAACATGATACCAATGGATCAACGTAAGTTTACGGGGCATAGTACATCAACCGTGTTGACACAGTTGATTTTTCAAGCCTAGAGGAGTTTTTACAAGTCCGATTAAAGCAAACGGTCAGGTTTTATCTCAGTGGATGCCAGCAGTGTTTCAGTAGTTGATATTGGATTAATAAAATGGGACAGGATGTACCCTGGAGGCATCCATATTTTGTAGTTCTCTGACTCTTAAAATCCTTACGTAGAATGTTGTCATAATCGAATGGACGGAATCGAAAAGAGGTGACGTGACTAGCCAATTAAACTACATCAGGCTGAAGAAACAGCAAGTAATAAACTAAAGGAAACGATGGTAAGAAGAGGCAAAATCTGTAGGAGAATTCGGCAAGTGCAGTAGCTGCTTCTTTAAACATGCAAGGAACCATGATAGTGTCGTCCTAAGTTACAAAATATACAATAAACCAGTTCAGATTTATCACTACACATGCACAGTGGCTTCAGGTCATAGGTTACATAGGTGCATAATGCATGTACTTACTTAGGTTCGTAAATGGTGCTCGTGCCCAGCAATAACTCTTAAATCTCTTGTTGAAAGTCTTTCGTGTTAAATTTCGTAAGTGCATCTGAAAGCATTATTAGAATAATGTAACTTAGTGTAATTTGTAATGACATTAATAACTGCATTCTGTACACCTATGACCTATGACATGAAGCCACTGTGCATGCGCAGTAATAACTCTGAACTGGCTGATTGATTTCAATGTTGGAAAATGCTTCAAACGATTAAGAACGTCGGACCGATCAACGGATTCTACAAAACAGTACAGCAAGGAAAGTATTACTTTCTTTTCGCTACGTCATTATTTTGGAGATTACCCTGGAAGGTTTGAAACAGATCTACAGTGACATTACAGAGCACATTACAGAATAATTACATAACCCTTAAGCCGCAAATCTTCTCACAAAATGTAAAAATTATTTTTCTAATATAATAATCGTCTTTATAGCGATATGTTAAAGCACACTTTTACCAAACATTCATTTATATTATATATGAAAACATTCAGCGTCAATTCCTGTGGGTCCGTGGTTTCAACTGGACTTACTACAAGCAAGAATTTGCAATTTGCATCTACATTGTTGACCATCCCATCTGCCAACAAGTCCATTTTTCACTTCCTTTATGAACTTTAGGAAACAACATATTGAGTTAGAGTTAGAGGTTTTACGGCTCAGTTTCTAACCAATTGGTTTAAAACCTGAACCATAAAACCTCATCTAACTCTAACTCCATATGTTGTTTACATATGGAGTTATATTTATGCTTTACTTTAATGTAATTAAGAGTCCATCCGTTTAATTTACGTGTGAGGTACAAATGGAAACCTCTATACTGTTGTAAATGGAAACTTGTACAATTTATACCTCATATCTTTTACTCGTAAGTTTCATTTGTCGAACGAAAGTTAGAGAACCATTGAACAATAGAAAATTTTAAATACTTTCGGCTAGTTGATTATACAGACAGGATTCACTTGGATTTCAAAAAATGGGCTCGCTGTGGGTTTCCTACAACATGTGTAGTTTTGTCAAGTATCTCGACAAGGATGGCTTTCAACTCTCTCTCACCTCTAATATGCCAAAATTCTTGTTTGTAGTGAGAAAGATCTGTTTTGTGCAACAAAGACAATGTTTCCAATAAAAGGATGGGGAGTTTTAAAATGACGTAAAGTCAAAACCCATGAAAAACGTAAAAACAACACGTGATTAGAAGCAAGTATTTTGTGGTTCGTTTTTGGACTTACAGAGGATGAGACTATAAGTCTTCGCCTAAAGACACACAACTCTAAATTTTATCAGCTGCCGCAAGCTGTTATATACCATTAATTTTTCCATCATGCAGATATCCTCGAGCAATGTAAAGCACTTTCTATAATCAATAACTTTATCGTAAGCAGCCCGAGGACATAAAAAGCTCCGGCGTAGGAAAATATGTTCAAAATTAATGATTTAGAAGGTCATAAAGCTAGTGAAACTGACAGCTAGGCAATGAAACAAGAGAAAATAAATTGACTTTTGTCATGCTTTTTGAAATTTTTGAAAGGTTCACCTGATGTGTATGTACACATTTGCAGACTGATAGATAAATTGCATAGATGAACGAAGGATACAGTATAAAATATTTGCTTTTTGGGCCTCCCCCTGCCTGAAAATTATAGCAACTTACTTCAAGAGTTGCCAAGTCTAATGTTAAGTTGGCTGAATATGCTGAACCATGTGTTTCCAAAAATTAAGCAAAGGCACTGTAATTCCCACAAATAGTGTTATAAATATTGGTGCATTTGCCAGGGTGATGCTAAAGTGTAAACTGAAATATTTTATCTTGTAGATCTGAGAAGTGTGTATTAACATGTCATTTACTTACATTTTATTTTATTTATTAAGTTTTCAAGGTAAACAGTGACTTCTTGTCAATGAATGTGTTAAGTGTAAGGCAATGGTAGCTTGATTACGTTATTAGAGAATCGTGATCGGAAATGGGGGACCATCAGCAAATAACTTGTAGGTTACTTTGTTTTTTCATAATTACTTCTAGTTTGATCATTGATCTATATTGACATGACTATATATCAAAATCCAGCATTTTCATCTAATAAATAAAATTTTAGTATGAATGGGCGTTAGTGATGGCATCAACATGGCAAAAACGTTTCCTGATTTTAAAAATATGTGCATTTAAATGTTAACTTTGATGTACTAGAAAGGTGTCAGTATCTATAGGTGTAATATTATATTTTGCAATGGTTGAAAAAACTTCAATTGGCCGACTTCCATCTTTACTGCACAAATTTATGTCGAGATAACGAATGTTAGGATTTGCACAATATACCATTTTATATGAAGGGAATAAGTTCCAACATTTTCCCTACAATCTAATATGTTATGAAGAAAAAAGTAGAGTTTAGCTAAATCTGTGATATATATATATATATATATATATATATATATATATATACATATATATTTGAAATTTTTGGGTTCCTTTGAAATGAATTTTTGGATGTAATAACAAAGACGATATGGGAAAAAATGTTTGGAATTCCTTTAATTACTAAATAAACGCCATTGAAAACTTGAAAAAAGATTAAGCAAATTGCTTTATCAATTTGAGAATTAGCCATTTTATGTGCTAATGATATGAACACTATCACCTATGGCTTAAGTGTATCTACCATTAGCTAAACCAAATGCATTTGTTCTGAACTGAGATGTCCATCTCTTTAAAGAGGTATAAAGGAGAAGAACCATTTAAAGTTTGAAAAACACATTAAGTGACGAGGATATTTGCTTTCATTAATTGATCATTTTGCAAATGTTTTTGAATTTATAAAAAGTACCTTTATTTGATAGTTCTGCAGCGTTTATGATGTACTTTTTATTAACAAATTTCTTTTACTAACAACGGAACGATAGGCTAGTGGTCAAATCACTGTAATGTAGAAAGGCTACTAAAGAATCTTACGACATGTTACCCACGAATCGATACTACGAAGGCAGTTTCGGAGAATTCGAAAGCGTCACAAACGTCTAACTTGTCAACAAAACCACGAGCTAACTGTGTGATCAGGGAGTGTGAAATGACAACATCCTGAGGAGGCTAATGCTGAAAATTTTACGAAAAGACGAAACCGACACTTTTCAAAATGTGAAAAGTTTTTGTTGTAATTTTACTTAAGCCTCACCTCCGAATGACATATATCAAATATCAAAACGTGGGTCGTAGTGAATAATATTAGTTTATCTCCATTGCAATAAATGGTTTTGAATGAAAAACTGTACCCCGGCGTGGAATCGAACCTCCAATCCTCACACTAGCTAAGCTTCTATTGCTTCAAATATCATCACTTTATTCTACTCGGACACAGAAAAAACGTAAGATATTTCAATGCTAAAGTTAACAAATTCACACAAAGTTGAGCTGATCATTCAAGCACCAAATGGGATTCTGACAGTGTTGTAACGCGTCACTCAATTATTTTGCAGTCTAGTCGAGTCATTTACCACTTTAAATGTGAACCGAGTCTAGTCAATAACTAGAGTCATTGTATTATTTCTACGAGAAAAAATTATGATAAAATACAATTGCGAGTGATTTTCCGTTTGACAATTAGTGACTCGAGTCATGAAAACACTGGATTTTGGTTGATTTTATGGCTAGATTTGGTTCAATCATGAGTTGATTCTGGCCATTTCTTACCAAATATAAAAAAATTAATTCGGTGTAATGCTATTATATTTTCTTCATATTTGAAAAAGGTGTTCCTAGGATGGTTTGACAAGACAATTTTTTTTCGAGTTTAGGGGGTGGGGCATACAAAGATCTTAACTATTTGCAATCAGGCTCATTTACAGGGACTATAAAGTTTGGGTAAAATGCATTTTTCTCATTAATCCTACGTAGGCAGATACAGTGACGTCAACTTCCCTCAACATAGACCTTGGCATTTAATACCTGCTCTGAAACGGTTATAGCCCCATGCTGAAATTGAGAAAGAATGCTGATCGTGACGTCACTTGAATGGACCAATTTTGAGATAAATTGCACCAAATCATCTGACATCCTTTTCACAGATTACTCAAACAGAGTGTTTGTTTGACTAGAGAAGGAAACGCTCCAAGCATTGCCAACATTTGTTACAAATTTTTCCTCAACACTGTCAAACGCTATATATCTTTCAACGATGATCACGAATGAACAACACAGTGCTTACCATGGCGCAGTTAATAAAGTAAACGTCAAGAAAACACCTTTGCTGGCCTCTCCCCGATTAAAGGGTCTAGCCAGCTTTCAGTAGCTAGTAAAAACATATCTCATCGGTCAAATTTGCCTATGACAAAATAAGGATGTAGTACTAACAACTTTCCAGGTTTCTCAATTAAGGAAAGTGATAAATTAAAACTCTCAAGGTTGAAAAAAGAAGTATGGTAAGGAGATATTATTTTTTAAGCAGACCTGTTTAAATAATCTTTACTCCTACTCAATTGCATGTCATAGTAAATGACGAACGTAACAGCCTACTTCAGTTGTTGTAGCATATCTTAAAAACCCTTTAATAAACCACCTTTCCACAAAATGGATGGATGCATCAAACTCTGAGGATTTGCAAGGTGCCTCGACAAATTTTCGAGTGAAAATAACGTTTGGTTCTATGCACCTACAATGAAATAAAAAAACGTCTGTAGCTACCTGACTGTCTTTAAATGTCACACTAACAGTCACAGGGTCGCTGTGCCTCAGGAAATAATCACGTGGTCGGATATTGTGTGTTTCTTTTCAAAGGCAAATAAAGTAAAGGGGCTCGTCAGGTAACTCTTGACTTCATACGACGGCAACTTTCGTTTTACTTCTACTTTATTCAATAAAACTAAAAGTGTTTCACTGTTTGAAGAAAGATCGGGATTGACCCTACCAACGAAAGAAATGGTTTGACCTCTTTTTCAGATCAGAAAGTCTTGAGTCATTACCGGTATATAATTTACATTTTAGAAAGCACCGTATATTACTTCTTCATCACTTAATGGTAAGGAACCAGACATTGGTGTTGTGTATATGTCTGAATTAAAGCTTAATAACATCTAAATTTTAATGTGGAGTTCGGTAATAAGTCAAATATTGATCTACAAAAAGCGTAGGGGAGAATATGACATTACATTACGCAATATGCACTTCATAACTGTTCGATCCACATTAGATCATACCCGTGCAAATTATTTTTATATGTGCTATTATGTTCTATTAGGCGCCAGAGATCGATACCAAGATAACGCACTGATATAGCATAAAGAATACTTATCGAGGAGGTGCACCCTCCTGCAGTCTACATTCTATCATTTTCAAATCTTTAATGATCATATCTTTACAGGGAAACGGTTCGAAATTTTACCTTCGTCAGCTTTCAAAATTTTCTCATTTCGTATGCTGTCATTATTCCGCTCGTGTGAACAATATCAGCTTGTGGGATGTGACATATGAATCCAGACGCGATTTCGTTCGCCAAATTTGCATAAACCTCTTTAATGGGAACCCTTCCAACGGTTTAGTTGAAACCGTTGTGTGTGTACCGACAATGATTTTGTAGGATAAAAAATTACTCTTCCACCCAACTGTGACTGACAAGCATGTAGTTTTATGTAGTTTCATGGGGCCTTTCGTCTTCACGGTTGACTGGCATCTTTGGACAAGTTTGCCTTCTTTATAGACTGGCGCAGAACCAAGACGTCGACATATTGGAATACGTAGATAGAAGGGGACCATTTTTCTTCATTATCAATGCTCCGTTAGCTGTGACATTGAATCTGTGGACGACGCAGTGGGTGGATAAATTTGATAGGAAATGTCTGCAACGTTGCACGAGACTTGATGCCTATAAAATTTTCAGATAGATATCAATATTATTCAAATCTCTCCGTATAAATTTAACATGAAATCTAATGCGTGGTTTCTATATAATAAAAGGTGGAACTTGCATTTATTCCATGTCAACAAATATACAAACTCTAATCACACGTAAGATGTCCTTTTCAACATATTTCAGAAAAGTGTCACGAGAGATGCGGTACTGATGTTCATTCATTGTATAGTCATTCCAAACAAAGTTGTTTTCATAACTTGAAACTGAACACCATTGATGGTCACAGAGGTAGGCCATACCAACATGTCGTACCTAAAGTACAAAGTTGGGAGCCAAGTGAGTGGAGTAACATAATACTCCTTAGAGTGCTTACCCCAAATTACCCACAAATAAACAGGGGACAAAGGGTTATACCCCTGGACAATTTGCACGTCTAAATAATACCAAGAGTGGTGTCATCTATTGCCATTTTGAGAGTACTTTTTCAAATATTTCTGACTTCAAAAACTTCTTTTAAGCTTATATTTCGAACTGAGATGAAGAAATGCCTTCCTGGACCTGGTCCTCTAGGCTACCGTACCTACGCCTATTCGCCGGCAAATTTGAGATTATGTCAAATTTTGAACTTCAACGACTACAGTGAAATCAATTTTGGAGAGGCAAACCCCTTAAAATGCGCTTGCTCATACAAAATGATGTTGCTAGTGTTTTCTTGGCACTTTGCAGTGTTACCTGATTTTGGCATTACAAAATAGCGTTATTGAAAATATTATTTGTCCCCTACTTAATTATGCACTTTTTCAATTCATTCATTGCAATAACTACCTTTACGTTAGAAAGTCGACGATTGTATTATGATACCTGTACAGCAACTTAGCAAGAAGGATAACACCCATCAAATTAAACTTGAATGTCAGACATTTTATCTCATTTAGACGGTCAATGTACCTACCAGCGTCTTAATGGTGGTAACCATCAAGGTTTTAATGCAACTGGCAGGAAAATACAGGTCTGTGTGTACTGGTGAAATTGTCAGTTCATTCTTGTCATTTTCTTCCCATTTAGGTCCAACAACAAAATCTGCAAGGACTTAAAGACTACATAAAAGAAAATGAAGACTTGCCTTTGTCCCACTTAAAGGGCTAAAGAAAATAAGCTTTCAATAATCTAATTTGAACCAAACCTACAAATTTGACATTACATACCAACCAATCTAGAAAAGATACTTTGCCATAGAATAGTTTCTGTTTTAATCCACTACGCTAAGTTGTTTATTGAGGGCTGCATATCTTAAGGGTTTAAACATGTTACTTTGACACATTTAGACAGTTCCAAAAACGGAATTTACATAAATCTTTCGACTTTTGTTTTTCTCATACCTGTGTGTCACGGATAAGATATAAATATGTTCGAGTGTCTCATTATACGTTGTTTTATTCGTTTGCTGTAATGTCACGTTATTTTTCTATGGTAGTAAGTTCAATGTACTGTAGACTATGCTATGGACAATATAAATTCCCTTCTAGTAATATCAGAATGTACTCTATCACAGTTTTGGTCACCATCTTCAGATGCAAAGAAATGTTCAACTAAACAGTCATTGGTCTCATATGTATGAGATATGCATTCATAAAAGCTGAAATACCAATGTCCGATTGTCACAACAAATCCTGGCGTTACATTAACATTTTTTTCAAATAGTGTGTTCAAGTAGAGAAATTTGCCCATTGGGCAAACAAACATGGTATATCTCTCACAGTGCAAGAAATTTCTTTGTTCACATTGTGTCTTCGCTGGATATTGAGTGAAAATCCATATTTGCTTGGCAATAATAGCTTCAGGGAAGAGATCCCCATCTGCATTCCAATACTCAGTCCTTAAACCATTCACTATGGCAATGTCTGCATTCGTGTTTGCATGTTTGAATCAGATAATGATCTGTATCAAGGGATGACATAGCTGTATGTATGTGCTAAGAAGTTCCACAGTCCTTGATATTGATGTAACCAAATACAGGCAAGTAGTAAGCCAGTGGGTTGACTGACAAAGGTAAAAGGGTAGTGGAAGCTATGTTGTGGCTACACATAATATATTGGCTAGTGGCAGAACTATAGTCGGTACTAAACAGTGGGTTAAACCACGTTTTCTGTACATACAAACTACTTCTCAAGACCGGTGAAGCATTCATAATTTAATTAGGCGACTTGGAAACATGCGAACAATAATTAGCTATTTGGCATTAAAGTAGTTGAGTAGACGGTTGTCTTCCTTAGGTCTTGTATTAAAGTTTGCAGTATATTATTGACTTCAAGGTCAACATTGAATGAGAACCAGAGAAAGTCGTAGACAACTTTCGACTTCATGAAAACAACTGTAGGCCTCGTCATGTCGTCTGCATATTGCAACATTCAAAGTATATGCGTTAACTTTGCAGAACAATTAGAAAGTATTATAAAAGTAGTTGAGTAATGCCCATAGAAGGAAACATTTAAATATGACAGGTATTGATTTAGACCATACCATATAAGGTGGTTTACTATATTTACAGATTGTTGCACGAGCGGTTTTCATGGAACCTTTCGTATGGCAACTGTCCTATACCGTACTTGATACTAAAATGCTTCAACAACTTTCCTGTTGTCTTCACCTTAAACTGAATTGTTTCATTTTTGCCCTTTGAACTTTACCTTTCTTTGTCGTCATAAGACTACGGAAGAGGAGAAGTTAAGCATGTTGACTACTTTTTATATGTTTTTCAAGATAGTTCTAAAATGAAAACTCTCACTTTACGCAATTTCCTTCCATATTTTTTTTCCATATTGCATATGAAATAATTTTTTAAGCTCCAGGGGTAGTCATCCATGTACTGACTTTAATACTTAGGCGAAATTTGGTACCTTCATCTACTATTGCCATCTAGGATACAAAACGACAATAAAATAGTTTATTGCCTGAGTATTAGTGCAAACCTGTCTTTGGTTAGTTTCAAAATGGTAAAATAAATCCCAGATACTTGAATGTCGCGAAGAGCGGATTTTAACAAATTATGTAGGGAAAATTTTGACTTTCGCATAAACTCTCGTCGCAAAATATGTCGGAAGAACATTCATTTTGAAGACCACCATCGAAAGAACAATTTCGAAAAGTGTTACGTGACTCTTCGTCAACTGAATTAATTACAACATATATAAGTGCAATGTTACTCTTGATGTATTTTCGGTAAGGTGACAGCTCTTGGTGTAATAATTCGCTTCCCTTCCTTTATATTTTCCAATTACACTGAAAGCACATTTATCTCCAAAGCCTATTAGATACTTTCCCTGGAGCCTTTACCTCTCTGGATAATATTTTAGCTAAAAGTTCATGTTCAACTTTGAAACAATTTTTACAACCTTTAGCTTTAATTTCGACTTTAGCGATCCGTCTACGTCTACGGCAGAAAGTTTACGACGGCGGTGTGTAAACCTAGAGACCAAAAACACGGCTCGATGTAGCTTCTGTGAAACAAGGATGGTTGGATGGACTAACGGCAGCTGCTTAATTAGGGTTATTCATTCTCAGATTGGTAATTCGTCATTCAAATGAAATCACGTGTAGCGCCGGAAAAGGACTCAACTTACGAGTCTGTTTAGTTTATTCTGATAAGATTTCTCGTTTTACTTTAATTACATATTAGTCTGCACTTTTGCTTCTGTCCGTTGTTTCATTTGTAACGTTACCTGCCTTACGATCTGTGAACTGTATAGACAAAGGGGGAACTTGAATGGGTGAAACGGAGACAACCGAAGCTGACGAGTGAAGGATGAAACGAAGGACACAAGTAAAGTCAGACCAAAATGAAACTTATACTGTTTGTTCAGCGTGTGTATCACCGCTAAATGTTATAACAACTCTAAATATAATACCAAACGTAATGTTATAAAAATTAACGCTAAATATAATACCAACAGTAAATATTATAAAAGCAACGCATAATGTAATAAACGTCTCACCGTACATATTACACGACTTAAACGCTAAATATAATAAATGGGACTCACCGTAAATGCAATAAAGATCAACGCTAAATGTAATATTTTTTTTTGCAATTTTCGTCCCGCAGTGAAGAAGAAATAGGGGTATACAATCACGAGTTTGTGCGCATGGATCTGCATGTGACACAATGCTTGATTCTATTTCTCAAGTTCTCAGTGATGTTATATTTGAAAGAATATACAGGGAAATGATGAACTTTGGTGAAATGTTCTCATTTTGTATCCCTTGCAAGTGGTGCAGTTGCGCTGGCGTAGGCTATGCGTATGTGTGTATGCATGTGTGTGCGCACGTGTATATGCATGTCTGGGTGCGTAGCCTGGCCTTGAAACCACAGTACGTCGAGAAGGCCTAGTCAGATAAAGCTCACACCCGGTAGATACAATGATTTTACATTTATATAGGCTTGTTATGGACCTATCACATATCGAAACTGTCATGCATGTCATGCAAAATTTGCTGAGTGAAAAACAAAAAGCAATGGGAGATTTCTTTTAAAGTGTGGGGGTTGTAACCCCTCAACCCCCTGTTTCTCCGCCCCTGCCCTCTAGCTCCCGGAGTTAGATGCCGAGTTCCTACGGACTGCTTCAACATCATGGTAAACTCGTGGCCGGACCAGCTGACTAGTCGAGCTCGAGCGCTTTAACCTAAAAGGTGAGTAGGAGCTTCCTGTGTGTGCTTAATGAGGAGATGTGTAGAGTCACCGAAGTCCCGATCTATCCCGAGTTTACCACGAGCAAGAGTAAGGAATGCAGTAGCCTACGAGGCAAACGCAAAAACAGAAGTACGACACGTCTGTTGTCAAGATTACTTTGACGTAACCAAATAGAGGGTGGTCGGGGGGCTTTGAGCCTAGGCCCCTCCGCCTTTTGTCGGAATTTTTCCATTCAAGAGGGAAATAATTGATAAACGAGGGACTGTATTGAGAAGAAATAGGTGAAAATGGACAAGATGCCGCGGGGTACAGTGAGGTTCATACTCAAACAATGGAAGGGGTGAGCATCACTACTCCCTCACCAAGGTTACAAGGATACACTTGAAGGGTACAGTAACATTATCATGGCACGACACCAGGGACGTAAGCCAGACTGAAGGAAGTATTTAAAAAATGGCAGCCGCACATAAGTCTTAACGCGTAAAGAAAACTCCCTGGAAATTTTTGAAAGGCGCTGTAACGCACCTGTATAGAACGAAGGCGTTTTATCTTAAAATTGCAAATGGGAGCAGCTAAGGACATGTTTGATGAAAAATCCCTTCAAATGGTTGGAAACGCGTCGAAAGGCGCAAATATGCAATGAAAATGCGGCGGCAGAGATACTAGTGGAAACGGCGGAGGCGGCAGTGGGGCGGTTGGCACCGTGGTGAAGAGGGCAGCAGCAGAGCCAGAACCATAATTTCCCTGAGAAGGATTCGTTTCACAGGGATATCATCGACAACACTTGTCGCGGCGAGTGTAACACTGCAAAGGATCGAAAAGTATAGGATTATTACATTTAGCGTTGATCTCTACTACATTTAAGATTAGTACGATTTATTACATTTAGCTTTTAAGTCGTATAACATTTACGGTGAGACGTTTATTACATTTAGCGTTGATTTTATACCATGTACGGTTGGTATTACATTTAGCGTTGATACAAGCGTACACTTGCGTTAGCTGATTGTACATGTATCCGTGTGGCTGCAAAATAACGCATAACATTGCTTACCTACTAAGAATTCGGCATGTAGGGGAATAAGTGAAGAATCATTGCGAAAGCGACATTCAACATTTTATATGTCAGCAATGGAGTAAGCTATGGAAATGGGAGTTGGATGAATGAAATTCATTTTCTAAACTCTAAAATATATATTCTTGTAATTCTAAACTTTAGGTCCACTTTAAATAGGCCTAGTACACCCCACTTATTGGAGGTAGTGTCAGGTGGCAATGGACTCACCCGTACAAAAATGAGACATGTAGTAAAAAAGGTGATCAAAATGGACCAGGCAAGATTACATGGAGGTATAATTACATGATTCACAATCAAGCATCCCTTTCAGTTGAACGACAACTCAATTACTTTAGTGAAGGGAGTTTTAAACACTCTTTCGGAACATTGAAATTTTTTTACACATGCGGCGATTTCTCTCTCAGAAAAAATCCAACTTATCTCTTTCGATGTTGGTGACCACCAGTAACCCCTGTTTGTTCTCTGATAAGATCTCTGCTGAAGTGTGCATCATACACATCCTTGGCTGCATTGTCAAAAATGTTTGATATTATACCTCTCTTTGGTACTGATAGATATCAGTATTAAATAGCCAAGCTTCTTCACAGTATATGTTTTTAAAATTTTTTTTCGTCATTTCCGAGGAATAAAAAGCAGCCAAGAATGGTCTATTTCCAGATTATACAGATATGCAACCATAACATCTTCTTGAGGTTATTGTTTGTAGTTTAGTTTTTGTTTAATGTGCATACAAGTACAAAGTCAAGAAGAATTTTTCTCTCATAGCGTCCTCTTGCTGAATAGAAGTTTTTACTGATATCTTATATAAGCTCATGATACAGAACCCTACAAGATAAAACCTTACGCGAAGAAAAGAAGAACGCGTAATTCCTTGAGTTGTGTGCTCCAAGTTTAGGCACTAATATTGCTTGCCGCAACAAACACCATTGAGACAAATCGTGGATAATTAAAATGGTCATGAAGGGGGAACTATTTAAGTTTCTTACCAATATATCAGTATTGGAATCAATCAGTTGTGAGCAAACCATTCTTCTTAGACAGTTAGAAACGTCGTTCGTTGTCTGGAAAAAGAGGGCAAACATTTTATAGTTTCTTAATTCAACCAGTAACTGAAGAATGAAGGAAGGAAGAAGGAAGAACTCTTTAGAAAAGTAGTGCCATAGAAGGGCTACACTGGCTCAAAAACTTGAGACACAACATAACTTTGCTTAAGGAAGTGTTGAAGGCCTTGAGGCACGCCTTTTCCTCGGCCTTTACGCCAGAATTTGCATCCACTTTGAGCTCTAAAACAACTATAGTGGCAGAAGTTTTGAGGCGGTATCGGGCAGACAGTTGAAGCCCTGCCCGAGGCCCGGGATCAGTGGCCAGCAATACTCTTAAGGATGTAGATGATTCACTCCGAAAGAGTAGTCGAAAATAAGTATAGGCTAATTAATCAACATTTAACAGATAAGTTTGAGTTTATTTTAACTTGATATTTTAACTTCATAGTTGCCAGTTGGCCAAATGTGCCATTAAGCATTTTTGCTGGTCAATGGTAGGTAGATTTTATGTGTTCATTTCAATCTTAATTTGAGGTTATTGTAAATGTTTAATGACAGAATGATGAAAAGCATGTGCGCTCTAACATATTCACTACTAGTAAACACAATGTTACCGACACCTTAAATTGCATCACACAACGCACCTACTAGGAAAATGGTTTAGAAATATATGTGTAAGTTGTTCTATGTCTGTATGTCCAGACTGCAGACAATGGTTTATCTGGACGTGAATGAGACCACCCAAGACCGACTACCTTCGTTTAAAACGATCCTAGACCACAACCGGTGTTTGTTTCTGGATACCCTAAACTCTTTAATCAACCACACTCTCTCTAAGCCACCCGACACCAACCCGAATGAAGCCGAACCAATGTTTGACAGAGTTAGAGTTAGATGAGCTTTTACGGCTCAGTTTCTAACCAATTGGTTTAAGTCGGGCCGGCCACGGCCTTTTTACAGTTGTGGCTCACTGGCTTGTTTTCCCTAATCCATTGCTGAGCACCAAGTACAATGGCAGTAGGTTTCATTTTTAAAGTCTTTGGTATGACCCGGCCAGGAGGAGAACCCCAGACCGGCTTCCGGCTGTTTGATAGAAAACCAAAGCAATGTTCAATAGAAAAATAGTTGAAGGCCATGATACAGAAACTTAGTGGGAAGATTCATGTGAACCGCTTACACAATGATTGTTAGTTTGTTTGCTATTTTTTCGGAAGGGGTTGTAATTTGTGCCTTGATATGTCACTGAATTTTTCACCAATTGAATGGTCGGTTTTGCCGGTCTTTTTCTATTTCTGTGGAAGACGGACTCACTAACAGAGACTAAAACGGAAAACCATGGTTGCCGGTTGGCCCTAAATCATTGAGAACCACCCAAACCAACTTCTGTTTCGGCATGTCTCGATTTAGTAACCGGTTTAGATTCATCTGTGCAAACCTCCAGTTTGGACAACACGAGCAACCTCTTCATTGTTTAGCCCTGAGTTTGCTCCTAACAGTTACGTCCAGTGTTCCCTTAAACATACCGTCGTGTCATATGTAACATAGCCTAAACCTTTTCAAAGTTTACTCCTTGTGATAGTAAAATGCCCTTAACAGAGTCGATCCTCTCTAATAGACGAGTTGGGAAATGTTTCCACGCAATGCAATATGGGAATGGGTCAAAGGTGAAGTGTATCACGCTTACAGTGTCCCAGCGCGGGTGTTGCATGCTGAGCAAGCAGAGCTACACACATTGCCCGTTGTCATGGTACACTTGACCTTGTGACCCGACCGGAAGTACCGAATTTCCCAACCCGTCTATTGTGGAAGTATGAATGGCATCTTGCACTTATGTCAGTTTGGAATGCAATACTACCAAAATAACGACTTTCAGGCTGTTGCTAAAGCCAACCACTATAGGCCTATAAATGTATGTCAAGGTAATCTTAAGTAAAGCATTTACATATTTACCATTCTGGGATTTGACATACCAAATTCTATGTCATTCAATGCCTGTGGAAAGCTGTTCATTTCACACCTACAGTCCCTTGCCGCACTTTCTAGGCATTTGTATTAGGTTAGAGACTCATTAAATTTTGCCACCTGGGTATACATCCTTATATAATTCCATATGTTGCCTTATTACGTATGTCTGTGTACGAGTTTTCTGCAACCCTGCAGAGTCTATCCGAATGTTATGAAAAGCAAACAAGGTATCATTGAGTGTTTATTTTTAGTTGACACGTCAGTGACATTTTTCCAACCAGATGTTGAAAATATGATTAAACTTGGAACACTTCAATATGCCACTTTACTCAATACTCGTGAAACAAACGTAAAGACAGAAAAGAAAATGTGAAGAGGCTAAGACAAGGGTCGTTTATGCAAAAATTCAGGTGGATAGCATATCTCGGCCTCCGTAGTATTAACTTGAGAAAAAATAAGTACTTACCGGGAAATTAAATATTTAGCATACAATATAGAGAACCATAAGCGAGCATCTTAAGCAAAATTTAGCGTGGGTTTATATCGACGGTTAGACTGGAGTGCCGAAGCTTATACTTTCTCAATCAACTTATCAAATGTACGACACAGACCTACATTTAATTTCCAAGCGATAACGAAATATCTTTTGACTCACGCTTGATCAGGATAAACATGTTTTTAAAATGTACTTCGTTAACATCTGGAACATGAACTCAAAATGTCGTCTTGGGTGCGGCCAAAGAACTTTAGTGTGATATTAAAATGAGAGAGGTACGCCCAATACTTGGAACAGAACACATCTCCTGCTATCATATTGGAAATTGCTAAATTTGAAAGTTTGACAATTCTGTGATAATTTATCTATTAGATCAGCAATCAAATTTTTGAAGCAATCCTTGCGGAAACCAAAATGAGAATACCCACCACCCTACCCTTTGCACCAACTAGCTGCCAACTCAATCAAGATTAAATAAAATGCCAGACTTCAAATCTGATGACACGAACGGAAAACCTTTGTTCCGAACTTGTTCGCAAGATGAGAAAGTTTCTGGCGTTCTTTTTATAAATGCTGATGCCTTCCAACCCCTAAGCACAACACATCCCCCAGACAAGCCATCATCTGATAGATTGATCTCTTTCTACGATCATTATTAGAAAGGGGGAAGGGGCATGTCACCCTTTCTAATTAGCTTATTGTACGTTTCAAGGAGATTAAATAACTCAAAGGATGACATTTATTATGACAGTTGTTTTAAATATGATTTCAACAGAAGGACAAGACAGATTTAAAAAATCGAGTTGATTAAACTTATCCACTGCCATGTTGAGTGAATGTACTTCATTGACAGACAGAAAGAAACAGACAGCGCTCTTCCCAGAAGCTTCATTACAAAGATGTGTTCGTAATTTAACTAACGTAATAATTGTTGTTAAAATAAACTAATGTAAGCATTGAACTTTAGCAAGCTTTACGTGCAGACAAAATGTGAACCAATAAAACATTTCAGAGCTTGAAAGGAGGAACCGCCTATCTCACCTGAGTCTGTTTTCAAATGTCATCTTTGCCATTCAATCTGTAATGATTGTTTTGCTTAAAAATATTTCTTTGGTTGCCTAGTAATGAAATGCGTACTAGGGGTATTGTGCACCTTGAGCATCATGTATATCACTGTATCTTAAGTGCATTTTGTTTTTACGCTGTCACACAGTGGCGTAGCTAGAGGGGGGCAGGGGCGGGGGGCAGGGGGCGGTCGCCCCCCACAAAGCCTCCGAAGGCCTCTGTCGGAAATTTCTAGTCTCTGTCGGAAATAAATAAAAACAATTCCTTTGAAATACTTACAACACTTCTTACGTTTTTAAGCAGAATTACACATCGAAATGGTTACTGACAAGGCCTGGAAGTGTCATTTAAGGCAATCTCGGAGATATTTTAATCTAAGTTTTTCCGCGCGCTACACGCCAGATGATGGTGGCGCTACGCTTAGATAGTACATGATTACTTCAAGATAATAATCTGTCGGAATTTTTTGGCTTTTGCTCCCCCCCCCCCAAAAAAAAATATCTAGCTACGCACTGCTGTCACATATTCTACCGTAATGCCTAAAAATACAAATTAGTAAAGTCCAAAGTAACTTTTGCATTGTTCTGATTCATTTAAGACATGTTTCATGAGTACCAAAACAATCAATAGAACACCCAGCGACGTGAGATCATTCCTAGCACGTACAGTATACACAATACGAAGTCATCGACGATGAACCATTCAATATGGTAGTACGGGTTACATTTACGCAAAGTCATTGCGGTATTGTGACAGATAAAGACTACATCTGTCAGTAGTTACTCTTCAAAGTGTAATCCACAAATCTTTCGTTCAAATCTGTATTCAGACCTTGAAAGAAAATCAAAATCTTCAAACACTGACTTGTTTCGACTACAAAAATGCATGTTTACACGTTAATAATAAAATGCACATTGTTACATCTCTATTTACCAGTACTAATTAACCTTAACCATATATATATATATATACACATAAATATATATATATATATATATATATATATATATATTCACGCTAAATATAGTTTTAAACTTTTGGGTGCTGCTTGAGTTTTCTGACAAAAATTTTTACTTAATGAATTTCCTACCTTTCTGCGATGTGTAAACCGGCCTTCATTATATTCCATGTTATTTAATATATTGGTTCCCATATAAAGTAGAAAGATTACAAACGACTTAATTTTGAAGGATTAAAAGGTTTATTGTGATGAATCTGATGTGTAACTAGTACGATCAAGTAATGGTAAATAAAGTATCCAGCACTAATGAAGGTTTCTTAGTTCATTGAGCTACAAATAAGGGGCAGAGTCTGTTAGTCCTGGATTTTGCCATCTTCATTCTTTTATTTTAGAACAATAATCTCCAACTGATTCTGTTTCAGCGCCTTTAGCGAACGTTCCCGACGAGTCTACGTTATCAACAATATCTGCATTTCTTTTTCTCATTTGAATTTCTTTGACGTAATTGATGATATCCGTAAAATTATAGGACGTTGGTCTAAAAGGAGACTCACAGTCTCTTTTACTCTCCTTACGTGATCTCCTTGCCACCATTTGAGAAAAAACTGAGAAAGTGTTTATCTTGAATTCAATGAAACTAACTTAATGAAACTTACTTGGTAGAGGAGATACTACAATTCATCTCCCCGTTCGTCCATCTTTACCTTTTTACTACTTAGAAAGTAAGGTTAAATTGTTTTGGGATGGGGGACCTACTTACTTGTAAAAATTTGTCTTCTCTGATAAGTAATTACTTCTATAAGGACCTCTTAAATGCTGCTATCAAACTGACAGACTGAAACCTTCCATCGATTTCGATCTTAGCAATGAGCCAAACACTCATCAACGTCTCTGTCATACTGATTTAATACAATTTGGTAGAAATCCTTTGTACTTCAAAGACCGGTTACAGAAGAGTGTATGCGTAGTTGATGACTTATTTGACGAAAGTAGAAAATTTGCTTACCCTCAATATCTTCCTTGCTCATTATCATATAAATACGAATTATTTGGAGTTTGGAGGTGCTTTAAGTGCGACCAAATGCTTCTTAAACGGTCGTTCTTTTTGTAAATTAAAGAGGCCCTTTGTTCCCGAATTTTGCAATTTTAATTAAACCTAAAAAATTTTATGCTATTTTAATTAAATCTAACAAAGGCGGCTCTGATTTCTACAGAAACATCATTGGTAAAACTGATATAGCTATTAATCTCAAGAAAATGGCCCCAGAAGTTGGATGCAAAATTTTAGTTAGAATTTAACTTGTGAGTTGCCTTATAGTTGAAGTCTGGAACGTAAAGTTTCTTGCTTTTAGCATAGAATTAATACTAGAATTTAGTCGACAAATTGATACTTGTAAAAAGTTAATATTTTAGATCATGATTCATGTACTTTCTGTTTAAAGTGAAGGGAAACAATCAAGTCACATTATGTGAAAAAGTACAATCATTGTTAGATTGTGGGAACATTTGAAGAATTTGTCTTTACTAGCACTAATGATATTCTGTACATTAGCTCTGTGACTACGATTTTTGGCATATTGTATGATCAACTTTTATATTTCCTGATGCAAAATTCTACTTTAAATTTTTTCACTTTAAAAATTGTGCTACGAGCCTGCTAAAATCACTGCATTAACCAGCGTGTATTAATTTTGAACTTGACGAGCTCATAGGACAATGTCAGCCTTGGTTAACTTGTCTGAAACTTGACTTTACTATTACGTAACCTATTCGTTACTCACGTTGTCCTTCAATTTAGTTTACAGTTGCATGTTTCTCTTCAGAATAGACGAGGTGGGAAATTTTACCACGCAATGCATTATGGGAATGGGTCAAAGGTGAAGTGTATAACGCGTACAGTGTCCCAGCGAGGGCGCTACATGCTGAGCATGCAAAGGTAAACACGTTGCCCGTTGTCATGGTACACTTGAACTTGTGACCCGACCGGAAGCACCGGATTTCCCAACACGTCTTTTGTTTGTTTTGATACATTGAAATAGCTTTCATTTCTTGCTTTGTATTTATAACTGATTGAGAAGAAGAATTAAAAAATAATAATATCGGCATATCCCGTGTTATCCTATGATGCATGGTCATAAATTTTCCATTCACGCAATGTACCGCCTTCTCTCTGTCATATCTTTCTTATGCTCTAACCTTGTCACCCCATAGAAGAAAAGCAAAGATCTTTTCGTTTGCTAGAATATTTACAAGGTTATCGGATTAAAGTGCACTTTTATGACAACGGCTTACATCTCCATGTAACTATCGACCGTTAAAATAAAAAATCTATTAGCTTACGTGCTTTTGACCTTTTTACATACGAAAAGAGGATGGAAAAGGTTTCATCATGGAGTGTCAAAGTACAAGGCAAGATTAATTTTTTCCTATTCCAGCCTCTTTTAACATGAAACGCGAGTTCCGAGAGCGACTGATTTCGACAGATGTCCAGAGTGCTGCTAACCTTTACAAGAAAGTTGAGCTTAAAACAGAAGGCGTAGCATTATACAGCAATAAAGAATCTAAAAGTAAAACTGTTCCAACGTCCCAAGAGAGGCACACCGCCGTTGATTGTAACAATAACTATTCTCTGACGTCAAACTGATGAAATAACAGAACATACATCTAACTTACAAATCACAAATATTTCCTCACCATCTCAGTGATTTATTAACATAAATAAAGAAATCCCACAAAGAGAATGAATTGAGATTGCACTGTTCCTACGTGGTTTAATTAAAATAACTTATCGTAACGTACCATCAAGGGAAAGCGTTAATTTCACGTGCCATAATTATTGGTTTTCTCTTGCTAACATACTTATTAGGGTGATCAGCGTCCCATATGCCATCCTGTGACATCAAATCTTTCTTAGTGACGTCAAGCTTATGCTTCGACATTCCAGGTGAGTTGTTGTAACAACAACAGTGAACTCAGTAACAACAAAAAAGTGCGTTTGGTATTATACAACTTTAATTGGCGAGTCCGCTGATCCATCCCTCAGATATGTTTAGATAATGTTAATGCGTACGCTTCTGCATTTTAACATGACATAGCATAATAAGTTAAATGGCAAAGGGGGTTCATGCCCATAAGATGCTCTGAAGGTCAAAAAAACACACAAACTGTAACCATGTCTACTAAAATCAGATTCTGCCACAACCACCCAAACACTTAACTTTGAAAGATTGAACCGACGTGGAGTTTTAACCAACCATGCAGACTTTTGCACTCATTGGCAGCAGGAGAAGAGCTTCCTAATACCAACCTTAACGAAACAAATGAACCAACTTCTAACGATGGCCAGAACCCGAGAATCAGCAGAAACCTTTAACTAGTTACAATTCGGTATATACGACTCAACCCATACAATTTTTCATAAGGGTTTAATTCTTACCATCTCTAATATTGCAGAATGCAATGACGATTAGTGACCTAATCCCTTCCTCTTCAATCAAATAAGTCAAAATAACAGTTATTAGTCACATGAGATAACAATTTGACTACATAGTCACAGCAGCGTTAAAGTGTACTTCACGTCGTGAATTACCGGCAACTATACAAGAACGTACATTTCAGAGGTTGGAAAATGAATCTCATTTATCCAGTGACCATCTTCATAGCCTATCTCATTGGTGAGGTATAAAATATTTAAACATCTGCCGTTTATTTGAAAGAGTAAAAATTGCGCGATAATTTGCGATGCTTTCTTGCACAACTCACATTACCTGTTTTTTCCTTTTGAAATTAAACTTTTTTCTGACCTTGGAAAAATTAATGTTTTCTTGTTAAAAAATGTTGTAAGGAGAGAGCTTGTGTAGTCAAGGCACTCTATAGCAGTAAGAAAGTGATCCAGTTTTGGCACAAGGTCTAGTATTGCTAAGGAAAACAAAGAAAAACAAGGGTTGTTCATCCGAGTTGTACAAATGTGACACGACAAACTATTGTGCAATTTTCTATTTTAAGAAGAGTGAGTAAATTTATACATTTTATATCTCATTATAAGACCGTCAATTGAAGATGTGATTTGGACTATCAATAATGGTTTATTTTCAAGCTTGAAATCTTTTACTTTAGGTACTCTTTAATTAGTCATATCAACCATATTTCGGACAAATATTAGTCAAAAAGATGTTTCATATATTACCAATCTATTTTGCTGTACTAATTTACCCTACAGTGCAAGATGCATGTAACTGGAAATCCCTGGATTTTCTGTGAAACCGAACGATTCGATTAAAAAAGACTACCGTACTTCATAACGCTTGTTTCTATTGGATTTTTATGCTAGGGATGTATTGAAGTTTTACTTTGCACAATATCCTAACTTTAAAATTCCATCCTCCTTCAAGTCGTACTTACGCTCGCATTCCAGCAACATACAAGCAAGTAGCTCAGAGCAAAGCAAAAATGATTAAGAGTTTCCTTTTCGCTCCATATTGCATAACATACATAACATCTGGAGCTGACCTGAAAATGTCAAGATAAATCTCACTTTTGGTTCAGAAGTTCACTCAGCGTTAACTTCTTCACTTCTTTGGAACTTTGGGTTTGGAAGATCCGATTGTTTCATTGTTTCACTTCCTGGCAGCTATGCTTGGTAAAATGCCCATGTCATATAGGTAAAGTAAGGAATTATTCCCTCGGGCGGGGCAACGGGGCAGCTGGGCGACGGGGCATTTACACTTTACTTGACTCTTCTTGAATTATGTTGCTGACTGCGAAATAAGTGAGTATAACTGCTCCTTCTTGGACCAGTGTGATATGCTTAAGGACAGCTGAGGGTGCATCTTCTAGGGCAGGGGTGGGGAACCTTTTCCTCTGACGGGCCAGTTTGATAGTCATTATCCACTCGCGGACCGTAGACAGCGATCGGGCTCAAAATGCTTTTTCAGAGCAGCTTCTGGTAGGATCTAGGGGAAAACCCGTGTAAGGTATTAGGGAGAAGCTTCCGGAAGCTCTGGAGTTCGTACCAATTTGTAGGCCACTTTAGTTAAATGGCATTATATGTATAAGTCTACACAGACCAGATGTTTTACAATATATCTTTCTACCTATGTATAAAGTAATACTGAAAAACACAAACGAAAACTTGTGAGCGCAAAGCGTGCAAAAAATAGCCAACTTTATCTTTTATTCACTTTAACTTGCAAAAGTATCAACGTTGAACTCACTTTTCGGAGGAGCAGTTCTAACTTCCACCCCCGAATCTACCGAGATAAATACAGTACCCACTGAGTTTTGTACTGTATTATATAGACCAATAAATGTGATAGTGCAATTCTGTTCAATGCTAAGTAGCCTCCCACGCCAATCTTTAGCTATCACCAGCCCAAGTACAAGGATTCTGCAACTGGTTCCTGTTTAGAGAAACGCTGGGCATGTTGCATTGTGCATATTCGGGTTTTAGTAATATACTGGTAGAGTGTCACACATCAGTTTTACGTAAAATACCCTGAAAGTGGTATAAGCTAAAGCAGCATAAAACGGTGGACATCGAGGGCTAAGGATTATTATCAATTATATTTCAAGTGATTTGAATTTACCGTTATGAATTGCCTCGCGGGCCGGATGTAATGGTCTCGCGGGCCGTATGTGGCCCGCGGGCGGAAGGTTTCTCGCCCCTGTTCTAGGGAATGGCCAAAGGTAATCTGCTTTTGGGCGTGTGCGCACAGAACTTCGAACCAACTCATAAACGTCACACTTTTCGCAGCGTACTCAAGGTCTTCTAGCCGCAGTGTCACTGAACAGAATTGCGACTGGCTGTGTAATACGCATGTTTAAGGAAAATCTATTGTTATATACAGTGGCGTGGATCCATCTCCAAAGGTGGGGGGGGACTTTTCACCATTTGCGAATCGCCGTCCTGGGGGAGGGGTCTAAGGGGAAGGGAACATCCCCTCACCTTTGAAAAAAAGGAAGTTAGAAGGTGTCTTTATGGCAAATGGTGCCATATTTGGGCGCAATTTAGCTTTTAAAATGAGTATCAATTCGTAATCTATGTTATAATACAATTAATCACCGTTTTAGTTTTCATCATTTTTGAAAAAGTGGGGGGGGGACTTTTTGGAGATGTCCCCCCTTCCAAAATAGTGAGGGGGACGCGTCCCTCATCCCCCCATGATCCACGCCCATGGTTATGCAACTTCACTCAACAACTGAGAAATACAGCTGCGAGAATTTCTTGTCTGAGGAGCAACTATTCTTTAGAACTTTGTCAGACCTCAGCGGCACTTTCACGAGTTGTTTGATTCTTCCTTGTTGCAAAGCTGATAAATAACGTTAACTGATAACTGTTTCACCCAATATATATTATGCCTCCGCTCTAAATATTTCATCCCAGGTATGTTTGCATTTGGTCGGGTTACTAGCAATAGCCCTCATCTTTTCTGCCTCTTAGTTGCAACTTTTCATCCTTATCAATGGTCCATCTGTCAAAACCAGCTGTTGTGATACCGAAGCCTATATAAATAGTTCTATCATATGAAGTATTAAGCTTAGCAACAACACTATGCTGACGTGGTGGTCAAAACAAAATCATCAGTCAATAGCATAGCTCTTGACATCATTGTGCGGCTAGTTTATCATCAAGAAGGTACTTGCGAGATTTGTTACTCAAATGGCCTCCTAAAGATGATGAATGCAAAATACAGGATTGAGTTGAAAAGGTCAGAGACTGTTCTATAAACTTTCTATCATGCAGAACTAATAAAGAACTAATAAATTGTGTTAGCGATTGTGTTAGCGATTGTGACTGTGCTCTTAGGTAAGAACATCCAATCACCATTAATGTTTATTTTGATAAATAGTGATCCATTTATATCAATGTTAAGTCCAGTAATTACTTTGGACGGAACGTAATTCTTCGCTTTCCTGCAAGGGCCAGACTGCAAATATTCTACCTTTAAGAATACGGCTACATGAATGGACTTTAATAAGCAGGAATTCGTACAGTTACATGTTATATGTAATTTCATTAAGTACTTAAAAGGCCGGTTTATACTTCAAACTTTTCACTGGCTATAAATTTATAATAGCCATACATGGTCATCATCCCTTGCTCTTCCGGACCAATCACGGTCATAGCTCAGAGATGGACAGTGTTCGACTTTCATAGTTTTATAGCGCTATACTGAAGTATGAATCGGCCCTAAATGCAGTCATTCCGAGATCAGTCCTAATTGAATAAATGAGGCTATTAGGCTATCGAGCTAGTTTCATGGAATATTTCGAATCTTTAGGATTTTCTTCCGGAAAAATGTGTTACTTTATTTAAAAGTGTTAAATCTCTACCTTGTTTATTTCTGAAGTATAATAAAACTCTATAATTAAAAAACATGCCTTTAATTGAAATACAGCGTAAAATTATGAATGAAGGGAATTGTGGAAGGTTTTCATCAAGTATTGATGGCAGAAATCAAATAGTTACATTTTCTTGCAACGTTTATTCATTCTAGTATAATATTACATTCTTTTTCAAAAACAAAATCCTCTCCTTGATAATTCCAAAATGGATTATTTTATACATGCTTTAATAATTTTTAAAATATCAATGTTCAAAAATCAGTCCTAAACCCTAAGGTAACATCAGAGAATAATTCCTTACCCCAAAACTCTTCAAGGAAGCTTCTTCATACGTGTCACATCAGTTCACAAAAACCTTCCATTGCTTCGCCTAGTTCACGCAATCATAAATATGTAGTCTAGTGTACAATATTTAAACCAATATACGTTGCTACTTAGTTATGCTGGCAACCAAATGGTACACACAGTCTCTTTTTTTCATTTTGGGACATGCAAGCCTAAGGTCCATGTATTAAACGTGAATTTTGCCTATTTCCTCTTCTGTTAGTATTTTGTACTGGAGAATATGAGTTTTTCCTTCTCTCTATTTTGAAGAAGTATGACATCCAGTGTTGTTAAGAAATCACTGTAAAAAATGATTCACACTTTTTTGTAACAGATAATAAACGCGTCTTGGCGTTTATGTAACCGAAAAAACAATAAAACACATAAGCAAAATAAACATCTAAAATGCCAACTTTAACACATTGACGCCACTTTAACGCCATCTCGTAAACACGTTTATGCGTTTATTTTATGATTACTGTCAACATCAAGTTGTTTTTAATGAAGAAAAATTAGCATATATATCAAACATGTAAACGTGTTTGCGGAGTGCACTTTAATTGACGTCATTATCTTTATCATGTGTTAGTATTCGTTCAGTCATTTACTGTGCTTATCCATTTTGTTGTTCGTTTTCTAATTCTTAAACGCCATAATGTGTTAAAAAATGAAGACGTCTATTTTTACAGTGATTCTGTTAAAAATTGACCAAATTTCTTTTTGTTAAACGCAATGGTTTCCCAGCATAAGGTCAAGTATACCTAACCCTTAGATACTTTGAAGACAAATTGCGCTTACCCATCGCCCATATAAATAGTTTCACTGGAGCCTCTGACCATTTGTTGCTTGCAGATCCTCCCATTTTTCGAATGATCGCATGACTTAGTCAAAAAACAGACTTCACCACAGATTTGTCCTATTTCTCTTTTTTCTTAAACTTCCTCTCCACTTTTTTTGATGCCTTTAAGAAGAATTTTTCAAATTCATGCTGTGTAATTATTGAATATTACAACTAGTTTCATGCAAGGTGGTTGCAAACTGTATCTGGACTTTCCAATCAATTTTTCTTCAGAAATTAAACATAAAGTTGGTTTCATTGATGACTGGTAATTATTTTGTGATGCATATTTATTTTGATCAAGAAAATCTCATTTTGGCGATTTCAATGAAGTTCTAAGGTTGGGCTATCTTTTCAGTTCCTTCGTGCCAGATACTCTGTCCGCAAAAGAATAACTTCATACCTGTCACATGCAGTGTAAGGTGAATAGATTCTTCCATGTGCATAATTAGACGGTGAAATTAAATTTGTATAGGTATCCCATCTGGGCAAGAAAATTCATTCAATATCCGTTACCGAAAAATTGCTCGCCTGGCAGAAAATTACAGGCATCACGTAACGTGTTGAATATTTTTGTTGTTGGTATGTAGCATAATTGGAATTCATCCTCCAATGATTTAGGAATATTGCGATTTTGGAAAAATCTGGGATTAATGGAGAATCCAAATCTGTTGAAATCGTCTTTGTGCCCTCAAAGGGCGGTATATTTAGTCCCGAAGGGTTGGGGGATTGTGAAGGCGTACTGCGTCAATCCGGACATTTGACTTCTTGAGTAGAAAATCTCATTCAATATGAAGATATCCACAAGTGCATATTTGCACAGACTATGTAAATTAAGCACATGAACTTGATGGTGAAAAAGTTTAAGCTTTAAAAAGACGGTGATATCCAGAACACATCCTTAGAGCAGGAAGGTGGTAATACCTGCGCCTTGCACAGATCGAGTTACAAAGATATCAATTAAATAAGCCAATTCTAACAATGGGGTTATCATTAAATAATTCGTTTAATATCTCAACTGCCACTCGAGGCTTACTCGTTCTCCCCAAGGCTGCAATTTTGCGTCCAAAAGTACGAACAGCAAGTATTTTCTCCTCACGTGGTAAGTGTGTTTAACATTTAATTGTGTTTCCACACTTTTATTCTTGGATTTTATGTATTATTATTATTGAAATGTCTGTTTCTAATTTACAACCTCGGCCAAACGTTACGTTTTTGCAATCAACGAAATTCACTCGCATTTATTTTCGAACGCCACACACTGAATAAAATGTTGTTGGAAATGTTATTTTATTTAGACACTTATCAAAGAAGAAAATTGTATCCGAATTCGTCTGTATCTGATAGCCTCTTTTATATTATTTTCATACGTGCTTTTACAACATATTTCCATTCTCTTGTTATAATTCTTACATATTGTCAATAATTTGTTATTTTACGATGATTGTGCATGTAACTTTAAGAACCATAGAATTCTTCAAAATGATCAGTGGACCTGAAACATAGCACATGAGAGTGTAACGTCACCAGCCAAAGTTACAGCGCAAGGACGAAAGCTCTTTTTTGATGTACAGATTAACATTATTTGTCAGCCATTCATTACATGTAAAGAGTGACGTCAGCAAATGTAGACAATCAGGAAATGAAGCTGATAAAAACTTATAGCGGCAATTAAAACATGCCACGAGAAAAACAAATGAAACTTGAGACTTTATTCTTTACAGATGCTTAAAATCATGCTCATGTATTAGGATAGTCAAAACGCACAGTCTTGATTTCCTCGATAACGTCGTGTCAAGTTTGTGTCTTGTGTGAAAATTCAACAAACGTTTAAAGTCTTTTTGTTTGATATTATGCTCAGTTTGGCGACATGTTGACGATCGTTGCCATGGTTGCAACACGTCCTTATCTGTTGCAGTTCTTGAGAAGGTTGAATCACTATTTAGGAAATGGAAATTCTTTCAGAAAAAATGTATAAACCGTTAAAGTATTTCCTCTTCAAACACAAGAGCAACACTTGGGGGTGATCCGATAATAGGGCGCCACTGGGTCTTCAATCGCTAGTATGCATTCATATTAAAGCAATCATGTTGCCAATGAGAAATTTTATCCTACAATAAGTATGAAAATGAATTATTCAACACTCCATCGTTCGTAGTTAAAAACGCCTCTAGAAAAATGCTAGTTAATTTAGTTAACTGAATATATCTTCGAACATTTTATGAACAAACTTGAAAGTTGTCGCATATTAGCTTTAAGTGGGGCTTCCAGTTTCGTTATTTGCATTTCGATAATAATGAAAAATGCGTTCCGTTGCTGTTGTTTTTCATTTTTACACTGAGCACAAAATTTCAAGCTTTTCCCTCCAGCGAGCAGTTATCAAATTCTTCAGAATAGAGCATAAAACATTTATATCTCTCTGTGTGAATCTTTGGTATCTTCGTCTGTCCTAGGTCTGAGTTTAAACGACTTCCATGAAAAAGCAAACGTTGTGTTTTTAATGCATTTAATTAAATTAGAGTGAATGCTTACTAGACCCAATGGCATTAGACGAGTCTGTAGCCATAGTTCCATATTCTGTTAAGCATACCCGATCATTTGGGTGTTTAGAATAGTTGAATGGCATTTTTTCGAAGGTCACATTCTCCAGGTCAACCTCGAAAGTACCGTCTCCAGTTCTATTCGTTTTTTTTTTCATTTGTTGGCACCTTTCGGAACATGATTCGTTTCTAGTAAATTGAAATCTAAGTCTTACCCAGGTCTTTCGTTTTGCAATTTTCATCCGCTGAAAACTGTGATATACTCCGTTGTCGAGAAGGCTTACAAACTACTCTGAAAAGAGTTGTGGAATTCACTCACATTAAATAGCAAATAACACCTTCTAATAAATTTATCAAATAAAGGAGTGTCAATAGGTTGGATGGTAAGAATTCATCCTAACAAAACATATACATCACTAAGTGTTATGAATCAAACGCGTGAATGAACAATCATATGCCGTTATCAAATAATAGGTAAATGAATTTTAGAAAAATCTAGTACAAAACAAATGTTATCTTCCGACTCTGGAAGTCCTTGGAAAGTTTCAAAAAGAACCGTGGACTATGGCAGGTGTAGAATTTTAGGCCTAGTATATTTAAGTGGTATGACAAACCAATTTGGGTAAGACAACCAAGAAAATTTAAGATAAAGATTTCGATGAGAGACGCAGGTCACTATGCTTCACGTACAGCTTAATAGTTATTGACGTAATAAAATGAGTCTCGGAGGATGTTGGCAACCTAGCAATGAAACTAGAAATAAATAGACGTCACGTCTTTCTGGAAAGGGCTAGTAACACATCATTTAAAAATATACCCAAGACACGTGAACAGAAGAGGTTGGAGGGCCGTACAATCCCCTCTCGAATAAAGAGTTTTACTAAGCCATCCCCTTCCTTGACCATAAATTTGCTTCAAAACTGCAAAATACTCAACCATTTAGCATCGCAACAACCTTTTTTATGTGCCCACCCCTTAGAAAGCACGCCAACCGATGCAATGAAGGCCTGTAACATTCATAAATTCCATGAAATGCTTCAACCACGAGTTCCTTTCATTAACAGAAACGACCCTCTCCGTTCAGCAACTTGGTTATAGGCCTGTATCCTTAATTAAATTCTCCTCCTTAAAATAAAGATCTCCAAGATAACTGGAATCCTAGAAACAGCAAAACAAAGACATCCTTCTGATATCGATATATTGACGATAACAGTCTATAATGTCATCACAGGGACACAACAGGGCCAAGTTGTTATGTATTTCTTTTTCATAACAGACTTACTACATGTAATCAGTTTTTCAAGTGGCTAAAGTTGCTGCAGTAAACAAATAGTCATATCTCCACCACAGAACAAGATATAACTTTTGCTTTCTTTTAAAATGTGTTTGAAATTTGATGCTTTATCATATGCCTCTTCACAGAGTTACTGTTTGATTCTCTTGCAAAGGTATTTTTTCAGTTTAAGACCAAGACACAGGGGCGGAGAAACAGGGGTGCTGAGGGGTTACAACTCCCCCATTGACTTTGTGTTTTTCACAAAGTAAATTTTTTGAAAGATCGTCCACCATCCCCCCCCCCCCTACTGTTGAGAAGAAATCTCCGCGCCTGCCAAGACACACTTAGAAATGTCAGGTTGAAGCGAAATAATAGGTCTGGAACTGTATCATTTAATTACATGCCATTCCATAGCAGGCCCAAGTGGCTTTCACTTTGGTACCCGATTTCCCAACCATTCCTGCACCCACCCCTCCCCAATAAACAAACATATTCCCCTTCAAATAAAAGAAGTGAAAAAGAATGACAGTATATCTTAGTGACACTGACAAATGGAGACCAAAATTTTATGTCCCAATAAAAACAAAACACCTTTCTATCTCATTTGATGGTAAAGATACCGTCACTCTAATTATTTACAAAGAGGCTGCCGTTTTCCAAAGTAACTGTCTTGTAGCAATTCTGTTTCAACATTTCAGGGCTACTTGAAGTATCTGATACTTCTTTGTTTGCCTTTCGTATAGACCTTATGCATATGACGTTACAGAACAGAAAGTGCGCCTCCAATGAGGCAGGCGCGTATAATGGTGCTGCCCGGTGTTTGTCTGTCTACAGAGGACGCTTTCATATGGGTTCCATTCTATGGCGAAATAAATTTGTTGTGATGCACAGATGAGACAGATACAGTAAAGCTAGCATGTAAAGCTAGCAGCATTTGCACACATTATAACTACGAGCAAGTGTTCGAAATGCCTCGGTGTTGTTTCGTTCCCGGTTGTAGATTTCGGAAAGGTTGCCACAGATTTCCACAGAATACAAAAATCAAATAGCAGTGGTGTATTGCGATTAAAAGGATTGGCCGCAATGGGAAAATTTGGACTCCGAGACAAGGGTCAGTCGTGTGCAGCGGTCACTTCCTACCCACAGATTATCGCACAACACACTTTGGTACGTCATCAAGAACATTGTAAGGAAAGGTTTTAGCCTAGGCAAAGCTGATTAACCGAGCCCTAGATAAGGTTTGTAAGGTTTGACTTTATTGATTTGTTTCTGAAAGAATGCCTACTAACATTATATTGCCGAGTGACGTGAGTATTTATTCCGATCCGGGCATAGCCTATGCCTGTAAGTGTAACGCTAACAGTGGGATTGATCAACATGAAAAGACAACATTAGGCCCAGCCTAACATTAGGTTGTCAGGCTGAGTTCAAGTTTAGCGGAACTGGAAGGGCCAATATGGCAGCGTCCTTTATAATTAATGTGTGGCCGGCCTGGCAGCCCAATTGCAACTTACACCAACAAATGCGGACAGATGATTTGTGACTTTTGTGAACGGGTCGCCGCGCGTAGTCTTCTACGCGCGCGTGCGAATTCTACGTCGTGCGTACAGTGTACGTCACTGTTTTGCCTCCAAAATGACATCATGTGACGTCGATGCACAAAAACTATTTTGATTAACTCTCTCTCCACACAAGCATTTTCTTGGTGGTATCAGATTGCAGAAATACAGAACCTACGCCATGCATTCTTGAAATTATATTCTGAAGGATAGTTTGGCTTACAAAATAAATGCAAATGCATTAAAAAGAATGTATAAAATATGACAAAAGGACCTGGGTGCGGCATCATACCAGACTTGACCCACATGAGAAAAAGTCAGCCTCCTTGTGAGTGATGAAAAACCGATATCTCGACGCCCAGACAACGTATGAAAACGCAGTATCTTTTTTTTTTCGGGGGGGGGGGGGTAGCCTGCTGTAAGCAGGCTATTGTTGAGTTTTATCAGCTACAAGTACAATTCTTAATATTTTCTTACGCTGATGTTAATGTACAGTACACAGACGAAGTTTAATACAATACAATAGCCTGCCAACTTTCTAGCCAATCTCATTTCCGAGACAAAAATAACTTCATGATAATAAATGCACACGTCATCAGCGTTGGTAAGGGGTGGAGTCAACTTGAGCGACCAGGTTGCTTCGCTACATACAGCAGACAACTCTTTTCATTCAGGTTTTCACTTGTATACACGTTATGCAGTGCATTACGGCTATTACTGTATAGTTACTGGCTTACCTGCTACCGTGTGATGTATACAGCTAGCAAGGCCTAGGAAACGTTGTCTTGTCCATGCGAGGGCCTATATACAGGCCAGTTTGTACAAACCAGCAAGATCTGGGACAACATCCTACGCCTAACGTTAGGCTAGACTTTTCACTACAAGGATTAGCTCGATTTTAGCCATACATGATAATAAAGTACCTTTTCAAGATGTCATCGTATCTTCAGAAGTATTCGTATATGTGCATCGTCGCAGGCCGTTGATAGACATGAATAGTCAGCAGCCGTGAACACCATGTGACCTTTTATGAATAATAATTTATCCCACATTTTGGGCATTCGTGTAAATGAAAACTGGACGAAGGTTTGCAGACTCTGTATAGAATATATACAGGAGGTGTATTATGATTTCTGAGAGAGCGCCATCTTATGGAGGCCGCTACAGAGTCTGCTCCGCAGGCTGGGGGGGGGGGTGAGAATTTTATTTTCCTTTCTTTCATGGTAACGAAATCTTTACCTGAGACCTAAAATGTCATGCTCCTTTACTCAGCTCTCCGATTGAAAGACGTTTTATTTGTCGACTCTTAGATGAGTTGGGAAATTCGGTACTTCCGGTCGGGTCACAAGGTCAAGTGTACCATGACAACGACAACGTGTTTAGCTCTGTGTGCTCAACATGCAGCACCCGGGCTGGGACACTGTAAGCGTGGAACACTTGACCTTTGACTCATTACCATAATGCATTGCGTGGAAACATTTCCCAACACGTCTACTCCTCTTTTACTTTGCAGCTTATTGACATTGTTCGATGCCGTACTACTTAGATCAAATTTGTTACGTTACGCATGCAAAATTTAGAAGCATTGCATAACCTACCTACGTCTCTGCTAAACATTAAATCTTATTGAAATTCCTCATATATTTTCAGTACTTGAATAATGACATTTGTTCTCGTAGTTGTCAAGAATTTTTGCTGGCTTATTCCATTTTATTTCTCTAAGCCTTGCATTACCCACGTAAAAGTCTCACACTTCTTAATTTTGAGGGAAAGCACCCTTAAACTTTGATGTGTTTATCACAAGCGCATACGAACCAATGGCTGAAACGAAGATGATACACCTTTGTATATCAAGGACGGGACAATTCACTTGAAATTATATTGCGAAATTAGGGAATATGCTCATATTATGACATCTGTTTCATCATTTCACCGAATGACTGAAATCTTCAATACGTTTTCGTACATAAATGTCACATGATGGAACTTGTGAAAAATCCATATTGTACCACCATATGATTTTTTTTCATATCCGCTAAATTTGTCAAAGTATAGTTCTAGCCTACTCAAATGATGATTACCGAAAAATGTAACGTCTTATCATTGATAAATAAAATAAACAAGTAAACGACTGCTGTTCTTCTGGGAGAAAAATGGTTATCCCGTAATAAACAAATTTGATATAATTTATTATCATTTACCTTTACTGACACACTTTATTGGCTTCAAACGATCTGTTTTCCAGCCTAATGTAATTAAGGTTTCTAAATTCCACTTGCAAGGACGTATGTGTTTATGGTTGTACGGTGTTGGCATGGCAACAAAAACATATCTTTCTACACTGGTCCGAAAACAAATGTAGGTTTTGTTATCAAGGGGATTTTATACGACTTCAAATCTTTGTATCATCTTTAAACATTAACAAATCTAGAAAGAAGACCATGTAGCTCTAACCAGTTGAGTGCAGATGTTTACAAGATGGGTACGCGTACCCCTTAGGGGTACGCAGGATCTTTTCATGGGTACGGAAAAATATTCTTTAACCTATTCGTAATTTTACTAGAAAAAGTGGACTGAGCGTGATCAGTCTCATTTCTCATCTGAAGACGTTGAGTATGTTGAACTTTACACAATCACAATGAATTTTTGGCACGAATGTGTCAATTTGGGAACAAATCAACGCATTTTTTCTGACTTTGGGTACATGTCATTGGCCATGTGTACCCCCGTGGTAAGCCTACTATTCGACTAACAAAAAAAGTGAACACCCCTGGTTTATTGTATGGTAGTGCCTAATTCTTACAGAGAAGCAGAAATGAACCAACGTTATTAGTTTACTGTAGGAGGGATTATAAATTGTTAAGAATACATTATTATTAGACCTGATGCACATGAAGACCCAGGGTAATGCTTGGAGGAAACACATGGACACAGATTTGAAGACCCCAGAACTGTATTTGCATGCGAACACATGTAATGTTAGTGCAAGTGGAAAATGTAAGCAGGTTTGGGTAAGGAACAAGTCGTGCAAACGTCTTCCTTTGTTGAAGGTGATGTTAAGCCCAAAGCAAGGTGGTAAAAAGTGGGTTCCATTTATGTGTCTGATGCAGTGGTACTGGAAATATAGAGTAGGAGTGGGGGGTTAAATGTGGTTCATTGCTTCAAATTGTTAATTGCTGGACGTTTCTTTTCCCTCTAGAGGGGGTAACTGTAGAAACATGTATCACTAAGAGTAAACCTGACGTAATCGTCATATTACCCTTTGACCTCAAGGCCCAGATTGTGTGGAAACTCCAATGGTGAAGAGTAAAGGAGGGCAACACTGTTATTTTCTGCCACTATAAATTACTTACACACTAAAGTGACCGCTTGTTCCTTAGCCTATCACCTCCTGTCAGTTTTCAACCCTAGCACAGCTCATCATGAAACTCACTCGTGGGTTGGTGCTTGCTGGCACATCAACATTTCCATACAATAACAACTGAATTTTTGAGCTAAAGGTGCCTGAATAATAAAATTGTAATCCAGCCCTCTTCACAACACTTTAAAATATAACGTTTCGCTTTCATCTAAAGCCTTAAAAACATACCAAAAACAGTTTAGATCTTTCTTTAACAATGTATTCTTCAATCTAAGCACCATGTCATACATCTAACAAAGTATCCACTGATACATTACAGAAGGGTTACAGAAGGGTGAAAACTGAACCAAAAACAGTTGCAGGTAGGCTACTATTTGAAGAGAGTGCACCTCTGGGATGATTTGTAATTTTCTACAATGGTGGTGCGCCACCTTAAGGGTGAAGTTTGTGTGACACCTCCAAAATGAGAAGCACGACCAATTGATGGTTCCTAAATTACAACTTCATATCTGGATTTGCAATAACAATAACATGTAAAGTTTGCCAAAGATGTAGAGTGACACTAATATCCCCATGAGCCTTGGCTGTGAACCAATCCAAATTGTTTGTGAAAAGTGAGGACACCCTTTGTTAGCAGTAGTTATGGATATTTCCATGACACTGTTATCACTGAAGGACAACCTGTGCAGCAGTATACTTTTGCTATGTCCACCCTGCTTGTTTTGATTTAGTCAGTTCTCTTTGCTTCACTTTTTTGCAAACAATTTGCTCTTGTTTAGGAGCGCCGTAAGGAGCTTCTGGGCCTCAAAGGTTAAATAGTAAAGAAATGGCTAAATACAAAGAGTCTGCCATATTCTGCACTGGGCACAAATGTGCATGAATTTTACAAAATTTTCTACAAGATGGGTTGCCCAACACACAGGCCATTATGACAGTATCATGGTGTCATGGTTTTGGAAACATCATTTATGTCATAGTTCATTTGTGCAACCATACAATCCCGCAAATATGTTCCGTCCGTAAGCAATCTACTTGTGGTGGCAAATGGTGCAAAGTGTCACATTTAAAAACTGCACTGAGTGCGACTTTCGAACGGCTCTTGGTTTTCCTGCAAGACATTTAGTTATATCAGCAATCTTGATGAACTCCTTGCCAATCCTGTTGAAACATATTGATTACACAGTTCTAAAATACCATTTCTCCGCATACTATGGCTTCCATCGCGTTGAAAATTTTGGTGGCATAGACTGCCAGTAACAAGAAGACTATGAGGGATTTCTAGGTAAGAAGAGTTGCTTACATGCTGGCTGCATACCGTAAGTTTGTTTTTCCCCAGTCCTAACCATAGGCCTAACTAAGGCTTATATGGTGGAGGCATGTAAAAGGCAACGTTCAAATTTCGTGAGTCTCGCACATGGTGCATTATGTTTGAAAATAGGCCTTAAAGGATGGTGATATTACTGGAGACAAAAACACTGTTTGCGGAGAGGAGTCACACATATGACACACATACACACAAGGCCATATGCTTACACGCAATGCGTAACTGGCCTTATCAGTTCTCTGCGCGAAGTCAGCTTATGCTAGAATCAGTAGAAATTTATCCCAATAGGCCTATCTCATGTCAGAAATTTCCCTACCTTGTAGCAAAGACTTTCCACCTAGAAAGATGTAACTAACAAGTTATAAACAGCTGTTTTGTTTCTACTAAGACAAATTATTTAAAGCCCAGTCTACACTATCATGCTTTTGGTCAAAACATCATCATACATTTGTATGACGATGCTAATGGACAAACGTATGATCGCGTGGATTGCATTCCCAACAAATTTGGACGTCCAACATGTATGAAGGTGTTCCAACTTTAAGCTGCATATTTCATCTTCCCAACAAGTGTTCAGACGATGTTCATGGACAAATGTATGATCATGTACACAGGCAGTATCGCTCTTTCTTCCCAGAGTAGCCTTCGGCCAATAAGGTTCCGCCTTGGATACGCCTATATCTTTTAAGTGATATACCTTTTTTGTTTGTTTTATCTCCTCCAAGTACTAAACTAATCCACAGTCTGCTGACCTTGTATTGGGGTCTCTTTGAGGCTTCCTTATGAATACACTAGTTCAGGCCAGAAAGTGTATGTGGGAACTAACATTAGGCCAGTGCCGTAGTTACAAGGGGTATGAGGGGAACGTGCCCTTCACGACAAAGCCGTGCCACCCCAGGGGCCCCCTGAGGAAAATTTTGGAATGTACAGTTTTAATATATTAGTTCTATATATAGGGAGAGAATTCAGAAATTGTGCCCTCTCAGGAAAGGTTCGTGACCCCCATGCCCCCTGCTCTAAACATCCTGGCTACGCCACTGCATTAAGCCAAGGTACCCTATATAACTATATATTCAAACATTATAGCTATGAAAGTTTACATTAAAGATAATGATGTGCTCTTGTGCAAAAACATCGTACCTGCCTCTCCCCTCCCATGTGGTAAACTGAGGAGTTTATTATTTATCCTTTGAGCGTCAATTAGCTGCAGTCATGAACCAGATAATTGCCACCATGCGTAACAGGTCATTGTTGACAATGCTAAGTTTGAATGTGTTGCAACTTTGAGGATTTGTCTTCAATCGGTATGGATAAAACTATGGAGACAAAAAAAAAAGAAAGTTGTCTACGTCCTTCCTCTTCTGTGAAAACGCACCGCACCCCTTTTCTTCAGCGTCCTTACTCAATCCTCTATCAAACCAACGTTGGAGATGATACGGAGATTTTTTTTCCCAAAAGTGTAAATGATAGTCCCTTATGATACAGTAGTACGGATGTGCTTTCACTGTTTACGAAGCATCAAAAGTATGTCAATGAAAAGTTCAACCACACGGTTATAAGCTGCGTCAACCTCAGTTTTCTCGTGAGACACCCATCAGAATATTCTTATCTTTTTGCAACCTCACCTTCATCACAGATGCCCGTCACAATTTTTGTTTCGTGTACGACGAACATTGAAGTGATTTATGTCACACCGGCCTTCACAATTTAACTTTGAAGGGACAAAGTTGGATCATTTCTTTGCATTATTAGCCTCATTTCACTTCTGCTCTTTTAATGTTCAAACTCCCTTTGGAGGTTGTTACCATAGCGATCGAAATCTGAAGATTTTGGGTTGTTGTGTTACAGAAAAGAAGACGTACGAAAAGTTGAACATTTTTCTGGCCTCCTTTTTGTATGAACTGCTAAGTAGGACGGTTCTGAAGTTGGCAGTGACTACCGTCACGAATTTTATGCAAATAACACTTTGGTGAGCTGAAGCCTGCAAATAAAAGAGACCGAGCAAACGACGAAATTACCACTTTAAATGGTAATTTCCAAATATATTCCCCAGAGCTGTTTTTTATCTCACCTTTATCAAAATATCCCGTCAAACGTTAGTATTTTTGGTATAGATGTAAATCACAAGAGAGAAACCTTCAAAACAATGCAACCTTGATGCAGGAAGTACAACATTACTGAAGTTGTAAACTGAATAATTGACACACGAGTTAGGCTTACTTATGGAATGAAATTTCCCTTTTGCCTCACCGTCATTCCAGAAACTACATGAATTACTTCTTATCCCTTCATCATTTCTTAGTAAGTTTTATGAGCGAGATTATGGTTAATACTTTTCTTCGGAAAACAGGACTCTGCCAGGGAGGACATGCCAATAAAACGTTTACTATGGAGGTGCTTATATGTAATACAACTTTCTCGCTTTAAAATAACAAATGTGGCCGGCTGATGTGTTATAGTGGGCCTACTGGAAATGGCACACGATGAGTTACAAATTTACCATGCGTCAACCCACAAGGGTGATATTAGCCTAATACCACTTCTCTGATCGACTACAGTGAAAACAAGCTCACTAGAAAAACTTCTTTAACAAACTGCACTCAGCAAACTCCATTGCATTTTTTTTCTTTTTTTTTTCTTCTTTTTTGAGAACCTTAACTTAACCCGTGGGCCCAAACATTTATTCTGCTTCAGTCTGGCTAAGAGGAATAGAGATACCCAACAAATGATACAAGTATAAAGGATCAGATTAGCTACTTTATAGGCTCACAAATGTTAACTTATGATCTGGAAACATTTTCGCCCATAAACCTCTATGCAATACAAAATAATATGTACTTGCACTGCTACGCAGTTCAAGAAGAAAAGTACATTAACACCAAAGGTATCAAGATTAGGATACAATGATATAGTCAGTACTGTCGGCACAGTCATATAACGACTGACCCTAGCTATGGGCTTTCACGTAACACCGATATACCGAAATCTGTATTTGCATGACACTGCCTCAGCTGTTGTTGACTTGTGTCGTTGTACCGTCTCAATATTACACTACAGATGTGACTATATACAAGCTTAAGAAGCATTTTTGTTTTCAAATTTCTTCGCAGATTGGCAAAATTGTCTTTTTGGTACAATTGGTATTATCAGAATGGTCAGAGGGTATCCTGATTACCGGTATTTGATTTTCACCATGCCGCTGGTTCGGAATTCAGACTGGACTTCCATAAACACACTTGATTGTCGATACCTACAGAAATATAACAAAGTGGAATTGTGGACAAGGTGGAAACCTGATGCATGTAAAAAGGACCATTTTCGTTTCATCCTGGATGGTTTGACGAAATCATCATGACATGAATTTCTTTTAGCTCAAAGTTAGCAAGGTGCCATCTAGCTGGTGTAAACTGCACCTTTCATCAACTCTGGCGTAGACCATTGTTGAAATTACTCATGCATGTCAAGCAGTCTAAATGCTGCTTGCACCTCTTGAAGGAGTTTGCTTATCTTGCCAGAACAAGACCATCAAGGAAACCACATAACAAACAAAACAGTCAAGTAGACTAATTCCCTTTTTCCCTGTTGTACTTTCCATTTAGGGGTTGTAAAAGATTTACAGCATGTACCTCTAAGTGGAAAAAATTTAACATTTCAGACACATATTTATCCGATTTTTAAACTCTAATGAGCCTTTTCAGCATAATGAAGCCCAAAACGGTTTCCATTTTACAGTAATTTGATCAATGGGATGAATTTGGGTAATAAACTTCTATCAACAGGAAGTTGTTACCTGTTTGTCTCACAAACATTCGTTCGATTTGTGAAAAGAGTAAATACCTTAGGCATTAAGAATTATCAAAGCACATCTCTCCATAGATAACATTGTTGCTTCGAAGCGTTGCTTGATAAACTCAGGCCTCGGTTAACTCATAGCTGTATCCAGTGACTCATGTATAAAAAAGTCAAGCGAGATACAAGCTTAATGCGAAGGCCTCGGGGTAGCTTTCAAGGGATGCCATTATCAATCAATGGATAAAAAGCTCAAATGGGGTACAGTGTAACTTGTAATTGTAAAAATGCATCATTCATGAGGTTAACATGAAATCATACGTCAACCGTAGAACTTAAGTAAAACCAAAAGATAGCACTAAATATTTCATCCCCTTAGAGGTCGCCCTCCATAGTTATTCCTTTGGGTTCTACAGAATGTTTTTAAAGCTACTAGGCTTTCTAAATTATTTACAGATTTTGTAGCTGCTGTGGAGATAACGGCACTTTGTAAAGATGGTAACCCTAGGGTTTTAGTTTGACCTTTCTTGTATTTTACAACTGGCACGATTTTTCAAAGGTCACCTCTACATTCTACTCCCCTAAATACATACAGAATGGTTCGTGAAGATACCTTACCTCATTAGATTACTATCACGAGAATCTTATTGTATGAACAACACCTGTTTGTTGTCGATACTTAACAACACAAGTTATACTGGAAAACGATGATCCAACCGTATAAGTTATTTTTACCGGCAACAATCTTAAAACATACCAAAAGCATTCTAATGTTAGAGTGACCTTTAACATTTTGAAACATATTCTTGAATGTCTTTGCACAAATTACTTAAAGGACCAACAAAGTTAAAATGATTTTACTTGTGGTCTTATTCGATAGTTTTGTGACCGGCCACTGATATTGTAGCGATGGTTTATTTAGACGGAAATCAGTGACATGGTAAGAGATGAACCGATAAGCACTGTACAACTTTAGCATTGTCCACTCGATGTCTCATCATGTCATATTGTGATTTTATGGAATGAAACATATATTACCAGACTACGAAAATGCAGTGAGGTTTCGGTGACTTTATTGTATTAGAATTTTGTTCCTAACTAGGAACTGCTCTTACATTATTTAAGTGTCATTCTACTATTTGATCTACAATTGTTCTATTAGCTTGTACAATACAGTTCTCCTGTCTTTTGCTATACGTAACGGGAACCTAAAAGGGCTTGGTTTTCTTGTACTATATGAGATGCATTCACAAAGTATGAGAAGCACCATGATTGCTTCTTCGAGATGTATTGCTTGCAAGGTTTTCTGCGTGTAAACTCTGGTGGCCTCAAATGACCATTGACCTATACTAACAGAAGCAAGATTTCGGTGCTCTTCTTGGCAAAATTCTGCGTATACCATGGGTGTGAAGCCCACATGAATTCTTCCATAGGATATCTTATTAAAAAATTGTTCCAGAGTTTGATCGCTGGCTACCTCAACTGACCTTTGCATTCCATCAAAATGGAGGGGGCTTTATACTGAATGAAAAACACACCCAAGCAATTCATTCGATTCCTCACTGTTTCGAATACACTTCTTTTAAATATCTTGCTGAGAAGATTTCAGAGTTTGATCTCCCATGACCTTTGACCTCCTGATGTATCTATTAGTATCCTTGATTTTATAAAGAGAATATCGTGTATATAGGTTTCATATTAGACGTATAGTAATGAAGACGACCATTATCCCCCACAAACGTCAATATCGCTTTTTGGCCCAATAACATGCATTCGAATGCCCAGTGCAGTAGTACCGCTGATGTTACAGTTAGATATCATTTATACTTACTTTTCAGTGATTGACATCAGGTGACGTCAGAGGACCCTTGACCTCCATCAAATGTAATAGGTTTAATTCTGTTTGAATAATATATACACACAGGATAATTATGGAAGGTATCAATCTTTCAGATCTTGAGGTATTGCATTAACAAGGTTTTCGGTGTTTGAACCCTGATAACAAAGGCTGACTTTTCATGTCAACCCACACAAAGGTTTTTATGTTAATATGAGACATCCACATACCAAGTTTTAGAACTGTCAAAGTTCCGAGGATGTACATCCATGATCAGAGCAAGGAGGTATTAGCAGGGAGTCCTTGGCAACTCCCTGGTATAAGGATGGAGATACAGCGACCTTAAAATGATTTAGTTCTTTTCAGGTACCGGCATTTGATTGACAGGTCTCTTTGTCCCTGTTGATGTCTCTTTGTCCCTTTAAACAATGATCTCGTTTCTTTTCCGGATAATCCCAAGGCAAAGGTCATTATTTACACATGTTTTAAAGTGAGGCTTGTTTCTGCCAATGACCAAACTTTTATCAAGATTTTTAGTAAAACGACTGGCAACAAACGTTAATTGTGCCCCCATGATTTTAATACGTCATGTGCTGGAAACATTGTTCAAGCCTAAACATTTCTCTCAGTTTTTAGAAAACTTTTCCATCACTAAGAAACATATTCGAAAAGTAAGTTGTCCGTCAAGAAATTCTTAGCTGACTTTAACTGAAATGATATTTAATGTGACGAATAACGACGAAAGGTTAAAATTTCACATTTTTGCATGACGGCTGGCAACGAACAGTTAACGAGACCAACGTAAGAGGTGTATTTAATCATTGTCATTTTGAAAATGCATTACTGATCGTAGCTGATCTGGGTAATGAGACAAGTATTAAAGATGGAAGGCAAGATTACTGTCGGAAGCGAACATTGCTTCAAAGAGTCTAAGGAACGTTGGATCTCCTTCCTAACGCCTCCTTGGTCAGAGTTACCCTGCTTGAAATATCGTGTTATCTAGTTATCGTCACACCATACACAGACACACGCACGCATACACAGGCGCGGATCCAGGGGGGGCCTGGGGGGCCCGGGCCCCCCCCCCCCTCGCCACGAAAAAAAAAAACGAAAGGAGAAAAAAAGAAGAAAAAGAAAAAAAAGAAAAGGAGAAAGAAAAATTAAGAGCAAAAAATTAATAAAAATGTCTAAGAACGTATTCAAAGTATATATTTCTGTAGGGGTTGGGTGGAGCTATTGCTGGATTATCTCTTTATATATCTTTCAAAGTGGTTGGCGACGAAAGGAGCGCTACAATGTTCGAAAACAGGTGAATAGCTGAGTAATGATCCTTGACTTAAGATCTAAATAAGTAAACATCGTGACGTATGTAGTATGGGCTCGGCTAGCTGCACTGAAATTTAGTAACAATTTTGTGTTAAAGAGTGAAATTTTTTGTAATCTAGAGGGATTGAGAGGCAAAGTTTTCGCCATACAGACCTTGCAGAATGAATACAGAAGACAAGCTGTCAGGTGACGTGCTATTGTGCACAATATAATGGCACTAGCTGTTGCAGGCAAAGTAGCGGCGTGCATACCCTATTCGATTTCGAAACTGTCTGAAAAGTTTTAAAATGAACTCAAAAGGCTTTTAAGCTACAGACAGTGGCGTTGGCACAGTGGGCAATGGGTGACGTGTGTCCCCCTCCCCCATCGATTCTTGAAAATTTTTAAAATGGTCCCAAAAGTCGTTTAAGCTACAGATTTCTGTTGAGGGTGTAGGGTGAGATATATTTTTGATGACTGGTTTACTTGTTCTAACCATTTTCTTTCACAAACTGTTCTCAAACTATCATAAGTTTTGGAAATTCTTGACAAATTCCAAATTTTTGCACGCTCCGCTAGCGCCAAGCCTTGTGTCAGAGTTGTCCTTATTATCAAGCAAAGGAGCAAAAGTGCTTTTTAAGAATTCTCAGTCAGAAGATTCGTTCTGAATAGCATAGGTTGGTGGGAAAGTGACAGTGTCCGATGCAGGTTCTGAAATGCAGGTTTTGTCATGGACTAATATTTTATTCAAAATTTTGGCGCGCTTCGCGCGCATACGACAGGGTTCACACCCGATTTTATATACCATTGACAAAGTTATGACGCAAGAAATTATTCCAATGCAACATTTTTCTAAAAAGTACATCTCCTTCTCTGTAGGGCTCTCATCATTATGGGATCTTTGACTAATCTAGTCTAGCACATGATTTGAAAGATTGAAAGTACGTATTGCCGTTGCTTATTTTCCAAACATCTTACCGCGACGTTCAATAATGACGAAAATCTTTTCTGAAACGAATTTTGCCTGTCCACCATCCCTCTTGCTATACCTAAAAAGAAGGTGATATATCATATCTCCTCCCATATGGATGTCGGGTAGTGAGAATCCCGTTGGTCCCTCTTTTGTATACTGTAACTAATTTAGAGCTCCCGGGAGGTTCTATACAGTTCTCTGTCAACCTTGGATATCCTTTTAAAATGTAAAGGGAAAATTTTATTATAGTCCAAGAATGTTTCTGTGGACTCCACGCAGGTATAATTGCGTGTTCAATTTCCCCATGGGCGTGGATCATGGGGGACTGTGGGACACGTTCCCCTCACTTTTTTGGAAGGGGGGACATCGTCAAAAAGTCCCCCTCACTTTTTCAAACATGATGGAACAGACTGCAATTATGCCTAGGAAAACGAAATTTTTAGAAGAAAAATAACCTAAAAATCGTACACTTTGTTGCCAAATGGCATCTGAGGGCATTCACTTCTAGGAAAATTTCCCTTAGACCCCTCCCCCATGCCGAAGATCACAAAACTTATTGCCTCCCCGTGACGCAAATTCTGGCTACCACCAACTGCATCTTCCACGCCACCAGGACGGCGATTCACAAATGTGAAAAAAATCCCCCCCACACACACACACTTTTGGAGATGGATCCACGCCCATGATTTTTCCTGGGACTTAAGGAGGTTTGAAGACAATATGTTAACCGTCTCTTACTCCCCTTTTTCACCCGAACAAAAGTTAGAATTCACTAAATTTTGGGCATTTTCTAAACATACAATCACCTTAGAATGACCCAAAGATACCACCATTTTGCATATAGGCCCCTAAAATTAACAAAAATTTTTCAAAGGGGAGGGTAAACCCCTTCCTGGGATTGCACTCTCATGTACTAATAAGAAAAGGCTCTCCTACTCTTGTATATAGCGTATACAAAATCCTACTGCCTAAAAAGGCACGGTTTAGCAGTTATCTGCGGTTCCCTCAATCACCAACTCCCGCCAGCACCATCGGTCACAGATTTCTGAAGGGTATACCCTTCAGAAGTCCATAAAGAAGCTGATATGTCATCTCTCCTCCCATATGGATGTAAGGTTGTGAGAGTCCTGTTGGTCCCCCTTTTCAGTGTACAATTAATGCAGAGCTCCCGGGAGGCTCTATACCGAAAATTTTCGGCGCGCTTCGCGCGCAATTGTTTACGCTCACGGAGAGAGGTAAGTTTTTATTGAGTGATGGATTTATTTTATCACTTTTTACCAAAAATCTTTGACATCTTTCACGATTTTTGCAAAATCTTCTCAATATTTCTTGATTTTTGCTTGATCTGCGCACTGTTAGCCTTGAATTGCTCCTTTTACTATCAATAAGGTCCCAAATGTATTCGCATTACTCATCGGTGGGGTTCTACCGTAAGCCAATTATTCGTGTGCATAAACGTGATTTCAGAGTCAGCATTGTAAGGATGTAATACAACTGATATTCATTTTTTCACCCTCCTCTTCTTATGAGAACTGAAAACTTAGTATCGAACCCACCTTCTAATTGATAGACACACATAAAGGGAATTTACACCGTTAGTCATAGCAATGGTTTTTAATGTAAATTCAAATTTTCGGCCGCTTCGCGCGCAATTGTTTCATCTGACGTCCTATACCCGAATACCGTATAACGAAAATAAAACACTCATTATGGCAAAAATCATTTCAAGTTACCTACACGGGCTCATAATGTTGGCGTGTAAGTTTAAAGATAACTTAGATTCTCCGTAACTTCTGCAGGTACATATATAGTAACTTATACTGAGCCATACACATCAAATTCCATGCAACATGAAAAGGTATAAAATCTCACTGACATAAGAACTGGAGCCGATTTCTGTGCTCTTAAAATGCAATATTGCGAGAGCTTCCGGGGGCTTCGCCCCCTGGACCACCACCGGGGCTCCGCCCCTGGACCCCGCCAGGGGCCCTAACGCGGGCCCCTGGACCCCACGCGTAGGGACTCGCGCTCCGCGCTCGTGGTGCACCTTCGGTGCACATGAGGTTTTCCATCTTGGGCCCCCCCCTCAAAATTTCTGGATCCGCGCCTGCGCATACATACACAGATAACCCACAAGCCTTTAAGGTGCATAGGTTTCTCTTTACATTAAAATCAATACCCCGGCTTAAAATCATATGTAACTCATAACTCAAAGAGACATCGTGTCAGTAAAAATATTCCAACAGGATGGTACTTAAAGGGAATGAACAATCGCCCCAAACTTATTTTGAAAGGACAGTTCAAACCTCAAAATTATCCTCTTACTTCCCTTCTATCTTTCGTGATATTTCAAAACATAAGTACTGCATATTCATGGTAGACCAAGGAGTAACTCTTTTCAGACTTCCACAATTCAGTGAGAAAAATATTGTCACATGGTTCTCAAGGGTCATTCATGAAATACGAAAGCAGGGTATACTAATCCAAATTGGGGTGACTACATTATCACTCTAAACCAATTTTGTCAATGGTTCTTTGAAACTGAAGGTGGGAAATTTTTTATAACTTACACCCTGAGTTTAGAGAATATCATTTGAAGGAGACCATGCCTGACCTTTAATTAATTGTAATGCAGTTTGAACCCGTTAGTCTAACTTTCTCAGCTAATTTAAAGGGCATAATGTGAACCCGTCAATATGATTCAGACAAGCGATACTTCTCACTGTTGATAGTTACATAACTGCTGAAAAATGAATAGGCATCAGTTTTTGCATTAACTTTTAAAGCATAACTTATCCTTGAATTTCTCCTTTTTGGATATTATCTTTAATGTTCTTACGTTTGGGCCCGCAAAGGATCATTTGCATTAGACTAAAAGCATTAAATATTCTGAAAACCTTTCTCTGTTCTCATCACAGTTACTTCCACCCAAGGCGAGCTCTTTTCTCATTTTGCATTTTTTTTTTTCATGTAAAGATAGGAATATTTACTTGAATAGTAACCATAATTCAGTAGGCGTCTGATACGGAGAAACGGAAGGAAGTAAAGATATTTCATAGACAACCTTTAGAAGGTATATTCTATCCCTTGGGAGATGTCCTGTTTGTATATTTCTTCTTTGTTTAAATCATATATATGTCAGACAGACTAATTAAAACTTGAATTCACAATGATGTATGTTTTGGTAGGGCTAGCCAAGTCTTAACCCCAGCTGTATTCATGAAAACAGGAGAGGATATGGTTTGTAATTTATGACTATAGGAAATAGCCTCCCACCAGACACCTGCTATTGCAGGTAAAAAAGATTACACATAAAATGATATAACTGGGGAGGGGTAGTGAACTGGGGATAGGGATTTAAAGGTAAGCTTAGAAGTGAAATTTAACATTTCTTGGAAACGTTCAAATGTTTTAAATGAAAGCTTAGTCATTTTAGGTCGTCATGATGACGTTTCAACATGTAACAACATAGGGCAATGTACCCCCAAAAGCTTTCACAAAGGGTTATTTTCACCCGACTTTTCAACAATCACGCTTCATTATTTCCTTGCACAATGTTACGAGCAGCAAACATGTGTACAACCTACAGCATTACAGATAATTGGAAACCTTGTGATATCAACTTATTACATAATTTTAACTATTTACAGCCCTTGCAACCATTACACCTCCTTGGTATCCCATCTCTTACTTTCTTCGTTATGGAATATATTACATTTAAAGGAAAATATTGCGTTTGTTTTACAGAAAATTTTCATATTTATTAAACCAATATAAATAGATACAGAATGGTAAACAATTCAAAATAAGGCAGTATGGTAGCTTTCTTTTCAAGAAATAAGGCTCTCACAGGAAGTAATTTGATTATTTGTTGCACAAAAACAATTTGTTTACCCAAACTTTCAAAAATCCAAATGATGCAACACCCATTACTCTTGTAACGCATTATAGTGTGAGGAGATAAAGCTATTGCAAGAGTTTATTGGTGAGACTGAACAGTTTAATAATGACTAAAGCTATTTTCTTTGTATACCATTTTTGTGCATTTTAAACGCAACATTCCCCTTTAAATGAAACAACCAAACTTGCCGTGCAAGAATATTTTAGTTATCTTCGGCTTTGTTGGAATCAAGATTCAATTCGCAACCATGAGCATAAATTTGTGACTTCATTTTAGTTGTCTTTCATCAAACTGTATTTAGAATTAGAATGGAAGGATTTTCTGGCTATATTGATTAGACACATGTCCACGGAAATAGACCTCTGAATTTTTCACATCGAAGAAAACTTCACAACTCTTCTAGTCAGGGAGAAACATGTTTTAAGCGCGGTTACGCTCGCTGGCAATGTGCGTGACAGAATTGAATTTCCAGATGTAGCTGTGTCATACGTGGTCCCGTGGGTTTGATAACTATCACTGTTGTCTCACATTTTCCCGCCCTCTCTGCCTCACGCACGTAAAGAGAAAGCCATGAGACTTGTCGATGGAATCTTTTCCCCTTAAAATCAGCCTTAGAAAACTTAGGGCCCCAATATAGTCTTCTGTATGGCCTCAACCAACCACATTATGAATGGAAGTCGATATCCGTGTAGTCTTATAATCAAGGTTCGGACGTTGCCCGGAGCTGTCTTTGTATAGTGGATCGCCTTGACTATTGATATTTTGGGCTTGCACGTTGACATTGCAGAAGAGAATGTTGTTAAACTGACATTGCTCGGTTACTGATTGCAAACACGTTTAAAAATGCTTCCACTTTTCATGATCCCGCGTATACAGGTAACACGAGAGATTCAATATCTCTCTCCTACCTCTCCTAAAAACATAATATATAGCCCTGTTCTTTTAATTAATTGACTCTAACAGTGGAAATCAGTAAGACAGTTTGTGTAAAAGAATAACTTATCCTACTTGCATCAAAAGAATAGGCAAACTCTAAGACCCAAATTTGTTTTAGATTTATTAGAAAAGAAATTTGTTCTAAACATTTCATTGAAACGTAGATGCAATTCTATTGTTCGGTTCTTGAGATGTGAGAAGTTGAATTATCAAACTTCTACCAAACATGAACTTGAAGGAAGCAAGTAAAATATCACGGCTTCACATCAGTAACAAATGCTTTGTCTTTCTTTATTTTTCAGCCTTTTTTGACCTTGACTTGACAAGGATTTATTTGCTAGTTTCCCCAATCGGTAAAGTTTACAATACCTAGATCACAAACATTTTACTAATGCATCATTTTATTTGGCGTACAATTGGATGTTTACTTTAAAAAATAAAAAAGAGAAGAGACAAAACATTGGTCAACAATCTGATCACTCCTGCTTGTTACAAGTTCATTTTTCTTAGAAAATGTGATAATAACAAAAGCGACCTATATCTCGAGAACTGAAACTAAGAACTGAATGGTATTTTCTCCAAAAAATTTAAGGTTTCTCTTAAATTTATCAAAATAAGTATATGTGGAGTTCTCTTTTAATTTAATGAACGTCTGTAAAAGAAATCAACGATAAAGAAATAGTTACACTGAATTTGCTTCAAGAACTGAACTGTAGATAGGGCTACAGGTTGGACCTTAACAGGGCTAACATTGTAAGGTGTAAAAACACACTTTTTCCCCAAAATTTTATAAATTTACCTACAGATGTAAGGTCCTTTCAGCCAAATTAAGCATGGATGTTTCATCTCTTACCAATCCCATTTTCTGGGTAACAGCAGCAGTGGCTGCGCGTCCCCCCCCCCCCCACCCTGACGGACTCATATCGCAGGTCGACGTCCTTTTCAGGTTTTAACCGTATTGAGGCATAGGGTTTCTACCTTCTTCAAAGCACTCTCCCCCTGACCGAATTCCCTAGCTAAGCCACTGGAAGAGAGGTCGTGACCGGCCCGACCTATTCCAATTGGTTAGAGAATGAGCCTTAAAACCTCATCTAACTCTCTCTAACTTTCCTCCACTGAAAAGCATTCTTGAGCGGTGTTAACATAATTTCCATGCTCTGATTTTTATCTCACACGGAAAACAAACTACCACTTAGTAATGGATAATTACGTACCCGTACCAATTACTCTCCTTCCGCCTCTTGTCATGATCATGGAATGTTTTTTGTGTTGTTGGATTGATTATCGTTGGGCAATGTTTTATAAGATCGGTATTTGCTATAGACCTTATGCATATAAGGTCACAGAAAAGAAAGTGCGCCCTCGGCAGAGGTAAGCGGGTAGCGTAACTACCTACACCAAGACAAATATAGACAGCTGATTTGTGTATCGGTCGGATATGGGCGTAAAAGTCTATACTGCGCGCGTTTACTTCGTTCGCACAGTGGCTTCATTGTTTGCACTCTTCTTATGTAAACATTTCTAACAATAGCATGGCACTTGTCAAAGGTATTCCTTTTCAGCTCAAGTAGTCCAAATCTCTTAAAAAAAACTCTCTTCCTAACTCAAGATATCCTTTATTTTTTGAAGACTGGTTACTTTAAAAAAATCCCCCAGGTTTTCAACAGGCCACAGAACGTAATGCAAAGTGGGCAAATTGCCTTAAAGGACTTTTGTCATTTTTATTGTTGAATACCTTGTTTGTTCTTGAAAATATATGGCATAGCAAATACAGTTGCTGAATATTCCATATAGTAGTGTTAATACTATAAAGAAATATACAAGATATTTGTGATCAATTTGCCCAGATGATATCACTGATTTCCCATCATGCACTGCAAAAACTGAAAAATTATTTCTTTCAAAACAAACACTATCTTCCAAAATACTGGAAAATTTCTGCATTCTTTAAAAACATCAAATTTGGACACCAGAATACGCTTTAAAGTTCTGATTTAACGAGAAGGTGCAACCTAGGGAGAATTGGCATCGATCCTGTCACGAGTGTAAATAATGCGTTATAGGCATGACAAGTTTATGCTTATCAGGACCACAACAACATTCTTTTAAATTATCTAACCCCAAGAATTGCAAACTAGGGGACCAGACACAAAGTAGAGGTATGCTATAGAGTTCGATTCCATATCGTTTGTTTCTCACGTTGTTCAAAATTCAAGTCAGGGGTCCTTCGACTAGAGTCCCAGTTGCAAGTCTTAATTTTAATGTGAAAAAATACTTTTTACAAGGATTTTTAAAAATTATTAAATGGCAGATAATTTGAAAGGGTGAATAAATAAACCGAGTGTTAAACTGAACTTTGAATAGACGACAGAGTGTACAAAACTCGACAAAAAACTATGCCTTATTGTATAAATTAGCTTTTATAGGTGATAAAGTTAACCCTGTCCAATTCACACTGATTAGTTTGCCAGACCGTCATTTACAATTCCATCTGCTCTCACTTTCTCCTAAACTGTTTCAGTTTTTTCCCGCAGAAAAATACTTACCCATTTTATTATCTTAATGCCTCCCAATGGAAGAACTGAAGGCATGAATCTACTGTGACATTTCAAGTTATTACCCCTCAGACTTACCTTATAAAGGTCCTTACCCTCATGCTTCATTTGACCCACATTTCAGCTGAATGCAAGAAAGGGAGTGTATCCTTGCCTTCAGACATTTCCAGTGGAGGACCACATGATCAGGTGGAGTAATTTAATGCCTTAACGGCGTTCAAAAGTGGTTTGTGCAGTGCTAGTAAAACGGCTGATTTCTGCAAAAGAGCATCTCCCGGAAGAAAACCCCCGACATTAAAGTGTAATTAACTTTTGAATTTTAGAGTCGTATTTTATTTAACAATTTGAAAATTAGTAGTCACGAAAGACAATGCACGCCTTCGAGAAGTATTCCCTATAGCTGCAAATTTCGAAGAGGTTAGTTTGCTTATTCAGATGGAAGTATAGGCTACCGTAGGAGTTTGATGTGTTACAAAATATGATTGAAGTGTGATGAGGCCATTCCCTAACGACAGATACATGTTTTTTAACTCTCAAGCTCCTGAACTAAGAGAATGAAGTATTATTAATAAAATCTTTTCCAAATATTGTTCCATATTTCTGAATCAGGGACCATTGAATTCTTCTTTGTGTCGTACTTGAACTGGCAGACCGTATTTACAGTCTCATATACTGCTCTAATAATGTAATTTTCCCTCGATTTTGCATATTTGAAACTATATGTACTCACTCGCTCACTCACTCACTCACTCACTCACTCACTCACTCACTCACTCACTCACTCACTCACTCACTCACTCATAAAACAAGAATTGTACAACATATATCCAACTTATGAGAAACAGCCAAAGCAATGTGCATTTTATCACCATATACGTAAAAGCTATACAATGGTACAACGGCACTCTTTTTTCACAGTAGAACATTGACGTTTGCCTTTCACGAAGAAAGAAACTATCTTTCATTCAAAAAAGAACACAGACAGAGACACATACTTGCAGTAACCGTCAAACGGGGACCCCTTCATTCTACCGTTCAACCATGGACTCATGTAGATAAACCTTGTACTGTAGTATGTATTAAGGTAAAAAATGATGTGCTTTTCCACAGCAAAAAAGAGGGCGCTCACAATATTTTCAGTTAACATAAATCAGTCTAACTGTAAGTATGGGTGTAATTTTCAACAGCGAACCGTGGACATAACGTGTTACACACGTACACCTGCAAACGAGGACGTAACACAACACTACCTCAACGGGGGCTCTTGCTATATTCCTTTAGGTTCAATAGACATCTTCATGGCTCCATCATATGGCCCAAAAGAGCTATTTAAAGCCATTCTTTCAAACGGGGAGGGTCTCCAATTCCAGGTGGAGGGGTATACATAAATACGTCCAGGATTGACACAAATTGTCAACGGTATGCTAAAACTTTTAACTTACTATTGTGATAACTTTCTGTCGAATTATTTTATTCGCAGAGTCCGCCATTCTTGTAAGATTAGACTGAACCCAAAGACCAGAGTGAGAATCCAGCAAAATTCAGGCAACCATAAGCAGCAATGAAAATGTCACCATATTAGGTATAGAGCCATTGTTGACTTGAAGTAAGTCTGTGGTGTTACAGTAAGTCTTTGACAGGGCTGTAACACCCGAGTCCGGACTCGGACTCAATTCCGGACTCGAGTCCAGTTTTTCCTGGACTCGGAATTGGCCCGGAATGGGAGGTCCTGGAATCGGAATTGGCCCGGAATGGGCTGCAACTGGACTCGGACTCGGAGGCGAGTCCAGCCGAGTCCACTTAAGTGAAAATTTGATGCCCCCCATAGTATATTAGCTCATATTTACCATTGGGCTATCAGCCTATTGTCTGGGAAAAGTGCCCCTGGGGATGTTTGCGACAGTGGGGGCATGGGAGTTATTTATTGAGAATCAGCTGGGGTTGAAACTTACTCAGGTTGGAATTCTGTAGGTGGGGCAAGGGCTTTTTCTTGGGAAAAGCATTTGCTAAGTTCTCATGGGGCTCCAGGCTATCCAGGTGTACATGAGAAAATTAACTGGTCTGGTCTTGTAACCAATGAACTATTCAAGAATGTATGAAATAAAGAAGAGAAGGTTTTAACAAAAACGGCCCTCTAAGTTAGTTGGAAAAGTGCTACATGATACATGTCTGGTTGAATGTGTATCATGCCTAGTTCCTGTAATGCATGGCAACATTGGCATTAACCATTGTCATTACCCAGCTACAGAAGTTCTTTGATTGAAGAACTGACATATTCCTTCAGGTTATTCAACTTAAACTGATTTATCTATTCAAGCAGTGACCATGCACTAGTCTGGAAGATGTGAAGTTAAATACAACAAAAGTGAAGGTTACTGTTGGGCAGGGTTGGAGTCAAGTCCACCTGTCCCAAGTATGAGCAAAGTCTGAGTCTATGGTCAGAATCCAAGTCAGAGTCCAGAAGGCCTCGAGACCAAGCTGTGTCCGAGTCAAACCAGGATCCGAATCAGAGTCTGGCAGCATTTTTGAACACATCTCTTTTGATGGGGTGTATGTACAGGTAGTGGGGGTGCTCACTGACCTATAACTGACTACCTGAGACCTATAGTGTTTACTTACAACTCAAAAGCAGTCTGAGAATTGTGCAATATAGGCTATCAGTGATTATGCCAGGACTGCCTGAGGGGGCAGGGTGCCCAAAAGTGAGGGGAAGGGGGAGCAACCTGAAACCTGACAATGGGGAGGGTTGTGCAAGCACATCAAATGTAATACAGGCATCACCTAGGGCTTGATTTTTGGTCTTCAGAGGTAAATTTTTATCAACGTCATCCTGGTAAAGTGAAACGGCTTGAAGGCCAAAGTGCATATGCAGGCTGCAGTGTCTCTGGTTATATTCCAGGCTCTTTAATATATAATATATAATAAAGCCAACAGGACAATGTTTGTCAATGCCCATGCAAAACCAGCTGCAGTCATATATGTCTTCATTCATATATAGTGCAGTGTATATATATTGAACCAATGAATCGTATACAGCACACATGTAGTTAAGTTCTAGCTTGAACAGAATGAGTTCTAACTGTTAGGCATAGGCCCAACAATATACTGCGGTTCAAAGTGTTTATGCTAGCTGCATGAAAGTTCTACAGTACATGTCCAGTACATGCAGCAGCTGGTCTTGTTGGCAAGTGGTTATGAGCATTAGCGCTTGCTAGATAGATTTAACCTAAAAGTTTTTAAAAAGCCTCTTACTCATACTGTGTCTGCACCGTGTGCCGTCCATGGGGGAGATGAGTTGTTCGATCATGCTGCAGTACTATACATGGTGATGAACTCATTAGAACTGAACCATAAAGGTTAAAACCATACCAGTCAATCAACTGTTTTCCCCAGGTAAGCTGCTGTAGTATACTATTGGTAGTAAGGAACGACTACGTAACTTAATGTAACGCTGAACTTTCTAGCAGAACTGGTACTACATGTACAAATCTATAGTCTTGACTTACTATAGGTGCATTCTGTTAATACTGTGTGATACAACATACACTGATGTTGCGACATATTTTTTTTGGGGGGGGGGGTGGGTGGGTGCAGGGATGAGGTGGGGCTACAATATGTAGATTTAATTTGCAGCTGGGCTTTAATATATTTTAAGCTAATATTTCTGGGGATATCTATGTCTTCGCTACTAGCCTTTATGAAATTTGTGCAATTTTTGAGGGGCTAAGAGAAATTTAGGGGTGGGCATGCCCCCAGAGAAGGGCACCTGAGTACCAGACATTGCGGTGGTTGTGTTCTAGTACTTTGTAAATATTCCAGATACTGTATATGATACTCATATAGAGTGGCTACCAAACTTATTACTAAGTACACCTTATATTATTCTTGTACCCATGATAGTAACTGGTGGTGCCTATAATTACTTAAATGACCATGTACCTGTGCACCCATACCACCTGGTCAGATCCTGTACAGTGCTCATTAAATTCCTTCAAGTTTGAACTTTCATACCTACCCTTGGTTTGAAAGTTCCTGAGTCGTGACCTGGTATATCCATACTCGTGTTGTGTTACCCCTAGTCTGTGCTCAAGTTCGTGACCCGGGACTTGCACCCATACCAGCTTCTCACGACCTGGCACACATACCATACCCAAACTCAAAACCATGTACTCATGACCAGTACCCGTGTCCGGGCTCATGACCTGTTACCCGTACCTGTACCGGCCCCCATCCGTACTCACGGCCCGGTTCCCATACCTGTACCCACGCCCATGGCTTGGTATACCCATACTCATGACCAGCTGGTACCTGTACCTGCACTCATGCTCCTGTATTCACACTACACCGCGGCGCTGCCAGGTTCCAAGGATTTTACTGCACATTTACTTATGGGATGGACTCGGACTCGGCTCGGACTCGGGTCCTCTGGACTCGGACTCGGCTTGGACTCGGGGGGGGGGGGTACTGGACTCGGAATTGGCCCGGAATTGGGGTCACTGGAATCGGAATTGGCTCGGACTCGGATTAGGTAGACTCGTTTACAGCCCTGGTCTTTGACGTTGCAGAACGATACCAGTTGCTATACTTTTACGATATTCTTTTAACTGATAGAAGGTCAATTAGTTTCATTTTCCCAGCATTTAGGGGATACTTTTAATACTGTCAAAGTTTTGCGATTTCATTTTGGAGAAATTACAAAATTCAAGTTTTATTGATCTTTTTCATCAACGGAAAGGATAATCAGGAAAGCGGCTAACAAATGTAATACCAATAGGATCATTTGGTATCATAAACTATCATGTTCTTATTGCTGCAAGTCCGTTGCTATCATTTCTACATGCGTTATGCCTGCATTACAATATCTTAAGAGCAATTCAAATCTTCTGTTTACATTTGTAGGATCCTATTCATGCTATGGTTTTTGTCATTACACTGACCTTCACGTGATTTCGATTTTTAAGTTTAAATTTCAGTTAACAAGTCTCAATGCCCAATTAACATCACATGATGATTTGAATGTTGCACGCATGAATCAGTCACCAATGTTAATATGTCCGTGCTAAGTATGAGGTAAACAAGATATCCCTTGTTTAAAATTAAAGGCCTACAAAAAGTTAGGTTGCTGCTCTTGGCCAAGTAATAGGCTATACGGACAACATCGAAATATACATAACATCAATCTTATTTATGTTCACAATGACGACACTAAAAACTCTATAAGGATTGATTTGTGTGTATAATCATTCTTCGCCATCGGTGGGTCTTGAGATTGATCCCCTACTAAAGATACAATACCTCTATCTCGACCTGCAAAGTAGCTCCTTCAAAGATGCTCCCTTCGAGGCACTTAAAAAGTGCTACTATAATGATAACTTCTTTTGGCAAACCACTAAAACAGGAGAAGAAATAGAGTTATCAAAACCATTTACTGAAGAACCACTACTCTCTTCCAGGGAGATAACTGCGTATTCTCGAAAACTGTTATCCAAACAATTAGCCCTTCTAGAGGTCTGGTACCAGGCTTTTTTAGAAATAGCAACTATTGTAAGCATGGAAACACACCTGGTCTTAATCACTTTCATAAGACATACGACAGCGTAACCCTTACTGTTTTATTGCATAATTTGAAATGATAGTGATAGCTGTGTCTACACTTTTTTAAGGTGAAAATAAACTTGTTTGCATTGAAGGATAATTCGTTTAATTACGATAAAAAGCATTCTTCAGACAGCTTTCAACCTCAGAGGTTTGTTTTCACTCTTCTCGCACCCGGAGCCTTGTACACAAATGTGTCTACAAAGATTTGTACTTACACTACAAGTGTGAATGATCTGCATGTAGGCCTGCACGTATCTACCAAATTAGACTTAGCCTTTCTACATCAGACGTGCTACTTTGTCAAATATGGCATTTTCACGAGATTTTGTAAAATCTCTATTATATTATACATTTTCTAGTAATACATACCTGTAAAGTAATTGTAAACTGAATTTGTTTAATTTAACGCTTCAATATTTTCCTCGGGTATCAACCGACATTTTTCTTTAAAAATATTACATTTGCGAAGTTTTCTCAAGTCTTCATTTGCCGTGACAGCGAATGATGAATTACCATCAAATCAACGAAATGCTAGTATTAAAATGTCAGTTTTACAATCTAGCTTAGCTTCTTTTATTACCGCTGGGGTATTTTACTACCTGAGACGATCCTCGGCTAAAATGCTTTTTATTAACATTTTGCGAGTATGAGCTTGAAGTCCCGATGACGAGTTATCATTCTTTTCTCTAGTGAGTGTTAAATGTTTTTTGTTTAAGGCTGGAGCACATTAAACCAAAGGAAGTGTGCCTCCCAAAGCTATGTTTCTGATAAAACTCATTCGACATGTGAACCCCTTTTCAAAGTTTGCTTGTTTCTACATGAATAAGTCTCCAAAAAAACGAGCATTTTAATTTTGTTCATGCCTCTCGTTTTAATCCCAGAAAGAGGATGTTATTATACATTAATGTCGAGAATGGATGTCTAAAGTTTGTCATGATTCCCATAAATTGAGGCACGGTTTATGATGAGGTAACGGATGCAAATGATAATCATTTGAAGCTCTTAGAAGCATACCTTCAAGCGACATCGGTAATTCCTCCTGTTGATCGGTTCAAGAACCGAGAGATCATGACGGAATGACATCACTTCTTCAGAACATGAAAAGGATAAAGGGGTTGACACAAAACTTAGAGAACCTTATATATCAGTCTTATTGGTGGGTGGTGTTCTATGTCAATTCTTAAACAGTTCGGGAGATAACCTTTTTTGGGAGAATCTAGTTTACCCCGATAGGGAGAAAAAATTGGTCATGGGCGCGGCAATTTTGCCTTTTTTACCCACAGTTCCAGGTATTCTTTTTGCTCATTTTAGTGGTAAATGGCTTTTGCAACCCTGTTTGCATTTTCATCGCTTACTAGAATTAAATACGTATTCGGTAAGTGTATTGTCATAGCTACCGAAAATCTATGTCCTAATCGGTGGTTCATTTCGTCGTTTTCGAGAAAAACGCACGTTTTTCAGAAATTTTCTTTGTTGCGAAACCTTGTCTATGTTAGACTAGCAACTCTATAAAATGTGTTGCATAAGTTTCCTTCATTCGGGAGAATTTGGGTTTCCTCTGAGTCCCACTAGAGAATCTCACCGATTGTTAAAGTGGACCTAAAGCCTACAATTACAAGAATATATATTTTAGAGTTAGTTTGGAAAATGAATTTTATTCATCCAACTCCCATTTTCATAGCTTACTCCATTGCTGAGATATAAAATGTTGAAATTTATTCACTCAATTTGTATTAGTCGATTGCGCAATAATTTGTGAAGTCCTTCTTGTACAACTCACATGAACTTCTTTTGTTTCCTTATGATATTAAGATGTTTATAGGACCTTGAAACAATTTCAGTTCCCTTGCATGGTATGTTGTACGGAGAGGACCCTATAGCAGTAAGAGAGTTATCACATTTTGGCATAAGGTGCAGTGGCTCTTGAAAAAACAAAGAACAAAAAAGACTGTCATTTGAGTAGTACAAGAATGACATCACAAGTTATTGCGCAATCCACCATTTTATATTAAGTGAATAAGCTTCAACATTTCATATCTCAGCTCAGGAATGTCCTGTGAAGATGGGAGTTGAACCATTTGGTTGCATTTTTCAAGCTTTGTAACATATATTTTTGAAATTTTAGACTTTAGTTACACTTTAAAACTAAAGATGTTATGCTTCAAGGGTATACACGTTGAGGATTCTAGTCACCATAACATTGACACTTGTTAAATCATAACGCCCGGTCGATACTATTTATTCTTGAAACCTGAAAACAAATAATAGTGTTTATATTTCAATAACTTCGGAGACGCCTTTGGAGAGTTACTTTTCCTATACAGGTCCATTTAGGCTCTTGGTGCATTCGCTGGTATAGGCCGTAATAGAGGACAGTGGAGAATTCTCCTCTCCCTTCTGGTCTTTACAAAAATGTGGACAATCAAATGTTTAACCATCCTCAAATAATATTGTACCACCAATCACCAAATAACGCTAGTTTTAAGCAATAAATCAAAACGAGTCCTCTGTCACCGTTCCATATAGAGAGGAAGAAGAACGCCAAGGAATAATCGACAACGGGCGAGCCTTCTGCTACTATGGATAAATTTCATTTAGAATGGTTTCACGTACTGTACTAAACACATAACAAAAAGGGAGTAAAGTTTAGTCATTTTCTCTCCAAACTCATTTGGGATTGTCAGGTTAGAAACTAAAGAACGGCTTTAACTAACGTTAAACTGTTTCCTTTGTAGACGAATTTAAAACCCAACAATATCTTCACCAAGATTTTATTGTTGACTTGAAGTATTTGTTTCACCTAGACTCCTAAAGTTAATCTTGAATAATTCAGTACTTCCATTAAATACTAATTGTGGACGAATACTTATCATACAGACTCTGCGAAACAAACATTTTATCATATTGAGATGTTAACAGTGACGTCATATTGTGTAGAAGAATCTACATTGTTATAAAAACAAACCGATGAGTCTGCGCTGCTGTTAGTCTTTAATGTCTTTTAGCGCAGTGCGGTACATGTACAGTGCAGAGGTAAACAGGCAACAAGGACGAAATACTGTCTGCTTTCGTTCCAGTTTTGATTAGTGCACAACAGTGTCAGTTAATAGTCTCAATACATTATTTGTTTCACTAAAGTTTTTGTTGAGAAATCGTTCAAACCCATTGAAAAGAAGGCAGCCCATTGAGTGTAAAGCTCATCTCCCCCATATTCTCTACATATGTTGTGATAATGACATTTCCCAAAATACTGATCAGCAAATAATGACAAAAGACCTCTTTTCGATCATATTAACTTCGATCTCGACCTTAAGCAACTAGAATTTAGGCAAATTTGACCTTTGACCTACATTTTGACCTTTGATCACTACGCTCAGCAACGAAAATGCACAATTTAAACTTCGTTCTACTGTTCTCAACATATCATCTGGTGTAATGACTTTTTCTAAAAACTGATAGGCAAAAAGCGTAAAAGCCAGTTTTTAGTTAATTTGACCTTTGACTCCTGACCTTTGACCCATGACGTCATTAATTACTCATGCACAGGTTTTCATGTTTATGTACCTACCCACCTATAGTTTGAACTTGATCGAACTTGCTGTTTAGGAGGAGTTCGCGACACACTTTTTCGCAAAATTCAGGCAAATGTGACCTTTGACCTACATTTTGATAATTAATCCTCACCTTTAGCTACTAAAAATCACTATTTTTAAAATTGTCTTATCAATGCTAATATATCATGTGGTTTTATTACTTGTTCTAACAACCCGATAGGCAAATAATGGCGAAAAAAAATCAATTTTTTAGCAGTCTGACCTTTGACCTCAGACTTTTGACATTATGCGTGTACAAATTTCATGATCAGGTACCAACTCACCGAGTTTCAACTTGATCAGAATTTGCGGTATAGGTGTTTAGCTCACACACACACACTCACACACACACTCACACATCCAGATTCTCAGACACTCACACACAGCTGCCTATTTCTGATGTTACGTGAAGTACAATATCTCATCTACATTACATTAAGGGAGCTGAGATAATTACTGGGAGAATGCTAGGAAGATGAAACATCAAGTCTGAAGACAAATGTAAAGCGTGTATCAACTATACAGCAGTGGCATGACCAGAAAATTTTTATGGGTGTGCAGGGGACTCCACCATTTCATGGTCGCTTGCAATACGAAAGGAGTAAAATTTCACTACTGAGTTTCCCAAGGGGGACGGCTGGAGACGTAGAGACTTTTGCACCCTGACGCGGTTCCTTCACTACGCAACAGACTAGGCATATGGGAAACAGGACTTTACATTGAGACGGAGACACAGTTGTCCAATTTATTCAAGTGATTAAAAAATGAATCCCAAAGCAACTTAGGCCTATATCTCAGTTGCAGAACATTCAAATCGACCGAAATTATCACTCTTAAAACACGCAAATTCTAAGTAGCTAGTATTCGAGTTAGTTTAACTAGGATTTCATGGAAATCTTAACCAGGATTGTGTCGGAGTAAATGGAACACCGATCCCTGGTTAAATTTAACCCCGATGTTTTAAGAGTGTTAAGTTTCTTTGTGTTTCTTAAAGCTACTGCAGCTTGTTCAAAAGTGGCCGAACATATTTTTTCGTTGTAAAGTCGCTATAAAAAGTATCAAGTAAGACCAGCCCACTTAGTGTAGCCAGAATTTGTCTCACGCGGAGCCATGCAGTATGTTCTGTGACCGCCGGCATGGGCGAGAGGTCTAAGGGGAGTAGTGTTCTAAGCCCCCCTCCTTGAACTTTTTTTGAATAATTATTTGCCTTTACATGCAATCTGGTGTTACATAATTAGTTATCTTTGAAGTAGAACTTGTGTTAAAAAATGTAAACAAAATTAAATAACCTATTTATGTTGTACTTTCTTCGCTTATTTTTAAAACGCCGTTTGAAGACAGTGGGTTACTGGTTTAACTGTTTGATTCAGTATTTCAGACGTATCACCTATTTGTAGACACCCGTACACGTCAGCGTACGATTATACTACTTACTATGCAACTTACGCCGGGTAGTTGCGCATTTGGTGTCTGCCGAGATGTTGGGCTTTGGGCAACGTAACAAGCACTACACAACTCAGGACCTATAGCGGTTTATATAACGAAGTGTTCACAGGCGTACGTACATCTACGTAAGGCCACACGCTATTCTGCGTAAAATGTGTAGCCAATGTAACCTAAAGATGGCCAGTGACTGATGACGACTATGCCGTAGGTATGCAGGGACGTACGACGTACTTGGGTAACAGCTACGTGTGACAGATGGTACTGTACATGGTTATAGAACACTGGGTAGTACGTAGCCTACAGTAAACCTTAAGGCGTGACGCCAGATATAAAATTCAAATATAAAAAAAAATCGGCATCAGTGAGGAGGGCGCCCCTCCCCTTAACACGCTAACACGCCACTGAGCTCACTTCCTACAAATGTATTACCTTTTAAAGTTCGTGTTGCATGGAAAAGAACCCTGAACACAGCGAGTAATCTTAGAATTACAAAAGTAGCATCTAAACGCAGTGGCAAATTTAGCACATACTTAATTTCATCAGTTGAATATAATATGATAATAACATTTGAACCGATGAGCTTCATTTATCGACCCATATAATTCATATTTTTCTAGTTTTAGACTGTGCTATCACCTCTAACATATGGTCTTTTACTTGGTTGCCGTTTGACATTGCTTTACCGTTTTCTTTGATCAATGTTTAAGACTGGTTTTCATCAAACATAACTCCTACTTCAAAACTGACGGGCTCATGTATTCATGCCACGATAGCATAGTGTCTTCTTTTGCAACGTTTTTAAGCTTATTATCCACAAACGAATTTGAAAGATGCCAGTAGCAGAAGCATCGAACAACTATTTATAATTTTACCAAAATGAATTAAATTGTTGAATGGAATACGTTGTCAACCAGTAAATTGATTTTATGATGGATGGATGTACTTTTTCAGTAGAAGTTTTCATTATCTATGGTAACCATGGTAACACATACCCCAACATTTTTTTAAATCATAGCTTTAAAATAAATTCCTTTATTAAAAGTTGTTGGTTTCAATGAAACTCCGCAAAATACAGAAAAGCGATTCCTCGGTGTGTCAATATTTCTAACATTATTCTCCCTCGTGGTCTTCATTATTTTCGCGTTTACATCGCAGTTCAATGACTTAGTGGTTGATTTGCCCACAGTCAAAAAAGTTGAAGATAATTTTGTGCATAAAACTTGATTTGTCTGTCTGTCGCCTGTTTAATAAGTTTGTAACATCAAAACTATCATGTGCTGCTTTAATTTGATAAATAGACATTTCGTCGTGCTGTATTTTACAATAACTTGTTGCATTTATCAGAAAAGAGTAATGTTTTATGATTCCTTTACATTTTACGTGTATCTCTAATTCGGGCAATGAAATAAAAACTCTCTCTTGAGGAGATTTTATAAGTTGACGATATAGTGATAAAGACGTTCTTTTAATGACAATGCAATGCATTGAACTCAATACTTTCAACAGCGCCCTACATATTTTATGAACAAAATAAACTTTTCTAAGGAAGTGAGAAAAAAACTATAAAACGAAAGCTTGCATACTAATGCTTATTGCCCACCAACTGCGTTAACTTGTGAAACTGCTTGCGCAAGCTTGCGAAGCCAAAATAGCGCAAGAATAGCGCAGCGGTAGGCAAATGTTCTTACGAAAGCTTTAGCAAATTTTCCTTACGAAATTGCTTCCCAAGCTGTTTCGCTATCTTTGAACCTGCCCAAAAAAGCCCTAGCCAGGCTGCGCTTAAAGTCTTTCGCAATGCATCGCAAATAGTGAACAGGCCTATAGCAAGCATACGCAAGGAGCGCTACGCAGCGCAAGTCGGCACAATCGTTCCCTGGAAAATACAGCGTGTATGTTAGAGATGGGCGGTCCCGTGTCCGTCTGATGCCCGTCTCCGTCTGATTGTCTCAGTTATCAGGTTATAGGCAGTGATCATTTGTCTTTTGACCATCCTATTAGTGCACAGTCTCGAATCTTCTGTATCCGTAAATGAATTCAACTGTGAGTGTTTCTCGAATATTTGCGCCGGTGGACAATGGCATTAATAACGATTTGCTGCAAATTTTATAGCGCAATTACTTGCGGAAAAAAATTGACGCTAAAAATCGCAAGATAACGCAGGCTTCGCAGTTGGTGGGCAATGGGCATTAATGTGCTTTACGTTTGCGTATTTCATTATTCTTTTGGGCTTAGTGCATATTCAGTTCATTTCATTTATTTGTTTTATAACAACACAACATTTGCAAGTAACAGGTAAGGTAGGTATCAAAACAATGAAAATAATGCTGCAAAGGGAAGTTCTCTTACAAACTCTTTTGGGCTTGAATAATAAGAACAAAATATTGGGAGACTATTTGTTAAAGATAACACATTGACTTTTTGATGTAGCAGATTGATAAAAAGTGCTACTGGTTTGTTAAAAGTGATCGAATGTGAGTGGAAATTAAAGTTTTGATTGGATCACATACATTTCTTCTTAGATATAGATATGGCTCTTGGAAACGTTCAGTATTAGGCTGTTTTACTGTTCGGAACTACCCCTCTGAACGGACTTGTTTGCTCAGCCCCTCATTAAGACTTGCAGAACGAGGAATTTGCCGTAAATCCTGCCACGTAGGCAAGTTTGGAACAAGAACCTTTCCATAATTCATTGACAGGAAATGTTTTCATTCAATTTTTGTTATCTTCAAAAGTTGTGATGTACCACGTTATTCTTTTGTTATTGACAAACGTTCTTGGAATCCCTGTGCGGATTACAGTTTAAAAATGACATTCAAAAGAACTAATATCGTTGAGATATCAAATTTTCTTAAAATTATGAGTTTCCTTACGATATATGCAGAAAAGGCTTGTATGGAGTACCACTGAGCTGGTATATAAAGTGAGCTTGTGACATCAATTAAAATTGTCAAAAATCAGTGCATGTATTTAAAGGTGAGAGTGCCTTTGGGAACATAAGACTTGCGATACCTTAACCACTAAAGAAGGATAAAGATGCGATTTTTAGAACTGGTTATAGAGCTGTAGACGTTGTTCTTCTTTCCTCTACACTGTAAAAATGTCTACAAACTGTTGTAGAATTACAGAACAAAAAACAAAGAAATACAAAGAGGAAACGGAAAAAGTGCTGTCAATTTTTGGAAAGAAATTGACAGCACATTTTCTGTTACCTTTATGTATTTCTTTATTTTTTGTTCTGCAATTCTACAGACATTTTTTACAGTGTACGTTCTGGATATTTCCATCTTTTCCATAAGCGTACGAGGCAGGGGGCAGGGGGGTATATGCCCTCCCAGTGCGGACGAAAGTAGTGGATCCATTCAGGCAAATGGGACAGCCAAGAAAAAAATTATCATGATGCCCATTTTTGCTGGCCAAAATTCGGACAATGGTCCAAAATTCTAAATTCGGGCAAAAATTATCCCTGCCCCCAGATATATTGACCCCCGAGCGCCTATGATCTTTTCGTCTCCTTAAAAGCATGAAAAAGGCAATAATATACCTAGGTTTGTTAACATTTACCACGCGCTATTTGCATGAAATGTTTTCGTGTCCTTTTTATTAAACAACAAGTATGGATCATCCACTTGAAAGTTCTCATGATTAGTTAAACAAGTATTGCTCAAACGAGTTTAAGTAAATAATTCCCTTTCGTAAGACCGTGCAGGCTGACAGGTGCGTGAATAAGTTCAAAGGCAAACCCACGACCCTTCAAAGTCGGCGTTGGTGTAGCCTACTTATTTTTAACTTGTGGAGAAATCTAATTTAATTTATATATCCAGGTAGCCAGAAACGTGATTGCACATTCCCAGTGTCTTTCCTTTGTGTCAAATGTCTCCCATACGGGAGTTGTGATCAAATTAAGGCGGCCTTGAAATATAGCTTAAAGTGTTTAAATGGCGAGGGAGATAAAATCTGAATTCTTCGAGGTATTTAACCACTCCGAAATGTCTGCGTTATGGACATGATATTACCTTTACGTAGAGGGAAAAGGTGACTGTTGATCAAATAAATCGTAATAATGAACATTTCCGGGAAGTACATGGGACTTTAAGCTTTTTGTTTAGTAGGTCTAGGTTAAGTCGGTTTAGTAGGAGCAAGTATTTGTTGAAAAACCAATCTCTGGTAGGAGAACAAATAGAGAGTAGCTGCATCCTTGATGGACCCTAGGATCCCGGGAGCTATAGGCTACTTCAAGCACGCAACAGAGGAAAATTCCTGGACACCACAGTCAGCGATGAAGAATGAAAATAATCGTGGCACTGTTCAAACATCAGCTATGAAATAAAACTTCTGTAATAATACGTGTGTGAGTACCAACTTTTGTGTAACATATCTTTTGCGAATATGTTATGTCAGTAACGTTATGTCAGTAAGCATGCTATACTCATGAACAAAAATTGAAAGTTGGGCATCCTACATAGGTATGGGCGTAAGAAGCGGGGGAGGAACTGTGGCGTAAGCCCCCACTCAAAAATGTGTTGCCAGGACCTATGCTTCCGCCCACTCTCAATCCAAGGACGAAAACCCCTTATTTGTTTCCTCTGTAAGAAATGTCAAAACCTTGCAGTAATGTAACTTAAAATGTTGCACCAAATATTATCTAACCCTCAAATATTCAAAACTTTTCCAAAGGAGAAAGGGACACTCCGTCCCCTTAGAACCCTCCCCCATGAAGACGGTCCGAAACAACGTTCAGCACTCATTCTCGAACAGCTTCCTAGGCCTATGCCTACAGGTGCACCACAATCTCTAAATGCAAAGAACAAACTACATTCATCAAAGAGTTTTAATAATGCCTTATTTTTTTGTCAAGGGTCGTTCTACTATTCTTTAGTGAAATTTCAATCTTTTGAACTTATAATTCTTTCTCAAGTGGACAGAATTTTCACTCTAGTCAAAGTCTAATTTCTTTCGATAAGTTACATGGTTCACTCTAGGTACTCTTTGAGGAGTGAATGTCAGGTTTTTGTGGTGAAAGTGGTTACAAATATTTGAATAATTTTGAAAGTAAACTGCAGGATTCTGAGGGAAAGAGATGTATTGCAAGAAGTAAAATTTATGAGTACACAATACCATGGGTGGCGATCACGGGGGGCAGGGGGACATGTCCCCTCAATATTTTCAGTGCGAGATATAATATCAAATGTGCCCCCAATATTTAGAGGTATGCAGAAAATATAAATGTTGTTACACACATTTTCGATATGAATAATTGTGATAATGGCAGCTGGGCTGTGCCCTCTAGCATGCATCAAATTACTTGGCTTCCAGGGCCTCCTCCCTCTGGACCCCAAACGGGAGACCTATGGTGGTCTCATGTACCCATGGTGGGGGCCCAAAGTGGTCATTCAAGCAGGTGTCCCCCCAGTAATTTTAACAGATCGCCTACTACAATACTACTCCGTTGAAGTATGGGTGTTCGGTTGTATTGGAATGTGGAATGTTGACGGCAATCATGCAATCTGCACTAAATCTTTCATCGTGAACAAATTTTATCAGTAAAAATTTACGCTTGCCAGATAATTTGATATTGCTCTAGCGTTTCGTTGTTGTGTAAGTTTCTTGATTTAAGATGCTGAGAGATTAATTTAAGCCAGCCGACTGTGGGTTCTCTCGATCAATGTTTTAATGAAATTTGAGCATAATAACATGTTTCTTTTGAAGCATTCCTCTTTGAAGACATGAGGGTAAAGTACGCCATTTTAATTACTTATTGATATTCTGTATGTTGGGAAACGTATAACAACCACGTACGACGAGGTCTTGACCTTTCCAACATCGATTTTTATTTTACTTACTTGGAGAAGAAAATTAAGGTCTAGATGGGACGGACGAAAATATGAAGGAAAGAACTCCATGGTAAGAAGATATATAAGTCTCTTCTTTCATCCTGTTTCAGCATGTTGTGTGCACAAGTTACCTCCGCGTGTTATATCTGCATGTTATGTCTGCATGTTATGTCTGCATGTAATGCCAGAATGCCGAGTCCACACGTTGCCTGCATTTTGCTTTGTATGTTTTGTATGCATGCTGTGTCTATGCTTGTTGTATGTGCATGTTACGTCTGCATTTTGCGGAAGTCAACTAACGCAACCCCCGTTTCAAGCAGCACACGCGGACGCTGGGTCATGTACTAAAGCAATGAGGTGCGTGGAGCGGTGTCCTCCAGAACAACCAGCGCGTTCACTAAATTTGACCTTTTGACGGGTTGGTGCAAGCTGAACGCTTGTGCTGCTTGTCCTCCAGAATGCGCAGGTGTAGTAGACTTAAGCACGTGAACGATTGGTTGACAAATCAGCTGTCTGCATTTATTGGTGTAACTTGCAACGATACGTGCTTTTCCTCCAGCTTCCTCCAAACGAGGGAGCACTTTCTCCTTTGTGACAGTGACATCATATGCATAAGTCTAGACTTTATGCACTGACGTCACACTGACGTCATTTTGGAGGAAACAATGAAGCACAAGTGTAATAACGTCGTAGATTTCGCACCCACGTGTAGACAATACGTGCGTATACGATTAGTTGACAGATCAGCTGCCTGCATTTGTTGGCAGTGTTTCCACTCTTCCCGAAATTACCCGAAATTCGGGAAATCTGGGTGCTCTCCACAAAATTTTCGGGAAGTGGGATTATTTCCGAAAATTTCGGGAAATCTGGAAATGGCATGTGGGGTATAAAAATGACGTATGGCTTGACAGGGTGAAATCCTGGATCAGCCCATTAAAGTTAGCATTAAACAAGCGTTATTGAAAATTTCAGGAAATACCAAACCGATTTCAGGAAATTTTAGATTTCACTTCAGGAAAAATGAATTTAGATTGTGGAAACACTATTTGTTGGTGTAACTTACAATCACTTGCGCTTTTCCTCCAAACAAGGAAGCACTTTCTGCATTGTGACATCATATGCATAAGGTCTATACATGTTTTGTCAGTAAGTTGCGTATGGTGTGTATGTGTGATGTGTATGCATCTTGTGTCTGCGTCTTATGTCCCAATGTCGGGTCTGCATGTTACGTATAGACTTTATGCATATGATGTCACAATGGAGAAAGTGCTCCCTCTTTTGGAGGAAAATGGCGGAAAGCGCGTATCATTGCAAGTTACACCAATAAATGCAGACAGCTGATTTGTCAACCAATGGTATACGCGCGTAAGTCTACTACACTTGCGGCGAAATCCACGCCGTTCGTGCACGTGTGCTTCATTGTTTTCACCCAAAATGACGTAAGTGTGATGTCAATGCATAAGGTCTATTCATTCATTCTGTATTTTGCGTGTGCGTGTTCTGTGTGCGTGTTGTATCTGCGCTTTGTGTCTGCATGTGAATCTGCTCACAGGATCTCTGACTGGCATAGTGTTAAAAAATTTTGGTTAAATGAAAAACCTTATATCTAGGTAATACCGATAAAAGCAGACATGACTAGTTATTACTGCTTCACTGCCCAGGCCCAAGGACGAGGCATAAATTAAGATCCACTTTAGAGATTAACAACGCATGGTGATGTTATTGCTGCATGCCAATCAATTATGTGATTCACTACCCGAGGATTGACATTTAAGTCTATTTTATCAGCTGCTACTGGTACTTTACCTAGTTTATTTCCAAGTCGTAAAATCCATTACCTACAGACCTGGAAAGTTTGTATACTTATTACAGACTGCTGTTTTAGGCCATTATCTCATATGAACGAGGATCCATAGGCAGCCAGACTATAGTGCAATTTATACGTCAATCATTTTTATGTTGATAATGATTTGTAAATTGGGTAATATTTGTAATGTTAAACATAATTGGGAAACAGAGTTAGTAGGAAACAGACTATCAGGCCTTCGGACGCTGGGCTGGCAGGCCTAGGAGGGGAATACAGTCTCCCCCCCCCCCCAATAATTTTCAGCTTGAGGTTTTTCTCTCAAGCAATTATGATAAGGTGTGCCTAAGAACCACCAAAATTACCCTAGAAAATGAAAAAATCTAGTAGCTAAAGGGTTTCTTCCCTCCCAATCTTAGCAGTCTTCCAATGGCCCTGACTACTGAAATAAAACAGGGCTATTCGTAAGTTTGAAAAAAAGTATAGTTATTTTATAGTCTTTTGCTCCAGCAACAATTTTTCCCTTTTTTATTTGTCATTGAAAGCAGTTGAGCAGATAATAAATAATCAGGTCAATTTATGGGGATGTGGAAACTGCTTGTTACACCTCACAGAATCAGGGATAATTACCTCAAAAATAGCTGAAGAACGATTAAAAAAATTACTGAAAAGTAACTTAAACACAAACAAAATTAACATTCAGTGATATTTCTTAAGAGTATTTGCTTTCGGGGAATTTGTCATATTATTAAAACCAAGCTTTTTTATCTTGTTGGGTTGTCGAGATATTACTATATTTTCGTACGTTTCGAAAGAGAGCTTCAATTCAAAACTACTGACTTGTGACTATCTGTTTGTATTTCTTTTTGCGTTACAACTAACCATTTAAAATGAATAAAAGAAATAATGTATCCTGGTAAGGTTCGTCACGCCCCAACTTTCGCAGAGCATATACAGTAACATTGTTTTAGCAATTCCGCACACACAGTCTTCGCGTTCTAGAGAGCATGTTACTGCACCGTGGTTAGACTCACTGTTTTCGACATAATCGCGGGGTAAAGCGGTTGAGTTTACATTTGAAGGAAATTATGTGTGGGACGTAACTTTCTTGAATGTAGGCTGGAAAGTTTGGATGGGGTTATAAGAATCACTAATCCAACATGAAGATTGTGAGTGCTTATGCAAACACGTTATACCTACACGTTTTGTTTTGGAACAGCTAAAGTGCCATTCTTCCCAAACTGAATGCTCATACTGTATCTAATACGGTACCTAACTTTCGTACTGAGAAATGCTTGTTGAGGTCAGTATTAATTAAATTGACAACAAAATACAAGGGAAGGACAGAACAAAAAATCTTAGTGAACATTAGCCGTATGAATTTTAAAATGTTGCCACTTATAGGCTTGCTGCAAGTCGTCTGTCATGGGTCAATATTCAAACGTAATTTTCTCAAAAACTTTTTTCTGATATTAACGATGACATGCGATGGTTTTTCTTCCAATTTAATATTTGGATTGAGTCACTGTATGTTAAAGTTAGGTAACTTACATGCCTTTTTAAAATTTTGTTACCAAACTTTCCACGTTAAAACCAAGTGTTTGCCTTAGACTTTGACCTAGACAACGTGTCTACACCAGCACCAAACAGCTATACTCGTCAACGTCTCCTTATCGTTATCAACTACGTGAAGTAGAGGCCATTCCCTAAAATTGTACAAAAGTATATACAATCTAGATTTACTATACTTTAGTCAAAGGGTTATTAACATTTGGATCTTGCCTACGTAAGCAGGTTGCAGGACATATTCCTTGTTCAGTCATATCCCTAACTTAAAGAGGGACTGGGCAAACAGATTCCGCCCCCGAGGTAATTTGGAACCAGCTACCTGAAACAGCAGTGCAATCCAAGACCATCAACCAGTTTAAAGGTCACATTGAGATGTATTTTAAAACAAATTTGGGTCATCAAAAGCCGTAGGCTTCCATATCCCGTAAAGATTTAAGGAAAATTCAGGGTAGCTTACCTATACTATAATCTGGTCACGCATATAGTATCTGGTTACGCATACTCATATATGGATCTATTCACATATATGCGTGTTTGGGTAACACTGGATGCTCCTCTTGGTATGAAAATAGTCCTCGTCCGGCATTATTGATTTTACAGACTGAAATTTTTAGAATTATTTGTAACTTGATTTAATATGCAATCTCTTTCTTTTAAGTGTTGAAATTGGTGTATTTTGAATAAAATCATAAAGTGATGTCATGAAAAGAGGCAATTTTCGCCCTACATGTACTCGCGGAGAGGACTCTGTCTGCTCAGCTGCTCTGCTTCCCAAACCACCTAGGGATATGACTGAACAAGGAATATGCCGTACAGCCTGCTACGTAGGCAACCCTATATGATGATAAGTGCACTTCCCTTAAATTAATAAACAGCCAAGTAACATTAAGGGTTAGTTCTTTGTGTTAAGATCATGAATCACTTTCTTTTGACATTTTTAGCAATCCACCCATCCTCAGATTTCACACGCAGTTTCCGATTCGTGCTACCTTACCCAAATTCTTATAAGTAAAATGGTGTTTCAAAGGAAACCGACCAGATTTTTGAAAATTTTCAATTAAGGAGACATCGGAATTGGGACGAGTCTTCTGTGATATCACAGCACGGATCCGGGCCTTGAGGGAATGTTAAAAATCAAAGCTTACCTTTCTATTTTTTCTTCAATAATTGTCAGAATTTTTCCGCGCCTTCTATCAAAGCTGCATTGATGGTGTTAAGTTGTCTCAGGCAGCACGAAATGAAAGACAGACATGACCTCTTAGGATGAATAATCACAACTTTTGGTTTCTTTTAAGAATTATGTCCCAGATTTTCGCAACTGGATCAAATGATGATGCAAAGAAAAGTGGAAGTAAGCCTGTCGTAACTCGATTTGTCCAAAAGAAAACAAGTCGCTGCTTTAAACTTAGTCAGGGTAACCCTGACTACTTTAAATTATGCACTATAGCTTACAAGTAAAGTTGTTTCTAGCGCTAGTTGTCAAGTTGGTTACAGAACAATAATTATCAATATCTCTTCAATTCACTGAATACTTGTACCAAGTAGCCAGTGGCATGTAACTTAAGCTCGGTGGAATATAGCGATATATTCGTAAGTGTTCATGTCGATTATGTAATACCGGTGTACCGAAATGCATGTGTTATCTGAAATACCGACATTATACTCACCTGCGCATTTCTCTCACCAGTAAGTAGTAACACGGAATTGCATAAGCTAATGCTTGCGTGTTTGTCTTAACGTGCATGTCATGGAACCACCTACATACGTGATAAACATAAAATCGCTCATTTAACATCTTTAAAGCCTTTAAATTTTCTGCCCTATAAATACCGATGTATTTGGTATTATCGGAATTGTATACCCATTGGTAGGCCTATTTATCACCTTATCGGTGCTTCCTACACCTGTCGAGAGTCATGTCTGACTGATACCCATACACCTTCGCGATATCGCGATATTTAAGAAAACCACTCATAGCAGGGGCAAACAAATTGTAGTTTGTTGTTCACACAGTAGTATGTATAGCATTCGCTATATCGGGTGTGAACCGGAATAACGTCATACCTTTCATTTGTCTGTCGACAGTGAAGATGGTTCAACATGAAGTAAGATTAAAAGCTGCTGTATCCAGCCCAAACTTATACTTACAGGGCTAAATTTGTCACCCTGCTGACAGACATTTTGCATCCGGTAATCGATTCGTTTCTATCATCGCTACTGTTATGGCTTTATATACATTGATTAGAAAAATTATTACTTTGGGTGAGATCCTTTCATGAAATAAAGCTTTACAATGTCAATTCTCACTTTGCACCAATGAGAAAAGAAACTTGAAGTCGAAAGGTTGTTTCAATGAAGAGCATAAGGAAAATGTTACTATGGAGGATGAAACGAATTTTTCATTAACTTCTTAAGACTAGTGGGTATCGAGTTTAAAGGGGCCCATTGAGTTGACAACAATTATTTTGTGATGAGTTCAAAGGAAATCATTGTATGTCAATGATTCTTAATTGAAAAATTGCAGCTTTTATGAGCTTGCGAGCTTGCAGTTTGTATTGCTCGTCCAAACCCTTTATAGACCCTCTTCCTTGAATATACAACATATATATATACATATATATATATATATAATATATATATATACATATATATATATACATATATATATATATATATATATATATATATATATATATATATATATATATATATATATATATATATCTGAAGCTTTGATCACAACAGCACTTTGTATGAGGAGTTTCCAGCCTGTCAATCAAGTTACTAAGCTTCACTCATTGGTTGTCTTTGACAGGGCTGGCATAACAGGTAATACTCAATTTAAAAATCGTCTGGTTACTAAGTTTTTATTAATGATTTTAACGGTTAATTACCTTATCAATACTTTTTCACTTGTGTGTTAGATTTGCAGAATCACATAGTTTAACTATTTACCATCAAGGCGTGAGTAAAACTCAACAGGTGTGACAAAGAATCGCGAAATTCATGAACCAACTCAATAAGCCCCTTTAAGACAATATTCCAAAGCCTTATTTTGAATGATCTAAATTGCAAAAGTGGCATCTTGCTAGGTTGCACAATCGACATTGGTGGGAGAGTAACTTTTTACAGATGACAATCGGACAGGCTAAAGGTAATTCAGTAACGAAATACGAAGGTTTCTTAAAACCAGGGATTTTTCTCTTTTTAATAATACAAAACTCCAGCTCAGTCAGTCAGTAGCATGCTGCATTTAGAAGTTGTGATTTTTTTTAAGTAAATATCGTACTCATTTAACAGTAGTAAATTGCATCATGAGAAATTTGTAATGTCATTTGTGTTTCTTTATTAAGCTAACTTGACACATGTAATGAAATAAGTAGAAACTTAAATATTCGTAACCTTTATTCTTACAAAATTTGAATCTCAATCTACAATGAATATTATTGAATGTTTTTGGCAGTTTCAAGGTCAAATTAAACACTTCAATTTTGCAGAACAGCAAAACATTTGGGAAACAATCTGCTGGTGTTGTATTAGCTTTTCTAATCTTACATTCTTAAAAATGTTTAATCAGTGGGACACTGAATGTGGTCAAACCTTTGACTAGGTCCGGTTAAAAAATGAACTAATTCTGATCATTTCAAAACCAATTCTCGTCAAATAATTAATCAGATTTCTGTTGGGTTCCCTGTGATCAGATTCGGTTCAAAACAGACCTTTTTTAGAGTGTACGAAGGCACTAGGAGCCTTTTCTGACGAGGGTAACCTATCTTCATTCACCCATTAATATCTTGAATTATAAACAAGGTATCAATGTGTGGCTTTAAAGTCACGTGATAAAATCTTCTCTTCTATTTGAGATTGCCTAAGATTGGCACTGGAATATTTCTTTAAAGAATGTCACGTGACTCATGCCTGTGAAAAGAGTTTCGGTAGCCCCTCTGGTTTTTATTTTAACCACCTTTCAGCACCTCAAAGTCAATTTTCAGAAAATTGTTAATTTTATTTTTCTTTGATTCAAGGAACATTTGGTGCAATGCATTTTACCAATTTTATAGTCTGGGGATTTGAAGGAGTTATTTATACTCGCTTGTAATTTATTGTGAGGCCACTCAAAGAAGACAAGCGAATCGTGATATCGGTTTACTGCTGTATTTGCTGATTTCATTGTTATTTTTGCTTCTCATTGTTTCAGTACATAAACCATGCCCCTCACATCTTTTAACGCCGTTTTCGTAGTGTAGATCTATGTGTTTAAAGGCAATAGGCAGTTGCCCAAAAATTGCATTGAAAAAGCAGCAAACTTATGCAAATCTCCACTTATTTGCCTTACAAATACCTGATGTTTTGAACATAACTATTACAAAAAAGTATACAGCAAGGAGTTATTTTCCATGAATTTAACAACTTAGTAACAAAATATTGTCACATGATCAAAAATGCCATTCATGAATTGGATGACCGGGTATACTAATTCTCATTGGGGTGACCGCGCGCATTTTCCCCTTAACCTACACTTACCATGTTCTTTATATGTATCAATTTTAAATTCCTCAAAGTTAAATTTCCCTACTTAAAGTTGACCAGTTCTTCAAAGTTAGTTATCTTCCTTGCTATATATACTATAGAAAATATTGTGACAGCTATGTTGAGGAGACCAACAGGTCTAGAAAATACTTAATCGGCACAGTTTTAAAATGGTTTCAAAGCAATTTAGTGAAAAGGAAACGAATAATCTGTACAAATTTGACATTTTGCCCTCACCATTGCTTGTCGTGTTCGGATTTCTATTGAATCAGAGGAGGTTCGTAATTAAAGGGAAAATGCAATCACTCGAATTCGAATTAGTCCTTCCTGGTATCCTAATTCATGAATGGGTCTTTTTAATCACGTGACAAACTTTTTGTTAGTGAGCTGTTAAATTCATGGAGACTCACTCCTTGCTTTACCTTTTGTTCATATCTATTTTCAAAAACATCTTTAGAGGTATCTGTGTGGCAAATAAGAGGAAATGTGCGAGAGTTTGCAGATTTGTCAAAACAAATTTTCGGCGACTGCTTATTCCCTTTAACATCATTTTGGCGATAGGTGAAAACACTCTTATAACAGGACGGAAAGCAACCATATTGTATTGATGGAAAAATTTCCTTTTCTGAGATACTCTTCGTGATGGACACAAGTATAAAATACACTCACATGAATCACTCAAATTTACATCATTTACAGTCATTATCTTGAATGATATCTGATATGACTAACTTATGTTGGTCCGACGTTTTTTAGGGTTAAATTCATGTGGAAATTGGTTGCTAATTAGGAAAAATTTCAGACACTTGTGAAATGTCTTCCTGTACGCCACTATAGATGCAATCATTGAAACAACTACTTAAACCAGGGAGCTGCCACTCCGAGTGGAAGCTCTCTGCATAAACCACTAGCAATAGTCTACTTACTTCATAACCGTCCAACCTATTACCCAAGGATCAATCAATCACTTAAGACAGAACGTCTTAAGTAGTTGTCCTGTTTAATCTAACCACGTTTCCATCAATACAAATCACAGTCCCCTTTAGATACACAACAAAACTTCCGTATATAATCGTTGCCTTTACAAATAGATCCTTTAAGATTTGTTAGTGTAATCTGATAATGACATTGACAGTTAACGTCTATAGTGACAATCAATTCGTATGATTTTGTCCACAATATAGCAATTTGATCAGTTTGATAATCAAATATCTCAATCAAATACTAATCATTAATATAAGAACAGTATCTGCTTGCTCGTTCCCGTTTGTACAATTAAGATCAATTGGTGGGTTTTTGTCATTAGATAATTTCATCGCTAATGGGTCGAGTTGTCTCTATATCGTATCACATATCTCTCGGTTCATTTGGGAATTAGATTTGGTGTTTCATGTACTTGCTTCCTTCAGCCGCTTCTAAGGAACCCAAAGGCTGTTTGTGCGAAGTAACGAAATCTTGTGTTGTGATGGTTAAGTACGATAACATTGTATGGTATAGTAACACTAAGACAGCTTTAGTCTAAAAAAGAGGTCACGCAGAATAGGTTCAGTGGCAATACAGGTTTGAGAGTCAGGAAAATATTGGAAGATTATATCGAAAACAATTGTAGCCTTTCTTTCTTAAATCGTAGTCTTTCTTAGCATTTTCGAGTCATGTAACGAATTGATCGTCTTTAGACAGTAGTCGAAAACTCCATCTGAATGCACTCGTCATCAAGATGCGCTGTCTGGATCAAAACCTCGAATCGGCTTACTTTTGTTGACAAAATCCAAAGGAACTTCTTGGACAGTCTTATCAGAGCGGTTTTAGGAGGTAACACCTCAGTGACTGCCTGGTCTGATGACGAGCTCGTTATGTCGGTCAGTTGTTTGCCTCCCAAATGGATGCAAACTTGATAACGAGAAACTCCAGATAGCCGTTGTGTTTCTCGTTATCCAGATGATGCGATCGTTATCCCACGTAGGCACAGGGTTAATCCCCATGAAGCTGCAACCACAAACGAAATACATTTTTCATATTGCTCGACCTGGTTTTTCATCGATCGTATGTAATCACTCATATTTCAAGGTATTCTATTTTCTACCGTCTGCTAAGATATACGCCAGTCTGATATACGCCCGCGTTGATATAATGTCGATCAATATAAAACCTATACAGGAACAACACGGAATTTTTTATTTCAAATCATGATTTGTTACTCCCATTTAAGTTTAGCTGAAATAGGTTTTGCAAGTTCAGTGTATAAACAATTGTAAAACCTAACAAGAGGAGAACCTTAGACAACCTTTCGAGGACTTTTAGAAATACTGAGGAAGTTTAAGGTTGTGTAAAAGGAATTCATAAAACTTGGACATAACGATCGAAAACGAAAGTGAATGAAAAAATAATTTCACCTGATCACGCAGGTTGAAACGTATAGGAGATGAAAGGATAGACCCTTTTCCAAACGGCAACAACAAAGGATTATGGGACAGACTTTTGGTACGCGTCGTATTTGCCCACAGTAAAGTGACATCGACAAAACGACGCACACCAAAATTCTGTCCCACAATCCTTTGTAAATGCTACTAGAAAAAAGCCCTACGTAAAATGTGCTAATCCTGAAGGACGTAACATTCAGTAGTCTGAATCATAAATGTAAAAGAAAAATTAGAGGATTTCATGTCAGATTTATGTTTAGTGCATACTCGTATAGACCTTATGCATATGATGTCACAAAGGAGAAAGTGCTCCCTCGTTTGGAGGAAAAGCGCGTATCATTGCAAGTTACGCCAACAAATGCAGACAGCTGATTTGTTTTCAACCAATCGTATACGCGCGTTAGTCCGCTACATGTGCGGCGAAATCCAACGGTTCGTGCACGGACATGTGCTGCATTGTTTTCCTCCAAAAAGACGTCAGTGTGATGTCAATGCATAAGGTCTATTCACACTTCGGCACTCAATATACCTGAAAATTTGTGAAGTGAATACATTGTCATCCAATACAAGTGTAATGTATAGTGTAGTGTCTCTGATTGTGAGTACAAGTACATGTCTTCCTTTAGTACGAATAGAAACTTTGCTCTAGTACACCAATGCTTCAATCTCAAAATTTGTGAGTATGAGTAGGACTAGTACTGTACGAGCACAAATCCATTCTTTTGAGCATGAGTACAGTCTGGTCTGCAAAAGCATGGATACGAGTTTGTACTGAATACAAGTCTGCTTTCCTGTGCTTGCACTCGTGAGAATGGATTTGTGCTCACACTCGTTGTTGAAGATTTGTACTCATACTCGTGGTAAAGAAGTGCATTCGTAGTCATACTCACAATACATTTTTACTCAACATACATTTGTGCTCTATCATGGACAATTTCATGCTGGGGGAAGGGATGTTGTTTTATGCTGAGGAAGAAATGGCGGTTGCTGCCCCAGACCTCTGCGTCATAAGTGTGAGAAAGTTACACGTTTTGCATGTGTGTAGTACATTTAAATAACTTCAAACATGTTGGCCAAAATCATTTTAAAACAAGAGGCATAGCTGAGAATTACGTCAAGTTGACATAAAAGATGAAAAGCACTTCTTCTGACTCTAGAACACATCTTGCTATATTCTTCCTGCAAACCAGCTTTGAATTTGAACAGGGAAAAAGACTCTTCAGGTTGGTGAAGATATTTCTCCAGAGTTGTCTTTATTACATGGATAAAGGTATAGGGTTTCTTATGTAGAGAGGCCAGAAGATGTTTAACATTTTGTGGCAAAGTAATGTAACACAGAAAGCACTTGTCTGAATTGTCAACACTTGTCTTTTTGTCACGTACCGGCAAATCCTTTATTGAAGCAGCTGTGGTAATAATACAACTTAAGTCCACATGATTAAGAGAAAAAAAATGGGGTTGGTGTCTTTCATGGAATTAGTTTGCTCTTTCTTGTATAGAATGCCATACGATTGAGAAAAGGTCAGTTAAGAGTAATTACATGTCCACGGTTTCGTCCATTTCTTTCTCTGATTGGCAAACTTTAACTTGACAGCTGTTTCACTGTGATAACATCTCGAATGACCGGAGCTCGTCGCCAAGATGGCTACGATATCGGAGGCAGTGAAAGGCACATGTTGGAAGTTGTATCAATTAGTGTCCGAACATGGATCTAAAAGCACAAATCAAAGTAAACAACAGGCTGGAAAAATATCGACTTATGCAGAAAAGATCACCAGGAAAGGGGGACAGAACCTGTGATTGTGTCTTAGCAATACGTTCAGTCAGTGATAAATTCAATAACTGTGTAATTTTTCAATTTATCCTCGATGGTGAGAATAAATTGAGTAAAAACGACGCTTTTCCCATTTCTAATCAAATTATAAAATGGCTATTTTTATGGATACGCTGGGTTGTAGTTTCTAGTCTATGCACGCAGTATACGGTGATTGACAGACGTGCTCATAGGCCTATGATTTCAAATTGATGGGTCAGCTATGGGAGAATATGGTTTAATCAAGTTACATATATTTCTTGAATTTAGTTCCTGTAATACGACAATGAATTCGGTCGGTCATCCGAGTGTTACCGTTACCCTTGGAGTGAGGCAAAACTTGACCGTATGGCCACTAGACTCGGTTGGGAAATGTGTCTCTTTACCAACCATGGACACCCGTTGAGGCCAGTATACCATTAGAGTGAAAACAACCACAGTGCACGTGACTACGTGCGTAATACACTTGTGTCACTCCAAAGCATTGTTGTCATGGCAAAGTGACATATCACCGACCGACTCTGTGAGGTCTTGCGCTGCTTTTCTTCATAGCAATGACGTTTTACTGAGAAAACAAAGGTCGATGTCCTCACGATAATTTCCAAACTTAAAACCCCGTTTTTTAACAATAATGACGAATAAGTTAACGTAGTCTAATTTAAATACATCGCCACTATGTCATTTTTGAAGCTGGAAGCAGAAGAGCGAAGACATTTTTTTTAATATTACCGTCTTGTATAGATTAACAGAAACAGAAGCACAGGCTTCAAAAAATCCGACATTACGCAGTTTTCCAAGTTGACAGCATCTATGCAGTCAGAAGCTTTTTGAGGGATCAAAGTTCTGTGTATACCTGTTGATGTCAGCGGCGAACGAGCTCGGTGAAAATTACCTCTGAGAAATCAAGAGGCCACAGAAAAGGTTCTTGTCGTTTTTTATCTTCAAAGTATGAGATGACAGGAAGGAAGGAATCCATGAAATAAGTTATACAACTTATCAGTGTATTAATGCATACTTGCACACAACCAGAACCGACAAACGACATGGTCACAGGGGGAAAACGTGTTTATGCTTTTATATATTTATAAGGACCGCTGCATACCATGGACAAGTTTGACGTTTTACTGTGATTCACTGTAAACATTAAAAAACTTCACAGTAAATATGCCACATTTCCAGTGGCGTGTGGAAACGTTTATGACTAAGTCCATAGATAGTCAATGCGATGTCAGAATATTAATTTGTACATGCACAGGAGGGTTCGCAAACTTACTAAGAAAAGGAAGATATACCTAATGATACACGTTTTAGTGTTATTAGCGCATCGAGAATGCTACAATATTCAGTGTGAGGTAATAAAATGTGTAATTTGCCGTAAATAAAACATCGTGTAGCCTACATATAGTTTCTCCATCACGGTTCGTACACATTTACCACTAAGGTCGTTGACTTCTAAAGTCACACAGTGTGAGTGAAGTTTGGACTTACTGAAATTGTTCCATGTAGAAGTTACATTGACAACAGTGACAAGCGGTATTTTGAGGTGCGAAAAGCAGAAGTGTTTTATAACATAAATTCACGTAAGGCTGCGTAAAATAAAACTGTGTGTTGGGAAAGGTTATCACACTGTTAGCACAAATTAGTCAAACATTGTCTGATACGCCTAACCCAAGTTAGTCAAAGGCGTTTGACTAATTTTGTACCAATTGACTAGATTTCTGACCAATTTTCAACCTCTTTGACCAATTTTTTACCAATAATTATTGGTCCATCATTGTGCAATTAGTCAAATATCATTAGAAATTGGTCAAAATGAGTGACTAAAATAGGTTAGGCGTATCAGACAATGTTTGACTAATTTGTGTTTACAGGGCATAGATTTCAGCCCTGTAACTTTTCAATTTCATGTACGTCAAGTAATTTATATGCATGCGAGTTTCAGTCTCACTAGCAAAAAAGAAAGAAAGAAAGAAAACAAATTAATGTCCTGCTTAAAGTGGACCTTAAGTCTAGAATTACAAGAATGCATATTTTAGAGCTTGGAAAATAAATTTCATTCATCCATCTCCCACTTTCATAGCTTACTCTGTTACTGAGATATAAAGTGTTGAAATTGAAGTAGTTGATTGCGCAATATTTTGTGATGTCCTTCTTGTCCAACTCACGTTAACTGCTTTTGTTTCAATTTGAAATTTAAGATGTTTATATGACCTTCAAACATTACTGTTCCCTTGCATAGCATGTTGTACCAGGAAGTTGCTATCTGTCAAATAGCAACTCCCTGGTTGTACAAAGACCGCTTATACTGCAGCTACGTCACCCTATAACAGTAAGACAGTGATCACATTTTGGCACAAGGTGCAGTGGCTTTCAAAAAAAAACGAAAAAACAAAGATGGTAATTTGAGTAGTACAAGAATGACATCACAAATAATTGCGCAATCTACCATTTAGTGAATAAGCTTCAACATTTTATATCTCAGCTTAGGAATGTTCTGTGTATATGGGAATTAGACCATTTGGATGCATTTTTCAAGTTTTGTAACACACACACACATATATAGATATATATATATATATATATAATACGTGTTATAGTTTCTGTAACACAGATCAGTTTAAACTGGGCATGCTATGTGTATTGGGTAATATATACATACATACATACATACGTACATATATACAGATTCTGAGCATATATATACGTATATACGTATATATATATATATATATATTGAAATTTTAGACTTTATGCACACTTTAAGGTTACACAACGGAATAGGGACAAAGTGCTCAAAGGCCAGAGGTCTGGCACCAGGCCCTTATGAAGCATTTTTTGAATGGGGTGGTTCGATTTTACTAAAAGTGGACCATTAATATGTAACAGTATCTAAACGGAACGCCGCCATCAGTTGGCGAAAAGCGTACCAAGAAAGTTGTTGCCAAAAATTCATCCTAGGACCTAGGTTGCCGAAAAAGGCACTTTCCATGTCAGGTAAATTGCTTCTCAACATTCTTTACTTTGGGATCTTATGTGATAGAAATTTTCATTTCTATAACAAAGGTACCGTAATTGAAAGCACTCTAATTTTGTCAAATCACTGAAGCCACTGGTGGTCGCTAAAGTCGCTTGTTTGTTATACATCCGTACATTTGAAAGTCCATGCGTGCCCGCAAAATGTAAACATTAATGTAAAATGCGATAATTATTGTATTCAATGCTATATATATGTCTGATCAAGCAGTGAACAAATAGGTAAATACATCAGAAACAGGAGCAGTATTTTGGGGGTTAGGGGACAAAAGTAAAATCCGGAAGTATGAAGTTTAAACCAGGCTGCAGTATCGGTTGATCGAAAATAAACATTTAATAGTCTTAGTTGATCAAAACTGTTGTAAGACTTCTGAAAAACCTATTTGTGTAGTGACAAATTCCCATTCTGATGCAAAGGTGTTTCCCTCACATTTCAAACAAAATTTATTTCGGAAGGTGTCGAGAGACAAAATGGAATGGGCAGGGTTCACTAGACCGAAGATCCTAACTCTAACTTAATCCGTACCCAAACCTTAATCCTAACCGAGGATAATTCTAAATCTAATCCTAAACCTTATTCTGTATCTGTAACTCAAATCCTGACCCTACTTTTAATCCGAAGTATATTTTCGTCCAAGAAGACCTTTGATCTTTCCTTTCATGTTAAATTCGCATTCATGGGCACATTACCAGTTGCAAAATTTTGATAAGATTCTTCCATGAAGCAGGGAGCTGTAAGAGATGGAGAAACAACGCTTGTTCCTCCTTTGAAACTAGGCGTTTGCCGACGCTTAAGCTTCGCATTGTCTGGTTCTTGAATTCCTCATAAACTCGGAGGGATTAGGCAGTGAAGACAATTGTCCTTGTCCGCTACAACATCTGTGAGAGCTCATAGGATGATTTCACCCATTGTATCACTGGCATGGCCAGTCTTCAAGGAGAGTAATGTTTTATTTTATCTTGTGCCGCTAGGTGCCACTTTTTGAAAGGGCATAGTGTATGTTACTTCTTGAACATATATAATTTTCCGCTTTTTCAGGAAAGATCTGGAATCATTTGAAATGTCCTCATCCAAATTTAGACTCCTAATGGTATCCAAAAGGGCATATTCCTTATTTAATGAAGAAATTAGAAAAACAATGCAATTGTGCAACTTAAGTGTTCATGAACAGTCGTTTTGATCTAAAACGGTGAAAAAATTTCATATTTATCGTCTGCGCAGTTATCTTCAAAACAGTATCTTGGACAATGGTAAGGATATATATCACCATTAGCAAAGCAAGCCAATAGTGGCTATACAATAAGAACAAGGAGACATGTCAATCAAATTTTGGTACCTGAAAAGGATATAATAAATCTCAAGTACATATTGGCTGACAGATTGGTCAATGTTTCTCCATCCCTCACAGCTCCCTGGATGTAGTGAACAACAAGGAGGATAGCTTCCCAGGTTTTACGTCTTAATTCTTGAGCTCCCCTCTCAGCCTTTTAAAGGGTTGTTGTCATGGCAGGTACTTTAAAATGTAATTAAGGGATTCCCAGATAACAAGTGTCCCCTTGAAAAGATTCTTTGGGGCATATCTGTGATGTTTACGACAGTTTATCACTTCCTGAATATTCCCCTTGTCATGAGTGGGCGCGTTATGAATATTTTACCGGTTGGTAGCTTCAGTTGTCACAAGTGATGCGTAGAACAGTAAACTGAGAATTTTGATGGCTTGCCACAAAAAAAACCCCTGTTGGTTCATGGGATAGGTATATTTAAGTGACTTTGGTGCCTCCCCTTCTCAATGCAATGGACATGGACCTAAGGTCTAAAAGTGACTGTTTTTAAATTGCTTGAGGATAATACTTTTCTCTAGTCATCATCATCGTCATCGTCATCGTCATCGTCATCGTCATCGTCATCGTCATCATCTCGTCATCGTCATCGTCATCGTCATCGTCATCGTCACATCATCATCATCATCTCATCGTCATCGTCACCGCCACCGTCACCGCCACCGCCACCGCCACCACCTATACCACCATCAACATCATCACCATCATCATCAGCAGCAGCAGCAGCAGCAGCTACGATGTTGTTAGCCATTAGCCATTTTATCGCTCACGAAAAAGTTTAGTTCAGATCACTGCATAAATTTCCCGTAGTTTCTGTAACATTTTGCTTAGCCTCTTCCTTGTTGCTGTTGTTGTTGTTGTTGTTGCTGTTGTTGCTGTTGTTGTTGTTGTTGTTGTTGTTGTGATTTTCTGTCTCTCTCTCTCTCTGCTGTTGTTGTCTCTGTAAACTTCCACACGTTTTCCCTTTCAAACCCTAAGTGTTTTGATGTAAGAGATATTATGTAGGATTTATTGTGTAACATTTGGTGTGTGGGATGTTTTGAATAGGAAGTAGGAATTGCTTGTCTGATATTTGGTAGGAAGGAAATAGCATTTCCCTGCATAAATAAAACATTTTGAATTGAGTTACCTAGGCTGCGCCTCTGCACAACTGTTTTGGGCAGCTACTCAGTTTCTAAAAGGCCCATTAAGGGAAAAGGAGTGAGAAAAGAAATATCTGCTCATTGATAAAACGTCTTCATAAACCCTCCTCGGACATCTATTCTCGGGCACACTCGGTGTGAGTTTGACCACCATGTCTTATACGGTCCAACTCGCGTAATGGTGCCGTAGAACTATAAGTATACACTCCGATACAACGTAAGGTTTCAAATGACAAGAAATTTTGAGAGGGCGATATATATTAAGTCAAAAATTAGTTTTGTTCTCTCAAATTTTCAAGGGGCAGTAAATATAGGGGGCGCCCGGCGCCTTTGACTATTAGAGTACCTTTATGGGGAGAGTAGCGACATTGACGTTCCAAAAAATACATGTCACGTGACGACAGCAGCCATTTTGTTTCCTAAGTTTCGTCAATATACAGTCAGTGTACTGTATTCGCCCAGAAAATGATGGGTTGACGTGCATTTGGGTGCAACAATCGGTCCGAGCAAGGGTTTAGAATGTACCAATTTCCCACCAATAGAAGAAAGGTTGTGGTTAGTGGGCCCAGGCCCTTTACTGGGAACATTATGACTTGAGAATAACACTATGATTCTCGATGAGATTCTAAGGTGAATGTAAACAACAGTTTCATGTCCTTCTTTTTGTGCTTCATTTAAAGATACTTCACATGTAAAATTACGTAATACTCCACAATTTGTGGGACCTGGGCCCAGGGCCCCAAATTTGGTATGTGGGTTCTTAAAATTGTACTCTCCCAGGTAGCAAAACCATATATATATATATATATATATGGACCCCATATGTGTGAACCCATATGGGCCCATTAAATTTTGCCCCCAAGGTTCATAAGGGGGCCCATATGACCCATATGGGATAGTTGCGGGGCCTGTGTGCAGTTGCCCACATGGACCCAGAACTATCCTATATGGGTCATATGGGTCATGTGGGCTGGCCCATACGGGCCCCTTATGAATCTTGGGTTCAAACTCATCTGGTCCCTATATGCTGGCCCATATGGCCCCCTAAGGATCCCATATTGGAATGTTACCTTGGCTGTACAATTCAAATGCAAAATACGTGACATTTTATTGTATTTGTGTTGTTCAGTGCTCTTTTGCCCAGGTTAGGGGCCTTGGGCCCGAAACCCTTAATCGACTTTCAAGCGGCAATGTATACCTAAAGAATTCATGCCTAGCTATTATCCACCTGAAGTGAATAGACCCAGTGATGATTTAAAGTAAGGTATTTTCGGTTCATGCACTAGGTTTCCCTATAGCTAGGGCCCTATAATTTGGCTAAGAGATCCCAGGACCATATTGTGTAAACAGAAGAATCTTTTTTCCTCTTCTCTGAATTTGATGCATTATACCATCAAAATGTCCATTTTGTTTCAAAAATTTCACCAGGGTGTGGCCTACTTAGTCTTTGGGCCCTTCATGTGCAGGAACCTCTTGCCATTCGATCCCCACCCCTCAACCAAGGAACTTCAAAGCATAATTCCTAGTCATATGGTTCTCCACCGTGACATCACGTAACAAATGTTGAAAACATTTTTTGCACTTTTGGTGTAAAAGGAAAAGATGATTGCTCGTAAGTGCCATGCATAAAAAATTGAAACTAATGATATGGCCCCTATGGCCGTTTCTCCTCCTCCCCCTGACCCAATTCACTGTGACTGAGACCCAACAGATTTGTCACGCGATACTCACCCCCCCCAACCCCGGTTCCATTGTTACAAGAAACGATAAAAATTAAACCCACCGCCCTTACATGGGACTCTGGAGTCATTGTGCAGTGTATGCGAGACAGCCTATGGAAACAAAATGGAGCTCAAATTTAAGTTGTCGCTACTCTCCCTATAAAGGTACTCCATTGACTATGGGCGTAGTCTGGCATAAGCAGTCTTAAAATTGCATCACCAGCATTCATACCCAGAGATTACGATTTAAATGCTTACATACAATTTCGAAATAGATATTCTCTGTACAGGTGTTATAAAATTCACTTCCTTTGTTTCTTTCTTTTTTCCATGACCAAGCATCGAACATGGACAAAATTAATTTTTAGTTGTATGAGCGTATAGTAGTTGCAATGTTTCGACGAGCAGGAGAAACACGAAGCATCACATTTAAGGCAAAGTCAAACTTTGCGCGACTTTTAATAATTGCTTCTAAAACTCTCGACAGATCAAAACTACGGGCTGAACTTTCAGCTCCCACGAAATCATCGATGAGGAATATGAAAATGTAATAAATGCTTTATTACAGTAGTACTAATAATATCATATTGTATATAATGGTGTAAACACCAATCATTCCAATTTTTCCTGAAATCACCGAGTTTTTCATGCATTGGTAACAAAATTTAAATCAGTACTTGAATCAGAAATGTTTAATTTTCTGTCAGGGTAGTGATTGATGGTGAAATGTATGTTTGAATACTCTGACTTTTCTCCTTAAAGGGTGCCTCTCAGCAACAGACTGGTGCGTGAAGGGTGTATGTGTACAAGAGAAACCCCAGGTGGGGTATGGGGCCCATAATCCCATGTGAAGAAGGCTGACCGCCTCCCCACGTTGGAGAATTTTTCTAATTTCGTCGGGAAGCCCTTAGAGGTACAATAATAATCCCCGACGAACAGTGACCAAACGGTTAACACTATCTTCATATCACGAAAGACATTCTTCAATAAATCCCCCAAATTTTAAAATTTCTTTCAATGAAAACCAAAAGTTTTTAAACTTTGTTCAATAAACCCCAACTGTGGCAAATTTTTCTCAACAAAACCCCAAAATTTTCAAATTTTCTTCACTCTAGACCGATATTATACCGGTTCAACTCTCTCACAATATTTGATATCATAAAGCTTCAAATTTTGGTATTTATGCATCATTTCCCTAAGGTATCACTTCCTAACTCTTTTTTTTTAATTACTTCTCTGCTTAAAGTCACAGTTACAACACCAGACATAATTGCCATTACATCCTGCCCTTTAATAAGCTCTCACTTTTAGTCAACAAAATATCAGATTCCTGGGCCAGTTACTTGGAATATCATCCCAGTCCATTTTAAAAAAAAATCTTCCCCTCTGTTTCTTTCAACAACTATCATGTTCCTGGGGCCTGTTACTTGGAATGCCATCCCAGTCCATTTGAAAAATTCCTCCTCTGTTTCTTCTTTCAATCGTCACTCTACCTTCATGTTATCTGGTTATTTCATTTTATTCCATCTATTGTTGACTAAAAGTGATGCGAGCTTATTAAAGGGCAAGATGTAATGGGAATTAGGCCTGGTGTTGTAACTGTGACCTTTTTTCTTTATATTATCTCTATTGGTTTACATCTCTGTTAGACTTGGTAATTTAAGTTTCTTAATTTTGTTTATAGTCTTGTTTACTTTTTAGTTATTGTAAAATTATGTTCATATACACTTGTGCTTTAGTTTTAGGGTAATCACTACTACAAGCTTTCAGTAGCTTTCTTGTGTTTCTCCCAACCTTTATTCTTAACTCCAATATGTTAATATTGCTTATCCCTTTATTTCTATTCATATTCAATACAAAAAAAAAATCATATATTAATATTATCAACATCCGTACATTTTGTACAATATAAACTGGTTGAAATAAATGTTGAGGAAAGACAAATGCTAATAAAAGCCAAACCTTTTCGGCGAGTGCCTTAAAAATTTTGCCTATACCATCCATCTGCTAGCAACTCGTTGCCTTTGTTGCCTTTGTCTCGTTGCCCTTCACTGGGGAGTTTCCCCTCATCTGGCAAATTCTGGCGCCGCCCCTATCTGTGTAGCACCCTATAGTGGCATAGTTTGCTGATATACTCCCTAGTCTCACTATAAATAAAGGCCCTACGAAAACGTTGCAATGGTCCGTTTCCCGACAAAAACTCAAAAAGGAGTAAAAATTGTAAAGAAACTCTGCCAGACCCAACAAGTAAATATCAGAATCATTTAAGTACTAAAATCTTCATTCCTTAGTTTTTCGCCCATCATTGCTTTCCTAACGAATGGCGCTAGACATATTTAATGATCTTGTTTTACTTTGAGAGAAAGTACTGTAACTCCTAAGAAAGTATAAAGTGAATACTATTTGTCGCAGCTAGAGCTTATAATCTTTTGGCATTTCTGTTACGGTTGTGTAATGATTAATTAAGCTGTCTACTTCAATGGAATACAAGGCATTTACGTTTGCGAGGGAAAATGTAGCGCTTGCCTTAACACTAAAAATCATATATCAATGGTCGCAGATGGCAATGTAATTACGGAGTAACCCTTGGCAATAATATTCTGCAAAATATTCCTGCTGTACTTTAATTGTTGGGAAAGACAACAATTAGTTTATACGATCGAAGTGAGATAATTTTTCACTGGTGAAATAATTCCATCAATCAAATTTAGTCTACTTTGGAAAATTTGTCTGAAATAACACGTGAAGTTATACTGATAACACGATAGGTATAAATTTCGGTATTCTTATGCTCAGTTTTAGTTCAGGAATATGTTGTAAAGCGAGCTGTAGACAGTTGTATTTTATCCAGACGTGTATTGAGTACATAGTCACACTCACGGTTTAGTGAGTACGTACTCGTACTCACGGTTTTGCACAACTGCCTGTACCCGTACTCCTGAGAATGGATTTGTACTCTCAGTGTGGTGAGTACACACTCGTACTCACGATTATGCCAATTGTTTGTACTCGTACCCGTGAGAATGAATTTGTACTCGTACTCACAGACTTTGAAAGATATACATTGGGGCTAATGCAAAATTTTGTTCTTATGCTCAAGAAAAAGACATGTACTTGTACTTGTATGCTCACAACCAGAGACACTGCACTCGTGCATACTCATGACAATCTACTCACACTACAAGTCTGATTTTATGTGCTATTTTGCTGCGCCATGTTTTAATATTTATGCTTCAGCTGAATTACACCCCTATATGTATACAGAAAATAATGTTCAAAAGATTTATGTTTATACCACAAAGACTCAGTAAAACACACCTTAATCTGGCTGTTGCCGTGGAAAAATATCAGATCCTTAAGTGTGAATGTTTAGGGCAGAGCATAATTCAAGAAAATAACCTTATACTGTCATGCATGACAAGACATTGTTTAAAACAAAACACGAAACTTTATATTTTATTAATAAAGGAATATTATACATCAGTGATACTGTATATCATGATACTTTTGTTATGTTGTATGCCCAACGGAAACTTCGAAGCATTCTGAGTCTTCGTTCTTGAGGTAAGCGCTGTGTAGCATATCGGCCTATGGTACACCTGTATGTAGCAACAACTATGCGGAATACATGCAGCATGTATACGTGGCATGTATGCAGCATTTACGTAGCATATGCAGCATATACGTAGTATAGCCTATGCAGCATTAAACAGCATTTATAAAACATTTGCGTAGCAATTATGTAGCATCTATATATTGCACGTATGTAACACCTGCGAAGCATTTATGCAACTTCATGTAAGTAGCATGTATATAGAATGCATGTATAATATGTGACACATAGGCCTATACCGCATCAACACGATGCAGTTTCGTAGCACCAGCGAACCATATATAGGTCCTAACAGTCTTAGATGTTATGAACATTGAAGTAAAATACGAGACTTTTGTGGGCATTGGTAGTCTTAGTCAATGTACAATCTTCAGCCTCTCTGTCATAAAATTGAGGGCGTCATGTTTTCCGTAAATCCAGAGGCAATCTTGGATCCGGGCCTGACAGATTGCATAATTGAGCGAAGTGTAATATTTGTCAAGTTTGCAATAGTATGTGAAAGAAATTGATTAAAAACGTATGGTACATTTTTGTGGAAATATTTTTTCGGGTTGGGGTGGGAAAACAATTTTCACTCATGTGGTGAATGTCAGAAAAAAGGTTCACAAGCCCTGGTTTGATAGTGTCTAGGCATTGTGTACCTAACCACAGATCGCCCAAAACACTACACTTGCCCCATCTGACCAACGTCATTACTCCGCCCTGCGCCTTTTAGTCGGGCTTCACACCAAATCAGGTCATATTAAATCTTTTAAAATGGAATCAGTCATTCCATTTCGCCACTGATGCTCGGAAAAATGACCGCTGAGCTAACGTTATTGATAACAATGCATTGTGTGGGTTTAAGTTTAGCCCACAGTGTTTCTTTGGCTGCCAGATTGGTATTATTCCAGGTACTTTTGGAATATAAACGAAAAAACAGTGAGACAAACTGTAAAACGCTTTGAGATTTACCTCCGTCCATGATAAGGGCCGCTGTACAAAGCCGAATGTTATAATTATTATTATAGTGCATTTTTGGAGCACCGATTTTTTTTTTATTCTATTGTTATTATTTAATTGCAAAATTATACCTGTGCGTGCGCGAACGTGTTCCCTACAGGGAGGTGGCATCCCTGGTATGAGACCTCCTAGTTCCGTATATCTGTATGTACAAATCTGTCAACCTCAAGCGACAGTTGAATTGCAAGCAAAGTTAAATTTCACTCCGCGGTTATGTTTCAGGGGAAAATTTGACTCTCTACTAATTGTGCAGTCAGTGATAACATCTTGGCTATGCTTGGAAACAAAAGTTGTTATCAGGTTCTCACTCAATGTTTGAGAATTCCACCGAAAGAAACACGATATAAATAGCGAGGAAAAATGCAGAGATTGCTAGAACATTCTTTGTTACACAATTGTACTTACTCAAGTATTCCATCGTTAAGCTTTATTTTTCATACATTACTTGATAATGTCATCAGTAAGCTTGTTTTAATCCTTTACGGTCCCTTCATATCCAAAGGGTGAATAATATGTGACCTGGCATAAGTTGTACGCACAAAAAGATTTACAATATTTCACTAGAGATATAGTTCGTTAAAGGGTAAGGTTACCCTTGACTGATTTTATCACCGCATTCGCCATCGCCAAGGTCCCTCACGTTCTTTAAATTATCCAGGGACGAAAAGTAATTTGCTTCCTGAGCACTGCACTTTGATTATGTCAGCATTGAGCGTGCAAGACCGAACACCTTCATATAGTTATAGTATGGAGGCTGAGGAAGCGCGAAACAAGGTCTGCACTCCACAAGATTCATACATTAAAACCTCGCAAGATAGCTTGCCACTTATTCTAAAGATTTTCTTTGGGCCAAAATCTTGCCAAAGAAAATAATTTAGTCCTGACCTGTTTTTTCCGGGGGTGGGGGTGCGGTGAACATCACGTTGGATGAGGGATGTGCTCAGTCTGAATGCAGTAGCAGTTTAGGTATTTTTTTCCTCTGAGGAAAAACATTTTGAGTGAAGTTTCAAGGGGAAACCACTAAGCTATCGTAGAAGCTCTCAGATAAAAGTTTCAATTATCATTTTACACAATTTTACAAAAATTTGAAATCAGTGTGAAAAGGCTTATCGTATAAGGAATAGTCCGCGCCTGTTGAGAAACGAGAGGGTTGAGACAAGCACGAAACAGGCCAAATTTGGTGTGTAAGGCGATAGAGGAATACGGTAGTTCGTGGTGCGCTACCACTACATACGGCATAGTTTATGAACTGCTATAAACCATAGGATGTAGCGTGGGAATAATATCATGAGTACATGTGGAGGAGCATTTCTCTGGTTCTGAGAGAGTACGAGTAGGCCTACACATTTTTCCATCAGGACGAGTACGAAACTTTGCACTGGCAGCAATGACTAACTGTTTAAAGCTGTCAGTGTGATTATGACTACAGATCTACCCTTATACAGCTAAAGGTGCCGAAGAGAAACTACGATTATGTACCCACAAATCTGCTGTAACATGCACGGAATATCCCATGAGTCTACTCCTATGCGAATGACCCGTCCTTGCGGCCATGGCTTCATGCAGAGACCCTCTATTTTAATATCCATGGGCGTCAATGGGTGGAGGAAATGCCCCCTTCACTTGTTAAAGGCAACAGGCAGTCCTCAAGATTGCTTTGAAAAACCAGCATACTCTTGCAAATCTCCTCTTATTTGCCTTAGAAGTACCTCTGAAGATGCTTTTGCACATAACTGTTTTAACGAAAAGGTAAAGCATAGGGTAATTCTCCATACTTTAAACAATTCAGTAAAAAATATATTGTCACATGATCCGATAGCCATTCATAGATAGGGATGATGGGGTATACTAATTCTGATTGGGATGACTAGAGGGGTTACACCCCCCTCACACACACACTCACACTTTTTTCCACAACCCTAACAAAAATTGTAAGTACCTGTTTGATTCTATAGCTTGCAATATAGTTGATTCAATGAAATCATACTCGATAATGGTGGAAACAGCCATTTAATGGATTAAAATCGTGGGGAATGCCCTAGATTACACCATAGGTCATGTGACCTCCAAATTTTTCCAAGATCCTTAAAGGGAATTAGGCTATTCCTCTTAAAATGCACCAACATAGCATAAAAAGTAGGTATAATCATTATTAAAATCATTCAGTATACCGATAAACTCAGACAATAGTTCCATTTCTTCAAAATACTTCAATACAAGAGTAAGGGATGTTGGTCATTTGAAAATTTGAAAGTTTGGGCCTACAAATTATTATAGAGCTATCTGATTTTATTCTGTGAAATCTTTATTTCTTGAAAACAAACTACCATGCTGCCTTATTCTGAGTTACCTATCACTTGATATCTATGAATCATGAATTTAAAGAAACGAAAAATTTCTGTACCACAAACGTAATATTTTCCTTAAAGACAGGCAGTCATCACCCTAAAGTACATTTTTGGTTAGGGGGTATCAAAATTCTCAGTTGGTTACTGCTCTTTGATTGACATCAAAGTTTGAAAATGCAAATGATGCACAGTGACTCACATTCCGCACAATGCAGAGGTAATGTTTGGATTACACATTTTATCCTTGTATGCTCACCAGGACATGGCCTGAAGCAATAAAATAGGTTTGTGTCGGTACAAGGCGGAGCTTTATACAGTTACGTCAGAAGCTAAAAGATGCTTAGTTGGGAGAATTAGAACTGTCTGGAATGACGAGAATTGCCCTTTAAAATGAGCTCCAGATCTCTTACTTCTATAGGCCCTCATGATTCGATTTTGAAGTAGGTCTGATCAAGGTCATACCCTCCCCCGTCCTCTCACACACATTTGAGAAGCTGTCGACTCTCTGGGAATTATCATGGGAGCAGAATAGATCCCTTCCTCTTAACTCACATAACATTTGCCAATGCATTTTGATAGCAAGCATTTGAGAGAACAGAAGGGGACTTCTAAAAAGAAAGTTATGAGGGCGTCTTGATCAGCCTAACCTAAAGTCAGCGAAAACTAATCCACTTTTATGGCAAGCCGAATGTTTAATAAATAGATAATCCAAGATTATCGGTCGAGAATCCAAGATTTTTGACCGATGATCTTGGATTATCGAAAAATATTTTGATAATCTTGGATTCTCGACCGATAATCTTGGATTATTGAAAAATATAAATGTGCAACGAAGTGATATTCCATAGGTTCGACGAGCCGAATGTTCATTAAATAGATAATCCAAGATTATCGTTCGATAATCTTGGATTTTCGATCGAGAATCCAAGATTATCAAAATAGTATTGTATATCGGGCGATAATCCAAGATTGTCTGGGTAAACCTGACGTTTTATTTGATAGCCCAAGATTATCAGTTGATAAACGTGGTTTATCATTGATAATCCAAGATTATCATGAGATGAACCTGGTTTATCGTTGAAAATCCAAGATTATCCAATGATAATCCAAGATTATCAGTCGAAATCCTAGATTATCCGTCGATAATCTTGGATTTCCTATTTAGTGAACATTCGGCTTACCATACACTTTTGATTTATCTACTTAGGAGTAATCTACGATAGAATAAAAGAAGGATAACAGATGTAGTCTGATCCACTACGCGCTCGTATTTAGTGATTTTAGCTTGATCCAAAATTCGTTGATCCTTTTTAGACCGTTCCAATGTGGGTAGATCTACTACAGATCAATCTAATGCATTACAATGCAATGAGAACTATTTACAAACAAGCCCGTAGTCAAGGGGGCAGGGGTGAATCCCCTGGAAAAGTTTTCGCCCCCTCCTGATAAAACAAATTGCAATTGCCGTAAAGCATTACAGTATATCTCGCCCCCTGCAAAAATTTCCGCCCCTGGAAGCTTTCTCGTCCCCACGCATGCGTTGTCTGGCTACAGCTGTCTACAAAGCCGTCGGAGTGTTTCTGTGATGTGGGGGAGGGGGGGTGAAACGTTTTTTTCTCCTAGATTTTGGCATCATCTGCTAGTATTAATTTCTGGTAGAAAACCACAAACTGAAACTTACTGGGGGTTTAGTACCCCAGCCCTCTCTCCCCCTCTGACGGCCATGATTTACTGTGCACTGATGGACAATACACTGATGACCTGTCGTGTACTGTCGTTCTTGAGGTTTACTTACCATAACATGGACTTACATATACTGAGTATGGAAATGGGGTTGTTCCGGACATATCGTATGCATTAAGCCACTAATACCTCAAACTGGATCTTTACAAATTGACTACCTATAGCCCCACAGATTCGATTCATTATCTGTTACCCATGTAGGACAATTATTTATTACTTAAATAACCATCGAAGTTCAATTCGCTGGGGGTTGTAAACACAAAATGGACAAGATTTTTTAGCTTTTAAGTTGAATAACTCAAAACTATTTATCAGGGATTGTCCCAATAGGAGTATGGACATACATTTCACTGGGGGGCGGCAAGCATCTACCTTGATATTTCCCATAATGACAAACGATCATGAAAGAAACTTTGGAGTGATGTAAATTTTTGCGATGACGCTGCCACCCACAGACCCCCTCCTGACACGCCTAAGAATATCCTCCTTGCAACTCTGCACTATTTCATCTTACATTAAAGATACTTCAGATCACTGAAATAGTCTACTGGCTATACAGATATCTTAGGATAAAAACACTTGGTCTTACTCTCCGAGAAACAAAACCTCAAGCAAGGGCGTAGGAAGCGGGGGGAGGGGGGCTTGGGGGCTTAGCCCCCAGTCAAAAATGTGGGGGCTGAAGTATGCTTCCACCCCCAAGATACAAGGGCAAAAACCCCTTATATGTCAAAAATTTGCAATAATTTTTCTTAAAGTTTGTCCAAAATGTTGCACCAAATTGCATCTGAGGACCCTCAAATACCCAAAACTTTCTTCAACCCCTCCCCCAGGACGGCAATCCGAAACAAGGTTCAGCCCCCAGTCTCGAAAAGCTTCCTACGTCTATGACCTCAAGTTACCTGATCAGGGCGCCGGGTGGACGGCATGCCCCTACCCCCGTTGGGAAAGGCTACCCGGGGGAATTTTCCAATTTCGTCGGGGAACCTTACTGCGTACGATAAGTGCATAAATCCCTACTGCGGTAAGTCGCCCGGATGGTTTTACTAGTTTTTGTTCTCAAGGAGGGCAGATTCTTCAATAAAACCCCAAACTTTTTAATTTCTATCGATAAGAAGCCAGGATTTTTAAATTTTGTGCATAATTAACTCAGAATTTTCAAATTTTCTTCAACAAATATCCGAAATTTTCAAGCGTGTTTCGCAAGCTGCAAATTTAGGTTCGCCATGCTTCCGACAACTCGTTAACTTTGTCATGGCCTCGGGTTGCTGGTCCTTGGTCGGGGAGCTTGCCCCACGCCCGGTGGGGTAAATGCTGACTCCACCCTGACCAGATCCACATTTAAAGAAACATCAATGAAGGAAAACGGTGAAAATCTCTTGGAACGGATTGACAAAGTAAGGTACTCAAACGGATAGGTACTTTTTGTTACCCACGTGACATGTCTATTACCATCATGTGATGTAAGAAATAGATTTGAACTCATCCTGGAGTATAGACAAATTGATTCGAATATTTTACACGATTCAGTTACTAATACTCAAAAGTAGCTTATTCATGTAGGTAAATAATAATAAATTATCTTCTCATCTTTAGGAAATGTAGTCAGAATTTATTGATCCTATACACATGCATGGATATTTTTTGTTCTGTGTATGAATAAATTTACGAAAGGTGGTGTATGTTTATAAGTTTGAAACTGACTAATGGTGCTTTCGGCGATACATTCAGTTGCGTAGTGAAAGGGGTAGGCGAAGGGGTATTTGACTCTAGGCGAAAAGGCACAGGATGCATAATGGGTTTTTTTAGTCTTATTTTTCTTATTTTTGAACTGTTGGCAATGCGGAGGCGCTGTTAGTTAAATTTGCCCCGGGGGTCATAACGTTAATTCCGTTACTGGATAAATCTTGAATTTTGGAATAAGCCTACATGATAAGTACAGTATCAAAGCTTACTCAAACTGTAGCTTTAAAGTAAATTATTTCAACTGTTCAAAGGGCGGTATATGGCAATACAATATAATCTACAAATTAATGCTATAAGAGAGTAACAAATTAAATAGACGATAATAAGACAAATAAAAATGATTTGTTAAAGTAATCGTAGTTTATCTCAAATCGATCATCCGCAGTATATCTTTAAGTCCACCGACATAGTTTTCTATAATACTATGTAATGCTTCTCATAAGTACGTACCAAATAAATAGTTACAGGGAGATTTGTTACGTAAAATATCATACTTTGTAACGTAAATGTACACAACACTGTATACATTAGCCTAATTATATACTACAAAAAAAACTATAGAGGATTTGGGCAGGATCCGGGATTTTTGTAAATGTTTGACTAAATTTGGTTCAAATTTGAGTAACAGTTGTTAAAAGATTAACCACTAAGCTTTATTTTTGAACCAATCTAATTATTAACAAGATTCCAGTTTGATTACCCGACTATAATTCTTTCAAATTTGCACGCAATGGTTTTAGCAACATCACGATGTTGTAAAACAATTTGTCATGTGACGTTATATCCGTTGTATGATTCGTTAATGCAGTGTCCATTATTTACGAGTTTGTTGAAAAGCGTTCTTCACACCCAAATCTGTTTTTGACATAATAAAAAGGATCCTAATCTTGTCGTTCTGGTAAAATTTCCAATCCATCTGGTGAGTATTTTCAATTCTCAAGATATCAATAGCTGAAGTTGTCACATTTTCTGCAAAGGTTGAACTTGAAGCAAGTTGGTGTGATGTCATACATTCACATTAATGGCCAATGTTTTCTATTTCTTTACGTCATTAATCTAGCGTCTTGGTGTTGAATAGTATAAGGTTGCTATAGTTTGCCCCAAGGGTAGGCAACGTTAACAAAATGTTAATGCCAGCGATGCATTTGTAGTGTGAATGTATCAGATTTTGTAGTGTAAAATGGAAGGTAAATTTAAAAGACAAACAAACCAGAACATTGGTCACCAATTTGACCCTATGACGTCACACTTGATTGCTTCAAGTTCACTTATGGTAGAAAATCAGACAACTTCAGTTGCTAATACCTCAAGTACCGAACCTGGGGATTTCGGCCTATTGAAGTTCCATCTGAATGCAGAAATGAATTTCTGCTTCTCTGCTCGAACATATCACAAACAAATTTGAGTCAAGAGGATTCAGTTCCTACTGATTCAAGGACACTTTTCTCGAACTATTCCCGACATAGTTGATATTAAGCTCCCCTCGCTGGAAGCACGATTCATGTCTCTTGAGTTGTTTATCTTGAATCAAGGTTACTGCCATGAATGATGTCATGTTTGTTTTTAAATATCTGTCGCTTCATAAGTTTCCCAAAACGTCCCTCAGGCTATTGTGTCATATTTGATGAATGCGAGGCCTTCCAACAGTCACCTAAAGGTATCCAAGGACCGGCAGAATGGGACAGCGATTAGTTAAACTCATGCATACATTTTAAAATTTCATGACCAGATGTATAATTTAAATTAAAATATTATTCTATTCTCGCCACAATTGATTATGCCAACCATTCATTAACCCTCATCTGGGAGGTTGCTCGACACACTTGAAGGAAAAAATATATTCCTTAAATATTTTACGACAGTTTTCTGTGATAAATTATGGTGACGCAGTAAAATATAAAGTACAGTAACTGAATATGTTTCCAAAATTGGCAAATTGTCAAAACACAAACTAATCGAAGTTTTATGTTTTATTGAACGGGTTTAAAAAGATGAAGTTGGTCATGGGAGGGGAAGGCTAGATACAACCAATCTGTTACTGTTTTTAACCCATTCTCTTAAAATATCCTGGTTAAATTCAAGTAGGATTCCAGTCACTATTTATTCAACCTTATTCTAGTCAAAATTACCAAGAATCCTGATAAAATTTGACCACGATGATTTATGACCCGGATGTTTACCAGTGGTTAACTTAACCAGAATAGTGTTGATTCTGGCGATAATTCCATTGTTATTTTTAAAAAGGCAATAGTTTTATAACCGATGATCGCCATCCTGATAAAATTTAACTAGGGTATTTGCATATTGCAGTAAAATGAAAACAAGATGAAAGCCTCACTCGTCCCCTGGTCGTACTATATCTTTACATTTGAGTTTCCGGACTGAGGGGAACAATCGTCCTAGATTTTGAAAAATATCAGCGGCCTGTTTCTTCGAAGGACGAAGTTCGTCTTAGCTTAGAAAGGTCTATTCCATTCTGACAGAATTAACTCTTAAAGTTGGACTATTCCCTGTCGTAAAGGTACGCCTAAAGCAGTATATGATTTGTCAATTTGAAATGAAGTTTCTCTTCTACATACACTAGAGATTTAAATGCAATCATGCAACTCGGTTAGGTGTATAGGACTGAGTAACGTGTAAAAACCTTCTTGACTTGATCTCGTAACAAGATACAGGCGCAGGAGAGGGGTAGTATGAAGAACTCGGAATTTCAAAATAAATTCAAAGGTGAATGTCTGCAAAAATGCCTTCGTGCACTCGTTACATCTGTACATTGCTCTTTCTAAGCCTCTCAGCGGATAATACGGCTGGGAGGATGACATCAGTGAGATACTTTGAATCTTATAGACAAGGCTAATTACGTTGGGTTTAGAAGTATAACGACAAGTTTTGTAGTATACAGTAAACTCGACCAGTGAACCCCTAGGAATAACGGGCGGTGATAATGGGCGTCCGGAGGGGAGAGCAAGGGAGGCACTTGCCTCCCCCCCCCCTGGAAAATCAAAAACTTGAAGAAACAGTAACATCAACTTTTTTGTATGATATCGCTAGAAAATTTCCAGAACATGAGCTTTCAAAATTGAAAATGATTAGATGCAACTCACAAGGCCTAGTAGGTGCCATTTTTAGCGGTCTGGGAGGCATTTCGGCCAAAATTTTCTTGGTGCTTCGCGCCAAATATGGTGGCGCTACGCTTCAATAGTTTGCCAACAGGTTTCGCCCCCTGGCAAATTCCTGGCTACATTCCTGTAAAAGGCGCCAACATTTAGCAATTAAGCTCTTTTCTGGGAGTAAAAATTTCCATTGATTTGATCAATTAAAAGTTTTGCCCCCTAATTTTTTTTCTGCGGACGCCCATGGTGATGATTTCAGCAATTCTGTGTCAAACGACCGAAAAGAGACTAGTATTGTCCAAGTTTCCTGGCGAATGTCATTTCAGAAGTATTTCGATTCTGACATACATTTTTCTTTTGTTTCATTTCTTTATTTTGTTTTTGATGAGTTCGGGGATAGGCTACCTCTCCCGGGTGCATTAAAACTAAAGAGCCTCTGATTGCCGATTCCAAAGTTTTATATGTTCCTTGATGCAAAACGAATGCCTGAAGGAGTTAGTCAAGTCTAAGACTGATCACGGTACATGTGTATATTGAGTGAATGAACAATTCATTCCACCGTACCAGAGATAGGTTGCTTTCGGTCATTTTAACAGTGTAAGGTTCTGTCGGCTCTTTTGCCTTGAATGAATTGAATTATGACCAGGGGCGGATCAAGGATTTTACAAACGGGCTGGGGCTAACTTCGCGAGGACAAAGTTCAAACCTACGAGCGTCAAATGTACGAAGCCTAGATGGGGGAGGGGTTGAGGAAAATTTGAAATTAAACGCTTTTCAATGGTATTCCCTGTCATCGAGCAGTCAAGATAAACACAAACAAGCAAACATCATTTTGCAATCCATCACCGGTGCTATGAAGTGCCACCACTGCAGTTTCGAAACAGGCTTACAAGAGGCGTATGATCATGTACCAGGAACGTGTTCAAGACAGTAGGGAGTGAGGGGTATGGATTTTTTTTTTAAATCGAACACCGTTAGATGCAACTTCTTGTCATTTGGTAGATACGTGCACAAGTAAACTTTAGTTTCATACATCACCAGTGCTATGCAGTGAAAGTACAAACTCTAAAAACGTCCTGTTCAGATTTGAACCGAATACGTTCAGATGAGCAATGAACCGAAATCTAGTCAAATATTTGACTTAATTTGGTTCATTTCGAACAGAAAATAGTTACTTTTGAACAGAAAATAGTCAAATATTTGAACATTTTTCGGTTTAGTGCCCATTTGATTCCTTTTCAGTTCAATTTGAGCCGGACGTTTTTAGAGTGCAGTAATTTCGGAATAGTCCTACAACTGTACATGGGTAAGATGATAAAGACACTCAGGGGCTGGAAAACTTTTTTGAAATAGAGTACTGTTAGGTACGATTTCCTGATATCTAAGAATCGATTTAAGTAGTAAGTATACAAAGAATCATTTTGTAAGGGGTACCGTATGCTGTTTAATTAATTGACCAGTTCTGCAATTTAGGATATGCAGCAATCTTGTTCGGCAAAAAAGAGAGGAAAGGGGGTCGGAAGTTCTTCCCCAGAAGAATTTTGACATAAAGAACAGTTTAACTTAATTTTCTGGCATCTGGCATTTCTGTTATTTAGTAGGGCAAACTGGATGGGAAGTAACAGGGGCAGGGTGTAATACTGTACTCATTATATTACCATGAAGTATCAAAAGCCAATGCGAGTAATTTACATAAACAGTTTCCGACCATGGTAACTAAATTGTGACTGTCTCCAAACTTTTTCCTACTGCCCAGACCCCAGAGCAGACATGCCTTACCATCTCTAAGCCTATCATTCTGTTTGAAAGAAATGTATTTCAGGTAAATTTCATCAGTGTTAGGGTAGTTTGTTTTAAAATGGCCTAGACTGCAGGGGCGCGGCAAAGGGGGCGGGGGCTGAAAGCCCCCTTGAATATTCTCCTAGATTAACATTATGCTAATTTTCGCGTATTGATATTGTTGATGTGGCGAAAAAGGGGGGCTGAGCCCGAGGAAGCCCCCCCCCCCCTTGGATCCGCGCCTGGACTGTAATACCACATAGAAATAGAGAAACGTTACGTTGGGCAGGTTGTTATCAGGGACGTGTTAGGAAGGAAAACCAACAAACCCTTCGAAACAATTTCTGATTAGATATTCTTTTTGCTCCTCAAAATGTGTATCACAACACCGAGATCACCTATGATTAACGTATTGTAAAAATGAAGATGGCAAGAATCACTCTTTGACTTGAACTTGTTATTCAATCATTTGCCAATCGTCATACTTAAATGTTAAAGTTGAAACTTTCGTCGTTATTCGTCAGGATAAAAATTAGTTGGGTTAAGGGTATTGCAGACTGTCCTCAAAACTTACTTCCCGAGTATACTCTATAGTTATGCAAAAATTGCCAAAACTGAGAAAAAGTTTAAGGCTTGAAAAATGGTTCAAGCAACACATCAAATCGTAAGGATACAAGGAAAGAGCAATATTTAATCATTTATTGACAGGCGTTTTTCTGAAAATCTTGATTAACGCAAGGCATAATTAAACAATGGCCTTTATTTCAGGATTACCTCGATGTGAATGGAGCAGATCATCATTAAGAGGGTTTGGTCAAAATTGGCTAAACAATAGGAATATAAAATCATTTTCGAGTACGTATTTTCTGACAGATTTGGTTGTTTTTTCTCATGCCCAACACCAACTCGCTTGCACTTTGCACATGGGGTGCAGGCCGAACTGCATACCTACCGTACATTGTGCATGTTTTACAAAATGTTTTATGAATGTGGTTTACACTTTACTTTGTGAACATTGCAAATGTCTGTACGTGGGAGAGACCAAACGTCGCCTCGCGGACCCAGACACTGAACACCTAAGGTCAGTCAAAAAAAAACCTTCAAGGTTATCCGGTAGCCAAACATTTCAACCCTTCATCACTGTGCTCGATAAAAGACTTGGTCGTTACGCAGCTATAATGTGCACAGGTTCTGACTGTGATGGTGTAACTGCCGAAAACCGGCTTATCATGAAGCTCGAAACCCTCTCTCCACACGGTCTTAACGTTAGGATGGACCTTTTTTAACCCCCCCCCCCTTTTGATCTCACCTTTTACCAGTTTTACTCAGCCTCCGTATGGCAGTTTTTCCACAGTGTTCTATTTTTACAACCGGTTTGTTCGTGCCTTCTTTTAACGTGTATTTTGTCTACTTTTGTTCAGTTGCATTTTTACCACCTGATGAAGGGTTTATACCCGAAACGTGGCGGAATTTTCCGCAACCTTTCTAGCACTTATTACCACCTTTATCGATCGACCTACACATTTCTATAGTGCTCCGCAGCATTTCACTATGTGTGTGTATATATATATACATATATATAGAGGTCCCGAGTTCGAATCCCGGTGGAGTCAACATTGCTTTTTCACCTCCCCCAGATTTTTCAGCTTTACCGACTCAACTCTACATACATCGCAGTTGCCGCCAGTGTTTATTCACCGTCAACTTTGTGCTGTCACACGTTTCTGCATCTCTTCGGAGATCCGCTGGCGGGTTGACAATTGTGTTCGGCTGAATTGCATCAATTCTGATCTCTGGTAGGGCTTGCATCAAAGGAGAACTAGTGCTGTTCCCAAAATAGGTGCCTGCTCAGGAGGTGAATTGCGAGTTGCTTCATATGGGGTTTGAACAAAGGCCAAACCATCTTGGCTTCATGGCTCAGTGGTTAGAGCGTCCGCACTAGCAAGCGGGAGGTCCCGAGTTCGAATCCCGGTGGAGTCAACATTGCTTTTTCACCTCGCCCAGATTTTTCAGCTTTACCGACTCAACTCTCTCTCTCTCTCTCTCTCTCTCTCTCTCTCTCTCTCTCTCTCTATATATATATATATATATATATATATATATATATATATATATATGGCCATTGTTAAGCTATTGAGAAAAAGAAGGACGTAGCAAGGATAAAATAATAATTGCAGTGAATACATAAACAGGTGCCATTACACAACAATCCATTCGTGTCATCACAACTCAGTTAAAAATCGAAACGGGCCAGTTTTGAAGAATTTGCTAGGATGTGGAGGTCGATCCACCTGCCCTTCCCTTAGTAAGGGTAACCCTGCTACGAGGTAACGTGTTTAAATCTGGTCTCTCCACTTATACCTAGACGGTATAGGTGAAATACCAAATGTAAACACGTTACCTTGCGGCAGGGTTATCCTGACTTCCCTCTCCAAGCTATTCCTCTCCGAGCAATTAATATTCGAGCCATAGAAATTTGAAGTAACTTTCTTTAACTTCTATGATTCGAGCCTAGATACAATGGACTAGCAGTGGTAAGGTCCGGATTTTCTTTTGTTCACTTACGTCTACGGCTTATGACGGTTACGTACACTATGAGTCTACGTCAAGATAAAAGCCTACCAGAAAATTGCACTTTTGTGCATCTTTATGGGTTACTTTGAATATACCGCCCTCTACATCATAAACTCTAATGCCAGTCTTATATTTGTAGTCACTGTTTGTCATTGCGTGATAAGAAACAGTTCAATCATCGAAAGAGCAGTTCACAAAATAGGACGAAACTTAGATTCAGTCGCGAACCACGCGTGTAATTGTAACAGGTAAACCATCACTGTAAGACGACTGTTATAGGAAATTTGCGGAAGTGATCACATTAAGTTTATTTCGTGACGTAAACGGGATTTAATTTTATCGCATGATCGTGGACTTGAATAGGTCAACTTGCTCAAAAAGACTTATTTTATTTCAAATTAACGACATCTGAAAAATGAAGCGAAATGCGATCTTATAAGAACTTGGGCAATTTAAATGTCTTTTTATTCACTTCAGTAGATATTTTCGATTACATAAATGAATAAAGGAAGTGTTAAGTTACTATTAAAGACAAAAAACACTCCTATGGCCCAGTTCTTATGCAAACATGTCTCAGAAATGATGTAAACGGAACAATTCTGATTGGTCCCACAGGGAAAAAAGGATGATTGTCAATCCCAGTGTAAATTTGTATTGAAGTAACAGCCTAAGACTCCGTGGGTCGATAGACTTAAAATGTCAGTGATTATTGTGAAGCCAAAATGTCGTCAAAGTTTCATAAAATTCACAACGTGAAGAAGTTGAAACTGACACTCGAAGCCAATAAACCCACTAGATATTTAGTTTTAGCGAGAATCTTTCATTTACGTTCCATTAAAAGTTAACATACATGTTTCGGATCACTAGTCTTTCACTTCAGGTGCTTATTAGAGCAAGTAAAACTTGTTGTGTGTTAATTTTAAATTTACAGAGAATCGTTACCGGGTTTGGGGGATTGAAGGCTGCACAACGAGGCTTGTAGCTACATTATTTTATTTGATTCATTCATTTTGAAGCTTAGAGCTATACATAAAGTCCATTTGCAGGCTTTTAGTCTTACTTGTCGTCGAATAAAAAGGAACATTAGTTTTCTACTGAGGCCTAGGTAACTGACCATAAATTTCTTAATGGTCATGTCTAAAGTTCCATACTTTTACAGCAAAACCTGCAGGAATTCATCACTTTTTTGACAGACTTTCATGCACGAACAAAATCTTTTGAATAAAAACTAAGAAACAACTTATCCGAAGAACTGAAAACTGTAAAAATCATAGGAGAAAGGGTAAAGCAAGCAAATCCATAGTTTCAAAAATTAGTTTCTTATGATTTGAACACTTTTGTACAAACAGTCATCTGTTACGCATGCTCTTGTAATTTTACAAGATTTCTTTAATTTCTAGAAATGAACTGAATTAGAGGTTTGTTTATGAGCTACAAGCTGTGGCGGATCCAGAAGGGTGCCGCGTGTGCATCTGCACCCCCTAAAATTTCCAAGACTAAAATTTTCACGTACTAATGTTCACTATATCTTCAATATTCTGTCACAGATATCTCACTGTTGCTCTCCTCGTCACGGTTTGATATTGAACACAATATTGAGAGCACCATTTTTTTTTTTAATCTAAGTCCTTCAGATGGACGACACTCTCCTACAATGGGTGAATCAGTGCACCCCCAAACAAAAATCTTGGATCCGCCACAGACAAGGTACGGACAAATTCACTTTATTCTCTCCTGCTTATAAATCAGTGTTTGTCAACTTTCTGCTACTCGAGGTCTGCTTTTGATTGTTGAATTTACCGGACTCGAAGGATCTCCTTTTCTTATAACTGAAAAATGAAGTTACATTTACATGTATTACTTAAAACTGTTCGAGACATGTGTTACACTAGGCAACGTATAGTACTAAAAATTCTATCTACGTCGGATGAGATAACCTATATTTAGAGTAACGATAAAAATAAATACCGATCCATTTTTTTACTTTTACCGGCAAACTTCGCGACCCACTAGACTGTGTGCTGGCCCACCTGGCCCACCGGTTGAGAAACGTTACTTTAAATGACTGACCCAAATATTACGGCCAAATATTACAAAACAGAAGTCTAACGATGTAAGGGAGTATTAAAATGATCGACAATAATAAAACAAAACAGGAAGGACTAAATTAGATTTCATGGGGGGGGGGGGGGGAGGGACAAAATAAGACACAAAGTGAAAGCTATTCATTACGAAACATTTTTTACTCGTATTTGTGATTTGAGTCATGCACTGAAGATAAAAATAGGCGTCACAGCAAAATATTTAAGCGGGTGGGGGCAGGGTGTTCCGAGAGAAAAGTAAGCAGTAATAAAACTAGTCTGAAAGTTTATTAAGGTATATTAAACAATATTTGAACCAGAAAAAAGGATCTTTTACACCCCACGAGCTCCTTTCCTCGGTGATGCGTATACTAAAGGTAGCGAAGGTTTGTCAGTATGTAGCATGTATACCCTAACAACAATAATCTCTCATTCAAAAGGCCTACTACCTCTGGGGAGATGTACTCTAAATGCAAAAGAGTGAAATTCACTCCAAAAGAGACTGTAGTTTGGGACCATTCCTAGTAAGAGTGAATTTCACTCGGGGTGGAGTGAAAATTCACTCGAGGTAGAGCGATATATCATTCCATGCGAGTCAAGTATCGCTCTATTTGGAGTGAATTTTCACTCCACCCCGAGTGAAATTTACTCTTACTCGGAGTGGTCCCAAACTACATTCTCTTTTGGAGTGAATTTCACTCTTTTGCATTTAGAGTGTAGTTCTACTTTGACAGGTGAAGATCGTGATGAAAAAATATACCTTAAAGTAACTGGAATAATTAGTAGGATGAATCGAGCAGCTAACCTAGGCTAAAATTAACCAGACAACAGGCAAGGATAGCTAAGCCGGACTACATATAGATTACTAGAACTTAAAGCATTGGTTAAATTATATAATATAATAGTTAATTAAATATCTATAACGCTTGTCGTAAAATAAGATCAGGCTAACTGCACTAACGCTCTAAAAGAAGGATTATTGACCCTCCATCATCCTCCATCTACTGGATATGTGCCATCAGTACTCAATATATGTTCAACATATACATCTATAGTTAGAGAGCCCCGTCAATTTACCAACCAAGCGTGTCAGCTCTAACATTGACACTCAAATGGAATACACTAAGAAATAATACCCAGTAACGTAAGGGGTTGTACGTCTAATCTTTAGTAAGTCCGTCCGTCCCCTATTTCGTTCTTTGAAATATTTGTTGTTGTCTGCCTGCCTGTCTGTTTGTCTGTCTAACTGACTGACTGTCTGTATAGAAGATTCACGATTTAATGAGATTTTCGGCGACATCTGAAGACAAGAATTGTTAATGCGAGCAGTCGGTAAGCCACGGTTAATACGATGAGTCCGACAATATCGAAGACTAAGTTCGACTGTGGAAGAAAGAAAACATGAAGTGACGAGGCCATGGAACTGAAACTAGTGCTTAACTACCGTTTATAAATAACTAGTCATAAGAAAAGTATGCATTTTTTTTGTCACATTGCAAGAAATGTCATTTTTCTCTCTCCTAGAAGAATTTCTGGTGAAAGTCTTTGTAAAATTCAAATAATTGAATTCGTAAAGCATAATGACAGGCTAGTCAGCTAGTCGTGACCAATCTTTCAATAAATAATTTGAACAATTATTCTTTACTTGCTAGTCCATTTGAAGCAGTTTTCATGCATATATTCAGTTTTATTAAATTCGGGGAAATCAGGCCCGTAGGCAAGGGGGCCATGGGGCGAAGCCCCCTGAAAATTTTTTGCCCCCCTAGAGAGTTTGAATCTTACCATTGATTTAATACATTTGTACACATTTTGGCCCCTGAAAAAATTTCGCCCCCTGGAAAATTTTTTGCTCCCCTCCAGTTCCTTGTCTGGCCACGGGCCTGGAGAAAAGTATACGTAATGAAAAGTATAAATAGGCCTACATACACAAATGCGAAAACTGACCACGTGACTGATCATGATGAAGGTAGCATAAAATCTTACCGAGGAGAACGATAAGGTTTCCAAAATAGAGTCCCCATCCGGAAGGCATGGTAAGGTATCGTTCAAAGGACACTCTGCAACAGAAAATGCAGACATATCATTTTTGGTGCATCGGGGGAGGGGTATGGAACTTATACTGTGTCCTTCAAATGCCAACTGAATTCGGAGGAAACACTGAAACTTTACTGAAGAAAGTATGCTACAAACAGTTTTTTTTTTTCCCCTGGGGAAATGATGAACACCTTGTCAAGTCCGGTTCCAGGATAACCCTCTCCCAGTGCCCCGGCAATGTCTGCCCGGAAAAATCCCACCATCGATAAATCCCAGTTTCTGGTGGGGGAGCTGACGTGGGGGAAGGGTTGGGGAAGGGGGAATTGTCACGTCTGGTATATGTCTGAGAGACAATTATCCTGGATCTGAATTGTCAGGGTGATAATTACAGGGGGAGGTCTGGTCACGGTCAGTTCCCCCGGCACCCTCTCCAGTTTCAGTGTTGCTCCGATATTTACTGTTATCCATCAGTCAGCTATGCTTGAAGCCCACAACAGCCTTTGATTTATCTTTTCACTCCTACACTAGGAGCGGGGCCTGTCTTGAAAACAGCCTGCAGACTACAATCCACGTCAAACGTAATGGAACAAAAAAGAAAGTTTGTCTTAATCGTAGGCGTATGAGGTAGGGGTACTGTGCCCCCCATTTTTGAAAAAAAACCCAAATTCGGGCATAATCTGTGGAAATTCGGGCACACTTTTTTTTAAAAAGGCTAACGATTCAGGCAAAAAAAAATTGTGCCTCCCAAATCCAAATGGTCTTATACGCTTATGGTCCCAACTCACCACTATTTGATTGGTCTGTAGTTGGTCTCTAGTATTGAAAGCCGAGAGAGGGGGAGGGGTTCAGGTACGTTTGGCGGGGACTGTAGCAAGCAGGAATACATGCTTAGTGAAGCTATGTTAGTCTTCCTTGAAGATTTATATGTATTAGATAATTGGAGGCGCTCTCCAACTATTCAGTTTTCACAGCAGAGTTATTCAATCAGTTATGTGAAACACCATTTGGTTTGTACTTGCAAGGTTTGTCACAGAAATCAGAAATTATGTGCTAAGATGACGTACAACAACAAACTATGGTATTGACCATTGTATGTAATAAACGAGATTTTAATAAAAATTATTTTACTATAGTTTTGCCGTTATCCAGAATCGAAGATGCTTTCTTCATCATATAGAAAGGTTAACGTGCATTGATGGCATGGCAATGTTATGGCGTCCCGTATGCAAGAAAGCACAGGAAATGAAAATTTCCCGCACTGAATGTCAAAAACTCCAGCATTACGAAGTTTAGTCTCTACAATTCCCTCACACTATTTCGCTTTTACAGCCGTATACACACAGTTCGTCAATACTCCTACTCTTATTCACGTGTTCCCCTTCATCTAAGCCTATTCCAGCTTTAAACCCCCCCCCCCACCCACCTCTGAGCTTGATTATTTTCGGCGAGTATATTTGTTTGTTCAGTTTTCAATCAAAATCGAAGTTTTTATCAAATAATAGTACTTGTTTCTTGCATAATTATGACACATTAAAAAAATCTAGTACAGCCAAGACACGACTTACTGGATTGATCTTTGTTTCACCCAGGATTGCTGCTAGAATTTTCTCGACGGGATTGAGAGGCAAGCTTTCGACGGGGTTCTAGTAACCCGAAGCCCTGAAAAAAGCGACGGGTCGCCAGAAGGTTTGTGATCCCACAATTTTTAGGATTTTATGGAAGGAAATTTGAAAAGTTTGGGATTTTACAAAGGAACTTTGAAAAGTGGAATTTTACAGAAGAAAGTCTGGAACTTTGGGAACTAATATAGGAAAAAAATTGAAAACCGTGGGTAGGCCTACTCATTGATGAAAATTTTGGTTGTTTACTGAAGACAGTTTGAAACATTAATGTTGTTATAAACAGATGAAAGAAAATTTGGAAATATGGGAGTTCTGTCCAAAGGACAACTTAGACTAAACGTGTGATATTTTAAAACCGATATAAAATATTTTGACCTTATACTGACCCTAAGCCTAAAGAAGAATTCTTCTAAACTAAGACATTCTTACCTAGTGCAGGGCGGTTTGACCATTGGTTTATCAGCAGTCCCTCATATGCGTATCGAATCCATGATAAGTAAGAAATCCACTGTAAGAACATTGGAAGTTCCCTGAAACAGAAATTCATTCAAAACATTGTAACTTGGGAAATGTTTCAATAAGTTAATTTTCCTGGACCTAAGCTCTTACGTCATTACCGTAATATCGTCACATACCATTCTCTGGCGAGTGGCGTTGTGTCTGTGTGTGTAAAACTTGTAACGCTAATTGAATGAACACGTAACCTAGTAAATATGGAAACAGTGTGCATAAATGTCGATTATCTTTACACGGAGGACTTACAGGGGCCCTTCCAAACGAGAACGAGAAATGGCCAAATAGGCCCTGTTCAAACGTGAACATGCAATTATTTCGGAGAGAGGACCTTATCCTGCAACCCTATAACAATTGAAAGTGTGAATGCGCTGGTAATGCAATGATCCTGCAGGGTCTCGGATTAAGTGTTACAGTCAATCTTTTCTTGTACATAGTAGCTGCATTTGTATGTGCATGTATAATAGATACAGGGACATTAAACAAGTTTGGTTTACGTAACCTTTGCGCTCGCGTGATAAACATCTTCTTGAGTACTTCAGTCTGAATGCGAATACTGGTGCAAAAGTAGGTCTATGTTTCTAATTGACGACCCCTCCCCCCCATGCAAGAAAAAGCCTCCATTCTGATCAAGGCATAATTGAATTCCTTTTCAAACCGGTTAAAACTTACATAATTCTAGTGGTGCGTGCTTCATTTGAGTATAAGCAACAAGCCCAGTGAAGCACGCCGCTCGTAACAGGATTACAATCTGACAATGGAGGTTCATCTACTTGGTGTTACTAACCCTAGATTCAGGAAGAGGCCTCCAAGAAGCATAAAGGGTAACATAACTGGTGGTCCGACTGACATCGCCATCTGTATAGTCGAGCAGCTTGCCGACAGTACGTAACCTGAATCAGGGAATATAGAATTAACAGTTACTCACAGTCGAGGAAAAACACCAAGTTTGAAACACTCAGCCTCGGGAAACTTTGAATTCAAATTATTTCAAATATTAAGCATTAAATAGTCAACAGCCACACATCACTTTTAAAACCTCAAACAGTCAAATGACCCGCAGTATCAACCTGGGGTGGTTAGCGTATAGGATTTCATGTGACTTTATGCGATTGGAATTGCCCGCCCGGCTCTGAAGGGCAAAACACACGCGTAGTAAGCGTTCATAGTTACTACTGTGACACAATGGCCCCTCAAAACTAAAGAGAGGCGCCATCACGTGACGTCGGTGAAACCAAACTACATTCCCACTTTTGGCAAAGGGTACTTAATTATAGTCGTACCTTATAAAATGCCGGGGAAAAAATTAAAATAGTTTTCACAAAAATTAACTATTTTTCAATTCTCCTTAACTTATCTGACTGAATCTGGCTTCAAGACACCAGGAGAGCGTGTGGGACTTCACTTTGGTCAGTAAATTACTGAGCTCTCCTTACAGTCACTCAATATGTGATGGCGCTATTGGGTTAAATGAAGAACAATAATATGTTACTAAGAGTCCGATTTTTGAGATGAAGATACCCGAGCCTTCTTGGTTGTAATGTAGTCGCAAAGAATGGTACGAATGTGTCTAAGACACTGAACAAAGTGTAAACAGGAAATAAAAAAGCTTACCGAATGCTACAGCTGCATGTGCAAGCAAAATCATCAAGACAATGCTTATACAGAAGTTATAGATGGACGGATACAATCCTACATTGACAAAAGAAAAAAAAGTCTTAATTACGATTCCGGAAGCAACTTTAAACAATCCTGGTCAAAGTTTAGCTGTTAAATGTCGAAAGTTGCCCCGGAATTTTTCACCAATCGTTAATTTAACCAATGAAATGTTCTATTTGATGAGGACTTTCTTGTTATTTCTAACTAGAAAATGGGGACGGTGGGATAATCCATGACCACGATCCTGGTTAAATTTTACCCGGGCCTTTTCAAGAGTGATATCATAACATTCTCATTAACCTACTACAGCATTCTTTTAGACACGAAGAGAGATTTTAATTGAGGGGGTGGAATACAACACTTTTTTCTCTTTCTTTTTTAACTATAGCATTGGTATCGTATATACAGTTGGGAGGGACATAGCGTACCTAGCTCCCGTTCAAATTATATTGCTTTTTTTTCTAGGAAATAGTATTGACGAAGAGACCTTTCCAAAAGGAGTCCTTTGAAAATCATTGGGAATAATGCACGCCCTCTCCACCTCCTCTTTATATACACTTGCTTGAATGCCCGAGTTCTAGTAGACTGAGTCCATCTGCCCAGGAAGGTGAATGGCTGGGAACATTCCGGGTCCTAAAAGTTTGATTGTGACCTCGAAGTTTCATTAACAACAATGATTTCAGTTATAAAACGATATTTGTGACGTATCCATGCAAGTGAACCTTCAAACTCGAATAGTTGGCTATATACGGATCCGGTAATTACCCCTCAGTTGCGGACGATGGGTTTCTCAGCATTTTCAGCAGCAATATAAGTGAGCAAAATGACCGCTTGAGAGCATTAAGACAGATAAAAACTCCGACGCAACAATATGTCGTCAGCAAAAACAGAGGAGGTCGGGCCAGTTGAAACCCTACCAGCCATCCTTGCAATACCCTCACATATTAGTAAGAGGACTGAACGTACGGTCCTGATGCTTACCTGCGAAAATTTGGCAAAAATGAGCCTGCTCGCATATGATTTCCAGGTTCTGAGGGCCGTTCGATGTATAATTTACCCCTACATGCATCCTCACCTGCATTGATGGTATAATGCCCATTGGCCCTGTAGGCCCGTAATGCTTGTATTACGCACCGTTGCTTTGTTGCAGTACATAGAGTAAATTAGTGGCTTCAGTCCAGATCGCATGACGTCATTCTCCTGTACTTTAATTTCTATGTTTTCGACCCAAATATTGTGTCGTGACCTATAGTTTTACATTCATCTGAGGTAATAACAAACTTTTGGGCACTAGAATGAAACATTTACTATCCTCAATCGGCAATGGGAGCACACTAAAAGACCCCAAAAATCACACTTTGACCATTAATTATGGTCTGACTAGGAGTAACGACTGGTCAAGTTGATTATGCAGGGGTCTTGTGGGTGGGAGGATAAGAGATGGTAGGGATTGCATGGGGCTTTGCAGGAATAATTTCCTTGAAGACCGACTACGGATCACTTCGAGACCAAGTTTTGATTTTTGCAGGGAGGTTGTCACACCTCACACCCCCGTATACCCATGTGGCAGTGTGACATCTCTTTTTTATCGGCAGTGTGACATCTCACTAATGTGGGTGGGGAGAAGAGCGTCATTATTGCGTCTACGCATGCGAAATATGTATTTTAGGGGGTTGGGGCAGAGGTTGGCTTGGGGTTTGGGATCAGCTTAGAGGATTAGCTTAGAATTAAGGCAGTTTACAGGTTTGGTTTTCAATTTTCGTCCAAATCTCTCATTCAATGGTATTTCCTACAGATTTTTTCTTAATAGTGGTGTAAAACTTTGGAATAGTCTAGATAATGACATTAAGTGCTCAAAGAATACGTCCTCTTTTAAAAGAAGGTTTAAGGGTCATCTACTAAATTGATATAATTGCTTCTAAGTTGTTTGCTGCTTTTGTTTGTTGTACTGGCTTCCTTGTTGTATGTTCTGTAACTGTGTTGCGTTTATTTATGTTAATTCGTCTGTCAGGGGACGACTGCTTGTACAAGTTTCTGCTTTTTCAGTCCTCCTCCACCTTCTTGTCGCAATTCTATTGTTTGATTTTATGATTGTTGAAACTGAAACTGAAAGTGGTCATGTGAATAAATAGTCTCAGAAGCACAAATGACACAAGTGTCTTGCAAATAAGCACATTTCAAACATTTTGGGGGTTTCAAGATGACGTTCTGTCCTTAGAGAGGTGTGGTAACTCACCAACCATCCAGTAAACTATAGTGACAGAGACAATAGGCTGGATTGTGAGAATAAAAGGCAGGTCGGACAGGGACTTAGCGATGAAGTATACGTCCACTCGATACATTCCGTTAAAATGTTCCCTCTTCATCATGGCGAGTTCCAGTGGGAAGACCTGTCAGTATAAAAAAGAATGAATTACTGTAAAACTTTGTGGAAACTTTGCTGAATGGTGTTATTAAGGCAAAGTTCCTAGTCCTACGGATAAAACCTGAAACTACTCCTAAAGGGAGCTTCGATTCCGAATGAACACGAGACTTAACGAAGAGCCATGAGACAGCTGAACAAGGTTTACTGAAAGGTTTAAAAAGACCGAAATAATGAAAATGTTTGAATTATTTTTGCAAGTCTTCTTACAAGCAAGCAACATATGAGCTTTGTCCTGAAATCGACCTTTATTGCGAGAGGGGGGGGGGGGGCTAGATCCCTACCCCCATCCGCCTACGTTCTAGACTCTAGATCAGTTTGTATTATATGAGTATTTACTGAGATTAAATCTTGGTTTTATCTACCCGACGATTTAAAACATAAAAACATTAATCAGTGTCACAAACGCAATATGACATTAAAAATGCCCCTTTAAACTTTAACGGTAGCGTCATTAAACGTGAAGAAATGGCATCAGTGTGCTAAGAGCAGTGCCAGAAGCTCGGCGGGACAAAACAGGATACTTAGTCTTCGAAACTATTAGCTTCCATTTTCATCAGAAATGAAAAATTAAACAAAAACACTTAATTTGTGGCGGAATCAGTGCCAGATCAGTAGCTTCGTTAAATTTCTTCCGAGTTATCAAAATTAAACCAGGGAGGTGTTAGGCACCACCCTGATTGAACTATACAAAATACTTGGGGCTAAACGATTTACGGTGATGAAAGTTTTTCACTAACGCAAAACTCTTGTAAAGATATCAATGAAATTTAAGTGTTTGAAATATTAAACAATTTAATGGAGGTGGCAAAATAAACTTGTAAGCATTCAGACTCACCTTACATTGTGTCAGTGAATAATTAAACGCCGAATTTACAACCAAGAGAAAGAGACATCCATTCACACTCTGAATACCGTCCTGACCACGTGGTGTTTGGAAGAAAACTGCACCTATGATCCCAGCGATTGCCTATATGGTAGGAAGATAGCACGATCATCGTCATCATTTTTTACTTTCATTCTCTTGTTTTTTCTTTTCATTAAGTGGAAGTACTTGGATATTGATATTCTCAATTATCAAATTTCCTGTAAAACTTAGCAATTTTCCATTGTATATAACACGTCAAAATGACGTAACATCTCGTAACAATCTTTGCAAGGGGAACACTGTCGTTGCTGGCAATAGCATCAGCGTACGTGACTACTTTCAGTTGGGCGGGTAGAGCTACTATTATTTATATGGTTCTTTATAATATTTGATAATAATTGAAGCAAATTTACTGGAATATAGACAATACATAACATCAAAATATTGTGGCGGGAAGCACTCTAAAAATCCAGAGGGCTTGTCGAATAGGATGCTCCCCAACATATTTCCCAGAAAATGGCTAATATTCTGCCCGAATGGGGCTACCGACCCCTAACCCCCCCCCCCTTTCACCAGGTACTTCTATGAGAAATAGTTTATGATGGCCTTGATAGGGTGATCGAGATAATCTGAGATAAAGTACGTTCCACCACAAAACCATGATAGGAAGAACACGTATGGACCGAACAGTGACAAATGTTCCGACGCAAAGAAAAACACAATACCTCTACAATATTTTCCGTGATATGACATATTAACGACTTAGTTCAACCTTTGCATTGATAAAAATCACATTTTTGTTGCCTATGATCATATGAAATGTGGGGAAAAGATGGTAAAGGAAGTTGCCTCTGCTAGAATAAAGTTGCAACTAGAAATTAGTTTGAGCATAAACTAATGCTGCCTTAACATATCTCGCCCCGCCCCTCCTCCTCGCAGGCCCACAGTAAGCGTTTTTAGGCCCTACGCACTTAGTCGGCAAATATGCAATTTTCTAGATACTATTAAATCATTTCGTGTAGGCCCCGTTTTCTTGTAGGCCCCATTTTCTTGTAGGCCCCATTTGCGCCTATTGCCAGCCTCTTTAAAAGTATCTCTTCTTCTGAAATATACTGCGCCCCCTCAAGACCCTGTCTCGCTCAAGGCCCACATTTAACGCTTACCCACTAACCATGAGGGAAACACATGGTTGACACATGACATTATCCATAAAATTGTGTCCAAATAATATATGATGATACTGATCAAAAAGAAATTAAATGCAAAATGAGAAGACTGTATTTTATTTACTTTGTCGCGATCATATAATCTCGATGTGAAACGTAGAAGTCAACGTCATTATATAATAAAGTTACAGGTGCGACAGACTGCGGGTAAGCGACTTTAAAAATGGGTAAGCAAAGAAGGGGTAGTGGGTAAGTGGGTAAGTAACAAAATAAGTTATTAAAATATGAGGGTAATTGGTCTCGCTACCAGCTGAGTAGGGTCGCATACGATTACCTAAACAAGTTTGCTTCTGTTTTAAGGATTCTTTATGGCATCTTCATTAATCTTACCATAATTTTCATCAAGCTGACAGTGGTAAGGAATGGATCCCGTTTGCTCGAGAGGCAGGATCTCCAAGCACAGGCTCTCATCTGGTCCCACCAGCTAGCTTTATACCTGAAATTATGAATAGCAAGATCTTTGAACATCGTGTAAGGGAATTGGTGAAAGGATGAATCGATAGGTAGGTAATTTTCTTAATTTGCTATTAATCTCTCAAAAAAAGTATCTGTACATCTAAGTTAAGAAGCGTCTCTTTAAAGACAGATTTGCATCACCCCAAGTATGACTTTTAGTTGGGGGTAAGTAAAAGTCTCAGTTGGTGACTACTCTTTGATTGACATAAGAGTTACAAAATTCAAAAAATGCAGAGCAGCTTATATTACACATCACGCACAGAGAATGTTTTGATTACACATGGGGTCTCCTATGCTCACCAGGAGGTGGTCTTGAGTAGTGAACTGTTTGTGTCTGCAAAAGGAGAAGCAGTAAAGACAACTATGGGCGGGGCTTACCACCAAGTAAAAGTCATACTTGGGGTGATGCAAATCCCTCTTTAAAGTATCACCTCTCACTAAACCTTCGCAACAGGTGTGCTTATGTACCTCGTTATTTACATATGACGTATACGTGAGGGAGCAGTACACGTTTGCCTAGCCATACTCCGTTGGGGTTTATATGGTGTTACAACATACTCATGCTTTAAACAAGATTAGGCCTAAGGGTATTGCTTCAGAAATTTGTGAAGATAAGATTACGTCATTGCCACAAATAAACACACGTACATGGGAAATACCCCTAAGTTCATTTGATTGAAACTTACGGCGATCCAGATGCTTTCTCCTCTGCCACCTACAGCACAATCAAAGAAATAAAAATGATTTAGTTATGGCCGTACACCATAACATTGTAGATCATCGAAGTGAAGAATAAATCGTTGATACAGAAAAGCGTTTAGGGTCGCCCAAAGCAACGTAGTGCACTGAGAAACGACCTGTACTACTCCCTTGCATAGAAGACAGTGTCTTATTTTTGTAGATCAACTTTTCCAGCCATGGTTCCGAGGCTATACCTTTCTGTCTCGTCCTGCTCAGGGCACATGCATTTGCAAATATTATGTCAAGGAGAGGCTCGAGAAAGGTGGAACAGAGGTATAAAGCATATGTAGGTAAAATATCTAGACTATGACGTATTATGACGGTCTTAATGTGTCAGAGAGGAAACCTGGGTCGTTTGTGGGGGAGGGGTCTCGAGGGGGTACCTGCACCTTGCATGTAGGCACCGGATGTAGGAGACTCGCAACAATAACTTAAGTGGAGATTTTTACCAAAAATGACGAGGTAAGGTTTTAGTGAAGTATCGCAGAGAGAAGAATGTCTCTCACCACTTTTTCCCCCCATCTACACACCACGGCACATACAAACTCTGAATAACTTCTAGTAAGGAAAGTAGATCCCATAAGAAATCTTCAAGACGGCTTTCTCTGTCTTCCTGTATGCTTAAGAGGAGTGTCCACTATGAAGGGGATAAGAAGGAGGAGGGTGGAGAGGAGGCTGGCAGAGGATGATTGAAAATGGTACTTCCTGCGTTATTTTATGTTACCAGGGAGCTACCACTTGGACCTGGTATTACTTATCTAATAGCAGACATGTAGAAATATAACCGTAAATAATGCAATGCAGACTTAAAGCTCGATTGAAGGGCGTGGTATCAGGGGCGTAGCTAGGATGAAATTTTTAGGGGGCCTAGGTATCAAAGGGGGGGGTCACGGCATTGATCGCCGTCCTTAATTCTTCGGCACACTTTATTAGGACACACACAATTTCTGGGGGGCTTAGCAAACATCTGGGGGGGGGGGACTCAGGCCCCGTAGCTGCGCGCCTTCGTGATATATATTTGTTAGTTTTGAAATCACACTGCATCAAAGAGATTCTTTATCCAATCCACCTCTTCTCTCATCTCTATATTCTTGTGTGATGATCCCTATCCCCCCATTTCAAAAATTTACTTGTAACACAAAACTAATCACATATTACAGTTTTATGAACTCACAACTTCGGACTGTGGCAGCCGTATCTTTCGTGCAATAGCTCGGGCTATTTCAGTCCTCTCAAAGGCATCCGTGATTTTCTGGGAAAAGAGTAATATTTGGTTATCAGAGGTGGAAAAAGAAATGAAAATGCATTTTGTTAATCAACCAAATCAAATATATTAGCAAACTTGAAACAAGGTAAACCCTAAAATACTGATGGGTACATTGTTACCAAACATGGATAGTGATACAGAGCACTAATTCATGTGTTACAACACTGCATAGGTTGGGTAAAAAGTAACAAATTGTGGCAATTTTCATTATTAAATAAAGAAGTCTATCCTTGTAGCAAACCTGAATTTGTTGTATCAAAATTAATATATACATTTCAAGTAGACTTACCCCTACTTTCTGGAAGCATTCTGCTTCCATTCCTGGTACAATAGCCAAGGTCTCTACCATAAAATCGGCTGGGTTGTAATTTTTTGGTGAGTCATATCCCAACCTAGGTCAAGCAAGACAAGATTTTACTTCATTTTTTTTTGTCTTTCTCGTGAAATATTGGTACTCCATTCCAAAAAATAGGTTTGGGGTGGAGGAGAGGGGAGGGGGTGGGGCACAAATATAGGAAAAATTTTTCAAAATGTACTTTTCCAGTTACCGGGCGATATTTTGCTTGCAAAAGGACATTTGATTGCTATACAAAGTGGACACGTGCCCCCAAAGTTCCTACTCCTGTGATCGCAACATATATACTAACAGATCGATTGAACCTAAACCCAACACCCCCACTTGCTTTCAAACACCTTTCTGACTGGCAAAACTACATGGCAATGGTGTATTCAGATGCTTCTTTCCATTGGGGTTAGAGAGCGGTCCCCGTCCCCCATTGGGAGGGGGCTGGGGTCCCATTTTCGTCTGGATAATGTTTCATTCATATCAAATAAAGAGGTTAGTCACGGAAGAGTACGTCTTAACCCCCCCCCCCCTCATTTTTATTTTGGCACGACACCCAGCTGGGTGCATGAGTGTCATGGAGGGGGATTTGCAAGTTCCTTATCGGGGTTAATGAAAGTTAGAGTTAAATTTGCCAGGTGTTACTTCAAACTAGAATATGCATTCTTTGTTTCCATGGTAAATCATGTGTCTTGATTTGTTCTGGAATGGTGGTCGAAGTATACCTCCTTGGACCTTTAGATAGTAATAATGCCCTCTAAGCGACCTATAGTTGGCGCTGTTCTTATTGTATTTATGAGTAGCCTAAAAACCTCTCCAATGTAAGGCTTTCTTTTCTCAACTAAAAGGCAGTATGCAGTCACCCCGATCAGAGTGAGTGTACCCTGTCACTCTAGTTCATGATTGGCCTATTTTGATCATGTGACAATATTTTTGTTGGTAAATTGTGAAATTCAAGGAGAATTTTTCCTTGCTTTACCTACAGTTTGAAACAGTTATGTTCAAAACATGTTCAGAGGTGCTTGTAATGCAATAAGAGGAGATTTGCAAGAGTTTGCCGATTTTTCAAAGAAAATTTTGGGGCGATTGGCTATTGCCTTTAAGTAAGACGAAGTTTCGAAAACCAATATCGTTGTTTCCTTTTATCATGTATCTTTCATTCTCTAAATGATGGGCTTATGCTATTTTTTTTTTCATTCCTATCTATTTGTTTCGCTTTCCACATTGTTCTTATGTATTTGTTGATTTTGTTATTGACTTGTATACCTCAAACAGAGAAGAAAAAAAGAATAAAAGAACAGAACAGAATAGAAGCCGTCTCAAGACAGGGGGCTGTTAGTTTCCGTCCATCATTATATTTTTTGCCATTTGAATCAAATTCTTATTTTCCAGTTTCCAGTTTGAATACAGGAAACATACTATAAAGGTTCTTTTCGTGTGTTATCATTTCAGTAGGTATTATAACCTATAACCTTTTTCTTCAATAAGAAGCGAAAGCGCTTACGTTGACAAGAAAGTGAGGGCGTCCTTCACCTTGCCGAGAAATACAGTCTTGCCGTTGGACAGGAGAAGTATTCTGTCGAATTGCTGAAACACCTCTGAAGAAGGCTGGTGAATTGTAGTCAGAATGGTTCGCCCTTCGGATGCCAAACCGCGAAGTTTTTCGACTACATTTTGAGCCATGAATGAATCCAAGCCAGACGTCGGTTCGTCACAAAACAACAGGGGAGGGTTTGTGAGAAGCTGTTGAATGTGAATAACTTTGATCATAAGTTGGCACTTCCTCCCTCCCACCACCGAGTTAAATGTTTAAGTTTTGACGTTTTTAGTAACCTTTAATTTTTCCGTGTTTATTATTTTACAGGTCCTTCTCTAACTCTCAGTCACTCTACATTAATCAGTAGCCCTACACTAATTGTAAAGTATCATCTAAATCCCATAGACTTCTCCCTTAATGCCCCCAACAAGTATCTTTTTGATATTTCTGAACATAAATATTTATGTAAAAAGAAAACCAAGAAATTTTTCTGCACAAATTTAACAATTTAGTTACAAAAATTCTGTTACATGATTTAAAAGATCCATTCATGAATTAGGATACCGGGGTATACTAATTCAAACTGAAGTGACTGCATTGTCGCTTGAAAAGTTACAAGTGCCTGCAGGGGTTTATCATATAGGCCTACACGGTACGTTGCATAGGAGTAAGGTGAGCTTTCCAACTTGAGCGCAAAGTGCCAAAATTAACTTGCGCATGCATTTTGATTTAGGAAAATAACTTATTGTAGCATTCGGGCATTCTGTTACAACAGTTATAGTTACCAATCATCCATGTAAATTTTGGTGGTTTTTTGCCCATTTTTATCATTTTTCTGAGGGAGTGCGAAGGCGGGGCAATAGAGTTCCTGTTCCCGACTTGAACTTCAAAATTATTGTGCTATTAATCAATTTTCTGTAGGCACAAAAAGTGTTGATAATTATATTTACGAATTTAATCCTAGACTATCAAGGTAGGAGTTTCAATGAATAAATTGATTATAACGTAAAATTATGACATAATTACCTCAGAAGCAAACGACAATCGTCTTCTTTCACCACCTGATATCGACTTCAGCCCTCTCTCCGGATTGCCAATAAGAGAATTAGCGCATTTAATTAAACTAAGCTACAAGATCAGGAAAACAAGAAAGGAATGAAGATAATCGCAGGCTGCTGTTGAAATTACATTTCTCCAACTTAAAAACAGTGCTTACGAAATTAAACATTTCTCTAAATACTTTTTTGTTCCCTTTTTTGAATACGTTTAGATCATGGGCGTCCGCAGAAAAAAAATCAGGGTGCAAAATTTTTTAGGTGGGCCCAACTTTTTTCATGGGAAATATTTTACTCCCAGAAAAGAGTTTAGATTCTGCTTTCACACAGTGTAGATAAAGGCGTAGCCAGGAATTTGTCAAAAGGGGGGGGGGCGCGAAGCCCATAGATAGACTCTCAGCGCTCCGCGCCACCCTGGGTTGGCGCGGAGCGCAACAAAATTTTGGCCCAAAATGCTTCCCAGCTCGCTGGAAATGGCACTTTGAAGGCCTATTTACCGCATATAAAAGGGGAAATACCACTGAAAAATATGCTGGGGGGGGGGGTGGGACTGCTGAGGCCCGAGAGTTGATATTTTTATTCAATTCCTGTTTTTGAGAGTAGAAATCCACACTGAGTGAACTCTTAAGAAATGTTGATGTGATATTTTCTTCGTTTTTTTCTCTATTTTTACTTCGTTTTGTCAAGTTTTCTTATTTTCCAGGGGGAGGGGCAAGTGCCCCCTTGTCCCCCTCCGGACGCCCATGGTTTAGATACTAAAGACACGTTTCAATTCCTAAACGTTCTGTGTTCGAACGCATTTTATTTCTGAACATGTAGTGTGTGTAATTGCTAAAGAAGCTTTTCTTTTACTGTGTAAGTGAAACTTCAATCAGATTCTGTTCGACAATTCGTCTGATACAAAATTTTACTGTTCTTAGATCAATGCTGCCCTCATGTGCGTGCAACGGTCCACATAATTTTCTTCCTAGGGCGAATGCGGACACCTACGGTTTTTTTCCTACCCTAACGCTAATCTTGATGCTAATCTGAGCATTATTTGTCATTTTTCATGATTTGCATTCGTCCTGGGAAAAATTCTGCCAGTGGATGGTGCTTTAAACAGATGAGAAAAATTCTGGGATGCTATATCGACAACATGGCTGTCAAAGAAAGTTCCAAACCGTGCTTATCCGTAAGCAGGATACAAAAATTAAGGCTATCAAGCTGTAAAGCATTTCTGTTTATATGCAAAGTTAATTATTTTCTGAAGGCTAGTGGTCCAAATTTATGGAAATTGTAACTTACTGCTCGAATGACTTCATCCACCCGTCGAAGTCTTGTTTTTTCCGGAATGTCAGGATCCATCCTTAAGCGAGCCTGGCAATATAATGAAAAAAGGGGGGAAAAAACGTCAGTGTGCCTTAAAATGTTAAGCTATGTCTACCAGGTTTGAAATTTGTTTGGAAAAAGGTCAGACTCACTAGACTACGTAAATGGACGATTATTCCCAGGAACGGACCAAGATTTCGTTCCGCTCATCCCTACGAAAAAATAAATAAACAACCAAAGAAGGTGGTCCCTTGTGGCCGAAGCCAAAGAAATCCACTACGTCTACGCAGGATAATGAAAAACATGATGATCATAGTAAGTCTATTATGCACATGAATTAATAGCGCATATTTCCACCATACATTTTCTGTTGAATTTGTTTTAATATCATCCTGTTTATGTGTTAGGTTATAAAATACTAATTATGCTACCTATAAACAATCATGAAGAATAGGCCTAGTTTCGTTTTGAAAATATATCATGATTTATTTATTAAATAAATTTTTGCAGCAAAATCAAATGAAGATTCTCTTTAATGAGCATCCTGTAGGCTACATACCTTCCACTCTAGAGAAATTTCATTAAAACATTTGAGGAAGGGGTGAGCACTTTTACCCCAAAGAATAGGTGCACAAATGTAAAAAGAGCGCTTGAAAACTTTGCCGGAATGATGGCTGCACCCCCTCTAGTTCTATGGTCCCTGGCTAAAGCAAGAGACACTTAACCAAATGAATCCGGTTAGGCATCCGTCACAGTTGTTTATCTTTTCTATTTACAATTAAAAAACTACAAGAAAACTGCATTTGCAATAATGGCCTTTGTTGTGAAATTACTTTCTTTGGTACAAAACGGAAGAAATGAGGTACAGCTCAGGTGATCGTTGCTCTACAGATAAAATAAAGAAAAAGAAAAATTCGTTCGTTCGTTCGTTCGTCTCATTTATTTCAGCTGTATGCATACATAGTCAAGCTTGGATATTTTACAGTATTGATATTGATATAAAATGCATGAACACTTGCTCTGAGTGGAAAGCCTGTCGAGAAAACTCATTTTACATCCTGCATGACAATTTGTTTCATGGTCCTTATATAGTCGGTAGACTACAAAATATGACAGTAAGCAGGTAAGTAAAGTTTAATTTCAACCCGGAATAGTAGTCAGAGCGCCCTCCACAGCGACAAAATGCGTACGTGTCATGGGCAACTTTGCTCACTGAATTAGGAATTTGTATCTGGCTTGTATGGACAATTTACTGTTTGCTTTAATGCCATGTATAGGTCTACATCTAAACAGATATTACTTCCACACAGTAGGCTTCAATATTTTTGTCGAAATATTACGTTTACTGTTTTTTCAAGAGCGGCGATTTGTTCTCAATATTGGGGGAGACATGACCAGAATCTCCAATAAATTACTGTGTAAAAATTCAAAGTCAATGGGCGATTTCTCAAATATTGGGGGGAGGGGGACATGTCCCTCCATCCCTCCCGGGATCGCCGCCTATGCTGTTTTTACTTATCTTCTCTGTAGTTAACAGCAGCTAAATGCAAGCATTCTATCCATCCCTTGGGGAAGGTGGTGTATACCAGCTAAGGATCCGGGGAACCAGTGGATTCACCGTTCATTAAAATTTAAAGGAATTGTTTATAATTAACATCGCTACTAATACACTGAGTTCACATGGTAGGCCTATACGGGGGCGTCATCAGATGACGAGCTCGCTAGCAGACCATGGTCAATAGCGGCATGAGAATGCAATTGTCATCAAGATGTGCTCCCTGCATCAGGATCTCGAGCTGGCTTATCTTCAAGACCACAAGCTCGTTACCATATCACCCCTGCTTGTGAATAGTCGCGTTATCTTTATCACTTGATTTTCAAATCCCAAGCTCTTCGCTGTGCGAGAAACGCATAATTCCTAACATGTCTTACGTTTGCAAAATTGAGAATTGAAAATTGAAAAAAAAACATGCCAGCAGAAGTTTCCAGGCCAGCTTGATGACGCGCCCGTTATCTTGATCACTTGTTTGCCTTACCATACTATATGTGAATGTTACTGTGTTCTTAGTGACGGAAGACTAGGCCTACATAAGTTTCTTATTATCAAGAACACGCAAGGTAAGACTGCTTACATGACAAAATTCCTACCCGCCCCTTAATCATGCTTCTATACAGCAGTTGTCTTGACAGCCTTGTCCTCTCAATTTTTTTACCAGCTTTAATATAGTTCAGCTCTACTGGTATACCATTACAATAACAATAGATAATTAGGTTCGTGTACTAGCAATGGACTTCCTACTTAACATTTTACATAACAGATATAAGGAAGCATTTTGTCCATCCTTGAAAGGGACGGAAGGAGCTGAGAAGAATCGGTCTTTTCTCAAAGACAATAGATTTATACATTTTTTTCATACGCTTCAGAAGGCTAGGCTTCCATACGCAGAACGTACTAGTGTAAAACACTGCAATTTTCTGACTGACTGATTGTGCCTTTATAAGGGATTTGACAGTCAGACTTGGGCATCTTTTGAACATTACCTTTTTAAGTTTTCCTTTTTGTAACTTGATGGTTTAGACCTACTATCGTGTAAGACTAACGCCTATAGCACAACAGGCACTGTGTCAAGACTCTATAGCCGTGTGTCCCCACTTAATATAGGAACTTTGTTAAGCGGAAAAGAAGAATGAAGACGAACTGGCTCCACCAAAGGGAGCATGGGAACATTTCCCCAGTCATGGTCTCTCCCCCACTTTCCCCCGTCCCCTTCAATACAAAGGTCAGTGACCGTGGTAATGTATTATGGGACTTTTATCATCTTCTATTACAAATTGTTCCGAAACTATCAAAACTTTCTCAAATCTTTGGCAAACTACTAAAATTTTCGCGCTCTCCTCGTGCTTCCAGCCTCACCTCATTGCTGTGCTAATTATTGTCATGTAAAACCGTCTCAAGCTTATTCGAAGTATTCATCGATGAGGGTCTCAGGCTCAAAGCTGATTACTCGTGTGCATAGGAGTAATGACGGAGGAGCACAGCATTGCAGGGATGGGGAAAAGCGGGATTTAGGGGAAGATATATTTTATTTTTTATGGAAACTGAAAGCTTTTACGAATTACGCTGGAAGCAGAAGACTCGCCTCCTGATCGGCAGATACATCTGTTAGGGAATCAAACGTGTCTCGGTGCATGCAGGATCTGCATGCAACTTTTGTCATGGGAATGATTTTAAGTACAAAACTTTTGGGGCGCGTCTTTGTACTCCATATCTCATAACCATATATTAGGACAATAATGCACGAAGTTATTTTAGAACACTTCAGAAAAGGCCTACATCCCCAACCTCTGTAGGGACCGCACATATAAAAAGGGATCTTAGAGAAATCTAATATCATGAGTAGCCAATACGGTATAATTTATAGCATGGTGTGAAAGACTGGAAGTATGTTTTTGTCCTTCTATATCTTTTGAAACATTTTCATCTCGCCTAAGTTCGCGAACACCCATTATCGGTGGATGGTAAATGTTAATTACCTTACTAAGAAAATGCATTTTAAAACATTCGCCAAAGATATCACAATTTTGCATCTAAGTCACCTTAAATGAGCAAAATTTTCTCAAAGGGGAAGGGACACCCTCTCTTTAGACCACTCCCCATGACGGCACCTGTACGAGGTGACAAAGGATCAAAACATCAAAAGATCCTCCCGTGTGCAAACTATCGCAGGGGCGCATGCACAATTTACACTGACGTCATGGGTTTGTCTGAGGTGGGATTATTACATCATCTTCTGTGGTTCCCCTTCCCCTACATCACCTACTGTTAGCGTCATTGACAAAGGTATACTGCTCACAGGAACAATGCGCACGTAGAGAATTCCCCCTCCAAATTTTTGGCTAGCCCCCACTTGCCCCCACCCACTTTTGAATTCCTGGTGCCGCAATTGTAGACGAACCTGATATCTAAACTTCCAACAGGGGCGTCGTTCCCTTGAGAGATGTGAGCCCGGGCTCTAGCTTTCTCAAGGATAACGCTTCCTTGATATCAAAATAGAGAGGTAAGTAACGAAATAGCGCTGTAAAAATGTCTCTAAAATGTTGCAGAACTACAAAACAAAACAGATAAATAAAAAGAAAATACAGAAAAAGCTCTCAATTTTTGAAACTAATTGACAACACTTTTTCTCTGTACTCTGTACATTTCTTCACTTTTTGTTCTGTACTTATACAGACATTTTTAACAGTGATCGGAATTTTTTAATTCACGCCACTCCCTCCGATTCTTTTCTGGGTGGGAGGGGGCGGCACGACACCCCTGGTCCCAATTGTCACAAATGGAATTAGAAGGCGCCCTCATATTCTGTCAATTGACTCGTGCATTTGTTAAAAATAATTTGATAGCTCTTTGGAAGGAGACATAACCGGAGCACAGAGGTACAAGTAACATCCAACTGAGATATAAGAATTATGGTCACCTACCTGAAAAATAAGGTGTTCTTTCACTGTTAGACAAGGCATGCACATGTCTTCTTGTTGCACGTATCCAGAAATCTTTGCAACAGACACACCGATGGGTTGTCCATTTAGAAGAATGCTGCCACCAGTCACCTGTAGTCCATGAAGTCGGCTGTTTAGGGTATGGAGAAGGGTGGTTTTTCCGGCTCCGCTGTTAACAGATAATAATTACATGTTGCAGAGAGAACAAATTAAAAAGTAATATTCTCTTTAGTTTGCAAAGGGTGCATACGAATAACTCAGCAGCATGTCTGACACAGGTTTGAGATTCGGGACGGGCACGAACATCGAATTGTATTGGACATTGGTTCGATATTTGACAGGAGGTAGACCGTTCGAAGTGATTTATGTGTGTATACGTTTACTTTTAAGCATACGAACTCACATGCGGTTTCTGGAAACTTTTCCCGAGCCAACTCTTCCCGGAAAACTCCACCGAGCACAACACCAAACTTACAATTCCACCCAGGACAATACCAAACTATCTGGTAGGGGGGAGGGAGATTTGTCTTAAGAGTTATTGTCATGGTTGGGAAAAATCCGGAGTGGGAATATCTGGAAAAAATTGTCCAAGGAAATCCTCCTGGGGAAGTTTTCCAAGTGATAATTGTCCGGGGAGGGGGTTGAGTTGTAAGGTCACGTATGCATGACACCAGGGAGCTGTCAATCAGAGTGGCAACTCCCCCTTATCTTTATACGTACACATACACTGTCACACATATTCGAATGTGTACAAGTATGCTTACGTATACACATACTGGACTATACTTACACGTAAAATTGTCTGTGTTACTATGGTTGAAATGTACTTGGCAAAAATCTGGTGATCCGTAGGCTTGATATCAGCTAACACATAAGGCTTCCGTCAGCTAACCAAATATGTGGGAGAAGGTATTTATTTCACTACCAACCGAATGCTGAGGGGACCGTGTCTTCCAGTCTCCCTTTAGGGAGGGGGTACTTTTTTTGGCAGATGAGAACTATGTGGAAAAATTGCTTTGAAATTGTTCAAATCATGAGGCCGGTCTTGCACCCAACCCCCCCCCCCCACACACACACACACCTCGTCGGATGCCCTGCTCAATTTATCACGAGAAAGAGGGAAGTGTGAGAGGCTAACAATTCAATTTAAAAAGAAAGTGCGTACAACAAAGGAGACAGATATATCCTTTACGACAGAATCTGTCAATATACCCACTATAATACATTACAGATAGATAGGCCTTCAAGAGTGTAATACACAGATCATCAGCTTCGTGAACGATGTTTAAAAGTAAGTCACTGTGGAATTTAGTCATTGTTGTACCTGGACTGCCAGAATTGATATATCTCACTCGAATGTAAATCTAAACATTGCCGGACTCGTCCAGGACAAGTCCCACATATGACAATCCTAAATTTTCTGGTGGGAAAGTTGTCGGAGGGGTAATTGTATTGGGTGGGAGTTATCCAGGGGTTCTCATGGGTGGGAATTGTCGGATGGGTTGTCCCTGAGGGACTTGTCCGAATGGAGTTGCATGTGGAGTGAATCTGAACGGTTATCGTTGCGAACAGAATAGCTTACCAGTGGCGTAGCCAGCAAACTTTCATAGAGCGCATGGAAGGGGGAGCTCAACCATTTCATGGGTGCTTCAAACAAGCCGTATTTTCACTCTTCAGTTTGAGCAGGGTTCACTAGATCGAAGGTTCACTAGATTGAAGGTTCACTAGACCGAAGATTTTAACTCTAAGCGTAATCCTAACCCTAACCAAACCCTAATCCTACCAGAGGATAGGCCTAATCCTTGTCCTAATCCTCAACCTAATTCCGTATCTAATTCAAATCCCTACCTCTAACCCGAAGTAGATTTTCGGTCAACTCAAGAGGATCTTCGTTCTAGTGAAACTTCGATCTAGTGTACCTTCGGTCTAGTGAGCATCCCACTTCAGTTTTACAGAGGGGAGGCCTGAGGGGAATAGGGGTGGGGTGGAGGCTCACACCCCAATCTGTTGTTTTCGATATTTCTATGGCAGTTACCTTGATCCCATGATGGCAGTCAGCGTACCAGGTTCGGCGATACCAGTTACTGTGTAAAACAATAAAAGAATTTAATGTATAATAAATAACCAATGCGGCATACGCAGAGTAGGTCTAGCCTTTTACATAACAGGCAATCAATCAAGCGAGTTATTCCATCTGAACTGAGTAACGGCAAATTTATTGAAAATGAATCCATTGTTTTTTTTTGGGGGGGGGGGGAGTGTATTTATAAATTCATGTTTTTTGTGGAGGAACTGTTTGGCTCTTAACAATTTGAACTGTCAGACAATAAAAGCCTTTGTTTTCTCTTTCCTTTTCTTAGCGTGACAACAACTATGACCACTGTACTACCCCATGTGGGTATAAAGATAATTTACACACAATATAAATGATTGTTTACAAATACACTCAATGAGAAATGTCCATCAGGACCAGTCCCTTTTCCTATCCTTGCAGTTGCATAATTGCACTTGTAGCCTGTCATCCGAGCCTGAATATGGCCTGTGATCACACTAGAACGATATCTTTACTCAACACTCCGTGTCTTCTAAATTTGGAGACCAGAAACCGAATATCGCTCTCCGAGATTTTTCATAGCACAGCGTGATCTGTGATATGGACGGCCGTTACATGCAGACTGTTAGTCAGGGTAGTCACCCTTCTGTGGCGTGCTTTCTTTTGGTGAAGAGATCAAAAGAAGCACGCCCTGCACCAGATTACGCCGACTGGTAGTCTTTTAGTCCATGTTTTCACAATCTGTAATGATAAGCAACTACTACACTGCTCACATAGCCTATTCAGTTTCATACCAACATTCTCACATATTAAATGCAAATTACTGATTTTTTTCATATTTAGGTTTGAAGTGCTATGAATTTAGTCTGAACAGTTCCACTTACCTTTACGAAGGATTGTTTTTCCTGCAGGAGTTTTCCACTGCGACGACAATTTGCCGGTTATGTTGCCCACTGACTTCACAGTCAAATCTTTCCAAGCGAGAGTTACTGGTTCAAATTCGCCGATGGCACTGGGAGAACGTTTATTTGTACCATACTGCTGAAAGCCATTGCCCCTATCTGTACCTCCGATTGCTTCTCTGTGGAATTAAACATCATATAGGGATACGCTAGAATCAAATTTTTCATAGGCATAAGAGGTACTGGTATTTAATCACACCATTCTAGCGAAACTTCCATTCAAGGCCTATGTTCCGGTTCTCGAAATTTTAGGAACAAACGTTATTACATTTTCTAAACTAAGTGAACTTGAAGCAAGCCGAGCCCGTAGCAAAGGAGAAGCCAGTGGGCGAGACTCTTCAAGAAAAATTTTCAGCCCCTATAGAAAATTGGAAATTAATAGTGTATTTCTTTAATGCATTTTAGCATATCTCTTCCCTTAAAAAAATTTCAGCCTCCTGAAAGTTATCTCGCCCCCTTCTCGGGTACGTTGTCTGTCTACTGGCTTGAAGCAAGCAGACGTGATGTCACAGCCATAACTATTGTTTCATCACAGTCAGGGGTGTAAATACGGTGGGTGTGTGGGGTGTGTTAGTTAGTTAGATGAGGTTTAACGTCCCAGGGTGTGTGAGGTGTGACACCCCCGTGAAAATCAAAAGTCAGTCTCTGAGCGCCAAAAAGTCGGTCTCAAATCCAGTTAGTTAAAAAGTTAATTGATCTTTTACCTGCCCTGATTTTCGTCTGTTCCCGTGGAAAAATAGGGAAAGTTGTAGTTAGTCCCAAAATAGTTCGTACCTCCTGCGAATTCATGTACATATGCCCCTGATCACAGTTTACGTCCGCCGCAATTAACACTACAAAAATTAATTGCATTCAAAATATTGATGCTTCTTGGGCATAAAATTTTTTTGTCAACCCTCATCTGTCCAAGGCCAAAGAAATAGGTTGAAAAATGAAGAAAAACAAAACAATGTTCATCAACCCGAGAGGCCATGACAATATGCCTAGAACAAAAGGAGAGCTATCAGCCTGGCCATATAATAAGAAAAAAAATCATCAAACAATGAAAATGTTTTAACGCATTACTTGAAAGCATTGCGAAAGATAGCACCATTTTGCATCCAGGTCAACTTACACAAAATTGTAGTTTATTTGGTAAAGGGACGATGAACTTATACTTTGCTGGAGATTTTGAGCATAAGATGTGTTTCGGCCAACTTAATGGTTACAAACAAAACAAAAACAAAAAAAAAAAACAACAAGAAACAAACAAGAAACAAAACAAAACAAAAAAATCCTCCGGGCATGCTTTCTTTTTACTTTATGAGAAATGAATTCACCATAGCCGGATTAACCCAGTAATCGAGGTAACCTGTAGATTACGGGCCCCCGATATTTTGACTTTTAGGCCCCCCCCCCCGGAAAATTTCCATAAACGATCCACCTTTTCAGCTTAGCTTTCAAACGTGCTTCTGACTTATAGATCATCATCTTTCTCCCTACCAAAATATAGACTCTACATCACTAGTGTTGATTTTCTAATGTATAACGTTACCTGGTAGGAAATTTCGTCAAGTTTAAATTACTGATAGTATGTACCAACGAAGCTGATATGAGACATGTCATGTGAGTTATAGCGCATGGTCGTTGGGTAACTACTGAAACGTGTTCATAGATGCATGTTCTAGAGAATCGTGTACTAATTCATATTCGTTGTATTATTGACATGATTTTTATGAACAGAATATAATCGCGTTATACTCAAAAGATAATCAAGGTGCATTTCTGACAATGAAAGAGATAGTTTTAGCCCAAAGTATGCTAAGCACTTCGCACTAACCTATGGTGGCCCTTCGGTTATATCAGTACTTCTCAGGTAGGGCACAGAAACCTTGGGGTCAACCGAGGAGGAATGGGGATGATTGTGTGAGGAGTTCTGGATTCCAATCGCTGAATTCAAATTGAAATGCACATGATCTTTGGTTCAATTGCTAGTCACTTGACACTTTAAAATAATAAACAGTGGGCCATAAACAGATGAAATGCATGGGAGGACCCATAATTTTCGTCTTTGCCATTTTGAACAGTATGTGAGTCTAGTTAAACTCATGGCAGCACGCAGTGGAGCAGTGTCAGTGCCCCCTCCCTCGAAATGTTCAAAACTAATTTTTATCACAGCGATCGGTATTAGTATCCGAGATTCTAAAATAAAGAATATAGATGAAGGCTAATTTGTAAGTCACGGAAAGTTCCATTTTTGACAAGAGACGCAGCTTGGGGAGGGCAACCGCTCCGTCCTTTATGGTATTTTTCTATTACCTATGTCTCTACAAATTTCTAAAAATGCCATTTTTCGGCGCGCTTTTATTCAGTGAGCACTATACTTCTCCCAGTCATACTTTCTGTAGGATTTAGCTCTGAGACTGAATCGTGAATGTTTTTGTGTATTGTTAATAGTTAAATATTTTTTGTATTGACATGACTACAGGTAATGTTCTACGCGTGAAGGTTAGATTCTCGTTATCGATTTCTTGGGAGTGATAAGGATTCATCATGGTTTGGCTACCAACAGAATAGCAAATTGCCCAAGAGCACTTCTGTATGTGGTTACTGATCAAACGATTATTGTACTACCTGCAAATTGGCCCTCTTGATGCAATTAAAGTGAACTGAGACTTTCAAAACCAAATTTATGGATTTCTACGCCAATGATATGTGAACATATTGCCTTCGATTTTATGTTTAATTCATAGCAAAAATGAAAACGAAAAGCAGAAGTTATATGCCAAGTTCTACTTCTCCCTTCACAATTACTTGACGGAATAAAATGTGTCTGAGTTGCGTCTCTTCTGTGAGGATAGAAATTTCTAAATATTGAAAGGTAGAATAGTCTTCTACAAATCGACAGGTGTGGGAAGTGACATTTCAGGCAACTTGCCGTCATCGGGACTCTTGCCAAAAGTTTCTGCGTAAGGGGACGTCAATGGTGGTGACGCTACACTTAAATAGTGCCACTTAGTGTAACGTAATCAAAGTCTTAGTGGGACTCAAAGGGCCCCCCTTACTTAACTAGGTTACGCCCCCCCCCCTTAAGGTAAATCCGGCTCTGGAATTCACGTTTCATTGCATGTTATCCCAGGAATGGCGCTAGGTCGAAAAAGGGGCTATGGCCTCCAGCAATTTTTTCAATCTCGTTGGGTGCCTTTCTGTGGGTACGACAAAGTATGTAATCACGATGTGCCCACATTCGCCCTGATTGCCATGTTTTTGGTTTCAACTCTCACTCAGCCCTCTCTCCACCCCTACTGCCCCCAAACGTCTTTCCAAATGACCTTTATGCAGCCTACACAGTTTTCTATAAAGGTCATGAATAATGGCATAGTAGTTCTCTCGTATTTGTGACACGGTCGTACATAGGAACCTGTTCTAAGTATCGCCCGGAAGGTTTGACTACTTCATCGGTCGGCCCGGGGTAGGGTTAGATTCAGTGTATAATATCTCCGATGAGGGCAGCTACCTCCACAGTTGATACTTTTTGCCCTCTTTCAGTAAACAGAGATTCTGATATCTGTACATTAATCGTTACTCAGTACAATCCCAAAATACAACCTTAAACACATTCAGGCCGCTTGACTCCGGGCCCGTTTAACAAGACAAGCTATTAAAGGGGGAGAGATATTCCCAGAGGGTGGGTGGTAATTTGGGGGGGGTGCGAGAACACATTAAAATGCATTAGAGCAATAGCAATGGTAATTTTTCATTTTCTAGGCTGCAAAATTTTTGCTAGGGGCGCTCCCTGCCCCCCTTGGCTCCACCGGGATTGTTTCGCGCGCAGGAGGTGCTTTATTAATTGTCCTCGGCATGGTTTGGTTGCTTTAGATAAAAGCAGTCCAGTACCAAACGTTGCACAACAAGATATACGGTATACCAGCTTACAAAGGGGTGGCCCCAGATGGGGTCCTGGGGAAAGGGGAGCCATTTCCCCCTCTGGGAAGGCTGCTCTCTTCTGTGAATCATTTCAATTGGCGTCGCGGGGAGCCCTGCATGGTGGGTTCGATGTAGTAGACCTGCGTAGTCCCCGACGGTCGCCCCGACGACGGTTTATCTTGTTTTTTTTTTCATACAGGATATTAGTTTCTTCAATACTAGAGGAACAAGAAATTTTCGGCGCGCTTCGGGTGCTGTAAAGTTTCGGTTGTAAATTTCACTTTCTTCCATAGTTTCGTCATGTACATAATAGCTATTTAGTACAAACCTCCTTTTTATTGTAGCAAGTAGGCCTAACCTAAAGGTATAGGCCTACGTGGTATACCTAGAATACAGTTTTATGAAAAGGTCGAAAATTTTACATGATCCCTTATCGAAGAGCATACTAGTTGTTCCCTTGTCTTTGTGGTACGTTGCGGACTGTAAGCGACTCGATCCGGGCAGGGAGGTTTGACTGATATTGGCCATCAAAACACTGAAAGCACAAAACTCCGGGTGCCACCGACTCGGTGACCTACATCAAATTTTTCAAAATATGTTATGAAGATCAATGCTTCAAGCTGTGACGTCATCTTAAAAACTGGATGTAACAATTGTCTTGTAAGTGAATCAAATGGCGTACGGTTCCATATTCATGACTATTATTGCTGGAATTTTTTTAAGTCCCACCCCCCAGTCCCGTTGGTGAAGCCACGTACTTCCCTGATGGGCAAATATACCGGTGCCATCACCTTTCCCATATTCCCAGACCACCCCCTAGTTTTCGCTTCTAGTCAGCGCGGCACTACATGGTTCTAGCTTTCCATCCCAAAGTGTGCACCCCCCTGTGGGTTGGGGGTTGTAGAATATGCCCACGGTATTTCCCGCCGTCGTAAGAGGCGACTAAAGGGAAGGACTTGCACCGTATTTAACCTTTGCTTGACACTATATAACACATTTGCGTTGGTGTGTCGTTAAATTTCATCTAACTAACTAACCCAAAGTGTCAGTGCACCCCACCCTTCTTTTGGTAAACCCCCTTTTTTGGAGGTAAAACCCGGGATACGGAGTCTGGTAACAAGTAAAAGGACATACTATACCGGCCTGGCTCGGTCCAGCACCAAGAATACGGTACGATATCTCTGCCTTTGGCAAGGTAGAGGGAGACACATTACTGTAGCAGACGATGTTACTAATGCCAACGGCTTTACACTATGGTCACATTTCTAAGAACGACAAAAGCACACCTAAGAAGAAGTTTTAGAAAATTCATATACAGACTTGGACAAGGTTCATAAGATCTAATAGAATAAACATCTTTAGTTAGCTCTTCTTTGTTTACACCTCTTGATTGGAAATGTTGACGAATTGTTCAAGTATGAACTAAGAATAAGATACCGGTGCTACTACTGTAGGCTAAACTCCTTAGGCCTTTTCATTATGCAAGTGTTAATGTTACATGTATACGTAATATAACATGTTACGTAGTATGAAGGAACAGCACTGTGTCCTGTTAAGCTTCTTCATCTTGCCTTGCCAACGATTTTCAGTTAATAATAAGTGATACACACTTATGAAAATAGACCATATTTCTTGAGAACATACACTAAGCCAGTAAGTTACTTGTGTGAGAACTTGCACTGTGTTGTGTTCAACTTCAAGTTCATCGTAACTTAGTGTTGTTAAACACTCAATCACATGTTGAATCGATAAAATACCCAGAAACCTTAAGTCTCCCAACAAGGAACTCGATGTTAATGTAGAAACAACGTAAACTATCATGTAAAATATATACCATCACTTTTCAAGCAGTAAATTGAGTAAACATTTCTTCCCATATTACATGTCTATATATATTATTTTACCTTCCATGTGGACATCTGCTTCCGTGGCGCAATCGGTTAGCGCGTTCGGCTGTTAACCGAAAGGTTGGTGGTTCAAGCCCACCCGGGAGCGAACTCCATGCTTTTTGTCTTTTTCCATAGCCTGTAAGTGTGCAGGCTGCTGTAATTTGTCTTAAGATAATAGGTGTAATATACCGCAATTTTGTAGGTAGTGCTAAAAGGCTGTTGTTTTCCCTTTGTTTTGTTTTTGCATGCAACGATATCATTAGGCCCTCTGTATGTGTGTGTGTGCATGTGAATGTGTCACAGAGTTCTCACACACAATTGTGCTGTGGTAAATGAAGCACTTGGTGGATGTAAACATAGTAGTGCCGTGCGTAGTACATGATTGCAACAGTCTAGTGGCGTAGCCAGGTTTTTTGTCAGGGGGGGGGGGCAAGAGCACCAAGATTTCCCCCAATTAGTGATCTGCTTCCTAATGTTCTCCGCAGGTCCAAATTTTGTCCGGTGCTCTCCTCTGCCGAACTGGCTGATGTGACTGATCGCCGTCCTGGGGGAGGGGGTGTCCCCTTCCCCCTTTGGAAAATTGCTAAACGATCGCATGTGTAATAAACATTTAGTACAAAGCTACCAGCGATTAATCGCAAAACCCATTTTTCCGTATGAAATAAAAAACAATCTGCAGTCATTACAGAAAATTAGATGTTCACTCCTTTTGAAAAAGTGAAATACATAATTATACAAATGGCACACACGCAAACATACGGCATCAAAGTTGAGCTTCTGTGAGGATCCGTGTTTGAGGTTCATGGAAACTATGTCCCCCGGACGTCACTAACCCATTTTACATATCCGTCATGTTCAAGGGCACGTTTAAAGTCTCTGTGTTGATCATAGGTACTTGCGATTAATCGCTAAACGACCGCAAAATTTTGCGATTAATCGTTTAGTGATTTTGCTAAACGTTCACAGCCCTAATGTAAACATAGTAGTACAACTATAAGAATGGTATCATCATTCCATCTCTGAAAACCTTAATGAGGACTGGTTGTGCCAGTGTGGCATACACTTTTAAATAAGTAAAGTGTAGTCTGGTTGAGAAATTTAAAATTTTACCAGATCATGTGCAAATTTCACCATATATTCACTTTCAAAATTTCCCCCAAGATTTTTCCTGAGGGGGCAACTCGCCCCCTTGTCCCCCCTGGCTACGCCACTGCAACAGTCCCGATCGAATTGCTACTTTTGACGATACCATAATCGTTGTCATGCACGGTTTGGGTATCCCAATGCTGGACTACCTGGTAACATACACAGTTACATACTAGGACCGTGAGGACGGGGAAGCAGAGTGAGGACTGGTTGACCCTTGGCATAAAACAGCGAGAAGCTGAAAGCTTCTCAAAAGTTGAGGGACATGCATGATCCCCTTTTTTAAAAACTTTTTAGTGCCCTCGTGTGTGTACTAACTTATACAATTAAACTTGATTTCGTACTTCTAACACAGGTATACATCAAGACTAAAAATAGGAGTAGGCCTATACATACCAATAGAAGTCAACAAAAATACGCTTCGGCCAAAAGTTGAAGACCGGTTATCATGCAACACAAATATTTCTAGCAGTTGAACTGAGTTATAAGATAAAAGAGGAAATTATCATGGGCGTGGATCATGGGGGGGGGGGGCGGGACGCGTCCCCCTCACTTTTCTGGAAGGGGGGAATCTCCAATAAGTCCCCCACTTTTTCAAAAATGATGAAAACTAAAACTGTGATTACGAATTAACACTACATTTTAAAAGCTAAATTGCCCCCATATACGGCACCATTTGCCATATAGAAATCTTTCAATTTCCTTTATTTTTTATTCAAAGGGGAGGGAGACATCCCCTCCCTTTAGATCCCTTCCCCAGGACGGCGATTCGCAAATGGTGAAAAGTCCCCTCCCACCTTTGGATGTGGATCCACGCCCTTGAAAATTATCAACCCTTAAAAAACCGTTCTTTAGACACTTGATGATACAAATGTAATATCTTGCGTACATTAGAATTTCGTTAACGTTTACATTCAAGCTATCCCTGACAAAAAATCCAAAGATAAAATGAGTAGGTGAAAGGAAACTAAGGTCATGTCCACATCGCTCACATGTATCAGATCTCGACCAGAACTAATGCTAGTGCAATGAGTACCATTGGAGTGGGACCTGGGGCCCCTTTCAGGGTCATGGTTGATGTTATGTGGTGTTATCTGAAGCATTTTCGCCAAGCTCGTAGCCAAGGGGGTGGGTTGGTGCAGGGAATGAATATGACAAAAAATTACCATTGCCTTAATGCATTTTAGTATATCTCGTCCTCCTGAAAAAATTCGCCCCCTCCCCCGAAGCTTTTTCGCCCTCTTCAGAACCTTGTCTGGCTACGGGCCTGATTTTCGCACTATTATATATGATTTTGCACCTTGCTTTTTCACCCTTTGTTAATTTTAGAGCGGGCCGGATTTAAGCATGGGCCAGTTCCCCACACAATGGGACCCCCCAAAACTAGGATATATGTCTTTTTAGGGCTAGGGGAAGGAGCTGAGGGCCCCAAATGTAGGCTATCATAATTTTGATTTTCGTCTATGCTCCTAGGCCCACTTGAAGAAGTAGGTGTAGGTGTATATTTATCATATCTCCAAAGGTACTTTTTAAGCTTGTATTAATCCCATGAAATGTTTACTGTTCCTGTCTATTAGCACTCCTCTCAGGGTCTAGGGGTGGGTGGAGTATGGTATTTGGGGTGGGGGGGGGGGGATAGGGTGTGGGCTGTGTATTAATTGGGAGGTAGTTTTGGTTTTCCTTTTTTATGTGTATTCATCCTAGCTTTTCGTTTTATTCAGGGAGTGTCACTTCTCGATAAGCCCTACAGAGTTTCTAAGTGTACTTCCTTTCACACATTTTGTTACTTATACGCTTCTATTATTTGTTTGTAAATTTGTGTTGTGATAAATCAAAAATAAATGAAATGAAATGAATATCATATTTTTCGGTTGAGAAAAAGAATGTTCAAGCTGGACCCCCACACAGGTTCGTGCCCAGATCCCCCACATTTGTAAATCCGTCCCTGTTTTAAAGTTTAATTTCTTAGAATCAGACATTGTAAGGATGGAATTAAATATATTTCATACGGGTATACTTAAGTGAAGTGTCAACTTTCTGCAATGTATGTATAAAATTGTTACCAGTAAATGGAGGTAGGACTACTGAAGGTGCAAGGAGAGTCTTGTTACACTGTTTACTGCTTTTCGGATGCTTAAGAGCATGAAACAAATAAATTCAAGAAAAATGAGGGCATATATACAGTAGTACCTGGAGAGTTGGTAAGTGGCCCTCTGTCCGCTCTCTCCTGTCGGCCGCAGCAATGATGTGAAACGTTTGAGGGATGAGTTTTCATCACATTCGTCCAAGGGTAGCTCACGGATTTGTCCGACGGAGGCCAGGAAGCGGAATACCCGACAAAATCGACGGGTTCCAAAAGGGCGAGGAACGAAAACATTTTGCGCGCGCTTAACACGCCGCAAAATTTGTTCTTTTATTACAGAAACTTTGGAAAATGTATGGTTTCATTGAAGAAATTTGGAAAATTTGGGATTTTGGGGAGAGAAGGTTAGAAACATTGCATTTTATTGACGCATCTGCCTTACTTGAGAGCGAAATCAAGCCATCGGGGCGACTGGTCGCCGTCGGGGATAACATGCCTTATCGTACCCAATCAGGCTCCCTAACGAAACTTTAGGAAAATTTCCCCGCCGGGGAGGGGGCGGCATGACCCCCTCCTACACCTGGCGCCACTCCTGCATTGATGATTCTTTGATGATAGGTTGAAGGGAGGGGTGGACAGTATCAAACGTTGTCATTTTCTAGGATCAAACCTTAAAGTTGTCATATTACAGTAAGTTTCTATGATTGATTGCTCTTTATATCTTAACTTGATGTGCAAAATGAGGATTAGTTTGAAAGTAGCCTACATGGGTGTTGCTAATTGCAGTCTTGTCAGGGAGTCGGGGTCACAAAAAATCGCCCCTTGCCCTTCCTAGGTCACTTGTACAATACGGTATTTTGATAAGCTCGTAGGCCTACTAAAAATGAATGAGAGTGACAAATTTTAGGAATTGTCGATGTATTTTTTACTCTGTAGGTATTTCCGAATGTAAAGTGCCATAAGTGACAATTGCCATGGGTCCACTTATCTGGTGGCCCCGCTTTTTACAAAGCAAATTGTTAAATAATAGTTTCTTACATTAAAAAAGTACAAAATTAAAAATGGAAAGTGGGTTGACAAATTAAAAATTCTTGTTTTGGAGTCTCAACATTTTGAAATACTTTGTGCTTAGACCTTATGCATATGACGTCACAGAGCAGAAAATGCTCCCTCGTTTTGAGGTAAGTGCGTATCATTGCAGGTTACACCAACAAATGCAAACAGCTGATTTGTGAATCAGTCGGATACGCGCGCAAGTTTACTGCAAGGGCGTGTGAAGTCTACGTTGTGCGTGCATGTGCTTCATTGCTTTGCCTCCAAAATGGCGTTGCGTGACGTCAATGCATAAGGTCTACATTTAGATACAACTAGAGCATATCCTGCGAAGTGCAGTTTCATCAATGATCAATCTGAGAGGAATTTTTGACACATTTGACTTGTTAGGGTAAGTCACGTGAGAATGAATGGTGGCACTCACATCAGGCAGTGTCAGTATAACACCCATTCCCCTAAAAATATCCCTATAAGTGGTTATAGGGAATATTTTTATGACATTTTCCTACATACCTTGTCCCCATTGTCCCCATGTTCATCTAGTGTTATAGAAAATAAGTTAACAAATACAGTTTCACTACGTTGAGAGTTCTCAACATTTCCGAATGAGATGCCTCTAGTCTGACGTTCCCCTAGCCCCTAAAGTCGATATACGGACCTGAATGTCAAGTTTGCAAGACTTTCTTACCTTGCTTCACTGTAGATTTTGAGAGGAATGCTCTCCGTTTCTGATTTCATACTCTGCTCCGGCATTTTGACTGGAGAATCTCCCACACGGGTACACAAATCAGTGGTGAAATTCTTTCTCCTTTTGGAAAAAAAGCTCTGAATGTGTTGCTCAAGGATCACCCCGAAATATTATCTGCTAATCCTTTTTTCATTCAAAGTTTGTATTGACGGAGTGTTGAAAACTCGCAGCATAGCAACACTGCATTTGTTAATTTCCTTCTATAAGTTACACTATAAACATACGGTCCATGTTTACGGCGAGGCTCAAACCAGCACAACTTTCCAATTCCATATGGCCGGACTCATTTCATGCCTTATGTCAATAATCCGATAAATAGAAAGCAAACTGAGTTAACATTTGTACGACATAATTTCACGTCGATATACTGTCATAAGAATCGTGAGAGGCAATGGTGGTAACGTCTCTGCCATTTCTTAATTCGTTGTGGCTATTTGCCCGACAGTCGGGCAAATTGGAAGTTTAGTTTTCTTATTTTCCCGACAGCAATCGACCAATCATATCACCTCAACGAGCTTGTGATGTAAGAAATGTTGGTTGGCGCGTGGCGGTGTGCGTGTGTAGGCCTACCACAGAACAATATATAATTATGTGGTGTGTACGTACGTACAGTATGTGTGGTTACTACTTACAGATCAGCACACTCAGTGGACTTCCATAGCTTCGATGACTTATCAGAGTACAGTACTCAGGAGAAAATTCCAGAAGACAATTCCAATTGAGTCCCATCGGATTATTTTAAAAACTATCAGAAGAAACGTTTTCTGTGTTTTAGCATAGTTGTTTGTAGAACAGTAGAAACAGCAAACAAAGGCATAAGCGTACGAGGCGGGGGGGGGGGGGGGCAGGGGGGCATATGCCCTCCCAATTCGGGCAAAAATAGTGGATCCATTCGGGCAAATGAGACAACCGAGAAAACAAATTATGCCTTTTTGGAACCGACACAACGGTATCAAAATTCGGGCAACTTGGTCCAAAGTTCTAAATTCGGGCAAAAATTTCCCTGACCCCCCAGAAATATTGACCCCGGTACGCCTATGAACAAAGGCAAATACTGAAAGGAAGGAAACAAGAAATGCAATCTGAAGGAGTTTTGCGCTCAATAGTTGTCTGCATGTTGCAAATTTAACAAAATGCTGAAGTCGACTCGGAATAGGCTTCAAACTGTTATTTGGTGGCACCATTTTTCTTCTGGCGAACTTCTCATTTTCAAAAAAAAAAAAAAAAAAACTTGCGCACGCCACTGCTACCTAGGCTCGCCGGTAGGACAAATAAGGACCATTAGTTTCCCGACATATAGTTCAAATATTTTCTGAGGCTACAGACTTAGAATAGCCCGGTCACTTTCGTCCACAGTCGGGAAAATAAGGATGTCCAATAATTTTCCCGACTGTCGGGAAAATAAAGTTAACTTTATTTTCCTGACATACTATTCAAGTATTTTTAGAGGCTACAAATCAAAGATATTATAAGCATAGATTCCAAACTCCTATACCTACACTGCTACGCTCAGTGACTCCACATGGAGACGCTAATATCGGGGCGGAAGTGTTTATTTGACATGCGCGTCGTTCTATTCCGCGATCTGCGTACAAAAAGAAGAACGCGTCACAGAAAATTTCATTGTTAAAAGAGGTTAGCGTGCGTGCACTTTTACAACGCGTTCTATACGCCCAGAATACATTTCTCTGTGTATTATCCGGAATACTTGACGCACAGTTCTGCGCGCTCTGGAAACAAACGCGCTAGTTGCTTTCCCGTTGTGAGCGCGTAAGTAGTTGAACGCGCATATAAAATTGCGTCACTTGGAGATACCATAGAAACTGACCAATGAATGTCCATGAACTTGCAAAACCAGTCATTGTGCGTTCATGTTCAAGTGTAAATACGTGGAATGCCGCGTTGAAGAAATAAGTTATTCTTGTTCAAGTGGAATTTATTGAGGCGTAGTACTTCTTCAGTCAACAACATTCCGAAATAACAAGTATTAATACTTTTGTAAGACATTCATTTGCCTGTTTGTTTTCAAAACGACTGAGCAGTGATCAGCACTTCCGCCCCGATATATTGGGCTCACGGACTTCAATACATGGACAGAGGATTGCGCAATCAATACTGTCGCCACCGTTCGAACAAATTTCGGCTAACCAAGATGGCCGCCGGGCTACTACCATTTGCCCAATTTGACGATGAATCTGCAACATTTCAGACAAAATATCAGTATGAACGGAAGAACAATATCACAGTCCTCCATTCTATTTGATGAATTTGACCTGAGCTTGCATTCTTTCGAAAATATTACACGTTTTTCACACAATTTGTCGATACTGAGCCACTTGAGCAAGTCCAAACTTTTACACACAAGACTATAGCAGGCAACCATATTGGTAAGCCTATTCGTGTACGTACGGTGGCGACAATTTACGCATAGGACGTTAGTGCAATATGCTCTGTTCATGTGTATAAGAAGTCCGTGATTGGGCTCCATGGGGAGTCAACGCGCCATTTTGAGTTTGGAATCTATGCTTGTAATATCTTTGCTACAAATTTAGGATAGCGCCATCACTTTGGCCAATCGTCGGGAAAATAAGGAAGGAAAGTCGTGTTATTTTCCCGACTGTCGGGTAAATAGCTTCCACCTTCTTAATTTAAAGTCAAAGAAAACTGTGTGTTCCCTCACGTGAATTTGGCTTTGAAGTTCTCTTGTCTCGCAAAGGCTAAGCAGAGGTTAAAGGATAGGAGTGCCGTTAGGATAGCTAGCTCCCTCAATACTTTATGGAATAAAATACGTTGGTAGTAAATCTTCCACTCTGACACCTTTTGAGGATCTTTTAGATCAAGTTAACGCCTTGGTTATCCTCCGTTGAGTTCATCACAGCTATCGCCTTGGTTCGCTCAGGCGCGTCTGTGACGACGTCATCGTCGCGCTCAAATTCGATTTGAGACGGGCCCCCTCTCATTATTCCCTAAACCAAAGCGTGCGTTGCGCGACAAAAGAAGAAGAAAAAACATCAACGTTGGAGGATCGTCGTCCTTAAGTGGGATCTCATTCTCAGGGACTTTTGTACCCACGCCTTTTAAGAAATTTTTGCTTATTGCAGTGTCCTAGATGCCAAGTGCTCCAATACTTTCACCCTTTCCCTACATTTGTATTCTATTTCTCTGTTTTTATACTATAAACTTAGTAATTGAAAATTTTTGGGAGGGAACACCCACGTACCCACCCGTGGTTACGTGCATGAATGCTTTTAAGACGATATAGTATATTTCACTTCATTTTGCAATGCGTATTTTAATAATAACTTCACTCCGCTTCCCGCCCTTCACGGACTAAGTACTGCCGATTTGATCATGCTCAGGACTTGTTGGCGGGAACTTTAGCAAGCGTGCACCTAATGTCCAGAGCGTCTTGATGCGCATAGTTCCTCAAAAATGTGGAAACCTAAAAGCGTTAATCGGTGTCATTTTCAGCACCTCAGACATAGGCCTAAAATTAAGTTTAACGTCTTCAAGGTCAGGATGCCACTAACCTATTTCGAGGACCCAGTGACCTGTAAGTTTAAGCAAACAGTATGATACTAATTTAAAAGGAGGAGGGAGGTGAACAATTGCCCAAACTTTTAATGATATTCGTAATCAGGCTAAGTTTCCCCGAAAGAAACACATCTAGGAAAAAAAAAACAATTTTTCTGCTGAAATGTGGGGGAAGGCGGGGCGGGGGCAGCCTTCGTCCTTTTGTCAGTTTATTCTTTACCTAAAACTAAAAAAAAAGAAAAAAGGAAAAAAAAAACCCGTATCACATAATGAGCTTTTAGGAGTACATATCATCATGACGGGAGTTTTTCGGGAATCGGGATGGTTGGGAGCATATGCTATATATCGGTTGCGTTTGCTGACTTGCAACTCCCTGCTTGTACACAGGCCCGTAGTCAAGGGGGGGGCAGGGGTTCCCCCCTGAAATTTTTTCGCCCCCCAGAGAGTTTGAATCTTACCATTAACTTAATACATTTGTACACATTTGGCCCCCACCCCCCTCGCCACGAAAAAAAAAACGAAAGGAGAAAAAAGAAGAAAAAGAAAAAAAAAAGAAAAGGAGAAAGAAAAATTAAGAGCAAAAAATGAATAAAAGTGTCTAAGAACGTATTCAAGGTATATGTTTCTGTAGGGGTTGGGTGGAGCTATCGCTGGATTATCTCTTTAGATATCTTTCAAAGTGGTTGGCGACGAAAGGAGCGCTACAATGTTCGAAAACAGGTGAATAGCTGAGTAATGATCCTTGACTTAAGATCTAAATAAGTAAACATCGTGACATATGTAGTATGGGCTCGGCTAGCTGCACTGAAATTTAGTAACAATTTTGTGTTAAAGAGTGAAATTTTTTGTAATCTAGAGGGATTGGGAGGCAAAGTTTTCGCCATACAGACCTTGCAGAATGAATACAGAAGACAAGCTGTCAGGTGACGTGCTATTGTGCACAGTGGCACCAGCTGTTGCAGGCAAAGTAGCGGCGTGCATACCTCTATTCGATTTCGAAACTGTCTGAAAAGTTTTAAAATGAACTCAAAGGGATTTTAAGCTACAGACAGTAGCGTCGGCACAGTGAGTAATGGGTGACGTGTGTCCCCCTCCCCCATCGATTCTTGAAAATTTTTAAAATGGTCCCAAAAGTCGTTTAAGCTACAGATTTCTGTGGAGGGTGTAGGGTGAGATGTATTTTTGATGACTGGTTTATTTATTCAAACCATTTTCTTTCACAAACTGTTCTCAAACTATCATAAGTTTTGGAAATTCTTGACAAATTCCAAATTTTCGCACGCTCCGCTAGCGTCAAGCCTTGTGTCAGAGTTGTCCTTATTATCAAATAGCTTTCGGTAACTACTCACGGGGGAACAAAGGAGCAAAAGTGCTTTTTAAGAATTCTCAGGCAGAAGATTCGTTTCTGAATGGCATAGGCTGGTGGGAAAGTGACAGTGTCCGATGCAGGTTCTGAAATGCAGGTTTTGTCATGGACTAATATTTTATTCAAAATTTCGGCGCGCTTCGCGCGCATACGACAGGGTTTACACCCGATTTTATGTACCATTGACAAATCTATGACGCAAGAAATTATTCCAGTGCAACATTTTTCTAAAAAGTACATCTTCTCTGTAGGGCTCTCATCATTATGGGATCTTTGACTAATCTAGTCTAGCACATGATTTGAAAGATTGAAAGTACGTAATTGCCGTTGCTTATTTTCCAAACATCTTACCGCGACGTTCAATAATGACGAAAATCTTTTCTGAAACGAATTTTGCCGGTCCACCATCCCTCTTGCTATACCTAAAAAGACGGTGATATATCATATTTCCTCCCATATGGATGTCGGGTAGTGAGAATCCCGTTGGTCCCTCTTTTGTATACTGTAACTAATTTAGAGCTCCCGGGAGGCTCTATACTGTTCTCTGTCAACCTTGGATATCCTTTTTAAATGTAAAGGAAAAATTTTATTATAGTCCAAGAATGTTTCTGTGGACTCCACGCAGGTATAATTGCGTGTACAATTTTCCCATGGGCGTGGATCATGGGGGACGGGGGAACGCGTCCCCCTCACTTTTTTGGAAGGGGGGACATCGTCAAAAAGTCCCCCTCACTTTTTCAAAAATGATGGAACAGACTGCAATTATGCCTAGGAAAACGAAATTTTTAGAAGAAAAATAAACTAAAAATCGTACACTTTTGTTGCACCAAATCGCATCTGAGGGCGTTCAGTTCTAGAAAAATTTCCCTTAGACCCCTCCCCCATGCCGAAGATCACAAAACTTATTGCCTCCCCGTGACGCAAATTCTGGCTACCACCAACTGCTTCTTCCACGCCACCAGGTCGGTGATTCACAAATGTGAAAATCCCCCCCCCCCCACACACACACACTTTTGGAGATGGATCCACGCCCATGATTTTACCTGGGACGTAAGGAGGTTTGAAGACAATATGTTAACCGTCTCTTACTCCCCTTTTTCACCCGAACAAAAGTTAGAATTCACTAAATTGCAGTGGCGTAGGAACCGGGGGGCCATGGCCCCCCAATGTGTTTTGACGGGGGACCAAATGTCATTTTGCCCCCCCCCCCCCAAATCGCGATAGTTTTGTTTCGTTTTTTGCTCTCATGAGAACAATTTCTCTAATAAGAACCCAAAATTTTCGTCGCGCTACAGAGCGACCGTAGTTTTTTTCAATAGTTCCATTCTACTTAGCTAGATAGCGCAAGTCCTTTCCACCTTTCCAAGTAACATGTAGAGAAAGTAGTTTATGTAGAGGTCGTAAAATTCATCTCATATCGCAAAGCTTAGTTACTATTCTCTTGTGTGTGTCATGCGGTACGTTCAGATGGTGAGGGACTCACGGAGCAATGCTTGGGTATTTCATCGGGTAGTCGGGATGGTTTCCATACAGTGTATATTATCTCTCATATGGTCTACAACCTGTCAACCCCTAGAGATTTTCTTTCTTCTTTTTATTCTTAATGATTACATATGTGTTTTGTGAAAGCCTACCAAAATTTCGAGCGCTTTGCAATTTACTTTCACTTTAGATTCCGGGAAAAACATTTAAAGAACGCGGAACTATGCTTTCCTAGTTTACACAAATTTTATGCAACATATATATGCCCCGAATGACATGGTCTTAGTACACAGGTTTTCTTCAAATTCCACCTCACCAACACCCGACGGCAATGGGCTGTCGGAGCTTCGGGTCGCTGCCCTCCCCCCCCCCCCTTTCGAGCAAATCCTGGCGCCACCTCTACTAAACTTGATAATAGACTCTGGCTGTGGAAAATCTCCAGTCCAATTAATCCACTGAAATCCATGGGGATAACTCCACTCTGAATAATTTTGAATAAATTCGGATAAATTGTGACAAAATGTGTTTTAGAATAAATTCAAATCAACCTTCACAAATTTTCTACAAAAAGTGCACATCTTGATGGCTGCAATTAGGGCCGACAAGTGCCATTTCCGGCGATCTGGGCTGTATTAAAATCTCAAATTTTCTTTAGTACGCTCGGCGCCAACCTATGGTGGCGCTCCGCTTAGATAATAAACGAGAGCCAACGCCAACAAAATTCTCCAGCCCCCCAGAGCCACCAAAAATATCTTAGCTACACCACTGCTAATGTGTTGTTGTTTCCTTTTCTTTAAATATACTACTTTGAGCAAATATAAGTTGGAGTGTGGAAAGGGTCGGGGTTCAAGGTCGAGAAATCGAATCTTGTCTGCCCCCCCCCCCCCCCCAGTGTCAAACATCTCCCTACGCCCCTGACTTGTGGACATTTTTTAAACATACAATCACTTTAGAATGACCAAAAGATACCACCATTTTGCATATAGGCCCCCTAACATTAACAAAAGTTTCTCAAAGGGGAGGGTAAACCCCTTCCTGGGATTGCACTCATGTACTAATAAGAAAAGGCTCTCCCACTCTTGTATATAGCGTATACAAAATCCCACTGCCTAAAAAGGCACGGTTTAGCAGTTATCTGCTGTTCCCCCAATCACCAATTCCCGCCGGCACCATCGGTCATAGATTTCTGAAGGGTATATACCCTTCAGAATTCCATAAAGAAGGTGATATATCATTTCTCCTCCCATATGGATGTAAGGTTGTGAGAGTCCTGTTGGTCCCCCTTTTCAGTGTCCATTTAATTCAGAGTTCCCGGGAGGCTCTATACCGAAAATTTTCGGCATTGTTTACGCTCACGGAGAGAGGTACGTTTTATTGAGTGATGGATTTATTTTTATCACTTCTCACCACAAACGATTTGAAATCTTTCACGATTTTTGCATAGTCTTCTCAATATTTCTTGACTTTTGCTCGATCTGCGCACTGTTAGCCTTGAATTGCTCCTTTACTATCAATAAGGTCCCAAACGTATTCGCATTACTCATCGGTGGGTTCTACCATAAGCCAATTATTCGTGTGCATAAACGTGATTTCAGCGTCAGCATTGTAAGGATGTAAAACAACTGATATTCATTTTTTCACCCTCCTCTTCTTATGAGAACTGAAAACTTAGTATCGAACCCACCTTCTAATTGATAGACACATATAACGGGAATTGACACCGTTAGTCATAGCAATGGTTTTAAATGTAAATTCAAATTTTCGGCGCGCTTCGCGCGCAATTGTTTCATCTGACGTCCTATACCCGAATACCGTATAACGAAAATAAGACACTCATCATGGCAAAAATCATTTCAAGTTACCTACACGGGCTCATAATGTTGGCGTGTAAGTTTCAAGATAACTTAGATTCTCCGTAACTACTGCAGGTACATATAGTAACTTATACTGAGCTGTACACATCAAATTCCATGCAACATGAAAAGGTATAAAATCTCACTGACATTAGAACTGGAGCCGATTTCTGTGCTCTTAAAATGCAATATTGCGAAAGCTTACGTGGGCTTCGCCCCTGGACCCCGCCAGGGGCCCTAACGCGGGCCCCTGGACCCCACGCATGGGGACTCTCGTTTCGCACTCGTGGTGCACCTTCGGCTTTCCATCTTGCCCCCCCCCCCTCAAAATTTCTGGATCCGCGCCTGTCGTTGAGTAATGGTCAAGTACTTTTTTGTAAGGCGCTGTCTTTGTTTGTTCAAAGGTCGCCTCAGCACAAATGAGTTTAATCATGCGAGAACATTAAATGCTTAGCAAAGTACCCACTCATGTGCCATAAAAAAGTCCCTTCTGGCCTAACCCTAATTCTTGCCACACGTTGCTCTCTCCTGTAAACTTAGGTACAAGTTGCTTGCATAAAGGAATACATGAAAGCTCAAACATGAAGATTGACCTCAATAATGGTCCCCAGCTTATGCCACCTCAGTATAGGCAATCTGTGTCTTCATGCTGTCGTAAGTGAACTTTCTTTGACAGTTTGATCTTCAGTCTTGTAACTTGTGGTCATCAGTTTTATTACAAGTTCAAAGTTGCCAAGCTTTTCAGAAAAAAATTCCCTGATTATTCCAAGACTTTATTTGAATAATTTTTAAAATTCCAAGATAACGCTTTCACCCTTTTTGTGTTTGTCTCTTCACTCTACGTGAAACAAAACAGCAGAATATCACTTCCTTGTTGAGCTCAATCAAATTCCCTCACTCATCTATGATTTGGTGTTTCCTTTTTGTCAAATTTCGTGACATTCCCCTGATTGGAAAAAGCCAGGTTTTCTTTGATACCAAAGTTGGCTGGGAACCAATTGTTAAGCATTACTGACAAGACATATAATAAACACTGAATGCAATACATCTGTATTCCACCTTTCATTTGTAGTCTAATTCTTTACTTTTGTCTGATTAGAAAATCAAAATGTGTTATTTACATTAATTATGAAAAAAAAATGCTCTGAGCAAGGATCTTACCCTCCCAAATTTACAAATCACTGCTATTTCATTCTACACATATTTTACACTTTTTTTGTAATATTTTTTATACATATATTAAGATGAAATCACTTTGTGAACATGTACTGAATCACTTGTCTTGAATCAAAGTATACGAAAATGTTGGCTATTTACATGACAAACACGAGAAAAATGCATAGATACAGTTTAAGTAACAAAGAAGTTAATGCACACACTATATCCACTTCACCTAAGTTGTAACCGTAAACCATCCTTTTCTCATGCTATATCCTTCATGACTTCACAACCATATGCTACAATCTTCAGCAGTCTACAGAGGGCCCACATGGGTATGCATGTTTTACATGAAACCCAAATGAGACAAAGGATAAGCTATTAAGCAATGTTTGCAAAGGCAGAATACATTACTCATAATCAGTAGGGGTAGTAAGTATAATTTCCATGGATACTTCAAACCTCAAATTTTGGATAAATTTGTCAACTTACTCTGACAAACTCTCATCAGCTGGAGCAGGGATCAAGCTTGAGACCAACAGAAATGATAGGTATTAAAGGACAATGATGTAGAGAATATTAAAAATAGACATAAGAAGTTCATCCAAAGTTGAAGAATTTGATACTCCCAAACAAGGCTTGCTTTTAAGTGGCATAATTAGTTAAAGTCGAAAGATACTTTTCATTTGCTGTTAAAAGTATTCAAACAACATCGCCAACTTTTCTGCAGAACCAAGAACACAAAGCTAACTGAGATGTCGATCATTTCATTTGAAACAGGTTTAATGGGCTTCTGCCTGTTTACCACTGACAAAGTGGCTTTGTCTCGACATTTTTGTAACAGTTTTGACCATCAATTACTTTGACCTTAATAAAAGATTGAAAGATAAAAAAAGGACAGCCTCTCAATATGGGGCATCTTCAGTTATATATAGAATACTGTGAACTATTTGACAAAGTTTTGACCTCTTGACCTCCACCAAACCAAAAGTAATCATAAATTGAATGTATTGCCCATTTTTTCACAGAATCATCAACAAAATACCAAACTTGCTTGTCCAGAATAAAATTCAGTACCACCCCTAGCCCAATATGTTTCTACAGAGAATAAGGCCCATAATCTTTATGCAGCAATTCTCTGTTTTCAGTGGATTTACAAAAAGTGACCTCCATATATGGGGTTGGTCCATGTAATGTAGCCAAAGCAAACTATGACATCAGTACCACTTGACTTGTTCCAAAGAACTGAAAGATTGGTACAAGCCTGTGTGAATCCCCCTTTGTAGTTGGGAACTAAAATTCTGAACCTGCCAAGAGATTCTCTATAATCTTTGTGTTTCAATATGGTCCCAAGTTATTGTGTTTTACATAGAAGGACCTGCAAACTGTCATTGCATGGGAACATGCTCTTTGCAATCAAGTTACATGACCATACACTTGGGTGTTAAAATGAAAAGATCTGAATAGGGCTGCTCTGCTGTTTTACTGTGGAAAAAAGGAAGATCGGAAGAGTGTCAATTTTATCTCAAAATTTAAAACCTTTCTATTATTTTATGATATTTTATGCTCTGTGTCAATGTTTAGAAAAATGTTTTGGTATATGAAGTAAATAATATGCCAGGAGCCTCAGGCAAAAATATTCACACTTTATTCCTAGCTGAGATATATGTCTGAAAACCTATTGACCCAGCATCATGACAGCACAAAATTGGTATAGCAGGGAAGACGTCTCTTTTTCTAGTCAATGTGGGCATCCATTACTCAATATTAATCATCACGGCACCTTATACACACAGGATACAATGACCGCATTGCTTTCACTTGGACACCAAAATCCCTTCTTTCCCTAGTCTACTGGGTCCCAATATCATCACTGCTGTCTCAGACTTGATAAGTGCATACACAAGGGTTTTTTTCCAGTCCCATTCTCATTCATCTCTCTCCCCTCTTCAATTTCCACACTTCATGAATTTCTAGGGGACAAATCTTGTTGACACCTGTTGAAATTCCAACAGGTTTAAACTGGTATCAACAGTCATGAACTGGCAATCCACCATTTTGCCTGTTGGAGTACACAAAGTTAACTGGTATCAACAAGTAACTCCAATGAAATTCACCGGTACCTTTTGGGACCTGTTGATACTTGTATTAAATTGTTTTACATGTTTAAACACATTCAACAGGCCCCAACAGGTTTTTTCAATAGGCAGTCAAGTTTGTTCAACTTTTACTCATACAATCAAGGTGAGTCACCCACATACAAATCAATAAGTAAATTGTAAGAATATGGTAAGAAACTCGTATCAAAATCTGTATAAAGTTATTAATGATAAAACTTTGCAGACTCTTATTAGGCTATCATACAAAATGTTCATGTGCAGCACATGTTTATATACTGAAGTAGGTTGCGTGACGAGTTATTAGAATGACTGAATTTCTACAGTGATTACCTGCAATCAGGTTCACAAATGGTGTACAACACAGACATGCATACTTTTCTTTCAAAAGTCTCAATGGCCACGACCAAACACGAAGCTCCACATCATACATGCTCTACAACACAGACATACTAAAACTTCCATAAAAAGTATACTTATCATTTTTAGTAAAACTGTTTTACATTATGTTATGAACTATAATCTACTTCTTAGAAGAGTAAAGGTACTTAACATAGTAATAATACTACAATGCATGTATGCAGAAATCCTTCCTCTAGTTGCTAGTAAAACAAATTACATCAAGTTTGAATTTATTAACATACAACTTTCCACTAAACCTGTTTGTAGCTTTAATATAATACACAAAACTACAAACGAAGACATATTCTGGGATGTCAAAAGGCACCACCACTGAGCAAAATGTCTAATGTTGCATACATCGCATACTCATTAATGTCACTGTCTGACAACTAACTAGTCTGTCCCTTAGGAGACTATGCCATACTAAGTTCCTGTACTATACACTCACATGTGTCAACTAGTCTGAGATATTAATATTGCAATAATTGCTTTTGTCAATGCACTGAACTTTTTTGGGGGATGCCCTCTTAGCTTAAGTAAAAAATTCACAACTTCAGATTTTATGATGTACACAAATATAAAGGCAGGAGTTTTATCAGAAATTTAAGATGGAACTTCATGTAATTGGTACACTCAATGGTGTGCACTGATATGACTGAAGATCATGTTAACCAAGTTTACACAGTTGCTTGTCTATTTAGACAGATTCTGTCTTGATTATCAAAACTAAGTAAGATACGTCACAAAGAATCAATTCACCTATGACACAGTAAAGTTTCATCACTATACAACTTACCTAACCAAAAAAAAAAAAAAAGGCATAGAAAGATTTGCCCACATACAATCGACATGTATGAAAATGCTGTCCACATAATACATCTTAAAGCTCAAATACCATTCTATGGCCCTGTAACAGCATGTGCATAGAGTCTATTATGTGGGAAACAAAATCAAAGGCACTAGTCTAGAGGTTACCTATGAAATTCATTACAATGGCTAGCAGAAGAAATTGCTGCGAGCGTGACATTTTTACAATAATTATTGCAAGGTAGGCAGGAATCAGGTGTGGAGAATAGCTAAACTGGCCCTCAGAAACCAGGAAATCTGAAGCTTATAGGCTTCTTTCCAAGTTAGGGCTTTGCAATGCCAAATTTTCTAACCTTAGATCCAACCATGTTGGCGCAGAGGTAAGCATTTGTCCTGTTACAGTATTGACCACCCCCCCCCCCCCTTTATCAAACTGTCACCCCAAAGCTACCAAAATATTCTTGGATCTGCCATTCTGTTGCGGGTGCATCTCTGGTGCTTGAAAGTATAGCCTGGACCTTGCAAAAGAGCCACATTTCTCCAAATGTACCCCAATCAGCTCATACTGGCTACTACAATGATGTAAACTCAAGTGAAAATGGCCTGTGGCCCAGAACAATTGACAAACCTTGGGGGACAGCAAAACACTGCCCTCCAAACAAATCAAAGATAACAAGGTACATTTCCTCCTGATTCTTTATGAGTGACTTTGCAATGGATTTAGAGGTATGAATGGTTATACTCTTACCATCCAAATACATAGACAATTTTTTTTTCCTCAAGAAGCCAGAATACAACTTTGTCTCAAATCATTATGTTGCAGCATAGACTCAAGGGGGGGAACCCCAATGAAACCTTTACTATGGAAGCCATCCAAACTTGCATCTGTCATTCTTTTTGAGTATTAATGTCATCAAGAATCAATGAATGTGCATACTGACATCACACACACACCTCGGAAGTTTCCAGATGTTAAATGAGTCTGTAGTAGCCTACTATGTGCTTAGTGATAATGAACCTTCACACAATAGCATGTTTTGACCTGAATTGGTCTCTTCTAAGAAAACTGCCCTAGTTTTTTTCAAAAGGCCTGACAAAGGTTTCTGCCTACACTCTGGGAGCTGCAGCTTTTCCTCCTCCCTCCAGATTGTACGCATTTGCTTTTCAGAGTAATCAATTTTCAAAGGTCCTTCCCTCTAATTGCTTGGTTGCAACACTTTCTTTAATGCTGAGAACTAAGGCATGTACTTATTACAAACATTGCTATGGTTACCAGGATGAAAGTTGCATTTAATGCAGAATATACTTATAAATGAATTTTTTCCATCAAAATGAAAGACATTCATCTTTTATTTACATTTTCAAATTACTGAACATAAAATCATTCTTTGTATATGGATCCTGCCGCAAGAACACTACCATCGTCATAAAGAGTGCCAGTTGATATCACAGCCCCACTGACAGAGGTGCCATCTGCTGTTGTGCGAATGGTTTTAGCAGCCCTATCTCTGCGTGGCATCTTTATCGGACGCTTCCCTGAAAACTTTGTTGTAGCCTTTGGTATGAATGTATGGTAGGCACTAGGATCTTGTATTGCTGTTGCATAGGTGATGTCTGGGTAACAAGTTGAGGGCCGAGCTATGACAGCCTGAGGAACTTGATGCTCTGACGGTACGGCAGCTGTCTAAGAAAACGGTAAAAATGACTTAGAACTGTAGGATATGTAACATGTAGTTAAATATGAAGGTTTTTGTCATATATGAAACATGAAACACATGACAAATTCATGCATGACTTCCCACCACAAAGATTTACATTTCCAGGATAACTGAAATCTATGCAGCATAATCTGAAAAGTGAGGACAAGTTTGTTGGACTCACCATTACAACAAAATGAAGGATGGTGCAGCAATGGACCTTTCAATGCATATGTCACAGAACCAAAACTGCGCCCTCAGCAGAGGTAAGCTCGCACACTGCAACTTACACCAACAAATGCAGAAAGCTAGTATTTGCATGTGCGAAGACTATGTTCCTTGTCTAGAGAGCTTCATTGTTTGTCCTCTAATGTGACAGCTATATAGACAGGTTCAATGCTGATTAACATAACACCCCCCCCCCACCCCCGGGCCCCGTTAAAGTTTTGTCACCATACGAAAAGTAAAAACTGACCTATTCACCATGTTAGTCTGTTGCAAAATTACTGAAACCTGTTTCTAATTTCATATTTTTCTGCTTTATTTGGAAGTTCCAGCTGCTGCCAACAATTACAAGGGTAGCCTGAGGTAAAACAAAGTACATGTACAGGAATTTTTTTTTTTTTCTGCTCCTTCCTTAGAGTAGTCTTTTGTTCACAAAGTACAATGGCAGCCTTGCCAACAGGGCTGCAGCACTATCATAGCCAGTCCCAAAACTTTTGACATTGTGCCTAAGTGCATTCTATGATGCCACATATACAATCTAACTACAACACTCTCCACACATTAGAACAATATTGTCAGGAAGTATTTTGATCTTGGGTTTGGGGAATTCCCAAACTGCTATTAGTATTCACATACAGTTGGGCTTTATAAGCAACATTAAAAAGAAAAACACCCCACCTCTGGATGAGAGGTCTCCATGACAGGCACTTCTGCTGAAACTTCAGAGGGGTGATGGAAATGATGTCCACTTGGCTGATGTGTTTGCGGATGGGTGGCTGCTGTATATATGACCTCTGAACCTGCAGCAGTGGGGTACAGCAAGCCAGCATTTTGAACGGCAGCAGCCTAACAAAGCAAAACATGAAAAATATATTTGTTTACCTCTCAAAGGAATCTTCATGTGAGTCAGTTCCAGCCAAAAGGCTGCCTCTATAGGCTTTTTTGAAAGTTATGAAAAATGTACTGTCCAATTTCGAGAGTACAAGGCTGAAATTCAGGACACAGACTTAATTTCAATTTACATACTAATGGTTGGCACTAGACTGTGCTAAGAAAGCCACTACAGGCCATGCAAAAAAAAAAAAAATTATTTTAGTACAGTCCAATCATTTCAAGTTTGGGTCAGGTCAGGTGAGAACTTTAAATGTTAAACTGACTTCCAAATGTGTGAATAATATGTACATACATAACTAATGGACAAAATAGAACTTTACATTTTTTTCAAGCTGAACAGATTCACTATTACAAAGTAAACAAGCCGCCCCTCCCCCCCTTTCCCCAAAAAACCCAGGACTGAGGGTTAGGGTCCATTTTCTGGTCAGGCAGGGATGCTTTAGACTGGGTTCTTACACTTCTCCTTCCAAAATTGGATTTTCCAGACATATTATGTACTTTTACAAGTTTTATGGTCGACATTAAAAGTCTATACCAGACTTTACTGTACCATGCCATGATTTTGTTGCAAAGATTTTAAAATTCCATGACTTTAACCCTTTTGCAGTCATCCCAATGTTTCCTACTGTGCACTCTACAGCCAGCTAGGTTAACACAGTACTTGACATTATTGGCCAGATTTACTTTTCAAAATGTAACATTAACTTTTTACTTAAACAGAATTAGAAGTTGATATGAACACTACATGTCTCTATCAGTTAGGATTGTTTAAAACTCAATTTCGGATGAAATTCAAAATGGCCTTGGATTGTCTTGATTCATGGAACTGGTCCCTGTACTGATGCATGACCTTGATCCAACTCAAGATCACAAATTTGCTAAGGAAAAGGATCCTAACTATTGACAAAGTCCTAACCACCATCCAGTATGTTGCAGTGGCGGATCCAGGGGGGGGGTCGCCGGCGTCCGGACCCCCCCTCAAATTTTCCAATGTGCCCTTTTTCAAAAATTTTTTTTTCACACTAGCAAAAAAAAAAAAAAAAAAAAAAAAACGAGACAGTTTCACAGGTAATGACAGTGTTGTCCAATTCCGAGGAGATTTTGGTAACCCCCATCAGTATCGATCAATCCACTCGTAACAGTCTAGCCATGTATCGCAGAAACTTTCGGCAATATATTTGACTACGGTAGCCTATATTGGCCGCCCCGAAATCCGAACAGTGCAATCGTTTTACAGAGAATGTGACTACAGTATGTCTGAGTGACAATCAGGCATTCTAATCACTTTTCGCTTGCAACCACGTGTGGCGTGCTTGGGCATTCAGAGTAATACAAAACACGCAGATATTACGTCATACTCACTAGCTATATGCAACGTATTACTATTAGGTTTTAATATTGATTCCAAAAGGTCACTGCTAGTCTTTTGGTCTTACAAAATAATTATCTGTTCGCACTCCATAAACGCTACATCTACGAAACCTTCCCTCCACCCTCTAGTATCCATCCTCTCGTGAACAAGAGAGAGTAGGTAGGCTAAATACGTTTCGCTATATTTATAGTCTGGAATTACTCTCTTCTTTTATAGTGTTGCCCTAGTGATGGGAATAAAAAGCCAGTCTTAGGTAAAGTCCACAGCCAAGAGTTGACCAGAAGTCACAATAGACAAATCGGTGTTTGTTTCATTTTAAAATTACTATATAAAATCACCACCAGGTCAAATAACGCAATGTCAGTCGGTTCAATTTTTTGACGTCTTTGGACCGATGACAGGTCTGCTGTCGCAAATGAAAAGTAAACATTCGACTTCAGTCATCTATTCTGACAGAGTGTCTTTGATAGTCGCCTCCAACTATATAGGGAACATAACATACAGTATTTTAACCTCCTCCCCCAGTCGAGATAGCGGTAGCGCCAGGTGGGGAAAGGGTTCATGCCCCCCGTTGGGGAAAGGCTGGCCCCCTATCGGAGAAGTTTTACAGTTTCGCAGGGGAGTCTTAGTCGAAAGTACCCAGTCCCTGACGACAACTAATCGACGGTTTACCTGTTTTTTTGCTCTCAAGAGGATAATTTCTGTAATAAGAACCCAAAATTTTCGGCGCGCTACGCGCGCTGTAGGGTCACTTAATTTTTTCAATAGTTCCATTCCAAATAGCAGGATAGCACAAGTCCTGCCCACCTTACCAAGTAACATATGGGCAGAATACATAGTTTATGTAAAGGTCGTAACTTTCATTCCATATCGCAAAGCCTAGTTGGTGTTCTCTTGTGTGTGTCATGCGGTACAGTCAGTTGGTGAGCGACTTATGGAGCAAAGTTTGGCTATTTCATCGTGTAGTCCAGGTGGTTTCGATACAATGTATGTTACACCCGATACGGTCTACAAACCCTACAGTTCTTTTTTTCGTTTCGTCATATGTTTTATGTGTTAGCCTATAAAAAAAATTCGCCCGCTTCGCGCGCTTTTCAATTTCACGATCCAGATTCAAAGAACACTAACAGTGCTTAACGCGGATCATGAAGTATTAAGTGATATAATGCAAAATATGCCTGCAATTGCATGGGATAATGAGGCTCCCACATTTGCCCTTCTCATCATACCCTCGAAATAGGGAATGTCGGAACTTGGGGTAGCTGACATGGCCCAGCCCCCTGTTGGAAAAATTCTGCCGCCACCCATGGTCAGTTTACTTCTTTTGACTTTCATAAGGGTAATTTCTGGGATAAAACCCAAAATTTTCGGTAATTGTCCACTCTTCCTCAGTTCAGTTATACTTATAGCTAAATATAGTACAAACCCTTTCCACCTTTTCAAGTTAATAAGTAGAATACATGGATTTATGTAAATGTCGGGAATTGAATCGCATTTCGCTAAACCTGGTTAACGTTCACTTGCGTCTGTCGTACGGTACGACTAGTGACTAGAGGAGGGAAGTACAATAAAGTTATGCCCGATAGGGCCCAACTGTCCGCTCAATTGTTCTATATAAGCTCAAAATTAGTACAAATTCTTATAAGTGTAGGCTTACCCAAAAAATTTTCGCGCGCTTTGTAATTTCACCGTTTAGATTCCAGGTTTTGATTCCAGTTTTTGCATGTCTCTTGGTTGATCCTTTCTTTGTCAATATGCGGTAAGTTGTGTAATCGCTGACGTTTATGGGAACCAAAATTTAAAAAAAAATGAATGTGCCCTTTTTATGTTGGACCCCCCCTCAGAAAAGACCCTAGATCCGCCCCTGATGTTGGGTACATTTCATCTGCATCAATTTCCCGGTCCTTTTCTTCATGGCCACCTTTAGAGCTTCCTACACTGTTTCGCAAATATGCATTGCTAGTGCTGACTTGCTCGAGAATACTGCCAATTTGTTTGATCTGTGTATTGCACACACCTGCTTTAATCTCTATGGTATATTGTCTGGTATACTGTCACTAGTTTAAGGTATTAACAAACTTCCAACTGGAACAAATTATGTGTAGAAGCTATTCAGAAAGCCACACCAACTTCTGGGGGTATGTTCATAGCTTGCCAGATCGGCATTTCAAGCATGGTAGGATTTATTCATAATAGTACTTAAGTGGTTGTGAATGGTACAACTATCTGGCTGTGAAAGTGTTAAAAGACATTACTCTTTTCTATGACTCTCAAGGGCTGGAAAATGGAAAAGTAAAATCTCATAAATTTCCAGGTTTGCCATGGCCTTGTGCAAACCCTGCAAGAAGTAATGTGTTATTTGGCCTCACGTAAAGAACCAGTCCCTTTTCATTGTGTGGCTTGTGTCCATTGATCTCTTCCAATCTAAGGTTTATGGATGAAAGGTCTTGTGCATTCCCAGCTGAGTTCCTAGTCATGCTTGTCATGAAGTCAACTGGTAACAATGAGCTACTATTAGTAAACCACATACATACAAATTTTAACACTTCACACGTTTACTAAAATGGCAACTTGGTACCTGTGCTGGATGTATAAATCTCACTTGACTATGTGGGGCTGGCCACTGTGGATTTGTCTGTAAAAACAAAAAAAGCACAGTAAAGATTAACTACTATATGATGCTCAGCAAGTAAACTTTTCATGGAATGTAAAAATTGGTCCACAGAAAAGTTTCAGAAATTTGCAAACTCAAACATCTAATGTGGAATATGAATGACATACACTTTGCTGTGAACTAACCAAATTTTGTAAACATTTTTTCATATACCATAAAAACTTTCAAGATGGACTCTGCACTTTCATAAAAAAAAAAAAAAACTAAGGGGAAGTAGCAGTATCCTAATGAATGTAAATTATGTAAACACATGCCAAGTAATAATGTTGTTTCATGCAGACTGGAGCCAATTGAAATTAGCATGTAAGTTTAGCTACATACGGTACATTTAACACCAGGGCAGGCACGTAGCTGCAGGGGGCCTGCCCCCCTCCCACCGTCTGCTAGGCCCCCCAGAAATTATGTGTCCTAATAAAATTTGTAAGAATAAAGGACTGCGATCTATGCCGTGACCCCCCATTTGGTATCTGGCCCCCTAAAAATTTCATCCAAGCTATGCCCCTGTACCAGGGCATATTCGGTTTGATACCAGCCTTAGTCATTTACAAGATGCATGCAATGGCCTATACATGTTGATTTGGTATCTCCACTGCCACAGTCGATAGAGACAGTACTTTATAGTGTTAAACTTTTGCATAGGGCCTAATACTTGAATTCTTGCATTTATAACTAGGTGTAACACTTTGGCTAGATTTTGTAGTAAACTTGGGGTGCTACTACATAAATTATTTCATGTGATATATGTATTTCATAACATGCTTAAACAGTATTTCTGTGCATTAACATTCCTCCTCCCCTCCTTAAAAAGAAGGGAAATTTCTAGCAGTTGTAACCACGAGAATATAGTAAACTGTTAAAATGTTGAATATCTCGGGAATTGTGTATGGGCAGCACATTTTACAACATACTTGATCTCATCTCCTTATTTTGGAATGTGTTTACATGAAATGTTGCATGCCTAGCAGTTGTGCTTCTTTGGTCAAATTATTTTACTGTCAGGGACCGCATTAAGGATTTTGTTTTGCATAGCAAAACTGCTATGCATTTTTTATGTTGTATAGCAATTAACAGTTATTTTTTCAATTTTGTATCGCTACTGTGCTCATTTGCATCACAAAACTGTGATGCGATACAGCTATTGCGGACCCTATTTATTGTATTTTCATGTTTCAAACTATTTGCACCCAAGTGTACTCATGTTTTACAAAAAACCAAACTTTTACAGGCTGCTGAAATCTTGATCAACCTTGTAGACAGTTCTAGTAAAGGCCCAATGCAGTGAGTGACTAGCACAGTACGAAAAAATAAAAAACAAAAAAAAAAAATTAAAAAAAGTGAATAGTTTTGCAAGTTTTCAGTTATTTTCAACACACACCCTCTTCCAGAAAGCAATCAGACAATCAACTTCACAATTTCATCCCTTCTTGTTCCTCACATTTCTAGGATAGTACATTCAGGATACTGCACCTACAAATGGCCACTGTAACTTGCTCTTGCAATAGCGTCCCACCAAACTTTGTGTCCTTGTCTTTCTACTGTCCACTCAAGGAGCTAATACACTTCTGAAGGGTATTAGCTCCATGGTCCACTGTCAAAAGACAAACTTGGTTCTGAAAATTTGATAAAGCAGTCTGAAGCTTTCCAGCAAACAGCAAAAATCATATACACAGGTATTCATAGTATTTCATCATTTGCAGTAAGAGACTGCAAATCCTGATATTTTGTCCTTCAATGCTGGTCTCAAAGGCTTACATCTGCAAGTCCCTTTTTTAAGTTCATCCCCAAAACCCACAGTTCTCTATGAAAATAGTAGCTGATTTAATTTTTTTTTTTTTACACATTGAACACAACACACTGTGTTTCTTGTAAATGATAGTATACCAAGGTGGTCACTGTGGCAGAGGCAAGGTGGACAAGCGTGGCTTTAAAGTAAGTTTGTCTTGAAATTGTAATAGCTAGGACAGACACTGAATTTGGTACTCAATGTGGTACTAACCTGGACAAAATTTCGTGAGACAATCCCCACCTGATGTTATTTTAAAGGCCAGTGCAGGTTTGACACCCACGACAACAGCGTCCCCTGCCCACTGAATTTTCTTAGCATTGAAGAAAGGGTGGAGGGGAGACATGAAAATACCTTGCAAGCCCACATTGTCTAAATCATTTTTTTTTTTTTTTGAATTACTGCAGCTAGCATTTGTCCACATACTTACACTGATAGTTGGAGGATAGGCAAGTTGAGAGGCCTGGGGTTGAGTTGACACAAATTGTGGAACTGTCGTGGGAGGTAGCATGACAGGCACTGTGAGTGGTGCATAGGCATTCTGAAGAAGAAATACAATTTTAGTGAACTTAACATGAGACAAAATAATTGAATAAAATTCCCATTTTCCATGTTTTCAACAAGGTTGTTTACTCTTGAGTTTCAGAAATTTACTTACGATTAACCAACATCTCTTTTGACCTGACACATCCACATACAGATTAAAATTTTGTTGCATTTATTAATGCAGGCGTCACAGTCCTGAAATTGACACCTGATGGCCACACGATAAAGGATATGTTCAAATTCGGCTCTGATCGTAAAAACCTTGGGACATTCATGAGGGCATCTTAAGCCATGGTATGACCGCATGTGGAGTCTCTCAGGCTCCAGGAGCAACTTTGTGAGCCATAGCAAAATCTTTGGCACAGTGTTCGCACTAAGGAATTGAACCTGGGAGGGAATTCCCTCTCTAGAATTTTTTTTGGGAGGGATTTTCAAAATCAAGGAGGGGGTTTCACTTGGTAAAGATACTATTACAATTTAATGTGTGTATTATAATTGCAGCTACAATCTCAGCTGCAGAAAAGTGTGCGGGATTTTCCCACATAAGATTTATTTTTCTGCGGGATTCGAAAGACAAAAGCGGGATTCCCGCAATACCGCTCCTTAGCGCGAACACTGCTTTGGCATTCCAAAAATTGCCGAAAGACCTTGCGAAGATTCATTTTCATGTATAACGGCGTGTGTCAATTTCAGGACAGTGTGACGCCTGCATGAGCCAGTTGAGGTCCATTTCCTAAATTGTGTTGTCCAGGATTGTTGGCTTGGGGGAGGGGTCTAAGGGGAGAGCTCCCCTTTGAGAAAACTTCACATCAGGAAGAGGCTGAGGTGCTAACTTTTTTTCAAATATGTTCATGCAGTAGACAGGGAATAATTTAGTATTCCAAATTTTGCAGAGCAGTTTTGAGGATTTTTTCCTTCTGAAGTGTAAATCACTGAAAACCCTAAGGTTATGTACACAAAAAACTGCTATACATTTTTGCATTTGTGCAGCAATTTGGCCAGCTGTAGCAAATTGCGAAGCGATACCGGATAAATTATACCCTGGTAGAAATTTACATTCTTTTGTAAGGAGATTTTAAAAAAAAAAAGCCAAAACTTTACCCACCCTTGCATGGCCATTTCACCCACCATCATGACCAATTCAGAACTTTTTGCTCAAGACTTCCAATTTCCTGAAAGCAGGAAATTTCCTGAACACTTACATCAAGCAAATGAAGAGATGACACTGGGGATTTTAGATAAAGCATCAGTTTACCTACAGATAGCTGTTCTTTTGTAGATCTTTACCAAATGAAAACCTAAGAACTAAACTTTCCTCTGACATCTGTTTTGGCAAGTTTTTTTTTGTTCAGTTCCTAGCCTCACACATTCACTATTTTTTAAGGAGCACTACATCACCAGCAGGGTTATAGCTATGCTGGTCGGCACCAGTCGGGTGAACAGGCACTAAAGCTTACCGACCGCCACTCAAAGTAATTGGTTAGCTTAACAACCGGCCCGATTTCCTAACATAATGGTATATGGATATAAAATGTATCTCTTCTTTGTCATGTTAGTATATTCTGACTACAAAGGGCAATATCCGTGGCCAAAATCCAATGTTGCATCAGTTTAACATGCTAACAAAGTTTCAACAACATTTTCCGCTAATATTAGCACCAATTGCATGTTCAACGCATACTGACAAATCCCGTTTCAGCACAGATTTTATAAGACTAGGCTAAGCACTCATTGTGTGTGGCCTAACGTTCATTGTCCTACACATAGCGTGGTTTGTGAAAGTTACACAGGGGATTTTAACCGGCACTCAAATTGGGCTAGCTATAACCCTGATCACGAATATTTGGGCCAAATAACCAGGTAATTGAAAGTATTATTTGTAATTACACTTTTATTGATATACATGTGCAGATCAGTGAAAGGTACAAGAGTGAAACCTTAAACATAGTGCTTGTACTCAGAATATGGCCTTGGGCAACTAAACTTCATTGTAGGCTTAGGCTTCTGCCAACGAGGTACCGGCAAAAACTATTTAAAAGTAAGATGAGGAGCTAGAGGTAATTAAAGTATCACAAGGGAAATTTTGATGTTTAGGAAGTGAAACTAAGTCTCCTACAATTCAAATAAAAGAAGTGCATAGTAAATAACCATTTTCATTCACTCATTCTACACTTGACAGCAACAAGTATTGTCATGACAGGTAAGAATTTGATGAAATTTTGCTTGTAAAAAGCCACAATCTCACATGTACAGGTTTCTCCACTGGTCTGTTTTCTGTCCAGGGGCTCTTGTGATCACTGGGAGGGGTCTAAGGGAAGGGGGTGTCCCCCTCCCCTTTGTGAAAATTTTGACAATTTAGGAGGGCTTAGATAGCAAATGGTGCAATCTACGGCCTTGTTCTTAGCTTTCCCTACGTGTTTAAATCTGGGCATTTTGTGGTCATTTTTTTTTGCAAACTGTATTTTCTAAATATCTTTGACTTTACTTGCAGATCTGAAGCTCCAGTTTCCACTTGGACGTATTCAAGAATGAAGTAGTTCACTTTAATGGAAATTTCGGGTGAAAATTGGGAAACCTAGGGCACTGTTCAATTGAATGGTTTCGTTTAGTGTATGACTTTGATGTTAATGCATTCCTACTGTGGAAACATGAAAGAAATTCAGTATTAAGTGCATACTGAATGATATAAGAGATCAGGTGCAAGTGAGCTGGGTTTGCATCTCCGATATTTTATTATACATTGCTTGTCATGAGTATTTGAAATCAAATATAAAAGGCAGTCAAATGACTAAGTTGTGGTGTTTGTGATTGAGTGTACAGACAACTTCTTGACCGGGCGGGTCAATTTTCTGTGTGGGCGGCAAAGTTTTGTCCGGGCGCTAAAGTATTGTGGCAGATTTTGTACGGGCGGAGCCCCCGGACAAACAGCTAGTGGAGAACACTGCATGTAACATCACACATACTCTAATTCAACAATTTGGTAGAGCATCTAGTGGCTATCCACTTTATATCATTATGACTTAAACCCTTGCAACCCTGTAAAATATGGACAGAGCTCGATTTTAACAGTTGTCCAGCTAGTTGTCCATGGCAACCAAAATTTGTGACAGACAACCAAAAATGGCGGGTTGGTTGTTATGCAACAAGTTAACAGACTGCTTCTAGTGTTACTGAAAATTTCTTTGTGGACTACTAAATTTTATTTTGGACAACCAAAAAAGGCAGACAGGTTGTCCAATGAACAACCATAAAATTTTCTTAAAATCGAGACCTGACAGACTTGGTGACTAAATTAAACCTCTTGGCTGAAGGAAAATGGAAACTATCTGCAAAAGAGCTGAGCTGGCCATGCCATATATAGGTCAGCCAGTTTTACTTCTTCAAATGCTTTGAGTTCTACTCCACTAAACCATGGTGCCCAAATCCCCTCCTCCAACCATTACCAATATTGACAGGGCCTAATCCAGGAATATGAGAAAGGGTGGGGGGGGATAACCGTCTGCAGAAGGTGATCATACCTTTTTAATGGGCTTGGAGATGTAAAATTCTAATTACAAAACTCATTCCTTTGTCGAAAAAAGGGGCCTAGGCCCCTTACGCCCCCCTTGGATCCGGTCTCGTCAATAAAGTGGACTCCACAACTAAATTATAATATTCATACCTGGGTAGCATGTGGATGATGTGCAACAGCTGCAGCAGTCGCATGTCCTGCAGGCCCAGGTACCAGCTGTAGTGGATCACCTGGATTGAAATAGGCTACGCCATTGTGGTATGTATAGCTGTATGTACCTGCTGGAGACTGGAGGATCATTCCATTTGACAAGTAGGTGGGCTCTAAACATAATAATTGGGAGAACAAATGTTATCTAAAGTTGACTTATACTTTGTTTCCAAAAAACAAAAAAAATATGGAGTGGATGGGTAGGCTTTACACAAAAAAGAAAAAAAGAGTAGGAGGGTGGATCACAAAACAGGAGGACAGCAGAGAAGGCTGGACAGCAGTAGCCAAGATTTGTGTGAAGAAGGGGGAGGGGGAGGAGGGGGTGGTGGTGGGTGGGTGAAGGTAAATTCCTCCCAGTGATTCCTGTCTAGGTTTTAAAACCTCATTAAAGGACAAATGCAGTCTCCTTAAATGGAATTTACATATCCAGATATATTAATTCAGCAGTAGATATCTCTATTTTTATATAACATGGTGTTAATTTCTCTATATTTGATTGGAGGATTGGTGGTCACACGCCATGGGTGATTAGGCACTATCATCAAGGTCGTGTGTTATCCATCGTGTAATAGTCTAACACACAGCTGTGATGTCAGTGTCACTGCGGTACGTACAAACTATGCCGCAACTCACTAAAATCAATGCAGCTTTGGGGATCGCACATTGTATATCCTCTGTAAATGCACATAAATGCATAGCTAGCAAACCATAAACCATGGAGCTACCACATGGACAAACACGAACCATAGTGACCGCCAAAACGTTTGTAACCAACGACTAGATCAAAGTTAGATGTTATATAAAATAAATAATGAATGTTTTTCATTTGTGCGATAGTATAATTTCATACGGTGAAAGATTTAAAATTCTATTCAACTCATGAAATAAGTCATACTATTGCACTCATAAACATTCATTACTTGTATGTTATCTCATGAAAAAGTCATTTGTTAACATGACACTTAAATTATTACACATGGCAAGTTCATTGTGCACTTGTGAAAGTAAAATTTGTCCTCTGAAACAGCATGAATGATACTTGTGAGGACAATTAAAGAAATTCAACTGTTTAAAAGTCCCTTGTAGCCACAGGGCAATACAAATAACATGTTACTTCCAAAACATCAAAAAACAAACATACAGCCATCATAGGCCATATCTTCAGCATAGATGCGATGAAACTGTAGCAGGCTATCAATAATGTACACAGTGGAATTATCAGACACAAGTCTGTTCTGTGCATGGAAGTAGTTGTTTCATGGAATGCTGATGAGATAGCAGGGAGAGATGGCATTCACATGCATGATGAACTGGCAAAATGGCAGTTCCATTTATAGGTATGTTAACTAATGGATACTGCATGTGCAGTATGTTCTTGTAGACAAATACTTGTGATTATGCCAAATGTGGGCCTCCAGATTTCACGGTAACGATCATTTCCGGTAGATGTACGTGTCATTATCATGAAGTGCCACGAATAGTACTGGAAAATCACTACACACACAAAACAAAATAACCTTCATACTTCAAACTGAGTTTAACAAATTACTGTAGCTCACACTACACAAACCCATGTTTTAATTGTAATCCTTAAATAAACAAATGCTTGTATACTGAACCGCAAACTTGTAGTCTCAAGACTGAGAAAATTACATGAAATTTAATTAGGTGAAGAGAGTAAAAAAAATCGAAAATCCTTTTGAAGTATGCTATTTATGAATATTGCATCTACAGCCCTTAACAATGTATGTCTCAGGCTTTTAATAGTTATATGTTGCATTCCATTGGCTTGGTGATCGTGGTGTGCACGAGCATTATTTTTTATGCAGCCCTGATAAGCAAAACATGATTTTGGACTATCAGCTCTACAGAAAAAAGAAATGCAGTGCACACCAACCCAATGGAACGCCGTATTACAGTTTATCTCTGCCATACTTGCACACTGCGTATCCTTTACTGATCGGCGCAAAATTGGTTCCCAAAAAATCTGAAATCTGGAGGCCTGCAAATGCACATTTTCTATGAAACCAGGATGTACATTTCTAAAAGATTTACTGTATGCAACCCTCCCTCCAACCCCCTCCCCCCCCAAAAAAAAAATACAAACAATGTTGTAAACATAATTAGGCCTATTAAAAATTTTTTTGATGACTTTAAAAAAGTTCAAACTTCTCTTTTCAGTAAGACGTACAAGTCAGGTTAGGGTTAAGAGAGTGTATCTTGGAATTAAATCTAGAACGTGAACGAAGAGTTCAAGGCTTCTTTAAGTAAGTCATATAAGAAACATGCGCCATCATCAATTAAAATATGGAAGTCTGTCTTATTTGATAAATATGAGAATGAGCTCATACCAGTGTATAATCCAATGCAATGTTATCTACTCAAAGAACTTCACTTACCATGTTCTTTAGGGTACCTTGTTGGCTGAAATGAAAACCAAAAATCATTGTAATTAAAGTGGTTCAATTTAATCAACCAAAGAAGGCCTCAACAATGAAAAAACTTCTGAGAACCATTGATCTAGTAATGACCCAAAAAATAAAAGAAAAAATACAAAAACAAATAAATTAAATAAGATTCCACAATAAAGAAACCTACAAAACCGTTTAACATTTTACATCATAATGATCTTAACTTCACTGTAGTCTACATGCTGATATAAAGACTGCAATGATGGTTTCCCAATTACTTTTGTGGTTAATTTGTTCATTTAAAGAAATCTTTGGTATAAAATAAGGTAAACGTTTATACATTACATAGGAAGTTAACAAGTGGCATCAAAAGTTATGCAGTATTTAGCAGAATATCTTAATGCCCCACCCCCTTTTGAGCTTGTGGTATTTGAGCTGTTCGTTCTTACTTTCCTATAAACTTCACCTCTTTCATCTCACCGATCATTTAACTAAGTATGAACTTACGTAACTTTAAAGACATTTCACAGATGCAAAAGAAAAACTGCAATCAAATTTCTTTGCACTGCTCTTTTTCCCAGATGATTGTAAATGGTTAACTGTCAACTGATCTCTTTGTAGCTACTGTACCTTTCTTTACAGTAGTGGGATCTTCAATTCCAGTCATGAAATTTTACATTATTGGATCTCTTATTCTGTTTTCTGAAAGGAAGTTGCTTTTACCTGCTTGCGAATTGCTTGACCAATGTTTAGCTTCTTGTCTTTGAACACCAGGCTATTTGGCTGAAGAAATATATATATAAAAAACCAATGTAAGCAGTACTGTATTGCATTTGAATTACTGGAACACCACTTTTACAGCAACAGTAATTGTGCCCCACAGACTGGGCATTCACAAAATCCCATGCCTTCTATCAATGATCAGCTACATCAACCAAAACTTTCGACAAGGGAACTGAACACAATCCTTTAACACAACATATGGTAACCACAACCTTTCACAACCTAAAAATAAAACTTCACAATCAAAACAGAAACATTCATGCAAGAATGATGCACCATCTAGAAAGATCTAAAGTTAAATATTTTCATGCAAATTATTGACTTGCAATCACAAAAAGTACAAAAATGCACAAGTTAAAAACAGTAATTTTACATAATAATAAGACACAGTAATAAGACATGATAGTCTCATTACTTGGTCAATCTGTGATACAAACTACACGAATCATTATTACAACAACATGTGCCACACTTATAGTATTTCACATAAAACTGCTGCTTCTTTCTAAACATACATGTGTGTAAATGTCATGGCCACTTCCAGATTACGACCCTAAGATGTGGACACTGAATCCACAATTTGTGTATTCAAAAAGTGTTTATATTTTTGCTAGGCTGATTGGTTTAATCATGCATAATTTGTGATGAATGGCATGCTAAATAGAGAATCTAAGGAAAGCTCCATGATATTAAAAGGTACTCTTCACAAACCCTGGGTAAGGAAGTTTCACCAGCACAAAATAGAGTATTATTGTGAATAGTGCTCTCTGTTCTAGCTGCACTTTTCTTTGTTAAAGGCCAGTAATGTTTTAGGGCCACAATGACAGCAAATTTAGGGTTTCTTAAAAGTCATTTAATTGACAGGCTCTGACTTTCAAAGAAGCTATTGCTTTATATCAGTATCTAACATAACCTTTGTTAAAGGATTTCTTGTTGAACAGATTACTTGCCCAGACTTTAACACCAATGGATAGCACCTAACTCAATTCACTGCCAAATCTGTGATCTTACCTCTAAGAATTTAGATTTTAAATTTGCTTAATAAGACTACGTGAATAAAGTTGTTTTGCCTTTTCAAACAATTCTCTCACTTGAGAATTCATTTTCTACAATATGGCCAATCTGGAAGATTCTCCCATTTGGGAGAAAAGCAAAATTCTCCAAAATGGATGAACTCATTACAACACAGTATACAGACTTGCTAGTCTAATGTAGACAAGGTTTAGCAAGATCCAAAACTCAATAATTTCCATTTTTCTCATAAACAGCATGGTAAACTACCTATTAGGATGTGGCTTTTCGGAAGCTATGACAACAACACCTACAAAATATGCATTTAAGGCCATAACATTAGACTGATAAGCTTTGCAAGGGGGTTGCAAAAGCCATTATGACTGAAAATATACACACAGAATGTGTAGAGTTGATGGTGAAATAGACAAAATGGTGGCACCCATGAGCAATTATTCTTCCACTTGGGGGCAAACTAGATTCTCCAAATGGAGGAACCTCCCCGACTGATGAAGGCATCAAGACAATCAAAATTTGATACTGCACCTTGGCATCACATCACAAAGGTAGTCCAATGCTTTGGACATAGCACTCCATGCTGAGCTACCAAAATGTTTCCTATAAACTGAAGAGTGAATTTAAATAAAATTCACCTAAAATTTACAGTGAAGTTTTTTAAAAACCAATATTTATAGTGCCTTTGTTTTGCTTCACAGCTGTCTACCCAGGAATTTGTTGCATTGCTTTTGCAAGCTTTCTCTATTACTTTAATTACTGTGTGGGAGTTATTTAATGTGGTAATGCCTAAAGCAGCTGTGCTGGCATATTATCATAGTTAACTTGTATTGCATGATTTATAACAGCACTGACAACTGTGCACTTATCAACTGAGTGACGCACCCCACTACCCCTGGACATGGTCAGTCATTCATGTCCACAACAGTACTGACAAAACTTGTACAATGACGTACCCCTCAGTCACTTCTGTGACTGACAACTTTATGTAAAATGACTCACATCTCAGTCACAAAACTGATGGACAATTTGCAATTTTGACTGACATGTGGGTCACCATATATTGACTGAAAAATTGAGAATGCCAATTGGTATCCATGTACAAAGTGTAACAATTGACTCACAATGATCCACCCCTTGGTCACAACTGTGACTGACAATTGAGGTAGTGGGGTGCATCATTCAATTGATAAGTGCATTACTTGAGTACGTACCATTGCAAAGACACATCCGCTAGACACTTTTTTCAAAGAACTATTCCTTTAAACATCAAACTTCACACCAGCCTTCACCAACTTTGCATATTAGCCCACAACAGTGTTCAAATTATGACATAATTATGTGACTGCACGATTCATGTAATGTCCACTAGAATTCCACAAAACATATTAATGTGTGCAATGTGACTTCTGCTTTATTTCAGCTACCCTTTGGCATTAAATTGTAAATTTCAGGGAATGTGAAGGAGGGGGAAGGAGAGACAATTCTGTGATTTATTTAATGGTGGGAACACTGTATATAACTGTATTATCATATCTACCATCAGGGATGTAGCTAGTCAAATCTGAGTGCCAGGTAATTTTCTGATCTGGGGAAAGCACCTCACCCCACCCCATGGCATCTACCCCATTTTTCAGCAATTAATTTTTCATTTTTCCCTCAATTTTACTATAGGGAGTAAATTTAGGGCTAGTTTTAGGTCTCTGTAGGCAGATTTGTGGTGGTGGGGAGACGTGTGTTTGCCTCGAGTGCCGGGCGGGAATATCGAGTGCTGGGTGTCACCGCCCAGCCCCGCCCACCGTAGCTACATCCCTGTCTACCATATCCCCCAATTAATGACAAAGGTATGATTTGTAAAGTATGGGTACTATCTGTAAAGTCCTCATAATTAAGTGCAGCAACAGTAAACCTACCTGTTCTTTCAGGATTCTAAGAGCCTCCTCTTGTGTCTCAAATGTTATGAAACCATAGCTGTTATTGAGAATAACAAACACTGAAATTGAAGACTAAATTTTTAAAACATGCTTTAGCATGCAAATAGTTCAAATGTCTCAGAAAAAAGTAGTTTCTAACTGTTGTTAATACTGTAAAGCAACCATGAATGCTGAATACAGTAAAACAAACCCATGTTTTGAATATAAAATTCCAAAAAGTTTAAATGCATTTCATTGTTTTAATTTAGAAAAATACAATACCAAGTATATAACTTAGTGAATGCCTGAAACACATGAATGATGGCAACCAAGCTGGTCAGTGTTCAGTGCAAAACACTCTTTGAAAGAACAAACAGTAAAACTTTAAAAACTTTAATAAACAAATCTGAAATATGCATGCTGGATTGTGAATTGTATAAACATCTATCTTTTAAACATATGCAAAATTCACACATGCTAAATACTGCAGCCTATATCTAGCTGAACTAGCCATGTGGGGTATACTACTGCCCCTTTGCTACTCCTCTGACAACATTAATTCTGTCTAATTCAATTCATATTTCTAACAGAGATACCCAACCAGCCCATAAGAGTATCATACTTTTCAAAAGGTCAGAACAACTTACCCAGGGCTTCCCTCATATGCCACTACCAATCAGTAGGACATCCTGCATGGCCCTCTTGTAAAATGTGATGTGCTCCCCCCCCCCACCCGTTTCCCCCACCTTGCGATATTGTCCTTAAAACCTAGCTACCTGTACTCTTGTGCAGTACAGTATGTACAGCCTACTGATTTTTTAAGTTTCCTCCCAATGATACAAGTAAACGACCTAAAATAACTTCCCCCTAACTGTATATAATTTTTTCTGCAAACACAATGGTTTATTTGAGCCTTATGCATAAGAGACATACTTGGCAGAGCATACTTTAATAACTTTACCACAATTTGGAGGGTATTTGTCATTTTGGGAGTATCTGTCATCGAAATTTTTTAGGCACGGTCTCACATACACCGTGTCAACCAGTGTTACCCTGTGTTCATACCAAGGCAAAACACAGGTTAACACTATGATTTTGGGGGTGTGTTCTCATGTACCCTTAGTTCAGTTGATTGGGTTGTGAGCACTACCACAGTAACGAAGTCAAATATTTCGCGGGAATATTTTTCGTGTTTTTTTCCAAGTTGTTGGCAAAGGTGAATAGATCATTACAGGCTACAGTGTAAATTGCATACAACATGGAAGTAAGGTTATGTTACTGTCAACCTACTGATGCACAAGCCTAGGCTGAGATAGAACATTGAAGCTTAGGCATAGCCTACAGTGCATGTATTGGAAGTCCTCATTGTTAAAATTTGCCCACAATGTTTCAAATACTGTTGATGTATGTGGCTTCATGGAAATTGGTCTTGGTCATACATTGCTCTGGTGTGCAGACAACAGCCATACACACCGTATTTGACCATTCCTTATTGGATTATAGTACTACAGTACTAGTTTCTTCAAACCCAGAGCAGCAGTCTTTGTTTTGCGGCTCAGTTAATTCCTCCAAATTTGCATAATGAAATCCAAAACACAACCAATTGTTCACTATGGGATTTTATGTTAAGTGTTGAGCAAATACAGATTTTTTATGGCTGCCCATAATGTCAAAATACTTGGAATCCTCTACGAGAAAAATGTTTCACGACTACAAAGTCAGTTTCATGCACACTCACTTTCTGAAAACTAGCTGGCAGAGGAAGTTGTTGCCCTGCAAAAGAACTCTTAGTATTTTCATTATACCTGTACCTGCCCCATACTGTAGCAAAGGGAAAGTACTAATTGGTTTTGTTCCAATCAGCTAGCTGATGATATGTCATATTTCAATAGACAAATCTTGATCCAGTGATGACATTACAAACTTCTATACATACCCCTTGGAAACACCAGCTCTGTCTGAAATTATCTTCACTTCCTTGACATGTCCAAAGGCTGAGAAGAAATTCTTCAGTTCAATATCATTAGTCTAATGTCAAGAAAAATAAAAATATGAAAACTAAATATTTGCTTGTACGTTCTTTTATTGCCACCTCAAAATTCAAAATGTGGGGCAACTATATTTTGTTAGCTTTCCAAATTAATCTGCAACATAACATTGACCCATGAAATATGTTGATGGAGTTAATTTCATTATAGCAATACTGCTACACCACTCAACCTACAGTATACAAGTTCTAACACATTCATCTTGATGTAATTATGATAGAACAAACAGGATCTCATTGAATAGAATTTGTGAGGTCAACGCTCTTAAAAATGCCTGATAAAAATTTGCAAACAGCTGTGGCCTTGCAGGAGACAACAGAATATTCTGTATGGTATGTTCAAGCCTGGAGCAATGCTAAACTCTTCACTATACGAGGGAGCTGCCACTGACTATACAGTCCTTGAACAGCAAGTTCAGCAGCATCCAGTTCTAGAAATGAGCCGCTACCTTCATTAGCAGAGCTGTAAATCTAAGCATGTGGTGTGAAATGAAATGTTGTGGATGTTTAATTAGGTCCCTCAGCTCAAGATTTTAACAAGACAGTTGCAGCTGCGGACTCTTACCATGGAAGTACTACCCCCGGGGGGAAGGGGGCTATAGTTCTACCTGGTAGTACTTCCATGCTCTTACAAGGCCTAACAGTTAACATCAAGATGGGCAACCAATTGCGCTTCTCCCAGAGCAGTCCCTGTTAAAGGCCTCGCTCTCACCACCTTTGTAAAATTAAATGAGCTATCTGAAAATGAGCTATTTGAAAAGGTAAAAGAACATACATGATTTGATAAAAACCAATACCTGATATGAAAAACTTATAGTGTTTTATTTTATATTCTGTCCAAAAAGTTGCAGTATCAAAATATGCAGATGAGAGTGCTAAGCTAGCCCAACTGCCTTTCTGGTACGTAAGCCTACACTCCTTCCAACCATTACAAACACTTAATTTGTGTTCACATGACCCTCTGTCTATTTTTCCATGTCAGCAACTTAACCCCACATTTTTTTTCCTGTATGCTGATGACACACAATAATTCACAGCAAGCTCAGCAACACAAAAAATAATTTGCAGTAATGATATGCCATACAGTATCTCAAGTTAGTGTTTTACAAAGTATACAGGGAGCATAGGCGTACGGGGTCAATTTTGTCTGGGGCTGGGATAATTTTTGCTGGAATTTAGAACTTTGGACCAGTTGCCCGTATTTTGATACTGCTGCACATGGCGGTTGTCATGGCCCTCAAAAAGGGCATAATTGACTTTTTTAGCTGTCTAATATGCCCCCTACCGCCTTCCCCCACCTCGTATGCTTACGCAAGGGTGGAATACTGTAGCCTACTTTCAAAGAACAACTATATCTTCACATCATGTTTATCCTGGGGTAAAATAATAATGAAGGCCTGCATCTACTGCATCAGAAAATGGACGTATCTCATTACAATATCTAATATCCTAGCAGCAGACAATCAGCATTATCTGCAATATTGTTTGTTTGGCAGTTACTTAGTTGACACATTCAATACAAATATGCTTCAGTCTGGTGAAGATAATTCATTGGGAGGAATGTTTCTTTCACCTTGGCTTGTTTGCTACACTTAATTAAAATATAAACAAACTTTATCAACAATGTGCTGTCTGTGGGAGTTGCAGGCCAATGTCACATGCATGGCATTCTAACCCAGAGCAGCTGACTAACTTGGCCTCCCACTTTGCTTGGGTATCCAAGGTCTCATCTCCCTGATGTGACTGTACATTAGTAAGCAACTATCTGGTACCAACCTGGCTGACAGGCAGATGCTGCAGCCAGAATATATTCAATTTGCAGTCAGTAAGTGCAATAACTCTCAAGGATGAAGAGTAACCTTGACAGACTTTAGCTGGGTTGAAGGAATAATTCCAGCTGAGGAATGAAGACTTGTGGGGAAGTATGTGAATGCAAGTTACATTTCTAAACTTGGAAGCAATCTCTTTTCTGGGCACATTCCTATCTAACGAATTACAGTGACAGGTGATGTTGTACTGTGTACAATGTATGGAACACTATACAGCCAAACATTTATTCCCAAAAGCATACAAAGTAATGTCAAAGGACTGCCTTTAGAAAGTTTCTATTTGCTACATAGTTTCTTATTTTGATAAAAGAATTAATGCACTGCTCTCAATTTAATATTCATTTAATTCCAAAACAGACAATCTCTGATGACTTTGCAAAGCCTACACACTTGGGTTAAAACATCAATGCATGGTAAAGTAAACAATTGATATATTGATGACCATGCCACTGGCAGCTCTGAACACCTAGCTATTTCACTGGCTCACTGAAACATTTCATATTCACAAATTTTCGTGTAAGTACTATCATTGCCTTTCCAAGCTCCCTTCTTACAACTTCAGTAGATCGTTTTCTTCCCTTCCCTTTTCCAAAGGAAATCATAATCAACCACTGTTCACCTAAAAGGCAGCATGCATAGACTTGACTCTTCCTTGCGATTTGTCTGAGAATGCAGACTCTGATAGACAAACTGTGTTGACATCCATATCAACCAGTCATAAGCCTGCTGATTGTAGAGACATTCCTCTCCATATATCTAATGAGGAAGAGTTATTTATACACTGCTATGCCTTACCTCCAGGGAAATAACAAGGTTTAAGAGAAATGGTGATGCCAATATGATTTACTGTACACATTTGGTGTCAGTTTGTTAGCCACTTCTGCAGTGATACATGAAACTATTTAAAAGGGAAGCCAGTCATATAGCCCAGTAACCTTGGTGGATAGCAGAATTACTGACATACCTTTAATAACTCAGACTCCAAGGTGCTATCCTATCAATTTAATACTTTACAATGTGATAAATATAAAAGGTGAATGGATATTACCCCAAATGAAGGCTATTTATGGTTTTGTGTACAATTAACATACCACAAGGTCACCAAATTAACAAGAGGACTACAGTGTTTTCTAAGTAAAGCATGGGTAGAAAATAAAGTATTTGGTAAATGATATATTTTATTTGAAGAAAACCTTCAACGTGCTAGATTTTGATTTCATATCATTTACATCTCCACTCCCCCCCTTCCCCCACCTGATGAAGATCATTCATTTGCGAAGAGAACTTTGGTTGAGATGCACGTAATAAATATGTTGTGCTACAATAGTGTAACAAAGTCACCTGTACCCATACTGTACTTAATGAAAACTTTTACATAATTATTACACTTCCATCTATCTCCCTATGCTCTTCATGAAAGGCTGTTCTGACTACATACTGTCAGCATCATCTTAAATCTGTCACACCTGGTATGATCAATTTATGCACCCATCAAAGAGAAACTTTGACTCACCCCCCAACCCACCTCAAGCATACACAAGTATTCACTTTTTTATGAAAAAAAAAGGCAAAGATTCACTCCAGATTCACAATACTGAAGAAAAGTTCAGGGAAAGATTCACTCAGTTTGCACACTTTTCATGAAATCTGGTTAGTCGAAGATTCACCACTTTGGTCATGTAACACTGCACATGATTATTTTTCGGCATTGATTCGATGTTGATTCACTCTTTAGCTGCAACCGTTCCTTGCATATTCACTGCATCCTTATTTTTATTTGTGGTTAGATTCACATTGCTGGGCATTTTGTTCGTCGAAGATTCAACGTCATTATCGGTGTCCAATGAAGACTGCATGGGGGGGGGAGGGGCAAAGGTTCCATTTGATGGGTACACTAATGTGGCCTTTACACCTTTCCAAGCATGCCCCTCTCACAAATATGTTACAATCATGGGTATCTAAAAATTTTAATTTGGCTTTAATTACAACTAAAATATGTCAGACTGAGATACTAGAAAGCGGCCAAGTTAAAGTGTTCTCCAATCATGTATAGCAACTTGTAGGTCACCTATGTGCCAGGGTTCAAAATAACGCATGCACACGTGCACCAATGCATGTAACTTTTTGCCAGTGCATCCAACTTTGAGTTGCTTACCTGCACACATGCATGTAGGCCTAGGCCTAATTGTAGTGTAAAGAGAAATGTATAGGCTAGAGCAGGGCTGAAATTTAGCACCCGTCCGATCGTCCGTGACAGGTAAAACTTGCATCGGACAACCACTTTCTCTCTTTGAACTTGTCCGATGGACGAGTAGATTTTATCTGTAACTGAAAAGTTCCCTACATCAGCAGGAAAGTATGTCATAAAAATCTCCTTAAGAAGTGGCATTGAGACAATGGTATTGACTACCATCCATCATTGTACCATGCCAATAAATGTGGCAAAATGCAGAATTTAAAGTAAATGTTTGTTTTCTATGGCAGAGATAGAAAATAGAATTGTTCATCTCTTGTTCGTCACTTTCATTCGGACAACCAAAAACTATTTTGGACAACCTAAATTTAGCTTTGGGTTGTCCGATGGGCAACCTGAAAATTTCCTTAAAAATCAGGCCTGTAGAGCCACAGATTTTCCGCTTGAAAAATCACAAAATTCCATTTTTAACTTTTAAAATTCTGTAAAATTCTGTTTCAAGCATAGCCGAATTCCAAAATTTTCCTTTGAAGCCTACTGTGCATGTAACTGACACGTGACTTTTTTCTAATTCAAACTCTGCTATGTACACTGCTTACTTGAAAGCATTATATTCCTGTCCCCCTTATAGTTCCCAAATTTGGTCTTGATAAATGATCCCCCTCGTTCTACCTTTGTGCCCTGACGCCAATGACCATTTAGCCTTGCACTATCCAGTTCTTATTTTATAACTTGCTATTGTACATTGTTTGTGTACTCATCTTTACTCTGTGCCTTTTTTCAAATCGAAAAATATGTCAAGACCTGTGTCAATGTGCAGCATAAATTTAGGAGAAGCTTAAAACCAGCACTGAATGTGGCTTTGTACAACTTTAATGTAAAATTCAGCTACAACATACTATTCATATACTTACATTAAATGCTATGCCACCAACAAATATCCTGTTTGGTATTACAGTTCCATATCTAGGTGCATTGTGCCCACTTGGAACTGGTGAACTTGGTGCAGTGGAACCTGCCCTGCTACTTTCAGTCGTCTGAAGAAAAACAAAAAGATTGACAATGAGTGCAATATATCTTGAAATATAAAACCAAAAAATTCAGAGTGCAATGAAATCTTAATGACTACATTCTGACAGGATACTCTTTATCTATCATGTGCGGTGGACTGCTTCAGGTTCTTCATTTCGACAGTTTTAAGGCAGGGCTCAATTTTAACCGTTGTCTGGTTTCTTGTGATGACCAAAATTTGTGATGGACAACCAAAGTTCGTGCAACGAGTTAACAGACTGCTTCCAGGATTACTGCAAATTCCTTTGTGGACTACTATATTTTCTTTTGGACAACCACAAAAGGCAGACAGGTTGTCTGGATGACCATAAAATTTGCTTAAAATCAAGGCCTGTTATGGGCAAGGGTAAGAAGGTAAGAGTAAGGTTAGGACCATGGTCAGGGATAAAAAACCAGGCTTCCACAAATCCCCCCTCCCCTCCCCCCCCCCCAGCTGCCAGCCTTGGGTAAGAAAAAGTTTACTTGGGCAAGCTTACAGTGCTCAAAACCTTTGCTTGCATGGCAAGAAGTCCTGACTCTTTGCCATAAAACACATGTTCGCAAAACTAAAGGAATTTATCTCGTTTCTAATTAGTGCATACATATACATAAGCATGATTACATGGAATACTGCACACTTTTAGCAGTTTTTCTGAAATATCTTCATCGATCCACCATTTATCAGGGCTTGACATTTTGAACCTTTATTACTACACCGTGAGGCACTTGATAAACTTCTTCCACTTGCCTGAAGAGCATTTCCACTAGTCCCACACTAATTAAAGGCACGGGCTGCATTACATCTCCACAGCTATATAACACGTTGAACTAGCCAGTCCAAGCAGCTTTTTGTTGTTAACTGACACTAACAGCCCCATTGTGGTTTGAGTTTGAGCTATAGCCCGGGCTCAAAGACGCGAATTTGTGTAGCCCTTATGTCAAAAAAATTACGACCAGGAAAATTTTTAGTTCGCCTGCTTCAGTTTGACATGAAACACGCTTAGGTGGATACAAATTGAAGTTACGATAGATGGGCTCTTTCAGGAAGATTACATGTTATTTTTTCACTCATTCTGTGCACCCCAGATTTATGTGATGGTCTACTTTGCTAATGTAGTTTCTGAGGCTAATTTATTCAGCTATGCAAGCACAAACATTTTAGTAAACAGTGCTAAACACACTGCACAACTGATAGGCCTTGGCAACTTTGTCTACTCAAGATAACTGTGGATTTCTGACAGGTGACGCCTTACAGCTTACCTCAAAAAATATTGTAGAAGCAAGTAAAGTAATATTATCATACATTTCACCTTTCTGAATATTTAGCAGCAAACCAACATTTTGATGAAAGATGTCTCCCAATTTAACTTTGACAGCTCAATGGCTAGGCTTTTGCATTGCCACTGTGATATGAAGTAATTTGGATTAGGCTCCTGTTCTTGAGGGTGCACAGAATTAGGGTCATTGACTGTACCTGGAAGGTGAACACACTTCCATGACAAATGCATGTTTAGTACAGCCAGATTTGGCCATAGATGCACTAATGTGGCCAAATTGCCAAGTGAAGTGGGCAGTGGCCAAAGTGGATAGTTAGCTTTGAGCAATTTGGCCATGTATTCTTTCATACATCAGAGCTTGAAGCTTGAAAAAAGGGCACAGCCAAAATGAGCAAATTGCCTGTGGGTCTATCACAGGACATTGACTGAGGAATAAGGGGCACCACAGCCATCAGTAAGGGCCCTTCTGCCATGGCTGTCGGTGCTGCCGGTTATTTCAAGCCCTGATATATGGCAAAATAGGCCAAATCTGGCTACTGAACACGAATTTGCAATGGAAGTGCACCACCTTTATGCATTAAATAACATCAGAACTGCCTGTGAGCGACACTTACAGCTGCAATCCAAAATCTATTACTATCCTTTTTTGGACTGTGCTGCAAAATGGCAATTAAGATCTTTCATAATTACCGTACCATGCAACTTTGGACTGGGCAAGTGATGTTCATGTTGGCAAGTGGGTTTACAAAATGGCCAGCCCTATGGCAAGTACTGAAAAATAAACCTGTCAAAGCCTGGTTAAAACAGATTTCATAATTAACCTAGGACTATATCTCTGTGAAATGAAAACAAAAACATATGGATGGATCACTCAAAGCTTGCATGTCTGCATGTAAGGGCCCCAACCTAGGCTACATATTGTTTGAACATTAGTTTGGTGTTCAACATAACTGGTGTATCACATTCTGGGCAATAACATCCACACACAAAGTACAAGGAGCTATTAACACTATAATCCTTGAGTATCATGTTTTGCTCACAGGGTTTCAGAGCTTGACCTTTGGTAACATAAAATGGACTTAATGATCACTCAAAACAAAAGCATTCCGGCATCTAGGCTACTAATTTACTAAATTACAAGCAATCCACATACAGGGTCAAATTAGAAAATGAAAGTTACATGCTCAATTCACATTTTTTCCTCCAAAAAAGGCTGAAAAGTTGAAAATTAAGCATGCACAGGCAAAGTCTTACATGCACTGAGCCAATGTTACATGCATCTGTGCATGTAAATTACCTGTTCCGAACTTTGCCCACATGAGCTATTATACAATAAACTACAGTATGTCACAACCATCCAGGTATTAAACAGAGATGTAAGCCAAGTAGAGGTCCATTTCGTTTTCCTGAAATTGTGTTATCCAGGATTGCTGGCCTGGGGGAGGTCTAAGGGGAGGGCTCCCCTTTGAGAAAACTCTTCACATCAGGAGACAGACAGACCCCTAGCTTGAGTGAAAAAGGGGCAGGGGGGAACACAGCTTGGGGGCACAATGTTCGCATGCAAAGTGCTGCGCACCATTGGTCCAGGGGCCCGCCGCAGGGCGTGGTGGGGTCCAGGGGCGAAGCCCCCGGAAGCTACTGGGTTTTAGCTACCTCGGAACTCAGAATTTGGCATCCTTTTTACCTTTCAACACCAAAGACTGGAAAGAGTCTGAGGCTTAGCTGTACTGTAGAATAAACAGTTCCAGATGCTAAGTTTTTGTCCACTATCCAAGTGCCCTGCGGCATACATTTAAAGTAAGATATATTAACGTAAGTTGTTTTAGCCTTTTTCTGCATTACTACTTAATACTGAGTACGTGTGAATGGACATGTAGCGTTAAGTATTTTCTGCCGCTTATTGTTAAATGATGTACAGTTAAATACAAAGTACGGTTGGGCCTTATGACAAAAGATCATGTCCATATATCTCCAAACTTTGGCCAAAAATTTTGCAATGTATCAATAAAGCGCCACATACGGGTTAACATATTGGCAAGGATGAGTATGGGCCAGTAATATGCAGAAAGAAAAATAAATAAGTAAAATTAAGTCCCAGTCTTTCTAAATTTGACCAATATCAATGATTACTGAAATTATCAACTCTTATTTCATCTTCTAAAATGCCCAAATTTCAGTTCCAAAAGTCGGAGCTAAGATCTATCCATCGATCATCTACGCAATTGCTTTCAGTTCCATACGCTTACTGTGCAGCCTAGGCTAACATGTGATAAGGGTCTCACAAAGATCGTCAGATTCAGGGCTCTCAAAAATTACCCAGTGGGCAAACATTTCTTAAAATATGCATGGGGCATGTGTAAAAGACTTTTACTAAGCCTTTTACAATATTTTTGAAAGTCCTCCTAGTGTAATTTTTCCGTACCATCTTTTTCTTCACTTTTTTCCATACAGCTTGCCAATTTGGTAATACACTTACTGTGTAGGGTAAGCCTACATGTGACAAAAGGGTCTCACAACGATTGTCAGGTTTAGAGCCCTTCAAAAAGTATCCAGTAGGCAAACATTTTGTAAAATATGCATTGGGCATGTGTAAAAGACTCTTACTAAACCAGATGCAATATATCCCACAACTTTTGTTGTGTAGTTTTTCCGTGCGATGTTTTTTTTTTTTTGCAGACTTATTTTTAATAGTTCTTAAGGTAGCCTAATGTATAATATATACTGGAAAAGTTGTCAAGCCTGTACCGGGCATGGCCACACCGTGCCTACTAGCAAGATTTATTTTGTGATACTTTGTTACTTCTAATACATCTACCATCAGGGTGACACTATCGTAAATTTTACTATTAGCATATTCAACAGGATTTGAGTACGTATAATTTGCAGCTCACGTGTTTAAATCAGTACAATTTTCCCATGGATTCCGCGTGATAACTTGCTCTTCAGATCGTTATCACCAATGTGCAATGTATGCAATGTGTATCTCACTATCTGTACCTTTCACGGATCCTGGTCTACAAATAGTCTGTCCATACACTAAACCAAGCTAGCTGGCCTAGTCCTTGAACAGGACTCTATGCTACGTACACTTTGTTTTACTCTGCACTCGAGTCCTTGTCCTGCCTACACAAAAAACCCCGCAGTTAAGGTTTGAGAGGAAAATTTATCAGAAATTGATCGTTCCTACACTAATTGTCATTTCTCCGATTTTAAAACAATGCAATTCAGTTTATTATCATTATATTGTAGAAAAATATGCATTCACACAACTCACAGATGTGTTCTAAGGCCAAAACTCACAGAACTCGTTTCAACGTTCGTCAAAAAACGGCAGCCATATTGTCAGTATGGCTCATGGTAGCACTTCCACATTTTGATGTGCAATTGCCTAAAATTATTTGCAGAATTTCCTTAAATTTTGTTACATTTTCTTGGTTTCAGATTTTGAAGTCAATATCTACCAGTTTGAGGTGAAGGTCCATTTCTAATAAACAAATATTTTCTCCAAAGTCGAAAAATGTGCATCTATACGACATACTGTATCCTTTTGCATACTACCCTGGTTACAACTTTTTACAGGGAAGTCAGTCATGTGACTGCATGGGCACTCTAAAATCTTGTAACTCACTTAGTGTTAAGGTCAGTTTTTACCTCCAGATTTCACCTTCTTGCTCCCCTCTATTCCAAGAAAAACTGGTCAAGAAGCATAAATGCAATGACAAAGAACGTTCATGGAAAGTATGGTAATCATAGGTGAATATTTGAAGCTGTGAGGAATGCCGGTCTGCTGGCAGACGGGCTAACCACTGGAAATTTTGTGTAGGCAGGACAAGGACCATGGTACAGAGTAGGTTCTACCATTAACACAGTACACGGTCCTGTTCAAGGAGTAAGCTGGCCACACTCATAGGTTGGATGAAGTTCGCGATCGCGGTTGTATGCACGGATCTTGCAAAGCTTCTTGCAACCTTTGATTTTCCAAGATGACCGCTAAATACTGCGGTATATATTCGAGAAACACTTCGTGTTCTTAGATGCAATCTGAGTTTGGTGTACAGCATATAAGGATTTGCGCAGGTGCAGTAAGAACTTTGAAGTTGCAAACACTGGAAACCATACAGCTTGTGAGAAAATTCTCTCACAAGCGGCCGACTTCCCACGCTGTATGTACGGGGATTTGTTGTGGAATGGTCGTTGGTTTTGCCTGCATAGCGGATCTCCCTGGCATCTGACATGCAACATTGTAGTATTCCGTAGCTAAAAGCTGAACAAAGAACTTCGGGATGGCAGATCAATGCATGAAAAACGCACTGATATTGGAACATTTGTACAGTATATTCTGACCACTATAGGGCACAACCGAAATTCCCTTCATAGGGACAATTAGTGTTACAGGTATAGGACGAAGACCCCAAAATTCAAGATAATTACTTCAAATCGGAATCATATCAGAAATCCTTACAATGTGTTCTACCTTTTCACAAAAATTGCAAGATTATACAAAAAAATCACAAAATAACACTACCTAGCTTGAAAATAGGATGATTTTCTGCAACGTCGGTGCATCTCGGAAGTGTTCGTTAGAAATAGTGACTGTGCTATAAAATCAACTTGTTAGCCTTGCGCCAGGCGTTTCTTTCTCATGAATATATTATGTGTACTTACATAGTACATTCAAGACATAAGAAACGACTGGCACAAGGCTAAAACGTGATTTTATTTCGCAATCATCTTTTCTAACGAACACTTTCGAGCCCTCCGAGCTCCCTCCGACGTTGCAGAAAATCGTCCTATTTTCAAGCTAGGCCCTAGGTAGTGTTATTTTGTTATTTTTTTGTATAATCTTGCTAGTTTTGTGAAAAGGTAGAACATATTGTAAGGATTTCTGATTTGATTCCGATTTGAAGTAAATATCTTGAATTTTGGGGTTTTTGTCCTATACCTGTAACACTAATTGTCCCTTTGGTTCGAATTTCGGTTGTGCCCTAGGCCTATAGGCTAGCTATTCCTGTGCAGCACACAGGGCTCTATCTCTGCCGTAATTTGGTTGCGTGCAAAACCTTGCAGAAAATTTCAAGGGTCGGTTGAAAAAGGGGCAGGGCGGGAGAAGGAAATCAAAAGAGTGGGCAGGGCGGAAGAAAAGATGGGCGGGGCGGGCCGCCCCTGTAAAACAACGAAGCTAGGGGTCTGGATTAGGAGTAATTTTCACAACAGAAGTAAGTCATGGTGCCTTAAGTGTTAGCCTAGGCCTAACTGTTACTCCTAACTTGAAAACTTGTGGTTTCTTTGCCAATACTTGGGGCAAAAGCAATGACGTGATATTTGTATTACGTGCAGGTGCTCTGTTGCCGTACGCCTAGCCAAATCAATGGCTTCAGTCCAGATCAGCAGCCGTCATTCTCCCTTAGGCCTAGCCTAGGCTATATCATTTTTTCACGTTCAAAGTGCTCAAAAATATTACCCACAACCCAATTTTCAAGTTTCAGCATAAGAATGAACTAGCCTAGGCCTAAGTTACAAATGGGTGTTTATTTTAATTAGGGTACCAGACTGTGACATGACATTTATAGCCCTAATTTCATGTATCATAATTTTTGATGTGAAACCATGGGTGGAATTGTTATATTTACTTGTTCATTGTAGGCTTAGGCCTAAATGATGTTGTACAAGTTGTTTTATGAATGTTCAGATGACGTTTGACCTCAAAATAGCCCCATTGCACAGAAATTATAGGTTTCACAGTGTAACATGAACACCAAAAATATGTTTGTCCCACTAAGACTACTTATTGAGTTATTTTATATCATTTATGGGTTTTCTATAGTTAATCTGAGCAGTCTGAAGCTAAAACCTCTTGTGATTACTTAGTCAAGGGTTTCATCTCAATTCTGTGGTACAAACAATACGTTCCACGTGTAACCTAGATTGGGAGAACACCAAAGTAATATTGTATGATATTTCAAATCATAAACAAGGTGGCACAGTTTTACTACCTGTAAGTTAAAAGCTATGTTAAATACTATAGTTCAGCTAAAAATGACAACATATCAAGTTTAGGAAGTAGTAGTATTTTAACTGCAAAGGATCTGGATCTGGATCTGGATCTGGATAAATACTGCACAACACTCCTGGTGGAGTCAAACGTGCAGGGTTGGGTGTGCGCATGAAGTTAGTCGTCCCGTCTGAGAATCCTCAAGGCTGCGCTCTTGAACTGCTTGGGGTCCTCGAGATCTGTTATGTTCTGGGGGAGAAGGTTCCAGTCCCTGACGGTCCGAGGAAAAAAACTGTATTTGTAGCAGTCCTTATTGGTTGGTATATGTAAAAAGCTGTTTGAATGATGATGCCTAGAAGGCCGCCGGACCGGTTGAAGGTTGTTCACTGGCAAGGCTAGGAGACCCAATCTGGCTTTGTGAAAAATTGCTAGCCTGTTGACAGTACGCCTGACTTTAAGGCTATCCCACCCTAGATCTTTTAACATTTCAGTCACGCTACTATGGGGGGAATAGTCATTACAGACAAACCTAGCAGCCCTATGTTGAATTTGCTCAACCTTATTGGATAGGGAAACGGTGTAGGGATCCCAAACGGAAGATGAATACTCCAATAAAGGCCTGACAAGAGTAAGGTAGGCATTAGCTTTAACACTCCTGGGACAGGAGTATAGATTCCTTCTGATAAACGCCAGAGACCTATTTGCAGACGAAGTGATATGGTTAATATGTCTATTCCAGGTAAGATTGTTTGAAATGTCAACACCTAGGTAAGTATGAGAGGCAGTGGGCTCAAGGATATCTTTGTCTAGAGTATAATTAAAAAGCTTGGCATTCCTTGAGTGAGTGATCCTCATAGAAAAGCACTTTTTGGTGTTAAAGTGCATTTGCCACTTATTTTGCCACTCAGAAAGGGTGTTTAAATCCTTTTGGAGTTGAACCTGGTCAAGAAAGGTTCACTATGTAACATATTTCCGTGACACCAAAGTGGCCTGTCAAAATGCAAAATGGCTATGTTTTTCTTTTCTGTACAATTGCTTTTGTCCAAACCTATATATGCATTAAACAATTGCACAGGCTTCAATCAACCACTAAAACAAGAAAGATTTAGTATTTACTGTAGGTAATTTTTGGAAAATAAGATACTGAAATTTCACACTGTAACGGTAACACCAAATGTTACACGTGGAACCTCTCTTTCGTCGAATCCCAGGAAAGAGAAAAATGTCAGTTTCTCATAAAATATGAGTTTCAAGGGTACAATTGATACCTCATCAACCATTTAAGTTAAAATAACTGAGCAAGATAAGTGTAAAAATAAGGGAAAATCTAATTTCTGCTATGGTAGTTTAAATGTCACACTTTTTGCCCCCAAAATTGCTAATTTTAGCCAATTTTTTCATCAAAATTGGGAGGATTCACTTCAATGATACTTATTTTTTGGAAGATATGCACTTACATAAATAGTGAGGACAAAATGAAAGCATAGCAAAGACCATGTGGATTAAAATAGCAAGACAGTTGCCTTTAAAAGCATATTTTACCATTGGTACCCTAATTTAAATAATCACCCAAATGCACAAACATTACCAAAAATGGTGACCAAAATAGGAGTCTTAGGCCTAAGTTAGGGCCGTATACTGTACAGTAGCGTTAACTGGCAGTTTGTTAAAGTTAGGCTAACTTCCAAGCTGTTGTTTCTACTCACCGGAGTTTGATTTTGAATATCCGTCATTGTTGCTAGTATGATGAATAGCCTAATGATGAATGATGAGCGACTGGATGAGCAGTGTCGGTGATGGACGGCCCTGGCGTGCTACTGTTTGTTAAGGCCTCAGCCAGGCCTAATATTTGACAACCTTAACTTCGCCCTTGTATTTGTAACGATGAACGAAGGCCCAAGCAGCTTAACTGGCCTCGAATCCACTTCCAAGTCTTTCTTACAAGTCGAAGAAGTAGGCTATCCGGCGTAGGCTACGACGGGCCGTCAAAGTAGGCACGTCGCATAGAGTGATGGCTTTCTCATGCTAATCGCCTAGGCCTAGTCTTTCTCATGTTCCGAACCTACTGATGAACAAATGGGCATATTTTAGCCTAGGTTTGCCACTTTTCACACTTTTGTAAACATTTATAGGCTAGCCAATGTTCAATTTAGCTGGCCTATCCGGCCAAGTCAAATTACAAGGCCTTGTCACGTTATATTACTAGCCTCGCCGAGCTGTATATCAGCCAGAATTATGCAGACGACAGCACACCCTACATAAAGTTCACTGAAAGTAACTTGCACACAGCGTGCCGTGTACGTACTAGTATGTACTTGATCTTCAGGAGATCGCGCGTGCTTTTTCTGTACTACAAGTACGTAGTATGTACGAAACGAAGAAATCAAAAAGGCGGGAAGAGCTTTTTCAAATTCAAGCTGCTTTGTAAAGTGTAACTTCGTCACTAGTAAATTGGTATTGGCAGTGTTTTAACCACATAAATTACTAGCCGAAGCTAACAAATTATTCTGGCTTCTAAACATTGCGACGATGACAAACAAGGCGTGACTTGTGAACGGGACATACCATTCATACCAAATGTAAGGAAGGTTGATTTGAGAAATGAACTTGGCACTGTGGGCTGAGGGGTTGTGGTGGATTCCTTTCGTCTTAAGTAGACACAATCTGATAAACGATGTTAATCTTTTCCTCAGGCTTGATAGCAGGGGATTAAAGAATTGCTTGTCACCCTAGTTGTCGTGACGACCAGTAGAGTACAGTGTATCAATCACATTGTTGAAGCAAGTGATTAAAGTAAAGTGTCAGGGTGAAATGCAGGGAAGTTGAGAGTTTATATGAGAAATTCAGCCCCTGTGACTCGAGTGCAAAAGTATGCCTAAAGCCACCTTTTCCTTGGGAAAATACCCCGATATGAGTCCCACACCTCATCTGAGAGCCCGTGGACCACGCCCAAAAGAAGCGCTTTGAGGTCTGGCGGTGCCTCTGGTGACATTACTGGGTTAGCAATATGGTCTGAAACCTCCCTATGCATGACTAAATCATGGCTACGCAAAAGGTAAGACGCATGCACACCAGTCCTTTAATATCGGTATCTTCATTATCACCATGCAATACAAGACCTATTCGAAAAATATATTACCGTACAGGATTTCGAAATTTTTGCCTCAGCGCTTTTAGTCTCTAATTATGCATAAAGGGAAGAGGGGCTACCTAAATTTAGACCTTTTCTCAGTCTGCCATAAGATTAGCTTATCTAATTGGATCTTCAAATGTCGGTGGCAAGTTCACCAATGACGAAAAGGTGGGCCCCTAGCGTAATGGACGTCAGAGTTTGGGGTACACTGGCACTCAGCCTAGGTTTATTGGCCATGCCCCCTTATGAACATCGTGCGCGTAGCGAGACAAAACTTGGGGTTGCCATGGGGATGGTCCCCTTGGTGAAGGGATGACCTCCCCTTCGACTAAATCCTGGGAAGTGCTACGCCACTGTTGGGGTGTGTTTTGTGGGCAGGGGTGGCCAGGATTTTCCCGATAAGGGTGCCAAGCGCCCAACGGGGGGGGGGGGCAGCAACCTTATGCCCCGACAAAGGCGATGAGTTGCCAAAAGGACGACAAACGAAAAAATTTTCGGCGCGCAAAGCGCGCCGAGAGGTTTTGACCCTTTGTTTTGCAAAAATTTGAAAATTTGGGGTGTTGTTGAAGAAATTTGAAAAATTTGGGTGTTTTCAAGGAAAACTTGAAAATTTATAATCTGCTCTTTCTATGAGCAAAATCAAGCAGGTCGTCGGGACGACTGAAGGTCGTTGTGATTACATATTATATCTTGTGCAGATAAAGCTCCCCGAAGAAGTTGGAAAATTTCCCCGACGAGAGGCATGGACCCCTGCCCCTCTGGCACTATCCCTGTTTGTGGGTCACATGTTGCCATGCCTTGAGGGCCCTGATGCGTAAGCATAAATTTAACAGTTTGTCGTTCATGCCTCTCTATATGGTCTGGAAAAATGTCAGATGAAATTTTTCATGCACACTGTGCACCTATTAATTTAGTCTATTTTCAAATTTCAGATATTTACGATGGCACAAAATAGTTATGCAACATTGGAATATGAAGGTTCCCCTAGGTTCCATGGGCTTGTCATTGTCACGTGCGGTCAAGTAGCAGGGGTGGCCCCACGCGGGAGCAGTGGCCACGGTCCTTGTCCACGTCGAAGAAGGCTGCCCTTTGTAGGGTAAATTCTGGTACACCACTGCCAAATTAGATCAGGGATGAACAATCACTGGGTATTCTCCAATGTAACTGTAGGTATACTGAGGATAACCTTACAGGTGGGCAGGCAGCAGACAAGGTATGGAAGGGAAGGGGTAGAGAGAGTTCCCAGTGGGCGAGATATTTTCATAAGTGAAATATGTTTAGAAATAGTTTACCAATAGTAATTTTATTCTCAAAAATTTGCTGGGTCGGAGGTCTGTCAATTTTCTAGATGGGTGCATGGGTTGAAACCTTGACAACGGGCCAGCAGGTGCGTGCTCGATTCCAGTGATACTACTTAGATCCGTCGGCGTACAATTTGTACTGAAGAATGACGACATTTTCCTGGGGAGGGGGAGGGACAATGGTAATCATTGTAATTTTATTTTAAAAATGATCAAGGGGAAGATTTCTTGAGAGGGACGCCTCCTTGACTACCGGCCCCTATACTGTTGCAACCCCAAACCACACACACACCCACACACGCACACACATTTGGACTTCTTAGCCATGATCATGGTTCCACGAACTTAATGAAACAAATTTGAAATTTTAAGAAGTTTGGAAAAGATTCCAACTTAAAATAAGTTTCGACAAGGGTCCCAGAAGTGGTGGAAGTGAACGATTCAACATCTTCGCAAAAGTGTGAATGTGTATGGGGGGGGGGGGGGGAGGGATGTAAATCTTGACCAAAACTACTTCAAGCGCGAATCGTAAAGCCGGCCGAAGCAAAGGTTCCGGAGCTCACTTAAAGGGCCCTGGAAAAATTGGGGGTCAGACGATCTCTGTAATCTGAGGCATTTCCCCACCATTTTAAACCATTAAGTGGCTGTTTCCAACGTTTTCAGTTTGGTTTTATTAAATCCGCTTTATTACAAGTATATGGAATCAAAAAATTTGCCCCACCATTTTCATCAGGTCTCTGGAAAAAGTGGGGGTTATCCCCTCCACTTTCAAAAGTAGCGGGGGCATGTCACCTCCCGGCGCCACCTTTTGACGCCCATGGAACTAAGGGTGTCTTAAGTTCGGAAATACGCCTTGGAAATCTACCTTGGCCCCACAAAACTCCGACGTAAGCTGCTTGCGTTTTTTTTAAGACTCTCTACTGTTTGTTTTTTCTTTCTTGTTAAACAAGACTCTCTAAAACTGTTAACCGTCGCGGAGATTTTGATCAAGATGGGGCTCGGGCCTTGAAAGTGAAAGATACAACTTTTCATTTCAAGTTAACGCAGGCGGTCATGTGATACTCCGTCTTGGTTGTAAAAAAATGAGACTCCATCCGGTACGCAGTCGTGATCTCACGAATTGCAGAAATAGCCTAGAACTAAGTTTGAGTTTTGAATTTAATTTGCGGTGCGGATAGAAAGCATGTTTGCACCCTCCATAAGAATGGATCAGTCGAATGTAGTAATTAGCATAAAATCGAGACACGCAGTCTGGGTGTCAGGTAATTTCGCTGCTTGCGCAGGTACGTTCACGTGAATATCCAGGGTCGACTGTACTCTACTGTACTGTACTTGACCACAATAAAGGGTTAATCAACGCTGGACCGTGCATTAACTAGAGGATAATGCACGATCGGGGGTTAATGCAAGCGATGCACGAGGGCGCAGCCCGAGTGCATCTAGCGATAGCATTAACCCCCGGAGTGCATTATCCTCTATTTAATGCACGGTCCAGCGTTGATTAACCCTGTTCATTCATACCCAAGAATTTGATGAAAAAATAGTAAAAAGAAAGAAAATTTGTGTTTGCAGATAACCACATTTTTATTGAAATCAAAACCCCGAGGAAAGATGAGACCTCTTCACAACCTTTCAAAACAATAGGCCTATTCGTGCGCAGTTAATAAAGTAGCCTACTATTAAACAAAATGAATTCAATGAAATATTCATAAGTCATGAAATATAACAACGATGTGACTACATTTGAGAAATGGTTTTCTTCTAGACTTCAACAGCCGAAAAGGACAAAAAATTAACAGTTGGTAAAGTAACTAGAGGTATTATGACTCCATGGTAACCCCTTAGCCACGAAATCTTGCATTTGTATCATGTACATTTGCACTGCACACAGAGCATATTGTACGTTGTGTACGCTGTGGGTGCACATGCTGTGTAAATAAACACATGCACGTACGACGTATTGGCTATACTGCAGTACGTAGTGACATATCCACCATACAGTATGCTTTAAGTAGCGCGGTCTTTTTAAAATTGCTCGTCATTTGTTTAAACCCTAACGGACTTGTTCAGGTATTCTTGAGCTTTTAAGTTACTTCAAATGATGGAATTTGCCTAGGATTCAGCTACTGATTTGGGGAGATAAACAGTCACAGCATTTCAAACGTACATTTGGAGAAAAGTTTGGACATGTTAGAGATCTCAGCCCTAACAGCGGTAACGTTAGTAACGCTGATTTCGTTCGAGGATTCAGTGCTCGACAAGGAACTTTTGTGTAAGTTGTAACGTTACTTAGGCTTGGGCCTACGTTATTTGACTTTGAATTATAACCGTTTATGGATCCGTTGCCTCTATAGGGTTTAACGTAAGATTTGGGAACAAAAGTGTTTCTTAGAAATGGAAGCGTTTTCGTAGGCCTTTTTGTGACTAGTGAGTAGTGTCACACCATAGGCCTAACGTTGGATATATCATATCATGCTCAGCTAGGCCTATGTGTGTCAAGCCAGCTAGCCATATCTAAAGCTAGGTGATCTTATAAATACAGTGTATATAGTACGGTATTGTATTCATCCGCCGGTGATTTTATTCTTAATTTACCGTGGGTTATCCTAGGATAATGCACGGTCACCTGACCTTAATGAACCAATAGAAGTTGAGGATTTTAACTAAGTATGAATGAACTGTCAATCATAATTTGAGAAAACATGTTTGTAACTACCTCGTGTAAAGTAAAACGTACACCTGGGTGCGGTTATCATGGTCACCTATTACACACGGTGTGAAACACAAAAGAATTTCAAAAACTTCACTTGTACTGGAACGGAAACGGTACACGTGTTGAATTTGTAACATACGGAAGGATGGGAGAACGTATTTTCGTGCTGTACTGAAATGTTGGCCTATACGTTTTAACTGTATACATGTACCTCATGCAAAAAAAAAAAAAAAAAAAATGAAAATAAACGAATTACCTGGGAACGCAGTATATAAGTTTTGGTAAAGTGATCTTTTGCAGCTGATGTGCACTGTCTAAGAAGGTATTTTCTGATTGGCTGATTCTATTGTATTGTATCGATTGTATCCGTTGTTAAGGTTAGGGATTAGTAAGGGATTAGGGCTAGCGTTAGTCAGTCACAAAAATTCTCCTTAGACAGTGCGCATCGCCCCATCTTTTGCAGAGACCTGGGATCGGAACCAAAGATGAGGCTAGGGACACTACAGCATGGGCCAGTAGCAGGCTTGTCAAGTCTGGATGAACTGTGTGGTTTGTGTGGGTACATGCCAGTTTTTTTGGGGGGGGGTCGTGGGTGGTGGGATTTGCATGGACCCACAATGGGGGTCTTTCATTGAAACCATAGATTAGCAGCAAAAATTCTGATTTGCAATTTAATGTTAGTGCCCATCATAGACTGTGCTTTACACTGTCAACTTGAAGGTTAAGAAAGGCAGGATTCCCCCATAAAAATACCAATAAATCTGAAGAAAACGTCACTGAAAACACTGTTTAGTGTTTTAACTTCATAATTGAGTATATCCACATTCGGATTATATATTACCTGACAAATGAAACTTTTCCAATACCAAATGAAATTTTTCTGCCAAATTACTAACATTTGGTAGTGAATAATGCCAGCTCAGTTGCAACCCTGATACAAGATGTTGTTCCTTTGATCTACATGGTCACCTTATTATTTAATTTTTATCCCCTGGTACATTGCCAGCAGGTATAGACCTAGCCTAGGGTACCTAGGCCTAGTTCTCACGTACACTTTGTTCCCTGAACTAGGCCTAGGCTATTGCAACACAAATTTTTGACCGCATATTACTGTGAGAGTAATATCGTCTGCGTGCGTTGCTGCAGTGATTGTTGCTATATACGCGTATGCGCGTGTATGAACGTAACTATAGCTATGGACTATGTCACAATTGAACAGCAGTGCGTGCTATTTAGCATACAATAGTGTGAACGTCCTAGTTACACGATTTAGCAGTTTCACAGAATGTTTAAAAAACAAAACAGGATCGTTTGTGTAAATCGAAATGTTTGGTCCCTTTTTGGACACTTAAGTGCAAATAATCTTAGACTGAAGTGTGTTAAACATATAAGGCCCCGTAGAGGTCAATTATGTAGGAGTATACGTGAATTTGAGAAAGATCGAGACCATTCAAAATTTTTGAAGACACGGTAGCCCAATTTTGACAATGGGTATATTGCTGACCTAGTATGGGAAGCCCCAAAGCTTCCCAAATACTAGGTCAGCAGACTGCGGACTAGTATAGACCTTATGCATATGACGTCACAGAGCAGAAAGTGCACCCTAGCGCCTAGTTTGGAGGAAACTGGTGTATCATTGCAAGTTACACTGGTCAACAAATGCAGACAGCTGATTTGTCAACCACTCGTGTAAGTCTAGTGCACACGCGTGCGAAATCTACGCCGTTCGTGTGTGCGTCTTGTAGATCAGTGGTGTGCGCACGTGTTTTCCTCCAAACTGACGTCGCGTGACGTCAGTGCATAAGGTCTATACGCAGTGCGCACTTGCGGAGCAGTTACAAGAAGGCATGAGACCGGAGAGTGACCTGACTCCCAGGCATGCACACGCGCCTCGTCCACGCCGCGCATGACTCAGTACAGTGGTTGAAACTTGGAAAATGGCAGCCCGGGCGGCGATACAGTCTGAGTACGGCCCCTCAAGCAAATTTAATGGAAACAAAACTAGAACAACCCATTAGAGCAGGGGTGCCCAACCATCGCTTGCGATCTACTGGTAGACCGCGGACTGATCCCAAGTCGACCGCGAGGGGTGAAGGAAAATATGAAAAAATAAAGTTTTTCTATGTGTAACTGTATGACAGTGTATGTTTTGTAGATCTCGGGAGGGTGGCTTCTTGAAAAGTAGATCTTGGGTCAAAAAAGTTTGGGCACCCCTGCATTAGAGCATATAGCAACTGTTGAATTCTGAACATAAACGCTGTGAGGTAACAGCCCAAAGCTGTGCCACCTCGTCCTTTGCAGTTTTGTAGTTAACTTTTGCGGATAAATTGCCCTTAATAAAATAGTTGCCTGAATAGTTGAAAAGATAGCGAAAAGTGTACTTGAAAATATCCCAAACCGTGCTCTTATTAACAGTAATGGCATGGAATCCATTCAGCTGCGAAGCTCAAAATTTTGAGCAAAACATCCCATAAGCAAAAGATTCACAGTAACTGTCAGTTGCTAATATTTTCATCATAAAAGCCCCGTCTACACGATCATACACTTATTCAAAGCATCATCATGGTACGTATGATGATGCTTATGGACAAACGTACAGGGGCGGATCTAGGGGGGGCCGAACCGGCCCCGGCCCCCCCCCCCCTTTTTGAAAATGAAAAAAAAAAAAAAAAAAAATGAAAGGGAAAAAGAGAGAGAAAAAAAAACGGAAGGAGAAGAGATAGAGAGAAGGACACAGAGTGGAGTGATAGAGAATGAAGCTGCAATTAGCAACCTCGAAGCATGGGAGTCATAGCGCACAGCAGATCAGTTTGAACGTCGATTGGGACGTTCACACGCATGCTATCTTACTATACATGATTGGACACAATCAATACGATACAGTACCGATACAATACCATCAGCCAATCGAAAAATACCTTACGAGACAGTGAGCATCAGTTGGGATGGACTGCTATCAAGCCTGGCAAGTGCCATTTCCGGCCTTCTGGGATGTATTAAAACCTCAAATTTTCTTGGAACGCTCCGCGTCAACCTATGGTGGCGCTCCGCTTAGATAGTAAACGCAGTGGCATACACTGGGGGGAGGCCATTGGGCCATGCCCCCCCCCCTCACTGATGCCAATTTTTGTTTAGTTCCTAAAACTGCGTAAACTTTTTAACACAACTTTTACTTCAAAAGGTAGCATATGTGGCACCAGATTGCATGAAAGGACACCTAATTTTTCAAAAATTTTCAAAGGGGGAGGGGGAACCCCCTCCCCTTAGACCCCTCCCCCAGGCCGGCGATCACACAACATACTGCATGCCTCCCCCCCCCCGTGAAAGAAATGCTGGGTACGCCACTGAGTAAAACGGGATTCAAACTTGCAACCCTTAGACCAAAAGTCCCACCAGCTGAGCTAATCCGTCCTCACAGAAATGTGTAATAAAGTCAAACTTAACATTTTGTTAAAAAAATGCACTTCTTGATGGCTGCTATCAAGCCTGGCAAGTGCCATTCCGGCCATCTGGGATGTATTAAAATCTCAAATTTTCTTAGTACGCTCCGCGCCAACTCATGGTGGCGCTCCGCTTAGATAGTCAACGGGAGCCCCGCCCCCCCCCCCCCAAACAAAAAATCCTAGCTACCTCACTGCAAGGAGAATTAAAATGGAAAATCATGCGGATTACAAGGCCTTAAAAGTGTCTTTTCCGGCTATTTGGGAGGTGCTTTTACCCAAATTTTCTGGTATGGTACGCATAGGCGGCGGAAGCGTGGGAACGGAGGGAGGACACGTCCCTCCCTAAAATTTTCAGTGAGGGGGATGTCCCTCCATGAATAAATTCCTAAGGAGGAAAATGAGGAACTAAGATATGGGTCACAAATTTCTCAAGGAAGTCCCTCAATATTCGACAAGTTAGAACATGACTACTAAAGATCTGATTAGACGACTTGAACCAGGGAGTTGCTATTTGACAAATAGCAACTCCCTGCCTTGAACAGGATGCGTTGTAGTAAGGCACTGTGCCTATGATAACTGTCTTCTGTTAATAACTTGTAGAAAAATTAATGTGTTGATAGTTGAGACATGAAATTATATCAAGCAGAAAATGCAAAAATAAGACATGGGAAGTGCTATTTCCGGCGATCTGGGAGGTCTATTTTGTCAAAAATTTTCTTGTGCGCTCCGCGCCAACTGATGGTGGCGCTCCGCTTAGATGGTATAGTGCCATCAATCACAGGTGGAACAACTTCGCCCCCCCCCTTTTCAGAAATCCTGGATCCGCCCCTGAACGTATAATCTTGTGGACTACTTTTCCAACAAATTTAAACAACGTCCAACACGTATGAAGTTGTTCAGACTTTTAGCTGCATGTTTCATCTTCCCAACAAGTGTTCAAACATTTGTATGAAGGTGTTCATGGACAAATGAGTTATGGTGTAGACGCAGGCGCGTAGCTACGGGGGGGGGGGGGGCTGGGCCCCCCAGATGTTTGCCAGACCCCCAAAAATTGTGCGTGTCCTAATAAAATGCGTAAGAATTAAGGACGGCGATCGATGTCGTGACCCCCCATTTGATACCTAAAGGCCCCCCTAAAATTTTCATCCTAGCTACGCCCCTTTGTAGACGGCCTTAACATTTCTTTTATACAAGTATTTGAACATTTCCAACCATGAATTTGCAGGCGCGGATAGAGGTGGGGCGCACCCGGTGCACGCCCCCATTTTTCGATGACCAACGATTTTTTTTACTCCGAAAAAAATGAGCCAATATGGAAAATATGCTTCCCAGATGCTGGGAAATCGCATCTATAAGCGCATCTAGAATTAAAATTTTCTTGGGGGAGGACCCCCAACCCAACCCCCGACCCGGCTTCCCGCCTTCGGCCGAGGGTGTGTGCGAGCCCCTTTCTCCAAATCCTGGATCCGCGTTTGATTTGTGAGAGTATTGCAAGGATGGGTTTAGATTGCAATGGGTTTTCAAGAACGTTTGGCCGTTCGTAGCTGGTCGTTGAACAAAGAGTTGGTTTTCAAGCACAAGTCCGAACACATATTTTTGAGTGGATTTGCATGCTACGCGTACATTATACATACGCTACACTCTAAAAATATCCTGGTTAAATTTAACCAGTATTGGGGTCAATAGTTTTCCATTCATTTCCTGGTTAAAATAACCGTGAAATCCCGGTCAAAATTAACATTTTCCTTGTTATATTAACGATTGGTTAGAAATCCTGAAGAATTTAACATGTTCCTGGTTAAATTTAACCAAGATTTCTTTTTTACTTTTAAACAGGAAATGTATGGAAATATTGACCCCATCCTGGTTAAGTTAACCAGGATTTAACCAGGATGTTTTTAGAGTGTAACCGTGCCTTGGCGCTGCCTACCTTAGTCACGGTGATCCTGATGTCAGGGGCATATTTCTTTTGATTTCTTCACGCACCATCAGAGTTACTATAGCCTACGTCTGGCTGCTCGCGATTTCGCTTGCGGAATAAAACATAAAAACGTCCTTGAAAGGCTTCTAAAACGCATAACGAATAGCCTTGAGATGAAAACGAATTTTTGACATATTTCCCAACTTGCGGTCGAATTTTACATTCATTGAAAAGGAAAATCACTAAGACCATCGAGATAAATATACAGATAGTTTTAATATCGTTTACTGCGTAGGGCCATCTGCCCTCCCCATCACGGAATAATTCTCTATAACCCCCTACACCAATGTGTCAAGCTGATTGGACGAATCTCATTTTATTTTTATTTTATTTTTATTTAAGTTTACTATATTTTATTTTACTTTATTTTATTTTATTTTATTTTATTTGATTTGATTTGATTTGATTTGATTTGATTTGATTTTATTTTATTTTATTTTATTTTATTTTAAAAGGAGGGTAAGACCCAGTTACTAAAGTTGCTAATCCCCCTCGACCCCCTCATATAAATACAGTGAATGTAAAAAACAACAGTATAGCAATGGAAACAAAGTAATATAGAAAATGCAAATACAAAGGAACTAAAGTAAACCAGGATAAAAACCAAACTAATGGAGTAAGAGAAAATAAAAATGTGAAAATGACATTGCTAAAAAAAATCAAACATCTTAAACAGAGAAGGAAATTAACAAACTACCATAAGTACATTTTATACATTAAAATACAGTCGAAGTCAAGACGACAGGTGACAATTCTATAACCGGTGCTGTGGCCGAGTAGATATAAAGGCGGTGGCATTTGGAGCGATGAAGCTTAGCAATCAGGAGGTTCAGGCTTCAATCCCCGGCCGGGTCAAAGAAAGGTGGGTTTTTCATCCAAGAGCAATCTACGGTTTTCCATCTGAACTGGCCTTCAAAAGAAAAAAAAATTGATCTAAATTGCTCTGTTAGTTGGCACCCAACGTGAAGTTGTAATTCATAAGCCATACAGGCTTCTCCCACATTCGTGGTCTCTTAGCGTTGTGAAACAACTACCCTTCAAGGCCTGAATTATAACCATCATACAAGAAAATAAATTTAAGAGCAGTCGTTAAAGAGTCAATAAATTAAAATCGCCAATTAAAACTATTTGAATAACACAGAATCCTAAAACTATATGTAGTCGATAAGAGGTTTTGGAGTTGACTTTAAAAAGTATTCAGAGATGATGAATTTCTTAGCCCCATTGGCAGTTCATTCCATTCTTAAGCAGCTAAGTATGATTTTTTTCTTGTATGGCAACCGCAGTTTTGCCACCAGACAGGTATAATTTATTTTCTATAGTTGATCTCAAGGAGTGAGAATGGATATTTCTATTAAATGTGAACATTTCTTTCATATACGTCGAAGAGAGTTCGTTAAGTGACTTTAAGGCCATTGTCGGTCTCTCCATACGAATTCTCTTGTCAAGGCTGTCTATGTTTAACTTAAAGTATAGGCCTACTGCAAGATATTGCAATAGTTCATTCGTTTATAGGAATGATGTCATTGTTCGCACTGCCCGATTCGAACGAATTCCAAGAGCATAATCTCACCTCACTAATAAAAAGGGTTTAAGAACGCACAAAAATTCTCAAGTAGCCAACATCTATCTTATTCGAGCATAGAGCTGGTGGGGCTGAGCATTTCAGAATGCCGTCCTGGGGCAGGTGTTTAAGCAATTTTTCTTAATATTGAAGGGTCCTAAAATGCACTTTGATTCCACAGTTTGTGAATTTATGAAGTTCATTGATTGAAAAAGTTCAATATCTCGTTGAAAACTTTTGATAATTTAATAGTTAAAAAATTAGGGGGATTCGTGTTTCGAAAATTGTGGCTAAAGCATACTTTATCCCCTACATTTCTGACCTATGTGCTTTAGTACCCCCGCCCGACCCCCATCCCTAATCCTATATGTATTCGAGATATTTTAAAATCGGCAAATGATTAACTTTTGCAAATGAATCAAGAATTGCAAAGTTCGTCGCAGACCCGTAGCGAGGCATTGGCAAGGGCGTATCCCTGGAAATATTTTCGCCCCTAGAAAAATGAAAATTATTGCCTTATTACATTTTAACATATCTCGACCCATAAAAATATTCCCTTCTGGAAGTTGCTTATCTCGCTCCCCCCCCCCCCCCTTCGGTGCCTTGTCTGCTATGGCCTGATCTTTCGTAACTATCTTTTCATTATTTCACCTGTGCCACAGCTTGAGTGCTCAGTCGTGACAAAGCCCACTTAACCCTGTAATAACTATCCTCCCACCCACAAGTCTCTTGCACAATATCAAGACAACCTGCCGTCAACGGCGTATCAAGACCCTCGGGGCCCATGGGCAAGAGAAAGCAAGGGCCCCCAAACCAATGGTATCATAAACGCATAAATGCATTTTCCTCCAATCTCCATGGGGAGGTACGGGGTAAGAGAGAGACCTTGCACGCACCAGATCCGGGTTCAATCTCGTATCCTATTCTTGCCTGGTGCTTCAAATGTATAGTTCTGCGTGCATTTGTTGATAGTTTTGTGGTCCTTTCGGGTCTGCACTGGGTGGTTGGACGGTAGGCAGAGTTACGATTTTTGAGATTTTTTGCGCATCTGGTTGGGGGTCCCTGAACTCTCGGGCCCCCTGGACATTGTCCACCCAGTCCACCCGTTTGCTACGCCAGTACCCACCGTTATACCGATTTCGCTAGGCCATCAGAGAGAGACCCAGGAGGCTGCATGCAGTCGGACAGTTGGCATGGGCCAACGGATTTTGAGGGAGGGGCCGAGATATCAGAAATAGAAGCCTAATAATTTTCTCTAATTTAACTTTTTGAACTGTCTTGTAAATTTCTAAAACATGATATTTAAAGATATTTATAGATGCTACCTACGTACAAGTTCTGAGAAATAGCAATCTGGATGACATTTTGGTAACAATTAAAAAAGCGATCTCAATATTGTTGTGGGCACATATGGAGAATAAACCGCTCTCAGCATACAAATTATGGAAAATAAACGTAAGTTGTGACATATTATTAAAAGACTATTTTTAGTCCCCTCCTCACACACACACACATACACACACACACACACACACACTCAAACAAGGGTCATAGTGTTATGACATGACTTCGAAAGCCACACTGCAGGTCTGAATTTAGGGATGTGACTTGCTTTTATGTTAATACAGGGTCTGATGAGGACTTTTATCCTCCTGAACTTTTTTTTAATCTGCCTATAAATCAGGCTGTTTTCGAGTCCACCTAACCTGATTCCGGGCCAGCTTAGTTTCGATTCCAGTGGCCACCATTCCGGGTCAATTCCTAGTCCAGTACCCTCCGATTCCAAGCCCATTCCGAGTACAGGTCTCCCAATTCCGGGCCAATTCCGAATCCTGCCATTTGACAGTGTAGCATCTCGTACAAATGCTTTTTGTAGTATTTTTGAACACTAAATTAAAACGGGCATTTTTAGGAGTACATTTCATACCCTGACTCACTGTTAAGATGACTGTATGTGGCCATTCATGAGTTGACCCTGTGCACCAATAACAATGTAGCCCTAAGTACATATATGCAACATTAACTTATGTGGAATCGGCTGGAATGGGCTCCGAGTCCGAGTCCAGCAGGAGCTCATTCCTGGCCAATTCCGATTCCGGGACCTCTCATTCCGAGTCCAACGAAAAAAGGACTCAAGTCCAGAATCGAGTCCGAGTCTGGACTCGAACGCTAAAGCCCTGCTATAAACTACAGTAAACACAAGAGGACATTTAAGATTTTCATGAGGTAGGCTACATGGACTCGAAGCTGTCAGAAAGCTTCTCAATCCGGATTTCATGGATTTTTTGTATATTTTATGGGCTGTCGAGAAGCCTGCGTCCTTTTTTCGTTAGGTGTCGAGAAGTCTGCCGCTTTTCGATTGCTTTTCTGCTTCTTGTGTCCCACTATGTAGGTTTGCTCTGTGCTCCAAAAGAGTGGAAATTTTTAAGCTTTTGTTTGAGTCATGTTAAAACATTATCTGATACTTTTCCCTAAAAAAATATAACAGTTCACCGACTAGGTATAGGGTCAGAGAGTGAACCGCTTACCCCCACACTTCACACACATTTGCAATCATAAAATCCACAACTATCCTTTAATAGCCTGAATGCCGCCAAAACAGTGGCGTCGCCAGAGTGTGCTATGTAGGGGGGGGGGGCTGGTGCTGGATCTTCAAATGTGAGGGCTGAAGGATTTGATGTCATATTTTTCAACATATCTCCGATCACCAGTGGGGCTGCTGGGGGCTCTGAGATTTCGTGGGAGGGATGGACCCCCCAAGCCCCCGTAGCTACGCCACTGCCTTTAAATCCACACATTTGGATTCTGGCAGTTAGCACTTAATAATATGCTACGAAATTATTAGTTCCAGATATACTCTGTAGTAAAAAGAGATCAATGTTCACTTTCTTTCAGTTTTATTCATTAAAGACTCGAGATCATTTTGACTTAGACAGGCTATCGCCTTTGAACAATATACCATCATGGGTGCAAAAGCTGGTCCCTTGAAGTGTGCGAGACGGTATTTGTAGACTTATATTTACTATGTAGGTTTTCGATTAGGCAAGCAGATATTCATGCGAGCAAGTGAGTAAATTTAGACGACATCTAGCCCTACGGGGAAGTATAGAAGAAATTTTCCAGTCCTGGGACTTACCGCCTCCCCCTGTCTCCACGAAAAAATAAAGGGGAAAAGAAGAGAAAAAGAATGAAAAGGGTAATGAGAAAGAAAAAAAAACAGGAGAAACATTAATAAATTACTAGCACGTATTTAAAATATGTCTGTCTGCGTGAATTGGGTGGAGCTTCTAGTTGTAATGATGCTAGTACACAGATCCAGTATACAAATCTATGGACACGTGCATAATGATTACGCGATAGTAAGAGGGAGGGGGCACGGCTTTGCTACACTGAATTGTGGTAACAATTCTTTTTGTTAAACAGCAGGGGCGTAGCCAGAAATTTTTCAAGGGGGGCAAATCCCATAGACGGACTCTCGGCGCTTCGCGCCACCGTGGGTTGGCGCAAAGCGCAATTTGGACCAAAATACCTCCCAGATCGCTGAAAATGGCACTTCCCAGGCCTATTTACCGCATTTAAATAGAGGAAACACTAGCAACATTGTAAAAATAAACATTAAAAAATACCAAAAATACGCTCAAGGAGGGGGGCCTTCGGCCCCCTTGGCTACTCGCCCGTTAAATAGTGACATTTTCTGTTGTCTATGAGTATTGACATGATAAATTTTGGGCATGCAGTCATTTTAGAATATATTCAAAAACACCAAGGCTGACAAATAGACGTCCTATCGCACGGACTGTGCCCTTCCCCCGTGCCCGATTGAGCAAATATCCAGCTAAAAGTATATGCTAGCGAAAAACAGTGGGCCAAGACGTATGATGGCATTGGTGCAAGTGTGCGCTTAACGGATTCCAATCGAAATTTCAAGTGATGCAACGGAAGTTTAAGCAAAGGATTTCACAGGAGTACAGGAGGAGGTGGTGAAATGTCTTTAGGAATGAATGATTGTCTTAATTTTCTATGACGAATCTTTCATGAATTACCTAAATTTTTGCGCCTCCACCTTCAGTTCAATTCTTTTCCATGTTCTTCTTCAATACCGTCTCAAAAAGTGTTCGCTTCTTTCTACAGTCTGTATGTTGCTTTTACACTATGTATGTCTGCAGGCGTAATTATTCAAGAACGAAGTTTCTATCGTGTGAAGAAGGGAGTCTTTCCGCCTTCCACTGGTTTTGAAAGATAAACATACTTGAAGGAAACAGTGTTCTCTAGAGGGAATAAAAGGTCCTTAACAGAGGAACTGGAACCGATTTTCTGCGTTCTTAGTTTGTAATATTTTTATGGTGCTTCTTCGCTGTACTTGAGATAACCCATCGTGCCCCTCGTCCGCAAAAATTTCATGTTCCGCGCCAAAAAGAAACTACGGTAACAGGCATCATTGTGGGAATTCCAAGGTTCCCCACAAATGCATTGCTCCATTCTGCGAAGCAAGAAACCACTAAAAAGGAAAAAAAAAAGAAAGAAAAGGAAAAAAAAAACCCGAATTAACCACATAATTGAAGACTATGGGAATTTTTTTTTCACAAATTTAGCGAATAGATCTTGAAAGCGTTAACAAGTTGTTTGATTCGTCATTGTGATAACAAGGCTTCAAACTTCAAAGAGTGGCCGCAAAAGTTAGGGACATGTCCAGCCACTATAGAGGTCGTGCACTGACGTCATAACAGCATGCATTGCCATGCCATGCTGGACGGCAACTTATTTTACAGGCGAATAATTAGGCTTTTGTTTTTAATTCCCGATCATTCATTTCATCACAGTATTGGCTCAGTCTTTCATCAGTAGGGGGAACTTCTTAAAGAGTCACATTATACTAGTATAGCATTAATAAAAAAAGCTCATTCTCATCGAGTACCGAGATATGAAAATCATTCTCTTTGGTTTAGGTATGACCGCAATGAGAGACTTGCCGCCCATTGACAATGCAGCTACAGCGCGGTGTATCGAAGGATGACATCACGTGCACGACCTCTGTACTCATCAGGCTCACTTCAATAACTTCGCCAATTCGCGAGGCAGACACGTGATCCGGACTTTTCATGGAGGAAGGGAGAGGGCGGGACGAGATCTATCATCTATTGAAACAGTGGAGGTAAACCTACTTTTGGGATGTTGATGTGCTGTTGCCCGCGTGGGCGTTTATCGGGGGGGGGGGATTCTCCTGCCAAGGGGATTGAGGGGTAAGTGTAAGACCCTGTTAGAGGGATAAAATTTCCGTGCCCCTGGCATTTTCACTGTTCACTATGTAAGGTGTAGTTATATGGGCACCAGGGGTGTAGGAACATGTCAAAAAGTAGAGGAGGGCACTCTCTTTTGTTCCTGATATATATATATATATATATATATATATATATATATATATATATATATATATATATATATATATGTTTACATGTGGATTTATAAAGCTGGAAATTAATGTATCTTGTTCTCTCGTTTTTTGCTTTCTGTATATATATAATATATATATATATATATATATATTTTTATATTTATATACATATATATAATATATATATATATATATATATATATATATATATATATATATATATATTTCTCTAATTCGGCACTTAGGGGGAAAGTTGTTGTTGAAAAGTCGACCTTAAGGGGAAAAAAATTTTCGGGTGAAATATAAGTTTCGCCTTAACGTTTCCACACACTTTTTCTATAGGAATACGTAAACTTACAAGGGCGCCCTCTTAGGTTTACAAACTAGATGCCATTACTTCAAAGTTGTCAAATTTACGTACACCTAGCTGTTAACACGAACGGATGGCTGGCCATTGAATTAACGTTAATTATATATTTAGACGTTAGGGCTAATTTATTTATTATGTATTTTATTATCATTTTGTCGCCCTTTGTGCAAGCAGATATAACAATTTCCCCTTAAGGTGGGAATTAGCGTTATATATATATATATATATATATATATATATATATATATATATATATATATATATATATATATATATATATATATATATATATATATATATATATATATACATATATATATATATATATATATATATATATATATATATATATATATATATATATATGTAGTTGTCAAGACGAAAAGCTTGCAACAGTCGATCATCGGTCGCCCACCCACACCTGAACAAGAGATAAGGACTCCTGTTACAAGTCGCAATGCAGACATCACACCCTACGTAGGCGGACGCAGCGGACAGCCAGGGTAAAAACAGGCACGGAAGACTCTAAAATCATTATTCATCTGGACCTCTGATGAGCACACTATGTGTGGTACGGAGTAGGCATTTGTACGTATAAGGAAATGAGAGCCTGAATTGTTTCAACTTCCCTGTTCCAGAATGGAAGGGACAGACGAAGCCGTTGGAGAATGGGAAGGGGGGGGGGGTGGCGCTCCCATTTTATCTACTTTTCCCAAGTTTGGCAACACTTAATTTGTGTCATACAGGGGTGTAGAACCAGGAGGCACCCCACTTTTTGGAAAATGGTAATCTGATACTTGCGTTTTGACGAAAATACCAACCTCTCACGCACAAATCTGACTAGTCAGTTGTTAAAAACTCCGTGATTAAATTAAATTACTCTTACCATGGTCTTCAAGTTCAAGTACTAAATAGGCCATCTTTAGTAGGCATTTTTGCTGCTAAGTCAAACATGGTAGAGGACGGTAGTGACGAACTCATAAATTCTTCACAGGGAATGGTAGGAGTGAGGTGCTCCAAATGTCACTGAGGGAAGGTGAAATTAGTACCCTATGCCATGACTGCCAATGATCGCAGGATCAATTTATGCAGTCGAAAATGATTGTCTGCAGTGCCAGTGTTGGAGCAAATGTACCAAGTACCCAACAAAACATACAAAATCTGAGGTAGGACCAGGTATTTTGTTAATTTGGAACACATTACCACAACTTCTAGTTCTTAGCGATGACAAAACACTCTTAATTTACATTTACGTGATTACAGTTTATCCACAAGAAAATGGGGGGGGGGGGGGGGCTTTTTTGAAAACCATGTATGTAAATCTTAGCCATGTGATTAGATGACCTAATTTGGGGAACTTGTAAAGCTCAATACTCGCGATGATGGAATCACTTATCAAAAGCTTCATTCCTTCCTTTCTTACATTCAGGACTTATGAGAAACGACTGGGCATGGAAAGTCCAAGATAAGGAACCAAGGACACAGTGTATGGAAAGAAAGGAACACAGAAAAATGTGAGTATTCTACGATTCCCAATACCTACTAGGGTGTGAAATTTCCATGAAAACAAAAATTAAGCCATGGAAGGTTACATTTTTCAGACGATCTGTACCACAACATTTATTGCATTTGCACAAATGTAACAGTGAAGATAGAAGAAAATATTAATTGATCAAAAAACTGAAACTTAACTTGATGATACATATGTACACATGTATAACTGTAAACTTACAGCCAATATTTCACCAAGATGAATCATATTTGCATATTTTATTGATAGGACGGTCATATCATTATAGCATTTCAAGGTATTCTGAACTGCACAAGGTAGGTTGGAAGTCATTATAGGTTAAGATTATTTCTGTACAATAAAAAACTCATTTTAGAATAAATTTGCAATTAAATCTGCAAGTTGAATTAAATAGATACATAAGTTTTTTTTCTAAAAGTATCAAAATGATCAAAGGAACACACCAGAATGAATCACAAGTTTCAAATATTTCATGTTAAGGATGGAAACTTCAATGCTGCTTGTTCTACGACACTGACTTCTTGACTGAGGTGACATCATTTGGTGCCCTCCTGAACATTTTTCGCACCTCAAATATATACAATAAATTTATATGTTACATATAAAAAGACATCAAAATATATTTTTCATATACATCAGTTCCTTAATAAAGGAACTAATTGAAATACTTTACTACAAGATGAATTTTGCACATTTTATTGACACATGGGGACTGACCTTTCAATCCTATCTGTGTTCAAGGTGTTACACGTTGCACAAAGACCTTTGAGTCCTATTTGTTTTCAAGGTGTTATATTTGGACTTATGCATTCATTTATACAAAATATTAACAGCAAAGTATTAATTTCACTGAGACAGTAAAACTAACTTCCAAAGTTATTTAATAAAATTTTTTTCAAGGTGTTACAGTTTGCATAGTACCTCCATCACATCATGAGGGTAAGGCCATCTTCATACTAACTTTTAGGGCACATTCATGCATTTCAAAGGGCACCACAGCAAAAATAAGATTGAATTCTGTTATCTAGTATATGTTTGGTTGTATTTTGTTATGAAGGGGACAAAGGCCAAGGTGGCCTTAAAAGATCAGCCGTTCTGTGGGGCACCAAGGCCATTGCCAAAAATACAAAGGCCATGGCCTCCGTGGGTTTCATTTATTTCCAGGACTATGATAGCTTTTCTACAGAATCAACAGAAGTCAGGCTAGGGAAAAGGCAAGTGTTGGAACAGACTCTTTAAACATTTTAAAAGGTAAAGTTACATTCTTTTTCATAATGTTTGATCACAGTTGCTTCAATAATTGAATCCTTTCCTCAGTGCCAAAACGTTTTTAATGAGAAGGGACCTCTGTTGCCACAAGGAATGACAGAGTGCTCAATCAAAAACCCTGTGTTCACAATGAGATAACAAGCCCATCATTTTGATAATTAGCAAACAACTGTGGTTTCCTGCATCAAGATCACAGTTGCATTCACATGGACTGGCAAACAAGAGATCATGATAACAAATGCCTCCTCAAGCTGCCATCAAAGGACTTTCACTGTCTTCTGTTTACATTAGTAAGCCATATTAGGAATTATTCTTGTCTCCTACACAGTATACTGTCACCATGAAGAGACATCCATTCACATGCAGAATTTAGGGTGATCTAATAACAAGCTAATAACAAGCTTGTGGTCTTGATGATCAGCCAACTTGGATTCTTGATCCAGGCACAGGCATTCAAAGCATTACGTACATATACTACACACTATATATGTAATAAGACAAGGTAGTCCATTTCTCAGGACAAAGCACGAATCTTGGCCTATTTTTACACTCTTACTCTTACCGCGAACCTCAAAAGACCTTGTTAATCACGTCATCTGTTCCAGCAGAATATCCAACACCTCTTTGGATGCAACTTTGTGCATAAGATAAATTCTTAACAGTAAAAAAGGTGAGAAAATGAAAATTGGGACAGAGTTGGCCCAGTCGCCCTTCACTGCCAGCAACACAGATGATAGTAGCCTGCAAAGCTAGACATGCTGTCTTTCTCACAGAAACATGTAACAGAAGGTGAAGCGAAGCAAAAGAACAAAACTTTGCCATGCAGATTAAAGCATAGTTTCACTATTTGCTACCATCACATGTAACATGCGCTGTGATTGGCTAAGAGTAATGAACCTGAGTCTTCGTATCTTTCAGTGTCATACTTGGTAAGTGTCAGGTATTACTCTTAGCCAATCACAGCACATGTTACATGTGATGAGAAATGGCCTACCTTGTCTTATTATATATAGTGTGTGTGTAGTATATGTAAGGAATGCTTCAAATGCCTGTCGATCCTGGCAGCGAATCTTGATAACAAGTGCACTCACATGGAGTTCTTACCACTGTATGATAATGAGCTTGTCATCTGACGATGTGCACATTATCCCATGTGAATATATGGAAAGTTACTTACATATATCTAGTCTGACACCACACCTTGTTAAATAATTTTTTTCAAAGTTTAGGTCTTTATTGTTGGTATATTCAAATCTTTTAACTCTATCATGGTTTAATATGTTCATTAAAGAGTCTGTTTGGTGAGTGATTCATTCCTAGGAACACTTAATAATTGGAATGTACAACACTTTTCCAGTAAATATAGCTACAAAAATACATAGTCTGTGGATTTTCTGATATAGATTTCAATACATAAGAAACAATACAGAATAATCAAACCACTACAAAAATAAACCATTTTAATTTTATTGACAAGTTGAAAGAACTGCTGTTGTTTTCCAGTCTAGTCATAAATTTTAATGTAGTTTGGTATTTTACACAATGTATTTTCACTGAAATTTTCTTGCAACAAAGTTTTACTATGGAAGCTATCTCATTAAAAGTATCATACTATTTGATTCATGCTGGACAATGGTTCATGGTAATAAACACTTGTTTCTGGGCCCAGATCTTGGTCTCCAGGGTGCATGGCAGATGTATGTGTGTGACAGGTTCAATGCTTTGACTAGCTATCTGGACATTCTCAAATACTGGACATTTGAATGTGGCCACTTGTCTTGTGGATACTGCTGATGGTGTTCTGAAATGCTTGTGAACTGGTTTAAACCACATAAGAGGCAGTTTCACTGGCTGTGTGCTGCGATCAGCACTATCATCCTTCCAGTGAGAGACCATTATGACACGCTGTGTATCCCATGATGCATTGTGGAGGTAAAAGCCAGTAAGGTAGCTACCAGATTCAGGTTTGCATACAGGTGGCTCTTCAAATGGCATGGTCTGTGTACAAAATGCAAATCACCCCTTTTGAGTATTACAAATATGATATCATACTTGATCACTGTTACACCTTTTTACCTCTGTGTGACTTCAAATGATTAATTTTCTTACATGAGTTTTGTGAACATTTTTAATTTAAGGGTTAAGGTGTGTATTATGAAGTAAACCAAGGCCAAAGTTTAACAGAACTGTTCTTGAATGAGTTCATAAAGATTGGTCAAATTGGTTTGTTAAAATTTGTCAAATCCTGGCCTACTGAGAGGACGGAAATACCTGGAAACTACTTGCTCCTGTCATGCACAATGGGCTCCATTGACATCAAATGTTTGTTAAATTTTGTGTGGTAGAAACCAGACTAGAGTCATTTTCAAAAATCTTTGGGCCAACCTAAACCTCTCTATGGGCTTGGCTGAGTCCATGAGGAAATGAACCCACCATTTTAGCCTAACCATGGTTGAGACCTTTAATTTTTTTCTGAGAAAACAGAACTCAAATTGGGAAATCTGATACAAATTTCTGGTTCACTTAACATTGTATTTCAGTTGATTCCATTTGATATCACATTTTTGGGGAGAGGGTCCATTAGACTGTGAGGTTGGCTTGAATTTCTCAAAATTCAGATTAAACATTTTTCATTTAAGTTTTATTTCATAAACAGAAGCCTTGTTTCATAAAAATATTAGACTGATTTCAAGTTTGATCTTACAAGCATTGGTTCAAATGAAATCAAACTTAAGATTGAGTGCAATTCTTTATATAACAGAGCCCTAATATTCAAACTCTGGTCTATTGCAAAATTTTGCTAACTGTGTCCTTCACACTTGAGGTGCACTGCAACAAAATGATAGTCTGATTTTGAAAAAGATATTGATGGTACTGTACGCTACAAAGATATGACACAATTTAATACTTTGTTACCTGTCTGAAACAAAATTCAGACACATATTTTTTACTGGTAGAAAAATTAAATTTCTCTTCTCACCTCAATCTCCATGACAACATCCTGTACCTCCATGTATTCCTTCCCCGCCTGTTCCATAAGTAAAGCCTCCACAAACATCTTTGGTCTTAAAAAGGCAGACACATCAAAGCTGATAACATCTTCAATATTCTCTTGATAATCAACTAACATTTCCATTTTCTTTATTAAATCATTGAGCCATATTTGTAAATCCACATTGACATATGATACAGGGTATCCCCATCCTCTAGGGAGCCTTCCATGAGACAGGGCATGTAACATTTCCTCAAGTTCATTGTTGATATGGAGATTTCCATCTAAGCAAGACAGTAACAACTCAACATCTTGCGAGATGTGGTTGACTTTTTTGCTGACGAGATTGATTTCTGAGATAATAAAGTTTTCAAGGTGACTTAAACCGTCTTTGGCAGATATGACTGATGCATCAGGGAGGATGCAAAGCTTGGACTGAATGGATGTCAGAGTTGACTTCACATCAGACAAATCAGCAAATATGGTGCCATTTTGGGATTCCATCTCAAGAAGAGATAAAGTGTTTGCAATGAAACTGTAAAAACAAAGACAAATATAAATATTTTAATATTTCCAGCCAATGTGTTGGAAATGAGGAATGAGATGAGTGACAGAAATGTTGATTTCAAGAACAATGCCATATCTTACTTAAAAGAAGGGTCTAAGCTCAAATCCAGCTTTGATATATTAGAGGGGTACTTATTCTAAGCAATCTGGTGAAATTTCCATTGAAATCTGATGTGTGGTTCTCAAGATATCAGCAGATAAAGTTGTCTCATTTTCAACACAAAGTGAACTTGAAGCAAGCACATATGATGTCATACCCTCATATAAATGAGCAGTCCTTTGTTTTTCTTTAAACTTTATCACCACTTTGCTCCTCAACAATCGAATGTTATCGCAATGTGATTGCATGAGAGACATGGGAAAATTACAAAGCTCACATTCCCCATGGGGAGGTCCTATCCCTATTAATTACAAGGTCAACACAACAGACTGAATAAACAAAGGAAACAAAGCATTCCTAATCAATGTGAGGAAGTGATATCAGGGAGCTGCCTACTGATATTACTTCCACTTGCCTTTGGGTCACAAATGTTGTAACTTCTTTTGCTGATATCTCGAGTAATATAAGTCCGATTTGAATGAAAGTTTCACCAAAATGCATAGATTTAGACCCTCTTTCACATATGAAAAGTAAATTTTTGCTTAAACCTTCCTTTTAAGTTCTGCTGATTACTGATGCTAGGATTGCTGATGGTAATCAAGCAATTACCTTTGTTATCAATGCTTTATAAACTCTTAAGTGCAAAAGATTTTGGCCACATAAGTAGGTCATATTGTTGAATGAGCAAAGAGGAAGTACTCAGGTGGTATGAAGGTCAAGAGGATGGTCATGTCAAGTTTGGCATCCCTTCTGGGGATGTAGCCCCTTCAGACAACAAACTCCTTCAGGGCAAATGTTTGGTTTTTGCCTTCAGCTTTGGTTTTGGGGTTTTGAGATAAAGTTTGGAAGGATACGTAGGTGAGGGAGATAACATTCTAACATGTTCCTGGGATGACATTTCCCTGGCTTAACAAATCTGCTATTACAGAAACACAAATTCACTTGGTGTTTGCTAACATATGCTAGCAAACACAGAAAGATTAGAAGAGGACTTGGTAGCCAGCCTAATGAATGCAGAAATAAGTACCTTCAACATTTTTTCTCTACTATTCCATGCATTAAAAACAACATTGCATGGAGGTGCCATTCTAATTTTTCCAATCTGGTTCTGTGATATGATACTGTGCTCTGTTTTTCTTGATACCTCCTGTTTTCAAAACACCTCCTTAAAGTCTTTTCTCCTGGTTCACTAAATACCTAACAACCCTAGCACATACCTGCTTTGCTGTGCCTCAATGATATTGGGTGCATTCTTCATCAAGCCAAGCAGTAGGGGATCAATGCTATTTTTCATAGAGTCAAACATCAGCTGTAAAACTGCCCCAAGGTTTCCTGGCTGACTGTTCAATCTAGACCCACTCTGACCAGATGACAGAATGGATGCCAACAGACTGCCTACCCCCATGGAGGATGGCATTTGCTGTAGGAAAGAAGAAAATCAATAAATCCAACCAAGTTTACACAGTTTGTTAAAACTTTGAAAAGTTATTTTTTATTATTGTTACTGTTACTGTTGTTGTTTTATCATTTTATTTATACAACGCCTTTAGTAAAACATTATTAAAAAGCGTTTCACAATACTTCATACAGTAAAACCCCGTTTATCCGAAACCCTGTTTATCCGAACTAGCCGTCAAATTTAACAACAATAATAGTCAACACAATTACGGTAGTATCCACCAAGTTTTCAGTGCTTTACAAGGCAAAATTCAACGTAAATTTTTGCAGAAATGCACTAAATTTTCTTCATCGGTCACAAAAAATAGTAACGAAATATTTTGGGGGATTTTGTGTGCAATTTTTAGCCTTTTCAGGATTATTTTGGAAATGTGTTGACACACTGTCTTATGGACCAAGTGTACCGTACTTGAGGCAAAAACTTGCAACCCCGTTTATCCGAATTTTTTCGTTATCCGAACAACCTTTGGTCCTGATGTGTTCGGATAAACGGGGTTTTACTGTATTGATTATTGGTTATTGTCATATTGATTATAAAATCTTAGTCAGAGCTTCCACCACTGAAAGATGAGGATTAGGAACATCAACAATTTCCAAAAATTAGGTGATGTGAATTCTAATATTTTGATAATAGTATTTTGCATTCTTAATGCAGGTGTGACACTGAGTAGGGGGCAGGTTGGCTATGATCTCCCCATCAGGGAAGGCTGCCCTCAGAAAATTTTCCATTTTTGTTGAGGAACCTTAATGCATATGATAAATATGTATTTCCAATGGCTACCAATAGCTATGAGTTTCCTTGTTTTTCCTCTCAAGAAAGGCATATTTTTCAATAAAAACCCCAAATTTTCTAACTTTCCTTAATAATAACCCAAATTCCAAATTTTCTGCAATAACAACCCAAAATTTTTAATTTTTTGCAATAAAAAGTCACAATTTTTGGTGTGCAAAGTGAACAAAGAGTATTGAGTTCACTATCCTTCTTGCATGTAGTCCAGCTTGTCCAAGCTTCATATTGCTGGCCCCCTTCAAGTAGCGTGGTTCCCTCATGGGGCAAATTTTGGCACCACCCGTCTTAATGTGCCAATATCTAGGCACTGAATCCAAATCAAAAGGACAGCATACTGTATTAGCCCTGGTCAACAATAAGCTATCCTAGAGGCAATGCCCCTGGGAGGCTGCAGTGCATACTTTGCCCAACTGACAAACTACAAGCCTACTTTATATCTCTATATGGGGAGACAATCCAACTGAAGCATTTTGCTGTAGGCACAAAATAATGAACCAGTCAGGAATCCAACCAGCAACCCTAGAGCCCACAGGTCCAATGCCCTACGCACACATCCACCTGGCTCTCAATTTTCTACTCATTTATCACAACACATAAGGCAAATTTACCTTGATGTCATTCCAAGGCATCAAAATACTATCAGCCAAAGCTTGAACTGTCCTCAGGTCCTCAGGGTTACTAGCATGTCCACCATATATGTGTGTACCAACCATCTTTGCAAGGTCTGAGAAACTTCTCTTGAATGAGGCTCTGCTTATAAAAACCAGGTAATCTAGAGAAGTGTGCAAATCTTTTTCATTCCTATAAGTTTCCAAAAAGAAAAACCATGGAAAAGGTTAAAAAAACATCTTTCTTTTTGGATCATGTTACATTTATATCTAAATAGTAAGAAGTTAGGCTAAAAACATTTAAAATTTTCAAAATGATGTTCAGAATTTTTACATAAAATATAGCATATTCATTTAATGCTTCTTCAAGTAAATATGAATACAAATTTTGGAAGGTGATATGTGAGAAGTAACAGTCTCAGGCTTTGGGTAAACTGTGTAATTAAGTTACAGTCACAGTTTACAGTTTAACAGTTTACTTCCACCAACTTCAAAATCCAAATATTTACATATGATATAATGATATTTTACCACTGGTTGTATGGAAAAGGAGAAAAGCAGAAGGGCAATACTTATAAATCATTTTCTCCTAAAGTAATGTGAAATATGAATTGGATGAGCTGCTGATGGAAATACATACTAAATACCTGCAACAATTTAACAGAAAACTTGTTTACCCTCTGTCCTACCCAAAAAAAGAAATAACTAAGTTAACAGCAATCACACAATAGACGATGAAGTCCTTACAGATAGTAAAATGCAAACAAAACTAGCATGTCAACTACAGAAATAACTTCCAGAAATAACTTCTCCAATATATACATAAACTTTGAACTCCCAGTAGCTGTAAATATATAAAAATATTCCCAGTCAAAATGACCAGAATCCTACAAACATTTCCCTCATGCTGGTATGAGTCTGAATAAATAGAGTAATTTGCCATACTATGAAACAGGTGTGTATATACAGGTGGTGGTAGCATTTAGTAAATAATTAATATCTAAGTTATTCAGAAATTTACAGTTTAATTTCCAACCTTTTCAATCAGTAAAGAGCATTTTTTATGCCAAGAGCAGTCTTTATCCATCTGACTGATGCAAATTTGACCTAAAATATTGATTTGATGTGTTTAACCCCCAGTACAACGAAATAATAGACCTTATGCATATGACGTCACAGAGCAGAAAGTGTTCCCTAGTTTGGAGGCAGGTATGTATCATTGCAGCTTACACCAACAAATACATACAGTTGATTTGTCAACCAATCCGATACGAGTGCAAGTCTTCTACACATGCATGTAAAGTCTATGTCTTGCATGCAGTGTGCTCCATTGTTTTGCCTCCAAAATGTGACATCAGTGCATAGGGTCTATTCTACATACCATGCACTTCTTCCACAAAAGTGGATACATAAACAAACTAAAACTGTAACCGCTCTAAAAACTGCAGTTATTAGCATAGATGTCGGGAAATTCAATTCTGCAAGCACAGCTGTCAGTATAACCTACAGCATATACCACATCAGTTTCTATCTTAACACTCCTAAATTTTATCAAAATCTTAACATTACAAATTGATATCAATTCTCTTCATCTTTACCAAAAGTAATCCCCTTTAAAGCCAAGACGAGGATAGGAGAGTCTGTGAGAAAGCACTGTATGAAAGAAGGCCAGGTTGAACAACATCTCATGGACAGTCTGTACAAAGTGGGAAAAAACAGAAAGTTTAAAATAGAGAACCAAAGGCAAATAATTTAAATTAGATCGAAATCAAATCAAAATATTGACTTGAAATAACTTTGCTTGTAATATTGTATTTAGTACAGAAATTCTTGAATTACTTGCCAGAGTGTGGAGATTAAATTTTTCAAAATTTCACAGTCACTTTTCAAGTTTTCCATGACCATTGAACCTATGTTCAAATTTTTAAATCAGTCAATTACTGTACATAATGCCATGATACAGAAGCTATATTCTCCCCCTCATGGCTGTTATTAAAGGATGTTTTCTATGGCCGCATATGACTAAAATTCATAGTTAATTCAGTAGTAGGCTAAAACATTCACAATGTTAAAGATACAGCCTTCACATCCCAATTCACTTTGAAATTTGACCTTTTTGCACCCCTGTGAAGCGTATTAGTCACTATTGTATGCATTGAGGCAATGTGTGGCTATCATATTTAAGAAGATCACTTGAAGTTGGAGAGAAGCCTACCAACTTATGGGTTCCTTCACAATGACCACTAGTGCTACCTTATCATTTATAAAAGCCACACAATTATCCTAAAACCTGTGTGCAAAGCTTAGCTTCAAGGTTCCCAGCTTCACATCCCAATTTTATTTCAAGAAGACTACTAGAAGTTAGAGCCCCAACCAACTTTTGGAGTAATTTTGCTGAAGAATTTTTCAAATTCTATGATAATTATTATGCTCTTGTTCAGTCTTTTAACTGCCTTTTGACACTATTTGGACACAAAACATAACTAGCAGATAATCACTTCTTTGTTAAGGTCAATCAAATTCTCTGACCTCCCCCTGATGTGAGGCAATTTTTTGATGAATTTCCTGACTTTTCCTTACTAGAAAGAGGGAAACTCATTTCCCAGGTTTCCCTTGATTCCCAGGTTAGTAGGAACCCTGATTTTGAATCAAGTAAATCTATTGAGATAGGTGTCTTTACCTGTGTGATATGATTCAATGCTTGCTATATGCCAGATCAAAATCTAAGGTCACATTCTCATCGACTCCCTAGGACTAAACAGTCAAACACCAAACTGAATGACCGTGCTTTCTCGGTGGCAGCACCCAGATTGTGTTCTATTAGTAGATATGAGAAATCTTTTATATTTACCTTAACATGTGTTTCAGGTATCAAAGCTTGATCCCTTTCCAGCCATGAGCTGGCACTACTAAAGTGATACTGAAGTGATGCCTTGAAGCTGGTTGAAGATGTGCAGACTTTGGTTAAACTATGTTTGATGATAAGACCTGTGGGGAATGAATTAAAATAATTTACTACTGCCAAAAAAATACAAATTTGTATTTTAGTCTTTGCATTTCTTTACAGATACTTAAATGAGTTCAGTGAACTTAAAGAATTCGAAAACATCCCTTAGTTCTACAATCCACACTAAATACAATATGTAAATGCAAAGTTAGGTTTAGAGAGTTCGGAGAACTCCTTACAGAAAAATGTGAAGTGTTCCATAGTTATTAAAACCATACTCCATGACACTTAGAAATGCAATGTAAGGCAAATTTTTGAACCTGCTGCTAAGTTTTGACCATTGTCAAATGACTCAAGGAATTGTTTCTTGAAGAGTTCCCAGCATGTCATAAAAATGAAATTCTCTGAATTTACCAGGATTTTCAAAATACCTGGAAAAATTATTTTGACCTATATCAAAATCATCTGTGGAAACAGTATTTGGAATCAATCAAACTTAACATATTCATGTGTATATGCATAAGGCCTACTCTGGCAGCTATTTTTTACCTTCATTCCGAATCATATTATTTTACCTGGGAGTTTGTTTGGGCTATCAGCCCTTGTCACCATGAAGAGTCTAAAGTCCTTATGGACAGATGGTTGACGTGATACTTCGTTGATCACTGCAGGTTCTTTATCTATTTCTTCAGGTTGTGTTTCTAGGAGAAGCTGCAAATTTGAAAACAAAATTTGGGATGGTGACAAGGGCTTGAAATTTAGAATGCTTCTCCTAGTGGATGTGATTCATTCTTTGCAGATTTTACAAACACTTGCTTTTCTTCAAGGGATAATTACACAAGTTAATATGGCATAGCCTCCTTGAGTCTCTGTATCCTTTTAAATTGAATTATGTGGGTTGAATTTTAGAAGGTTAATTTTTCTACATACTGACATTTTTAGCAAGCAGCTAAAACTGAAAATTTCTTCACCTGATTAACACTGGCAGTTTGTTCAAAAACTAACTTGTAAAGGACATTTTGATCACATACACTGAAATCTTGCTATCCTCACACATCTAATCAGTGGTATAGCAACTGATTTTCTTTCAATGACTACACATTACTTTGCAGTTTTTCTTGCACTATTCAGTAATTCATCTTTCAAATCAAATTAGTTCCTTACCTGCCAATTTATCTTAGATACACAGCCTTCTACACTTTTGTACTATGGCAGCCCCATAAATTTTTTTCCCACAATGTCATTACTTCACTGTCAGTTCAACCCAATATTTGTTGAAAAGGGAAAGATTTGCAATTAGTTAGTCGTCTAACTAAACTTTTTTTATGACTTTTAACAGATTTAAGAGTTCTACACATACACAATTATTCCTTCTCTTGAGAATTCCATGTCAGTTACTCTGCTACAAGATTAAGTAATAAAGAGGTAGATTTAATTCATCTCATCATTCAAAATCTGCATATCTTTCTCATCACAATGTCTTCAATTCTACAACCAACAAGTACCCTTCTCTCTAATTCTCTTACACAACCCATCTTCCTGAATAATCCCTGCACCATCTGGTAGGCTTACCTTTAGTTCTCTCAAGAAGTCTGCATGCCATGTCTCTACAGCTTGACAGTTGTCAAGTAATAACCAATAACCTTTCTGTTGACACACCCTGACCATCCTCACTGCTTCCTTCATCTGTCCTGATGTACCAAGAGTCAGTTTGTGGAAACTCTTCTCTACACCTCTCTGAGGGCAAATATTCTCTACCTCAGTTGATGGGTGAAGGGTGAGGTGACCTACATTAAATTGAAAGATTATAACTACATGTTGTTGGATAGCTGATGGTCAAACAGATGGACTAATGACCAGACAGATGAATGGGTGGGCTGACAGATGGATACACATACAGACCAACTGACAGACCAAATGACTGACAAATTATCAAACCAGGTGCAGACAAACATACACACAATATGACAGACAGATAAACACATGCATACGACCACTTCTGCAGCATGTTTAGTAGATACTGTAGGCTTTTGCTGGTATGGTGGGACAACAGACACTTGAGTCAACTATATGCATGCATGCACATAGCTTCTTGGGGGAGCAGAACTTTGAAATAACATCTGATTTCACCCCTTGGTTCTCTACCAGAGAGTTGAGGGGACTTTGAAAAAAAGTTCTGTATGCTTGAACATAACACAAAGCCTTTCACTATCAGCCTTGACTACATAATTTTTAATACAGTAATGCTTTTGGGGTATAATAGAATCAAACCTACAGATATTGCTACACTTATGTAAGTTCCAAATAAACTTAGCTTGCTGGACAGTTTATTTCAATGTAAGCCAAATAAAATGCAAATGACAGTGCATGATATCCAGACTACATAACTGTGGGATGTCTACACAAGTTTAAAGCAAAGAATGTTATATTCCAGTTCCTTATAATGGATTGAAATAAATAGAATATATCCAGTGATAGTCACATTATCTTAGTTCTTAATTCTGATCCCTACCCACAACTCTCATATTACTAGAAATTTTTTGGGTGTTAGTACATTATATCCTACTGCAACAGAGATTATGGAAAAAGCTCACATTAAAGAAGTGACAGTATTACGTAACAACACGATAACTACATGACCACAATACTACAAGTTAATACCTTCCAGCCCACTAAGGTGTGGATAATCTTCCTGATAAGACCCTGGTATGAGGAACACTAGGGGTGTTCTTGGGTCCAGCATGGGTAGCATACTAGCCACAGAATGTTCTTCATGGGAACAAATGGATGACCCAAGCTGGTAGACGGTCACATCATGGCAGATACTAGCCAGCTATGGAAATAGAAAGGAACAGGTATTGAGAACATTCTGTGTGACACTCCAAAGCTCTTATGGATAACAAACTGTATGCACATGAAAGGAGCAAACATTAAACATAACAGATATCAGAAGATAAGTTGATATTACAGACTTAAAATAAGTTGACAAATGTTATGAAACTTATGAAGCTTGATTTATTTCATATTAAAATATCAGAAAGATCTGTAAGTTACAATGGTAACATTTCATACCAGAGACCCATGCATACGATACATGCTTTCAAGTTAACTAAAACAATGACTGTGTCCTTTTCAATTAGATTGAGATGTTGAGTTATTATCTAACAAGCACTTTTCCTCATCTTATTTGCTTTTGTTCAACACACATTCTACACAGATTTGCTTTACACAAATTTGTTCAAATTTGTAAATTATCCTCATTAAGAGGTTCATCCTTGCTATCTAGGCAAGCTCTTCAGCCATAGGTGCACAACCAGCAGGGCTAGAGGGGCTGCAGGCCCCTCAGAGTTCAGGCACAGCTCATTTCTTGGGCATATTCTTGTAAAACCTCAGGAAATTTCAGATTTTTTTCCCTGGCAAAAATTGCTAGCTACCCTAGAAAGAAAGCCCAATGCAGACACCATTTCACCACTTTAGCAGATGAATTTTCTTGCAATATTTTTCTGAATATTTTTGTTGGTTGAGTTATGAAGTTAAGTAAAACTATTTGAAGATACAAGTTTCACATTTCACATACTTTATTGGCATTTCAGGCTATTCTTTTAAAGCCTGAAAAATTGCTATCCAAATTGTGAGCTTTTTCAGCTGACAAGCCTCTACACAAATCCTTCAAAATATTATCTGTGTTCAAACTAAAATCATATTCTGACAAAATAAATGGACCTCATTAATAGGTATGTTACCCTATTTTTTTTTACCTTATCTGGTCTAACAATCCTCCATAAAACAGCTTTCTGGAAAATGCTCAGATTTGCTAAAATGTTACCAGGAACAGGTGACAACAAGACAGGCTGATGCTGAAAAGACAACAGGTAGGAGATGGTTCCAGGGATAATAAGTACAGAAATAAATGCTATACGTTTCTTCAGATCTGTCTCCAAGTAATATTTAACAGTGTCAGAGGTCACAAAGTTATGTCAGTAGACAAGGCCTGTCCCAAGGATAATGTTTGTGGCCTCAGCCTCATGAGGTGATACCTCAGTCTTAGCCTCATACCCTCTGGTCACAGGAATTAAGCAGTCTCTATGATGCCAGTCCAAGGGCCACTGTTACAATGTCTGCTATTTCAGAAACTTGTGACTTAAACACAGGAAGTAAAGTATTCTAGTGATTTACATTAGTACCAAAATTCTGAGAAGTTACCTCAAAATATTCCTTCCACTGATTGCTGTATTGTACTAAACAGCTCTGGAGACCCTTAAATGCAGACATCCTATTTTCCAATAAGTGGCAGTCTGACCAGACCTGTTAAAAAATGAAGACATTCCACAGCAAATTTGTTAGAAATTTATTGTAGAAATAATTATAAGAGGTGACAAAATTTTTGAAAAGTTAAAGTTCTACCTTCACATAAATTCTGTTCCAGATGAAAAGCCTCTATGGCAACGTTCAAAACCGCAAATTGTAAAAGACTCAAATGGAAAAAAATCCTTCTAAGTCTTCCAACAAGTTTTCTTTGATATTACAGCACTACATTTCCTTTATAACATAAACAAAAGACCTGTCCGTTTAGTGATGATCACCACAGAGGTCTAGCTCCTCGACAGGGGGAGGGGCAAGGCAACCCAAAGCCATGACAGGGGCGACAGGTTGCCGAAAGGATGACAAACCCAAGTAAGCCAAAAAATTTTGGGTTCATACTAAAGAAGCTTGCCCCTTTGGTAGAAATCAGTTGAGGAGACTAGGCATGGCCTGGGATTACACATTTTACCATAGCTGCTAAGGCTCTTTGACAAAATTAGAAACATTCCCTATGGGAAGAGGGAGGGGAAGATGGCACCCCTGTCCTCATCCCTCTCCTGGACCATTAAATCTAACGAAGAAAGACTGAATTCAACACAAGAGAGTGCTACTGAACATCTCACCTGCAGATCCATCCATTCAGGCTTCTCACCAACCTCTCCATCCTCCACCCTGTCCATTCCTTCAACAAATAACTTCCATTCCTCATCATTCAATTCCCCATTGTCTCTCATCTTCTCCACAGCTACCAAGAAGATGAAGAGGCTGCCATGAAGTGGGAAACACAACTGTAGTACACGCTGGTGAATGTATCTAGTGAGATTATTAATTAGCTCTACTGCCCTCGCCCCAGGAGCAGCAATGTTGGTCTGGTCCTTCTGTCTCAGACGTATTCCATCTGAGAACCATTTTTGAAAGCACCAGAGAAGGACATGATAAGCAGGATGAAGTTTCTCCAACTTCTGAATGGTACGGTAGAGAAGGGTGCCATGGTGTGCAACTTTCATGAAAGGTTTCTGCTTCCCCAGTAACTGTTGTTGAAGGGTAATACTTTCTTGTAAGGTAGCCTCTGTACTTAACACAACCTGCTGGTAATGTACTAATGATTCTAACATATTCTCTTCATCCAATATACCATGTGGCAGCTGGACTGTCTTCTTTAAAATCTCTTCCTGCAAGAAAAAGAGATGGCAAATTATTTCAGTAACCTTCCTGTACTTTCCATGGGTTTCTAAGGATGGCAAAAAGTATGAAATTTACAACATATGGCACAAAATTGATGCACTTTTACCCAAAAGTATTTATTACCATGAAAGAAGATGAATGAGAGCAAATGAGTAAAAGAAAGCAAATCATTGCTGTTTTACTATTATCACACATTCTTCCTGAGAGTCTGGGAGACCTGTGTTTCTCAACCAGTGGCCACGGCCCACTGATGGGCTACGAGGCAATGTCTGGTTAGCCAGAAAGATCTAATTAAATCTATCTTTCTGTTATTACTTACTTTACCTCATCTGGCACATATAGATTTTAGTAGTATACATTTTTAAGTGTTGAAACTTCATTTTCAGTTAATGTCAAAATTCATCTTTCAGCAATTTTAACTGTCAAAAGTGGGCCTTGAGTTAAAAAGGGTTGAGGAACACTGGAGTAGACAATTTCCTAGGTGAGGCACCAGTAATCTATGAATTAAAGGAATAAATCGCATTTGGCAGACTATTATTGGTGAATAAACTATCGAGACTCCAAATTTGGCAAAATAACAGACGAGGTGAAGCCAAGTCCAGTATTTTACGAATATGGAGTCGAGACGGTTTATGAGACAATAATAGTCCGACAAATGTGGTTTATTCCTATTCTACCACCGAAAATGTGTGAAAACTCATTGTTATCAGTGTTTACGTTTACTGACAGTATGTTGTGAAATAACAGGTCAGTGTTTAACCAATCAGAATGCAGGATTCTCAATAATGGATGGCTTGAGGTGGTAGAATTCTGGTTTGATTCTTGTACAGTTCATGACATTGTGTCCGTAGGTAAGATGATCTATCTCAATTCACTCTTCTCCAAGGGCTCAAATAGCAAATGGCAGGTAACTTGTAATTCAAGTGTAGTATAAAATTACAGCTTTCTGGAAGTATTGTCTTTGGGACAGGTAGTAACTGCACATCTGCACCTTTCATTAGCCTTGTCTAGATACTGATGCCTTACGAATGAAAAATATATACTACATGTTTTCTTCTTACTCTGCAAAATGACACCCCCACCCCCACACCCTGAAAAGTATGTTCTAACTTTTCAATTATTTCAACAAATAGAATATTTAATATTTACATACAATTCCCTCCCCCACCCCCTCTTAAAAAAAAGAAGTCTTGCAAAAATACTGAAAAGCACTTGCAATGCTTTCCAATTTCTGCATATATGTTACCTCAGCCTGGTTGATGGTGATTCTCTGATCACGAATGTCTTCTCTAATGGACTTCAGTTGGTTTCTATACTCTGGTCTTTCAGATGATGATACATCTTGCATCAAGATGTCTTGAAGACCTATCTGGTCAACAGCTATGTTGATGAGTAAGGTCTCTCGAATTGGAAGAGGTTTAAACCCGTCTCCTATATGACACAAGAAATGTATACTGTTTCATTCAAACATGTTTGGTGATCACTGATCAATAATATGTCTATATCACTTGCTTACAACAGGGAGCTTGCACCAAAGGTCAAAAGGTCAAATTCAGTAGACACGCTAGTTGTTCTGGAGGACACTGCACCATGCATCACATTACTTTAGTACATGACCTAGTGTCCACATGTGTTTGTTTGTCCTCCAGAATGTGGTTGTGTTAGTTGATTTTTGCACATGTGAAACCTACCTATACATTCTGATTACAGCACAAAATGATGCCATAAATAGCATTACTTCTGAGAATGAAGTGGGAAAAAGGTTTACACATGAAAAGATAATAAAGCACAATGATGTCAAACCTTGTACTCCAAGAGACACAGATGAAGACAGGAATAATTTAAACTTGGCATTGTAAGGGTACTCCTTGCTCCCAATCATAACCTTCTTGCCACCATCTCCACCTACTGTGATGTTTCTCAATAACACATCTCGAAACTGCTCCCCCAATGATGTCCTCTCTGTGTGGGTAACCATAATGGAGTAGCCTTGAACCACAGCATTGCAAAGCTTGACCGGTAAGGAAGGGTCATCTGAGGCTACCACTATAAGTTCCATGGGAGGCTTTGGTATTTCTTGATGGTCATGTGGGAGGGGTGTTTGGTCTGTTTGTTGACTGGTGGAGAATATATCAGTCTCTGACTCAGCAACATTGGTTGTATCCAGGACGGGAGTGCGGAACACTGTCTCTGCACCAGTGCTGAGAGGAAATATACATTTGATGACAATTCAGTGAAATAACAGACAATATATACTCTACTTGTCAAATGTAGAGGACATGTAACAGTGATTAGCACTTTCCATTAACAATGCAGGCTTAGTCCTCTGCTCTCACCCACCAATACTTTCCAAACTTTCATGAAACTGGAATATAGTATACTTGAAATTACAGTAATGGTCTGGAAACTAGGAGCTGGGGGTTGTGAGAGGATGCCCAAACAGTGTAAAATTGTAATGTGCAGGGATGGGGCCCTTGTAGTATAACACTTTAACAGTGAGGTGCTTTAATTTTGTGAGAAACAGAGGCTTTTGAATACAGTCATTCAAGCCATATCATTATGTCAGTATCAACTTAACAACAATCAACTTGCCATTACAACAATCAACTTGCCATTACAACAATCAACTTGCCATTACAACAATCAACTTGCCATTACAACAATCAACTTCCCCTTCCCCAACACTGTATTCCTGATGATACCTTGTCAGTGTTCGAGGGGTCTCTGGGTACTCCTGGCCAACTCCCGGAGTGCTTTCACTCTCCCTCTCTGTAGATTTCTCATCAGTACCATCCTCCTCCTCATCGTCACCACTTGGTGTGGCAACCTCCATCTCTTCATTTCCAAACTCCCTCTCTGAGACACTCTCCACCCTTAGATCCTCTTCCAAGTCTGGGCCCTCATGGAAACTGACCATCCCCCTCTCCTGCAATAGTTTGATCCACGTCAAGGCCTGGTTGTTTGGATCAAGTAGCAGAGGCCAGTGACGTTTCATTGCAATTGTACAAGCTCTGATGAAAAGTGCATTGTGTATAGCATGGGGATCTTCTGGCAATCCTTTTTGGTTCCACAACTGCTGCTCATCTTTGCTGCTTAGAATTGCTGAAGGAACGAATAAAATCAACTTAATCTGACTTGGTGCTTTCTCGTGAAGTCTCAAAGAATATTTCAGTATAAACATTTCCTTTATTTTCATCAGAACAAATTGGAAACTTCCCTGTCACATGCATATTTCTCATTACTATCTGTTACTATCCAAGCAATGTTGTTGATGATGTTAAACAATCTCGAGCCAACTCACAATACTCCTGCAAGAAATCCATTATGATTTGGAAGCTTTATGCTCAATATAAGCAAACACAAGCTCAAAATAATACAAACTTATGCCCCACAGACAATTCTAGTGAATTCTCATTGCTGGCACATTAGTAAGCTTCTAGAACTATTAAGTCTAAAAGTGATTAAATAATTGAAGCAAGGGCTTTTTACTCCTCCCCAAGCTATGATGGAGTCTACTCCAACAAGAAGTTACTTATATCAGATTTGCATTTTACTCTTCTATTTACAGTTTGAGCTTATTAGCATGTAGAAATTTCTTTCTATACCTTTGACAGAAAAGTTTTTTCTCAGTGGTATCATCTGTGAAGGGAGATCTGATTCATACCCTTCTTTGACATAAAACTTTCCACTCTGACAAGCTTTCATCCAATCAGAAAGCAGGACGTTTCTTACAGATTGTTCCATTGGTCCATGATAAGAGGCACAAGCAGCAGTTACCAGTGCATCCCCAGCTGATGTGGATAGGTTACTACGTGATTCCTCCAGAGCTGACTTCCAGGTGAGATGCTGTGTCTCCATATTCATCATAAGATGTGAAGCTTCAGCTATTTGATCTTCAAGGGCCTGTGCCAGAAGCAGAAGCAGAGATTTGTATGAAGAAGTGGGGGTGGGGGATAAAGGACCCTTAAAGTAAAGTTTACTATGTGAAAAATGAAATTCAATGGAAGCATCTCCAAAAAGAGTTGGGGAGGCCTATCCTCTCTGGCATGTCTGCCCATGGTCAGAAGCAACAAAACAATAAAGAGAATCAGATGCTTGTATGGCAATCTAAGGGGAAACTTGCAATTAGATTTTCTTATATAATCTCTGATAGCAATCTCCGACAAAATTAGTTTCCCAAGACTAACTTTCCAACATGCTGGTTAAAACTTCAGTAAGTATTCAAACACTTCACAAACACTCATAGGTAGTGAATATACAAGTGTTTTCAAAGCTGACAGGTAAATTTATAAAATGCTCCAAAATTTCAGCACTACTTCAAAAAGATACTGCATTACTAAGCTTTATCTTTCCATAGACACAAAGGATCATGTAACATTTCCACTTGGCAAAACAAAGGAACTTCCAAAATTGACAAGATATTCCACAGCTTAGGCAATGATTTGAAAACATTGTGCAGCACTGAAGTTTTGTCTTTCAATTGACAAAAAAGACCATGTGAGTATAACAAGAACTAAGTTTGTCATCAGAAATTATCATGTGTTTTGGACTGGATTATTTTTGCAACTGAATTCTGTGAAATTCCAGACATAAAAGTTGTTTCTATTTCTCCAAGACTTTTCTGTGATCACAGAAAATCAGTGATGCTATGATACCTACCTTCATTGCACGATCCAGGTCATGTACATGAACTAGACTCTCCTCATATTCCCTGACTTTCTGCTCTAACAATCCCTGGACATTCTGAGCCTTTACTCTCTTCTCACCAAGGTGACTTTGGGCCTGTGTGCAGTCATTAAACAATGATTGAACAATTATTAACAAATGTTGTAGACCTTCTCACCAAGGTGACTTTGGGCCTGTGTGTATTCAATTGAACAACTAGAGCACCAATGGTGCTGAAGCTCATACCTTCAACCAATTAAGGGTCCCTGGCTTCTAGTCTTTGTTAGTGCAAGCATCATATGACTTTAAATAACGTCAAATGGCTTATGACCCCAAACCTCACATACCCTGATGGCACCTTCCTGAACGTCACAAAAAATTTGTCATGCTATCTTTGCTTTGTAAGTTGTTTCACGAATACAATTTAAGAAAGCAAAAGCCCCTAGGGCCCATCTTCGGCCTTGGACCCCAAATTTCAAGTATCATTATGACAAACCATCAACATTGTACAAGAGAATCTGTAGTTGAAGATGCACTTTTGCACACATCATAAAAGAGCCATAGGGTCCACATGGGCTTTTGGACCAAAATTCCACAAAACCAGAAACAGATCACTAGCCAAGCATCATTATAACAGACTGTCAACTCTGTTAAACATTAACTGGAGGAAAAGTTCATCACTTGCAATACTAAACAAAATGGACTCTATGGTCCATTTTTTGCCTTGGACCCCAACTTGTTAAACACCCTGAAGGTGCCACTACCCGAATATAATTATGACAAACCATCAACATTGTACAAGAGAATCTGCAGGAGTAAGCAATTTGCAAAATGTCATAAAAAGGGCCATAGGGCCCATATGGGACCTTAGACCCAAAATTCCAGAACACCATAAACAGATCACTAACCAAGCAACATTATGACAGGCCTTCAACTCTGTTTAATATTAACTGGAGGAGGAATTGACCATTTTGCAATATTTCACAAAATGGACCCTAAGGTACATTGGGCCTTGGACCCAAAATTTCTGTACACTCTAAAAGAACCATTAACCATTAACAGAGGATCACTATGACAAACACACCCACGTGCTCTGACAATTCACACACAATGGAAATACCCAATGGAAATCCCATTAAGCAGCTCCCTTTAATCTAACCTAAACAACCGCACAAGATTGACCTCTTCTACACAGACAGTTTTAAAGAGGATGCAGTACAGAGAAAAATAGGTAGTTAAGTGATTTTGTGAGACTGGTAAAATATAGTGGTGGCACAAAATTGGTTAGAAAGGTATCAAAAGTATTCTTCATCCCAAATTGGAGAAGTAATTTGTAAGGACCATTAACAGAGCTTCATTATGATAAATCATCAACACTGTACAACACAATTTGTAGGAGAAAAAGTGTTTTGTAAAATTTCATAAAATGAGCCATTGGGGCCCACATGGGACCTTAGACCAAAATTCAAGAACACCATAATGAGATCACTAACCAAGCATTATAATGAGAGGCTGTTACCTCTCTTTAAACATTAAATAGATAAGAAGTTAATTACTTTGCAATATTTCACAAAATGGACCCAACGGTCCATCTTGGGCCTTGGACCAAAAATTCCTGAACACCCCGAAGGGACCAATAACAGAGTAACATTATGGCAAACCATCAACATTGTATAAGAGAATCTGTAGGAGGAGAAGCATTTTGTAGAATTTCATAAAATGGGCCCTACGGTCCACATTGGACCTTGGACCAAAAATTCCTGAACACCTCAAATGGCCCACCACCCAAGGAACATTGTGCCCAAGTTTCAAACAAATCCATGAAAGCATGTGGGAGGAGAAGCATTTTGAACAAGTGTGGACAGATAGATAGATCAGATAGACAGACAGACAGACAGACAGACAGACAGACAGAGAGACAGAGAGACAGATAGATAGATAGATAGATAGATAGAGTGATGCCGTGTGATCACAATAGCTCACACCAGCATGCTGGTATGAGCTAATTATTAACAAATGTTGTAGACCTTCTCACCAAGGTGACATTGGGCCTGTGTGCAGTCAACTGAACAGTGATTGAACAGTTATTAACAAATGTTGTAGACATGACACTGTTACTGGGAAAAACATTCAGGTATACTGTTTCCTAGGCAAGTAGTGAGTATGTATTCATACTCAGTCTTGACACACATTCCTGTACCTATACTTGTTATTAGAGTTGTTATGAAGTCAGCCAGTGATACACATTTAAATGTTTTGGATTTGGGAGTTGTAACCCAAGAATTGATGACTAAAAAGGTTTCAGTGAAAATTGATATATCTTAGCAAAATATTCACCATAGCAAGCAATTATTGAACTTTGTGTTTTTTTTTTTGTGATTTTGTGATGAACAAATCACTTGTTTTTCACATTAGCTGCCCTAATCATTTCATCTAAGATAATAGACTGCCCAGAAATTTTCATATTCATTCATTCTTTAATTGTTTTGTGGGCCTAACTTTTATCAACATGTTAAGGATGACAAATCACAGCATTCAAAGAGACTGCAAATTGTTCCATTTTCTCACTGACAGGTTGCAGTCTATTTTGTTAAAATTAAATACATCTAAAAATAGTACAAACTTCTCTGTCTCTCTTCAGAGAATGCCCTCAATGACAGTAAAAAGGAAGGTACATCACACATGAAAAATATTCACTAAATGCTTCAAATTCTAAATTACCCTTACCTTAGGTAAACATAAATGCTTCAGAACTGTCTCTTACAAAAAAAAAAAAAAAAAAAAAAAAAAAATTATTTATCTTCTAAAAAAAAAACAGACAATTTTTTGGAAGCTCTGGCCATCTGTTTCATTTCAATTTCTGCTTACAATAAGAACAGGCATCTCAACAAAATCCTTACCTCATGAAGTTTGACTTCTGCCTCCTCTACCATGTTAATTTTGGGTCTCATGTTACGATGAATGAGAGCATATGCATACACTGCATGTAACCACATACAGAGGGAGCGAGCAGCAAGGCTTGACTTGGCCACATTTTCAGGTGTAAATGTCTTGTCTTGGATAAATAAAACATTCAATTTGTAGAATACATCTTCTGGCATGTTAGCTTTGTTATAAAACTCCAGATCCTGGAAGAAATTGTCCCTGTTGATGAGAGCTTTACCACTATCCCATCTAGGATGAAGAGAAATTCCAATTAGTTAACTAACAGGAAGAGAGATCACAGGGATTCATCACAATATTTTCAGGACACAGCTAAACATATGAAACTATATATTATCAGAAAGGACAAAACTGATCTAAAGAAAAGAACTTGTGACACAATTTTGCAAAAATAATGCAAAATACATGCAAAAGTACTTTTCCCCACACAAGTCAAATATTCAATTGTTTGTACTTTTTATCTGAATATTAATTCTATGACAACAAAATCAAATTCATTTCACAGTGACCAGCAGATTTCTAGTAAACAACAAACTTACCCATAAGGTTCTCCAAAGAGCAAGCACAGAGCATTAACAACCTTCACCACCATCTCAGGAGGCTTTCTGAAAGTTCTTATTTCATCTAAAGCAGAGGAATTGAGGCTGCGTAGTGCATGCAGGGCTGCTTCATAGACAGGGTTGACCTGCATGTCAAAAACAGAGGTTAGGATTATGTCCAAAAGAATCAACAAAGGCCAGAAATTACGTAACCATAGTTAACAAACCAGGAAGTCGCCATCTCTACATGTAACAATATGGTATTCTAAAAATTAAGATGCTGGGCAGAAACACTGGTATAGAGTTACTCATGAGTCCAAGTAGCAACCTGATTTGAATACAATAATCTTTATATTTTGTACCTTCAAGTTGTACCTACTGTATGCAGGATACATTTGTTGTGGGGTTCTGAAAATTAGTACCTGTAAATTATAGCTTATGTCTGCAGGGTATACTAAATTTTCGGTGGCCGTTTGGTAAAATTTTGAAGGAAATTTACATAGCCTGCATCAATTTGTAGACTTGCAGCATTTTCTTGCAGTGTTAGGGTCTGCACTGCTAACATGCAAGTAAGATACTAAACAGGCACAGAGTGTTCCATGAGCCCAGCCCAAGTAGCATTCCATGAGCCCAGCCCAAGTAGCATCCTGATTTGAATACATTGAAGTAATCTTTAGATTTTGTACCTGTAAATTGTGCCTACTGTATGCAGGATACATTTGTTGTGGGGTTCTGAAAATTAGTACCTGTAAATTGTAGCTTATGTCTGCAGGGTATACAAATTTTCAGTGGCTGGTTGGTAAAATTTTGAACTAAATGCATACAGCCTTTGAAACTTTGTAGATTTGCAGCATTTTCTTACAGTATTAGGGGTCTACATTCGTTACAAGCATGGCTACTACTTGTAAATATGTTTTCAAATGTGTGTATAGCGACTGAAGCTGACAGATGATAATGCGTTTTATTTCAGGATTAAAAATTTATGAAATCAGCTGGTTTCATCTTACCCTGTCAAGTTCTGCTTGAGCCTTCTTTTTCATTTCTGTCAAAGGTTTTTGCATTTCAAAAATCTCAGCCTCATCCTGGGCACAGTGACCTTTGGCCTGATCAAAAGAAACAAGAAATAAAGTGAGGACGAAAAGTTGCAATGAGTATCAAAAAATTGTAGGTCACCTAACAGAAAAAAGACAAAAGTAAGACCACTCTGGAAAGTTGACCCACCCCTCTGCCCTGTAAAACTACCCAAGAAAAAGGAAAGGGAGGTATATGGCTGAAAGTAGGAGATAACCTATGTCATGTCATAGTACTGCAACATAAGGATAAAAGCAAATATTTCAAAATGCTGGTGCCAAGAACTACAGAGTGTTTTCCTCCCTTTTGTAACCTTAGGACTTCTCACTTATTCAAACTGCAATGCAGCTACTACTCTTTCTGCTACCAAGTTCAAACCATCTGTAATAATGAACAATTCTTTTGAAATGTACATGAACATCAACATTAACTTTGCATAGCACATCTCCACAGGCCTTCAGAATTCCCAAACATTGTTTTAAACTGATTTTCACCTTTACCTGAAAGAACCAAGCAAATTTTCTTACTATAGATTTGTGTTCATTAGTTTTTCACCCCCAACATATAACCCCATCCCCCACCTCCATTTACCCCTCTCCTTAATTCTAAGCACTCACATCAGCAAATTCCTGTTGGTACGCCTCCACTTCCTGTTGTTTCTGCTGTGCAATCTCTACTGCTAGCTGGTACTGAGGTTTTAAGGATTCCACCTCTGACTGGTACTTCTGAATGGTATCCAGGGACTCATTTATCTTGTCCAGGGCAGACTGGTATTTTGAAATCAATGACTGTGAAGGATGATAAGAAGGAGGAGACATTTATAGTTACATTAATTTGTAAAGGAACACAAACACTGTGTAATCTGACAGTACTGCTACAAACTGATGATGCAGAATGAACATATTTTATTTTCTCACTTGTAAGACCTCTGCTTAAAGGAGAAATCTTCTTACCTGATACAGTTCCAATTCTCCCAACTAAGATAGTTCTAGCTCCCTCATATCTGTCTTTAACTCCACCTTGTGTAGACACAAACATAGTTTATTGCTTAAGGTCATATCCTGGTGAGTATACAATGCCTTAATGTGTAACAAAAACACTCTTTGTGCATGATGTGTAATATGAGCTGCTCTGCATCTTTTGAATTCTGAAACTCTGATGTCAATCAAAGAGTAGTCACCAATTGAGACTTTTGCTTACCCCAAGTAAAAGTCACACTTGGAGTGATGCAAATCTGTCTTTAATACATATTAGGTTAACCCTATTGAGAGAGGAAATCCTCCAAACAACTCTAAAGACCAGTATGGCTGCTGGTGATTATACCCAGTTTCTATTGCACTGGATAACTCTTAGCCAAAACTATATGGTAAACTAATGCCCACTGTGACGATGGAGAGGTGTGGATTCAGAAAAGGATGTTGTGAACAAATAATGACTTTAAATCACAGATTCAAATACCTCAATTATGACATTACTTGTGATGAATTTTGTGTAGTAGATTATACTCAGCCTTGGCCAATGCCTTCAGTTGTAGGCTATCATATGATATTGTAGGAACAGACATATGCTAGGCCTGGCTAGTGTTCAGTATGGGTGCATGGTCCTCCAAAAACCAGGAAAATAGAGTTAAAACAAAACTCTGCCTTCAAATTTCTGCACTATGGTGCAGTAGGTTGATTATCCATCCATTCCTTTGTCTGTCCATCTGCCCATCTGTCTATCCATTCATCAATCTAGAAATAACATAAGAAAGCACTACCCCCTTCCCCAATACCCTACCCACCCCACTAAGGTACTGTATTTTAACAAACACAACTAAAGTAAGAAGAAAGCAAATGGAAGGCTTAGAAGAGAAACAAAAGGGCAAAGCAAAATGAAACTCTCTACCACCACCATGACAATGAACTAGAGTAAAAATATTGCAGTAACGTTTGTTCAGTTCACTGACCTTCTCCTCTTTGGCAATTTTCCACATCAAATTTTTGAAGAGATCAATAAAATCTAGGAATGTGGCTGGACTATAGACTTTGTAGTCCTTCTGATGGTGTTGTCTGATGGCATTTTGAGAGGTCAGATGCATGTAGGCCATGGCCCTGCTGATGCTGATTATGTCACAGGGCTGGGACTTGCTCCTCCATGATGTCTCTATCAGCTAGGAGGAGTTAAGATTTTAGAGTAAATAATGGTTTATAGTCACGCCACGATATTTTGATGTTTCACCTACAATGCAACATCACTGGAGAAATTAGAGATCTTTTGAACAAATTATAACCTTGGCCAGAGAAAGAAGCACCTCAATGTGATCTGAAGTACCAATATGGGAATAAGTCAGATAGCTTCACCCGATGGACAGACAAACTGAGTACATACCAGCCACTGGCTGTTCACACATGCACAATTAACCTGCACCTCAATGGACGGTCATGTCCCTCCTTTAAGCTGACAAAACCTAACCTCAAAATGAGGTTATTGCTATGCAGCAGTGAGAAATTTAATATTCAAATTTTGTGTCACTGTTTTGAGGTTTACTGCATTCTTTATAGTAAAATAATTTTCACCTTCCTATGGTTATGCATGCAAAAAACAGGTTCCCACTTCTGCAGTTCTGTTGAAATTTAAGCAGTTGGTGAAGAAGTGTAATGTTATGCCAGGTATGTTAGTCCCTCTACAGCTGTTCCTTATTTCTGTCTTTAAATTAAGGAATAAACTAAGGAATAAATCGCATTTGGTGGACTATTCTTGGTGAATAAACTGTCTCGACTCCAAATTTGGCAAAATAATGGAGGAGGCGAAGCTGAGTCAGTTATTTTGCCAAATTTGGAGTCGAGACAGTTTTTGAGACAATAATCGTCCGACAAATGTGATTTATTCCTATTCTACCACCAAAAATGTGTGAAAAACTTCATTCTTATCAGTGTTTACATTTACTGACCATATTTTGTGGAATAACAGGTCAGTGTTTAACCAATCAGAATGCAGGTTTCTCAACAGCGGATGGCTAGAAGTGGTAGAATGCAAAGTAATAAGCAATATAGGAAATGACAAGAAACACTGCTATAACCTGTAGATGAATCTTAGGTTAAGTCACAATGGTTGGGGTGGGGGAGGATCCAGGGCAATTGGCTCATGTCTAGGCTGTGTATTTCAGGCTAGGTTCAAGCTTGTCTGACCCACAAAGTTGTCTGATTCTGGAAGATGTCAACTTCAGGTCTTTGCTAGGTTCAGCTGGTGAGTAGTGGTGCTGAGTAAAGATCCTCTTTATTTTCCACCCTTTTGGAAAGTGCAAAATATCACACATATTCTCTCATCTGTTGGATGGGGACTAGTGTTTGCATAAGGCAGCAGGACTGCACCATTCTTGCACTTTCCTCAAGAACACCCAAAAGTTTTAAAATTGTGTTTGGGAATTTCTGGCATCTGCTGGGAAAACCTGTAGGGATTTTTATGATGCAACCTATGGAGATCCCCCTTCGAACCAAATTCCCTGAAAATATTTGGAGGGAGAAATCCCCCCTCCCGTCAAACCGTGAGACCTTGTGCCAACAGGAATGGGGAAATTAAATGGCATTCCCACAAGCAGGATCTGGGCAGTGATTACACCTCCTTTTTTACCTTCTAAGCACTATTTAAAACAGGACAACGAATCTTACCTGTATTCATTGGGGATCAATCTGGTATGGTGCCTCAATGAGCCCAAGTTGCATCCTGACCCTGAATTGTTAAACCTAGTCATCTCAACATTTACTTCTCAACTTGTTGTGAGTATATATTTTTACTCAAAACTCTGAAATGCTTCCTTGTATTCATACTCATGAGAATGGATTTGTACTTGTACTCATATTCACACACTTTAAAAGTTAGCTATTACTGCTGTTTCCAAATTTCATACTCGTACTCACGAAAAAGATGTGTACCGTACTCATACTTGTTCTCACCTTGTAATCACTGCTTCGTACTTAGAATTCAAGTCTGTTAACATTAGTATGAAGGCCTACCTTGCCAGTGAATGGATCTGAGGTGGGCACTTGTATCCAATATTCTGCCACATACGCAAATGCCTGCTGGCTCCATGGCTGGTATACATCAACACACAGTGATGATTGTAGAAGGGTTGGGAACTTTTGTAGAAAACCTCTCCCTGATGAAAGACATCCATCTAGGAAAAAAGGAACATGACAGAAAGTAGACAGTAGCATTGCTTATGAAAGCATGGTGAAAGATAATCTCAATCATTGTATGGAGTAAAAGAGGTGAATAGTATCAGTATCTAATTAGACATCAAATCATACAGTGGGTGTAATACAATGTGAACACAAAATAAAACCTTCCCTGACTAGTGTAGGATACTGAAGGGTTGCATCTGAGATTACTCATAAGCATGTTTCTAAATTCACAGAAATGTAGCCATTAACAACAGAGGTCAGTGGATCTGTGCTGGCAATGAGTTTCTCAGATACTATTACTGTCTTTAATGCTGATGCTACCGTTATCTTCTATAGTGGCACTACCACAGTATTCTATAGTAATACTTCAACTGTGTTCTTTATACTGATGATATGTTGCTGAAACTTTTCATTAATGGATATACAAGCATTCTCACTTCTTGACACATTACCTACAATCTGCTTTCACCAGGGAGCTGTTATTTGGGAGGAGATTTAACGGAAAGTTTAATTTTTGCTAATACTCTAAGACCCACTTAATTCCGGGGAGATTATTAAGGATAAGCTTCTTATTCCGTCGATGGGGAATTCTTTCTTTTATTCGTTGGCTTCAATTTGATATCGATATGTTAGCGACATCATTCAAGTCTAGTAATCCTATCACAGTTGGCTTACTCAGGACAATGCTTTGATGAGCATGTTTACGCCGCCACCAACTTAGGGCAGGTGCTTCAAAACTTGAAACAACTGTTTCATTGAAATAAATCAATGAGGTCTTCCCCTTCCTATAGAATGAACGTCATGCAAATGGGCTGAAGAGGCAGGAGTCTAATTTTTGTCACATAAATTGGGAAAGTTTCTGGAAGTTTCCTGAAATGAACATGTACAGAATCATGTTCACATCTTTACCTAAAACGTTACTGGTATACTCTCATACATGTCACCGAGCGTCAAAAGATGCAATATTTTTTAATTTCCAAATGACTGGTGATGGTATGGCAATAGCGACCAACCCCCAGACTTACTGTAGATGTAGCAGACGACAAATCCCTTTTGCATGAATCACCTAATAAATTGTAAGTCTTATAGAAATGCCAAGACAGATACAAGAGACAGATTACTGTGTGGCCTTGGCAGTGTAAACCTCACTTCAAAGCAAAGTATCTCCTTCCAAATAACAGCTCCCTGCTTTCACATAAACGTATCTCTCAATAAAAGCTTACTCACCTTCACAGTCCATACTGATAACGACATGTAGGTATGTCTGGACTCGGGTGAAAAATTTCTCCAAAGCGATTTCTGCCCTGGATCCCCTGGGAGGTTTAGCACCAGGAAGCATTTGACCAATGATATGGGTCAACTCATCTGGAGTGTATAGATCTGGACATGTGCCTTTATCAGTGAAACAAAAGAAAAAAAAGAAGTTTGACCATTGAAATGTACAAGTAGATGCTTTAACTCACCATGCACCTGACTGAATGAAATTCATGTAAATAATGTAAGACTTCCTTACAAAACCTGACAAATTATATTATTATTTTGTGTTTGACATTAGGTAATGTAAAAGATTTCAAATATGTTAACAATGCCAAAAGCACATCCATGAAATCTTTAAATCTTAAAATCGCAACTTGGTCCACAACACACGTTAAAGTATCATACCATACAGCTAGTACAGCCTTTTCAGCACATGAAACTAAACTAACAGATGAGGATGCTATCTTGAATCTAGTTAAAATGCTTGTGGACAGGAAGGATTTCTGTGGGAGAGGAGGAAACAGGAAGGAGGGGGGGGGGGAGAGAACAACAGGAAGGGGAAGGGTAGAAGTTTATTCCACCAAAAAAGGTACAACTGAGAAGTCATAGGTTAATGTGCATGGCAGATGTCACCTAAAACATTTTCAATGTTGCAATGGTAGACCAGGGCCCTGTTTCATTAAGAGTTATGCTCAGTCTTAACTTTGATTTTAATAGGGCTATTACATGATAGATCAAACTCAAGAGTGATTGTAACTCTTTACAAAACAGGGCCCAGTAGTAATCTCACCTTCCTTGAGGAAACAGCACAAGTCCTGCATGCACAGCTCTCCCAGTCTAGATTTGACTAAGAGTACCACAGGTTTGCCATACACTCCAGCCAGCTGACTCGCCTTCTTCAACACACTTCTCAGCTTAAGTTGGTTGTTACTTTCACTGAGACCAGGATGACAGGTGTAGAATTTACAGCGGGCAGCAAAGGCTGCCAGTCTTGCCATGCTGGTACGACCTGTAGCATACATCTGTCCCATTAGCAATGCATTACCTCCTGGAGTAGCCTATCAAATATGAAAATTGTCAAGTACTCTGAACGTAATGCAAGTATCCACTAATAGTGCTATGATAAGCACTCAAATAGGTATTAATATATTGGTATACACATACAAAACCCAACCCTATTCAACAGTCAATGAGCTAAGACACAAGGGAATGAAAAACCTGCTAATGCTTCAGTGCGGCATTTCTCTGGTAGGAGGGAGTCACAGCAATTGTGAAGGATCTTCTACCATCAAACGTCATATCAAGCTATGAACATCTAAGTAATGGTATGAAAGACTTAAACCGCTACTTGGGGTAACAGGACAAGCATTATTCAGAGCTGCTCATGCTTGACAACCAACCAAGGGGTCCCAATATCAGAGCTGGTATTTTCACATCTAATATTACTGTATATCATGAAAGATAGCTCTTAATCACAATATTGTAAAGCCCAGGGCTGTTAGCATGCACAAGAAAATAGACCTTTATCCTCTGTCTGTTAGCTAAAATTGATGACTCCACAATCACCTCAACTTGATGAGATTGCAGGTGAATGGTGAATGTTGCATAGGAAAGATATTTTAACAACAATAGTAAAAATTTAAAGACAGCCAGAATCACATGTCACTGACTAGACATGAATTTTCTGAGCCTACAGTCACAACAGGGTGTTCTTACTTTACTGAGAAAACAGATGCATCTAAACTCTGGTTGTTGACAAGATACAAATATTTTGAACGACATGTAAGCCTACATTACAAACACAACTTTGTCTAGACAATAACTGGTAAAGTGTGAAAGTAACACAGATGATTGACAAACTTCTATTAAAGATGTTTCAATGAGTATGCTGTTGTATGACTTGAACATAGTCAACCTTTCATCAAAAGTGGATCTGACTTCTTCAGAGCTCAACAGCATCCTGGTCAGTCCTGGCAAAGTCAGAGCCACGACTGAAAAAAGCTTGACTACCTTCAAGGCATTCGATGGCATAGTTGTTGAAACATCTTTAACTTCATGGATCATGTCATGAGAGCCTTTCTCCTAATGCACCTGTGTGATGGTTAAAGGAGACATAAGTGTGAAGTAACAAGATGCTTTAAGACTCCTACTCACCAGTACCCTTGTCAGTCTAGCCATGTGATAGAGGGTTGCTTCAAAGAATGCCAAGTTCATCTTAGTGGCAGCTGTTTCGTTGTAATTATGTAAAACCTTCCTCAAACCTTCTTGTAGCTGAGAGGAGGTACTCTCCATGTAACCTGCAACAGTATACACCAAGATGCCAACATTAGTTTTACCAGTAAACTGAGTCACACATGTAGAAGTTACATGGGGAAAATGTTTGATTGCCATCAGTACAAAACCCTCTTTAAGAGATGTGATAATAGCAATACATTTCAGGGCTAGACAAATTCATAAGCCCACCAGCCCAGGGCTAGTTTAAACCACACTTATGCTGGTGTCAGTTCAAAATGAATAGCCCCATGGTATAGTACAAACAACTGAACAGTAGTGTACTTATGCTGTAGCTTAAGCCTTCTGAGGCTAGTGCAAATAAACTTCAGGCTAGTGAAAAATGTCTGTCAATGCCCCACAGGCTAGTAATAAACCTTAAGAAATTTCCTTCAGTTAAAAACACACTAGCAATTAGTGTTCATGTTTTAGGACATACAATCCTGAGATTTCCCCAGCAAGTGTAAATATCATGCCAAAGAAGTACCCTCTGAATTACTTTTCCACAAAATTTTTTGCCAGCTCAATCTGGTCAATCAAGCAGTAGCAACTGAGTTAATTTGACAAAGTAGGCAAATTATTAAATACTGATTCATTTTGCTGACTGAGAAGGTTGAAGGAAGGAGTTTCCATTGTCTTGATATCATTTTCTTGTTGAAGTGCTGCTTGGAATAAAAAAATTAACCACAAAGCTTTCAAAGTCATTACATGTGTGATGATAACAATGCAGTCACATTGTTGCTACCCCTTTCACAAAATTTTGACATTAACTAATACCTGAAAAGACTCACACACCAAAAATAAAGTACACCTAACACTGAATTCAGCAATTTCCCCATAAGAAAAATACATTGTTGTTCACATTTAAACTACTAAACAGGATCTCCTTTTATCAACTTTAACATAATGCTTTTAAAGTGACATCATATAAACCCGTACCTTTCTCAGTATCTTTGTCCTTCAAGGCAATAAACTTGGACAGGACAATATCCGTCAATTTCTCATCGGGTGCCCGCAGCTGTTGGGAGGATAAACCATACGTAATCCATGGCCACTGAACTTTACTCATCACTAGATTTGAGGTTCTTTAATTATCATCTTAAATGTCTTACTTCAAGTGACTTAAAGTAATTTTAGTTTCCATCAAATACATGTCTAACAACTAAAGTTATCAAGGCTAGTAACAGTGTAACAAGTTAGTGTATTCATGTCTAGAATGAAAAATAATGCTCTGACATACAGGAGCATAATGGGAGGAGAGCTTGAGGTAGAAACACAATATGAGCACTGATTCTCGGCTAAGGGTTTCCCCAGAGATAAGAACACATACTTTATACATCATACTGATTGACAATTCTTAATATGAAAATAAACTCTGCATAAATTTGACTGGTCTTTGACTGCAGGGTTGTAGCTATGCTGGATGGCCCTGTCCAGCACCTAAGCTTTCCGTCCGGCACTCAAAGTAACTTTACGGCTTCCTGTCCTGCACGAAAATTGTACGAAAATGTTATATTTATGCAGTAAAATGGTGTAAAAATTACAATAAATTTTCAGTGAAAGTAAAAATCATAAAAAAAATATCTTCATATTTTTGTGCAAAATTCTCTTAAATCACTTCTCTGATGTTCACATATTCTCAACCTATTCTTCCCAGGTTCTCACAAAAACTTTCCATTTAGTGTGTAGAAGCAACCCTGGACCCCACGCCATTGCAAACCAGCACTCCGCACGCTACGCTTTGTCATTAGCAAATTAGCTGGCACTCCATTTGGGCTGGCTACAACCCTGTTTGCCTGTCATATAGGACCCCAATTAAAGGCCACTATAAGTGCCTTGAAGTTTCATTAAAGTGTCATGATGTCACATATTAGCATCTACACACTACAATCTCTTCAAGCTTAGTTCAATTTGAAGAAAGTTGCTCATCCAGAAAACAGTTACACAGTAACAGAAAAATCCCATAATTTGTATGAAGTAGACAACATGACCAACTGCCCTCCATAAAAATGATTAGCTGTTACTCTGTAACTTCCTAGTTATACCTATGGATGTACAGTTCAGGTGAAACAGTGACCCTGAAGACCCACTTGACAAAAACATATTACACACAAGTTCATTCCAGAGCTTCTTGCATTTGCAATATAGCCTTGGTCAATGGGATTGGTAACATGGCATGCCCCGCCTAGACAACAAAATGGTGGGGTTTGAAAAACAGCTTTTTTTTAGTGCAGTCAATACAGCATGGCTGCAATGAACAAACAAACCTGATCCATGGTGATGAGGGGGCCTGTGTATATCTCATCAGCTGAAACATCTCCAATCAATCCTGGTTTGAATGAAACACCTCTTCTTGGAGTGTGGGCCACTTTCTCCTCTTTGGAGGACCTCCTAGATTTACTTCCAGCCACCTGATTCCCTGGTAGAATTGATTTCAAGTTTAAAGGAGGTGGAGGGTGAGGCTTCAAGGGCTCTGAAAGAAAGATATACCAATGGTTTCCTGAGATATTAATCCATCATTACCTACTAAAATACTTCAGACAAAAGTTTCAAACTAAATCTGAAAGCAAAAGGAGTATTAATATCAGGTGTTTAATTCTTACTGGCCAGTTTCCAATTCATACTCACTTCTGTTTCATGTAACCTAACATATAGGTTCACACCTGTGCATAACAAGGGTCCAAAACTGTTCAGCGTGCTTTGATGATTATCGTGACCATTGAGGGTAACTTTACTCTGCCAGGTTCAAAATTGTGAGAGGTTAAACTGCTCAGATCCTATTGTAACTTGTACTTGACTTTTTATTCTGAAAACTCTTCACATTTCAAAATTCCACTACATTCACAACACAATCATGAGGTGTTCCTCTGGTGAGGGGCTGTGTTTCCATCTTTTGTTTGTCTTCACAACTCTGCTAAGTCATGTGTAAACTATCTGTCAGAAAATCCTGTCTGATCAGCCTGCTGTCCCCTCGACCATGAAACGGGTTCTACAGCATGTTTGCTTAGCCACTGTATTTCTAAAAAGAAGTCTACTGATGCCTGAGTGTGCTTGCTAACACAACATGTGCACAGCAAGGAAATTAGAGTCTCATTGGGTACTGTGTTTCTTTTTCTTTTTGAGAGCAGAGTGCTGTTAAAATTCTGCCAATGGGCAGATATTGCAGTGAATTTGGGTATCGGCAAAAACACAGCATGCGGATGACTTAATATTTGATAATTTACATACAACATATTGATTTTTCTCACCTTCATTGCTACTGCTGCTGGCAGCAACAGGGTCCTTTACAGCTATAGGGGGCAAAGGTGGTTGCTCTTTATCAAGGGTAGCTACAGAGAAGGAGAAAGAGGGGAAGGGTTTACAAATGAACCAATGAATATGCAAAGACTGTGAATTTACAAACCATTGCATACTGACATGAATATGCACTCGACAATTCATGCCCTAAGTATACCAGAAATGAGAGTTTTGTTTGCCTCCCCTGCAACCTCTTCCAAAATTAAACAATAGTAATTAATTTAAATTATAGCATAGTACGGTAGAAGAAGTGGAAAGACATCTTAAACAATTGCTTTCAAAATTCTATCAGAGAAGGAGCAATCTTGAAAATGCGACCACACTACTCTTGTTTGCATTATAGAATGCACCACTCTCTAACTTTCGGCTATGCTTTTCAGCATCTGTTACAGGTTCATCCACATTTTCCACCATTTTCACAAGAGGACAAAATGTACATTTGGGTTGGGAGGAGGGGAAGGGGCTGCAGACCCATGTACATCTTTTGAAAATGTTATAAATTAATGAAGATAATGAACAGTGGGTGAGGGTGGGGAGGGGGTACAAGGAAGAGCATCTTGTATGCTCATGAAAGTGACAAAGAAATTCACAATCCCTAAACTTTCTTATATTATGACAGTTACCAGACAATTCCCGCCTTAATTCCCACACTGACAACTCCCCTCGCCCCGAACAACCTCCCCCCAGACAATTCCCAACCCAGGCAATTTTTCTCTTGAACAATTTCCACCCAAGTCATTTCTAATTTTTTGGTGGGGGAAGTTTTCTGAGGGGTAATTGTAATGGGTGAGAATAGTTCAGGGGGAATTGTCCTGGGGAGGAGGGAATTGTCCTGGTCATGCATTATGATATCTATCTATCAACATTAGTGATACCAACCTGATGAGATGTGACCGTCAGAGTAGTATTCCTCTGATTCCATATCAGATAATAGAGGTGGTGATGTGATGGCTGGGAGACTGATGGAAGTGCTGGAGGCAGTGAGTGCTGTCATTAAAGAGGTGGTCAGGGGTGAGTGAGGGAATCAATGTTGGTGCTATGTGAAACATATACCCCCTTGATGGGATAGAAATTCATATGCATTGGTGCCATAATGAAAAAAAAAAAGACTTTTGCATTGGTTAATTCAACTTGTATCTTCCCCATACCACAATCAAAGACAAAGTATAAGGGTTGGTGTTATGTTGAAAGTTGCTGTTAGTTTGTACCACTCAAATAATTTGTAATCTCATGAATTTACTGAAAATTTCTTAAAATAGATCATAGTAAAAGGAAACAAAGGGATAAGATTTTGGAATGCCAAAGCAGAAAACAGTTCATATAACCATAAATGGGCATGTGAAAAATAGAAGAAATCACATGTTTTCTTGGTCAAAAACATGTTGCAAACAAATATTTGGAACACTCCCAACACAGGATGACACACTTTTTGCTTTCATTTTCATACCAAATGTTTTGTCATTGAATCATTTGTAAATTCTGGTTTTCTTGCCACACCATTTTCTGTGTAAAACCTTGAGAAACCTTATGGTACACCTGTGGTATGGTGAGGTAACAAGATAACCTGTGTGACTGTCTACAAATAGCACATTTCATGCATTATACCCATGGTTGCCTGTAATGAACATTTGTGATTACAAGTGGACTTGAAGAAAAGGGGGTCAGCTTTTCTGTAAGGGTTATGATGAAATAAGTGCTAATAGGAAAATGATGGAATCCTGGAACCATACACTCAGAAAACGTATAATTAAGATGATATGATCTAGTGATCCAGTTGTGCCATGTTTGCAGTAATTCATCTGTTACTGCCTATGGCATGACATATATATCTATATTTACAACCAAATCTGCTAGCTTGAATCACTAATAATCCCATTTTTGTCTGAATAGAGGTACAGATAACTCTCAGTGACATCACTGCTAGGAGTTAGCAACCGCCATGTCTGAGGGCAAGCCTGTACACACATACCAGGGTTGCCCTCAGACATGGCTGAAATAATACACGTGAAAAGCTCCTATGACGTCACATGAGAACTATCTATTGTTGCACAGTCGTATGTCTGATTATTGCTTGCCCTAATAAGGAGAGTCGTAAAACTGGTATTTCAAATTAGTGTAGCTAAACTAATCCATCCCTTTCTAAATGCAAGCACTGTGGATGGCATACCATGAAAGCAATATGCTAGTTTAAAGAGATGCCAATCAGTTATACTGGCTGGTCAAAAGATCAACATGTAAGTGTGAACTCTTTCAACCAATAGAACACTTATACAGCTGTGTACGTACACTTGTTAGGCTACACACTTCACTACAGCATCATCAATGCGTAGTTATTGGTCTTATCACATGCAATTATTTTACTTATTACGGTCCATGCTGTTTGAATAGCTCAACAAGTAGTTTACATAACAAGTGCCATCCTATAATTTTAGTCACCTTTGAAATGATGAAAAATTCATCATTTCACATTGAAAAATCATAAGCTAGGGTAACATTCAATAAAATACTTTATTACATGTGAACACAGTATACCTACTCAATACCATTTCTGTTCCCATGTAAGGGTCCATCATCCACCTCTTTGGCATACTAATGAATAGGCAAAACCTAAGTAGCATAGTAACAAATAAGCTACTGAAAACAACACTAGATTTGTCACTATGCCAAGTGACAATGAGTTTTGCCTATTCATTAGTATGTCAGAAAGGAAACAAAATGTGCTATGTTATTTCATACAATAGCCATAGAATATGTGGTCTGAATAAAAAATACTCTGCAGAGAGTAAGTGATCACATCAACAGAAATGTATATTTATATGCAAGTGCTGTGACTTGTTAATGTGCAAAAAATGCAACCCAATGTGTGTAATAAACAGAAGCTCTCTCACTTGAAATAACAGCTTTCAAATGGATCCTAATACATATTCATAAAGATTAATGATGAATATTAATTTCATATCAGCAGTAGCATTCAAAATTGGTTAATGACAACCTTTCTGCTGATCTGGAGAACCATGATGTGGCAATCTTATCAAGTCTTCTTCATCTGAGATTCGTAAGTCTCTCTTCTATGGACCAAGAAAGGCATACTCATAAACATTAATAACTATGATGAATATTCATGTTATCAGTGACATCAAAATGTGTTAAAAATGCAAACCTTTCTGCTGATCTGGAGAAGCACTATGTTGTAATCTTGTCAAGTCTTCTTCATCAAAAACTGGTGAATCTCTCTTCTCAGATCCAGGGGACCCTCTTCCACCATAGGAACTCAACGATGGTTCCTACATTATCAAGGAAGGGGATGGAGGGAACTTTGGCTCTTCACCAGTACAGAAATGATGCTTAACTGTCTCCTCCAGGGTTTCTGAGAACCAGTCTTTGTCTGTTTCAAAAAAAAAAAAAACTTATTTGAACAATTCTGATTTAACTAAAAGTGGGAAATGATGAACTATGTCATAATTTCATGTGCAGTCACTTTCAAGCCTCGATTTAAAGAAAATTTTATGGTTGTCCAAAAGAAATTTAATAGTCCACAAAGAAATTTGCAGTAACCTTTAGAGGTAGTCTGTTAACTTGCTGCCTGAACTTTGGTTGTCTGATGGACAACCAACCTACCATTTTTTGGTTGTCCGTTGCAAATTTTGGTCATCACGGGCAACTGTCAAATTTAAGCCCTGACTTTGCAAGTTTATTTGGTAGCAGTTAATTTAGCAGTTTCTGGCTATTATCAAGGTATGCCTCTTGCTTTTGAAATCACTATACAGATGATAATTAGCCAAGAATACATCACTGATAACATACAAAGTAAAAATAACTTTTCAAAATCAGCCTATCCCCATAAAGTTACTGCAAAACTATCAGCTGCTTACAGATTCACACCTTAAGAACTATAATGAAAGCAGACATGATTTTCATCAGATGCCATTCTGTCAAGAGAGACACAAAATTAAATCTCACCTGCTTCAGATATTATCCTATCAGAGTAAGTCCTGGTGACCTCATGACACCACAGTCGTACCACGTTTCTCATCATTAGGGGTGCTACCATCAACTGTTGGCTGCCGCGGTATGAAACTTGAGACTGTCTCCGACCTAACATAGGAAAGAAGGAAACAATTACTCAAAGCAACAGTTTCCTCTATGTATATCTTCTATATCACAAGAAATAATTTAACCATATATTCCATCTAAAATAAATAGTTTGATGTAATAAACACAGTTTACATTAAAATTACACAACTTTGGATAGACAGACTTGTTGGTACATATAGAAAGGTATATTACCACATAATGAATGATAACAGAAGCAAATAGTGAAACCTCTATCTTTCCTGTAAAATGAACTTATGAACTTAAATTAGATTACCTTTATATCCAAGCCTCATTACACTCACTTTCCTGGTCTACCACTTGGAGGACAACTCTAGATTACCAAACACCAAAAGAACAATTCAGGGTTTTAGCTTGGCTATTACACTGGGAGCTGCAACTGGTTTGGATTTCATATTCTCTATATAAACCTGATTTGAAAGTCAGAGCATAGTTTGAATTTGTAGCCCATAATAATAAAGAACATTAAGAACAAAACTGTCGCAACCCCCTGAAACAGATCCCTAAAGTGATTGGGATAATGCTAGGCATTTAACCTGTTAGTTGCCAGGTTTCAATATATCCCTGTCTAGAACCCAGCAATTAATTGACAAACTGATCTTCTTCCAACGACAGAGCTGTTAAACAAAATGTTTGACAGCTTCTGTATTGAATACACAAAATGTACAATGAAGGACACTTGCACATATATTAATCTCTACTGGACTGTGAATGATACCACCCCACCGGGACCTTTGATCTAATAGAGTGGAAGCATAAGATTTCAGCAAAGATTTTACAGCATGTCCCAATGCACAACACCTACATCGTTTCCTTTACCCAGTGACTGTACATTAAGAGATACCTAAGTGCCACCGCGTGTTTGGTCTAGCGGCAGAGCATCCACCTCTCACGCGGGAGCCCCGGGTCCGATTCCCACGTCGAGTCATACCAAAGACTTTAAAAATGGAACCTACTGCCGTTGTGCGTTATGCTCTGCATAAGCAATGGAGTAAGGGAAAACAAGCCAGTGAGCCACAACTGGAAAAAAGGCCGTGGCCGGCTCGACTTGAACCAATTGGTTGGAAACTGGGCCGTTAAACCTCATCTGACTAACTTCTTTACCGTCCCCCCCACCAACCCTTCTCTTATGAATCTCTACTGGACTGTAATGATACCACCCCAATGGGAGCTTTGATCTAATAGAGAGTGGAAACACAAGATTTCAGCAAAGATTTTACAGCATGTCCCTATTCAAAACACCTACATCCATTCCTTCACCCCAATAACTGCACATTAAGATGTAAGTTCCTTACCTTGCCCCCCACCAACCCTTCTCTTATTAATCTCTACTGCACTGTGGATAATACCACCCCACTGGACCTTTGATAGAGAGTGGAAACATGATTCAGCAAAGATTTAACAGCATGTCCCCATGCACAACACCTAAATCCATTCCTTCACCCCAATAACTGCACACTAAGAGGTAGATTCCTTACCTTGCCCCCCACCAACCCTCCTCTGGCCATGCTTGGGTCTGTTATCACCTCTACTTCTAGCTGACAGAAGATGAAGCCCCTGGATCACATGATGAATGTCATGATGAGAAAATACGTAATGAGGGTTTGTTGGAGTACAGGTCAGATGACGCTTCACCATGTCATGAATAGCTACTGTTGCTGATAGCATAGCCTGTATAAAGATCATACCAAAATGAATGTTATTGACAATGGAAGACATGTTACATTACTGTAATCAAATATTTTATTCATAAAAACAATGAAAGCAAATGAACAAGGCTGAGCCAAAGCCTCTTTAGGGCCCAACAACCAATATGATTTGTGGCCCCCCACTATGGGCTTGGAAATTCAAGTATTCTTGGGGATCCCTGTCGGTCATGGAGCACAATGCAGCTCCTTAGTTTGATTATGAGTCAGGCCAGCCTACACATGAGAATTAAGCAACTCATTGGTGAATGTAATCAACTCACTCAGAATGTAATTCAACCAATTGAGAAAGTAATCAACTCATTGAGAATGTAATCTACTCATTAAGAATGTAATCTACTCATTGAGAATGTAATCTATTCATTGAGAGAGTAATTCAACCCACTGAGGGAGTACTCAGCTCACTGAGAATGTAATCAACTGTTAATATACTACTGGCAATCTGGCAAAATACTACAAAACAACCAACAGCAAAATGATTGTTCTAAGTCCTTATATTTCCTTTGCCATTACATTGACTGAAAATTGAATTTTTATATCAGAGAGAGATTTTTATATCCAAGACCCTGCCTAGAATCCAGCAACCTGCCTCAAATTTCTCCACCCCTCACTCATGTCTCCTTGCTGAAAATGTTACACTTAACCAACAGTGGCAGAGCTAGGGAATTCCATCAGAGGGCCCGGACGTGAATGGCATGTAGGCAGATACTCTATGCCTCTGTACGCTATAAAAAGGGTGCCAATAGCCGATCTGAGTCCGTCACTGTTAACCAATAACGTTGATGAAGTAACATTACACTTACCTTTGCAAGTTCCTGGTGGTGGGCGAGAGAGTAAGCTGGAAACTCTTCTAACCAATTGGTCAAGTTACAACAGTGCATTGCCAAAACAGTCTCTACATCAGGTGAGGTAAAATTCAATACAGTCATGAGACGAGTCAGTCTTGGACTGAGGGGGTGACAGGCATGTCCCATCCCAACCCCTGGCTCATAAGAGGGTGTACAAACTCCTAAAAGCTTAAAATGTTCCAACATTTGGAAGGTAAGGGAACTGTGATTGTAGAAGCCACCCTGTGATAACAACTGCCGCATCAGTTCCAGATTTGGTATTCCACCTGAAATCAAAGCAGGAAATTTATCAATTTAAATGTATGAAAACATCACAAATTACTCGTTTTATGAATGCAGTATTAGTTCAAAGTCAATGCATACCAGCACAAACATGAGATTCAACTTTCTCATTAAGATTTTGTCTCCATTTTTAAGTTTACAAGTACTGAATAGTCATAGGTGCAGCTGTTTACTTTTGTTCAAGTCTGAGCCTAAGAACCAAGTCACTGGACTTAAACCTCTGTCTTAAAATCGAAAGGTCCTACATGTTTTGAATGTGGCTGTTACATTGATACATTAAAAACCATACACCTGTAAGGGTACATGCTATGTGTTAAAGACTGGCTAAAATAACATCCCCAAGCACACTCAAATAACATCTGCAGGATGCTAGGTGCATAGTGTATAATGCATTATATGTCAGTAACTCATTAAAGGCTATCTAATCTCACCCCAGACAGTAAAAATTTTCCTAAGTTTACTTCTAGCCCCTCCTCCAATTTAAAAAGCCCAATCTAGAACACCTCTAAGATAGAACCACACAGCCTGCATTGAGCTTCAATTGCTTGAGTCACAACTGTGTGTGAGCTTCACTGTGAACACAACTGACTATACAAGTCATTGTTGACCAACCAGAGTGGAGCTATATTGTTTGAATGAATGCCAAAGTGCAGTCATCAACTGTATTTAGAGCTATTGGGCTATTCCTAAATATGTTAGGGCAGGGAATCACTAGCAACTCCCTTATTTGGGGGATGCCATATCACCTTTAAGTTTCTAAAAATTGTCTCAAAGAGTATAGATGCACTCACCCTAATGTGAATTAGCATGCCCCTGTATGCTGACTTATGTATGGCTTTTTTTAATCATGTGACAATATTTTGTTATTGAATATTTAACTTTATGCAAGGAAAATTTCTTGGTTCATCTTCACTTTGCAACATTAATGTTCTGAAATATCATGACTATTACTCGTACATTACATAAGGAAAATTTGAAAGATTTAACTGACATTTCAAAATATGATTGGAGTGGCTTCTTCTGCCCTCTTCAGCAGATAAGTAATTTATAATGACATTTCTTCCCAAAATGTCCAACATCTGATTTCTTAAGTTCTCCAACTCCAAGTTACCTTCATGACCACTAAAAGTCATGTTGAAGTTACCTTTTTTTCTTAAGTTATTTTTTCTTGATACCACAAAATCACATCCAAATCTAGCATTACATCATATTCTTACCTCTGTTGAGAGGTTTGGAGCAACAGTTGAGATCATCAAAGAAGAACATTGGGAGAATATTAGTAAGAGCAGCAGTAGCAGTTTTATTTGAGAGGGATGGATTCAGTGCCACACTCATTGGTCTCAGCTTAGAGACTAGACTCTCCTCTAACATGGACTGGCTGAGAGCAGGAGAGAAGTGAATCTTGGAGTAGGGATGTTTGGGGTGAATCAGATTCTGAAAAGAAAGGAAAGAAGAAGACAGCCACTGAGTAAAGTATGCAATTCGGTGTAACATAATTTAAAATAAGTGGAACTTTGATCAATTACAAAGCTAGTATTGCAGTTAATTTCAAGTAGATCTCAAGTGATGAAAAGGTCAGAAAAGTACAAAAGTCATCTTGGTATGTGGAACTTCATGGATATGACTGTATTTGTCTTACAAGTAATATCCTGGTCAGTTTCACCCCAAGGGGTAATTAAGGTCATTAAGTGATACAAATACAAAGCTGATCTCTTCGCTACTTTTCTGAGGATATCCAGTAAGTAGCTGGACACAGACACTCACTCATGACCTTAAACTTTACCTTCCTCTCCTCTTCCAGTAATACTAGTTTAGTTACAAATTTACACACCATATTTATAGGAGAAAACAACTAATTTCTTTCTGATACCAACCTGAACAAGAGCAGACTTCCCAACCCCAGGGGGTCCACAAAGGACAACTGGACAAGTAGGGAGGAGAAGATCAACAAGGTGAGAGTATCTTTCCATCTAAAACAAAAGTGGAGAAAAAGTTGAAAAAATTACTCAATACTTCCATCGTTCAAAAACAACCTCTTCTGTATAATAGATGGTAGCACAGATGCACACAATGAATTTGACTTGCATTTATGAAGCTGACTAATGTACAGGTGATGTGAATAATTCAAAGCAGAGGCATGCTCCAAAATATGGACAGCCATATGCACTGCTACAAAAAGCCCCCTCCCCCAAGTACCCCACATAGCATATCTACCCATGCCGTGTTCTTGCCGATACTCCAATATCCGCTGCTCAGTGGACATTTCAGAACTGGACACTACAAAAAACCACGAAGCTAGATAAGACTTCCTCACTTCCCTACTCTGCACATCTTGTGTAAAGGTACTCTCTCAAGTGTACATAGGCTACTTTGTAGAAATACAATGCAAACATCTGCTGCAAGACCATTTCATGGTCAAGTGAGCAGTTTACTGACCAGACAGGATTACCTGACAGTTAGTTTATACTTGATTTAACAGAAGTGCAGAGACAAGCAAAAGGAGCGAACATATTTCCCTTCGGCAGAAACACCTCATGCTCTTACACATGGTTTACCTGTGGTATGACTGTATAACCTGAGGGTAGTGTCTTCACTTTTTCTTGAGACTTATCAGCAAATGGGACCAGAATACCTTGGCGTGGGTCCACATGATAGTCAAAGATAGAGCCATCTGATGGGACCAAAATGTCCACTGAGCACCTGGACAGAATGTGACGTGCGAAGGCCTCAAACTTCTCCCAGTATCTGTGGTAGGATACAGAGTTTTAATTATAATAAGAAGTCATGCCATGTGAGTATTACACTAATTTTACAAAAACAAACTTAAACATAAATTTCATCTATAATTTACTAAAAGTCACTTGACTTTATCATTCTGGTGATGGTACAAAAACAGTACAATATAAAGTGATGGTAATTAGTGGCACATACTGTAAAAAGTTACAAAAATTAACTATACTAATAGAAATGTTAGTTACTTCACGCAAAGTCTGAACATTTCACATCATTTCCAAACATTAATTTATCAATCAGTTTGTCCTTTTTTGTTAGTACTGCTGTTCACCCATGTGTGTTTGTGGGGGGGGGGGGGAGGGATAAGTATGTAAGTACATATTCAAAAAAACTAAAAATACACAAAAACTAAAACATTCAAATATAAAATTCTATTTCAAAATTAGTCTTTACCTGTCATGTAAGTGACCACCAAAGCCCCAGACATACGCAAACACAAAGATAGATGAAATTAGCACAGAGGTGTTACAACTGGCTTGTCTGGAACTCATGGATAAGCTGGGAGAGGTGGCCGAAAGTTTGCTTTCTGTATAAAAATAAAACATGACAACTGTTGGTGTTTGGGCAGACATGAATGGCATCTGCAAACTTTGATGCTCTAGAAGTATGTGTTACAGTTAGTAATGTTAACTTCACAAGTGTAATTTCACAACAGTTTAAATATTTCTTAAAGGGAAAATGCAGTCACCCCAATCAGAGTGAGTATGCCCAGTCACTCTAGCTCATGAATGGCCCGCTATTTTTGATCATGTGACAATATTATTGTTGGTGAATTGTGAAATTCAAGGAGAATTCCTCCTTGCTCTACCTAGTTATGTTCAAAATGTCTTCGGAGGTGCTTGTAATGCAAAAAGGGGAAATTTGCCAGAGTTTGCTGATTTTTCAAAGAAAATTTTGGGGCAACTGCTTACTGCCTTTAATTTGGTGAAAGTATAAAGTAAACTAAAGCTCAAAGAAACTCAAATATTTTTTCACCTGGGACTTCCTTCTCATCTTTACTGTCCTGGTTTATACCATCATCTCTCTTGAAGTAAATATCAAAGAGCGCCCCCACTATCCGTGTGAATGAAGATATTTCTCTCAAACCAGGAGCTAATGACTTTGACATTTCTGATGAGGTCTGATCAGTTTCAAGTATAAAGGTAGACCCTGATTGGCTGAAGAAATCCAGGGTAGCTGGTAAAGTGTCATTGATGAGTGTATTCAGTAACTGAAAGCTGTTGAGAAATAATCATATATAGGGAGTGTGTTAGAGTCTACTTTGATAACACTATCACAGACACAAAGTCAAGTGAGTTATCACTTAGCGAGATCTACAAAGTGTTACTACTGAGTGTATTGCAAATCCAATTTCCAAAGGATTTCCCCAACTTTGCATGAGAATCCCCAACTGATCTCAGCCAAGGTAATATAAACTTCTGATTCCAAAGATCTGCCAGCATTTTGTGAGCATTAAGCTGGTGACGAGGTGTGAGGGTGGGTAACCACAAAAATTCAGTATTTGATAACATTTATTCTTTAAAATAAAGAATAAACTGACATCCATTTTGTAAACTTTTCTGACATAAAGATGGGTCTGAAAGTGCTGTAAATGGCATTTTAATGCTTCCAGATATCTGAATTTTCTGGGAAAGCATGCTCCTGACTTCTTTTGACGCTTAACTCTTCTTTGCTTGGCAGTGTCCTTAAACATTAAAATTAAGATTTGGCTAGGTCCATGTGTTGGAAATTCGCACTTGCCTAGGACTGCAGACAGGTTTGTCTCTGTGACTACGTAACAGACAACATAGAGGGATGAACACTTTTAAGACAGACTGTAATTTGAAGTGTAAAAGTTCTCAAATCAATGTTTCCTGCTTTGGAGAAACAAAAGACATTACACAGAGATGCCAACTTTGCAAAATGACAAAGAGGAACACCACTTCATGGTGCTTGGAACACTGCATGGTTCTGCCATGGTTAATCAAACATAAACCTTCTTATGGGACCCCATACCAATCCCCCCCCCACCCCTGGTCTTTCAGTAAATGTAACTTGGGGAAACACAATATTACATCCTAGTTGACCACTTTCTGACAATCCCTAGCATCCTTGACACACTTGGATGTTTTTTGTTAAGAACAAAGAACTCTGCTATCAGCCCTAGTCAAACATAGTACCAACCTAGCTAGTCTTTGCTGTACAACCACATGCTAAAGCACCACACTGTAACTACACTAAATACACTGTACATCATGCTGCAATGCTGCATATCATGCATGCATAGCTAACTCATTGTTCATGACATGTGAGAATCAGCTTGAAGTTAGCAAGATCATTAATGAAAACTCCAGTTCACGGAGGCAACCAGCAAACCAACGATTTATATCACAAAGAAAGCTATTCGACTAGAAAATCAGACCATGTACACTTCCACAGTATATGTTTTTGTGCTATACATGTTTTCCATGCTTAAAAGTTCTACACCTTCAAATGATCAGCTGCAGTATGGGTTTCTCTGTGTTATACTTCTGTGGTGACTGTTATACATGCAAATCCCAAATTAGGGTTGGAATAAGTCCACACAACAAAGTTACATACAAATACCATGATGTGATATTTTTTGTGCTGAAAATTGAAAAATAGCAAATCTGAGATGAAAAATCGGAACTGTTCCATCGCATTATGGCATTACATCTATTTTCAGTCATAAAACATAAGGCATTAGAGCCACTTTGATAGGACTGTAAACTGAATAAGGAAATTTCTGAGCAACTGTTCAATACTATTAGGTAATGACTTACTTTGTGCTGGAACAATCCCACATTGTTTTCACTTCTCCAAGCCAAGAATCCAGTAAAGACCTCCACTGTACCACATCATTCCCAAAATGCAACACTGCACAATCAGAAACCATTGCAGGAGAGACCTGTGATAGGTCAGTTGTTTCCAGAACCATGCTCAAACAGCCTGTGAAATAACATATCAATGAGAACATGACTACTCAATGTTTCTTCCAAAAGGAAATATATCTTTAAATTGCATAAACATGACACATGTAGAAAATAGCTTTTACCATTATTACAGAAAACTGTGGAAATCAATTTTCTTTCAAAATATCACACATTATAAGAGGAATGAGTGTTGCTTCTTTTGAAAGTTGTGAAGTCGCGGTGAACAAATTACTCATGAGCTATAAAATAGTGGATATTTTTCTGTCAGAACTTTATTTCTTGGAAAGAGAGTTGAAGCAACAAACCACAAAGTCAAGTTACTGTACCGGTCAAAATAGGATTACTACCAGTGCAGCCATGGTGCCTTCATTGCCGAAGGTATTGCCAGGAGGGGGGAGGTGTACTTACTGGGAATAATGAGTTGTTCTCCATTAGCTAGAGTAAGTTTTCTTGTGCCTCTCTTAGTGACTGGATGAAGTAATTCTGACAGAGATACATTGATACCTCCATCCATCACAACCCATCTTTCAATGATACTTGGAGGGTTCAATAATCCTTTCCCAAATGGCTGTGGTAAGAAAATACATAAAGAATCAAATACAAATATTATAAGTTTTAAAACAAAAACATTTATCAATGCTTTAAACAGTCCACAACATCACAACATGCCTTTCCATATTTCAATTCGTCCGTTATGAGCTACCCCTCATCTTAACAGCTTAAGAAGTAAGATCACTTCACAAAGTAAGTTTTACTATATCAACTTTTCTTCAAATAGTGGGAAGGCACCCACTTACCTTTTTACTTTTGGCTTTTTCCAACTGTTCCTCTGTAAGGGCTTTGGCTGCATCTGTGGATGCTTGAGATTCTCTAACCAATCTCATAAGGATTCCATCTTTCCAGGTCAATTTATCTTCATTCCATTCACCCATTATCTATGGCAAAGGATGAAGCAAAGAATTAAAGTTGAAATTAATGTTAATCAATGTTATAAAAGTCACTGATATCCAATTGTCAAAGCCATCCCAAATGCTTTTCTCTTCATTCCTTGAGCCACCCAAACATATCATTAATTGTGCCACCAAAGCTGAAGAATGTAACCATCCTTGTTGAGGAAAGCATAAGCTAAATTAGCAGTGGACTTAAAGTGGACAGTTCAGATTTTTCAGGCACAAAATGTCATTCCCATGAAGGACAGTAACATTTGTAATATTCACACATACAAATATGGACATCCAATGAATCAAAAGAAAAATCACTTGACTGTCATAAAAAGCTAATTCTAAAACAGGACTTTCATCTCAGAGTATAGTAATTTTGACACATAACTTCATTATATTAGGAGTACACAACACTAGCAGTTTTGTCTTGTTCTTTCTGAAAAGTCTGAGCTTTGCTTGGGAGTGCTGTCACTTTAAATGTGAAGACCTTTCAGATGGCACACATTAGATCAGGATTTGTCTATCAACTACATTCTCTGGAATTGTTCATTTACCAGTATTTTCCACCCATTTGACAATTATACCCATTAAACACACAAACAAACAAAAATACAAATGAGCATGCATTACATCTTTCAAATCATTTGCCTAACTAGTTTGGTTGAATTCACAGAGTCTAAATGCAAAGTGCACAGATAATTTCTGCAGATTACACAAAATACTCATTTTAAGATAAGTATGCCCATTGCAGTTACAAAGCCTACCTCTGACAATGTTAGTGTAGCTGGATAAATCACAGACACATCTACAGATGGATACTCTGGAGCTTTCTTTCCCTTTGTAGCAATGTCCAGCCATTGCAAGGTCACTCTAGAGATGACCTCAGCTTTAAATCTCATTCGATGTACTGTTGAAGAATGGGGTTTGGGACTTGATTCAACCAAACCCTAGGGAAAAGAACAAATATCAAGGTTTCTTATTTAGAACGTACAAAACATTACATTCCATAAAAATATAAATACTTTAATATTTTTTTAACATCTTGTTCCTTTTTTTCCAAACCAAGAGAAATCATGGAGTTCCCATAACTTTCTTCACCATGCCCCACACTGAATTCTTAAACATTTACAAGGCCTGTATTTGGATACTTTGTCCCTCAATGATTTTTATCATTGGGTCTACATACAGTTTCTCAGCACCTTTATATTTCTTGTTTTACTGAAGATGTGTGATTGTTTTTAATAAGCTGCAGGACTGGCAATATATTTCTTTTGGTTTGGTAATGTCCAAAAATATCACCTTGTCCTCATTTCTAGGGTGTATGCACAAGTGCAGGCCATTTTTTTTTTTTAGAAAAACTATTACACTAAATGAAATTAATCTGAAAACTGATGAAAAGTAATACAAACCTTCATTTTTGGAACCTGTGGTATGTGATGGACCTCTCCCTGCTCTGGGGATGGGATTTGATGGAGGTTGTTAAGCACACGTGCCAGGGTATGGTAGCAAACGGTCTTACCACTCCCAGCTGGACCGACAAGGATCACACCACACTTGTGTTGTAGACTCTGGTGGAGGTCAATCACCTGTGGTAGACAGAGAAATATTCACAACATCAGGCTCTTGGATAGTATCTGATTGTTTCCAACAAAGAATTATGATAAGCATTCGAAATGTACAATGCAAATATGCCACTGCAATTAATTATATAAGTTTCTCATGTTTGTTGACTTCATTGGTACAATCTCATAGACCCTTTTCCAAAAAGCAATCATGAAGGATTGTGGGACAGAGTTTTGGTATGCATCCTTTTTGTTAATGGTATTTTACTGTGGAGAAAAATGATGCATACTATCCTATATTCCCTTGTAATTACTGTAATATGCAATTTTAATGCTATTGTAATATGACTTGTCCTGCTATGCAACTGGCTATATTTTATCACACTGCACAGATTTGCACGAATAATTGTTCAATCAGGGAGGCTAATATTAGAAACGTTTGTTTGAAACTATGTCAATCAAAGGCATCAACTGTGAACCTATATGAGGGTCACAAATATGCCTAGGGTGATGCAAGGGCAACTTTAAGTGTGATGCAACACACAGGTTAATTACATATGAGGCAAAACCTACAAACCTTGTTGACATGTTGAGGAGTGGCTTGAAGTTTATCAGCCACAAACTGGCTCTGTATAGCATCCACCAAAACTGGGTCATGCTCATGACCTCCAGTACTTGGTCTGGCACCTCCCCCACTCCAAGGGAAGACACACCGTAACAGATCTCTAACACGCTGCTGCTGGTCCTGATTTGACAGGCGTGTAAGAAGGTGTAGTTGGATTGCAAAGACTATAGCGTTCTCTTCTTTGTGAAGATCATCCTGTTCTAATGCATTCATCAGGTCAGAATCAGAAAGAGCACCAACTTGATCTGCAAACGAAAATGTGGCAAAGAAATGTTTTGACAATTAAGTAGCAATACTGCAGGACAATACTACTAGAGACTGCTACAGGCAGATTCACATTTTTTTTTTAAATTCATAAGATGTAACATGTATTCCATTTTGGAAGACAACTGTAATTTTTCTGATCAAAATGTGGCAGTTGGAGATTTAAATTTGTCATATGCCACTCTTGTTAAATTAAAATAGGAAAAATCATTTGTATTGGTACATTATGTTTTCATGTTCCTTTTCCACTCTACAAAAGGTCCCATGCTAATAGACAACTTTTAAATTGATAATGTTAAGCCCATGAAAAGGGATTACAATCTTTTGACTACCAATGCAAGTGTATATAATCATGAAAACAATAGAAATAAAAGCCTACTGCTACAAGTTCCAATTTATTTCAGAGTCTTAAAAGTCACGCTGTTGAGGATATATCTCACCTGCCACCATCCCCAGGGTGGTAGTGGAGGTAGGGGTGCTACCATTCAGGGAGCTGCCTCTACCTGCCAACTCATAGAGGTTTCTCTTGGAGTAAATTCTGAGGGCAGCAACATCTACCAGAGATTTCATTACTCTAAGATCCAAGTGAAATTCTGGTTTATCAGGAAACTAAAGATAGAAATAGATTATATAAAGCAAAGATACATCAAGAAACACCTTTTTACAATAATTAAAATTCATGAAAATATCATGCTTCTGTTTGTGTACCCTGTAATGTCCACACTAGACTCTACAGCACCTGACTTTTGTAAACCGAAGTAACACTGTCTGGAAATATACACTGCTTGAGACCAGAAATTTCCTCATCACCGAGTCCTTTAGACAGAGACTGACAAATTATCTGCTTCTGTGGTACTTTTACGTGTTTAATTTCTTCTTTGTGCAGGTTGTTGCAATTTGTGTGGTATAAAATGTGTTGAACATTTTTTGTTGTGTTATACATTTAAAAAAGTGAACAAGTCTTGAAAAGAAATGAAGCACAAAGACACCAATATCAAAAGGTGTCATGAAAGTTATTTAAAATATCAAGTTGGAAGTGAAATGCAAAAATGCAGGAAAATGGCAATATTTTAAAGATTATTAGAATAACTTGCGTCTAACTGAAAGGAAATTCTGCTGGTTAGAAGAAAGGCAAAGAAAAAAAGACTTTCCAATCAAACAGTTAGGTGGATCTTCATTCAAGGGGGTCAATTTGCTACAAGTCCCCCCCCCCCCTGTTTGCAACCACTGGCTAACAACTTGTTCTAAACTCAAACTGTTTGAAAATCTATAGATTGTTCTTACAAAAACTGCAAACCAGGTTCTATGAGGTTACCAATGTTATATAATGCCAGCACATTACATACACAAGCTTTTGGTTAATGGTTCATAACAAAGGAAGTGTTTATTTGACCCTGACACCTCTGAAAGGTTTGAACAGCATTCAGTACAGACTAAGTATAAAAAAGATGTATTGAAATAATACTTCCATCTGGTTGAAAGGTAATGCAAAAGTTAGGCCAAGCAATCATAATACTTCCTACCCCTATTAAGTACTTTAAAGAGTGCTGAATGATCATAATTATACAATAAGTAACAACCATTACTAAAGAGCTAATATACTAACAAAAATTTTTAAGTCCCACTGTGGAAATTAAAGTGAAAAAAAGTTCACAACAGATGTTTTATTGAGACTGGCCTGGTTCCATCTATAACCTTAAGCACTCTTATACCATTCATGAATAATTGTACTACAAAATACCCTGCCTACCTGAGCAGCTAATATCCTAGCAAACGAGCAGAGTTTAGATGCTAGGCCTTGATGTTCCTGAAATCCTGAACATATCAGAGTTGTCTCCAGTATTACTGATACCTCAGGTGACATCATGTATGTAGGACGCATTAAAGACTATAAAAGGAAAGAAAACAAAGTTAAATTACTTCAAACTCACCTATACTGAAAGAAAAATCACATTATCATTTTTGTAGGAACAATAAGAGATATACTTTTCTTCTGCAATTGAAAACAACAAACACACCTTCCTTTTCATTGCACTAACTTGTGGTAAACATTCACTTATTCAGGTCTCATCATTGCTCTATTAGCTACCCTCTATGGAGATATTTTATCTCCTCCCCCCCCCCCTCCCCCAGCCCCTTCCTTACCACACCTCCAGGAGAACTTAAAGTTTAGTCTGACCATAATAAAACAGCACTGTATCAAGTCTAGACACTCACCCTTAAGGTAGGAGGAACCTCCGGGTTTACAAATCCACTTGTTGTGAAAGTCATAAAGCAGGCATAGTTGCTACTTGCTGGGATTAAATGACCCATGAAGTTCAAGTTACCTGCCATATGGGGCTGGTAAGTCCAGTGCTGAAGAGTAGGAGAGTTACTCACATGTGCTGGTGATGGGATGGAAGTGAGAAAAAAAACACATGAAAAGAGATCAAGAAGTAGTAGAAGTCTGGTTTCAATTTGCTTAAAGGTTTATCCACTCTAGCAGAAGATACCATTCCCAGGTAAATAAACGTTCATGTGGGATTAACTTATAACATTTTCAATTTAGCATAATTACACGTATCAAATTTTCAACTTATCCCATACAGGCTTAAGTAAGATATTTGCAAACCCCACTACTATAATTACACACTGAAAGAAAAATACAGACCAATCTTATGTCTTTTTCCTCCAAAGTCCCCTTTTCTATCACACTGACATAACAGCACAGCCTGCAGTAACCTGTCCCTGTTACTACTAATCACTACCCCTACTTCCCCCCCCTCCTCTTAGCACAATTTATGAGGGCAGTACCTGATTTGGGTCTGTCAGTAAAGAGGGGCACTGGCTGGTTGGTTGGGGTGTAGTAATCACTCACTGACAGCATCCTTTCCTTGAAAATAGAATGCCTCCTACTCTGGGTCTTTGCCAGTCCAGGTGATAATGTCTCTGAAACATCAGGATCTTCACTCTGGAAGGGAAGTATAAAAAAAGATCATTAGATTAATATGATTGTAATTTCTCAGTTTATACAGTTACACTTCTTATAGAAGCAAGTTGTCAAATTAAGTATTTTTAGAATCACACTGTTATTACCAAATGAATACAGTACACAATTTCCAACTCAGTTTTCCTTACTACTCTACCATTTATCAGTGTACTAAATACATGAAGGGGGGGGGGGGCAATGTGCTCCTGTAGCAGCCAAAACCATTCCACAAAATATTTTGAGGAGGTCCAGAAAATTAAAAATGTTTGGAAAATGTTTTCTTTCCTCCTATATTTACCAACAAAAACTATGACAACAGCCCCTATAAACTATTTTAGAGGGTGATTTTGTCCAGAACATTTTATAAGAGCCCTCTGAAAAATAAATTCACCCTGCCATCCAAGATTTTCTTTAATTTTCTTAAAAAGTAGTAAAAGTTTAAGGGGTTTGACATGAAAAACCGAAACAGTTATTACATGTTTTAACAAATTGGTAGGATAGGTACAAATCTTCACTCGTTCATGGAGTACTTGTAAAAACTTACCCTTGCAGTAATAAATATCTTTTCCCTCACTTCTTTAGCAGATTTTGGGATTACATCAGAGCTGACTGGATGTAGCGTAGTCACCGAATGTCTTCTCAAATGTTTCTGTGAATGACATAAATGGAAGAAATTTATAGGTCATCCATACCATACATGTGCATTTTTAATTCTGTTCAAATTTACTCATTTTGTGCAGTAATTACAGGATGAGACAAAAACCCGAGGATAAACTACAAGTGAAGGGTACTACAGAACAGAAAGAGATTTTTATCAAAGATAGTGACCATTCTGTTCAGGTGTAAGGTAAAAGGTAAAATACTGAAGGAGGTGAGACAGTTTCTGGGGTGGGGGTATGAAATTCTTTTTAGAGGGGCAGATATGTCAAGATATATTAAGGCAATAGCAATTTTGGCATGAAATATTTTCTAGCTTGGAATTTTTTTTCTTAGAGTGGCACTGCCACCTTGCCCCCTTCCCCTTGACTTCAGGCCTGCGCTTCAAACACCTGGTATGTCTTCACGCAAATATCAATTGAATACTTTTTTTTTCAAAGAAAATGGTGAAATAATAAAACAATGAACTAAAGAATGGATGACATGACAAGGCATTTTTTACAACCACATCAAAATAAATTATCTGACAAAGAGACTTACCACAGTAGATTTTCCTCTCCTACTGTAGGTGTCATCGTACTTTTCATTGTGCAAGACTTGGTAGGCATGGACAATGTGTTGTAGCTGTTGTGCGAGAACTGACATCAGACCTAACGGAATATTAATAAAAACAAAGTAAGTGACATTAATGATATAATGGAAAATGGATCTTACTTCAGGTCTGGACCAAGAAGGAATTAGAAATAGTTACAAGAATATAGGTAAAATAGATAGTAAAATGTAGCACTGGTTATGACTTACGTACTAACTATTCTGACAGTAAAAGAAACACTGTAGGATGCCAGAACTGGGCCCTGTTTCAAAAGAGTTATGATCCATGTTAAGTTTGATCTGTCATGCACTGTCCTATTGAAATCAAACTTAAGATTTGAGATTATGAAACAGAGCCCTGGTCTTACATAGATATTTAATATGAGCGATACATTTTAAGACCACCTATATATGTACGACTTAATATATAAGTCACCCTTTGTATGTTCATCAATAGACATTGGTTCCACAACCTGAAATATATTGTTCCAACCACAGTAATGACAATTTTTGGCTTTGAAGAAAAACACATCACCTCAAAAAACCAATGTTCTTGCAATGGGACATGTGATCTCCCATAATCCATGTTTTCTTTATGATAAAACAATACATGATGGAGGAAAATGAAAGAATCACTTTTTCCCTTGATTGAATGTCCAATATGAAATAACTGCAAGCTATATAGTGCTGGCAACTACAAAAATTTCATCTGAAACTTACAGTTTCATTGAAAATCTCAATAATCTATACTGTCATAATCTAAAACAACATTGCCAACACAGTACCTTGCCCCATACTCTGTGGATTTTCAAGTAGTCCCCAGCTTCCTGTTTGTATCATTCCACACAGCAGGCTGTTCAATGTTCTTACATTGTTGATCCCTGTGCACTCAACAATCAAGAGGTTGCGACCCATTGCCTGCATGAAAATAAAAGTGTCATCATTTAAAATGTTGAACTTTTTTCTATCAGCATTAACTTTTGGTGACTACAAATATATAAGGCAATATGAATTACTCAAGAGAAGTAAACTACAAAACATATCAGGTGTAAACACATTGAATAACTGTAACACTTTTCCATTGTAAAATCTGGCAATGTTGGTCCCTGAAGCAAACTTCGCAAACAATGGATCACAGTGAAAACTTCGCAAAAAATGGATCACAGTGAAAGATAGGTTATCTGAGAGAGACAGGAATAAAAGAATGAGAGATCAAGCAAATGCGAAACAGACCTGAGATAAATCTTTTACACTTTCCGTCTTTCCACTTGATGATTGCCCTAGTACAGTACCGCACTCAAACCCCTTCATAGCATTAGTCAGGGCAAGGTGACATCTCTCAGTCAAAGGTGTACTAACTAGTCGTAAGGCCGGCCCTAGGTATTCATAGTCATAAGGAAAGGAAGACCGTAGCTGGTTAACATGACAAAGACCAAAGAGATATTGTGTTTCCACTGAGGTTGAACCTTGTGACTCTGATGTGGTACCTAGAAATAAAGTTTAAGTCATGACATTAGGCATTTTATAAGCAAACAAAAAAAATGCTGTGGGTCCTATTTTTCTAAAATATACCTAACAACAACTTACTTAGAAATCTATTTCTGTCTTCAATCAAAATATTTTCTTACTGTCTGTCATACAACCTGTAAATGCATTGTGGGTAAAAGTCACAAAGGTATTTCTTCATGAAGGCATTAATTCTAACTGCTTAAATCAGCACTGATGAAAGGGTGGTTGGGGAGGTTTCACCTCCTAAAATATGACCATAAAAGTTTTTACATCATTCTTGTTTTACAAAGGTATTTTCTCTTTGATGGCAAAAATAACAAAGACTATAGTTTTTGTTTTCACTGAAACAAACAGATGTAACAATTGTAAGTTTTTGACAATGTCAGTTTAAAACAAGTCTTAACCTTAACTGTCCTTAGAAATTGTGCTGATTGGAGTGAAAAAATAAACATTCGTGAGAACATTTTACTTGCAAGAAATGCTTATATCCTACCATGGGCTTCTTTTTTATTGTGCACACAAATAGTTGTAGAAATGTCCATGGAGTATCGCAACGCTTTCTGCCAATCAAAGGTTGTATTATCCACATTTGAAAGCTTCAGCAAACCTGCAACATAAGGGTACAGGAGATTTATAAGAAAAGTTTCAGTCAGGCCAGCCAAACTGGTAAGAAAGAGCTGAAAAATGCAAACAAGGACTATTTCACAAATGTGAGAGGAATTTCTTGCAAAACAATGACATCCATGTTAATGTATCCTTCGGGCAAAGTGCAAAATGTCAGCAAACTATGAGCAATAGTGATGCTTTCTACATTCAAACATTTCTTCCAGGCACTGTTACATGGGACCATAAACATTCTGTATGAGACACGTTATAACATTTCCACATTATGACATTATTATTTTAAACTGAAAATCCTCATAATCTGAATCCAAAAACTACACGACTGTGTCCACTTTCACTTGGTTTATATCTTTTAGCCAATTTCATTCTAGTTTTTATTTTCTTGCTGTCCATAATTTGGGTATAGGTGACAAATGCTGCAAGCAAACCTTTCAATGAGCTCAATACAGTTACTTGTTTTTTTTTTCATTTGTTTGGAACTTATTTTTCTAACTGGGGGCCCATATTGCCCCTCACATTCTAGAACTGGGTAGTCTGACAATTTTAGTTGGGTAGCACGCTGCTAACTGAAAAGTGTTTTCTGATACAAAGTGAAACCAGTAGAGTAATAAGTAGGAACGCTAGAATCTCTGAACATATGAGTTACAATTATTGAACAAGATGAGCATATGCAATATCAGGAAAGAGGAAGATTGAGACAACTGCTATAAGCAGCAATATGATGTCAATTCTGTGTTCTTCAAAAACAGGAGAAAGAGGACCCGATACCAACCTGGAGTAGGGTATCCAATGATCAAAGTGAATTCCTGTCCCTAAATATACTAAACATAAAGAAACCATACCTTCCACAATGTCCCTATGATGAAGAGTCTGCATCAGTAGATTACTTAGGAGGATGTGAAGTCTTGCTCTGCTAGGAGAGTTGAGATACTGACGTACATTATCCCTCAGTACACCAGTGTACTGGCTCAATCTCTTTTGGAGTTTATCTCTGCCAAAGGTAGAAGATAAAAGAATACTCCATCCAGCATCTCGCTCAACAGTAAACTTTATTGTGTAAACAAAACTTAAAATACAAATCTTTTTAACAAACTACTTCTAAAAGATTTAGCAACAAGCTGTGAATAATGAAAATGTGACAGCTGCCAAAAATAACCGAAGTCTCAACAGCTTCATTTTGAATGTTCCCCCAATCTCTCTAAACTTCATTTAAAATCCCTGCTATGGGATAAACGCTAAAACATATTCTTCATTTCTAAAATATTTACATTTCTCCAGCCAGACGATGAGGATAACAACAAAGATGATGACATCTTACCTTGCCTTTTCCAGATCCTCCTTGTCTCCACCTTTCAAAACTTTCTCCATCTGACGAAACCAAAGCACAGCTTCACCTACTAAGACACACTGACTTGGAAACCTCAACAGCCAATGAGAGAAACTCTTTTTTACAGCTTGTTTCAAATCTTGTTGCTCTTCGGTATAACCAGCAGAGCCTTCAAAACTGGCTAATTCTTCTAGTATTGCCTCTGGATTGCCAGAAGCACCATCCTGCAGTCTTGCTTCTAGACAAGCCTGTAGGATGGACCCTACTGTACTCTTAACTGATACCTCAAATGATGACCACCACTTGCAAAGACTGGAAGTTGCAGCCACAGGTCTCACTAGTTTAATATCCTCATTTAGGTCTCCACGGACTGCCACAGCTCCAAGTTTGTCAGCTGCAAATAAAAAGAACGCAGAGAGAAGAAAGACTGCATTAATATCCAAAGGCCGTTAAAGAAAGAACTTCAGCAAAAACTGTTTTTTGTTGTGTGACCCAGCAAAACAATCTACACATTCTTGTACAATTTTCATCCAATTCGGATGTGTCGTTCTCAAGATGTTAGCAGATGTAGTTAATACATTTGTGACCCAAAGTAAACTTAAAGCAAGTAGGAGTGATGTCAGCTCCTCAATTTGATGAGTGATGGGTTGAACATGTAAGAGCTTTATGTACCAGGGCTCGAAATAACGGGGGCCCGCGGGCCCGATGCTCCTAGAAATTCGCTCGGGCCCGTAGCTTCTACAGGGAAAGGGACCCGGTTGGCTCCTAAATATTTCAAGTCTAATTGTACAGTGTGCACGTGAACCTTTCTATCCACAACTCAACGATCTTATATCTCGCACAGCCTGTGTATTCCTATACTTGTACAGGCACTGAAAACCTGCGAAAACATACATTATTTTTGAAATCAGTTCACATCGCTCATCAACAGTCTGCTTTGTCACAACACAGAAGATCACTCACGTAGACATAAACCGATATCAGTCATGAGTAATATAGGCCTCACAAGATCAACTGACAAAGACAGTTGGCGGGAATTGAACAGTGCCCTTCATTTTACGGGCAATAACTTCTGGAGTTACGAGAAAATTTTGAAAATGTGGCATTAGCCCAGGGCTTGAAATCTTGAAAAAGGGCACGGCCAAAATGAGGGAAATGGCCGTACGGTCTATGTTATTTCAATGGACCTTTACTGAGGGGCATCACGGCCATCAAAAAGGGCCCGACGGCCATGACCGTTGGTGCCGTCAGGTTATTTCGAGTCCTGCTAGCCTACATGCAACATAGTCTAAGACGGTGTGGACAGATTGGTTTCAGGCTAGTTTCAGCCTCAACTTGCGTTAATTATACCCATACTACATGTTCTCAAGCACGTAAAAAGCACCTGTACACTTTATCAGTCCATTTTTATTTGTAAGTTTTGGGCCCCTTGATTTCTTATTTGGCCCCTAGATTCCATGGTATAGGGGCCCGGCAGGCCCACAAAGGTTGAAGGCTTATTTCGACCCCTGTGTACTAATATCTAGAGAACCAAAAATAAGAATTCAATGCAAATTTCAACAGAATACTAAGAGTAAGAACCTCTCTAACATACCAAAACCAAATTAAAGCTGTAACCCTTTTTATTTTAAAGGTTTGGTATTGAATTCACCAAGTACTGTTTGAATCAGTCAACTGCTAATTGCAGAAGAAGCACATATGTACCCACTTATTTCATCCTTCCGGACACTGAAGGCAGCAATTATCAGAACAACAGTCGCTTGCAGACTGAGAGATTTAAATTCATCCTTCAAAACTACTTTCATGAAGTATGATCACAAGTGTATTTACAACAAATACATTACGATAACATCATCCATTTATCTTGCTAACAAAAATCTTTTAGGAAAACAAAGCCTCTTTACCACTTAACTTTTAGCTACCAGTGTCATTCATCTGGGCCCTGTTTCATAAAAGGTTTTGCTCAATCTTAAGTTGATTAAAATAGGATTATTGCATTGTAGATCAAACATAAGAGTGACTGTTACTCTTTTTGAAACAGGGTCCTGGTTCAGTATTCTTTACTTGCTTTTCTGTGTACTATTGTTCCTTGTTCTGTCCATTCCATAGGGAAATGAAATGGTCTTTTCCTGAGGCTCTGGGGGGATATACCTGGGAACACATTTTAGAGTCTATTATACTTCTGTTTTTTATGTCTACATTTATTGATTCTGTGTCTTTAACATTTCCAGTTGTCTCTGTTGTTGTTTATGGTTTAATATCAACCAACTAATCAATCGATCGATCAATCAATCAATCAATCAATTTAATCAATGAAATAGTATGAATCAAATTATGCACCATTTTGTTACAAGCAAACTGATAGTCACTGGAGATTTCATAATCAATACAATGCAGCACCTAATAATTACAAAGATTATCCATGAAGGTCATGTTTTTTAAAGGAATCCAAATTTCTAGGACATTTCTTCTTTCCTTTGCTAATTTGATTAATTGACATATGTTAATTTCAGAAAGAAAAAACCACTGTTGGTTCATGTACTGATAATGATAGTGGATATCTCTCCATGATAAGTCTTGGCAAAAGAAATTTGTCTGAGTACACCTTTTTGTCTGCTAATGTTAACAGGCCAAGAGTTGACGTTTTACGTGCATAAAAAGGACACAACAAAAGTGGTGGAACAAGTTCTGCACTGTAAACCAAAATACTTAGACAAAAACTGCTCCCATTAGCTCACTTGCACTGCTCCCAAAGAGAAACATCCCAAAAGGGACATACTAATGTAAATGGGAGTTAACTGACTCTATTCAACTGAGCCATACATCAATTTTTCAAGACCAAGCTTAGCTTTTGCATTATTTCCTTTGTAATTACTGCTTAAGGAGAATATTTCCCGCCACTGTCAATGGCAGACACAATCTTATTGGAAATTGTTGTAATGCTAACAAGCACTTAAGTTACAATAAACTTTTTTGCAAGAAAAATTTCCCCTTCAGGTGGAAGTATGTCTAACATATATTTTGCGAAAATATTAGCTCACCATGTAACTGCAAGTCCAACTGGCTCTGTATGCCATAAGGGTCAGAGGTCAATGCTAGAGTGACCTCCCTGATGCCAGGAAAGAGTTTCCTGATAAAAGGAACCCACTGATGTCTGTCAGAGGGATGGGCTAATAAATCGATAAGATCACTATCACTAAGAAAGAAGAAACGAGGATAGGAGAGTCTGGCATCAGTCAAGTGATGGTCCAATTCATGTAGCAATTCCTCCTGAAATGAGAATGAGAGCACATAATAGAGAATGGACCACATAATAAATCTGTAATATTTTTTTTTGGGGGGGGGGCACAGTTTTTCTCCAAGACATTGGAAAAGAGCCCCCTCTGAAAAACGTTAAAAAATTGCACCTGGTCCACATATTAAACTTTTACAACAATTAGGTCTCCGACAATACATATTAACAAATAGGTATTAACTTGTCTCTTTCCAAAATGCATGAATATGTCAAAGCAAAATATGTTTTTACTGCTTGAAAAAACTGTCTGCAGTTTAGAGACAATTTGTGTATCTCTCAGAGTACTGTTTAATGCAAGTAACATATTTTCCTGAACCTTCAGCAGTAGGTATGCTCAAGTGAGCATAATATGTAAGATGAACACTGGGTTTCTGTGGAATTAATTAAACCATGTGTGAGGATGTTGGCAGGAAATATCATAATCACATCAACTTTATTAGCTACCTTGGTATCAATGATTTATGAAGTCAGAATACAGCAAAATGGCAGCAATGACCCTACCGAATAAGAAACTGCTTGATAACAGCATCCTGTTAGAGGGACATATAATGGTAACATGGAGGGTCAAGAAATGGTACTGTGGGTGGTTAATTACACCAAGATATCTGCACCTGGTATTAAGTCACTATAATATAATGTAAATGCAACTCCAGCCTTGAGGCAGTCATTTTATGTTGCTAAGTGACCATGAACATGGGGGGGGGGGTGGTTAGCTTTCAATGCAACATTTTAACTCCAATTTGGTAATAACACCTTCAATGGAAGGGCTGACTGCTTAGGAACAAAGTTTTCATCATCCATTACAAAACACAAATGATACATCAATACTTCAAGAACACTGCTAAAAGCCTGAAAGGATATACTGTGTTTTTGGTACAAAACACTTTCTTATCTTTACAGGCATAATTTATAGATAAAAAATAATAGGTAATTTAAAATATTGTAGGTGGGTAAGCTTATTTTCAAGAAATAAGGTTCTCACAGAAAGAAATTCACGCTTAACAGCTCGTGAATAATTTCCCCCCCCCTTCAAATTTTTAAATGCTGCAATATTCATTACTCTTGTAATGTATGATATCCTGGGGAAGAAAATCTATTGCCAGAGTTAATTGAAGGACTGAATGGTTAAATAATGATAAAAGTCATTTGGCTCTGTGGAATTTTAGTACAATTTTAGCACAGTATTTCTCAGTCAGAAATAATAAATCACAAAGTAGTTTCTAAGCAACCATTATCAGCAAAGTCCAAATTAACTTCCAAGCCAACCTGGAAATTTTACGGGATGTTTGGATATAGTTACCTCTGTCTGAATCACAGATAGTAGCACATCCTTGAGATTATCTCCTTGTAGTTCTCTCCACCCTTTCTGACCTTTGCGTTTGTTTAAAATTGAAAGCACTTTTGGATCTGCTACGATTGCCTTCATGATCTCCTGCAGAACAAAAAAAGATACATTCATCAACACAACAGACATAATGCATGTGATATAACAAAACAGAGCGTGCGCCCCCTTATGGCGGCAAGTGTGTATCATTGCAACTTACACCAACAAATGCAGACAGATGATTTGTGTACCAGTGGGATAAGCGCCTAAGTTTACTACACACGTGTGTGAAGTCTACGTCCTGAGTGCGGTGTGCTTCATAGTTTATCCTCCAAAATAATGCAGCGTGACATCAATGCATAAGGTCTATACAGGCATAGTATATAAATTAATACCTGTTACATAATGGGAAAGACTCTTGGATATTCAAAGTATTCACAGAAACAGTGTTTGTACGAGTGAAAAATATATACACAATCTTACATTTAGCAATCAGTTCAAAAAATTTGCTTCCACAACAGTCACACATCTCTCAGCATAAAAACTTGGAATGCGCAAATAAAAAACCACGAAACAAGGTACACTGCAATACAAGGAACCACAACAACAATTCCCTCACAAGAAAGGGTGTGTCAATTAGTTCCAAATCCTAGGGTTTTCACATGTGTCAGCCACCGTAATTAAAGATATTTTGCGTGGAAACCTGTGTTTCCCTGGATATTGACACAGGTTGTCCAGTTACCACACTTTGCCACAGGTTTTACATGCAAAAAGCTTGGCAGTTAAAAGCATACTAACAAAGAATTCTGATACAAAACCTGTGGCTTGAAAATGAAGGCAAGAAAAGGTCTGTCAACCTGTGTCAAACCTGTGTCCAGAGAGTTCCAAATACACAGGTGTGCAACCCAAGAACACGTGTGATTTCTTTGTTTTTCATACATGATTCTGCATGTTTACAGGCACAGGCTGACACATGCTCCTTTGTAAGGGTGATATATCAATCCACTTACAACATGAAAGACAGGTAAATAGCTACTTGAGTTGCAGGTATCTATGTTTCTCCAAATAAAAAGGTTGTGTGTGACACTTATTTACAATAACTACTATTAGTATGTTCCCACTTGAGTACAAGCAGGAGATCAGATCCCGATCTGACCTTGAGCAGGGGATCAATTTGCAGGTGGAAATGCTCTCGTTCCACGGATGAGATCTTGAGAGGTTAATCGCCCCTTACGGGAGGATCAAAATTATAAATGGGAACACAATGGAGGATCAAAGCAAACAAATGACATACTTCTGCTGACTGTACTATTGTAGCACAGCTTGCCCATAGTCTCATATCCTGTGCCAAACAACCTTGTGTAAACACACATGACCTGCAGACATAATTTCAATGATGTTGCTTGAACCTGAGGTGGTGATCAGATCTTGTGCAGAAGTTTAAATTGGAACACTGTTGCAGTTGGCTGCAAAATTTTCAACTTGACTGAGCTTGGGGGATCAGCATCGGTTGATCAAGTGGGAGCACCGCCTATGCCTCTCACATCATTACAAACACCAGCTACGATACATACAGTTAACAAGTAATTACCTGAAATTTCCTGTCCACCATCTCATATTTAACAGTCAGCTCTGGATCATACACAGCTTGCTCTGCATCACTGAATATCTTGTAAACATACAGCCACTAGTAAAAAGAAATAAAACTTAATAAGCAAAAGAATATTCATCAACTTGACAAGGCCTGAATATCCTTACTATATAACAACTTTGCTAAATGTTGCTAACAATAGTATTCATCCATGTATGTCTGAGATTTGATTTAACACAATTCATAACTTTTCCTTTATTTTGTAAATTGCATGTTATATCAATGCTCTGTGCCACTATTGTAATACCCTAACATTCAACTTCCCCAGTAAAACACAAGTTAGATGGACAAGAAAGTTAAGTACAATTTGATCTATTCCTACACCTCTCTTTAGAATTCAAAGCTGTTCACTCTGAGTTTCTTTGAAACTGTACATATATTTAAACTCCTATGATTTTTTGAAGATTTTTGAGACTTTTACAGGAGCCAAATGCTTGCCACCCTGCATATTTTGTATGCTGCATGGTACACAGATGGTGTGGCTTATATAGAACTTAGATCAGAGAAATCGGTTACTCACAATATACAAACTTTCTAGCTTACTCGGGACTTCATATGAAGTCTTTCATGACTTCAGACTCAGAAGCATGGGTTAATTAATGCAGATCTGTTTAATTAATTACATGATATATACCTTTTTAATTTGAAGAGTACAGTATACGAAGCTTCTCAATGACTTAAAACCCGCAGTAGTAGATTTAGTTGATCCAGTTCTATTTCATTCACAACCACGATAATACATTTTTGTTTATCGAGTGACAAAGTGATAGCCTAAACTTTTTCATGATTCCTGGTGTGTTGGGAATGTCACTGAAGTGACCAATGCCACATGGCCTACAAATGCAGAATTGGTAAACCTAATGCAATACCTGACTAAGTACTTTCATTTAATATGATATTCATTATATGATATCTCATTACCTTTGCTTGGCATTCCTGTAGTAATTCGACCAGTTCACTAACTTGCCAGAGGGTTGACCTCCAAAGTTCTGCTGCCGGCTGGAGGTCAGCCAAGTGAGGTGACACTAACATATTCTGGAGGGAAACTTGACTATCCTGTGGAGTGACAGAAAAGTAAAAGTAAAGTGAAAGATTTGTTCAACAATGTAATAAATACTAGCTGGAGTAACTACAAGGGTTAAGCATTGACTGGATCATATTCTTTGGCAATTGTAACAGGGTTTTTCTTCCAAAGGCCACCCAATGTAGCTAACCCCTCCCCCCCCGGGGCTGCTACCCTCCTTCTTCCCACTCCTCCCGAAATTTTCCAATCAAATAGCATTTTGGATTATCTCAGTTTGAACTTTTCTGAGTTCAAAGTTTTGCCAAAGATATCCCCATTTTGCATGTAAGCCACCTCGCATAAAACAACCTTTCACACAAGGGAGGTGTTTACCTCCACATATTAACTGCCTAGTACAGTAACTCTACAGATGAAAATATTTAGGAGAAAAAAATGGCATAATGGAAGATATCCACAACACACCCTAACTAATAAATCTGTCAAATTATCTTGAATTTTCATCTTTAGAATTATTAAATTTCTGTTATCAGCATCAAAACTTATTACAAACAGTAAAATCATTATAGGCAATATCAACTGAATCTTGTTGATAAATAATGCAGGGTGTATTTACACTGTACTAGGTCATATGGAATGAAGCATAGGCAATGGTTTAAATATTGCCTTCTTAAATTTATCTTCAAATGATCACACTTTCTCTAACCTTAAATTACGAGGATTAAAAAGAATTCTTTCTTACCTCCAACAGATATTTCAACTCATCTAATTTGATGAGAATGTACACCTCTGGTTGTTCCATGGAGTTCAAAGGTTGTCCCATCTTGTAAGACATACCTACGACAATAATTATACAGAAAGTTTAAACATAAGCTTATTAATTTACTTCATACTTTAATGTCCAAATGCAGCCATGAATTTAATCACATTAATGACAGGAATGAAACACGCGGAAGGTACCACCTTCAGTGAAGACTTTGAAAAAAAGCATGTGCAATGCCACAGGACCAAACAGACATTAGAATATAAGTGAATACCCATGGCATTATATTGTACCTCTTGCTGGGAAACTGATCCCTGGTATCTCACTCACAGGTCAGCAAGCATCATTAAGAAACACAGAAGCTATGTACTAGGCTTGGGGGTGGGGATTGGGGGTGGGTGGGGGTAACCTGACTACATCAAAGTTGTGACTCCTTCCCCCGAGTTGAGTAGCAACTCCACTTTCCTTGAAATTGTGACGCCCAGGTTATAAATTATGTTTTGGAGTTAACATGTGTATCATTTTGTAGCTGCAAGCTCCCTATACTGGGGTATTATCTTAATTGGTAAGATAGAAGGTAGAAGGTAGCTAGTAGAAGCTAGAAGTCAACAGTAATAGCTGCTGAGGTAAATGTTCCTGCATCAGTTATGACATCATTGTAGGAGTCGTGACTTCAGAGTTGCAACTAATAGGGCCGCAGGTACCCGACTCCTAAAATAATGGAGCCTCCCAGGCCTACTATATATCAAACAGTGTAAGCAATATGAGACAATGAACAAGCAACTCAGTGTAGTTATTGAATGTTTAAAAATTAACTACGTATCTTATGTGACCAAAGGAATCTAACAACTTTAGATGCAGGTTTATTGAGACTGATGAAATGGTATAGTTAGTTAGTTAGTTAGTTAGAAGAGATTTAACGACACACCAACACGAATGTGTTATATAGTGTCAACAAGTTTCAATACGTTTCAAGTCCTTCCCTTTAGTCGCCTCTTACGACAGGCGGGAAACACCGTGGGCGATGAAATGGTATAAGAATCATCAGCAGGAGAAAAAAAAAACAAAAGGAAAACAGTAAAAAATTGAATTCATCATTCCTTACCATGTCTGTGCAAATGTTTGGCAAGTTTGAAATCATTGTCTTCCCAGAGTTTTCTAAGTTTAATCAATGATTTCTCCAGGGTAAATTCTGCTGTTGCTCCGGAGCATATGTTGTTTATTGCAAGGCTATTTTCAGCAATGTTATAAGAGAGCAAGTCACTGACTCTGTACTGTTTGCTGTTTTCATAAGTTTCTCCAATTGCAAGGAAGATAGCCCTCCAGTGTCTAGGCTGTGATACCAGGGAGACCAAAACAATGATTATGTAATCTTGAAATACATTTTATTAGTAAGTCTCAACACACATCTACATATATACATACATATATATCAACAGAACTTACGAAGCAAGGCAACATTACAACTTCAAATTAACATTGCCTAAAACAGCTAAACCGAATAAAACTTTAAGCTTAAAATGTGAATTGTTAGCTTCCCTCCTTTGCATTGTTAGCTACCTTTAGGATGAGGAACCCTTCTCTCAAGAGTTTTTGAAACCCAGTTTCTGTGATGTGAAACAGATGAGAATGTCACTCCCCCCCCCCCCCTCCCCGATGGGATGCCTGTCCATCAATGTATGACTCCCAAGAGGAAGCATTTACCCATTGTCAGCAGGGCAGACTGAAGTGCCTTGCTTAACTACACACAACAGTAACACAGGAATCACTTGAACTGACAACCTTATGACTGTGAGTCACAAGTGAGGTATCCTATCTCCTCTTGTCCTTGCAAAAACACTAAAATGGTTTGTTGCTATCAATTCTCTTTCATGGTCGTGAAGATTGATCACAAAGGGATGATGGACAGACAAATGGCATCATGCAATACAATAAAAAGTTGGGGAAGGGAGATAAGTTTGAGGGGATGGGGGTATGGGGTAAAATTTGACTGACCTTCAAAGCATCACTGGATAGTTTGAGAAGGAGAGGCAGGTCTTGCTTGAAGTCTGACAGCATCTTATACCAAAATGCTAGAACAGGATCGGACTGAGGAAGATGCTGTTTAAGTTGACCTGCTGCTCGCTGCCATTCTGTTATCTTGTCGATGGCTCTTTGAACATCAAACTGTAGAAATAACAAAACAGATTTATGGAACCACTAGTATGTCATGATTCTGATTACAAACAATCTTAGCAGCCAAAAAGTTTCATAAAAGAAACAAGAAACAAATGCACTACCACAATTTAGGAGAGGGATGGAGTGGTATCAGTCACTAGGTCAGCAATGGAGGCATTCAAAATTCTTACTCAAGAAAAGTGTTAACCCTGCCTCAAATGATGAAAAATGATTCAAAACATATTGCCTGGAAAGGAAACAAAAGCAGCCAGTGCCATAGCCTGAGTAGCCCCTCTGTGGCTGCCGCCCCTTTAGGCTGCCGCTCCTCAGAGCCTGCCGGCGATAGCCATAAATTCCTTTCACTGAGCCCAAAAGTTGATGAACTTAATATTCATGAGCATGAATGGCAATTGGTCTATTCCTGAGGTAGGTGGTGCTCAATGACTTGGATCTTTGCAATGCTACGTTGACCACAAATTCGTTTAAACCATAAATACATTTCGTCCGTTAAAGCTTCTAATTTAGATGAAAGTCTTGATCATGGACAGTCTCTTACAAACAAAGACAACTGATATCAAAGAGTTTGTTTAGAAGCTGACAAATAATCTTCGGTTGAAAGATATCGAACTGTCTTTTCTCGTGACTGAGGTAGGTTGTTAGTAATTAGTTGAGGAGTCGCTGTACTGTGTGTACGCACACACGGTGCTAGGGAATACCAAGATCGTGTCGAGTTGCATTGTCCACTGTGACTCTACATGCTGTTGCGCGATGGTTGCGCGATGGTAGCAGAGTTTCTCTTTTAAATAAACATTTGCTTCATCCAATCCCCTTAGAGCTATGTAAATGAAGTTTGCGTTGGATTTCTACGCAGATGAAAGGAATCTGTTTTCAAAGCCTGAGGACGTTTGTTTTTTCGCAGCGATGAGCTGAACGGAAAAACTTCGTCCACTCCGCGGTGTACCAGTGCCATGGAATCATTCACAAGAAGTGACCTGAAATTACAGCTAGCTGTTACAAAATTATTCAACACCTCTACCTTTTTAAAGACTTTCATTTTCCAGTCTTCAATGGCTGCCGTTGATGCCTCTAGATACTTCCAGAGTTCTGCTCTAACTCTCATAAGAGACAGCATCTTGTTTATTTCTGTAATATCATATGTTTCACCCAATATCTTCTGTCTACAGTCATTGCACTTTGTTATCTCAGCCTGGGCATGGTAAAACTGATCAAAGAGCTACAAGGCAAAAAACAAGAGTTAGAGTTAGACAAGGTTTTACGGCTCAGTTTCTAACCAATTGGTTTAAGTCGGGATGGCCACGGCCTTTTTTCCAGTTGTGGCTCACTGGCTGGCTTGTTTTCCCTACTCCATTGCTTATGCTGAGCATCCGCTTATAAAACAAACTGCTACACTTCCAAATTACAGCATGCTCAAATTTGTAAGATATAATTAGACTAGATGCACTGATTCTGAAATCACCCTCTCTAATACAAATAACAAAGATCCATGTTAGATAGAAAACATCTTGCTGCTTTGCTACACAACCAAAAATATTCTCAAAAATAATGAATATTCAAAAGTTTCACCTTTCTTACCACATAATAAAAGCTTGTATCTTCCGAGAATTTTTAAGAAATCTCATCATGTACAGCTGAATTTTCCAAACCATTAGAACTGGGGCTAAATTTTTGAGAAATTCAGTATCTTTGCTGCATTATTACCTTTCATGGTCTTCATCATTGTTGTCTGCATCATTAATATTACTACTGTAAGAATAACTTTCACTTGTTATTTAAATTTATGAACACTTCGCTATGTTACACCTGTTAATTTGCATATAATGAGTTGAGGTAAAAGCACAGTTAAATGAATACACAAATAGTGTGAACTTCGACTAAGACGCACTGGACGAGGCCTCTCTTACTCTTCTTTTTGTTTTCCTGTGTTTCCTGATAAGTTAAGATGGCTCGTGTCTTTTACACTATTAACAAACTCTACACATACTTTTTCATACATACAACCTTGAATGGACAGGTTGGAAACATGTACTAAACAGAAGCATTTCACTTTTTCAATAACATACCTTCATAACACTAGATAGAAGTCTTGTTGAATTCTGTGTGGGATCCAGATAAATACCACTAGTAGCCTGTGTGAACACTTGCACAGCCTCTGCCATGTATTTCTGCAGATAAATACAACACATCAAGTTGTTATATAAATTTATCTGAAAAATTATTCTTCAATGCCCCATATTTAGCCAATATTCTTGATGTAGCCAGAACAAATCTTCAAGTTTAGGCTACTGTTCAAAATAAAGTAGTTCTCAAATTCCACCATACCTTCACAATGAAGATTTTCAAAATGGTGACATTTTAGTGTACATTTAATCTTAACTGGAGCGTGGGCAGAATTTAACAGTTATTTATTTAGAAAACTTTAGACTTCCACTTTCCATAAAAGCCAAAGAGTTTTACTTAAAGATCTGAAAAGATACATTCTTGAACCTTATTTCTTTTCATTTAATGACAAGCAGAAAGATTTTAGGAGCCCATACATCTTCACTTATGTCCAGCAAAATTCAGCATAATAGCTTAATAGGTAAAGTGTCATGAAATGAAACAGCCCATTTTTGAAAGATACTAAAATTGAATAAACTCAAAATTTTTTCCTGTCAAATTTGCTTGCAGCTGACAGAGATTAAAATGTTCAGCCCTCAATAACAGAGCTTGCAAATCTCAAATCAGTATAAAATAAAAAAAATAAAAAAAAAAAACATATAAAAATTTGAAACTATTTTACTTGAAGTTTCAAAGTTCAAGTTATGTGAGTTATGTGATGCAGAGGGACACATTTGACCTTACAGGAATAGTTCAAAGGAACCAACATTGGCACATGATAAATCCACCACATATCACATTTACAACTGATACAGAGTCTTAACACTACAGAAGCAAAAACATATTTAAAAAAAAAATTTGATCCTCTAACAAAGACCAGCAGTTATCTTGAATATGTGCTGTATTCTACCTGGAAAGTAGCGTCTAATTCCTCTGTTTTGATAGGCATCTGAGTGTGAACAAATTCTGCCGCATCTTGAAGCTGAAGAAGAAACATTTCCCAATTTTGCCAAACCTGCTCCTCATGTTTCTCTTCTTCTGGAGTCAAAGACCGATAACTTAAACGAATCACCTGCATCAGGTACAGAAGAGAGAAACCAACACACTTATCGACTGGAAAACAAGAATATATCAACAGTACCTTGATATTTGTTAAAGACAGATAAGGTTGAGCCTGATGAACTTAGATGAGTTGTAAAGATGTTTCACTTAAACAAAACCATCATTCCTTTGACCACCTCTCAAGATGATAATTCCTCATACCAAAACTAATTTTGCAGTTTAAAGCCCGGGTCACACTGCCACAACAACCCGCGACACAACAGTGACCACCCACCGCATCAGCTGTGGTCGTGGTGTTGTGGCTGGTTCCACGACTAGAGTTCCATCATGTCGTAAGCTGTCGGTCCGGTTGAACATGTTCAATTATAGTTGGATGCAGTCGGTGCGCCAGAATGTCTACGATTTATGCAAACTGTCTACAACAGAGAGTCGCAGGTAGCTCTGGCGGTGTGACCCCGGTTTAAGATCAATGTAACAAGTACAATTCAAAGGTATAATAATCTCAAGGATTCTGGAAATCACTAAAATCTCTTAACATTGTGTGTAATTTTCATAGTACACCTCCCATTTTCTTCATTTCCCTGGCCTCACCCCGATTTCTGAACAGATTTCCTGCATTTACCATCCCCAATTATTGCTCTGTGAAAATCTACAGTCTATAAAACCATGAATACACTTGTGTTACAACTAGAGTATCCCAATTTTCCCGTTTTATAAATCTTTCATTGGAACCTTTTAATAACTTTTCTCTCACATTTTGAGCTTTCACATAATTGCTTAACTTTTCACCCATTTCAATAAGTGGCAAACTTGCCAAAGTTCTCAAGTTCCTTACAAGCTTGTTTGACAGAGAACACCAGTTCACTAACCTCAAAGAGAGATTTAATGTAGTCTACTTCCTTCTGTAGCTCCGCCATTTTGTTCTTGTAAGTGTGGTACTGCTGGGCATAGTCAGCAAATGCTGCTGTATCAGGATTCTTCTCCTTCATGTCCTGTTAAATTTACGAAGAAATATTTCTTTTGTTTTACTGAAACACCACCAATAATCTCCCTGACATAGTTAATATGTACAAATACCTTCCAAATGCAACCTCTGTAAATTATATGTGATCATTCTTGGAATGTATGGCACTTTGAATTTGAGAAGCATTTTCAATTTAGCAACATTATCAAGACCTTTAAGGATGCTTGCAAAAATTAAGAGTGTGTACACACATTGACCAGACCATAAAGAAAACTCTTCCTCTCATTAAAACTTAATGTAATTGAACTCTATGCAGTATTATACATGACATATGACTAGATCTCAACAAAGTGATACATACTGTCAAAGTGACATCTTTGGGAGACATTTTAATCATAGGCGCATCAGACAGACAGCCAGTGGCACAGCTAAGAAAGGGTGGAAGGCTCACAACCCCCTGCAAAAGCTTTATGTCTTGCCCCTCCATATGAAATTTCCAGACGGAAAAGAAGTGTACCCATATGAAATATTAAAGAAATGCCATTTACCTACAGCCTCTGGTGAGATGGTAAAGTGCCCCCTTTCTCCCCTCCTCTTGTGCCCTCCCATGATAAAAATTCTGGCTGAGCAACTGACGACAAATACAAGAGTCCTCCAAGCTAACTGAATTGCTCCATCACCACATATTAACATTGTTACAAACACTTACAGCAACGACACCTTTAATCTCCTTTGTAAATGCTCCTGCAAAAGCTAATGCCTCAGATGCTGTGAAATTCAACAAATCTTTAAATGCTGCATCTAAGGGTGGAACCAGGTCTGTCTGAATAGATTCACAGTCTACTAGGAACAATGCATTGTTGGTAACAAACAACCTGTCAACATTTCTGACCTTCTCCGTCCAGTCTCTGATCTCTGCTAGTTTAGCCTTCATAGAGCAAGAAAAATGAAACATTTTTATTAATTGAGACCCTCTACAAAACACAATTATTTTATGACAAACACTGGTATTCAAGTTTTGACTGAGGGAGATATCAATGTTTCCTTATCTCTCTTCAATAAATGTCGCCTCATGATTAAACACATCACTTGTCCATTAAATTCATATTGGGGGGAGTGACACTTTCTCCAAGCCCAAACATGCAATTAGGGGATACAGTTACAAAACTAATCAGTTCTGTTAAAGTGCAGCCAAACAAGGTGACATTTTTCCATTTATTAAACCATAACAATTTTTAACTGCTTCGTCTAAGTGCCCAGATCAATATTTTGTACCACATCAAAAGGAAAATTCTCTGTTATTCCATGTAATGTTTAATATCTCTCTCATCTTCAACAGTACACCTGAACATTTGCAAAAAGCAACACAACACTGAACTATAAAACAAAACATTGTATGAGTCAATAGTAAAACAACTTTACAGTGGCTGAAGGAGGTGGAAGGGGGTCTGTGAGAAAGGTTGAACTACCTTTAAGTGCTCCTCGGCAAAGTCAGGGGACAGCTGTCCTCTGAAGTGACAGATTATTGTTTAGTCGCACATACAATAGACAACTGTTAAACACTCTTACTGGGAAAACATTCCCAAGACTGGAAAAATGTTTATTTCCTTGGAAGCAGGTCAAAATTTTTAAAATTCAGTACAGATTTCCATTTTCAAACATACTCATATTTCCCTAAAAATACCCAAATTACCTAGCAAACCTTCACAGAGTTTTAATTTTTTCCACCCATGGACATCCTTTTAGCAACATTACATACTTGTTTGAAGTACATCAACTTGAACATTATAATAAACTACTGAACCATTAATTTTATTTGTATCACAAATACAGAGATACAGCATAGAAAGATCCTACCTCAATGCTAAAGGCCTGAGCCCTTCTCCATGATTTTGCTGACTCTTTTGTCCATGTCTTCACAAAAATGTGAATTTCAGTTAGCCAGGAATGTTCTTCACAGAAAGCATCAACATCAGCCATGGCTGAATCCATCAAAGAGATCTGAGTGTTTCTAGATGCTCTAACCTCTTCACTGTAAGAAAATTACATCATGAAAATTACACTGGAGGTTTATAGTAGTGCTCCTGAACATGTTTTCACCTGAAGGGTACTGGGGAAAGGGTGGGGGCCGGGTTCAAGGGGACAAATATACTTTAAACAGAAATGCAAGATATTTGTTTATACCTTTCAAACTTCTCTAATCCATCTCACTTAGGCAGCACGATAGTTGGTGAGCATAGTGATATGTCTGACAATATTATGCTGATTCTGTTAAATGCTCTTACATGTTAAGTCACACAAGAAATGAATTAATACTCCTGGCAGTTTATGGCAGTGCTCGTAAACATGTTTTCACAAGGAGCATTGAGGACGGGATGGGTGGCAGGGTGGGAAGAGGACAAATACAGTTTAAACAGAAATGCAATATATTAGTTTATACCTTTCAAACTTCTCTAATTCATCTCACCTCTCAGCACAATAATTGGTGAATAGTGATAGGTCTGACAATATGGTGGCTTTGCTACTTACATGTTAAGTCATGCAAGAATAATTTAATGAAAATTACAAAACAATTGCAGTTATTTCCTGTCATGAGCACAGAATGTGCAGCAGACATATTTGAAAATGTTTTTATTTTTCTTTCTTTCAATGTCAATAAAGATAATACACACAGTATACAGTTTGTGCATTCAGACACAAGGTGGCTGTTGGGGACTCTCAAGTTAACCCCTCTAAGAGATACCAAGTGCACTATGTTACAGTGTACATGTCATGCAACCTCATGGCATCGATGGTGTGGTAAGGTTAATGAAGTAACAACACAACCAAGAATACAAAGAAATTTTCATCTTGGCTCTACTCATTTGTTATGAAGTAAGATTAGACTTATCAAAACAGGGTGGTGGACGTATTATATAAAACTGTTGGTCAGTCAGTTAGTCAGTCACTTAGATGAGACTTAATGACATGCCAAAACGAATGTGTCACACAGTGTCAGCCAGATAAAAAGGTAAAGTTCAAATACGGTTTCAGATACGGTTCAAGTTCAAGTTTGGTTTCAAATACAGTTCAAATATGGTTCAAGTCCTTCCCTTTAGTTGCCTCTTATAACAGGCGGGGAACACCGTGGGCATACTCTACAACCCACAGCCCACAGGGGGCATAAAACTGTTGGGTTTGTGGTACATGGACTGCTGGTGCTTCCCCAAGGCAATTTGTTATGCTGTGCCTTTGGGCAATATCCACATACCTAAAATTGTGTGCTCCACTGCAAACTAGTAACTGGTAAGGTGGCTGGTTATTTAGAGCAATTAAGCTCTCTGCTTGATACTTGGAAAGGGTAACAGTAATATGAGAAGTATGCAGCTCTATTGGCAGAACTGGCCTTCTGAAAGGCACTAGATAATGATAAAATATGATCATTATTATGTGAAATTAATACATTGTTGTATACTTACTCTTGTGACAACCTCTGCAGTAAGTTGCCATGAGAGAGTGGGTTGTACTGTCCCACCATCCTCTTACCAATGATGGCTAGGTCTGACTGGCTGACACCAGGCAAACAGTATGATGGGGTGGCCACTCCCATGTTATCTCGTGATTTTCTGGGCCGCACTGAATGGGAAACATGATACAGAAATGATACCTCATAAGAATATTCACAACCATGAATGGCTTAAGTGATATAATAGTAACAACAACAAGAACAATAATAATAAGTTAGGCTTATATGGCACCAATCAGTTCCAAGTGTTACTGCTCATGGCACTTTACAAGAAAAAAAAAATTTCATTAAGTATAAGCATTATTCAACAAATGAGTCTTATAAAGTCAACTCTTAAAAACAGAGTTGGAGCAAGTTTGTAGGCCATTTGGTAACCTGTTCCATTAAGACAAAGCACAGTACTGAGAACTTCTACAGCCATAGTTTTGGTAGAGATAAATACGATTTGCAAGAGGATCGAAGTGGGCGAGTTGGAATATATGGCAAGAAAAGTTGTGAGAAGTTGTAATATGTGCCAGAACAGGTAATCAATGCTATATACATAACTCTAAAATTAGAAGTCACAGAGTGCAGTTTCAATTTTTACAGTTCTAGTTTATTCCACTTCAGTAAACATTACATCTGAGGAAATATAACACGTTGAGAGTGGAGGAGTGTGCTATTGCTGTAAGCTAATTACTGAAAGGCATTGGTACACACACATATTACATGATGCTGTCTAGTGATGACATCACTGCAGTACCTACACAGGTTTTTCATGTGACATTAGCACACTTGACTCAGGGACTTGTTAGGGAAGGAGATCTAATGCCCAAATCTGTCAGAAAATATGTGCTTGAACAAAATTTAACCCCTTTACAGGTGACAAAATTTGATTGACAGGTCCCTTTATTCCCATTGTTTAGCCTTTGCTGACTTACACTTCTTAATGATTGTGTGCTCCTTTGAAACCTAGATAATCCAGAAACCAAGGTCATTGTTAACACCTCACTTTCAAGTGCAGCCTCTTTGCCGACAGGGGTTAAACTTCAGTACGTATTTTAAGTTAAACGACTGTCCATAAATGATTTACTAATATAAGTTCTTTGCGTCACTTAGATCTTGATGGGTCATCTCCTTGACTCATTGTTCAAGCCTAACAAAATAATGACAATTTTCACAACTTTCTGCATTAGTAGCAAGCAATGTCGATAAAGGAGGATTTACGAAATTCTTCGATGAAGTTAATTACAATGAGGTTAACTGTGTCAACAAATGACAAAAGCTTAAAATTTTGATATTTATCCTTGACGACTGGCAATGTAATGTCAGTTGTTGGATCTCCTTCCCTAAAAACTCCCTGTTCACTATGCAATGCTGTCCATCACATCCCTATGCTCAAAGGGGCTTGTTTTTGATATGCCTGCACAACAGGATCCTAGACACAATTGTGATTCAATGATCGCCTGGCCATCAAACTGTCCATCAAATAGAGAGACATGAAATGCAGTGATGCTGGTTAAAAACCTCTATACCTACCACTCTCTGGCAGATGGGGTTCTTCCAGTTGAATGGCTACTTTTGATGGGTCTGGTGTTGTACCGGTTCCTGTTTCCCGATTGTCAGCACTAGTAAAGTGAAAAACAATCACATTAACTTCTCATATGTTGTAAAGTCATACCACCAATGACCAAATGAGAACTTTTAATAAATATATGGGAGTTCAATATGTAAATTATATTGTGAGGAGATAACTGGGCAACACTTTATTTTCAGAACATCCATTATCTACCCTGGAACAATGAAAACATGGTTTTATCATTTTGAATCAACTTTTTAAGCTGCTAAAATTGAACACAGTTACTGTACCATTATGTCACCTACCTATCCTCAGGTATATCAGGTGATACCAATCCTGTGGTTAATTCTTCCATGGGTTTAGCCATTTCTGTTATAAGTGCTGGGATGTTATCCAACGTCTGATTCAAACTCTCCCGAAATTTTTCCTTTGATGGAAACAATGTCAATGTATCTGGAAACGAAACAGAGTCGGAGAAACAAAGAAAAATTGATGAAGTTATACATGTAAATTGGTGGTTTTATGTAGATGTAATGAATATCTCTATCTACATTTGTCTATAGAGAAGGGACAATAATAACGTGCATACTTACCAGTTCCATATCCTCAGAAACTGTAGACTTTCCAATTAAGTCATTTCAAATGCTGGCACCTAAACTAGACACTAAGGACTGCAAGCACCTAAATTAGAGCTAAATTTAAGTGCACCATTTCTCACAAGTACTTATTAATGTACAGTAAAACTTACTACATTTTTGTTCTGTCTTGGCACTGTACATCAATGTCACTTATATAGTAACATGAAAGTAAATGTGATAATGGACTACTCCCCATGTACATGACTCTAGACGAAAAACGTTTTTTAACACTGGGTGGACAAGCACCAAAGTAAAAGTAGTACATGTTAATATACTTCAACACCATCACTCTCAGGGAGAGGAGGTGGGGGCAAACTTTCCCCAGCATTGGGAGTAATATCAACCTTAATTCTATTTTCCAAAACAAAAACAGTATCAGATGTTATTCTTCATTCTGCCTCTTTTCAAACTGATATTTGTCTGTCGGTAGAGTCTGTCAGGCACTTACGTTTGTTCGTGAAAATAAGTTTAGCAGTGAAGAGGGCATCACGTTCACAGTCAGGTCCAGCCGCCATAGAACCATCAATGAAAGAACAGACATTGACCCTGGTTAAGGCCAGCAGATGAGAGACCAGAATTTGATCCAACAGGAGGACAAAGTTACCAAGACAACTGAAAGATGAGTAAAAAATACATCATTTATTATAAGGGTGAAAAAGTCAAACAAGATTAGATTAGGAAAGAATTTTGCCATCAGAAACCATTTTTACTACCAATTCTAGATGGATTCCAGGTATATCAGAAAGATGCCTACCTACTCATAGTGTAGTTGTGACTCAAATGAGCTTACCATTCCTTGCATTCAGTATAACACCAGCCTATACTGGGCCCGTATTGTGGAACTCACTCCCTCGTAGAATCAGAGAATCACAGTCTTTTGTTATGTTTAAGAGTAAGTTGAAAACTTATCTTTTTGAGTTAACTTTCTGTTGCATTATAATTGTCTTTGGGAGTAAGTTTGTAAATTACCTGTTTGCATTACTCTTTGCAGTGTTGTTGTGAAGTGAGACTGAACATGCTAATGGTAGTGCCCTATATATACAAGTACTGTAATGTAATGTAATATCAAAATACAACACCTTCAAAAGACTTAATACATTCACTGAGGAGTCTGCATGGATCACTACATATAGATTAGCTACAACCAAACTCACTTGTAACTTGTTAATAGGAAGTAGCATTTTCACTGCATCAACATGACACAGACAGAACATGACTTCATCACTTTTGTACCAGTCAGTCTCACCAATGAACTCTGGCAATAAGTTTTCTTCCCCAAAATGTTATGATTTACAAGAGTTATGAAGAATTTTGTATCACTAGAAAATTTAAAAGTTTGGGTAAACAAACAATTCATAAGCTACAAAGCTGTGAATTCCTTTACAATCTTATTTCTTGAAAATAAAGTTCCCCAGCTACCATTTTTCGAATTCCCTGCCATTCCCCATCATCATTAAAAGGTATAAAAGTATGCAGTGATTCGAAAGCAGTATTCACAAAATCGCAGTGCAATTGTAAGGCCAATTTGGGTATCAAAAGTAATTAAAAGTAAAACACAGTCAAGGGAAATAGAGATGTATACCTTGCTTCTCCTTGTGCTTCAGCCAGGTTCTTCTCCCTCTGTTCTTTCTTCTGTCTTTGGACAAAAAGTGACTCTTTCGAACTGAAAGAGGGAAGCAGACAATGAAAAAAATAATTAAGCTAATGACAAACTGCTTTTATTAAGTGTACCTACCTATAATGTTCAATATCTAGTAGCTAACCAGACACAACAAGAGAGATAATCAGAATACACCTGGGCAGAAAAGCCTAACTCTCTCTCTCTGTCATGTACTGTATCAAATTTTCCTACACCCTTTAGAACTTGGGATTAAGCTATTCAAGTTGTAAGTCACCTGAATAGAACTTGTAATTTAACAAACAGAAAGTTCCCTTTGATATGCTTGATTATTGTTTTACCAAACAGTTCACATCTTGTTATTCTTGAAGTATGAAGGCTAGTACCTTGATAGGTTAATTCAGAAGGAACCAGACACATTTTATTGCAACAAGGTAGTACTGACACTTCTGTTAAAAATAAAAAAACTTACAACACAGCTTTATCCTGTCTGGTCTGACTTTCACAGAACTTGAGCTTATCAAATGAGTCTTTGCAAGTTTTATCCATGATAAGCCTACAAAACCTGATGAAAAGAGATAAAATAAACTCTGTTACATTTGCTGCAAATCTTGATCAACCCATTAAATAAAAGAAACAACAGTCACACATATGGTCAAGTTTCAATCGAAATACCATTTTCTCAAATAATGCTCAAATTTTATCTACATTCAATAAAGCTTTGTCGGTCAGAAAGAGGTGTACAACTTAAATTTCATATTTAGCAATAACACTGCATAGCAGTTAGAGGAATGATCAAACACAAATTAAATCACACCACAAACAGACATGAAACAATGTTATACTATGATCTGCATTTCATACAGAGGGTGTAATTAAAAGTAAATTTGAATATTACATCATTACAATCGAACATACAATACCAGAAATTATAAATTAAATTTTCAAAATAATACCAATACTAACTTGAAAAATTTTCCAAGGATAAGCTTGCCTTCCCTATACTTCTTCAGTACTGTAAAATCAAACTCTGAAAGGGCAAAGCAGTGGCTAAGGGATGAAGAAAAAAAGAAAGTACGTTGCAGAACATGTTTTAACAAATTATTAAAAGTACTTAACTTTGTTAAACTTGGACTAAAATTCCATCCTAAAAGATACCCCATCAACATCTCATCCTTTGGAATTAATACTTACAAAAAGTTAAGTTAAGAAAGAAATGACCATGCTCAAACTTTGCTTGGATTGTCATTCACCAAAGTTCAAATGTAAATAAAATTTATTTTACAACACAGCTGATAAATTAAGATTCCTTCCAGTCATTTGCAGAGTCATACATCAGAACATTAAAACCTTCATATTTCAGGATGGTTCATATTTCAGAATATATCACCATTGCCATGCAATGTAGGGTTTGTTTGTATTTGAGAGAAGTGATACACTTTGGAGTATATATTGGTCTGAACTCTCAGAAACTCTGGAACAGGACTTTAAGGAAACATCAGGAAGTTGCAGTCAATGCAATTCTGATCAAAATCTCAAGTTCTAAGTACTTTTTTTTTAATTTATTTTTTTACTTGGAGGGGAGGGAGGAGAGTGTTAATTGCTATGTACAATCCCAAATAACTATGTTACCAATTTTTCAATCCATAATGCAATGTCTTCAAGGTCTAAATGAAGTAAGATTGAATGTTGACTTACTTTGGTTCTAATGGTAGAAGTTTCAACAAATTCAGTTCTTGCAGTAGTTTTGAAATTTGAAGGAGAGCTGTTCCAAACCTTGGAATGGACTGAAGTAGCCTTGACTCTACTCTATGACGTGTGCCGCTGAAATCACTAAACTTCTGATTTGATCTCCATCTGGCAAAAATATAAATTTAAACTTTATGACAAATGCTTGAGAAACCTTCTCTATATTATGGTAAGAAAATGAAGGAAATAACTCATACTCAAAGCATATGCATTATGTCAATCTGGCACAGAGTCCTCAATAAGCCAAGTGACTTCCTGACCATGAAACCCTTCAACCTAGGCATTGTTCTGAAGCTAACTAGGTACACACCAAAAACAAAAATCCTTGCTTAGAAACAAGAGCAATTCTGCAGATATGTGTTTCTCCTACTTGCTTAAGAAAGACGGTAATAAAGATATCACAAATTAATCAAATATGAACGCACCTTTGAAAAGCTTTTCGTACAAGGAAATACTTGAAAAAGGGTATCTTCATCAAGGCACTCCATAAGACTGCCTCTCTGTGCCAATCATACAGTGCCTTGCTTTCTGCAGGTTGACCTTTGACCTTGTACATGATTCCAAAGCATGAAACAGTCCAATGCTCATCAGGGTTGGCCTGGTGAAGTGAAAGCAGAGATATAAATGAACAAAAATCTACTTTTACTAATTTGAAACTGATGTAATAAGAACCAGAGCATACATAGCTCCTGCACAGAGTGTGGACTTGATTGTTTACATACACTGTATGAAAGAACAGGTCACTTCAGGAGAAAAAAAAAACACTATTTATAAAAGCTATGCTGAAATGATAAGAAATGGAGTGAAATATGGAATAAATTGGATTTAAGGGCAACAAATCTCACCCAAACAGAAAAAATTCTGCCATCTAAGTTTACTTTTAGCCCACCTTCCAATTTCAAAAAGAACATTTGTTTAGTGCACCTCCCAGACAAAGCAACAATAGCATGTGCTGAGTTGAATTGCTCAAGACCATATCCACACAGGCTGTGTGTAGGCTGTCTGAGTACACCATCTGTACAAGTCATCAAAGACAGACCGATCAAAGTGATGCTACTATTTACATTTATGTCAATCACAGTGTAGACATCAACTGTATGTAGGACTATAAGGCTATTTGTAAATATGTTTGGGGGGAGGCCACAGCCCCTTTAAAGTAAAAGACATTGGCAGCATACGAGGACCATTCACCTAGAGAGAGTGCTTTGGACATATACCAGTTTTTGAATACCTCTAATTTACTATCCTTCCAGTGCTTTGAAAGAAGCACTATTTGGAGATAGTCTGAACACCCAAAATGTAGACTAGGTCTAGCTATTGAAGCAGTGTACATGGAAGCACCAACAGGTGTATGGGGAGCAGACATACTCTTTGCAATAAGAGCTAATGTAAGTGAATAACTCTATTAAGACCAGTCCAGTAAATCCCACAGATTATTCACTTTCAGAGAAATGTCTATTGGAGAAAGCCACCTTTACGTATACAAAAGTTTCCAATAGACCTAAGCATATGATGTCACAAAGGAGAAAGCGCTCCTTCGTTTAGAGGAAAATGGAGGAAAAGCATGTATCATTGCAACACCCAAAATGATGTCAGTGTGATGTCAATGCATAAGGTCTATAAACATGTTTCTGTTACCTTATGTTGAGGCACCACAATCAAATCATATGGCCTGAAGTGTCTGGTCTCTGCTCTGTTGAGGTACACAAATTTAGCTTTACCCAGGTGTCTACCTTTACCAAAGAGTTCCACCACTTCTTTCCCTGTCAGTGGTAATGTTGATTCTGCTTCCTAAATGAAAAATAAATTCTTGTAAGCACTGAGGGAACTTGAAGATGCCAGGATATCTGGTATTGACAATAAATATAGTTAAACAGATCTGTACAGAAATTATAAGAATAGTAACATCTGTCGTGGCTATATCAGACACACATCAGAAATTTTTTGTATTTGTAAGAGACACTTTTAGTTATTTCTAACCTCATGAAGATGTAATTTTCACTAAACCTGAACAAAAGTTATGCACAACTAAATTGTGAACAATACTTTTCTGTTTTCAAAAATACTGTTCTTTGCAACATTTTATACGTGATTCAAACACTGGTTAAGCTGGCTTACTAGCAACCATCAATGTATGTATTTTACACACTAGATGTGAAAAAGATTAAAAAACAAATATGAGTAGAGGTGAGCAAAATCCCCATTTTTCAACAAAAGAAATGAAAATGTTCTTGTCAAAACGTTAAACTAATAAAGGTTGTGTCTTGTTTAACACCCAGTGGTATGTCTTCCCCCAAAAACAAACTGCTCAATTTGAAACATATTCTTCAATTTGAACACTTGCTTGGCAACCAAATGTTAAGGTGCTTCTATTGGTCACAGTTACAGATTATTCTTGAAGTAAAGAATTTCTCATTCTTTTTCCTCACTAAACAACATTCCACTTACATTTTCCGTTGAAATCTTGACATTCTTTTTAGCTTTATTTTCTTTGTCACTTGAAACCCATGTTGAGTCAGGCTGTCGTGGTGGCATTGAATCTCTTGATGGGGTCTCACTTTTCTATTCACAGATGAGCAAGACAAACATTCAGAATTAAAAAAAATGCACTTTTAACCATGGTATCATAAAAATTCATCCCAAAGACACAAAATGACTACTTTACACAGACATATCTGAATATGAAAACAAGTAACTGTTGCTTGATATGTTAATTAGCAACAATCAGTGGTTTTAAGGTGACATTTCCCTAAATGGCACCAAAAAAAAAAAAAGAAAAATTGTTAGAAACTAACAAATGCAAAAAGGTGAGAAAGTGAAAATGAAAAATATAGCACACCAGGCTTGAAGTAAGCACGCACTCATTCTCACACTTTGGCACACTTGCCTGTACTTGTACGTGTAGGAATGGATTTGTATTCATACTTAATGGAGATTTTAAGAAATTAGCATTGCTGCTAGTGTAAAATTTTGTACTTGTACTAATGAGAAAGATGTGTACTCATTTTTGTAGTCACAATCAGAGAGCATGTACAAGTACTAGTGTAAATGGATTTGCATTTGTTCTCCATTGAGATTAGATTTCAAGCACTGGGTATTGCTACTAGTGCAAAAGTTTATATTCATACTACTGAGAAACATGCATACTTGTACTCATACACACAACAAGAGACACTACAAATGCACTCATACTCATGACGTTGTACTCACACTACAAGTCTGCAAAGCACACATATAAATTCACACAAATTCAGGTCCTGAAGGGTAGTTGTTTTATTGCGCTAAGTGACCACGAATGTGGGAGAAGCCTATGTGGTCTATAAATTACAACTTCACATCGGGTGGCTAACCAACTCAATGATTTACATCAAATTTGGTATTTGTTCAAAACATGCATGGATTAATGAAAGCAAATAGGCAATACTTACAGAATGTGGAAGTTTAATATTCAATGCAGCAGCAGTGAGTCCAAGTCCTTCACTCCAGATGGCATCATCTGTAACAGAGGGGACACCACATACAATGATGGTGTCATCAAGAGTTTATCCTTCACATTATTATTACATTATTCTTTAAGGCAAACAGCAGGCACAGTAAACCATTTGCAAAGCATAATTTTCTTTACAATAAACTGGGGGAATCTTAAAAATCACCACCTTGTTCATTACAGTTGCAAAAATTAAATGACAAGTCACAACTAAACTACAGAAAAATGCCAACTTGTAATAAAAGAGTTAATCTAACACAAACAGCTTGTGTGGTTCCATATTTTTAATCTTAATTCCATGTCACTAAGTTCACCATTACTATTATGCTGCATCTTCTGAATACTCAAAATCCTGTCCTATGCCTGCCAGTGTTTGGGTGGGTTTTCTGACTTAGTTTATTGAGTGAGTTGTGCAGTGGTGCATGCCTAATCTCAAGTAAAAGAATCTGTAGTGATGTCTTACAAATAGTTCTGTAACTTTTTGATAAGGAAGTCGTAGTCAATGTAGTGTCTGCGAAGCTTGTTTGCTGAAGAGAATAAAGATAACAACTCTGGGGATAGGTGGAGAGTGCTGCAGAGGTGCACCATATGGCTAATGGCACCTCTAATGACATGTCACCTTACCATGCTGTATACTACTTCACTTGCAGCCATATTTCATAGGTTGTGCATGCATAGTGCTGTACAGGGAAATATTTTAAAATGTAACTTGGCAACACATGCAGAGAGATAAGCCTCAAGTACTGGCATGAGTGTAAATAAAGTAGAATATTAGTGAAACACAAAAACTTTACAAAGTCTAACTTACGTTTGACTGTCTCTTTAATAACAGAAGGCATCACATCTGTCAAGTCTCCAAACGAAATTCCTTTAGGCTTCATGGTAACATCATCTCCCTGTCAACAAAGCAACACAAGGAGATATTACCTGAATATTAGCCACGGTTAGACATAATTTCTCACCACAATACCATTCACCTCAGGAAATGGGCACAATATATTTATGCCACCCATCAGAGGAGATGTGAGTGGGGACGGGCCTGGGATAGGGCATAGGGTCCAATCAGAGAACAAGGTGGTGATCACTACCTATGTGTATATCTTCATTCTTTACCTATCTTATCAGAAAAGGGGAAAGGATGGGAGCTTTAAAATTTGGGGGGTGGTGGAGGGAGCCTGCCTCCCCCTTTTTGTCACACTCTGTTTATGACTTGGCATCTATTTCTCAAGACTGACACTGGCAGGGCCAAAAATTTTAGGGTCCACCGGACCCCAAAGTTTAACCTTTTCCCCAAAGAGTTTTAGGTCCAGCCTGAAAGATATGGGGCTCAATCTCTGAGCTTTTCACTTAATGGGGAGGAAAAGGAGACAGAGAAGCCAAGTGTGTAGTGCATGTGAGTCTTGATTGAAAGCCTGTAAGTTCAAGTCTTTCCTGGGTTGCTGCAGTGTGTCATTGTGCAAGACATTTTACACCAACTCCTCTAGTTCAATCAGCTGATAATGGGTACTAGGTTCCTCAAGGTGTTGTCCAGTTATGAATTGACATCCCACCTTTAGGGAGTATCACAGGCTCCCATCATGAGAGGAAGGTGCCCTTAGTTCAATTGAAAAAGCTGAATCACCCAAGCAGAAAAAAAAGTAAATCTTGACAGCCACAGTGGCTACTGTGTTCAGCTTCATGCAAGAATGCTGTCACACTGCTTCCATTATGCTGGTCACTGGACATTTACTGAACAGCTTCATGGGTGAATGCACACACACACAATACTCTATTGTACCTGACTTAATCCAAGGTACCCACGGTATGTCCGCCATGGTGGGGAGTAAATTTCACGAGCAGCTCAGGGTTTTTTCCCAGTATGATCCCTATATGTCACAGAAACCAGACATGAGCACCAGCTCCATGAGCTGTCAGAACTCAATGGATTAATGTTTAAGTAGGCACTAGATACATACTATGTAGTACAGTAGTACCACTAGCAGATTAATACCAACAATTAAGTTTGCTTTTTTGTTCTGTGTTAGTATGTTATCACTGAATTATCATGGAATTGAGGAAATGCTGAAACAAGGACTTATGAATTTTTGTCCTGTTACAGAGGAAACTTGGTGGCTCCATACTTTAAACACTGGTTGCTGCTAGTTTGATGAAGTATTTGACACTTCTCATTCTTGTTGCAGACCCAATACATATGTTAAACCTGAACTGAACATGAGGGGTCCAAGTCATTGAACAAAGTGTCATAGAGTCGACACATAGACCCCTCAAGTGTAAATCTGCCGTCCTTATCCTAATTCATGATTCATTTCTGGTATGACTCTTTCCACACAAACTCAACAAAGAAGTGTTTTTTAAACTTTTACAGTGAGTCTCTGAATAGTGAATGGTCCTTACATGTGAAGGAGGCCTGTATGGGTCTGACCCATCCGGCAGGGAAAACTGTGCTGTGCTCTTCAATGTTGATGAACCATTAGTACCACCAGGAGGAATTGGTGTCCGGTAGTTACGATGGTCTCCATTACTTACTTTCTTCATAGCATCACTCTGTCAACAGTAAATATGAGGAAATGGAAGCTGAAATACTGAATTTTATATTCCCAGTTTGCAGACATTGGTATAGCAATCCTGCTTTAAGGAAAAGAGCAGTTACCCTATGTTAGTTTTATCTACCCAATCATTCAAAATCAATATTAAAGCAACCAGCAACATCCATCACAACAAATGATTCATATTCTCCCAACAAAGTTCACTTTTATAGACCCTCCTTCTCCCATCTGACTTAAGCATCCCCACACTGTTATTTCCTTCTCCTCCCCTCCCCCTCCCTCCCCAGGCAATTTCCCTACTGCAAACACAACAAGTGAATTCCCAACACTTTCTTAACTACACTGTATTAATGTACTCTATGCACCTTGCTGTAATTTGACAATACTGCACAATTCTCAGTACAGTTCATCACACTGTGACCAGATCATCATGACAAGTCACGGTGCCCTACATGTCTAAAGGTAAAGTTTGAATGTGTCTTGCTTTTGTGTCAATCAAAGTACTGACCAGACCTTCATGTAACAATTCACAGCAAAATGTACTTTGGGGTGATGAGCGTGTCTGGATTAGTAAAGGTTTACATTTTCCTCAGGTAAGCTTGTTCATTAGCAAACTTTGACTTTATACATAATTACTCCTTTCTTAACCTGTGTATGAAGAACTTGTAGTGTCAAGCATTGTAAAAGATCATTACGAGGCAAATATGGAGAGACTTTATATTGCAGTTTTTAGGGATGTTTTAAAATGTAAGAATGGAAAGACTGATGAGCAACAAAATTGAGACAATTAATTGCTGAGTTTCATGAAATTGTCCTACATCTATTGTTCTATGACCTTCTAAGAATAAAAAACCTGATTTTCTACATATTTGCAAATAAAAACAATTTGCAATTTTGCACTTTTCTAGGACGGTATATTCATGGGTAGAAAAAGTTGGGAAGCTGGGAGGCTCCTCCCCTGGAAATTTGGGTATTTGGAGGGAAAATTTGGTCACTGGAGGCAAATTTACACCTTTTATGGACACGAAAATGTGGGAGGAATTGTGGACAATTTGACTCCCTTCCTGGGAAATAAACTTTTTTCCAGCCTTGGATATATTGTTCATTCTTCTACAGTAATCTCTGTATGGTAAGTGATGAATGCATTGCACCTATATGATATATACAACTCCAGTAATCTGTTTCTTCACTAAACTCTTATTAAAGAATTTAGCATTCAGCAATCAAAGTGTTCTAAGGGTTTGCCTGCCCAGCAGCTCTGACAACATGCTACAACATATATAAAGGAACCAGTCAAGTTAGAACAGCAAAAACAGTCCAGCAATTGATAATCATGTTACATGTTTGTGCTGACCAGTATGATCATCAAACAAGTTTCAACCTAAGGAGAAAGTTCTGCTGGAAAATTATCACACCCCATGGGATCCTTCCGTGTTTTATGCTTTCCTATTTTTCTTACAAATCAGGTGGGTCAGAGTTTTGTGGTCCAGAGGCAAGAGACCTGTGGGCTGAGGTATCTGCTTTCTGGGGCATTTATACTCTATGTAAAGAAAACTGCCATTCTAACCAATGAACTTCAAAAAAACCTATTATTAACAGTCTTAACTTTACCCATTCTGCTGACTAATAAAAAAAGGACAAAATTTCACACACCAAAATGTCAGCCACATTGTTACCTTGACAAAAAGTTTGTCCACTGATTTTAAAATTTCATTGGCAAGGGATTGGTCACTGAGTTTCCTGGCATGAAAGACAATTCTTTGGATGTAGTGGTCCAACTATGAAAAATAAAAAATTTCACTTTATTACAAACTTATTTTTCATTCTGAATTCTAATAGGCCATTACAACAAAATAATATTTACCATTAGACCATTTTTACAAATCAAGACACACATGAAAATTAAAAGAAATGTAGTACTGCAGCATAAAACAACCATCATTGCTATAAGAGTTACTGAAGAATTACAGAGAGGGGAAAGACATGAAGTATAGAGTACTGAAAAAAAAATTTGCTTGCTTTGGTCACAAGCATGGCACATACCTTGAATGCTTATTACTTGCTTACATATGCAGGTTAGAGACAAGCAAATTATGACAGCACTTTGTATACATCTAGTTACAAATCTATTGGGTTAATAAGGTTTCCCAAACCAGAATTAACAGGTAACTACTGTAGACTCTATGCAAATGCTACCACTTCTAAAAGAAAATCCAGCTTGTTAATGTACTGTACTGACAATTTGCCTGAACAGCTAAAGAAGGTACCCCAAGTACCCCAATGTTTGGATAAGTGTGCAGAGAAAACTTAATCTTTCAGTGCAGGTGAATTGTACCAGTGCATTCATTCTAAGAATGGGAAACATCTAAATTGCCTGTACATTGTCCAAAATGATCTCTGATCTGTCTTACTGCAAATGCATTGAAAGAAAATATTTTTAAGGAAGTGATTTGACAGCAAGGAGTTTCAGATGTATGTTAATAACCTACCTGTTTGTTCCCAACAAAGAGACTAACATATGGCTGGAGAATTTTTAATACTTCGTTCACATACTGCCACTGCTTTAAACTGAAAAAGGAACAAAAATTGTTTGATCATCCACTTGTAGCTTTATACATTCAAAATGAGACTAATGAAAGACTATTAGTTCAAAAAAAGAAAAATTAAAAACTTGTACTAAGTAGAAACAATCAAGCATTGCTATACTGACTTTAACCACTGTCTTAGCACATCTGTGGTCTGAAAAGTCTGTGATGGGCTTTCTAAACTTTTATGGATTTCAGGCAAATTGTTTATTTTCATCTAATTTACCTCCGAGGAGACCAGCCCATTTGCTAAGCTTACTCATACTTTCCATAGACTGAACCAAAGCCCACCGGCTCTTAATTGCAATCTTCCCAAACAGCATTTTGAAAATTAGACTGCATCAAGTGCAATTCATTTCCAGCAGTAGGATTAGTAGGTGACATAGATAAAATGAGAGCTTCTTGTTGCATATAAAAATGTGGATACCATTCATATACAGTATTTTTGCTTCAAAGCTCACATGGTGAAGTACAATACTTGTGTACCAATCAAATATATTAAATACTTTAAAAAATTATGGAGACAAATATCCTTTCCCAAAACTGCTGAAGTCCTTGAGGCCTTGTCCCATGTAATCTGCTCACTCCTGAACTACTTGACCTCAAAGTTACACCCACTGGCTCCAAAAGGTACAAAAACTTAAGGAGTCCGATACTTAAAGCACAGAGGGTCATAGTGCACTTAAAGGCTTGTGCTATACTGTGCTTCATCATATGTGGCACACCACAGCAGACCAGCTTTTAAGGCCTGTATGGAAATGAGCTAAAGTCAACTTGAGTAGTTTTTTCTTCTGGTTGGGGGTGGGCGTGGGGGTGGGGGTGGAAGGGGTTAAATGTCTGTTCCTTAAAAGTAGGCTATTTTAAGACAAACTTTGAACTTTATATTCAAAAGTCATACCTGTCAGATTTTGGTATCAAGAGAAAGTTTTAACTTTTCTTTTTTTCATTGATACTGTAAACTCAATATGACATAATACTTGGGACTGATATCACAAACATCAACTCTGGCTATGTTCCCTAAATCACTCCCTAACTTAAATCATTGCTAATAGCACAGTTTATTTCTTTGTGTCAACCACAACAATCATCACTAAAAACTCATCACAAGAGACCTAACCAGTGCTGTGGCCGAGTGGATAAAGGCAGTGGCATTTGAAGCGATGAAGCTTCTCAACCGAGGGGTTCAGGGTTCGATCCCCAACCGGGTCAAAGTAAGGTGGGTTTTTCACCCAAGAGCAATCTATGGTTGTCCCATTTGAACTGGCTTTTCAAATGAAACCAAACTTGATCTAAATTATTGAGTTGGTTAGCCACCCAACTTGAAGTTGTATATCATAAGCCATGTACGTTTCTCCCACATTTGTAGTCGCTCACGGTCGTATTACACAACTTCCCTTCAAGGCCTGAATTATTAACTTTATGATGCCAAATTAATCGCTAAAACTGACGTGAACTCCATTGCAAAATTCGATTACTAAATTGGGATGGATCCATGGTTTAGCAATGGAAACTGGTATTACAGACCATTGCCATTAAATGTCAGTGAAATTGGCCCTTTGATCTGCCATGGTGCCCCACATATTGTGATGATGCCCCATTCAGAAGTCATAAAACACCATACCATATGAAGCAAATCTGTTTATTAGACATAACTAAAGATAATCTAAACTCTTTAGAATAATACAAGTAATTAGCAAAAATATGGCAGTCAGATTATTACCTGTCTCTTTGCAAAGCAGCGATAAAAACAGCTGATAACTCTTTGATCAATTTATTTACTTCCTCAGGTTTAACAGGAAGATTAGACTCAACAAACAAGTCAATATTCCTTCGTGTTGCTATGGCCCACAGTGCTGCTGCTTCTGCTGGATCAACGTCAGGTTCATCCAACTCTCCACGTGGAGTATGGGGAGGTCTTGTGGAAAATTGGGAAGCTTTTGGTGGAGGTCTGTGTTCCTGTAAATTTGGAACCTGCACAGATGCCATCTCTGGAACAAAAACTTGCACTTATCTGGATTTCTGCGGGCTCTTCATTTTTGCCTGTTATGGAAAAAGGAAACTGGCATTCGTTAAAAACTGTGAAAATGTATAACAATCTATTAAAGGTCTTTTCCTTTTTTCAAAAAGATTTGAGTCACAGGTGCTCCTACTTGCCATATCATACTGTGCATTCAAAGCAACACATTTAAGTGCCCACTCCCATGTACAACACAGCATTTTGAGCTAATTCACTGTAACTCTTTTGTCAATTGTCATATTACAGGTAAGGATAACTGGAGTACTAATTTCTTCAGAAATGTTTGTATTTGCCTTCAGTAATTGTTTAGTAACTGATAGAAGCTAAAAATCATATGGCAAGAAGTTCAAGATCAGTAGAATATGGCAGCCCTTCCAAATAAGATATTGCTACGGCAAAAAAATTGCTGAAGTAAAAAGGATTTACTTCAGCAAAAATACACTTTACCTCGGCATTAGGTAACTGTCCGATGCTACTTGTTTACAAACTTCTACCACAGTAGGTTAACATAATTTGTTTGTTTAAGCTCCGGAATTCCATTGATAAAACCAATACAGCCGCTTTGGGAATTTTTCCCACTTTATTACACATTAAAAAAGATAAAACGGCTGGTTCTGAAATCTAAAGGTCACACTCTGCCGTGTCATACTCATGTGTGTACAGTGATCACTTTCTTGACAGCAGACAGTGAGCTTTGTACATACAGTAAATACCCATCATAACAAACTTTAAATCAAGATTTTCCATTAAAACTTGAAAACTTGCAACTATGTTTTGTATATAAAGCAATAATACTGAATATATTTGCTCATTTACGATCGTGGTGGAAATTTTATCAGAAAACGATTTCTTTTCAAGTCGCTACTCGAAGCTGCATTTCGAGCCGTGTAGGCCTAGTGTGCAGCTTTTGTAACCGGTAAGTCCCCGTACGCGTGTCCTGCAATCTATCGCCTCGGCAAAATTTTTGCCGAAGTCAAGTCACTTTGTCTCGGCATTTACCTCGGCACTGCCGAATGCCGAGGCTATTTTCGAGGGCTGATATGGTATTACAGTAGCACAGAATTCCTTTACTTCATGTTCTCGTTCAGGACCATCCACTGAGCAGGGAATAATTTATATCTGGTATCGCATCACAATTTGCTATGCAAGCTTGCCAAACTGCTACACAGTGCATAACCATACGGTTTTCAGTGATTTACACTTAACAATTGAAAAATTCCTCAAAACTGCTATGCAAAATTGGTATACTAAATTATTCCCTGCTGAGTACAAAACATTTAAATGGAGACATACTGTACTAAAACTTGTTAAAACATGCAACATAGAAGAATGAAATCTCAATAGCCCAACACAAGAAAACTTCCCCTTTTCTTTGGTACAGCAGCCTTTTACCAATAGCCAATTAAATATGATGGTCAGAAAATCATGTACCAGTACAGCTCAAAGAATAATCATGCCACTTTTCTTTGTTTGAAGTGAAAAGTTGGACGCTGATGCCAAGTTTTAAAATTCCATTCTGCGGTATTTCAAAGAAACGATGTTCCATTCTTCCACAGTTCCATCTCTGTGAATAAATTACAGACTTCATGCAAAACTGGTTTTTTGAGCTCAACTGGTCCCTTCAATTTAACCCCTGTTGCTGTAAGAGAGTCAGTAGCAAAGTTTTCTTCACTTCAAGGAAACCCAGCAAAACTGCATTTCCAACTAGCCTGTGATCAAGGCCAGACAGTTTTTGAATTTTTGTGAGATTAGAAAGCATTTAAATGTTCAGGTGAAGGTAAACCACATCTACACAATTACCACCCCTGGAACTTGCCCCCCTCCCCCCACACTGTGGCCACATTACCAACTACCATATCACTAAAAACCACTTTACCACTTTGAACCACCCCAAGTATCAGGTGGGTGGAAGTGTGTTTTACAGGCAATTTATCAGTTTCTTATGTATGAACACACAGGAATGAAGTATGTTATTGTTTAGTACACTATAGGCTACTGTAGCAGCAGGGTTTCTGCCAAAGGGGGGAAAGGGGGATTTGTCCCCCCTTTCCAGAAGAAGGTGGGTAAAATCCCCCCCTTTTCATTTCCATAAAAATTTAAAAAATTGTCCATATCTTGGTTTCTTACTTAAGAAGAGGACACCTTTGCAGCAATGTTTGGACTTTCATACTGTAAGTAAATGGCCTTTAAAACCCTTCAAAATGCACCTTATAGGGATCTTGAAGCAAGCTTTTGTCCCCCTGAACCCACTTGTAACTTTAGCCAAGGACAGCATCAATTTGGACTAGGGGTTAAGGAGCAATTAATCCCCCCCCCTTTTTTTGCATTTCTGGCGGAATCCCTGAGCAGTACCAGCACTTCTTGTTGTCTTCTTCTTGTAGTAAATGCACACAATTTGTAAATTTTTTCACATTCTAAATACAGTATAGGCCTACAAAATGGCAAAAATAATGTGTGCTTTAGTAAATAACATAACAACTTACTTAAGTTAAAGGGCAAAGGAGGGTTACTGCCCAATAAGAGGCCCAAAAGTCCAAACCCTATACTACAAGAAACAACCAAACCAAAACCAAGAGGTGCCCAGCACAATCAGATTTTACCACAGTCATGGAAGACCTTGTCAATGGTAACCTTAAAGTAGTGAACTGAAGTGGAGTTAACTATCTACTCAGGCTGACTATTCCACTCACTAAAAACTCTATGAGAGAAGCCTGGCCTAGTAAAACACTTCACTGGCTTCTTACAATAGCCTCCAACCAGAGAATTACTATGAACCTTCAAGTAGCCACAAGTAAACAGAGCATCCTTCCAAGAATGAAAACGTAAACCTGAAGCATGTCCCCCCAATCCTTCTTCACTCCAGGGTGGTAAGCCCAAGATGCTTAAGTCTATCACGACTTATGCGTAGCTATCCATTCGGTCTCTCACAGAACACATATGGCCTAGACTAGGCCCAATGCATGCAAGGAAAGCACTAGCCTGCGGAGCAGACTCTGTAGCAGCCTTCCAAAAGATGGCACTCTCACAGAAATCATAATACGCCCTGTATATATATTCTATACAGAGTCTGCAAACCTTCGTCGAGTTTTCACTTACACGAATCCCCAAAATGCGGGATAGATTATTATTCATAAGAAGGTCACATGGTGTTCACGGCTACTGACTATTCATATCTATCAACGGCCTGCGACGATGCACATATACGAGTACTTCTGAAGATACGGTGACATCTTAAAAAGGTACGTAAATGGGCTAAAAATCGAGCTAATCCTTGCAGTGAAAAGTCTAGCCTAACGTTAGGCGTAGGATCTTGTCCCAGATCTTGCCGGTTTGTACAAACTGGCTTGTATATAGTCCCTCGCGTGGACAAGATGACAAAGTTCCTTGCTAGCTGTGTATGTATACATGTACACGGTAGCAGCTAAGCCAGTAACTATACAGTAATAGCCGTACTGCACTGCATAATGTGTATACAAGTGAAAAAGAGTCTGCTGCAGCGAAGCAACCGGTCGCTCATGTTGACTTCACCCCTTACCAACGCTGATGACATGTGCATTAATTATCATAAAGTTATTTTTGTCTCAGAAATGAGATTGGCTAGAAAGTTGGCAGGCTATTGTATCGTATTAAACTTCGTCTGTATCCTGTACATTAACGTTAGATAAGCAAATGTTAAGAACTGTACTTGTACCTGATAAAACTCAACAATAGCCTGCTTACAGCAGGCTAGGAAAGCACAGCAGAAGGCAAGTCCGCTTTGCAGATATGGGCTTCGTCGTTCGCCAGTCACAACGCATGTCAGCAGGGCTTTAGCCAGCATGGTGAGATCAGGGAGTCCAAACAGTAAATTCTCGTGAAGTTTGTGTATTAAAATGTATTATACATATGGGGCAATCCAAAATTTTGGGAGTCCAAATGACTCTTGGACTGCTCTCGGGCTTAAGCCTTGCACATCAGTGTTGTGAATCGCAACTGCCGCATAGTGACCTTTGAAGCCGTCCTACCTTGTTAATATATATTGTATAGCCTAGGCTAGTGTGTCTGTAGGCCTATGTATAGGGCACAACCAAAATTCAAACCATAGGGACAATTAGTGTTACAGGTATAGGGCAAAAACCAGAAAATTCATGATATTTACTACAAATCGGAAATTCTTCCAATATGTTCTTCCCTTTCACAAAACTAGTTAGATTATGCAAAAAAATCACAAAATAACACTACCTAGCTTGAAAATAAGATGAATTTCTGCCACGTCTGAGCGCTCGGAAGTGTTCGTTAGAAAAAGATGATTGCGCAATAAAATCAACTTGTTAGCCTTGCGCCAGTCGTTTCTTTCTCGTGAATATATTATGTGTACATACATAGTACATTCAAGACATAAGAAACGACTGGCACAAGGCTAACACTGTGATTTTATTGCGCAATCGTCTTTTTCTGACCATGAGGCTAGAATTCAATAGGAGGATTTAGCCATCAGGCGACATAAGAAGTCTATATTTTTCACCAGAGAAAATGGCCTTTTCTCGGGGAACTTTGGCTAAACGAGCCTATTGAATTCTAGCGGCATGACGAACACTTCCGAGCGCTCCGACGTTGCAGAAAATCATCCTATTTTCAAGCTAGGTAGTGTTATTTTGTGATTTTTTTGTATAATCTTGCTAGTTTTGTGAAAAGGTAGAACACATTGTAAGGATTTCTGATTTGATTCCGATTTGAAGTAAATATCTTGAATTTTGGGGTTTTCGTCCTATACCTGTAACACTAATTGTCCCTATGGTTTGAATTTCAGTTGTGCCCTATATGTGATGGCACGACCTAACAAGGCCACACTAAGAAAGTTTTCGTTTTTATAAAACAAGACAAAAAAATGTGAATCTGTTTGTACCTGAAAAAGTTTTGGCGGACTTGACATCCCTCCCCTGGGTCACTGACGGCATACGTAAGCTGATCAGGAGACGGGACAAGTTGTATGCTATTTTTAAAAAACTCATAAGACTAATATTTACGACAAATGGGCTGACTTACGTAAGAAAATTAAAAGGGAAGTTTATATCTCTCATACCAACTACATTAATGGTATGATTGCGGACATAAAAAATGACACAAAGCCTTTTTGGAAGTACATAAATGGACAAAAAAAGGATAAGCACAGTATCCCCCCTCTCCAGACAAATGGTAAATTAGCCATTACTGATCTGGACAAGGCCCTAGCCTTCAATTCTCAGTTTACTAGTGTCTTCACTAAAACTTTGTATAGTGTAATTCCATTCCGTAGACCGACTCATAGCAGAATGGCTGATATTACTATCTCCACACAAGGGGTTGAAAAACTGTTAAAAGGCCTTAACAAACAGTCAAACATAAAGCTGTTGGACCGGACAACATCCACCCTTGGGTCCTCAGGGAAATCGCATCGGATATTGCCCCTATGTTGAGTCACCTTTATCAACAATCCCTCTCAAGTGGGCGAATACCCATTGATTGGAAGAGGGAAAATGTTTGCCCTATTTACAAAAAGAATGACAGTTCCCTCCCTAGTAATTATCGGCCTGTCTCGCTCACCTGTATTTGTTGTAAATTGTTAGAACACATTATTAGCTCAAACTTAATGGACTTCTTTGAATCCAAGAATGTCCTTTCATCAAAGCAGCATGCTTTTAGAAAATCGCACAGCTGCGATACTCAGTTGGTGGCAGTCATTGAAGACTGGGCTTCATCCCTGGATTCAAACAAGCAAATTGATGTTTTCATTCTGGACTTTGAAAAGGCTTTCGACACGGTGCCTCATGAGCTCTTAAAAACCAAGCTTTTTAGCCTTGGTGTTTCAAGACAGATCCTCCAGTGGGTTGATGATTTCCTCTCTGATCGTAAACAGGCTGTCGTAGTAAATGGTACTAGGTCTTCTTTTGACGATGTTGTGTCTGGAGTCCCTCAGGGGTCCGTTTTAGGACCAATTCTCTTTTTAGCGCACATCAATGATATCGTTAGTAGTGCCAGTTCTAATGTCAGGCTTTTTGCTGATGATTGTGTTTGCTACCGAGTTATTAATGATGCTAGTGACTGTCGTAAGCTTCAGGTTGACATTGATAATCTAGGTCTCTGGGCTAAGACATGGGGTATGAGATTCCAGCCTTCAAAGTGCAATATCATCACCTTTGCCAGAAAAAAGAAGCCTGTCTGTTTCGATTATGTCTTAAACGGTGAAAAGTTACTTAAAGGGGAATTTTCATGATCCCAGACAGTTCCAATTCTCCCAACTATGCATCTTCTAGCTCCTCCCATAACTGTATGAGGCTCTTCCTTGTGCAAGAATAAACCTGTTTTATTGCTTAAGGCCATGTCCTGGTGAGCATACAAGGCTATAAAATGTAATAAAAGTACTCTCTCTGCCTTGTGTGGAATGTGAGCTACTCTGCATCTTTCAAATTTTCAAACTTTGATGTCAATCAAAGAGCAGTCACCAACTGAGAATTTTGATATACATACACTAAAAATATACTTTGGGGTGATGACTGTCTGTCTATTAAGGTTGACTCAATTAAGTACTTAGGGGTTTTTATCAGTACTGGTTTTTATTACTAGTGACCTTAGTTGGGATAAACACGTCCCATTTATTTGTAATAAAGGTAATAGAATCTTTGGGGTACTTCAACGAAATCTGTCTTTTTGCCCTAGAGATGTGAAGCTAACTGCTTATAAGGGCCTTCTCCGGCCTGTTTTGGAATATGCCAGCAGCATGTGGGATCCACACCAGATTTACCTACAGGATAAGCTGGAGAGTATTCAAAGGAGTTCGGCTCGTTTTATCAGTTCGACCTTTTCACGTGAGCCTGGGTCTATGACTTCTGTACTGAAAGACCTCGATCTCCCTTCGTTATCGGAACGTCGTAGGCAAAATAGACTAATTCTTTTTACTAAGGGTGTTTTTGGTAAGGCTCAGATCCCTGTTGATAGACTTCGGCATCCCACTCGCAAAATTCGCGGTATGCATAACCTACACTTTTGCCATCTTTACACTAGGACTAACTGCTACAAATATAGTTTTCTGCCTAACACAGTCAAGGATTGGAATAGTCTCCCTGCCTCTTTAGTCGAAAATTCCATGCATCATAAAGACCCCGTTCAGTTTATTACAAATAGCATTAGGGCTTAGGTACCTCTCGACGCATGCGTGGTGAAGTAATGTCCCTTTGGATGTGTCACCGTATTCCCAAAGAAGAAGAAGATTTGAGAGCTAGGCCTATAAATCTTTACCACAGATTTTTCCTTTCAAGAGATACCATTACGACAAGTTCTGCGTTTTTAGCGCAAGCCTAAAATCAGAAGTGACCTAATAAGGCCAGCGGGCGCTGTTTACAATTTTTTGTACAGAGCTGTATGTTCGGGTTCAGTGTAGGCAGTTTGTGCGTTCAATTTGAGCTGCATATCTTAGCGTGCAAGTGCCTTGAAAAACAGGTTCACGCGCATTTGCAAGGGAGTTTGCTATGCGCGTGCTGCATCAAAACTTGATGCATTGATTGTGAAAGCAGTTTTGACGCGCTTTGTTGACTGTATCGATGCACGACATTCGAAAGTGGCCTTATTAGGTCATGTCACTATTGGCCTATAGGCCTAGCCTAGGCCTAATGCTCCGAATGCCTGTGGCCTAGACTGCCTAGCCTAGGCCTAGGCCTGTGGGTATGATCCTAGCCTAGGGCCAGACTGCATAATTTGTCAGTCGCGCGGAAGAAGTTCCGCGCGCATTTTCAATTTACATACTGATTTTACCACGAATTTGGCGTGCAATAATTCAGTTTGGTGTGCGGCGCGCAGAGCAAGACTCCATCCCTGCATAGCGGTGGCGAAACGGTTACAGTACCTCGGTCTGTCGGCGTACTGTGCAATGCAAACTAACCTTATCCAATACACACACGGCAGCCATGCAATTTTGTGTTTTAATGTGCCTCCACTTAATTCCTACTGAGTACCACACAAAATATGATTATTTCCTGCCAAATAGGAAAAATGTACATAAATTTTGGCAGTAGTATGATGTGTATAAGTGTAGCGTACGTAAGTACAGTATACGTACATATAGTATGTAGTAGCCTATACATAAATATAGTATACATATGCATATATGTATACGTATACATATAGGCCTAGTTAAATGTATAGTGTGTATTCAGTTTGTAGCAGCATTGGCACGCAATTTTGGAACTTTACAATTACATTCTGCGCGCAATTAACAAACTATGCAATCTGGGCCTAGGGTACCTAGGCCTAGTTCTCACATACACTTTGCTCCCTGAACTAGGCCTAGGCTATTGCAACACAAAGTTTTTCCCGCGTTATTACTGTGAGAGTAACATCGTCTGCGTGCGTTTCTGCAATGACTGTTGCTACATACACATATGTGCGTACATGATCGTAACCGGCATAGCTATGAACTATGTCACAATTGAACAGCAGTGCGTGCTATTAATAGTGTGAACGTCCTAGTAACAAGATTTTGAATGTTTTAAAAAAACAAAACTGGATCGTTTGTGTAAATCAAAATTTTTGGTCTCTTTTTGGAGACTGAGTGCTAGTAGGCTATCCTTAAAATGATGGGTCTTAAACCAGATTGCATAGTTTGTTAACTGCGCGCGGAACGTAATTGTAAAGTTCGAAATTGTGCGCCAGTGCCGGTACAAAAGTGAATACACACAATACATTTAACTATATGTGTACGTATATACATATACGCATATGTATACTATATTTATGTATATAGTAAGTAATCATGAGTCGATCAGTATCATGAGTCGATCAGCGCGTACTTATTGAACGGTAGGATTGCGTGTAGGCGCGCTATGGTTCGAATAAAAACATCACCTGCATCAGAAATTCGTCCGGCAACACGACATTCGACCAAGATGCGTCAAAAACAGGTAATTATTCTCTTCTTCTTGTTTTTCTGGAGCTAAACTTGACACTGTCCTTTATTTTTAAGTTTTAACAACCAAGTATGAAATATCCAGTAACTTCGCAGAAGTGGAACGAACGAATCCCGTCGGACACTGAATAATTTAACGATTGCACAATGCAGAATTAACCGGCCGGGTTGAATCGAATGTTTTGAAGTGATGCATTGTGGGAAAGATGTTCGGAAAAGTGCTACGGTATCTTTTAAAAGACCGCTATGTAAGAATTTTGTTTGAGATTGGCATCATCACAGCTTGCGGGTTCATTCGTTGATCAAATAGCATAGCAAGGTGGCATACCCAGAGCAAGTGGAATCGGGAGGTGGGGTGAAACAAAAGAATATAGGCGAAAGCCAAATCCCTTAACAAAACCGCAGGGTGGGTATGTTTGCTGACCCTTGTTTGCTAATAAACTAAATTTTGTGGACAAAAAAGACTCGATCACATAATCGTCAATGTTTCCAGGCTTAAACCTGCCTCAGATCACTCACCTTGTGGTCTCCAACCCAGGTTCTTGTTCAGTTCCTATGTAAAAATAAAAAGGCTGCCGTCCGTTTTAATCATGATTGACAGGGCTTGTAAGATGACTCATTGTCACTTGTTCTTTTTTATCCAGCACAATCCGCGGAAAGTGAACCGCCGTAGCATTTTCAAGAAGTCTTACAACCTCGAAAATGTTATGGCCGCATATTCCCTCGTAAAATCAGACGGAATATCAATCAGGAAGGCGGCAGAAAAAACGAACGTACCATTCACAACACTGCATGATAAACTTCGTGGAAAGAACCAAATTGGATCAAAATGGGGAAGAAAGTCTGTTTTAAGTAAAGAAGAAGAGAGGAAGCTCGTTGAGCATCTTACCCAACAAGCAAAGTTTGGTTACGGAATAACGGTAAAAACTGTAAGGAACATTGCTAGTGATATCCTAAGAACACGGTCATCAAAGAATGAGAGAAGACTTTTAACAAATGGATGGTTCCAGGGGTTCATGAGGAGGTGGCCATGCTTGAAGGTTAGGAAACCACAGAGACTCAACATGAATAGAGCCACAGCATCCTCAGAGGAAACTGTGAAAAAATATTTTGAAGAGTTAGAGGCTATTTTAAGGAAATACAAGTTGCAGGACAGACCTGATTTGATTTATAACGTAGATGAGACAGGTTTTCAAACAGAGCACACACCTCCAAGAGTGGTTACCACTAAGAGCACCGCGCTGAATTCGCTGTCGTCCCCCCGAAGTGCTACAACGACTGTCCTTGTCACAACTAATGCAATTGGCAATGCATTACCACCTTACTTTGTCTTCAAGGGGAAGAGAAGAAATGAGGACCTCATGAAAGGGGCCTTACCTGGATCTTCATATGCTATGACAGACTCTGGCTGGTCTAACAGCGAGGTGTTTTTTGACTACCTCAAGAACCATTTTCTCAAGTACGTCAGACCAAGTGGCACACAGAAGGTTATTTTGTTGTATGATGGCCACGCCAGCCACATGTCTATACCTCTCATTGAGTATGCCAGGGAAAACGGAGTGGTCCTTTTTGTCTTACCAGCTCACACAAGTCACATCTTACAACCACTCGACGTAGGATGTTTTGGACCTTACAAAAAGGCATATGACCAGGAGTGCTATCATTTTTTAAGAAGGCATCCAGGACAAGTAATCAGTAGGTATGACATGTGCCAACTGTTATCAAACGCCCACATTAAAGCAATGACGCCTACGAACATTTGCCATTCTTTCAGGAAGTGCGGTATTTATCCCTTTAATCCAGCACAAATCAACATAGATGCCTACCAACCTGCAAAAGGACTTGAACAATTATCGACCGGGCCAACATCTGAAACCACTGAATTAACTGACCTTGACATTGATGGGATACTATCGAAATATTCTACGAACAACAAAAGTAAGCCAAAGAAAAAACGTCGTAGAAAGATGCAGTACCGGGCTGCTGGAGTGGCAATAACAGAAACCTCTATCCTGTTAAAACTTAAGAAAGTTCAGGAAGAACGGGAACAATCCGGTGCAAAAGTTCGGCGTGCACTCAAATTCACAAAGGAATGTGCAGATGCTGCCAGTGTAACAAGTGAGCCCGGAAGTCGGCCCGGGTGCAGTGGAAATACCAACGTAGTGGAGGAGTTAAATTCCTCAGATTCCCAGGAGGATGATAATTGTTGTTTTTGTGGCAGATGGGCTCCACCTAAACTGAAAACAATACCAGGAGTCACCTTTGTGGAATGGGCAAAGTGTGACATATGCCCCCATTGGACGCACCTCAAGTTTTGTACAAAAGTTAGTGAGGTCAGAAAGGAAGATACATTCCTTTGTCCCCACTGTTTGGAGGAGTAATTAGAAAATACGTTGTGTATATTTGACAGTGAATACTTTGTTGGGATCTATTTTTTGGGAGGAAAGAAGTACTCTCCTTGTTTTCAACTTGTTTCCAGTATAACAATTTTAACTTTGGAGGACAACGGTCACTAGCCTGCTCCGTAGTTTGCTATGATCGACTTAAGATAACTCTAGAAGCCCAAAGTTGTCATTCTGCTAGCTTCAATTAGAATATTGCCATCAGAGATTGTTCCATTCGATCAGGACGAAATTATCACAGGAGGACGATGACACATTAGCGAATGTTTCTGGTAAGTTTTGTCGATTTTGATGAATGTTTCATCCTTTTTCACAGTCATATGTTCGTTAGGTGATCGACTCATGATTATCCCAGTATACAACATACTATATGTACACGTGTATACTGTACGTACGTACGCTACACTTATACAGATCATACTACTGCCAAAATTTATGTACATTTTTCCTATTTGGCAGGAAATAATCATATTTTGTGTGGTACTAAGTGGGAATTAAGTGGAGGCACATTACAACACAAAATTGCATGGCTGCCGTGTGTGTATTGGATAAGGCTACCTTAGTTTGCATTGCACAGTACGCCGACAGACCGAGGTTCTGTAACCGTTTTGCCACCGCTATGCCGAGATGGAGTCTTGCTCTGCGCGCCGCACACGAAACTGAATTATTGCACGCCAAATTCGTGGTAAAATCAGTATGTAAAATGAAAATGCGCGCGGAACTTCTTCCGCGCAACTTACAAATTATGCAGTCTGGGACTCTTAAACATATAAATGACCCACAGAGGTCAATTACCTAGGAGTATATGTGAATCTGAGAAAGACTGAGACCATTCAAAATTTTTGAAGGTGCGGTAGCCCAATTTTGACAATGGGTATATTGCTGACCTAGTACGTGAATCCGGGCCATACTAACGTTAGGCCTAGGTCAGCAGACTGCGGACTAGTATGATCCCAGACCCTAAATTTCCTGGCATTCCAGCCTAGGCCTACCCCTGGCTTACCCTATAGGCTGTAATATGCTCTTGGTTTGAGCCCTGCCGGTATCCGAGCTGAAGCTGAAACCTGACTCGTTAAGCCTAACCTAGGCTAAAGCCTACCAATACACTATAGCCTGCCTTTATCGGCCCTAGCCTAGGGCGTAGGCTATTTTGCTGTGTAGGCTAATGTGTTACTGTTAGAAGCCGAGGCCTAACATTAGGCTAGCTAACGATAACTTTATTACGGCTATCGACTATCGTAACGTCAAGCCTGTCAGTCTTAATCAGGCCATCCGGATAGAAAATAAGAAGAGAGGTTTTATTACACTATTTCATATACACTTATCCTTCTTTTTCAAGAGGGAATTCATGCTAAAATACTAACTTTTTCGTATTGCTCTTTACATGAAAAGTGCGTCTGCCGCCGGTTGCTAGGAAAGCTGTTGACGAGCTACATAGCATACATTTCAACATGATTATTATTTTCCATCATTTAGTATGGTTACTTATGTTTACCGTAATACTTAAAAGTTTGCTTGAACCTTACAAAAAATTACACCTATATTTTTGGTGACATTTTTCCGTTTTTCTACATTTAACGGTTTTTCAGATATTCTATTTCAACTTAAGAAACACAGATCACATCAAATCTTTAACAGGTCTCTCAGAGTAAAGATGGCGCTACTCATTTTAATGTAACAGATCTGCAGAGCCGTAGCGCAAAGATATCATAGAGCAGTTCCTATAGACGAATCCGGAGAGCAAGTGATGGTCTGATTTCAGTCGGCCATACCTGGGGTCTATCACCTTTAATCTTTCAATTTCCTTGCTTACCTGTATGATGGATGGTTGGACATTAAATTGTATCTTGATTCGTTCAATTTCACTGAATATGTGGGTTTGAAATTCATGTAGAAAATAAATGAAGACGATTTAAGGCTGGTGGACCCCATTAATGGCTGCCTACAGTCACTAAACACAAGCGCTGATCGGATTCCTGCTCTATGAAAGAAATACAGTCAAGTAAATATTTCTGTGCTGCAGAGCCCTTTATAATTTAGAAAACCTGAAAATTGCGCGGCGCCCGACAGTAGCCCACTCGTGCAAAAACCTCTCGGAGCGGGCAAAGTTACATTATGATTCGAGAAACCAAATTCGGGTATTCAGATGACCGCCCGGGCCATCCCCTGGCACCCCCACGGCAAACATACGTTCCTCATTTGGGAAATATTTTATTTCTCACTCATTCTCCGATCGAATTTTCCTGGGTATCTCCAACATTTGATCATTTTCCCTGAATATCTCCAACATTCGATCATTTTGTTGCCTTTATCAGTGAAAACATTTGGGACGGCGGGCCGCGGAAGCATTGCGTTGTAATCAGTCATGGTGGCGCCGGCACGGGGGGCATAGGGGCGCGTGCCCCCCAATCGATTTTAGAAATTTTCAAGTTTGAAAATTTAGTGATTTCAAAAGGCGTTTAAGCTATAGATTTCTGTAGGGGGTTGGTGAGGTGTCTTTTCGACCGAGCGATGGATCTAATGTAATCATTTTCTATCACAAATGGTTCTCAAACAATCAGAATTTTCGCAAATCCTTCACAAACTACTAAAATTTTCGCACGTTTGGCCGGGATCTTGCCTCAATATTATTCTTATTATCAATATCATTCCAGCAGCAACTCCCGGAGACTGGAAGCACGGCAGTAAAAGTTGAAAGCTGTTTAAGAATTCTCAGGTAAAATACTGGCTTTGTGATTGGCATATAGGTTTGTTGGGGAATTGAAAGTGTCTCGATACAGATCATGAATGCAGGTTTTGTCATGGAAATCTTATTTAATGAAAAATTTCGGCGCGCTTTGAGCGCATTCGTCACGGTTTGCACTCCATCTCATCCGCACCATTATTAAGGTAATATAATACACTCATGCAACTATTCTAATCACAACACTTTTCCCGAAAAACAGAAGTACATCTCTATCCTTTGTAGGGGCCTCACATCGATATGTGGGATGTTTCAATCTAATTGCAGCATGGTGTGGAAGGTTCAAAGTACGAGTATCTGCCGTTGAAAAAATTTCAAAAACTTTTTACCGAACGCTTCGCGCGCAGCCATTATCGGTACAGATGGTGTTGTTAATACACTTATGACAAAAAATAATTCTGAAGCGCGCCTGCTATTTTACCCCTTTTGTTATACCTATCAGGGAGGGTCTAATATCGATCACGTTAAGAACTATCTTGCCAACAAATCACTTTTAGCGGAGCAATGTCTCTAATTCTTTTTTTTTTTTTTTTACTGGCTAGAGTGCCGGCGTCTTTCATCCAGTGCATTATTTCTGCTAATTTTCCTTTCCTTGTGTAAGTGTTCCTTGTTCCGTCTTTAGGGTTTCCAATGGAAATAAGCTTTTCGTAAGCTTTTTGGGTTATCCCTGGTACTCTGTTTTGTAACTCCTTTTTCTCGTCTTTTATGTATTATTTTCGTCTGTTTGCCTGTAGTATGCCTTTCTGAATGTCTTTGCTTTTGTTTGTGTTTATTGTTTTATTTTGTACCAAATAAAATCAATCAATCAATCAATCACCTCCCTGTATCTATACTCTCCCTCGATCCCTCCCATTCCCTATTGCTGGAAGCTGTTCGTCTGGATTTTCGTTCAAACTTAAAGGGAAATATTGCGTTTGTTTTACAGAATATTTTCATATTTTTTAAACCAATATCAATAGATACAGAATGATAGACAATTCAAAATAAGGCAGTACGGTAACTTTCTTTTCAAGAAATGTGGTTCTCACGTGAAGTAATTCGGCTATTTGTCGCATAAAAGTAATTTGTTCACCCAAACTTTCAAACATTCAAATGATGCAACATCTGTTACTATTGTAATGTATAATACTTTGAGGAAATAAAGCTATCACTAGAGTTTATTGGTGAGACTGAATGGTTTCATAATGCATAATGATTTAAGGTATTTCCTTTGTATGCCATGTTGGTGCATTTTAAACGCAATATTTCCCTTTATATTAAAAGTACCATAGTGTAAAGTGCTCAGCATCATACTCTATAGTTTCATTTCAGGTAATAAGCATCATGTCAGTGCCCCATTTTATGTAGTTAATCCAGAGCTTCTAGGAGGTCCCGTGTCTGTCAGCGTTAGATACCCTATTAATGCACAATGAAGCAAAGGAAATTTTCGTAATAGTCCAAGAACGTTTCTGTGGACTCTACGCACGTATTTTTGCCTAAAAACTTTCCCAGAATAGAAGGCAGTAAAGTAGCCAAAAGGGGGACTTCAGGAGGTTTTTTGACAACATACCCTTCTCTCAGACAACATAATCTCCTCTTTCACCTAACCAAAAATTAAAATTTACTTTATTATGGACGTTTTCCAGCCTTATATGACCAGTTCCAAATATACCCAAAGATAGCACCATTTTGCATCTAAGCAACCTTAAATTAACAAAAATTTCTCGAAGGGCACCCCCTTAGGCTGCTCCCTAGGACGGCAGCTTTATGTAGTGATCGACCAAGAAAGGATCCCCACAGCTGTATATACAATCGCAGGGATGCATAAAAAGGTACAATTTACACAGACTTTGGGGGTTAACTGAGGTACCCCCAATCGACCAAACCTGGCTGCTCCACTGATTGTAATACAGTCCATCATCCGAGTTTGAGTGAGTCCTAGCCTACTTCTGGGGTCCGAATCCGTTAACTGGGTCAGTTCTTTGAGTGGAAATGCTCATGCACCACGCCTAACTGGACATCCTACCAATTGTATTGTTTGGGACATCATGTACATAGTCTAACTCCACTGGTGTAGCAACGGGGTGACCAGGGTGCCAGACCAAAGTCACCCCAACTAATTAAATGGCAAAGAAATATAAAAGCGAAAAATAAGGGCATATTATGGGGCCTTAACCCTCCTTTGCCCTTTAACCTGTTATGTTATGTTAAGGAAGTTTTGGTTCAGTTTTGGGGAGAACTTAGTGACTACGATAAGATGAACGATGGATGTGGGCCGTGGATTGGAATCTTGGAAAACATAGTAGGCCTACATGCAGAACTGAAACACGTCCAGTTGAGAATGCCGTGGCCGCTGTTGTCAGTTAATTAATTGCTGGCCGCTCGATCTGCGCGAAGATCCGATTTGTTCTGTTTTTATATTGTTTTAATGAGGGACACTTTAAAGTAATATAAAAGGAAGAGTAATATAAGAACAGTCGGTACAAAGGAAGAGGACGTCAAAGAGAACATGTTGGTACAAGTCATGTTAAAAGCATAACCAACACAGAATTATGAAAATTTAAAGATTCTTCGAATCTCATCCGTCAATATCCAGCGTGCAGAGTAAGTACGTGATAATTCATCACAGCCCCGGCTTCCATACATTTATATGAAGTGGTCATTGCTATATCGATTAAAAGTTATTGACAAAATCTATTTCTTTCCGCAAAAAAACACAGAATTTTTCTAGAAATGAACTCAGAACTCCAACAAACATGTTGCATCAAAACCTTTCGACATGCTGGACAGTTACGGTAGTAAAAAAACAGGTTTCGATGTATGTTAATCCTGTAAGTACTGTAGCCTCACGACTTTGGGGCTGTGATGTCACAATTCCCTGCAGTTGCCATATGCATTGTCCCGCCAGAAGCCCTAGGCTATTTTTTCTGGATCCGCCCTTGAATGCAGTAGGTCTACAAAGCCTCCGGCCAGGTACACTGTGTAAATGGGTAGGCATACGTTAAAAGTTCACTGATTTGCACTGCGCTTCTCAGTGGATACTGAAACGGATGAAATAACATATCCTATGAACTGAATAACTTCTAATCATGTTAGATTTTGAGGTTTTCACTTTTACTTCATGCTAATTTGGTTTTCATTTTAACTTAGCCAGGCAGGCTTCTTCAGACCTCAGAATACCAGGCTTTTACTTCGTCTTCGTTTAAGCTCCACCTTTTCACAACTATTAGGAGTATTATCTTTCATTAATTAATCTTTGGTTCATCTGGTTACTTCTACTTTCGATGACTGTGCGAGCAAATTTCTGCATTTAATTTCCTTTTTACCTTGTACAGGAATAAGCCAAGTTATATTTTTATTTAACCACACAAATCGAGCTGTATAATAATGGGATTCATCTTAGGTTGCATTGATGTAAGTGATGGTTTCAGTATTCAAGAAGTCAACGGTATGTTTCTCTTTTGGGGAACATGGTGAGCAGTCTATCAAGGACTATGAGAGGATAGTCAACGATTTTATCCATCTATCAAATTAACTATGGAACCCTCCGACCAAATATGCAAATATGACATCTGCATAATTTTTTTTTCCTTGATGCCAAGGTATGACTGAAATTGAAAACACAATTACAACATTCATTTTCTGTGCGAATCTTACGTACAAACATGCATACATAGGAGTAGGAAACTGTTCGAAACTGGGAAGGGGGCGTCCTGAGGAGGGGTCTAAGTGGAGGGCAAATCCTGGCTCCACCCCTGGAAATTGTCCTGGTTGGAATTGACCGAGTGCGGTGTCCGGTCACGGCTTTGCCTACTGACTATATCTAATTGTAATGACTAGTATAAAACGCAAAAATTTATAAGCGTTTTATAGCGTCATCCTTGAGTTTACCAATTCATTACTTTATTGTTCATATAATTCCCACTGTCCTCCTTGCTTGATATTAGCCTACATTTCTTCTTTATTGAAAGTAAAAGTTTTGTGTATTTCAAATAGAACCTATTAGTACCGATTTTTTAAGAAATGAATTTATAGCTCACAAAGAATAGGTACGGTAGTGTTTATATTACATTCATTCTCTATTGAAAGTAAAAGTATATTTTTCAAGATAGAACTGAATACGAATTCTTTTGAAATAAATGAATCTATATCTTACAAAGAATAGGATCTTTTGGGAGTGCATAGAATGTTATTCTTATATTTCTCAAGCCATGTAGTATGTCTTAGTGTATATAGTAGCGGTCTATGTGCAAGTTTGTAAGCCTATTTTCTTTTTGAATGTTTTGAACGAAGTAAGTTAATGGCTAACAAAGAACAAAGAGTGCTGAGCGTGAACAGAAATGTAATCTTACTTCTCCACACGCTATTCATGTTATGTTTGCTTTATGAAGCGTTGCATGTTAGTTTACTAGCTAATTTCCTCTTGGGGTGTGTCCTGTCCGTACAGCTGTAGTGTATTTCCGACACATGCACTTAACCAACATTGGCTTCCATTACAGTTTTGATTAGAAATGTTCGAGGAAAGGCTTGTGTATCTCACAACCAAATTGCTTAGATTTAGTTTCTCTTTCACTTATAAAAATTATTTGTTACTTACAACCTTCCTTTAATACTGAAGGTCTACATAAATGTCATACGAAAAGTGTAGTTACTGCGATCGAAAGACAAATTCAAGGAGACACGTATTTTATTGAAGAACTTGCTGCTGGTCACTAATACAGAAGGAGCAGTTTACTAAAATGAACTGAATAGGAGATGGGAAGGAGAGGAACTGTATGTTGCTGAATAGAGTTTGATGCTTCAGTAATCAAGGTAAATGTGTATACCTACATTAATCTAAGCCAGAGTTAAATCAAATTTATAAATCTGATATAGGGAGCCGGGGGTGGGGGTGGGGGGTACAGTGGAGTACATTGATTACACTAGAGTCGTCCATAAAAGTGTCGACATTTACCATTACCAGCAGAAATGTGACAAAAGTTTTATAGTGGTACAGATATGAATGTCTTTCGGCTAACATTTCTTTCTTAAAAGTGTTCTCAATAATCTACAAAAAGAAACAACCAGAGAAATAAAAATTGACCTCATGTTGCCAAGAATATTCATCATATTAAAACAGACCATGCATACCTTAATTTAAAGCTCCTGTTAGTCAACCGTTTGTCATTTTAGCCTACCTTTTGTTGTTTTTATTAGTAGTTAATTGTTTATATATGTTCCCAAGGCTTTAAATCTTATTGGAAGTTTATTTTCTCGTCTGCCGGCTACTTTTCTGTAAATGTATTGAGTTTTCCCTCCGTTTTGTGCACTTCTTTCTTCTTTTGCAGGTAACCTGTTATAATTATACTGTGCCTTACAACATATTTATTTGGATAAAGCGCTTTATAAGTTTCGATAGCTAATATAAAACTATAACTATTTTCACAAATAAGCACATAGTGCGTTTGTAGAACAGGAAGTTTTCAATAGCGATGGTAAATATGGATTGGTAGACAATTCAGTAACTGGGTAATTTTATTTCACTGAACGATAAGCTTCTCACAGAAAGAAATTCACTGATTTGTAGACCATGGAAATTTTGATGGCGGAAATATTCAAATCATGCAACAACCATTACAATCTTGTAATGCATAATATTTTGGGCAATAAGAGCTCCTGTCAGAATTTTTTGCTATGACCTGGAGATTCTCTCGTTTGGGAGAAAAGCAAAATTCTCCTTAATGTGAGAAAACTTATGTAACACAGTGTAGAATACTTGCTAGCCTTACATAGACCAGGATTAGCAAGAATGAAGACCACCCAAAAGAACTTTTTTGCTCGAAAAAGGCGTGATGAGCCCCTAATTAACATAGGCGTAGAAAGCGGGAGTGTGGGCGCTGGGGGGGGGGGGCTAAAGTCCCCTCAGTCAAAAATGTGGTGGATCTGAAATATGCTTCCGCCTCTTCCAGTTCAAAGACAAAAACTCCTTACTGGTTCCCTCCGTAAAAATGTCAAACATTTGCACTAATTTTCCCTCAAATCTGCCCAATATGTTGAACTGAAATGCATCTAAGGTCCCTCAAATATTAAAAAAAATTCGCAAAAGGGAGGAGGAGTCCCCCTACCCTTAGACCCTGCCTCCCAGGAGGGACGGGCCTCCCCCTCCCCCCAGTCGAGACTGCTTCCTACGCCTGTGCTAATTATAGGAGCTATTCGGCAGCTAATACATCTACCGAATTAACATTGATTTCCATTGTTAAATTAGACCGATACACTTAATTTTACAAGGGGTTCTAAACACCATTCGCACCGCAAATTTACACAAAGAGCCAGTAGAATTGTGGGTAAAATAGACAAAATCTCGGCGCCCATGATCAATTTTTCTCCCGATCGGAGGAAATCAAGATTTTCCCAAAAGTGGGCATCTTATGAACTGAATACTGAATAGTTTAGAAATGATAAAAGATGTTTTCTGTCTTTGTCATGCTGATGCAATATAAAACTATATACTCCTTACAACTTATCACATAATACATAATTATAGTTAGTACGGTAGCATATATCTACACTTTAACAATCTTCAATATTTTTCATATCTTTCACCAGATTTGATCATGAAGGGTTTGGTCATTATTACCGCAAGTTTTATATCGACTGTCGCGATATGTCAAGGCAAGTGATATTTTTTCACACTGTTATATACAAGCGCTGTAAAAATGTCTTCCAGCTACCGAACAGAAAAGGAAATACAAAAGAGTGCAAAAAGTAGTACCTCACATATAAGAGTTAAAGAAATGATAGCAAAGCTTGTGCTTTCTTTTTGGTCTTAGTTTTTTTTTTCTCTGTAATTGTACAACATTTTACAAACAATTTAGAACTATATTAGGGTATGTGGATGAATTTAATTAGCTGTAGGCATATTAGTATAGCCTATACAACACTGTAAATTGAATGCATTTGTTTGCATAACCTACGGCACTTAATTATGGTAGGATTCGACAGGACATGATTTGCGCTACATGTGAACAGGTGAAGGCCAGTTTTAGGCCGATTTATACTACTTCCAATTGTTCACCCGCATAAAGCTATGAGAACCACATATAGTCATCCCTTGCGCTTCCGAGCCTCTTATGTACACAGCTTAGAGTTGAAAGGTGTTCAACTGGCATAGCTTTAGTGCTATGGTAAAGTATGAACACTGTCTTTATAAAATTTACATCTCATATAGAATAGGCCTCAATTACAGTTACACTTGTAGAGCAGCAATTGTTTTTATTGACTCTTGTACGGTATACAGTTTCTCTGTACGTGGTGAGATTCAGTTCTATGAATCGCTCATACCAGTAATTTGTCCATCTGTCCATCGGGTCACTACAGAATAGACACTGAGTCAGTAGCCAAGGGGGACCAGGGGTAGCCCCTTTCCCCCAGAAAATTTTCACCCTTGTTATAAAAATTCAAATTTCAAAATAACTATTGCCCTGATGCTATTTTAGTATATCTCGGTCCTACCCCTATAAACTTTTTGCCCTCTCAGCTGGAAGCTATCTCCCCACCAGTACTTTGTCTGACTACACGCCAAATAGACACTACTGAATTGAGATCATCCTGTCATAAGAAGCACCGCTCAATGACAAAATATGACAATTTTATTATAACATTACGGAAACTTTGCTCCCTGGATAGGTAAAAGCCTCGTTTTAATAGCATCCTGCATTTGGAAGTTATGATTTTTCAACATATTCATTTCATAGCGAAGCATTGCATGATGGGAAAAACAAACAAGCAGACTGATTGAACAAAGCTGTTGTACTCCTCAGGTTTAATCTTCACACATGTGTATAAAATGTGTAGACCATTTTATAGGATTGTAACATTTTGTCTGTTTATGTTTAGAATATGTGACGTTCGATTACAAAGAGCATTATTCAATGCATACACCGTTGTCAAATTTTCAAGATTAAATTAATTTTTCAATGTTAAAGACAACAAAATATTTTAATTAGAATTAATGTCCCGTCATGATAATTAGTTCACCCGCGTCTCAGTTGGTGTTATATCCTGCTATTTTTGTAGTATTTCGAATTGTTTGTGATAGGTGTGAGTAGTTTCAACGTCACTCGCTTTGCCGTGGCTGTGAACGATTCATTAACACTTCCATGCAATGTCAAAGATGTTACGCGATCAATCTGGCTAGTGGTTGACAAGACAAATTCCCCGAAAACTTTGACCACAGGAAATGAAGTATTTAATCAACATCTTTATACTTTGAACGTGACAACCAATGGAGTTTTCTTAACCTACAATTTAGTCATACTTGCAGCGAAAGAGTTCGACGAAGGGAGATTTATTTGTAGGGAAAACGGAATTCGAAAGTCAGAAGTATTAGTTTCTGTTGAAGGTAAGAATTGTATTTTCATGGTTCATTTTATCTCATAAAATTGCAATAGCAGCCTCAGCACGCATTATGTAATACGACAGCAAGAGAAGGTAATATTTTAATGGAAAAGAGGCAGGCCCGTAGTCAAGGGGGGGGGGGTCAGGGGCGAAGCCCCCCTTGTAAAATTTTTCGCTCCCCTAGAAGATTAAAATTAGCATTGCCGTAATGCATTTTAGTATGTTTCGCCCATTCTGGAAAATTTTTCGCCCCCAGAAGCTTTTTCTCCCCCCTTCAACAGCTTGTCTGTCTATACGGGCCTGAAAAGAGGTTATTTATCTTTGATTCCAAAGAAGCTATAGCTCAGTGAAGTTTATATTTGCGAAGAATAATGTTAATATCTCGTGTTCTCCCAGTTCCACCTACAGTTTGGCTTGAATTCAATAACTCCAAAGTAGGAAATACTCTTGACGTCATCATGAACGAAGAATACGAAATTCGATGTTGGGCGGAAGGAGGGAGGCCACACGTCACTCTCTACTGGGAAATTGACAATAAGACAGTAACTGAGGGAACACTACAACTTCAAGATGACAGAAGTAAAATATCGACTGTAATAAACTACAGACCAAAACTAGATGAAACACGTCTTTCCTGTAAAACCGAAGGGCAGCGAATTATTGCAAGCATTCAATCAGATGTACTTCTGAATGTTTTGTGTGAGTGTATGCTATATTAACGGTGTTTCATCAAAGTAGCTGAGTATTTTCTAACTAAAGAAAGAGTTAACTAAGTGTCACCTAAGCAAGGTGCCTCCCCAATCTGGAGAGAAAAAAAAAACATGTTAACATCCACCTGCTTACCCTAACGCCACCTGTTGAACTCTTCAAACCCAGCCTGACAGCCTCACGCTACTGTGGCGGATCCAGAGGGGGGTGCCTTGGGCGCACGTGCACCCCCAACTTTTCAAGACTAAAATTTTCACGCACTAATGTGGACCAAGCCTTAATATTCTATCGCATACGTCTCAATGTTGCTCTCCTCGTCATGATTTGATATAGAAACTTGTACACTACATTGAGAGCACCATTCTTTATCTAAGTCCTTCAGATGAACGACACTCTCCACAATGGGTGAATCTAGCACACCCCAAACAAAAATCCTGGGCCCGCCCCACTCTTGGGAAAGAATCATAATGAATCAGCAATGGTCAAACGACTGAGTATAAAAACGATCTCCATATGTTTTTTTTTTTTTTGAAATTTAAGTTGAGCATTCATTTTTCGTCCCAAGGCTGTCCTCTTCCCGAAAAACTAAGTGTCTTCCCGAAAAGTTATAGACGGAGGGGGACATTTCCCTCTGCCACTGACCTTGAGTCCATTGACTCCTTTTATACACAAACGATCAAGTTTTCTGATCAAACCAGTATAGTATGGTAAGGGCTTTTACTATTTGGAACAAACCTTTTATTTCCCTTGGTCGTAATGATCGCATGGATTCATGTAGGCCTACCCCTAGTTGATATAAACTTGCACTAATATAATGTGACTGTTCAGGAAAAACAGAGAGAATAATTTTCCCCTAAAACAAAGTGTGCGTATTTTCTTGTCATTAAAGTTTTATTGTAGATCAAGGTATCGATAACAGTCATTCAAAAAGGACAATCGGATTACCCTATTTATTCATCATATTTGTATTTTTTCAACAGATAAGCCGGTGTGCAACCTTCATTTTCAGAGAAGTGACCGAAGATTAAATAGCTATCAAATTCATTGCGTCTGCGTAGCAAATCCAGACAATTCGGTTGTTTTTCTGTCCGTTAATGATTCGATGTACATGGCAAAATCGGAGATGGTCGTGAAGACAAATTATTCCACCACTATATTCTGTAAGGGGAAAAACATCGTCGGATTTTCCGAGCTGGCAGTCACTACAATACATCCATTCAGAATTATAGGTGGTTTATAATTCTATCAGTATATCGCTGCTGAAATTCGACTCCGTAATTTCTAAGTCTGTTCCTATTAGGGGTCATTTTTTTGTTTTTGTTTTTACATTTTTTGTCTTTTTCAGTAGCGTACAAATTGTGCTCTTTCTACGGAGCCCCTTCCTTTAAAAGCCTACATTTCATCTAGTAAAAGGTATTGATTTTCGGCAAAAAGTCACCGTCCGTTATTTTATAGAGAGAATAGCATATGTGTATTTGACTCTCTTACCCCCGTCCTCTTATTTTCATTTTGTAAACCGGAAAAATGATTAAAATGGTGGCAAGTAGTATATACTTGAACCAACTAAAATCAGTTGAGGAAATTTGTGTGAAAAATTAGGCCTTGAGGCAAAATCACTGTGTGAAAAAGTGAATGCCAGTGGGAGCATTTTAAAAAGTATGGGAAATATTCCCCACCCGGCGGGATTTCCGCCTAGTATGAATAAAACGAAAAGTACTTGAGAGTTAGGTGAGCACTAAACACAGTTACGTCTGAACGTCTTCGAAAGCTAATGTTCAAATGCAAAATACCTAGAAAAAGTGAAAGCTGTTTGCATATGCCATTCTCCTGTAATATTCGAGACAAAAAATGATAACATCATTCTTAAATTCCTTTCCTTGCATCTTAGGTGAAAAAGAAGTCTTGTCCGTCAAACCACCCCAAGAAAGAAAGAACATTAAAACCACTGGCATCATTGTTGTCTTAATCATTCTGGGTATTTTAGTAGTCTCATCACTGACTGTTGTTCTATTTAGCCACTGGTCCCGGTTGAACACCGGTAAGTTTTATGTTATTGATACATTATACACGTATCGCCAAACTCTGATTTAGTCATCCGTGACATTAGTTTAGATCCATTTCACCAACGTCACGTTTCTATATAGACACTTTCCAAGTAGCAGTTACAAAGGATTGTGGGATAGAATTTTAGTATCCGTCAGTTTTTGGCCACAGTAAACTTCATTGAGAAAAACGGCGCAGATCAAAACTCTGTTTCATGATCCTTTTTAATCGCTACTTGGAAGAGGGTCCATTAGCAGCACAAAACCTATATCATGTTGGAAGAATACGCGAGGTGAACTTTTGTAATCTTCACTCGGGCAGCAGCCAATTCGGACAGTGGTACCGTTTGTGTGCACGTGGCACTATAGTACGTGTATACGCTACAACACTACGTGCAGCTGCTGCCAGGTACTCCTCGAAGAAAGTATTAAGAGTAAATGAGTCTCTGCGATGAATTCCTATATCTAACCATATAGTTACTCATAGGCGTACGGGGAGACATTTCACAGCGGGCGGAGGGTGTTTGCCCTGAAAATTTTGCAAATTGCCCTGATTTTCCCCTTTTACCACGATAGCACTCAGGACGGGTATGGATGAATCCCCTCCCCCATAAACTATAAAGAAAGATATTATTTCGGGAGATATTATTTCGTTGTGCAACTAATAAGCATTTTGCCCTGTTGGCAAACGCCGCTGCCCACCACATTGCACACTGCACTTCCCCCTTGCCCTGAAAATACAAGTATCAGTGCCCTGAAATAAGCATTTTCCCTGCTCTGGAGGGCTGCATCCCCCAGACCCCCGCCTCGTACGCCTGTGTAGTTACTGGAGCAACATGGGATCCCCTTAGTACTAGTATACCTCGTAGTATTTCGTGCTCAACCAGAAGGCCAAAGGCTTAGTGATTCCTTGCTGTTGGGGGTGAATTGTTGCACTGAGTTCATCCAGCAAATTTGTACTTCTTGACCGTATAACTTTTTACGATGCTTTCACAATTTAACCTCTACTGACCTCATATGACCTTTGAACCCCACGAAAAAGCGAGGAAAAAAAATGAAAGTGTCTTAGTGAGGATTCGTATCCCGAAACGTCTGCGAGAGACACCGCACTCTTAGCCACTACCCCATCAGTGAACCCCCTCAGTGTGAGGTATTTCTAATTATCTTACAGTCACAACATCCTTTTCAAGTGTTCATAATTAGGTAATTTAAACTATCGTTATTACTGTAACAGTTATGCTTGTGATAAAGTAAATATTGTTCTCTATAACTTTATCTTTGGAATGGTAGAAAATTCAGACCAAAATTTTCGTTATAGTCACGAAACGCCGGACGCAATTTGGAGGTACCGCCACTGTCTATTTAGTTTACGAGGTTTTCGTAGTTTCACCTCTGATGACCTCATACGACCTTTGACATCCAACAAATCCATAGCGTTCTCTCCCCTTTAAAGTAACACATTTTTATACCGATTATGAAAAGGATCCATCATCCCTGTCTTGAAATATCGTGTTTTTTCAAAGTTTTCGGTTTTTGACCTCTGATGACCCCATATGACTCTGAACTCCACTGAAAACAATAGGCTTCTTCTTTTTAATATGGTAAAGTTATATACTAAGTATGAAGATTACCAGAATCAATAGGGTTCCTTTTTAACTATACCGCATCCACATCCATGTATGAAATGCATCCATGCTTCCTATCTAGAGATATCGTTCTTACAAGGTTTTCGGTTTTTGACTTTTGATGACCTCACATGACCTTTACCAAAAACAATAGGGATTTTAATATAAAACTTCTATATATCTTGAGATATCGTGTTTAAAAGCCAAGCGTCACAAATACATATACATACACACACATACGCACGTACACACTCATTCGCCCGCGTGATTGCATAGATTCCTTTTGCCTTCGGCAAGGAATCAAAAAGTCATCAGGGTGCAGTTGCATGCGTTTTCATTGTAACACCAGTGAATGTAATGTGGTTACGTCCTCTATAGTCGGTAGTCATTACTATTAAGTTCTGTTATGATATAACTGTAATTACTTTTTCTCCCAAGCTTTTAAGTAGGCCCATCATTGAGTTACCTTATCTGAAATAATCCTCAGTTTTATAAACCTTAACGTAACTATAGAAAACTAACACATTGCCGTTTCATTTGGTCTCCTAGAAAAGCAAATTAGATCCAGATACTTTGTCGCCGACCTAAACGAGAAGTAAGTGTTATCTATGTGGTGAATTCACGGATAGTATTTAAAATATACTTCAGTAAATTTAGGTGTTCGATTGCCTTGCCTAATGTCATTTAGATGTATATGCCTAATTTACGACGAAACTGCACCAAATTGGAAGTGACAATACCGGAACAGTCTATATGAAATAATCTGTAACAAATAATTGAAGCGCCCTCAGTTTAGCATCCATTTCGCTGCTAAGTTGCAGTATATGCAGTCACCCCATTAGCCATGCTTATTTGTCTTGTTTGAACTTAAGCTCACAACAACTGGAACAATACAATATTTAGAAAACTCCACTAAGTGCCAAGATGCATACCGCCAGAATTTGACCAGCTGACCTACGTATATGACATGCCATTTTAGATCATTTAGGTTATAGGTAGTCTATTTTGACTGAGCAGACGCTGCGCATAAACGCATAACCAAGACTTTCATATTGTACACAAACTAAGAAATCATCTCAATCTTTTTTTTATATCTTACTTAAAGTTGCTTATTGAGTTGGTTCATGAATTTCATGATTTTTTTTTTATCACACCTGTTAACTTTTACTCACATCTTGATGGTAAATGATCAAACAAAGAGATTCTGCACATCCAGCACACAACTGAAATGGCATGATAGGGTAATTAATGATTAAAATCATTAACTACAAATTCGTGACCAGACACTTTTAGCATTAAGTATTATTCATATGCAGTCCCTGTTCAAAGACCACCAATAAGTGATGCTTATACCAACTTGATTGACAGGCCCAAGACTCCTCTTACAAACAGCTGTTGTTATCAAGGCTTCAGTTGTATATACATGTTGTATAATCAAGGGAGGCTGGTCTCTCAAGGGCTTGGAAAAGCTCTGCAAACTACAAGCTCTATTGCCCATGAAAACTACAATTTTTTCATGTTTGGTAACTAAAGGAAGTGATAAATGATTATAATGTTGCTAACTAGAAGAATTGTCATACAATTATTTCCTTCAAACTCTTCACAAAATATCAACCCAATGAGCCCCTTTAAGTGATATCAAGTTCGAAAAACATACTCTACAGGGTTGCAGCGTTCTTTTCCTTTCTGTGTAACAATTTCCGAAGAAATTCTTTAGATTTAAAGCAAACTTGGACCTTGTTACTCAAAGATGCAACTCAGAAATAAAGACAATAAATGGAGATACTTTCGCAAAGTGACAACAAAGCAGTTGCTGCAAGAGCGCGTTTAATCTGATTACATATGGATCTTGTCAAATGATACACGTGAAGGGGGGGGGGGGGTTCGCTTTCCGACTATAATAACGCAGCACGTCATTTAATACGTTCAATAACATAATATAGCTCCCTCACTAAGTACACACAAGACACACTTTGATGGCGTTTGCTACCTCGGATAATGCGTTGATATGCCGTTAGAAGGGTAGTTGAGTAGGCCTATAGTAGGTTTACGGTGTTAACATGTACGAAGTAGTACAGTTCACAACATCTGGATTTATCAACCTATTAAGCTTATTGTTTCAACAGAGTATGAAGCCAAACAATAAATTTTCTTCTTGCACAACAGCGGACGAGGGACGATCAGCTGTAGAAATCGACTCCCCTCTCCCGAGGACCAACGACGAGTTCCGGTGAAGAAGGCGAACAACTATCATAACAGAGTAATTTAACTTAGTCACAAGTTTGCATGTTAACTGATGGAAAACCGGCAGTAATGCTTACATAATCCAGATCCCGTATGATAAGACATTCCACATGGTGGTGGGGGGGGGGAGGTGCTTAGGGTTAGGGGTTAGCCTCCTGAAACCTGCACGATTGCTAAACAATCAAGACACAAGTTTTGCCCAGAAACATCGATTATTTCTGCTATGGTTGCCTACAGGCGTACTTTGCTATCTCACCATAATAATATTAAGCCAATGAGAACTGTTTTGACCTTTAATCGTGTTTCTAATATTCCATTCTTTTATTTATTTCTAGAATCCTCCAATACGGATGAGTGATCAACAGGGTATACGAGAAGCACGAAACACACAATCAATTTATTCTCTTTCTATTGACGTTGATCCACGTTTTACAACGGAAAATACCCATACTGGTCAAAGAACTTCAGTTGACTCTAACTTCCACCCCTATGAATATCTTAAATCCTAAAATGCAAATGTAATTGATTGCCCGCCACATGTACTCCGCACTCCATTGCCTATTTTGGCTGCAAAAGTAGGTGGCGGATCCCTGGTAAAACAGCTCCAACACCTGTTGCAAGGGGTTGTAAAGCGGGGGGGGGGGTCTTATCACCTCCATGGTATAGTCCAGGCTAGAATTTGGTCATGGGCATTCCTCAGCAGAGCAGGGAGCTGCCTGAGAAGAGAAGGGAGTTCTTGAGAAAGACAGGCTGTAGAGAGATTGTGGAGTTCAAGTAGTGAAAACCATGTTACATAAGGGTGACCCAGGTGATATACCAAAGGAGGTGGAGGGTTAGGCGTGCATAAGTCGGGCGAACCTGGAAAGTGCCAGCCACGCTTTGCATTTTCACTGTGCAAGGTCGTAGATATTTTGAGTGAAGTGTCGCGTGACGACGTACGCGTCCTTTCACACAAGTCCTTGTAGTTGTTTCATATATCAGTCGCATAGCGATACACAAAAAAGAAAAAAAGAATAAAAACAACGAATCGGCGTACTTATGAACTTTTATGTGAGAAGGTAGTTTTGTTAAAACCTGCCTGTATAGATAATAAAGACTACCGTGTCTGTAAACCTTTTCATTTAAAATGCAGTTTGCGAGTTTGTCTGTTCAACTCGGTTAAACTTAAATGAAAACTAATGTTCTTAACTTCTACTTTAAGACATTTAAATCTGAAGTCAAATGTCATAATAAAGAATAAACTAAATGGGTAATGGTTTTGACCACATAGCGATGTAGCGGCGAACTCATGCTGGGGTATGGTGATATATATATATATATATTATATATATATATATATATATATATATATATATATATATATATATATATATATATATATATATATCACCGTTACCTCCGATTCGTTCCCGTCCACCATCCCATGCACCAGTATCCCGTCATGCAATGTAAATCTTTTTCATCTTCCCTATCGTTCAGTGTATGAGATTTGTAACTTTTTCTGTGGCTTTTCAGGTAGATTTAACCAATAAATGCTGTTTGATATAATTTTCCTGTATTTACAGTTTATTTGACGAAAAGATAAAAGGTGAAACGTCATATCCTTCTGTATTAAGAAATAGCCATTCTCAACACTTTATGTCATTATATACTGTAAATAAATGTACTATTACCGTCATGTCGCAACTCTTTCTTACAAGTTATCATTCACACAGCTTTGGCGTTAGGACTTTAAAGGGAAAATGCAGTCCTCCAATTTGAATTAGTGTACCCCGTCATCCTAATCCAGGAATGGCTCCTATCAATCATGAGACAACATTTTACATATTTACCTATTTGTTAAATTTTTGCAGAATAACTCCTTAGTTTACCTTCAGTATTCAGTGTTTTTATGAAGAAACATAATGAAAGATACTTGTGAGTGAAATAAGAGGATATTTGTAAGATTTAGTAGATTTTAAAACAAACCGGGTTGTCTGCTTTTTCCTTTAACCTTAAGGGCCCTTTGATGTTAGAATATAACCACATTTACTTTCAATGGCCCTCTAAGGAAATGTCAGAGTCAGATATGAAAAGTCCGAGTGTTAAAGAGTTCAAGACACTTTGTTCTTGCTTGTACTTTGTAAGTTCAGTTCATTACCAGCCTGAAATTCACAAGCATTAGGCACTTATCTGCTTGGAGATCCAGACCCTATTTTTGGAACCATAAGCTGTGTATCTGTTACCGAATCCTATTAGCCTAAACTTGGTCCCTGCCTAGGCCTACATAGTTGATTAATTCCTGGTGTCATCCCAGCCCTTCTTTTAAGTAAATAAAGTCTACCCTACACAAAGGATTTAACAGTGAAATGAAAAGACATGTCAATAGGTTATCTGTTGTGTAATCAAGTGGAAAAAGTTCCTCACTGGTCAGGGTGATTCTAGAAGTGATATTGGTTTCTTACAACAAAGAAATGAACAGATAAGTAAGATTTTATTACACTCGACTTCCCCTTTGTGAGGTCTGGTCAGAGTGTTCTGATTTCTAAGCAGGATAAGTTTAAATGAGAGTTTCCGGGGTCTTCTTAACTGTGTAGTGTTGTGTCATTTCGTGATTGTAACTCCGTTTTACCGGGTATAGTTGCAAGTTTAATTTTCGCCTGAAGTAGGGACTTTTCTCAAGAGCACTCAAATGTGTACACTTGTGAACAAATAAATCAATCTAATTTAACATCACTTTTGTTTAACCTTATGCGTTCAATTATTTTCTGCGGTGATTTAAACTCGTGAAAGCCTATATGCTACGTACTCCAAGTCTCTAACTTTTAGTAGCCCTGCAGTCTTGCGCATTTCAACTAATATAAAAGTCGCAAGTATAAAAGTCTAGCTCGGCAACTCGGCAAAAATGGGTTATAAGAAGGCGCGTAGCCAAGGGAGCGAGGGGGGCAGCCGCCCCGAGCATATTTTTTGTATTTTCTTAATGATTTTTTATGATATTGCTAGTAACTCAAAATTAAAAAAAAAATGTTTAAATGCAACTTACAAGGCCTGGGAAGTGCCATTTCCAGCGATCTGGGAGGTATTTTCGGCCAAATTTTCTTGGCGCCTCGCGCCAACCTATCGTGGCGCTATGCTTAGATAGTTTTCCTACAGGCTTCGCCCCCCCCCCCCCCTGGTAAATTCCTGGCTATCCGCCTGGTTATAAGTTGCTGTTTGAGGCCCTTTGATGACGTTATGAGAAAAGCAGAAAAACTTGACGACGTTCTCATAACAAGGCGACACACGCATGATTGTGCATGAAGACAAATCCCTGTACTTATAAGCTATTTGTCTGTTGGGTAGCGTCTAGCGTGGTTCACTCTACCAAAGATCCTGGATGGGACCCCGATGAAGTGTTTCTTAAGCCCCTAGCACTACTCTCGACACTATCTAAATTTATATCCTAAGGCTACCAACTTTTTTGTAGATCCCTATCATATTTTCTTTCCAAGCGTTATATGCACAATGCTGACTGTACTTATTAGGCAATCCGGTGTAACAGTTCAGATCATCCCCTGAGTAGATCGCCCTAATGATCTACTCAAGAGTGAAGATCTATTATATACCCACTGATAAACGTGCGAGGCGGGGACTGGGAAAGTAGCCCCATTATGATTGATAACCACAGCATAAATCGAAGCCTTTCTTTGTCGGACCACCTTTTACACTGTGCTATGGTGTATGTTGTTGTAATAAGTCTGTAATTGATCTAACTAGACGTAACGTTTAATTGGCATTGTATTGACAATTGACATTGTATTATATGAACTAAAATAGCTTCACAACGACTGCATGAAATGTATTGTAGAGTTTGTATAAGCAAATGAAAAATATTATACAAACAATATTAAACTGTACACTAATATTGTACACTTTGCCTACTCAACAGTAAACATTGCTTATCCTTTATATACTGTTTGAACTCGAAGATGAAAGTAAAAATTGAGACAGTAACATAAACTTTCATTAGACGATGTATCTGGTATAAATTAAGTACGTTCATCTTCGACTAGGTGAGCTTCAATAGAATTGATGTGTATTCAGTGCGTTTACTCAGAAGAGGATTACATGCTTCAGCTGACGGTTGACTGAACGTTGAAACTACTTATATTGAGCTAAAATTTCCCTAGTATTAGTCATGTCAGGATCACAATATCATAACGGTTAAAAAGATACCTTGGAAGCCAGGTAAGCTAACGCAATGAATATTAAGTACTGCTCCGTATTAGCCCTTTCCTGAATTAAATTTAGTTTTTTTTTTATAATCATGTCCTTCGTTAGGGGGTATGTTAATTTCACTTAGATCACAAATTTGGACAGTGTGTGACAGATTAGAATTAAATATCAGCTCGGAAGTCCCACCTGTGAGAATCCGCTATACGCACTACCTGGCACCTTCACCCTTATACTGGCGTACGAAGGGCATGGATCATGGGGGACGGGGGGAACGTGTCCCCCTCACTTTTTGGAAGGGGAGACGTCTTTAATAAGTTCCCCTACTTTTTCAAAAATGATGAAAAGTAAAACTGTGATTACGAATTGACACTACATTTTAAAAGCCAAAGTGCGTCCAAATATGGCACCATTTGCCATATACATACCTTCCAATTTCCTTTTTTTCAAAGGGGAGGGGAGCACTCCCTTCCCTTAGACCCCTCCCACGACGGCGATTCGCAAATGGTGAAAAGTCCACCCACCTTTGGAGATGGATCCACGCCTTTGACGAGAGGGGATGCAGCCCCCCCCCCATTTGGGCAAAAAATTTGCTATTTTGGGGGCGAAATCTATGCTATTTCTGGGCAAACATGAATTTAATACTCAGGTAAAAGTAACCCCTTCCCAATCGGAAATAGTCCCTTATGTGCACCACACACTGGTGAGTTGTTCAGGAATGCCTGGATCCCGCTGACTGCCTTTTCCAACAAGGGGACGGCGCATGGGACTCACACGACTGAGAGCCAGGGAAAGAATCGAGTAAACGAGAAATTGTCAAACTGAACCTAATGAAATTAAAAAAGGTAAATATTGGGGGCAGGGGATACTTTAAATTTTTACATAGAGGTCACAAAGAAAAACTCGGGGTAACTCTTGCAAAAGGGGGGGGGCTTCGAAGATTTAGCAAGCTGTAAAATATCAAAAGGTTAGGTGTCGTTAGTTCATACCGTACTTACAAAAATTCCTGGATGAGTCATTTCCTTTAAAATATAGTTTTTAAGATTAAGCTGATTTAGATTCTGCTTGTAAATTTTGTTTGATGTTAGCAACAAGATGTGCTGCCTTGAGAGTTGTTGAAAATAGGAAAGAAAGTTAATCCTGTCAAATCACCTCCTTTTGTAATAAGCGCCACCAAATGGTCGAGCATTTTCAATTCTCCAGTGAACAAATCTGACCAGACAAACAAAGCAGCTCTTCTACTTAAGTACTAGCAGGGCTCATGCCATTAATGAGTTAAGTTAGAGTTAGATGGAGTTTTACGGCTCAGTTTCTAACCAATTGGCTTAAGTCAGGCCGGCCATTAGCATGTAAGCCAACCTTGGGACTGAGCACAGTAGATAGCGGAATACTAATGCCAAGTTCTAACGCCAAAAATATTGTCTGACAAATTAAGTCCCTTAAAATTTTTATGGGAGCTTGTTTCTGAGTGTGTCACTCATAAAATGGGATCCATCTTTTATATGGTCTTTGTAGGCAATGAGTTGATGTACAGACACTACAAAATTCAGGGCAATTTGACCAATTTTAGTGCATTTTTTTTATTGTGTTTCTCCGCTCTGCGAAGTGCCGTCATTGAGTAGCAAGGGCGGAGATTTCTTGTCAGGGGTGGGGGGTTGCGTACTTGGCAAAGTGGGGGAGCCAAGCGACCGAGCGCGCTTGCGCGTAAGGGGGATGTGTGTCCCCCTCTCACGGTATGAAGCTTTTTTCAATTGTATTTTAATCTGAAAATAGGGATTTGGTGCATACTTTGTACGGTATTTTGTATGCATAGGGAGACATATAATTATGTATTTTATGAACTATTTTCCCAGCTTGCTAAGGCAAACCGGTTACCTCAGCAAGCTGGGATGGTCCATCAATATACAGGTACATATTTACATGGTTTACTCATAGATCAAAACTGACTGATATGTATGTATTCTCATTTGAGGGCAGTGCAAAGGTACACTTCACTCCATCACCGCTCCAGGTGTATCGGACCTTGGCACAATTTTGACAACTGACTGATCACTAACGTTAGTGACAGTTTAGTTGCGTCTAGTCTAGGAACCTGGGAGTAGTTAAAACCAAAAGTCGCTTATTTTTATTATTATCTCATTTGCTTTTTCAGTTTTTTATGAATTATTTTTTTGAAAGGGGGGGCAATTGTGTTGGACAACCTCCCCTTGTCAAAAAGTGGAGGGGCTATAACCCCCCACCCCCTGTTTCTCCGCCCCTGTTGGGTAGCGATCAGGGCTGGAAACATGTACCTATCATTCAAACCATCTAGCTCAAAATTTTCACAGCTTATGTTTCATACAATGACAAGTTTCGATTGTCTTCTTGCCTATAAATAGACCCAGCTTCGTCAAAAAGTATCACTAATGTTGGTTTACTTTACACAATATAGCTCTTCAATTGCTTTCATAAAAAGTGTGAACTTCTCTTGAGATCAAGGATCATTTTTTGTACTTTTCATGTAAGAAGCCAAGAGTGTTGTAAAAATATTTAGCTGTTGTTTAATGTACTTGTAGGGTAAATTGTTCAAGGACTTTAGAAACTTGGACAACGCTTTGAGTATTCGATTACAGAACCTGTTCAATTTTTTCTTCTAGAAGGGTTTTCATGATGCTTGGAGCTGACATTTTACGAACATAGATATTTTATGCATCATCCTATTCTCTTTTGAGATTTTATTCTCAGAAGAGTGATGGTTCATGAAGAAACTGCGGATTAACACTCGTTGACATTTTAGTTGTTTTCGAAAGATGTCGGGTTTCATCATTATCCTTGCAGTTTTTCTGTTTCCTGAGTCCTTAAAAGGCGAGTTAATTTTACCTTTTACTTTTCTCCCTGCGGTATCCAGCCGAAGGGACTTTGAAATAAACTATTTAGCTTTTGTGTCCTACTTTATTCAGTAACATATTAATAAGTTTATTCAGTAATATGTAAATTAATCAGGCTTTAAGTTTTAGACGTATAAAATGATTCTCTTCATTGTTAGGTCTGTGTCATTAATGAATATCATGTAGTAATATAAGAGATTTTGTACCATGAGAATTTCATTTCTATCATCTATATGTATTTTATTTAATAAACTAAGAATGTGCGAAAAAAGGTTTATAGGTTGGTCGTTTGACGTCATCGATCCCATATTGTTTGACTTTTCGTACACCGGACTAGCAAAGAAATGATGACAGAGTTATATGCTACAGTACTTCAAAACCATTGACTCCTTTCAATTTAGACACAAGCAATATCAAGTGGTGACAAGTGACAATGTCCCGTCTTTTTATCTAGCCACGTAGTTTTGAGTCGCGTGTCACTTCCAACTTTCAAGTTTCGTCAAATCACGTGGAAACTTTCCAGCCCTAGTCAAGTCAAATCGAGACTCCGATTGTACGATCGCGTCACCTCGAGTCCTTGTGTATATAGGTTGAGTAGCCCGATAACGTAAATTGAGTCACCTAGAGCTCTAATTATATATGCTGGATTATTATGAGTTTGTCGTTGGGTATTTGAGTAAACCTAAATTAAGGAATCAGATTATATTTTAAGTTACTACTTGAAGATTAATTAAGAGGTTTCTGTGGGACTGACACGACTCGAGTGACTTTAGATATATAGAGTTTCTTCTCTACGAATCAAAACTCAAATCGCATTGCATCTTTGGAGTTTTAGTAATTTCAGACTCGAGTCAAATTCAGTCTTTAATGTCTTGAGTTGACTCCATTGTTGTCCTTTGAGGTATGGACTGGAGTCAAATTATAGAATCTGAGACTTGAGTCACATTCGGCTCCCGTCAATGACGCGGGTTATTTCAAAACTGATTGTCTCGTTTTGGCAGTTACCAAAAGTTTTTGATTACATGGTTGGTGATAATATTTTACTATTTTGTATCTTTTTTCATGATTTTTCACAGACGTGAATGGCTTCAACATCACTCACATTTCCGTGGTTGAGAATGACTCAGTAATAGCTCCATGCTCCGTTCAAGATGTCACTCTTTCAATCTGGCTCATAGATAACAGGACAGATACCCAAAAAACTTTGACTGTAAATGATGTAGTCTTTAATCAAAATCTTTATGCCCTGAATATAACCAAAAATGGAGTATTCTTCTACTATAATTTAGTAATACCTACTGCAAAAGAATTCAGCGAAGGGAGATATGTTTGTAAAGAAAGCGGAATTGAAAAGTCAGAAGTTATACTCTCTGTTGAAGGTTAGTGATTGTTCAAGTTTGTTCCACTTTTTCTTACAAAATGACAAACACCGTAGTGTTGGACGGAGTCTGCATTATACTAAAAGAAAAAAAATACACAAATAAAAAATAAATTAAATAGAGAAACGAATCGTGCTAAATTTTGGTGAAGAAACGCATTTTTTTAATTTCAAGAAAATTATAACCATGAATCTTACATTTGTATGAGAATGATGTTACCATCTCTCAGTCTTCCAGTTCCACCAACAGTTTGGCTTGAATATAATAACTCCAAACTGGGTGATACTCTTGACGTTATTATGAACGAAGAATACGAAATTCGATGTTTGGCGGAAGGAGGGAGGCCATCCTTTACTCTTTCCTGGGAGGTTGACAATCAGACAGTGACTGGGGGAACACTCCAACTACAAGATGGCGGAAGTAAAATATCAACTGTGATAAACTACAGACCAAAGCTACATGAAACAAAACTCTCCTGTAAAACCGGTGGACAGAAAATTGTTCCAAGTATTTATTCCGATGTATCTTTGAATGTTCTGTGTAAGTACAAGTGATAAAGATACTGTGCAATAAATTCTGCCAAACTTAATGTTTCTGAATACTTCAAAAAGTCAGTCTTAGCATCTTTAGGAATATATCAAAATTGTGAAAGATTACAATTTCAAGTTTGTAATGAGATATGGGAACTGCAACTACTCTTCCCCCATAACTACTTTTCCCCTTTATTGTTTTTTTTACAAAAGACCTTATGCATATGACGTCACAGAACAAAAAGTGCGCCCTCCAATGGAAGCAAGTGCGCATCATTGCAACTTACACCAACAAATTCAGACATTCGTGTACCGGTGGAATACGCGCGTAAGTCTACTTCTCGCGCATGCAAAATCTACCTCGTGCGTGCGGTGTGCTTCACTGTTTGCCTCCAAACTGACGTCGTATGACGTCAATACATAAGGTCTATACCACCGTGGAAACAGTGGCAATTATAAGTGATTTTTAATGACTGCCAGTTCTGTCTATGGGAGGTGGGTAAAATGAGATTGTTAGCATGACTTTTTTGCCTCACTTCCGATATAGGTCAACTCTGACTTTCTTTTAAAAACATTCTTTTATCCCATCAAATGCCAACTAAAACTTTTTATTCTAGCTCCAAATTTTGTTTTCCGTTTGTACATATCTTTTACTGTCTTACTTTTTAGTGTTTTTTTCTGTTTCTTTTGTTTACTTTTTGTTTATCTATGTACTGTACAACAGCGCCTTTACTTTCTTCTGTAGAACTGTGCGCTTCATAATCAAATGTTTTTTTACTTGCTTATGTTAATATTTAACAGATAAACCAATGTGTGCCATCGACGTCAAGGAAAACTATCAAGTACAAAATACTTATCGAATTCACTGCGTCTGCGTAGCGAACCCAGATGTATCAGGCGTTTTTGTTTCCACGAATAATTCCCTGTACATGGAAAAATCAACGACCATTTTGAAGACAAATAATTCCACAATAATAAACTGCAAAGGAAGAAATGTTGTTGGATTTTCCGAGACAGCAACTAGGACAATAAGTCCTCTCATAATTAAAGGTAAATTGTGTACTAAAAATATAAAGTAAATTATCATTTCAGATTGGAGATTAAATATCCCTACAAATACACTCATCACCTCAAATACATTTTAGGAGTGGGGCAACTAGAATTTACAACTGGTGACTTCGCTTTGATATATATATATATATATATATATATATATATATATATATATTTACATATATATATATATATATATATATATATATATATTATATATATATATATATATATATATATATATATATGTAAATCCGAAGACATAAACAAAAGATAGACAAAAGAGAGTACTGTCACTGAAGAAGGACCCAGGTGGGTGGAAATATTTGACGTTAACAAAAACAGTACTCTCTTTTGTCCATCGTTTGTTTATGTCTTCGGATTTTCATCTTCTTTTTCATCTCTAAGAGTACACGTGGAACGTTTACTTATTTATCTCATATTATAAAATATTTATATATATATATATATATATATATATATGTATATTATCTCTGATTGGTCAATAGTTTGTGAAGATTAAATGCAGTAGTTGTGTTCAAAGGAATGTGTTCTTTGGCAATTAAACCGCAGACCTTTGTCTATGAGTTTCTAAAAACATGTATCTTTGAAAAGGGAGGACCAAAAAGTAAACTCAGATTGGAGAATTTTAATTGTCTTAGATGTGAAAATTCCGCCTTTTAGTATTAAGAAGCGAAACACATGGGGATGGGGTGGGTATGTGCTCATGAAGAAGTTTTGTTCAAACAGTAAATTGAAACAACATAAAAAAGTTTCAGTGTTAATGATATGTGCACTTCAACAGTGGCGAAGTGAACTTGACGTAGAATAAAAGCACATCTCAACGTCCATTGCACCTAGCATTGTTAAATTGGCGTAGTAATCAACTCGGTCTAATCAACTAGTCCTTAGTTAAAGAGGGGGGAGAAAAGGGACGTCCTCCATTAGAAAACCGCTGGAAGATTTCTGACGACATAAATATCTATTGCCTCAGTATACCTTACCCCCGAAAGTGTGTCCCCCTGAAGAAAAGCTTGTCTTCTCAACACCTCCAGCTGGGGGCCCGGTAATTTAGGAGGTGTTTCCTGAAATCTTTAGGGTCAGGTAGTGGGACATCCTGATGACGAATGTGAAAGCCTTTGTTTCAACAACGATACCATTATAGATCTTGAAAGGACATCTCCGTTGGCTGGACTGTACTTGGAAATAAGGATCAGTATGGCATAAAGGTACACAAAAGCAAGTACTGAAGGTGATGGGTCTTTTATAGTTCATGGAAGTAACAAGATTTTAATGCAGCCTTGAAGCCTATAGTCCAGTAAAGATTATAGTCCAGCTGATTACAAACTTTGCATTTATGAAATCATAACCGGTATTTTCAAAATATTTTAATGCATATTGATTACATATAATTATTTCACATTTTGACCAAGTACTTTTTTCAACTTGCTGTATTCTGTTAAAATGTACGCAATCGATCACTACCAATCTAATTCTTTTTCTATGAGTTTACATTATTATTATCCTTTTTATTCGAGACTCATCGAGCAAATCTGTTCAGGAGGAGCAGCAAGGATCCTTCACCGGCATTACTGTTTTATTAACAATTGTCTTCTTTATACTTATATTACTACTGATCATTGTAACCTCATTCTTCAGAGTTGGTAAGCCTTTCGGCGTTTTGCTAATAGGTTATTTACAAAAATACTTTCACTACTAACATTTTGACATACCATGTTAAGGCGGAAGGGCACCCCGGCAAATCAAACCTGCACTTGTAAAAGTTTTCAGAGATCAAAGCTAAGTACAATTAGGTTCTACAGCATGATGTGCCGTCTTGCTTTATTAGTTAAATTGTTTGAAAAATGGGAACAAACTAACATCTGCTTTACCATGTACGGTGCTACCAACCTGGTACTACTAGTGACAAATTAACTGAGGAGTATGTGGACAGATCACCTCTGTTCTGTCATGCAAGGTGTAACCTGCCTGGTACTTCTAGTGACATGAGACTGATGGAAAATTTTTACATGCAGGGCAATAATGACATACTAAAAACCTTTTCTGCGTTTGGTAGTAAAACTGTTTAATACACAGTAGCATGGCCGTACGGGACTGTTTATCTCAGGGAGGGGGGTGATTTTTGCCCAACTCCAGACCTTATTTAACTGCCCAATTTTCCGTCCGACTGAGACAAAATATCTGCCCGATTTAGTCAGGTTTCTGACATTTGGGGACGGCCGCCCCCAGCACACCCAGCCCGTACGGCCATGCATAGTAGTGGTTTACCATGCAGCATAAGCCGGGAAACAACACGTGCAAGTTTAACCGACTTCAATTGATCACAGTTGGAGTGAGATTGCATTTCGTACTAAAGCCAAAATTTACGGGCATTTTTTATATTCACAGCGTGATTACTTTATCAGAGATTAGGATATATGCGTACATATGCAATGCGCTTCTTGTGGGAAACACTGTTCAGTGGCTTTTGAAAAGTTACTGTTCAGGCACGAAAAGCACTGTTCTCGGAACAGCGGAACAACGGGCCCGAATTTCGACCCCTGAAGTGTACCTTGCCGAGAGGCAGTTGTTAGTGTTTAATCTGTTTTAGCTTCAGATAGACTGTGCTAAAATCCTTCTTAATCACCTTATCACCACAGAGTTCGTAACAACATAATAACGTTAAGCAAAGGTCAGTATTGGCAACGATGATTCCATAAGTTTTCTCACTCCGAAATCAGAAACTACAACAGAAGTCCATTGGTGCTAAGATTCCGCCTTGTTACTTAAACTTGAAAAGTGCCAAATTAATGCTTTTCTAATGCCCACGATTTGTAATGACGAAGCAAAGCAACTACTCTTTGCGACAGTGTGTTTCTTTAGCCACCCACTGTCTCGAATATTAAACTTCATATACGTGCTTCTTTGTACGTTATTGAACATGTATACGATATTTACACTGTGTTTTGTTTTGTTCAGGAAACAATACGAATTTCCCTTTCTCTTTCTCTGCCAAACTGTCTCCTGACTTATTAACAATATTTGAATTTATAAGATCAGAAAAACATTTCTTATTTATCAAAAAAGCCCAGTGAGTGTTGTTTAATCTTTCTGACCATCAGGAAAACATATCATATCTACCTACTCCACTCATGGTCGAGATCAGATGTAAGTATAACAAATATATTCAAACTTTTATCTTGTATCAAGTAAAAACAGTTGGGGGTTTGGGGTGCGACCCGTCCCCCATTCAGGGAATTTGTTATTTTGGGTCACAATTTTTTTCTGCCTTCGGGTAAACATGTATTAAAATTTTGACCAAAGGTGACAACCCCCAGTGGAAGTCCCGATTGTTCATGGTAACAGAGCAGGTACGATTGCCATTTATAACTAATTGTGCATAAAAAAAATTCTGTTGTCCTTCACAAGTGTATACTTTAGTTCAGTTCAGCACAGTTTAATTCTCAGCAAGTGTCAAATTATTTTACAACGGTGCTTATATATCTGAAAATGAAAGTGACAAATACTGCACCCTCATCTTGGTAAGTGTAGTATAGGGCTACGTGATTACAGCACGCAGCCGGAATTACGTAAGTTGTATGGCACGCAATCTTAAAACTGTAATTATTGTGGCGTCTGTTACAATTTACGAACAGAGAGATGTAGGGTTAAATCAGCGTAAATTCTGGGGAGCAGTCACTGCATGTGTCGTATACTCTTCTAAAACTGTAAAGCCCCTTCACCGTTATGCCACGCGACTCAATTCCAAAAGACAATGTGGTTACGTGCCCTGTTGCTCGTTTTGATTGCAGACGACCGTATCGTATTTATCTCTACAAACTCAGCAACTTATTGCAAAGGAATTCACACTTGAGACACAACGGACTAATCGCGTCGTATAAGTTGAATTTCACAGAGTCGCATAAAGGTGTGTTCACAACTTCACACCAAAACCGAAATCTGCTGCGTTTTGCGGGCGGGACCCGGAAAATTTTTGCCAGGACAAATAGGGGCAATTATATTTCAATGGAAATTTAGAAAATCGCTCCATTCGTTCTGAGATAACAAATTTCGCGTCCCGCATGCAAAACACAGGAGATTTCGGTTTTGGTGTGAACGCACCTTAAATCGGGAGGTGGTATTAGATGATACCACCTCCCTGCATAAACGGGCTGTAGTTCAAGTTCAAACTTCGTGAGTGTTAACTGACCATTTCATCTTAAGCATGCGTAATTGAAGAAGTTGTTGGTCAACGGTTAGAGGTCAAAGTTCAATTACTCCAAAGATGATTTTTAGCCGTTATCTGCTTATCAAGTAATATAGAAGGGCGTTTGACCACCCGATAGCTACGGTATGTAGTGAATGACATAAATTATTAAAAGTAGGTATTTGGTTATTGAGGGTAAAAGTTAGGATTTCATTGTAGGTGTTAGTTCAAATAAGCACAACTTTTGCAAAGAAAGTATGGCGCTTACTCTTCTTAAAGCGGTCCGGTCAAGTTCAGTCATAGTCATGGTCACCCTGCCTCGAGGGAACGTGCTTTCCTTTGGTCTTTTCTCTTTTCGCTCAAGGGGCAAGTGACAGATCAACAGAAAGCACGCTCCCCACGACGGGGTTACTCTGACTAATTTAATCATTGTGATTGGGTGCCTGATAATACATCGTTGCGCATGCGCGATTGATGACATCCATAGGTAAAAGGTTATCGGTCATAGTTCACAAGTCAACGCTATCGTGAATGCATGAAGTATTTATTTAGTTTATCTAAACTTCCTTGGTTTGGATCAGATGCTTTGAACAAGCGAATAGCACAGGGTGAAGAAAGACGCTTACATACTACCGTAAATGGTCATACAAGCATATGCGATACCTATGACAAGGTTTGCTTTCTTCCCTCTTTCATTTTCATGTTTTTGTTCTTTATAATAACAAAATATGAGCATGGCATGAGACAGATTGGATTACACAGAAGTGCAATCGCAAAGGTTCAACGAAGTTGAACACTCCCTGTATAGAAGTAAAGTTGAAGTTACAGTGAGAATGGAAAAACATAGAAAGTGCATCCACCGTACTTGATTTAAAAAAAAACTGCAGACAGCGATTTGTTTTTAGGACAAGATCTTTTTCCATATATGGGAGGTGTTTTATGTAATCTGAAGACACGAATTCTCTAAAACTTCAAAATGACACATTTAAGTTTTTAGTTCTAGCGTTATTTCCCCTCAACCTGGAGATCAGTTCAGGTCTGTAGCCAGACAAGGTACTGAAGCGCACTAGATAGCATCCATAGTAAAGTACTTCTCAGGAGGCGAGATGTAAAATATATTAAGGCAATGATAATTTGAAATTTTCTACGGGCGAAAACTTTTCTAGGGGACGTTCCCTGCCCCTCCCCTTCGCTATTGGCTTTGATCAGCTGGGCGAACGTCTAATAAAACCAATGATTGCACGAAAAGTACGCTGTGATGCAGGACAACGCAGTTGCTCAATATCCTATTTGTCATTTCAATTTTTATTGCTGCTCAATTAAGTGTTTCTTGTTTCCTTAATCGGTCTTTTTTAACTAGAAGAAACAACTCCGTAGACGAGAGGCCTAGACTACCTTCTCCGTCTATCCAACGTCACAGCGTTATTGTTCGAGGACGAGTCGAAGCAGAAGATGACAAGAACTATGAATACGTACAGGTATAATGTCAAGCTTTCTTGAATAAGTAGAAACAAAAAATGCAAGAATGTACCTTGGAAAGCGTCTAATTTTACCCCCTCCCTTTACAGCATTAGATCTACCCCTACCATATTTTCACTGAGATCAAATCAACTTTCCGTATCATACAGAAAGGGAGTTCTTCTAATTCTCTGTAGAGTAATGATGATGCCTAAACAGCCAGATTCCCAGGTTTACCATCTTTCTGGTACCTGGGATAGTCACGGTTAATTATTCGTTCTACACTGCAATCTCAATGGTGTAGTGAAGAGGGGGTGGGGTGGCGGCTGAAGGTAGCGTTCAAACAAATTTTGAAAATTTGTGGCCCATGGGCGATTTCAACCATTTTGGGACTGATAAGAAGGTTTATAATTTTACGCTTAGGACAGTACAATTGTTAAGTGTGAACATTGTTGTGTATATTCACGTTGATCGATACATATTGTGTTGGATGCTAACAAGTTCCTTCGATAATTAGTATGCCAATGGAATTGTGGGATGCACACGCGATAAACAAACTGAGCTCAGCAAGAAGTATACTGCGTTCCCCGATTTTTGTGCGCCCGCAATTTTTAGTGCAGTAGGAAACCTGTATCATTAAGTTTGCATCAGTTTGTGGTCACAAAACCACACGTAAGAACCCTCCTTATATATTTGCGATGGGTGCAAAAAGGATGATTCGACAAATTTCTAAAGTAAAATCAAATTTGGAAATACGTGTTGTAAGTACGGGTGTGTTATGTTTATCCCGACTGTTTGGAGGATGTGCGCATGTGCAGACCAATTATCGAACTCGCTTATTCCGATTACTTTTTCTTTTTCGTTTTTAAAGCAGCATATGGTGCAAATACCACAGAGCATACAACAAACTGACTCGTACTTAATTCCAGACGTACAACCTCCTTACAGTGCTCTCATAAATTTAGAAATTAAGCAACTAGGGAGTGATTCTCACCGGTATGACTTAATGAACCCTGGAACAGCAAGCGACTTCGGATCTTTACCTGACGTCACACTTCAAAACGATTACGGATCGTCACATGATGTCACGATTCCTACTATGGATATGATTTATGAAGTTAATCCCGCAGAGTTTTTGCATTCTGAAAGAGAACGGTCACTACAGGAAGATGTAGCCAAGAAGTTGTCAAAATTACAGCTAGTGACTTCAGACAAACGAACGCCACGTTTTTCCAATACAACAATACGATCGTCGGTTTTAAATAACGACGTTCAATCAGTTTCGTCATGTGTGAGCTCCTTTTCCGATTTAAGCTATTTTGCCCTCGATGAGAATTCAATTCCATGTGAGGTCTATGAGAGGTACAGTATGGCGAAATACTCTAAAAAGAAGAAAAATACAATGCTAGGCGAGCTGAATGAATCACCAAAACTGACTTTTTAATCGGTCAATAATAAGTTCTCGCCACTGAAATTTGCTTTCTTTGTAAAAAGTATGAATTTTGGGGACTCCTTCAATTACTCCTCGTCCTTTATTGCTTGTGTACAAATAATAACTTTTTCACGGGATCGCATCATGGGCGTCAACGGGTAGAGGAAGGGGAACGTCATTTCCCACTTTTGAAAGTGTAGGGAATTACCCCCACACACTTTTTTCCAGAACCCTAGGGAAAACAGTGGGCATGTGTTTGTTTCCATAACTTACCATATAGCTGACTCAATGAAATTAAACTCGAAAATGGTAGACACGGCCATTTAGCAAATTTATATCGTGAAAATTGCCTCATATTACACTACAGGTTATCTGGCATCCAAACTTTTCCATGGCCTTTAAGTGAGCCCTGATCCCTCACTTCTAGGGAAGAAGTTCTCTTCAAAGTTATGACCCCCTCACCCTCCTACTTTTGAAAAGCTGTTGACGCTCTTATGTAGTATATTCCGTTTTAAATACTAAGGTAGTTTGGATCGGAATGATTACTACCTGTAAGGAGAATATGGCAGAGTATATGTCTATATTTAGATGACTTAAAGTTTGTTAAAACAGGACTAAGAATGAAAGCATTTCTCTACATTTGACAGTTTGGATTGAGATTGTTCATTACTTATTACTGCAATTAGATGTGAAAAATAACAGAAAAATACATCTCACTGTCTCAACTTTTCGTCTCTTGTCATTCCATTTCACACCTCCCTCTAAGACGCCACATAGAAACAGTTCTACTAAACAAAATATGTGCAGACTGGTTTTACTCTCTAAAACCAATTATATATAGTTTCTCATTAGTTATAAGGGCGTGAAGGACTATTGGCTTAGGCGTAGGACTTGTAATCCAAGGGTTGCTGATTCGAGACTTGCTTGGCTCATTGTGTCCTTGGGCAAGATGCTTTATTCAAATTGCCTCTCTCCATCCAGGGGTTAAATAGGTAGGTGTAAGGTAACTTTTCATGTGGTCCTGTTTGTAGCTACAGTCGTCTCGAGGACCGCCTCTTGGACATGCTATTGCTGACCAGGGGTAATATACGTGTGAAGAGCTTTGCTACTTTGGTGATAAACGGCTGCATAAAAATCAGGATATTTTTACAACTGGTAAATAATCCATTTCTTTTCGATTACTTATGTCGGTGCTAAAAAGTGTATAATGAGTTAGAGTAATATTAATAACTTAACCTAGAAAGGCACACTGTAGATATTTGTAAATAACTGAAATCTCTGATTGCTTTTAATGTACATACGAAAAGGGCAAATGTGTCCTTTAAAATCGAAAAATCCGAATACTATTTAATTAATTAATTACTTACTTTGGATCACCAAAACTTTTCCAAGAGCAATAATACTTCTCTTTATGCTCAGTTCATAATTCTTTTAATTCGGAATGTTTTTTTCAGGTTCCTCTGGCAGGAAGCCCAAAATACCATGAAAAAGCAGGGGCTAATTTTTGTACAAAATTTCATAAATTATGATGGTGTGTTATTGCGTTGTGATGAGATACTCAAAAAGATTATATTGAGAGTGCCATTTGTTTTACCTTTGGTCTATAAAGAACAGATGTCTTCGTATTCTCTAAAAGAAAGTACACTTGTAAGCATCGTTTTGGAGGCCAGGTGTAAAGCCTTTTTTAAATAACCACATTACCTGGTTTATTTGTATCAGACCAAAGCGTGCTGCTTCTCAATGATTGCCATGAGATGTATATTGCTTTTAAAGTGGTTGAAAAAATTCAGTTAAAGACATTTGATAATTTTACAGATATTTCTATTCTGAAAAGCAGAATTGCTTTAAATAGGGAGGACGGTGGGGAACCTCCCCCTACCAGGCCATATACGGCCCGCGAGACCATTTTATCAGGCCCTCGAGACAATTCAAAATGCAATTTCTCAAAAGTCATGAACTGATTTTTTTTCAGCAATTAACCTCTTTTCCAGTTGTCGAAAAGTTTACGTAAATGCCTACTAACCATCCATAGTAATACTACTGTAAAGCATAAGTATCGAAGCTGACCGGCATGTGAGAACTTTGTATGGCCCGCAAATGCTTTTGTAAACATCGAAATGGCTCTTAAACTTTGGAAATGGACAGCTAAGAAACAAAAAGAAGACGCAATTGACTTTTCTTGAATCATCCATGGTAACAAAGCTGGACTCGTTGCTCTCTCAGCTATGTAATTAAGAACAGGACAACTGATACCAAAATGATAACATCCTGCGTCAGCTTGGAGATGTAGCCACCTAGTGATATATATATATATATATATATATATATATATATATATATATATATATATATATATATATATATCAATGGAAATAATCAGGTATTATCGTTTATTTTGAAGAAGTAAAATTAACGGATAAAAGCTATGAAAGACATTGAATTCCATGTAAATAATCGGGTAGCCTTCTTCCTTTTTCCATCGTCTCTTGTTTTATTGGTCAACAAACTATTATAAAAGTCGTCTACACGTAATTTCTTACACAATTATTCACAGACACGTTTTGATAAATACGAAAACGACCCCATGCAAATTGGTGAAGCTGGTTATTATTTAATAATCAATTTTATTCTTACTCATCTAATAATATACAGATTGCAAAGACCTACGTGAAACATCAAGAATTATCATTGTGGTGTTTCTCTATTTACTTTGAACCAAAAACACGGTAGGGTAGACACAAAGTAAGGGTTAAATCAACCTCCAATCAGTAACGTCAAGTGACAATGTTCTTTATAACCAGAAACACTTAAATTTAATTAAATAGCCTATTGAAAAATAGCTTTACTGCATACTACTCACTAAAGAGGTAAAAAGAACATATTTACAACCACATGCACTATCATTTCAGTTGTTTCTTTTGACAATATAATGAAGTGATATACAATCAGTTTATAGCAGAGAAAGTAAGGTAAAAGTGTTTTTTAAAGGGGAAGTTTGACAAAAACTCCAATGGATTTGACAGAACACTCCCCTACTGAAATAGGGTTGAACCGATAATCGGAATTCAACATCGGTATCGGTCGATATTCCCCCATTTCCTGTCAGTATCGGTATCGCCAGTTTACCTTAAATGCCGATATGACCTAACCGATATTTACCGCACTATACCTCATGGAAACGGTGCACCACTGGAGTAGTTTTGAATGCAAGTTCCAATATTTTATCTCATCAAAGTGAAACAACGCTTAGTTACGGTGTTCTCTCTTCTATGGTTAATATGCAGGCTGCTGTTATCCCAGATACCGATATCGGATTGGTATCGGCCAATATTGAGAATGGAAACATTGGTATCCGTAATGCTGTCTACTTGCAATATCGGTGCAACACTAGTCTAAAAACATCACCATGAAACATTTTGATAAAACAATGTGAAGGTAATAACAGCCAGAACACAGGTACCACTTTGTGATACCGTAATGGCATTGTCAGAAAGTCAACTTGACTATTTTGAGTAACTTTCAAGTACCTAGCGAGATGGAGCAGCAGCTCAACATTGGTAGAATTTTTGTAAGTCAGATATTGCACTAAACTTCGATCAGTTTAAAACTTGTGTCAGTTTGCGTATGCATAAATCTAGGGAAAGGAGGGGGGGGGGGCAAACAGACTGGTATAACCTCTGAAAAGATGGTCCAATTAACAATTAAAGATAAAACGTTCTCTCCTGTAAAATTATGACAAAATCAATTCACGCAACAGTCACAACTCTTAAGTCCCAATAATCGAAGTCAAAACACGAAAGCCAAGGAAACTACCTCTGATCTCTACACCATGGTTCCATCTGTCATGACTGGCTAGAAATGAAGAGATATTTTTCCTTTAAAAGTCCCTGCGGCCAAGACAGAATGAACAAAGTGCAAAAAATCTCCAAAAAGTACAGCACGTTAACTCTTCTCAGCCTTCCATTTTTACAATTTAGTCTCATGCAATTTGCGTTCCTTATCATGGAATTTCTTTGGTTGTTCATGTTTACGTTTGTAAGAGCATGGCGGATAGGCTAAGGCGTTGGACTAGATATGAATGCGAAGGTTACCGGTTCGATTCCTGCCTTAGTCACTTCGCGTTGTTCTTGGGCAGGATGCTTTACCTCAATTGCCTCTCCCCACCCAGGGGTAACATAGGTACCCGTGAGGTAATTTGCCATTGGGCGCCTGCAGTTGTTGTCCACTGGAAATACTAACAAATCTCTGTCTAAAAGCAACTGTTAACATACCTGGAAGCCACGCACATATTCTCCGGCTTTTTGTAGATTGATACATAAAAACTCACTTTTTTTCCCTTTTACTCACTCTATCATTCTCTTGATGTCAGAAAAGGAGCCAAAGAAGAATTGTCAGGCATTATCTAAACTTAAATACATGCGTGAAGCGTCTACATCATTCTGTTTGGTTTCGTTTTAACCATGAAATTTAAATACACCTTTTGTATATTGCTATACCTCTACATGCTGCGTTGACAGTACTAAAAACGCTGTTTTTCACACCCCACTATCCTATTGTGTTAGTGGGGTATGTTCCATGTTACCAACCCCAGCAGCATGAAACCGTGGCAAATGCAAGGAGCTCTGATATACATTTCTGTAGATACTCGTGCATATGTCTTTGAGATTATTGCTTTCGCTCTATACCTGAATATAAAACCAAGAGTTACATTTGATTATTTTTAGGGAGGACAACTCGTCGTGAAATGTGAAAGGGTAAAGCACGTTCTTTACAGAGTATTCGCAGTGACCACTCTTTTGTCGAATCGGAATCGAATGGAACTCTATTCTGTTCAAGGAGATAACTCGCTCTATTGAAGGAACTATTACTCCTGAAGACCAGTGGCGTAGCAAGGGGAAGGAGGGGGGCTTAGGGCGCAAGGCCTCTGCGAAAGTCTTGTGCCCCTGTCACCCTGTCACTACAAAACTCAAGATTAAGAAAATATTCCTCTCCGCATTTCAAGCCCCATGAAATGTTGGAACCCTCTCCTCCCCTATCATGATTTTTCCGACTACGCCACTGACGAGGATTAAAAGGAAAAGTGACAGCAAATAAAAAGTCTTGATATGTGAAAGAGGAAGAAACCTGATTTGCATTATCTTCTCATGTGTTGGTCTCAAGATATAAGAGGAAGAAGTTACTTCAAATGTAACCAGGCGCGGATCCAAGGGGGGGGGCTTTCCTGGGCTCAGCCCCCCTTTTTTCGCCTCAGCAACAATAACAAATACGCGAAAATAAGCAGAATGTTATTCTAGGAGAATATTCGAGGGGGCTTTCAGCCCCCCCTCCCTTTTCGAAATGTCTGGATCCGCGCCTGGTAACCTACAGTGAACTTGAAGCAAGCAGGAATAACATCATCACACCACATGGATGAGCAATGCTCTTTTTTCTTTGTTTTTTAAACTTTTGTCTCGATCGTGAAATGGATAGGGACATGAGTTTTAAGTTCACATTACGAACCAATGAGATTATTGGGGAGAAATGGGTTGTAAATTGAGTTGAAAGAATAACAAGGCAGTGTTTTTTCAAAGTAAGGTTATGTTTGCAAGCTTTAAGTTACCTTGGGTTGAAAATGTTATAACTTCATCTACTAATATTTCGAGGACCAAAAAGTTATTAAATGCTTGGACTGAATAACACTTTAACGTATTAAAACTAAATTTACACTTAAATCTTTGATTAAAGATAAATTTTCCCTCGAAAAAGAGTCACAATGGTCAACATTTCAAGTGAATGCCACTCTTTAAAGAGGGCATGACACGGGCAAAACAACTTTTGTGTATTGCAACATTGAATACAGTATTCTATAAATATAATCTCATACACAGCTAAAACCAGTACCATTCGTCATAAATGAAATTTGAAGAAAAACGTTCAAAATCCAATTTCGAAAAATGCCGCAACAGGTCACATGACTTTTATGACGCAATTGGAGGCACAAACACTGCGCAATTAAGGACGCGCATCTAGATGTGGAACTAATATAACGCTCGATAAAGTTATCATATCTTAGCAACTTCATAAAAAGGATTACATCACAATACCCGCCCAACATACAGAGCACAAAGCGAGGACCATGTTGGGGCTTCAAAGCATATCATTGGCCAATATGTTAGCGTACATATGCGCCCGTGTTTAAGCTTCCCTGTATATAATGTACAGCTTTGTTTTTGTGCAAAAAGGACGCGGTTTGGGCGCGCTCTACAGGACAGCAATGAACATGTATGGACAGTCCAAGCGCGCCTTTACTCAGTGGGCTGTTCAGTACCGTTGCGAACGGTAAGCAGTCACCGCGCAACGACGCATAGTTCACAATGTGGTCACTGGTCACGCGCGCTGCTGTAGTATCGTAGCACAGGTGTTTGCAATGATGTACCCGCTAACACGCGTTAGCATGCACATGATTCGATGTGTAGAACGATGGGTGAGCTGCCTGGTATAGTGTTACTAAGCGTGCCTCCAATGACGTCACGATCTCGAGACGCGCTCACAAGCGTATTTTCGCTTTCGGATTTCAGATGGGCTGATTCTGGCCTGTAATTGGGAATTCACAAGGTCGTATTACTGTGTTTATGAACGTAGTTTAGTCGGGAAAACATTCGCTTTATTTCAAGCTGTATCCAAAGAATATTTACTGAGAAACGTACTTTGGCCGTGTCATACCCACTTTAAGAGTTCAAAGATATAGTTTGAAAGTAAAAGTTTCAAGTGAGAAAGTAAAACTTTGGATAATATTACAAGTGTTATAGCACTTGTAAAAATCCATTCGCTCAAGGCTAAACAACAAAACGAAAAGTCATTCAAAACAATCGGTTAATGTCATACGATAGATTATGTCTGCACTTGCAGTAGCATTCATCAAATTACAAAGGTTTAGTATTAAATTTTAATTTGTTGCTTCTCGTGAAGATCAAGCAAGAAATCTTTGTCTTCCAACTCTGCGATTTACTAGTATCATCTTCACAAAAAGTGAAAAGTAGCCTTGTGAACAAAAGCATACCGTATTAAAGGAAAACGTAAGTACGTAACTTGAGCTATTAGTAATTAAGCAGGTAAAGATCTAATCATTCGAGAATAAGGCTTAGTGAGTCAAATTCATAATTAGTGTTAAGAACTTGATTATGGGGTCATGCATGGTTAGATATCACTGCAAGATTATTCATTCATTCATTATACTCCCCCTTAAAAAATGTTGAATTATTGTGTATATCTCAATGGGACCTCATATTTACGATTGTCGTGGAGTAATATAACCTTCTAGCAATCTGGCGATCAGCCAGTCACATTCCAACACGAGCGAGGATCCATGGACTGGTGGTGAGGATACACGTAACATAGTATCCATACCGTGAACAGACTTAACATTTCATAAAATATGCTATTTCGACGGGCTTCGCGCTCAACCATAGTAGTCTAAGTTTTCTCTTTATCAAGGACAAATTGGCAGTTATGATGGGGCTACAGCTCCCATTAAATATCACATACTATATTCTTACCGTAAAATAGAACTAAAATGTCATAAAATATGCGATTTTTCGGCGCGCTCCGCTCGCATCCATATGGTAGCCTAGGTTTTCTCATTATCAAGGACAGATTGACGGTTGTAATGATGTGGCAAACTTTGCCCGTCCTAGTTGATTTAGGGTCGCCTTGCAACAGTTGCTGCTGAAATGCAGTACTGGTGTGGTTTGGGCCCATCTGTGTGGCAAGACGAGGAAGAGATAGCTGTTGATGTATCGAGGAAAACGCCGACTCCACGCCTGACGAGGAACGTAAAACAGGAAACAAGTTCAGTCCGCGCAAAATGCAATCCCTGTACGATGACGTAAACCACACTATACAAGCCGAATTCACGGCAGACAAGGTTAAAGTGTGCCGTAGGCCTTTGCACTCAGCCTTCGAAGGGCTAAAAACAAAAGTTCCTTGACAATGTCAAAGCATATGTTCGTAGCCCCCCTATTTTAATAACCCTTTGGCGAAAACCCTGTTAGCGTGGGTATCGAATTAATAATCCGGCCCTGGATCCATGGGGGTGTCAACCGGACTATACGTACCCTGTATTTTACATTGCATGAATTCACTGTTAGGTCCTAAGAATCATAGAACTCGGATGCAACGCTTTTTTTCTCCATAAGTATCGGGTATCCTACGCAGGCTTCTTCGATGTTTTTATAAGAGGGCAACGTCTCTCTTTATCGAAACCCTATTGTTTAAAAATGGTCAAATTAGGCCTATGATTTTTGTGGCCTGCTAAGTGTGCACCTAATAAAATTTAAAGACAGTTAAATTCTTCATTCTAATGCTCACAACTCTACAAATCTCTCAGACCTGAGGGCTTGGCCCGTGCCCTCACTGGATTTCGTCCTGCGGGACCCCACCAAAGCACTTAAGGCTGGCCCTGGACACCGTGCTCAGGGGGATCGCACGCACCCCAGCGCTTTCGAAATACTTTTATTTGTGGTCCTGCCATATCCCCTTGACTATCAAACAAGGATCGCCGCTTGTGGGTTTCAATGTTGTTGTTTTGAGAGATTTGATCACTGTATTTTTCATCAAATTTTAGTGTAAACAGCCAATCATGAAATAGCGTCAGGACTGAACGTTACACTCTAGCACTGTAGGGAGCACACCCCCATTAGCTTCTCCATTGACTTACACATTATTTTGTCTCGGTTGCATGCCCCCTACAGCCTAGTCAAAGTTTACAGTCCAGATAAGCCACCCTTTTAAGCCACCCTTTAAATAAAAGCTGACAAGTTGGCCTATCATGGCATTACAAATTTATTATAGCATGACCGTTTAGATTTTGAGCTACAAGGGGATGAAGTTTAGATGGTATACACCTACCCATATTAATCCGCAAGGTGACGGAAATCACCACTATTTTCTGACAATTTTTAAACGGTCTAAATCACTTTCAACCAACCCAAATTTTGCAACACCCACACATTAACATGTCCTCTTTCATATCCAGGAAGAATTAATCGGCATCAACTGATCATCTAAACATAAGTTATTTACAAATAAAGAGGACCTAAAATTGACGGTGTACTTTGGAACTACTTTTCTCCAGTGGGCTGTTTGTCTAATGGGGGTGTGCACCCCGTATGCTACATTGTTAAGAGACTAAGGTTTAACAGAGGATGTTCTCTTGCCGCCATGAAAGGCCTAATGGATCGGCCATGAATGCCGAGTAGGTCTGGTACATAATTATCCATGCAACAGACAAAATTTGGAACAAAGTCCTCTTTGAGGAAGTCTATAACTAATATTTAGCTTACTAAACAATAAACTTAACTGTCGTAGGATTAACTATTATCCAGAACACTGCAATTGTAATTCTACGATTTGATCATGTTTACTGTTATTTGTACTACATAACGTATAGAAAGTGACAAAAACATTTATTTGTTTAATCATTACACAATTTTTCCACTCCTTTGAAGAAGGAAGTAACAAAGGCAAAGTTCATAACAAAGTTTACTTTTAGCCATTGGTAGCACCAGGTGGAGGTAAGGGACCATGGCCCTCCGTCGGAGAAGGCTGCCCCTCCACCCACCCACCCCCGTCGGGGAAGTTTTATGGTTTCGTAGGGACTTGCATGATCGGTACTATAAGTATAAGTATTCTTAGACGGCGAACAGTCGCCTAGACGGTTTACATGATTTTGCTCTCAAGGAATGCAGTTTTTGTCCATTAAAACTCCAAATTTTTCTTCGTAAAGCCCACAATTCTCATATTAAATAAAACCCTCAATTTTTTCAAGTTATCCCAACAAGCCCCATTTTTCAAGTTTTCTTTAATACAAGCATCAACATTTCGGTGCGCTTAGTTCTCCGAGAAAATTGTGCTTTCTCTATCCTTTGAGCAACCCATCACGGTGGCTGATCTACCCCCCGGCGACAAGCTGTGCCCCCCATCGGACAAATCCTCGGGCCACCCCTGCGTTTAGCTTTCCTCCAATCACTTAAATTTTTTATCACCTCCTGCTGAGCAGTTTTAATGTCTTGGGCCAAGTTTCTACTCTGGACACTATACAATCACTTGGAAGCCCAACAGTCTACTTGATAGCCTCATATAATGTGAGATTTTCAACGCATTGTCCTCTTTTGTGCCATTCGGCTGTGCAACGGGCATCTAAATCTCATCCGTCTGCACATGACATTGACCATTCAAAGCGGTCTATATCATTGTGAGATGTAAAATTGTTTTATTTTTTTTTCATGTTAATGAAAGAGGGGACGGTCAGTCGCATATCTTAGCAGTGTAGGTACATAAGTACAATGAAAGTCTGCCTTTAAGTAAGTCCTCAAAATTTCATACCCACTGAATTTGTTTTGCGAATATTCCTTGTTTAGTTAACCACTATAGTGTATAAATATGACAACCTGTTTCGTGTAAACACTTTTTGTAAAATGTTGTTAGTCTTATAAACTGATCATAATCTGACTTTCACACCAGTAATATACAGACAGAGAGATAGAACGGTCAATTTATAGTTTCCTTTTCAACTTTGGTTTTCTTTCCTCTCAACACAAGTTTTACTTTTATTAAAAGCTTGTGAAAAGGGATGAACGCCGAGTGTGATATTTTTGTGTCACAATAAATAAAGAAAATATTACAAACAAACTGCTCAGCTACATCTTTCTTATAAGTGGAAAGCCTTTGGGTGTCTGAGTTGAGGACTTTCTATACACTTACCTAACTGCCTAAGAGTCCTTAAAAAGTCAGCAAGTGAAAAACCTTGAAAGACTTAAATCACGACTTTACTTTCAAAAGCAAGCTGAAAGGTTCAACTTTCTGAAACGTGCTCTTTCATTACAACATTAAAGAAGAATTTGATTGATTCTCTACAAGACAATAGTACTTTATTTTGTAAGTATCGTGTTCTATTGAAAATATTTTCTAAGAGGAATAAGACCGAATAACTTACTAAGTGAAAGGTTATTTGATTAAATCATTTAATATCCTTGCTGTGAAGAACAGAACATAACGGTATATTTTGAAAGGTTAATATTGCAATTTTAATTTAATACTTATGCCATGATATTTATAATGACATGTGTTTTAAATTCTAAGATTTGACAATAACAAAAATTTGTTCCTTTTTCATCTTTTGTTTCCGTTACACAATGAAAGCAATACTTCAGTCTTTAATATAGTTAAGCAATGAGGTAATGTTTACTTAACCTGTAAATGCTTTCAGAAGATGTTACGTTAGTTATATATGATAAAAATAGCTATATTAATATTTGTCATTATGATTTAATTCTTCACCACGGTGTCTTTTTATATCAGGTCATGAACGCGTTACTCGGCTCACTAATTGTTTTCATTTTATTGATCCAGCCATGCCAAGGCAAGTATCATTTTTATGTTCAGTAAACTTTCGCCAAGGAGGTGGTATTTTCACCCCCCTGCTTTCACAAATACGCAAATTGCGTTAGTTGTCTACCCCCCCCCCCCATGAACGAAGAGAACTAAAGAGATCACAGCCAGGAAAAACCCGAAGAGACATTTCAGTTTCATCAGATACGAAGATTTTTAGACCTGTGACTTTTTTATACTAGTTTGCTTGAAATATATTTTTCAGATATATCTTTTAAAAGATTTAATTCAGGTGATGACCGTGTTACACAACACATCGTATTATGACATTGTTTGAAGGATATATATATATATATATATATATATATATATATATATATATATATATATATATATATATATATATATATATATTTTACTCCAATCTAATAATTTGCATATTTAATTATACTTAAGTTATTATGTATTGAAGAACATGGTGACAATATTTTCGATGTTGAAACTGTGATGCTTAGCATTCTAAAGAAGGTTGTTACCATCAGCAGTATAATGCGACTTTATGGTGTAAGTCGTAATAACAGTAACCCCAAATGTGGTTTATTAGGATATTACTTCGTCAGTTTTGTTCTGTTTAAAACATCTTTCTCAGGTGTGGATCACGGCAACATTACCGTCCCTGTGAATGAGTCAGTAATACTTCCATGCAATGTAGAAAATCCTGACCGATCAATCTGGCTAGTCACCAAGAAGAATTCCCCTTCTAATGCACGAACTTTGACCTCTGGACTTATTACCTTTGACTCTCATCTCCATACATTAAATGTTAAAAGCAACACAAACTTCTTCACGTATAATTTAATTATAAATGCTGCCAGGCAAGATATGGAAGGAATTTACATATGCAAAGAGGAAGGAGTTCAAAGGTCAAAGAGATTACTCTTCGTTGACGGTAAGTGGTGTTACTTTTAAAAACATTTTTTCTGCAAAACCTGCTACCTGAAAGTCACCCCCAAATAACGAAGACATCAAAATAGTTTTTAATATTCATAGTCACAACATATTCATAGTTTTTAATGATTTCGTATCTTTGCTTTAGCTTGAATTTTAGTATTTCTATCCTATTACATCTAAAACGGGTCTGTAATTGACAGGGCAGGTTAATATTAAAGTTGTATCTTAGCCTATTGTAAATATTGATACACAATTACAAAGTTACTTCAGGACTTGTTCAACTACACGTAGACAACTCGGCGGAAGACAAAAAGGCTGCCTGTCTTTGATATCTTTTACTGCACTTGAGGTGACGGGGAGGGGGAATTGTTAATAAATGGAACAATTTAAAGCTTTTCAAGTGCCCATTTGTTCAAATCATACACCGAGTATACCAAGTTCAACAAGGATAGGCGTTTGTTGTGTGTCTAAGGAGGTTTTCGGGTTTTCAATTTAATGGCCTCCTACTTGATAGCAAAATTGACTCGGAGCAGTCGGGGGGGGGGGGGGGATTAGCAAAGTCGTCGAGAAAGTTGAACTTCATTTTCGACTGGACAGGGTCATTGCCTAGGCCTCTAGCCGGACATGAAGTTGAAGGGGAAAAATACCTTCCGGGGGTAGAGACACTGGAGGAGGGACATTTTAATATGTGTTGAGGCAACAGTAATTATTGTGCTCCAAACTTTTCTTGGGGCCTACCCTGGCCCTCTTGACTACTTGCTTGCCATCGCAACCAGCGTCTGGTGTAGAATGTGTCTATTCAGATAGGCTTTTAAGAACCTCGTATCATTTTTACATTTCTTCTTCTTTAGTTCCACCCACAGTTTGGCTGGAATTCAATAACTCCAAACTGAGTGATACTCTTGACGTCATCATGAACAAAGAATACGAAATTCGATGTTGGGCGGAAGGAGGGAGGCCACCAGTCACTCTTTCTTGGGAGATTGACAATAACACAGTAACTGAGGGAACACAACAACTACAAGCTGACGGAAGTACAGTATCAACTGTGATAAAGTACAGACCAAGGCTCCATGATGCACACCTCTCCTGTAGAACCGGTGGACAACAAATTGTTTCAAACATTCAATCAGATGTTTTTGTGAATGTTATGTGTGAGTACAAGTGTTACACATACCCTTCAAGTTACTTCAAGTCCCAGTGGCCCTTCAGGAAGGAAGGGTTAAAGCATCAACAGTGTCAGAACAGGAAAGTTTCTTAACTTTAAGAACATGGAAGTACTAACTAAATCAAAAAGTGTTACAGATAAACGCAGTTTTTCCTGCCCACAAATATCCCTGACGTTTCACGTTACTCTGCAAACCATTTTGTAACAAAGAATGTCTAGTTTAGATAATTCACACTGTGGTAACGATGGTCAACTTATGTCAGTTACACTGTTAAAAATATTTCTGTAAATTTACATAATATTTATGGCAACAGTTTTTCCAACCAAATAGCCATGGGGGTTGGTGGCACTTTAGAAACTAAGCTCTAAGAATATACGGGTAAAATATGGCCAGTTTCCGTTTCAAGCAATGTTTAACTCTTCAAAATTAAATGTTAACCGAAACTTTAATACGTTTGTTTGCACTGTGTTCTTATCTTTTAAATAGATAAACCAATGTGTGACATCTCCGTTCAGCACATTTCAGACCAGTTGTCGAACACTTATCAAATAACTTGTGTCTGTTTAGCGAACCCACGTGTTGCAGGCGTCTTCCTTGCCACGAATAACTCAATGTACATGGGAAAATCAACAATCATTTTGAAGACTAATTATCCAACAAGAACACTCTGCAAAGGAAGAAATGTTGTTGGCTTTTCAGAGACAGCAAGGAAGACAATAAGCCCACTAAGAATTAAAGGTAAATTATTTTTTTAGTATCAATGAGGAAGTAAAAAGTTATTCCAAATGGAAATGGAAAATCCTTTAATGTTGGAAGGGAAATGCGGTGCAGGGATGCTTACAGACATTACGCATTGACGTCGTGCGGAGTTCATTATGGAGGCCAAACAATGAAGTACACCATACGCACGACGTATAGACTTAGCACGCGCTCGTATCCGACCGGTACACAAATCAGCTGTCTGCATTTTTGTTGGTGTAAGTTGTAATGATACGCGCTTACCTCCGCGTGTGTTCTTTGACGTCATATGCATAAGGTCTATTGAAGGTGACAACTTCAAAAATAAATTAAAACCATGTTGAAGATATTATGTTGCTTATAACTGAACTTCTGCAGCGATTGGTGCACAGAATGAAGACTTACTGAATATTCATTACACCTAACATTGTTATGAGTGGTCTATATGAAGGATTAGACTAACAAAGTGTAATTGTTTAGTCGTTGGTGTGATCAGATAGGTGGTCACATAGATTTATATTATTGTAATCAGGTATAGTCAAGCCCGTAGCCAAGGGAAGGGGCGGTGCTCCCGGAATAATTTTCGCCCCACAGCTCGCGCCCTAAAATTATCCCCTTGAAGCTATCCCCCCTTCATAATACCTACATTGGGTACGGGCCTGGGTGTAATAGGGAGGTGACGAATGAACAAACATTGCCAGAGCTTGTAAGATTAATGTGCAATTCAAGTTGTGGAATAATGGAGCTATCGTTAGAGTTCCATCGTCGAATGCACAACTTCATAAAACACGTTGATGTTATAATCCAACAAGCCTAAAAAGGCCCGGTGTGAAAGATCTTAACCTCGGCTCCAGAGAAAAAACAATAATTGTCTTTTCGGTGATTACATCTTCAGGATGCCCGTCACGGAGTCATTCAATTTGTGCAATGTCTTTCTAATGCAATGTTTAAATGTAATATATATATATATATATATATATATATATATATATATATATATATATATATATATATATATATATATATATATATATATATCTGAACCTATACTCTATCTAGGATTGGTATAAAAATCCAAGATCGAATGTACTACTATCTACCTTTCGACCTATATATATATATATATATATATATATATATTACGAAAGTTACTATATCGATACCTGTAATTATTTGATATATGACCAACAAATTCAAATCATGCCACAAGCCTAGCTTATAAATATATTGTTACCAACACCTAGTTTGTAATGCCATTGACATAGCTTAACTATCTTCAAACTGCATTTTTTATCCTCTTTTCTGTTCTACTCAGAAGCTTCCTTCAACATTAAAGTTTCTTCTACCATTCCCCTGTTTTATGCAGACATAAGTTCTTTTAAGCATTTATCCGACAAACCTCAAGTTGAGGAATGGAATATGTCATTCGTCGTCATCATTACGTCATTAGCCATTCTTGTGCTCATCCTGGTCTTAGCGTTAGTAGCTGTTGCAAAGGTCTCCAAATCTCGACTGAAATCCGGTGAGTTTCTCTTTATTAAGTTTTCCAAGTTGTTTTAGACTTGTAGCACTTTTATTATGCCACAATTTCCCGATTTTATCAGTTTTGTGATACTTATAAAAATAGGCTAGAATACAGGGGGAAGAGGGGGAACTTTCCTTCCTCTTTTTTCCACACCTTAAAAATTAATAAAAAATGATAACAAACAAAAAAAAGAGCAAAGGAAGAGATACCAGAGCAGGAAGTTTTAATTTTATCTGTTTATAGTAGGGCTTAATTTTGCAACGTGCAATGAAGGAAATCATAAGTATCAAGTACCACAAAAATGAAAGGAAGATTTTTCTCAGAGCCCTTAATTAGCGCGCACCCTCAATAAAAACTAACTGACCTGCTGACGGAGCTCAAAGACTGGGAAGCAATGGGCAATATTGTTGATGAAAAATTATGTTTCAGGTTTATTACTAAAAATTAAAAGCATGGACGTCAACTTCCCGCGACACTTTTGTGACTTGGAGCCCATACAGTACTAATGTACGTCATTACATGCACCGTGGTCCTTGTACATACAATTCAGAAACTTTTCTATGTTCAGTGAATCCCAATTCTTAATAAAATTTTCGATGTGCTTGCAAATGCAAAGTCGGCTTGTTAACTGGTCCACCCGAAGGCCCTTCAGTCTGGCGCGCAACCGACTTCGTCGGCTGGGCATCCGATTTTAGAGGCAAGCCTATGCCAAGTAGGAGGAAAGCCGGGGTACCCGGAGAAAAACCCACGTACATCGAGCGGGATTCGAACCCACGCACATGTGAAACACATTGATGCACAGCAGCTGGAATAGACCACTCGACGACTCCGTGTGCTTCGTGTGAGCTCATTATAAGTATAGGTGTCTCGTTAGTACTACTCTCCATAGGAAAACTTTAATGGGATTACCGCGTTTTTACTTCCTGTAGGATAGCTACAGTAAATTACTATTTTCCAAATACTTGCAGCCTCTCCCGTTGTTAACTTCCCCACCAACTACCACCATCCGTATCAAATTGACCGACGGTCTCAAATTTGTAATCATCATAAGAAAAATATTTTATTAGCATTTCAAATTACACCTGGTGGACGCAGGCAGGCTTTTTTCTATAGAATGATGCAGAATGGTCGCAAAAGCCATCAGATTTTAAGAAAATTCTAGGGGGAGACTCTCGATCCCTATCCTCTGGCTTTGCGACTTCGTCGCTCTTGTTTAAAGGCTTCGCCTACCACACCTTACGAAGATGCAGCCTTTAACGAAAATTGCTTTCCTGGCATTTCCACTGCGAAAGGCAGGTGGCCATGTCTCTGTAAGAATTACCCATAACAACATTTCATTGATTTTGGAAAGTATTAAATACCTATAACCTTCAAACTTTGACTTTTCTTACAAAATTGTACTTAATCTATATTTTCGAAACTATTTAATTTTCACAATAATAAAAAATCTTATCCCAGACCGTTGACAAAAATGAAACATAAAAGAAAGGATAGGTTGCTGGGAAAGTTAGCATCATCTTTTAAAGACTAATGGATAATATTGCATTTAAAACATAAGGAAACACAATAGGCTACAAGTATGTCAGAAATAAAACTGTTTTTTCCGGCCTTTGGGGCGCACCCTTTTGAAATGTTTTTCGTGGTTACTTCTTTTACAACATCTTGCTCGTTCCGTGGTTTCGCACAAACTCTTACATTATTATTGTAAACACCCACAGTCCAAACCTCCTTCATCATATAAGAACGAAATTGAATTCTGAGTACGGCTATTATTAAAATAGTCAAAATGTGACTTTTGTAATCTGTAAGTGCACGTCAGATGAGTTTTAAGATAGCAAAATGCTTCATTCTAATGGTTTTAATCCCTTAAGTTACACAGAGCTTCCTGGGGCGTTGCCTCTGGTCCCAAACAGGGGCTTACGGTGTCCCCGGACGCCAAGAAATGTAAAGGCTGTACGTAATCAAACTTCTCAGATAATATCACAAGTTTCCATGCTTTACAGGCAAATATCATAAACACCAAACGTTTTGTTTTGTAAGGTGTCACATTCGTGTCTGGAGACATACATTCCTGATATAATGTCTCCAGGTTAGGTTAGGGTTGGAGACATGAAGTAAGGTTACGATTAAAAGTCTCGAGACTTAATATCTTGCATGATATGTTGAGGATTGGGTGATCATAAGGGAGCTATGTTTGAATATTCATATCTTTCAGTGGCAATTGATTTGTGAGTTGCGATATTCAGTGATACTTACGGCCATAGGTGTAGGAAGCGGGGAGGATGGGGGGGGGGGGCTGGGGGGCTTTAGCCCCCAGTCAAAAATTTGAGGGGGCTGAAGTATGCTTCTGCCCCCAAGATCCAAGGGCAAAAACCCCTTATTTGTTTCGTCTGTAAGAAATGTCAAAAATTTGCATTAATTTTCCTTAAAGTTTGTCCAAAATGTTGCACCAAATTGCATCAGAGGACCCTCAAATACCCAGAAATTTTCCAAAGGGGAGGGGAACCCTCCCCTTAGACCCCTCCCCCAGGACGGCGATCCGAAACAAGGTTCAGCCCCCAGTTTCGAAAAAGCTTCCTACGCCTATGCTTACGGCTACAGAAAAATTCTTACTCTTTAAAATGATCAAACTCCTCCACCAGGAAGAGTTTTCCAGCTGTGTGGAATGTTTAGTGAAGTTTATCGGGAATATAAAACTCATGTCATATTTTCATCCCTTGTCTTTGTTCCACTGGGTGGGTACCTCTTGAATATTCTCCTTTAATTTTCGCGTATCTGTTATTGTTAATGTGGCGAAAAAGGGGCGGCGAAAGCTCCCCCCCCCCCCTTGGATCCCCGCCTGCTCGCAATCAGATGCTTCATAAAACTAGGGATGAATAAAGAATAGGTGGCATGTTCTAACAGAAAAGGTTAGTTTTAGTTGGTTTTCATACATTAGTCGGCTAGTAGCTATATTTACCAATCGAACGAACAAACAAATAAACGGAAAAAATAAGGGTATATAGGTCAGTTGTAATCAAATCGTGACTTTGGGATAAGATAGTGACTCAATTCAAACTAAACATGAGTCTCTAAATTAATTTTTTTAACTTGAGTGAATGGGTAACAATTCTGCTTAATAGTGAAGCAGGCCAATGCCCATATGTACGAGTCGTATTAAGTGTGTTGTATTCGCGCATGCGCTATTATCGGGCTGAAAATTAAAATGGGGCAAAAAGCAAGTTAGAAATTGAACTGGAGTTTTGCGAAATTTGGAGAACTGAAAAATCAGCTTCTGGTTTCTTGTAAGATTTGAAACGCTGAAGTAACCGAAGGAATATTTCGATACGCGTTGTTGCAAAAGTTACTGCGCCGTGTTGAAAGCAATAGGTTAGACCCGAATTACAAATTGTGTGTCCAGAATCACTGAAAAAAGAGTCATAGACACAAATATCCATTACAGCGAAAATAATTTTTCAGCAAAGATTCCAAGGATAAGTGGAAATTAGTTTAGTATGTGACGTTCTTTGAAGCTTATATTACCTTTACATGACCAGAGGGGCCACCAAGAGGTGCATGGTAGGCATTTGGCCCCTGTCAAGGCCTTTCCCCAACTTGCTCCCCAGTCTGCCCCTGTCCAAAGGTATGAAGCTTACATGAGCAATGCACGCATACATGTTTGCCCCCTTATTTTGCCCTCACTTCCCCCACTTTTGAAATCCTGGTGGCATTGCTGCACTTGACTAGATATTTACTGGATGTCTCTTTTCTTGCTCATCAGAAGAAATCACGTCATACTACTTCGCAGGGGATGTACATGAGAAGTAAGTGTTACACATAAAAAGAAGTCCTTTCCATATTCGTTACCTCAATTTTCTGAAGTTTTGCTTCGATTTCGTCAAAGATAACATAAGTTTGTTTATGACTAGATTTTGACCTACGATGCTACAAAAATTCAAGCCCGTAGCCAAGAAAGGTGGAGGACTTAGGGTGGCGCCCCTCGAAAAATTTTCGCGCCTAAGCAAGTCAAAACTTACCATTGTCTTAATACATTTTAGTATATCTCTTCCCCTAAAAATGTTTCGTCCCCTAGAACTGCGCCCCTCTTCAGTGCCTTATCTGGATACAGGCCTACAAAAACTGTTTTTATCAAATAGCAACTCCCTGGTAGAATTACATTCTCGTAGACGTGTTTTGGAATGATAATTGGGTTAATCAATCAGGGAGGTGTTATTAGCTAATAGCCTAACATATCATGTGGTTTTATTACCTGTTACCCCTTTTCTGGAGAAATAGCAGTGCACTCGTTATACCTTGAAACACACCATTCATTTTTTTTCGGGAAATAAATCCAATTACTTTTTTGAGATGAAAACCGAGTCAGTTTTTAAAAGATTAAAGCAAATCAGTTGTAAAGCTAAAAGCAGAGAAAGTCACATAAACATATTATAATACTACAAATTTCTGACTAAAGGGTTTTGTCGGTGGTTCTGATAACCTGTTTTGTGTTTTCTTTGACAGCGGAAATGTCTTGACGGAGAACAGATCTAGACTTCCTTCTCCCGAAATACCCAGAAAGCATACTGAAGAGGATGAGCAGATGTATGAATGCCCACGAATGGTAGGCCTACATATGTTCTTATATACACCAACGGATGCTTCGGGGGAGATTATATCTAACACACCCCCTTCACGGGTCTACCCCTCCAACCCGCTAAATTGCTGCATCTTAGGAATTTAAGTCTTCCGTCACCGGTCCCTATCAACAAGCTCATAGGCAAGGGTGGGGGTTAGAATGCATCGCCCCTAGAAAACTTCATCCCCAAAGAAATTTTAATTACCATTCCTTAATACATTTTAACACATCTCGCCCCTTGAAAAAAAATGTTTCTCCCCCTGAAACTACCTCGCCCCCGTTCTGTACCCTGTCTGGCTACGGGCCCGCCTTTCTGTTCACCTGGTAAAGTGGTGCAGTTATAAAAAATTGGAAATAAACTGATCTGAACTAAAGTCATGGCTGAACGGGACAGTTTTTTTGCAGGGAGGGGGTGACTTTTGCCCGACTCCAGACCTAATTTAACTGTCCAATTTTCCGCCCGACTGAGACAAAATATCTCCCCGATTTAGTCAGGTTTCTGACATTTGGGGGCGTTCACCCCCCTCCCCCCGGCCAGTACGGCTATGACTAAAGTTACCTTCGCTTGGACTCAAAGAGTATTCAGAGACTAATTGTCTGTCATTTACATTGATTTTCTAATATTTTGAACTATGTAAATAGAAAATATATATGATCTGAACCATCCCTTCGTATCCCCCCGGAATGCTGAAGTGCAATAAAAGAGAAAGCTAAGATATAACAATATTTTATCAAAGTACAGAATACAGGTCTGTAAGAATTCTCTGTGTAAATAGGGCTGCAACATTTATCCAATCGGCAAGTTTAGATAAAGTGTTATAGATTTAAGAGTTTGTGACGCATATACTTTGTATGAATTAACACTTTGTTTATATATTGTTTAAATGTTTTATTCTGCCATTATCTCCTTTCTAAAAATATTTTTAGACTTAAACTGGATTGAATAAGTTGAAGTAGTAATAACCTCTTGAACATTGAATGTTAACTTGCACAACTTTAGAGTTATGTATTGCCCCCATTTTTTTTTTTATTAACTTCCTATTTTCTTAAATTTCATGAAAATCCGAGACAGTACAGGAAACATATAAAAATTTGAACTCGTTTGCTATGGCATAAACTCTTTTCTAAGTAGCAACTACTAAGGACTATGGGATAGCGTTTTGGTACTCCTCATGTTTTGCCACAGTAACATGCCTTTCACAAAAACGACGCACACCAAAATTCTTTCCCATCATCCTTTTTAATGGAAAAAGGGTCTAGGCTATTGCTAAACTTTTTTGATGGAGACTTTTGTTTAACTTTTTAAAATCGAAGATCAATTAGTGCTCACATAAGTTGTACACCATGACGTCATAGGAGTGTAGCATGTAAGCCATCTCCGCCAATAGCTAAAGATGCTTCCCATCATGCACTGCTTATTTTACTCAAAAGTACCGATGTGTTTTACTCACGTCAGGCCCGTAGTCCGACAATGAGGCACTGAAGGATAGCGAAAAGTTTTTGCAAGGGGAGCGAGATGTGTAAAAATGTGTTAAGTCAACGGCACCTGCAGAAAATTTCTAGGGCCAAAATTTTTCTCCGGGTGGATTTCGCTCCCCCCCCCCTTGGCTACGTGCTTGACTCACGTACCTTGCCAACTGCCCATGGCTTTTCCAAGCTAATAAAACAATGATGCAAAAAGTGGTTTGTGACACTCACCCTTTTCCATCTGGGAGATGCTTTGCGACTTCTGTTGCTCAGGTACCTCTCGGACCGGACTGGAAACTAGAAAAAAAGTCATCCATCCCCCACCTTCCCTCCAGATCAACCCCCACCCCGTCTCGTAAACATAACGAATAGCAGTGAATGAATTTGTCAGCAACTCATATTTATATCCATATCTTATATATTCAGGATCAAAGGAAAAACCTCACAACTGATCCACAAGGAGTACGTGAAGTACGAAGTTATACTTCGGCGAGTTACGTTCGTCCTGACGTCCAGGAAACGGAACTCCCATTTCAACCTGGCTCGGTCACGTTGCAAGCAAAAGGCCAAACACGTGACACAGGAATGTATAATGATATCACAACTCCAACCACCGATTTGAGTTCCGAAAGGACACTTGAATTGCCTTCCACCAGAAGAGAACCACCGATTCGTACTTATGCTACTGTGGATAAAAGGTTAAAGACTAAACCGTCCATTTTAAACGAAACTTCGTACGGTTTTTCTGATGCTGTTATTCGACAGTGGGCTGCTAGGCCCGATATTCCATCGATGGCCTCATGGAAAAGTTCCTTCTCTGATTCAAGCTATTTTGCTTTCGATGTGAATGCGGTTCCGTGTGAAATATACGAAAGGTACAGCAAAATTTGCAAAGAACGCTGGGATTCCGTTCGCCGAGGGAAGAACACTATGTCACGTGAGAAAAATATCTCAGAGATAGAATAATTCGGATAACTGGGATTAAGATCCGTTCGGTACGGAGACTTAAATAATTTTCCTTTTTCCTATCTAGTCTATATATATATATATATATATATATATATATATATATATATATATATATATATATATATATGTATATAGGTCAAAGTACTGCGTAGCACTTATGAAGTAGGTAGGTGAAAATAAAGTAGTAAATAGTGCTAAAAGTTTGGCATACCGCTCTTCGGGTTTAATACCCTCTTGGCATACCGCTATATTGACACGGCCAAACGTACAATCTCTAAAAAATACACAATAAAATTGGTATATACATATATATATATATATATATATATATATATATATATATATATATAATCGGTAAAGAAAGAACTGTAAAACAACAGTGCTACAAAATTGAATGGCTGGATCTCGGAAGAGATATATATAGCGGAAGGCTTGAAATTCGGTATAAAACAGCCAGAAATTGTTTCTTGCAATTTATATATATATATATATATATATATATATATATATATATATATATATATATATATATATATATATATATAAGGTCAAAGTATTTCTCTAATTCGGCACTTATGAAGTAGGTAGGTAAAGTTGTTGTAGTAAATAGTCGACCTAAGGGGAAAAAAATTTTCGGGGGAGCACCTGAGGTCAATTTCGCCTTAACGTTTCCACACACTTTGGGTTCTATAGGAATACGTAAACTTCACAAGGGCGCCCGTCTTAGATTTACAAACTAGATGCCATTACTTGATGGTTGTCATTTACGTGTCGAGCTGTTAACACGAACGGATGGCTGGCCGAAATAACGTTAATTATATTTTTAGACGTTAGGGCGAATTTATTTCTTATGTATTTTATTATCATTTTTTCGCCCACATGGTACTGAAGCAGATATAACTGTTCCCCTTAAGGGGGGCAATTAGCGTTATTTATATATATATATATATATATATATATATATATATATATATTCCTAGCCGATATATATATATATATTTTATTGTGTATTTATATATATATATGTACGTTTGAGAACGAATGTAAAAGCATAACTGGTTGCATTTTTGCCACCTTAAATTTAAGTTTTGTACTCCAATAATCAACCAGTCGTGCTCTTTATTGCATTCAAACTCATTTTGTATTTTAATCTTGGAGTATACGTGGAACTTCAATTTTTCTATATATATATATATATATATATATATATATATATATATATATATATATATATATATATATATATATAAAACTTCGATTAATTTTCGACTCAGGCAGTAGAATGTAGGCCTGATTAATTGGATTTTGGTTAATACGTATATCTTAGGGAATTCAACGTGTGACACATGTTACAGTACACAAAGAGACTTGGCATAAAATAGGCCCAGGACAATCAAATTTAAGATTGAGCATGACTGTTTGGGCAATGGGGTCCGGGATTGTAGTCAATTGCTTTTAAGTTCTGCATGATTAACCTATGGGATCACTTGTGATGTTCATAAATGGATTGCTGACTTCAAGGATATCAAACCGGTTGAAGAAGTGAGTGTTGATGGACATTTCTTATTGGGCAAGTATAACTAGTGGAATTCTCCAAGGTTATATCCTGGTCTGGGGCCAACATTATTTTTGATTCATAGAAATGACCTTCCCGGTGTTACTTTTGACTGCAGTGTGAAGATTTTTTAGAAGATACCAACATTTGTAAAGGGAAATTAAATCTGAGGCTGATTGTGAAGGACTTCAAGGCAACATTCACTTCCATCCGGACTTAGTGTCCGGTGCTCAGGCTAAGAAAACCCTTCCGGTTTCACTTAGTCAGTGTTAAATTATGAGGGAGCCAGACAGCAATTGACATATGTATCCAAGGAAAAGAATCTTGGAATACCGATTCATGAGAACTTGTCGTTTAAAAGACAACAAATCTCACCCCAGACAGTAAAAATCCTCCCAACCAAGTTAAATTCTAGCACCTGCTCCCATTTTTCAGAAGGAACACCTTTTTAGTGAACTTCCAAGACAAAGCAATAATAGCCTATCACTGAATTTAAATTGCTCAGGGCCATATCCACACAGCTGTGAGTTGTCTTGGTACTCTACTGTACGATTCGTCAGTGTCTGACCGATCAGACTGAATTTATGCCAATCAGATGCAGTTACCACTGTGTTTAGAATTATATGGCTATTCATAAATGTTTACTCCGAAGGAGTTCTGCTCCCCAAAGGAGTTACGTCCCCAAGGGGCAAATTAGACTGAAGATGACCAACCTCTTGACCTTCAGACCTCTACATCATGGGTCTGTCATACGTGGTCCCGTTCTAGACTGGCTGAAATAAACAGATACTACACATGATCTTAGCCAAAAAGACAAGAAGCGATCCCCTAAATTTGCCTAGGGGCGTGCCACAGCATCTAGCTATGACAGTATCGAAGCAAATTGTACTTTTGGAATTTAGAAGAGCATTTAAGTGTACCTAAATTTGCGAGGTTATAGTAGGCTTGAAAAGCTCTGGTTCGGCCTATTTTAGAGTACGGTGTGCCTGCATGGTCAACACTATTCATGCAACAGATTAATGTCACTGAAGGAAAACAAGCGAAGAGCTAGAAAACAAGTGCCAGGCATGGAATAATTGCCATATGAGGAAAGACTATTGAAACTACATATTTACAGTCTTATCCGTGGGAGAGTAACAGAGGACATGATTTTTGTTTACATACATGAAGGGAGGCATGACAACAGCTCACAACCTTTTTATCTGATGTGCTGAATCCATTACCAGAGGACACTCTCACAAAACTGGTTAAACCAAGGGTAAACTCTAAAACTCCGGCAAAGCTTGTTTCCATTTTGTGACATTGAAAACTGGAGTTCTCTACCTCAAGCAATCATTGACTCCCCTACTCTAAACTGTTTTAAGGCCAGACTTGATTCTCACTAAAAGCCTGGTGTGCCCAGGTACAGAGGCTCCCGAGTTAGTCTTTCAAGAGCTTTTGGCCAACAACATCGAATCTGATGTGATGTGATGATGTACCTGACGTCATTGCTGTGAATTTTCATTTTAATTTTGGAGGGGAAGTGTCGAAAATGTTAAGGGGGTAATGCTCCAGAATGTCCAATTTCCCATTTCGGGTTAACCTTCCATTCCATTGGTTTTAGAAATCATGATCTTAAAAGAGTTTGCATACAGTATGATTTGATTCAGTTAAGTGTAATTATATATTAAATCTTTCTTGAAAATTTTAATTGCACTAAGGTAATGGAGACCATGTTGCCGAAGGAATACGTTTGATGTTTGAAGTCGACGTTTCTTAGCAAAATACTGGATTATTCTCTTTTTTGATTATTGGTGAAGGGAGTGATACGTATGGTTAGAAAGCATTAGCCCAGAATACCCCCCCCCCTTCCTTTGATCCAGATTAATCTTCTATTCCTATTGTTACAGACATCTTAATAGTCAAATAGTTTGAATGTAGCATGATTTGATTCACTTCAGTGTAACTACATAACGAATATTCATTGATATTTTAATGACTGTTTCGTTCCTATGGATTGGGCAGTCCAATGAAAGAAGACCATCTTGTCAAAAGAAGACGTCTGAACTGTGACGTAGACGTTATATTTGAATTAATTTGAGTATTGACGGTTAATCTTTGCAGTTTGCACCAGTCTTTTTTTTACATACGTTTACAGACTGACAACTATGCCACCCTAGACCCCTTTAACTGTAGCCCATGTAACTTCGAATTACAATAATTACGACAAATTTGAAAATTGCACTGGAAAATTTGTGCGACAGATTTGAGTTAACGCACTATTTCACCTTAATCACATTAGGTACTGCCATTACGAAGGGCGCCAGGCACGGATCCAGGATTTTACGGTAGGGTGGTCACTTTATAAACCTTCAAGAGCAAAAACCTAGGAGCCCGAAAGGTGGTGGGATGGGGTGATTTCCGGACATCTGGCAATCAATTGACTGGTAGTCAACATCTATATTTAAAACACGCACGAACTATATATACAAATATGACAACAGTTGATTACTGGTTAAGTCCCTGACGTTTTAGTTTATTTTACAAGATTTATTCTGTGTACACTGCACAAACGGCTTAGCTTTCCTTCAGTAATTACTTTCTTCCAAATAAAGTTATCTCAAATCCTGTAAGAGCCCATAAGTCTACAATAAAAGGGCATAAATCGATGAGACGGTGGTACTTCAATAGAAGCTGAATTTTAACTAGTAAAAGCTGATTCTTCAACTTTTGTCGAAAAAAACAATAACAAAGGCCGTTTCAAAATATGCTCAACTTTCTCTTTCGGGATAGAATGAGTCGCACATAACACGCACATAACAGGTGTGGGTGGAATTTTTTCTCCGTATAGATTCTCATTCAAACGGAAAATGTAGTCACCCAAATTGAATAAGTATATCCTGTTATCCTAATTCATGAATGGCTCTTTTTTCACTACGTGACAATATTTTTGTCACTAAATTGGTAAATTCAAAGAGAATATCTCCTTGGTGTTTATCTTAAAAACATCATGAAAGATACCCGACAGGAAATACGAAATTTGTAAGATTTAGCTGATGTTTTGAAATAAATTTGGGAAGACTGCTTAAGTCTCTTCAACGAACACGAAACAGCACGGAGAGACGGCCATTTAGTTTCAATTCAACTGGAAAACATTATGCTGATATTACAATGCCTTGCACTATGTGATATGGCAGTACTTATAAATGTACAATTGGCTTATTGAGAAATGAGGTCTGTAAGGCACCCTTAAGTTGTCCAATGCTATCATCTTATACACTACATAAATAGATAAACGATTTTTATAACACTCAGTTTGTCGAATTCTGGCAATTTGGAAATAAGGTAGGAAAAAAAAGATGTATACCTCAAGAGGAGCCTTGTATCAACTTGGAGGATTCGATATGAATTTATTTAAGCCACTTCTTCACCTAGTAACTCTACTCCAGCAACACATAAGGTAAAAGTGACTTAAAGGCCCTTCAATCTCGCCCAAACATATTTAGGAATATGATCATATCTCAAAATAAAATTGGTGGCTGCACTTTGACATTAATAATACTTTCACTCTGGTTGGTCAATAACTTGTGCAGTCAGTTGTGCTCCCAATTGCTCACACACAGTATGTTGTGGATATGGCCTTGAGAAATTTAAATTCGGTGCAAGCTACTGTAGCCGGGAGGTATATTAGATAGGTCTTTTCTGCTTAAATTGGAGGAGGGGCTCAATATAAACTTAATAAGGAGAATTTTTTTACTGTCTGGGACAAGATGATTGGGCCTTTAAGGGACATGTTGCATCACTTCACATATACTGTACTTCTGGTGCTATATGAATTCACAGTTGGTGACTTTAATTGATATAACATGTCGGTATATTCCAAGTTTACTTTTACTCATACACAAGCCACCTAATTGGTCCATGACATATGCAGCTCTGCAGAATATTGACATGTAGTCATACTACATTGCACAACATGATGCTGAGTACCCCGCGGGAAGGACCCTGTTTGCTCAGCCCTCTTTGAGGCTTTCCAAACGAGGAATGCACCATACAGCTTGCAACATAGGCAACATGTCCGGTAGCTGCTAGTGTTCAAGGTGTAAATAAATTAACATTCTCAAATAACAGGAGGAAGGAGTGAGGCATCAAGTACAATGTCTTCAACACAATTGGAAAATAAACCTCTTTATCTAGGAAGTTCCAAAGACAGTTATTGTAAATGAAAGAAGGGCTAAAGGCCAATTGTCTGTCACGATCGAACAGGTCCTTTAACAATGCGGTCTACAATTTAAAAAGATATCAGTGCAGCTATTTGTCATCTACTAATCTGTGGGAAGATTTGCAAAACTGAATATTAAAACCTCTTTCAATTTGATACGTTGTTATCTTTCTTCTCAAAGACTGACAATTTCTTTAATTCTTTAGACCTATTATTTAGCATTTCCCAAAACCGTTCATGGTCTGCGCTACACATCCCCTTCAGTTTGATGTGGTAAGATCCAGACCAGTTTTGAGCTGATCTTATTGTGTTCACAAAAAAAAGTAACTGTTACATTAGCCAGGCCACAGAATTACACATTTCGCTCCTTTTGGCCACTACTGAAGTCAAGTGCACTGCCCTTGAAGCCAAGCCCCCCTCCACTGAAACAACGATGCTGCCCACAGTGGATTTCTTATGCCCATATTTAAATTTAAATGAAAGATTGAAACCAGTCTTCAAACATATGAAAACTGCATTTAACTACTTCAGTCTTTTACAACATAAGGCATCCTACAGAGAATGCCTTTTCAGAATATCAGAATCTGTTCCTTGAGAAAACTTTACATTTCTCTTTCTACACATTTACATATTACACATTAAAAGTCATCAAAATACAAAGACAGTTTCATGAAACTGTTGCACATCAGTTCATACTTCTGATCAGAAATGTAATCTTTTTTAATTAGAAACTCTCGGTTTATTGGCACATTACCATGGCCTTTTAAAGTATAAATTAAGTAACAAGGTCATATGTAAGAGACCACCTGGCATGGTAATCCTACAGTTAAATTTCGAATTCACTATTAAGAACTGTGTGTGTTGGTTTGACAACACAAACATACTTGTACTGTGATTTGATGCAAGTATCCCCTTAAACTGGACAAAATTCTACCTTAATACAAGGTGAAACGACCCCCCCCCCCCTCCTGGTATAAATTCATAGGCTTTCTATGGAAACTTAAACCATGCATCCAGTGGATTTTACCTTATTGAATAAATAATTTTTTTTATCCGTACCAAATATTTTGACAACAATAGGACAGGTGAGAAACACTTGAAATTTGTAAACCAAAAGATTTTTTTCATTAGCACTTATTTCAGTTGTCTGACATACAGTAGCCATTCTAATGTTTTATTTGAGTAAACAAAAGTGAATCATATTTAGGCAATTTCTTACCCTACTGAATTGTTTCAACAGTTTCAAGAAAGAAAATTAATAAAATGACCCAGAAAAAACCCTCAAAACATTTTCTCTCCAGATTGAATGGGATGAATAAAGGTCAAGATTCACATAAGATTAAAGCTAGCCACACATGGTAGTTTTGCCTACAATTTCTCTAAGATGACTGGTCGTCATTTTGGCAGACAGCAAATTCGCAGATCATAATTCCAGTTGCATATGCTATTGTTAAATTATCGACCATATTTAGCCCTTCAAATTGTGTTCTGGCAGTGTACATTCGATCTGTACAGTTTACATTTCATAATATCCCTGAATGAAGGTGATGAATTTTCGATATGCCTCCCACGAAAGATATGACGGCCAGTCACATGTAAGATACTATGAAACATGCTACCATGTGACAGAACACACTCATGTGCAGGGAACAATTTAGTGTTCAAAATTTGCATAGCACTTTTTGAGGTTTCTGGGCTTCTCTATGACAAAATCATTAAATACCCTAATGTTGTATGTACAAAATCTGCTACACAATTTGCATTTGTGTAGCAATTTTTCCATCTTGTACAGCAAACTGCAATGTGATACAAGATAAATTATTCCCTGACATGCCGCGCCCAGGCAATCGTTTTGTAACATAAACTGTAAGAACATGAAAATGCGATTGCCTACGATTCAATATACTACGATGAAAAGTTTTGAGTTTAAGTTCAAATCTTTATGACAGCCCCATCTTACAAGCCTATGCTGTGACAGAATCATACCTGTGTCATAAAGATGTAAACATGATACGACGAACAGTCCCAGTGTAACTAGGGAGTTGCCATCTGCCTGGCAACTCCCTGGTGTAACATTTGTGTCCTCTCTTAAGGAGTCAAGCCGTGTGTGCCTAGCTTATCACTGCACTGAAGGTCATTGGAAGTGGAAAGAGTTCTTTCAGTTTTCATCATCCAAATCCCCTTGCTAAAGATCCAAGTACAAAACCACAACATCATATCTATGAGCTACTTCCACTTTCAGCATTCCTTTCAATTCCAAAAATGTGAAAAAAGTTTAATAACATCACCCAGATCCAATCCTTCATCACAGCCTCTTCATTTCTCATCTTCCAGAAAGTTTGATTTATTGGAATGTGTGATGAAGTGATTTTCAAAGAAGTCTTTTGTCCATCTGGCTCTGAGTAAATTTCTTTCCAATCACCAACTACCTATAAGCCTTCTTCGGATTCATTAAATACCATTTTTCTTGAAACTCTAGATACGTTACTTTCCCATACAGTGCTTTCAGTCAAGGCCTACAGAAGGCTTAAATTCAACATCTGGCGATTGTTTCATCTTTCTTTGACAAACTAGTCTATGCTCCATTTTCTTGATCCTGGTAAAACTTTCGAACCTTTAAACGAGATGAAACACAAAATTTTGCATTAAAAATGAATTTAATACTTCCTAAAAATGTCCTTATTTATAGGAAGTACATGTGGAATTATAAACATGTTACAGTTCATTCAACAACCCTTACTTACTGTATACGACTGATTGTGATATTTTTGGTACAGTAACTGATCCTGTGTTCATAAGTGAATTTTTATCTGTTATGGCCCAGCAAAGGTCATGTTTTACAATCACTCCCTTCACCAACTTGCAGTTACCAAACATGTACCTAGCTACTCTTGTTAAGTATAAGCTGAAGAGTACAACTTTAGGTAAAGAAACATCTTTTCTCCTTCAAAAGTATATCTTATCATTTTAATGACTCAACCTACAAGCTTGCATTATATCTAATTTATGTATATTTGTATACATGTGTGTATAATTACATTCGTCAAGTTGTGGAAGAAGTGAATAAGTGAAATGAAATTGTGACCTGCTATTTTTGTATTCTACCACCTCTAGCCATCCGTTATTGAGAATCCTGAATTCTGATTGGTTGAACACTGACCAATTATTCCACAACACACAGTCAGTAAATGTAAAAACTGATAAAAATGAACTTTTTCACACACTTTTAGTAGTAGAATAGGTTTGCCTTGTCTGCTATTTTGCCAAATTTGGAGTCTCAACAGTTTATTCACCAATAATAGTCCACCAAATGTGATTTATTCCTTTAAAAATACCTGTCAGTAACTGTTACTGAACATGCTGTAAATTACTTTTTGTTAAGCTAAAGCAGGATTGATGCTACAAGTCACACATGGTAATTTACTATAGCAGGGCCTTTTTAAGGTACAAATGAAGGAAGGGGCATACACCCCTCCTCTGATGACATTTTGCCTTCATGCATCTGTACAACATTCTAAACTTGAGTTATAAAGCCCCTAGCTCAGGGGGGCCAGGGGCAGCACCCCCAAATTTTGTTGCCTCTAGAAAATTCAAACTTAACTGTTGCCTTGGTGCATTTTAGAGTCTCACCCCACATGATATCTCTCACTGATGCTATTTTGTCCCCCTTCAGTACCTTGCTTTGTTGGTGATGGGTCTACACTTCAATCTGTCAGTTGGTTTGCAGCCACTGTCTTCCCAACATTTATTTCTTTTAACTCCAGCATCAACATGTTGCCTGCAGTTTATTTAAAACTAGATTCTCTTTAGTGCCCTTCAAACGTAGCTCTACAAACGTAGCTCTACAGTGGGGAATGGTTGACTGTTAGAATAGTTTAAAAAGGCATTATCTGGTGGCATTTTGTAGGGGTCTCCTAAGAGTGAGAAAAATTTTCATACATGCTATCTAAAAGCCATACCAAAATTTCATTCCTAACTCAAGATATCCCTTCTTCAAGATTGGTTACCTTTTGTCAAGAAATCCTTCCAGGTTTCCTCAAGGTTACAAAATGTGATGCCAAGTGGGCAAATTGCCTCAGAATCCTTTAGTTATTCTTTATAATTGGATACTTTGCTTATCCTTGAAATTTGATACTGTTGGAATATTCAGATATTTTTCTGTGTAGATATAGGGTAAAACTGTTCCATACTTATGGTACAGCAAATAAAGTTATGAAATAATAAATATAGTGATATCAACATTTTAAAGATGTACAAACACTACATTTTAATCAATCTGAACAGATACGTAACATCACAGATTTCCCATCATGCACTGCAGAAGCTAATTATGAGCAGTCTACTCTTTTCCAACAAAATGATTTGGTGGTATTTTTGAAAAGTTTGACCAAAAAGTGTGGACATTGTCTGTAACCACCAGGATTAGGAATGAACTTACAGTAGACCAGAACATCATACATGATAACACATAACAATACCTGGGGAAAACATTTTTAAGTAGTATTAGGCAACGTACTCTACAAAAGTTCTGATTTAGCCTAACAAACCTTTTCTACTCACCAATTTTTTGATGTACTCAACATTTTGCATGTTGGAGTTATCTTTTGAGCCTGCAATCCTGCAATTTTCAACTTTGTATGGTGGATCTATCAGTACATGTACATTCTCCACGAAGATGGATTTGTCTTGCCATGAGGATTTTAACCTGCCACAAAGGCATATACAAATGAATATGCATAAAGTCATTTTTAAACAACAATGAGGCTGTCCTAACAAGGAACATCCAAGAAGATTTTTCTGACACATTTTTCCATACAGCAGGAGTCACACTTTTCATATTTTATGATGATAACTTCCTTCCTAAAATACAGTACTTCTAGAGTATATTCAACTTTCTTTTCCAAACTTCAGAATAAATTATTTACAGTACACTACCATGATAAAAATGATTGTGTGACACGTACCTGAATTCAAATACAATCAAATACTGTATAGAGAACAAAACCCTTCCCAGGGATGCAACCAGAGGATACAGTACTAGTGCTATAATCACTCAAATCAATAACACTTGTTACTCAAGTTATCTAAAATTGAGATGTGAGTCTGACAACAGTCTTAAACTCAAGGTGCTCCTCTCCACTGAAGTCATTACTTGCACAAGACTTAACTCAAGTTTCCACAGATTAAAGCTCAAAAGATCTGGTGTGACTCAAGGCTTATAACCTGAAGACTACACCTATGGTAACTCCACTAGACTTGATATATACCACAATATAAACCTTGCGACAAGATCTCAGTAAGAAAAAGAGCCTCTGAATTTGTCTAAAATCATTGGCATTGCAACATGTACATGTATCTGCATATTATACAATACCATTAATTTAATAATAATATGAGATTGCTGCTGGCTTGCATAAAAACATGTTATCATGATCACTTTCTAAAGTTTAAAATGTAAGGCCTCACTACTAACCCTCCAATAGTACTTAATTCATTGGACAATATGTTCCTGACTTAACCTACTGTACAGTGCCACCACAAAAATCTTGTTATCTTTATATTAAGCAAAAGGTAAACTAATGGTTAAGAGTAGTCACTAAGCACAAGAACAACTGTATACAGGTATCATGCAAAATCTATCTCATTTTCTATGGAAGAGTTTTCCATAAAAGTGGACAATACCCTCTGGTAACACAACAAGGAATATCTGTATTACCAGCAAACATTGCCCAAGGCAAAAATGGCTCAGCTCCCTCCCTCCAGCCCCTCCCCCCATATCCCTTACCACTGTATTTGATAAGGGGTTAATTACATGTAATTAGTGACATTTCAAATCAGGGCCACTGGATTAAGCAAATTTTAATAACATGCAAAAAATATTGCTACCCTCTCCTCATCAGAACTACTCATGTCTTCAAAATATAAAATGCTAGTTTTGTATGCACAGTATACAGTGGGCACTGCATCACAAATATTGCAGTGATAATACTCAACATTTTACAGTTACAATTCACTTACTGTATCAAATACAAAACTGTATGAATATGAAAAAGTCCAGCTTACGTCTTGTTGATTGTTGTATATAGTTTTGCACCTTCCTCTGGAATTCCTTTTTCTAACCTCAGTTTCCTCTCCTTGCTATTTTCTTCCTCTCTCTTCTTAAGCTGCAAAAAGAGTCAACCATTCATGAAAAATTTAAACAGAACTTTATGCACTTTGCACTTTACTGTGAATCATAACTGTATACAGATGACAGCAGCCTTAAGTCCCTCAACAGTGACTTTGCCAGCCCATAAAGTAGTCTAGTGCCGCCGTTACTGATTAGTGATTATTCCCCAATTAATCGTTGGTCAACTACTGTAACTGATTTGTGAAACATTAATAGCATGTTTCAAATCTGCTATTGTATATAAGCAATTGATTGCAGCACTGCTTCAATAAGTCAATAATCACTTTAGTACACGTACACACAACTGACAGTGTCAGCGATTTCCCTGGAGCGATCACAGTCACCTCACCATATTTGCATTCAATTACGTGTGATAATCTGCAAGCTTGATGTGCTATACTTACAGATTTACTAAACCAAGTCAGCTGTAAACGAACTTACATTCACTTCAAACACAGAGCAAACTGTAATTACTGTACAGACTAGACTATGGCACAGTCTGAGTAAAATTTGGTCTAAAGCCAAATTTGTGATAGAAGGTTTTCAAAATTGCTTTATAGACTTACAACATTTTCTAACAGCAGTTCTTGCTTACCTGAATGAGTTTATATCTGAATTCATTCAATGAATATCTAGTTTTTGCACGACAACTTTTCTCAAAGTTGAATTGTGCCAAAATAAAGTTTATTTTAGTACAATTCAACTTTGAGAATAGTTGTCATGCAAAAATTAGATACAACCCATTCCAACCAAACTGTGTTTTCACAAACATAAAGTAAACTGTACATTACTGTACCTTGGCTAAATTTAAAGCTGGTAACTCTTTTGGATCTTTCTGGGGATGTTGTGGTCCTTTCAAGATGTCTACAGACTTCACAAAACTGAGATTTACAAGGGTGACATCACACTTCCCCTTATTGTTAGCATAAACAGTTTCTGATTACTTTGTAAGGAAAATTCATAAACAGGAATATGTATATCACATAGCATAAATGTTGTAAAAGCTTTATTTTAATGCTTAGAATGTGTAATCTCAGAGGTTTTATACACTATTACAGTACATGCACAGTACGCTTTGAAAACTAACACCCCACGAACAATGTACATTATATACACTACGGTTTACCATTGGACTATTACCTTTCAATGTAAAAGGTATATAAATCCTACAGTACCAACTTGTTTGTTTTCACACCTTCTAAGTACTAGCTCAAGTTGAATCATGACCTGAATAAGTTTCACACCTTTAAGCATTCATTTTATATCACAAATCAAACTACAAATGGACAACTGGGTATTACTGTAGCTGGTACAATAACCTCCTAGCAAACTGTCAAAACAGCATTTGGTTCACCACTTCTCACCAAACTTGATGTTTAACTTAATAATAACACACAGTATACCTCCCTAAGCAGTCTTGCTAAGTTTGTTGGAAGCAGCAAGGCAAACTCTTTAACCAAATTCTCTACTTTATACATGTAACAAATAAACCTTAAAAAAGGCCTGAATAGTAATAAGACATTTTGTAAGAGTCAATCTATCAATTCAAATTTGACAGCTCTTACAAGAATATTACACTTGAAAATACTGTAGTTCAATCATTTATACACCAGAAAATTTATATGACAGTATTATTTCCATTTTCTTTTCAGGTCAACAAAGCCTGTTAGCTTGTCTCTAGAACATATTTTTTCTACAATACAGTGAAGCTCTGTTACAGTACCTACCAGTTTCAGTTTCAGTTTATTCTCTATATTGCCTCAAGAGGCACAAGAGACTAACAAAGTAATGCTACATGAACAAATACTTAATATATGGCAAAAAGCATCAAAGTACAAAAAGGACGAATTCAAAGGAAAACAAAATATTCTTTTCCTTTTTATATAATATAATTTTATTCTTATTCACAAACTTCTCAAATTACTACTCAAATGACAAAATGCTTGGCAACTTTTGTTACTTGAGCTATAGGGTTTTCACTCACTTTCAGGTAAGCAGATGAAGAAACCTCAAACTACTACACAAATTTGAACAGTACTAAAAACCTCATTGTGTATTTTTTGACAGAAGCTTTGGAAAGCAGGATGTTCAGTTAGGCCTTGGCCTCAGGCTATCCAATAAGGAATCTCTGCTCAAATTTATTCTATGTACTGTACAGTACTGAATACTGAATAGTGAGCATGCCTTGAGTCAGTCACTGTCTAGACATGAAGTCTGTAGGCTTACATAAGGCTCTGCTTAGTTTTGATCCATTGATCATCAAAAAATTCCATACATAAATGTTCTGTACTGGATTACAGAGTATGCACTACAGTAATTGTACTATATAGAAGCCTATCTGCCCAGTCCTATGCAAAACTATGTAGCTACCTTAATACTTCAGGGCTGCCAAACATTCTAGTTAAGTTTCTTGACTTATACATCTTGTGGTTCCTTTACAAAATGAAGTATCTTTGGTTGTGAGTCTTGCCCAAAACTGACGTTTAATATAAAAGATTCTCCAAAGGAATGTAAACCTAATTCCCCCCAAATTCCCGTAATTGAAAAACTGTGTTGCCATTCCTGCGTGAATTTAACATGCGGCCACTTCCTGTTGTTCATCAGTTAGCAGCACGGAGTTGTTTATGACCAAAGTGCTACGTAATACATAAAAGCATGAGAAATGCAAGTACGGCTGCTGTATGTATAATATACATGTACTGTACTCAGTGTGCTCTGTTAAGTGGACTTCAACTCTACAAGAATATTTCTGAGACCAAGTGGACCATACCACTAGCAGGCATTTAATAACTTACAAAAAAAATATTTTCCTGCTGTTTTGTGTATATTTTGAGTATCTGTTACTAAAAAATTCAAACTATGATCTGTTGCACTTGTTACAGTACAGTACTTCTTTTTCTTCATTTTTTTTTGGGGGGGGGGGTGGTGGGGTTTAATTAAATATGGCAAGCTTGTATTCCGTTGTCCCCTGTAAGCAGGTCCCCCCTAAGGATTTTGTTTTGCATAACTGCTATGCATTTTTTATTTTGTATAGCAATTTACAAATTTTGCTTAGCAGATTTATTGTTGGCAAAAAAGTAATCCATGTCAATTTAAAATGTGTATGTCGATTTCAGTAAACATATTTTCGTAATTTGATGCTACTTATTTTGATCGTTTAAAGGGTTAAACGAATGATCGGCCATTTACATGGTGCCAAATTCAACCAAACCATTAAATGCCATTTGGATTACCTTTTAAAAATGCGAGGGAGGTTTAGCATTGTTTTCTATCCAGTATTTTGCTTTGATATCTTTTCATTGAAATGATGTTTATTTGCCAGTTTAACGACCAAATGAGGCTTTGAAACTAAACTGTCATAAGTTGGTGACTCTTCATTCGTAGCATATAACTCTGTGATTCTCGACTGCTAATTCCCCTAAACAAAACAGGATGCCTTTATTATCTCAAGACGCAGTAGCTCAAATCTGCTAATTACTACATAATAGGGCTATACAAATTGATTCACACTTACTCAGTTTTTAGACCATAACTAGGGAATTGAATCATTTTAATGAAAGTATTAAGGTTGGAAAATTAGGTATGAAACGAAGTCAAGTCAAATCATTGTGTGGATGTCAGAATGCCTGTACCTGTACAAATAACCTCACTCGATTTGCAGCTTTGTGTTGCAAATCCGCGAGGTGTTAAAATTTTTGTATCACTACTGTGCTCAAACTGCAATGCGATACTGACTACTGCTGACCCTGCCTGTAAGGCAATTATGTATGTTTATGTGTCTATCACAAGTATTAAAAATTTAATGATAGAAATGTGGGAAGTGTCATAATTTATGCAGGATTACAAACTCTGAGTTTCCAAATTATGAGTTGCTACATGCACCAATTGTATACAGATGATGTGGTTAGCAATGAAACTTCAAAAACACGTCTCTAAGCCACTGTCTCTTTCAAGTTTTGTAGTGGAATTTGTATGCAGAAAAGTGGCACAGTCTGTGGCATGTATACCATGTTGGTAATACTATACTATAGTATGTGCCCTCTGACGCCCCGTCTGCATTCCGTGCACTCAGAACCAGAAACCTTCATCGCAGATGAAGGAAATTGCTTGGCATACAATAGGGGCATGAGGATTTATTTGAGTTGGCATACAACTTACCAATTGACTATATATTTTTTACTGCATACTAGCTCTAAGTCAAAACCGCAGCTATAAACTTTTCAGCAGTGGTGTGTTTCCACTTGATTTACATTGAGTCCCACACAAAATATGATTTAAATCCTGCCATATGGAAGAATGTACGTAACATTTTGCTTCATGTATGATGTATGATCATCAGAAAACCAGGCAATATTATGTTATATTGTGTGCTACAATTCGCACTGTGTTTTTTTGGCATATGAATACTGACACCTTGGGGTATTGTACTGTAACTCTGCATTGGCTTTACAATGGGATGCACCCTGGTCTGACGCACCTGAACTGTGTTGCACCAGAAATTATGGAAACAATTACCAATGACTGCTATCATATGGACATATTTGAAGTTTACAACTTTGAGAATATCTAGGCCCTCTGCTGATATTTTTGCCATGAATTAACTTTTAAAAGAAATGTGTGTTTTGGGGAATCGTAATAATTAGGTTTAGCTTATTGCAGAAAGTTTGAAGTGTATACACAGTACAAGGCTACAAGCCCTGTTTCCAGTTTTCAAATAATCAGTGGTGGTAATGGGTTGAATGACAGAATTTTACTAAATGCAATTTTTATGAAAATGAAAGGGGGGGATATCGATAATGCTGTAATCAGTGGGGTAATGGGTTGAATGACAGAATCGCCCAATATCGATAATGCTGTAATCGGCCCAATACTGATTATCTAGGCTAACAGATGATTGGTCTAGGTACACTCCTAGCCGCTTTTGAGGCTATTACTGCCTTATGGCGTGTATGAACGTAACTATAGCTATGGACTATGTCACTACAGCAATTGCGTGCTATTTAGTAGTACTTGTATATTTTGTAAAATTTTTGGTCTTTTTTTGGAGTTGCTAATACAATGTACTCGAGGTCAAAGACCTGTTGAGACACCATTCAAAGCTTCTTAATGCGGTAGCCCAATTTTGAGATATATGACTGACTAGTATACACTTACAACTCGAGTGTGGTTAGGTTCTATGCCTGAACTAATACTATACTGTATATACTACGGATATGTCACAATGTAGCTTGAACGTGACAATTACTGCACTCTAGCCAAAGTCGTGTGTCGAGACAGATATGCCCTAGTCCTCAGTAAAGGCCTGTGTATAGCCAGTCGCCGATAGCTCCCTATACACTGTCCTTACTCCAACTCATTGAAAACCCGGGGTCTTCGACCAGCACAGTGCTGGTCAAAATTGATTTTCTTATTATTAAAGTTAGGTCCTACATATAGCACTAATACAAGATTTTTTTAACACATTTCCATAAAATTTTTTTGACACTTATATTGCAGTTGTTTTTACTATCACTTTAAGACCTCTGAAACAGTTACAGTTTTCATTTGAAAGCTCTCCTTTTCAAAAGGTTTTAAATGTTATGAAATTTAATGTTAAAAACACTTGTCTTAACATATTGATGCTAACTATATCTCGAAGATTTTTTAAAAAGTTGACATCAGAATGTTTGTAACATTGTGACGTCACGCACAACACTTTGGTTACTGTAGTGCTCTCCTATACGTACACATGACTGTAATTGCATCTGCAAACATTCTTAACTGACGTTATTCGGACGAGCTAGCTTAGGTACCTTATGATAAACAAGTTTCCATAGTCACACAGTACAATTTTACGGCGCGAAAAAAGTTGCTGACTGAATTTCATTCAGATTTATGGCACTTTCCAGAATTTGTTCTCATACCTTCTCAGTTATATATAAATAGTATATGCTGTAATATACCTGTTAAGGGCGCCTGTGGCCTGCCTAGTAAGATTACTGTAAGCAGTAAAATTTCTATTGAAATTTTGTGTTTTGAATCACAAATTAATCGACAAAAGACCAATTTCAACCATTACACAGACGACCGATCCCCCCGCTTTTTCCAATGGTCGGTGTAAGGACTGTGTATAGTGAGCAATCGGCGAACGACCACAGTCCTTTACTGAGGACTAAACATGCCCTAGCCTACACTTGTTATCGTGCAAGTAGTCCCAATGATAAGATGCAACCATTGTTGTTGTAAAGGATACTTATGGCCAACAGCTTGCTGGTATGGTCATAGCAGATCACTTCCCCTTGTATCTTCTCATCAAAACAGGTCACACAAGATACAGTGCTACCTATTCGAACGGGGGACTCATCGTGATCACCGATGCCAGCAGCCATGATAATTTATTAAATTTTCGGTTTCCCCTGTCGAACAAAAAACAGCGTCAATCGGAACGGTGGCACACGACTGAAACAGTTATCACACTCAAATGACAGCCAATCCACAGCCTAGTCAGGGTAACTCCTAGTCAGGGTAACTTCTAGTCAGCGTAACTCATACCCTACAGTAACTCATATCCTACAGCAGGGGTCTCCAAACTTTTTTGCTTAGTGGCCCCCTATTTTCTACTCCGGAATCTTGGTGGCCCTCAAATTGACGGGTCGGTGAGAGGAGTTTGATTTTACTTGGTTGTGCAGTGTTAATATAGCAGATCACTGGTTCTTAGATTAGAATCACTCCCATTGCTTACTTTTATTGAGAAATTTGAGAATTATTCTCTCCTGAATCCTTTTCGCGACCCTCCGAAACATTTTCGCGACCCCTAGTTTGCCGACCCCTGTCCTACAGTAATCCTACGGGTGACTGAGTTAGTGAGTAAGATGACGTTTTACGGCTCAGTTTCTAACCAATCGGTTTAAGTCGGCCGGCCCCGGCCTTTTTCCCAGTTGTGGCTCACTGGCTTGTTTTCCCTACTCCATTGCTTATGCTGAGCACCAAGCACAATGGCAGTAGGTTCCATTTTTAAAGTCTTTGGCATGACCCGGTCAGGAGTCGAACCCCAGACCTTCCGGCTGCAAGTTGGATGCTCAACCACTTGACCATAATCCTACGGTGCTGTGGTAGCGTGGATAAAGGCGTGAGGTTCGGGGTTCGATCCCCAGCCGGGTCAAAGTAAGGTGGTTTTTCATCCAAGAGTAATCTACCAGGGCTGTAAATCCCGCCACCTGACCCATTTTCGGGCCAATTCCGAGTCCAGTGGTCACCATTCCGGGTCATTGCCGAGTCCAGTACAATCCAATTCCGAGAAAATTCCGATTCAAGGTTTTCTAATTCCGGGCTCATTCCGAGTCCGGCCATTTGATAATGTAGCGCCTCATACAAATGCTTTTTGCACTGTTTACAATTACACTTATGATGAAAACGGGGAATTTTCAGGAGTCGTACTCTTCCTGACTCTGTATTTAATTGACTCTAGTGACCATTTACTTGCTAAATTTTGCACCAATGATCATGTTGCCTCGGTACATTAATGAAGCTTTCATTTTTGTGGACTAGGCCATAATCGGCTTCGAGTCTAAGTCCAGCTGAGCCCAATCCAGGCCAATTCCGATTCCGTTGCCTCCCATTTCGGACCAATTCCGAGTCCCGTGAAAACCGGACTCGTGCTCGGAATCAGAGTCCGAGTCCGAACTCGGATGTTACAGCCCTGCAATCTACCGTTCCCCTCTGAACTGGCTCTTCAAAAGAAACCAAATTTGATCTAAGTTGTGGAGTTGGTTAGCCACCCGACGTGAAGTTGTAATTCACAAGCCATATAGGCTGTTTCCACATTTGTGGTCACTTAGCGTGGTAAAACACTGCGGCCCTTTAAGGTCTCAAAGTAATGGGCAGTGCGTTATTAGGTTTGTCATTGCCCGTCCAAATGGCACAGCCATGACATTCGTGTCAGGTTCTCCTGTAAAATGGACCTTCAGTTGCTTTACATATGCATTCGCAATTTTTTTCTAACGTTTATTTTTCTTTCGGGACCTTCGTGTCCTGTTCCTTTTAACGGACCCTAAGTTGCCGTAGGCCTATACATAACATGTATTCACATGTTCTTTTTTCTTACTTTCTTTCAGGACAGATAAGCACTATTGTGGTTTTCCAACTTTGTTTGAATATCAGTTGTGGATAACCACTTCCTTTCATAACGATTTCTGTATTACTGTCTCTCTGCTTATGTTTGTAACCAAGATACAAATGAAACGATCATAGGATTTTCTAGACTACTTTTCTAGGCTTTTCTAGTTACTAAGCGCCACAGGTAAAAGTACATTGGCATTTCAGTCAACAGGATAGTCTCGATAAAAACTTTAAAACCTGTCAGTGATATGTGTGTCCTCCAATTTGTCTCTATGCCTCATTCGATGATTAATTATTTGTTTACTTGACCAATATTCATGGGAACAATCCTCGTTACTGAATCTCGGAAAGAACTGTACCGCCTGTAAATCGCGTGTATTAAAATAAAGTGCTGCCCTCTACACATGAGGTTGTTAAAAAGCGTGCCTAGAGCCTAATTTTGCAAAATGTATGCTGCAAAGCTTGAAAAATGAATCCTAATTTTCCAACTCCCTTCAGATGACATCCCCAAGTTGAGATGGTAAATAATGAAGCTTATTCACTTCATTGAAATGGAAGAATGCGCAATAATTTGTGATGTCATTCTTGCATGATTTTAATAACCGTCCTTGTTTTGCTTTGTTTGACTGCACCTTGTACCAAAATGTGATCACATTTTGCTGTTACATGATAACTTGACTAGTATACAAGTCTTCACCACAAAACATGCTAAGCAAGAAAACAAAAGGAAACAAAGGTAGCTACTGTGAGTTAAGTGTACCAGAAGTAGGACAATTTAAGCTACGAGTTTCTTAAGACATCACAACTTTTACATGCGTATCCAGGGCACTGCTGCCTCCCTCCCTCTCCAAACTGAAGAAAACAGAAAGAAAGTTGCTACATACTTCCGTAGGTCGCTACACTTAGCGTTTGTTAAATTTAAAGTCATGCCCTCGGGTTGCAAAGCCCTACATTTATGCTGATGACTGCTAGGACTTATTTCACGGTACTTTCCTAACGGTCCATTTGTTCGTCTGTCTGTCTGTGTGTTGTCTGTATATCGTTTTTTTATTTTGATGAATTTTTCTCCGGTCAGGTACCGTTCCCGTTCAATCGTATCCCGAGGTAATCGATTCAGGTTCTCTGCAAGCCGCCATTCGTTTGAGATGGCTCTCTTTTTAGATGAAGTTAGTTTCTGACGCTTGTATGATGGGTGCAAAAGTGCTTCAATTTTTGTCATTTTATAAGTTTCGTTAGTTTACATACTTGTCACAATACCCAGTTTAGCCACGTGTTATTCACAAGGGCAAGCAAAGGTGCAATTCCATCACTGTCAAACAATTGGAAAACATGTAGGCTGCACTGAGCCACAGTATTTAATACACAAAGTTATCCTTACCTGTGTCTTCGTAACCAATAGTACTGATACTGAAGAGCTATCATTCAAACAACAGTTTCTGACTTTTATTCCAATCTGATTGGCCTATGATGGCTTAAGTTTTGCAGATAAGTGAAATGTGACGTAGTGTAGCCCTATACACAAGTCAGATTACAGTATGACATTTAAGTCACACAGAATAGTGTACTCGACAGAGTTAGGCCTTGCGTAATTTAAATTTAGTACAGGCTACAGTAGCTCTGTCTGTAAGGGGCATTGCGCAGACAGTGTATAATCGGAGGTGCCAGGAGTAAACTTAGTTAAGAGAATTTCAACCCGGCGTCTGGGATGAGATAATTCCCAGTTTAAGTGAAGCATTTAAGTATTCTCAATGTCACATGCTGCTAGTTAAACAAGCAACAAAGTTGCTCCAAATTTAAACAATCTTGAACACAGAATGGTTCGTTTTTAATTTCAGTGGTGGAAACGTACGCGTACCGGAAGAAACTTTACAAGGGCGGAGGGTATTTTGCCGGAAGGTTTCTCCAATCAGCAAACAACTATGAAATGAATTTTGATTCGAAAAACCAATTTCGCAAGCGGGTGGCTCCCAAACCCCCATACACCTTTGGCTGAAAGGGTGATTAATGAAGAGAAGAATGACCGGAGTGTACCCAGGGATGTTAACCCATAGTCTTGGAATAATAGCTTCATACAGCAAACGATTTCCCAATAATGATGCCATGCATCACAAAAGTGGAAATGACTGAGTAGTGCATGCCGGAGGGAATGTACTTTGAATCACATTTCTTCAATTAAAGTTACTTTAAGTTCTCAAGCCAAAACTTTTTTCTTTATAACCAGAACGTTCGTTCTATGGTTCGTTGCCCAAAAATAGTCATGTCAAGTCCTTCATTCTGGGCTGTGCAAGGCGTCGGTAGGATACAACACCTTGGCATGCACTGTTTATAATACATGGGATATGTTGTGCTTACAAAACTTATGAAGTTTGACCTCTGGTAACCTCAAGTGATCTTTGACCCCAACTTAACACTGTAGCATTCTTTAACTTAATGTCGAGCATTTACGTGCGAAGTATGGGATACCTCAAAGTTATGCTTCCTGAGTTATCATATTTACAGTTTTTTCAATTTGACCTCTAGTGACCTTACATGATTGTTGACTATCAAAATCACACTACTTCTTGAAATCAACGTGAAGCGTGGTACATGCTAAGTGAGAGATCCCCTAAAGTTTCAATTCTCGAAATATTATATTTAAAAAGCATTTCACAATTGGACTTCTGTTGACCTCAAATGACCTTTTACAACACCAAAAATGACAGGGATTTTGAATTTATCGTAGGGCATCTACAATACTGCGTGTGAAATTGCTCACCGTTACCTTTCTTGAAATATTTCGTTTTAGAGTTTTCATAATTTGAGTTCCGATGGACTAGCTCAAATGACCCTTGACCTACATGAAAAATAGTCTTAATTCTTGAACTTTGATCCACACCTTAACTGTGAGATACATCAAAATTAAAGTTCATGAAATATCGTTTTTACGATATTTTCACTGTTTGACCTCAGGTGACATTACATGACTTCTGACCTTTACCAAAAACAATAGGGTTCTTGTACTCAATGTGGTATCCACATGCTGAATATGAGATCCTTCAATGTTAGAATTTTGAAGCGTGTTTACAGGCAGTTTAGTAAGTTTTCGTAATTCACCCCTGGTGACCTCCGATGAAGTTGACCTCCACCAGTTTTCATTTCTTCATTGACACCCAACTTTTCATCGTGATTTGGGAGCAAATGATGAACTTACTATGACATAAGTAGGAGAACACAATTGTCTAAATTGTAACCATTTATCCAGGCTCCGAAATAGTCAGAAGTGTATCTGTTTGCCGCCCTCTCTTGAATATATTTCCATGTAGCTTACATAGCACAAAACGAACATAGCCTGTCAGTTATGTAGAATCCACGTTTTGAATAAACATGGACAACTTAATAAATACAGTCAAAGAAGTTCATATACAGAGGACTTAGCATTAACTCCAGATTTCTCAACAAGGATTCCCAGCATTTCACTTGCTATGTATCTGCGTGGCGTCTCCCAGGTATCCACAGCGTCAGATCATTTACGATGCCCCCGGTAAGAAAATTAATCACCTCCCCCTTGTTGACAAGCGGCTGTCTTCAACCTACTTTTTTGTTAACTTACCTATTTTTATCGGTATTCTCGTGCCGTCCCCGCCTTGTCGTCGCCTCTCCTCGCTTTCATCCTTCCGTGCTTCCTTCGTTCCCAAGGGGTCCTCCCTCCGCACCGCGATAGATGACCCTAAAGGCTAATACAAATAATCATAGAGACTGCCATGATGTCACCCAAGGGTTGCCAAGAATTCAGGTTCTAATGCTCAATAAGATCTGATGATGGCATTTTGCGTGTAATAAAGGTATCAAGAAACTCGTCGGCTACAGACATTATGAAGTATACTTCCTTTGATAATTTCCATACAGACCTTCGCCGATGTGCTCCAGCTCTCCTACTGACTGTACGCGTCCTATGATTGCCAAACGCAGAAGTTATAGGAAGTAATGTTAAGCAATGTAAATCCAGTGTGAAATAGTTATGAGGGGGATGGCTCAGGGTATTAACTGCGATTGATCACTGGCAAGCACCTTCCATGTCAGTAGCCGACCTACATTAATGCTCGCAGGGACATAAGTCTTAATTATAGCAAATGCATGAGGGCCCGCTGTGTTACTATCGGTTAACGCTGTTCAGTTGTATAATTTTAGATGTAGCCTATCATACAATAATACAGCCTTTGTCTTGAAGACAGTTGAGCCATTCCTTTGATTCTTTCGAAATTTGTGCTGTACTGTACTGCTTTTTTTTTTGGTATGAGTTTACTTTCGTAAGTTTTAAACAGCAAGCTTGAAACTTTGTTGAGTCTGGAAAGTTATAGATATTAGAAAATATGGTTACAAGGAAAATAGACATGCATTAAAGCGCGACTGGGCAGTAGCCAACTGCAACCTTCTCTCTTCCTAAACAGATGATCTTATCTGAAAAAAAATCAGATTTAAGGGAAATTTTTAAAAAAGGAAAATTTTCACTTAGCATATTTTTAATGAGCAAATTCAGTAACCCATATTTGTTATATAGCACACCAGGTACCCTTATTCATGTACCCCTCTTTTTAATCATGTGAAAACATTTTGTTACTACACTGTTAATTTCATGAACAATTGAACGCCTTAGGTAAGCTATATATAGGCTAACATGCAATAGGCCTGCTTATATTCTGTATCATCAATACTTGTAGTAGGGGGAAAAAGAGGAGATTTGTAACATTTAATTGATGTTTTTCCTTTTATTTCAGAAATAATCTACATCTTCACATATAATTCAATGACTTTCGACTTGAATGTGATAAGATAAGCATTTACTTCACCAAGATTAGAGGGATTCCATGCAGCAAAGTCAGTAAATATTCTGGTTACTGTCGTTATGTAGGGCGTTTATAAAACGTCTAAAGACAAATAAGGCCGCGTACACCAAAATGTCGGAACATTGTTAAGGGTACCATCTACCGTAAAAATTCCGCAAAAGCGGCGAATCGGGACCATACCCCTCCCGGATTCTCCCTGAGACCTAAGTCGCAATTGAGTTAGTGCAACAGAACAGTTTAGGACCAGAATTGCCAGAGGAATAGTTTAGACCCAAAATTCTTTTTGATATGTTAAACAGAAATTTCTGATCTAAGCCTTCTGGTGAAACTTCGTTGATTTCCCATGTTCGAAATTTGAAGTTATAGCATTTTCTACCAAAAGTGAAATTGAAAAACATAGGTGTGGTGTCATGAGACTTCATAATGATGACCAATTTTTGTTTGTCGGTAAAGGGCCTCTTTTGTCTGTTTGCATTTCCGCTGGGGCATGGGTCAAAGTTTTGATCCTTTCTGCACCGGCCATCATCTGCCAAAGTATTGTATAATGTACTATACTGGTGTTTTCTTGTTCTTAGGTTGTCGCCTTGTCATGGTAGCAAGGCTTTTGTGTCCCTGTGACCTGGGCAGCGATGCTAGAAGGTGCTCTATGTCCTCGACAGGTTCAACCATGCCAAAAAGGTCAAAGGGTAGGGTCCAGACGAAAGGGTCATCCCTGGTCCTCCAGGTTAGGCCATAGGCTATTAATCACCTACTCAATGCACTGTAACGTTAATGGATACTGCGTGTGAAAAAGACGTCGCAGCCTTGTGCACCGCTCGTTCGTAAAGAGAATTAAGGCAGGGAGCTATCACTCGGCGCTACGCTTCCTAGTTAAGGTAAGGATCACACAGGAAATGACCAGCTTACATACTAAAAGTCTCTGACACATTAATGTTTCTGCATATATATAGTACATACTGACATCGGGTGTCATTGATGCCATGTTACTTGAAGCAGGATGTTCCATCTTTTAAGACGAGACTGGGGAACGTCTCTGTCTCTTTCGAGAAGTTCCTTGCTTTTAAGAATGGTATATAAATTCGATCTTCACCCATTTTCCATTTCGGAATTATCCTCAATCATAAAGCCCCCGCCAATAAACCGCCAACTTCACTCCAGGGAGTTAAGAGGTCTTGCAGGTGCGAGGTTAAAGTTCACAATTATCTTCTCGTATGTCTTTCGTCCCTGTCATAATCCCAGCAGGACGCCACCCTTCTGAAACTATATTTGGTAAATTGCCTCACATTGTCTTTGCTAGGGGACAGCAAATTATTCAATTTCAGCTGATTACATTTTCAATATGAGACAATTAAAAATGGAAGTTGAGCAGGGGCTTGGGAAATGAGCAAAGAAGACACACTAAGTAGGGTTTTTGTCAGGTGAAGTTCATGGCTCCATGAATCGGGGGGTTGTCCGACACATGTATGACTCATATTCTTTTGCTCAGGTTAGATTATTTTGACGGAGTCTTGTAATGATCGTGAAAGAATTGAGCATGGTAGTTTGTCCAGGGAGCTGGTGTCTCCCGGCTCTGGTTTGTCTAACAGTTTCGGTGCATTTATTGCCACTTACGTCCCTTGTTGTTACTTCTATAATTCCTAAGAGTAAAATAAAATGTAATATGTTACATGCAAATTAGGGGGTGGTGCTTACAAGTTTTGCCCCCTCCTTAGGAAAGAACTCAGAAGAACAGGATAACTAAAAATGAAATTCTTTCAAAGAAATATAAAATTGCTAAGGGAAACCCAGCAGGGGTGGGTCGAGGTGGAGGCAGGAGGATAAAGCCCAATAGTCGCGTAAGACCTGCCCCTTCGGGAAATTTTTCAAATTTCGTCAAAGAACCTTAGTCGGTACAATAAAGTATGTAACCCCCAACGGCGATCGGTTTGCTTATTTCAGGGAACTTCCTGGTTTCTTCAATAAGAACCGAAAATTTTCGCGGTAGGGTTATGCATGGTTGTTTCAGTTTTCTATACCGTTCTGCACCATATAGGTAACTAGTACAACTTCCCTGTCCCCCTGTCCCCCTTACCAACTAACTTACAAACTACAATTTATGGACAAGGTTTAAAACTTAACCTGATATCGCATTGCGTACTTGTTCTATTATCTTTGTCGTACGGTAAGCGACTCCGCCGTACAGGTGGAGGATGAACAATTTCATCGGGAAGTCGAGGTGAATACGCGGATGCAGGATAATATATTACTTTCGATAGGGGTCAACCGCCTCGACAGTATGATCGATTTTTGCTTTGAATGAGTGTCGATTTTTTATGTAAACCCAAAACTTTTTGCACGCTTTTTAATTTCACAATTCAAATTTCCCAGAAAAAGACCTAAACGAGCACCAAGTCGGCGTTTCAAGTCACATTAAGCAAAACATCCCCTACAATGGAGGACATAGGACAAAAGCTTCTTCCAATCCCCTCCTCACCCCGTCGACATCGTTTCTGCAACCCATCATCTTTGTCGGCTCTTCAGGTCGCTAGCCCCCGTCAGAGAGCCGGGCCTCCTGTCGGGCAAATCCTGGCGATACCCCTGAAATACAGCTTTGCCCACTGACTCCTCTCAATTGAAGGGGTTTTTGAGTTCGAATATAGAGTACGGTTTTTTGAATAGCCCTCTATACAAAAATTGTGTGACACTTAAGCAGTTACCCAACTCGTATCAATACTGATTACTGAATACGGTGCATGCAAACTTTAAATTGTGCGCCTCTTATTTCTGAGTGTCACACTCGTAGATTCTACATAAGTTAATAGGTGATTCAAGACTAAAAGTGGCACCTTCCCACTTAGAAGCAGGAAGCTGTTCTTAGCTGGGGAAGGGGGAGTTTTAGACCATTATCCTGGGGAGGGTCCTTAAGGGAGTGTTTGTCCCCTACCCTAAGGAAAGTTGCTGAATATCTGAGCGTCCTTACATGCATTTTGATATTACATTTTGTGTAGTTTTGAATTACATTTACTGAAAAAGTTTCATATATTTCATAATTTTCACAGAGGGGTCAAATAAGGGGTTTTGTCCTTGAAAAGTGGGATGGGAAGCATTTTTAGTCCCCCCATTTTTGACTGGAGCCCCCCACCTCGGTATCTACACCTATGCCTCCTCAACTTCCATGCATCCAAGAGACTGCGATTGACATTTTAAGTTATTGACCGCCTGCAGCGTCTGAGCGTCACGGGAAGGGGTTCAATAGGTAAACGGAGTTGGTTTTTGTTCCAAACATTAGAAACATGGCAGGCGGTTGGTTAAATTATGAAAGTATTAGTAAGTTTGAGGACAATGTACAGTTATCAATGTTTTCCGGTAAAAAATAAACGTCCATGATAGAAGAAACAAACTGAAGGCGCGTAGTCAGGATTTGGCCAGTGAGTGGCGTTAGATCAATTCATCTTCATGCCGCCAGAGGCACCGCGGGACCGGAGAACCCTCCCTGTATACTTGGATCCATGGGCCTACCTGGGGGTTTCTTCGAAATGAAGATTGCAGTTAAGGGGGTAGAACCCCATATGAAAATATATGTTCCCAAGAATATATTTTTTTCGCACTTGGGTCACGGATGGTTGAACCCCAAGTCCCCTCCCCACCGAGCTGAACGGCCTGTATTAGTGTGTATGTGTGTGTGAAATGACAAGGCCGTTTTATACCTTGCCTAGAGCATCATTCCTTCATATTTGTCCGGCCTGACACCAATAACTCTGTCTTATCCGTCTGCACGTCTACCAGATTGTTTACTAAATCCCTGTCTCAATGTCAGATATTACTAAGTCAAATATTCCACCAATATTTTATTATTCTCCTTTGGATCATTCTCTTGTTTTTATCGCTATCTAAGAACTGCACTGTCCGACGAGATTTATTCTGTTCCGATCGTGTTGATATGACCTTTCTTTTTCTTTAATTTATGGGAAGTGTTTCAATGAGATTTAAAACTAATCAGAGGATAAAATCCCTAAACACTTGTCTAGGTCACCAATTGAAAGCGAACTTACGATTGGCAAACTACTGATTCTTTACAAGCTTTCTTGAACCATGGAATGCTGTTAAGGAAATTTAATGCGCCAATCAGTACACAAAGTTATTTATTGCGGTAAGAAGTGTGTGAATTTGAATAACAACTCCCTGGGTAACATTCTCTAGCTAAAAGAACACCTTCACCTGTAGGGAGCCAGACTAGTATGCACCACATCCACAGAATTCGTATACGGTAGTACAATTACAAGGGTATTGCCCTACGTTCCTGGTACAGAAAAAAATGATTTTTGAAATGATGTGAGTACATGTAAAAAATCCTGAGAGAATCAAAGCGTAATGTAATTAGGGGGCGTTCTTCATGGGACAAGTAGTATCAGAACTAGAGACCGGAGGGTTTTTCCTGAGTCTTTTACTCCTTCTGTAATAAGATTTCTCCTTATTGTTCTTCCATGGAGTCCAGTAAGTGAACCCAAGCACTAGTTCAAAGGTCGGGAGCACTTATAGGTACGAGTGCAAACGAGTGCAAAAGTCCTCCTTTTTCCTTTCTGTCTTTTTAAAACAAATCTCAGAATTTGCACTTTACCACGAATCTGTACCCTTCCTAAGATTCACATGGAGGAGTGCAATCAGTGAGGGCGGAGTGGAGTAGAATGTATAGAGATCGTATTATAGAGGGAGTAAGATTCTCTGAAGAGACTCTGAGACTGCGTTCTTACTTGATTCCCCTATGCCGATCCCCAACCCCCAAGTTCAGTCAGCTGGAAAATGTGGCCAACCGAGACTGATCCCATCTGAGCCCCTTCCCGAGATCTGATCGCCTATTCCGGTTCAAGCGACAAGACTTTACGTCATTGAATGGAAGTTCGCATGTCATGTTTGTTTACATTTGCTTCATTTTTGTGTTTTGATCTCGGGTCCCCTTGATGCGCAGTTGTTTCCCACACGTTGTTCGGATCGCTGCTCGGGGTCTGATCCTCTCCGGAAGGGGGGGGGGTGGTCAATCTTTGGAGATCCGATCCCGGGAACGAGAGCGTTCCTACTAGCAAATTGATCCCTTGCTCGGGATCAGATCCTGGTCTGCTCTCTTGCTCGTACTCATATTGGAACCCACCCACTCCATGGACTGATGGAGATCAAGTGGTCTATAACGACAGGTTGATCAATTGACCACTTGATTCAATGCATATTCGATGCTCTTCAAAATTCTGGTACGATTCTTTAATTATTTGAATAACTGAGGAACATAGGGGGGAGAGTTGAACTAGGAAGCGGAAGAAACCTGTAATCGCTAGTCATCTGAAAACAACATTTTTTAATTTTACGGCAATTTCGTGAAGTTTTGTTGTAATTACAGTAACGCCATAGGTGTTCCTCTTCATCGGAAGTTTTCTGTCACCTTACTGTTCTATCCACCGAGAGTGTGTCAAATCAATTTGTTTTCATTAACTCGCCCAATCGGTGGGGAAATTCAATTGTCAGTTGCTCCCCTCAGCCGAGGGAAGAGTAAGGTTATAGCTTACAGTTAAGCCCACTATTCCTGGTGCATAGAAGAAATATGAGAATACTGAATTATCTATAAAAGCCTGTGCATTTCATATCGTAGCCTCGAGTCCATTTACATGAGAAGGGCATTATGAAACACATTTATGCCATTTACACGGTTTCTGTCACCTTTAATCGTAGTTCCAGCAGGTTTGTGAGAGCTTGAATGCCTCGACTCATATAATACTGTTACAATTTTCTTCTGCTCCAAAACTTCTGATAGGCTTAGAACTTGAACATGAACAGCAAAACGGGTCGTAAATTTCAGTAAAATAGTCTAGTCTGACGTCATCATGAAATGATGCCTTTATTTTCCCCAAATATCTTTCAGTGTTAAATGACCCTCTCTTAAAACAATTGTGGTAGAATTCAAGACTTATATCAAACACTTTTCAAACAACGAAGAGGCCAATTGACTATAACAGCATTCTAAAGACAACAAAACAGAAAGCGACTTTTCCGAACATGACTGACAAAATTAAGTTTGGAATTATTTTGAGGGAAGCTTACATAAGCGTACGGTCACTTTCAATAGGGGGAGGGGCGGGTGGGGGTGGGTGGGTAGATGAACATTTTTGCCCAAGTTTTAAGCACGTTTGCCCGAAACCACCAGATTTGGCCGGAAAATAAAGTTTCCTACCTAGTGTGGGGATTGGATGGGTGGGTGCAGCTCCCCCTGTGGACGCCCATAACATGGATAAATACCTATTAGGGCATCAGTGAGTCAGTGGAATATCCTTGTTGTACAACCGGCATTGAACTCCAACATAACACGTTCCCATTGGTAGAAGTTTAACTTTGTAGTCTTGACACGCTGTGTCATTGAGAAAGTGGCTCATATCATGCCACCACTCCAACGCTCTTCTGTTGTTTAATCAAAATGAAAGCACAATGCACATCGGTGACATAATGACCAAATAAATTTGAAGAGATAATATTTCGTAAGCATGAAAACGTATACACTTTATTTTTAGGTAAAACGGCGAGGATTGATAGCATATCTGTGAAGGAAGTATGTTAGCATATGTTCTTTGGAGCCCACACAAGTTTGAATCTGGGTACCAAGGGAGTAGTACCCGGTCGATTGATTTGTGACTCTCGGATTCAGAGAGACTAAAATCCATGAGCGTGAAATACGTTCATAATTCATCGAAGATCGGGGAGTTGGAAGCATCTAATACTGTCAACAAAGGGGCGCTACCATGCCTTTATGAAGTGATGGAGAAAGCCTCCCCATACGAGTCATAACCGGCCTGGACATGAATCTCTTTTTTCCTTTTAAATCATGCTCCTACGGTATTACTTCTCAGCTTTGACGAGGATCAAGCTTGTAATTGTTGCTGGCCTACGTGTATGCTACTATATGAAAAAAATGAATATTCATCGTTTTCAGTGGATTTTAACGTCAGTTACCGTATTGCATATATGTATATATTCCGATCATTGACCTATGTCCAAGATTCCAATCCTTGAAAGCTCCATCATGATGACATTTTAGATCACTAAGAGGGGTACTGACTGCCCTGGTTATTGGTTAAAAAAGTGCAAATAATATATAGGCTGTAGCCTATACTCCCTCACTGACAAAACGATTCGACGTAGTTTGATATACCAATGAAACGACTGTAAAGGCGAGGCTAAGAGAGTTGCTTGCATTGAGTTCTGCTTGTACTTGAAAAAAATAGGCTTACAAAAGTACAAAATTGACTCTTACGATTATTTTACCAAGGAGCTGATACTTGTCCAAGTAGCAGCTCCCTAATTTTACAGAAACTTTTTTTCATCGGGATTCTATGCTTGATATGAATGATGCACAGGCAGTGGGACTAAAAATAGTGTCTAAACCCCCGATGATTTGTCGGGTTTCAACGATTAGCTGCGAACGAGAAGGTGAGACAAGTGGTAACAATAAATTGCCACGTTCCTGGCATTCAAGGTTACCACGCTATGATGACTACAATCATATTAAGTAAAGATAATTAAATAAACACCTAACTCGATTTCTTTCAATTAAAGGTTGGTTAAGACCTATCTTTTGTCTCCTTCATAAATCAAAAATTAGGAGAGACCTTCTTTTGGCCTTCCTGCTGTCCGTTATTTTTTGTTTATGCCTAATGACCATCTGTCCCTCGGACACGTTTCCAGACATATCAAGGCGTCGACGTAACCGTGATGTCAATTTTTGATAGATTTCTCGCTTTAAGGTTAATTGCAATGACTGATTTTAAGACAACAAAGATTGCTTGAAAGTTGCCATCATGTCGTAAATTTTAATATCAGGTTAGAACCAATGAAATCGGAAGGAAAGGTAATTTCATGATTACCTTGAGCAGGAAGCTGTCTTCCAGCTCCCAATCTTAAGAATACGTGTCAGAAAAAAAACACCGAAAGTCTTGGCTATGAAGACATTACTGTAAGATATCCCACCATCTTCTCCATCCACCTATTTCTCCTTATTCCTCAAAGACACGTCTTCTTGATGTTACCCTTTCTCCTCAGGTCGAGCGGTTATAAAACAGATCATGCTGTTATGCTCTATTGAATCAGTTCCCTGATTGAATGCCCTAAAAGAGCTTTTATTCAAACCCACCATCCTATTATCTATGATTTGTTACCAACCCCATTGCCTAAAGGCCGGTTAATACCTCCAAATTTTCAAGCCTTATAAGTCATAAGAACCATATATATATATATATATATATATATATATATATATATTATATATATATATATATATATATATATATATATATATATATATATATATATATATATATATATATATAATCCACGTGGATTGACTCATTCATATAAAGTCGCTACGTCACTCTACCTACTCAATACTACATGAGACGATATCCTATGACGTAACAATGGAAAACTTAACCCATCAGTTGACCGCGTTCTACCACATAGGCCTCAATGGCTCAATAGACCTTTTTCCAAATAGCAGTTACAAAGGATTGTGGGATAGAGTTTTTGTGTGCATTATTTTTCTCAGTGGCATTTTACAGTGGACAGGAATGATGCAGACCAAAACACTATCCCACAATCCTTTGTAATTGCTATTTGGAAAAGGATCTATGGTCAGAGCATCCGCCTCGTATATATATATATATATATATATACATACATATAATATAAGAAAGTCCACGTATGCTCAATGTAAACACAAGAAAAGTAGGTAGAAAACACCACAAAGATGACAATATTAGAGCACATAAAAGATAACAAGACAACGTATATTTCGAAGACGCCGTCTTCGTCCTCAGCGTTAAGTGAAGTCATATATATATATATATATATATATATATATATATATATATATATATATATATATATATATATATATATATATATATATATATATATATATATATATATATATAGGTCGAGCGGTAAATAGTAGAACATTCGATCTTGATTTTTTATACCAATCCAAGATAGAGCATAGCCCTTATCAAAGCAGGAAAGGTTCAGAGAAAACACCAGAGAGAAAAATTGAGTCGTACCGAGGGTTTGAACCCGCCATCCTCCGCTTTCCGTGCAGAGTCTGCGACCACTACACCAGTTCGGCTTGTGGTTCACAGAGTGACAAACAGGCTCCAAATACATTCTAAATTCGATCAACCAACCTCGACCTACTATATATATATATATATATATATATATATATATATATATATATATATATATATATATATATATATATATATATATATATATATATATATATATATATATATATATATATATATATATATATATATGATCACCCCTTGCTCTTCAGGGCCACTGAATAACAGTCATAGCTCATATAGTAGTTGAACAGTGTTCAGCTTTCAGCTCTGAAATGCATTTCTGTGAAGAGCTCACTGATTGCACTGAACTGTACCCTGCACAACCACAGGCAAACTAGGTAGTAACAACTGACCATTTTAGGGAGGCCAATTCGTCATGATGGAGTTCAATCTTTTAGTGTCTCGTCACAAGTTCCTCCAATTGCACTTTTTATAGTTTAGAATTTGGACAAACATGTATACATCTACCCTTATATCTACTGTTTTCATAAACTATAGGTTTCATCCAGGTGTAATACCATGCAATCCACTATGCGGAAGTAAAAAAAAACTTAAAGGTTCTAGCTTGTTACTTTCAAAACCTTTGTTACCATGTGAACTTGTTATGGTAAAGTAAAAATTCGGTGTCTTAAGTAGGTCGCGTATTCATTTGAATAAAATGTTTTCGTGTACATTTCTGCTTTCTACAGTCTTTTGTTTTCCTTACACCCACATTTGATCCATATAATTGTCGTTGTACCAAAAAAACTCCCACCTGTTCCTGCTTTTTCACCTAAATTTGACCTGATTTTAATCCTGCTAAAACTGAAGAATGTTTCACAAGAATGGGATTACCTATCCAAAGAGAGGTTCAATCTGTCCTCACAACTCGAGATACACAGTTGAAGCTCTCCAATCGACGCCATAGCGAAAGTGGGCGGTAGGGTTGGGGGAAGAGGTATACAATATTTCTAAAACAAAGTAATTTAAGTAGTATCTCTAACCACAGTTCCAAATGGTATGCATTTAACTTGCTTTAGCCGTTTATCTTTGTTAGAATCGTACTTACATTGGAACTTGTTCCGTTCACATGCACAGTTTTAATCAGAAGTTCGAAAATTACTAAAGGTTGGTTAGTTTTCAAAGTCGATAGTGCATATCAGGAATTTGGCCCTCAAAAGCCCACAAAAGGGAGCCAGATAACTTTAAGGGGCGTAGATCTTTTTTCGGAAGGGGATAGTCTAGGGTCCAGGGAAATAATAATTATTGTTCCCACAAATTTTCAGGGGATCAAAAGTATTGTAAGGATGACGCTCTCTTCGCTCCTGCCTATACACGGAGCTGTCGGTTCCAACTTAAAAATCTGTTTTATTTTGAAATTAATGTATTAATTCCATCTTTTAACTGGTTTAGGTTACGGAGGTTTGTAGGGTACTGTAAGTTTATAGTGTCCATGTGATCTTCAAAACTTACCGCAACTTTCTTTTCAGACTGCCACAGAACAACACACGACGATAATGTTGCCAGTAAAATATTCATGAAATAGCTCGACTTTTCAAATATTCAAGATAGCCATTCTGCATGGCTCAAAAAACTAGACTAATTGTATATGCATTTAAACCTTGAAACTAGACGAATTGCTAGCTGTAGAGTTGCCCATATTTGCCAGTCAGCAAATCAACTTTGCTAAAACGTCCTTGAGTAAAAAATATAAAAGAAGTTACTTGTCCAGGCCATCGATACGAAAACAGAAACGGAAAAAGTTACTTCAACATTAGGTTTTATCTGACAAGTACATAAAGCACGAGAGATTATTTACAGATATAAGGATAGGCTGATAGGAAGGGAAGCTTACTGTATAAGATGGGACGAGTCTGAGAGTCTATGAAATGTAATTGGGGGGAAATTTGTGATCATATTATTTAATATTGATTGCTAGGAAACAGTTTCCGATTACCTTAAACAGTCATGCTCCACAGCCATTAAGTACATGGATATGCCAGTACCTGGGAGGATCGGTTTTCTTCATGCAATGCCTTCGATGATAACAAATTCACGTGACCGTGGAAAAGTATAGGCCTTCAGCCAAGAAACATGGAATTATTGGTATCTGTTCTTTTCTATCCTTCGAACTTTGAACTTTACACAGGCCTACAATTGGTCGGAAAATTTCAAGATGAAAAATTAAGAGAAAGTGTTGTTAAGGTGAACTTTCATCTTGTTGTCATATCTTGCCATGGTTGAAGCAATTATGTAATTCCTGCAGGGCACATCGGCATGGTTGAAAATGCAGAGCTGGGACTTAAGATCCATGGTTATGGATGGGGTACAGACTATGGTCGGCTGGAACAACAACCAACTGCCGTAGTCAAGACGGGGAGTTAGGGGAAGAGCCCCCTTGGAAAAACTTCCTCCCCTGAATTAAAAAGTTACTATTGTCTTAATGTATTTTATCATATCTCACCTAATAAAAAAAAATTTTGCCCCACCTGAAAGATATCTCGCCCCCCGTTTAGCACCCTGTCTAGCTACGGGCCTGACAGCTGAAGTTGTGCATGGACCGGGACCAAACCGAAGCCACCCGAAACCGAAGTCGACTTTTTGGTGGTCTTGATGATCTCGGACCGACGGCTAAGTGGTCTGACCTGTCATGAAACCGAAATTATTTCGGGCTCATTTCTGGTGTCTGATTTTAGCCCAACACTAGAAAAACCGGAAAACCAAGTGAATGCTTCAGTTGGTGTAAATTTAATACCTGCCACTATACTGAACAAAATACCAAACCTTATTGGATATGGTCTCTGTGTATTGGACAGTTGAAACGAACACTTTTAAAAGACCATGTAAATCCCCTAATTATATCTCAGTATGCTTTGCACATTTTAAGTTGCATACCATGAAGAAATTTTGATCAACTATAGGCTCTATACTTCTTCCAGGGTGTTCAGAAAGCTTCGTAGATTTGGGCGGTTTGACTAACATCCAAGTCGATTTCAGGTTTGGTCTTGGGTGATGTGAGTTCGATGTTTTGTCGTTCGATATTTTGTCGAGTGGTCCTGGTCGCATCCAAAGAGACGATTTGGCCTTTTGACATCAAAAAATCAGACCGACGCACTTCTTTATACTGCCAACAACATCTCCGTGTCACTAGTACAGTTAGAGAGTAAAGACTGAAAATGGTTGAAACTCAGAAACATGACGGAACACTGAAGGGCTTTGACCATTATCGAATTTTGACGGTTGCGGCCATGGTTAAATATTGAAGCAGTATGCATAACAGGAAGTGCCAACAACCGGTACACACAGACGTATATAACGTAAATAATGTACAAATTAAAAGTATAAAGTACATGCAGAAGTCTTCAAATTGTGCTTTGAAACGCAAAACCGTCAGACGTTCGTATGATTAAACCAATACCAAGTTACGGTATCTGTTGAATTGCGATCCTTCTTGTATTGCGCCTTATAAAGTTCGTAACGCGCAAAGCCAAGCTTGTGGTACAAAAATAATGAAGAACCCGACCTTTCACCCCCAGGATTCCTATTCCACTCTTCCTCAGTCCTTCAACGAATCCCTTTCTTAGTTTACGGATTCGTCTTTGCCTTCATACTTGTATCGTAATTAAACTTGCTTTGTTAAAATCTGTTAGGTGATTCTTGGTGCGAGTTACTTTTGTTCACTGAACAGTTGAATAATTTGCAACAAGTCAAAAACTCATTTATCTTCAATGAAAAGTTATCGTCAGATTAGTTATGTACAACCTTTTGTGACCTCGATACAGATCAATAAAGTAGGTTCTATAAGACTATATTACCTGACTACCCAGTTTTCAAATTCTCGTCACGTGATGAAACTACATCATAATTTTAAGATTGTCGAAAAATTGGACTCAGAATGTTAGAAGAAGAAGTACAGCATTTTCTAATAACCAATCTACCAACCGATCCAAGTCGAGCCGGTTGTAAGAATTTCCGTTTCCCAATCTAGCCAAGGGTGCATGGCAGATCTTTGCATTGTCAGTTGGTGTAGCGCCAAATGTCGACGGTGGATAAGTCGGAAGGAAGGCGACGCAGACAATCGGACCGAGGGTACAGTTTCCGTAAATATCGTTCCCAAATCAGGACGGAGAGTGACATGGAAGACATCCAAGGATATACCATACATTTATGTCCGTTCTGCACCATGGTGTACCTGGCCCTGAGGTTACCACACTTTGTTCTGTGGCACATGGCATGAACTTATTAATCCACCATGCACCTGAATCGTCCTTAAGGTCTATGACTATGGATCTGCCCAACAACGGTAGATAAACCGTGGTCAGGTTTGCAGGCCTACTTCTGCCAACTGCATAATTTCCCCAAAGAACTGAAATGTGTAAGTCAGAAGCTGTTTGTTGCTTTCTCTCGGTAAATTTCGGGTTCAGAATGAATCTTTTTCCTTTGCACCCATTTACTTTCGTTGTTTTTATTGTGTCAGTACTGTCTACTCTTCACCGAACTGGTTCCGTATAAAAAAGAATCATGACGGATAAGTCCCCCATTGACGACACTATGAACTACAAGCCCCATCCCCACCCCCACCCCTTCCCACTTTACCAAACTACAACAAGGGTACCTTATCTCCTTTTGCATGCCTTGAGTGAGCTGTGTATCCTGAACATACTGAGAGAGCAAGAACTGCGAAGGATTTCGAGGTATTTTACTAAAGACGGTATACACCACACTGGCAGCGACTAATTTTGCATCTGTTTTTAAGGTCTGCCAAAATTGATAGGTTTGATATGTCAGCCTTCAAAACTCTGTAACACTTTAATGCTATACGACACAACAGGAGAACCAAACAAAGGAGTCGTCTGCACATTTACTTGAGGGGGGGGGGTGGGGGGTGGTAGCTTCCCTGTGTACCGCAACGAAATAAATATCATACAGACACCTTTGTGACCAAATGGTGACTGTGATGCTATACCCGATCCCCACTGACGTTGAAGCTATCATGATATAATGCTGACCTTACAGGACCAAACTCCTCCGAGAAACTTCCACATCATTTGACATACACAGTTGAAAAGTCTTCGTTTTTAGGAAATGTGCTTCCATTTTAAGCTACTTTAAAGGTAAAAAGCAGTCGCCCCAAACTTATTTTGAAACAATAGCTAAATGTCACAAATTTCCTCTTATTTCTTTTCCAAGTATCTTTCATAATATTTTAGGACATAAATATTGCATATTCAAGGCAAACCAAGCAGTTGCTCCTTGTAAATTTTACAATTGAGTCAGAAAAATTCTGTCACATGATTCTCAAGAGCCATTCAGGAAATAGGATAGTCTACTATACAATTCTTTATTGGGATGACTGCATTCTCCCTTTAAGGAAACGGTTCACCAATTAGAAATCACGACAGTACACAGAATGTTTTGATTCAAAAATTTTTTGTTATTTTCTCTTTCAAACTTTTAAAAACAATGCTTCAACGGGCATTTATTTACAACAACCCATTAAAGTTCCTTCATAAAAATGTGCAGTTTCTCAAATAACAGCTGACACGAGTGGAAGCGTTAGTGTAACACTCTTTTTGTATGTACATTCACATCCTCATATATTGCTTTTACTATCGCAGGTTTTCATAGGGTTGGCCCACCTAATTTTAGAATTAACATGCACCGTAAGTTAAGCGTCTTTTCATAACCATGTAGATAAGCTAATGCAACACTTTGTTTCTTGCTGGGTACTCGCAATCACCCATTAATTAAACAACAGTCAATTAAGATCGTGTAGTGGACAAAGTTTTTCGTTCAGCTTACATCTACGAAAAAATGGAGCCTCGCTTAGAACAGAGTCCAAAGAGAGCCGCTACGCAGGCTATCGTCAACTGGCCGTATCATCACGACAGGGTCGGGGAAAGTAGATCAGGGACTGATTTTTAGACCCAGGGGTAGAGGAATACCTTTTCCAAGAAAAAGAACGACTTTCTTGTTATTTATTAGCTTAAAATATTCACATAGTGATATTATATTCGGCCAATCTGTTCTATCCCGGGCAAAAATATAGCCTTGTTTGCACTGGTTCCGCCCTTTAAACTGGGCCCGCGTTCAAAGTGTCCATACGCGCACCATGCCTTTAACTTTGATAAGTATCCTTTCTAACCAGTAGCCTGCTCAGCTGTTCGTATGTTTTCTCCCTATAAATCAATACGATACATGAACACATGAATGTGTAAGCAAACTACTCCAGCTGGGCACGTTGTCGCATTAGAGACTCGTATTTAAACGCTCTGCTTTGTTACAACAGGGAGGTGATATTATCTAATATCACCTCCCTGGTTACAAGCTGTCTTCAAGTAATTTTGATAACGTTTGTTCAGCATAATCAACTTTTCAGTTATAATGTACAAACATAAATTATGGTTGTACCATTGACATGTAGGTAGCCCACATACAGGCTAACTGTTTTATACTGAATTTTGGCTGAAACAATAATCAATTTGTCTACCTGGTATAACAATGATGATTTGGACACATTAAAGAGATAAATGACCCAATCTCTGTTCCTGGGAATGTTTGACCATGGAGATACAACATACTAACCCCTAAGTTTAACAGTCCCCATGACCGAATAAAATTGGTCTTAATGGATTCCGCCAAGTTCCTTTCAAAAGTATAGTTTGGCTTCTGATCCTTAAACGTGTTGCGTTTTTCTTCCCCTTCCCAATAGACATTTCAGCCTTAAGCACACAGAAGACTTCACTCCAATTCGCCAAAGGTAACTCGCCCAATGTCATTGGTGAGTTTTAAGACTTTTAAGGCAAAATTATTGAGAGACTTGAAAATTTACTTTAAGTGGAGAGTCGAAAATAATCACTGCGTCCCTTTTCTATGACGATACTTCTGTACTACAAAAGAAACAATTACATGTTGACTTACGAAAGACTACCGTAACACTTGACTATTTTTACAACGACTTCGAAAGACTACTAAACATACCAATGTTGTCTTCCTTTCCTTAGACGGGGTAACCCCGACATAAAGCCTTACTGCTCGGCGTGAGAGCCTACCATTCCCATAGGTATACCCAATGACAATAACTTAAGTCATGCAGTAACTGAAGCTATACTCCAGGAATCAGGGGAACAATTTCATTATGTATATATATATATTTCACTGACAGCGGCGCCGCCAGAATTTCAAAAGTTGAGGAAAGTGGGCGAAGCAGACATTTTAGGGGGGTTAAAGTTGTGTGTGCGCAATGCTCCTGTGCACTGTCTACCTTTGCACAGGAGCAGACTAGGCAGGGGGAGAGAGGGAGAATTCTTGACGGGGGCTTATCCCCCTCCTCGGTGGCACCACTGTTCACTGATACGTGTATCAACGCTTCATCTTGGTTAAAACACTCAGATGCAACCGACAAGTCCAATGGCCTATGTCATAGAGGTTATTGGCATGATTATTTTCGGAAATGAAGAAAATTTATACCAAATGAAGGGTTCCGTGTATCATGGAACAATTCCAACGCAGTACCATGCCTGAATCCACAATACTGTGTTCGGTGATGCGATTATGATGATATATCAACTGCGACTCAGGGATGGCGCCCGGATTTACCTTACAGGGGGCCAGCCTTCACCGACGGGACCATGGTCCTTTACTCCCACCTGGCGCTACCTCTGGGGCGACCTGCTAATTATTTTACTGAAACGTAAATATCCATTGTGCTGTGTTTTGAGCGCAAATCAAGCACAATGTCGGTCACTAACCAAACTTTCATAACACACAAGCAAACATACACACAAGGAAAAGGGTCTCAGTTTTTTCAGAGTGGAAATAATGAACCATCATCAATTTCAGCAAGATGCCAGTTTATAATCAAATTCATGCAGAGTTACAGGCCATTTCAAGTTCTTAAACATCGAACGAATGGAATCCAGACAGTTTTATGCTTTTCTTTCAAAAACGAAACTTGAAATTTCTTTGTCGGTGTCGGTCACTGAGCTATATAACTGGAGGACGCAAGTCAACTTGTGCAAGGAGTTGTGGAATATGCACTGCAACTGAAGCCGATATGAAGTTAGCTCACTCAAGTCGAGTCCGCTGTCATAGAAACCGTAATTTCGATCAGCTGTTCTCAACTTTTATTTGCTGTCTGCTAAATGCGTTGCATTGCCATTACAGTACATACATACGTACTGGACATTACATAGTATGCAGTCGCCTACCCCAGAATAGGTTTCATGTATACAAGGCTTGGCTAGCCTGCAGCAATAGGCTATCTGCTGACCTGTTGAGAAAAGTATTCACAGGGTAGTTCTGCCAATTCGCGCGAGATTTTTTCTTCAATTGACTGGCTATAAAGTCCTACCGTGGAGCTTCCGTGTGGTAGCTCAATGGTCCTTCAACATGAAATCTTCAAAAAACAGTTATTACTGTAGTGAACAGACTTGAGCAAGTAACCTACATCACGTGACCCTTCGTGAGACTTCAAAAGATTGTGAAATGATCCTTCCAAGCATATAGTTCAGTGGACCCATTTCACGCGACGTCATATTTTGTTTACGCGGCCAATTTAAACGAAACGTGAGGAGCTCGTAGGTATTCTAGGCTGCAATTAGCTACAACTGCGCGCATACGCGGCATGTTATACGCGCACAAGTGAAACCACTGCCTGCCTTCGACTGGTTGGTTACTTCGTGTACGCGTGTACATTTTTGAGTCTCATTTTTCCCCTCAAAATGGCGGATTTCTGCGTTGTCACTAGAAACATTAGAAACTTGTAGTTCGATTGCCATCTTTCAAGGTTCGACTACGGACCGTCGTATTTTACAAACTATGAAAAGAAAAAAGAGCAAAAATACTAGTTTACCCTGTAATAATATAAAGTATACCGTATACCCTTAAACCCAACGAAAAAGGAAGACTTTAACTATACCGTATTCACAGATTGCATATATCTATGTACATTTATAATTTGCATAGATGTTTTAATATGTGTTGTAGTGTAGGTTTGTAGTACGTTTAATATCGTTCCCTAACTCCAGGATGAGTTCACTTGATGCAGAATTTACCGGACGGTTTCGTAGCAGTATCCAGTAGCAGCTTCAGAACAAAATTAAGCTTCACAGCCAAGAAATCCATAACACGATCTCGGTGTTTGCTGGAAGTTATAGCTGCTTTCTCCGTCTCGATTAGTACTTCACGTTATACGTATGCAGTCGGTTCAAATTCCGAGTTCACAATTTTTGTTCTTAAGTTAGGAGAAAAGGTTCTTGCGATTCCCTAGACTGTCAGATAGACCAAGGAAAGCACTTCGAATCGATCCTAGCTTGTAAGCAGGTGGGTGTTGTTTTGAATCCGTGCACCCTCAGTCTGATCTTCAGCAGAGTTGATACTTGCCAGCAGACATTCAATCTGATTAGTCTTCTGAAATCTCATCAGAGATGATCTGAAAAATGTAAAAAGATCGACTGTTTAAAGTTTGCTTGAAAATACAGAAATCATTATATTACATTAAATCACAATGCGAGGACGTTAAGAAGGTTGATAAAGCCAAATTATCAACGGGCCTAAAGGTGTGTAGGGTAGGGGCGGGTTCTTCCTTTGTAGTCCCTTTGCTAGCAAAGCTGCCCGGTAGGAGGACCTCAAGAGAGAGGTTTTCCCATCCATTAGGATAACATTTTGCGAATGGAAAGTGGCTTAGATGCAAAACGGTGTAACCGTTGACACACCCAATGGAACTGACAATGCTTGTAGAAATTTTCATTATTCAATGTTTCTACTTTTTAAGTTTTTGAAGACTTTGGTAATGGTACCTCTCCTTGGCAGGTATCCGGGATGGGCCCCCTTCGTGTTTCACCACTGTGTTCAATTAATATTTGAAAGTGAGATTCGGGGTACTCCTTTACACCCTTTGAGCAAAAAATTTCGCTGCTTCTGACTTACCGTATAGGTGTGTCTGTAAGATTGTTTGGCAGACAGTAAGGAAAGTTAGGAAACCATCGAAAAAACATGCGGCATATATATATATATATATATATATATATATATATATATATATACATATACACATAAGAAAAGGAAAACTGATAAAACAAAATTTGTATACATATGTATGCATGTGAAGTCTAGGATACAAAATATTCTGGCCAAGTTCTTTCGATATAAGAATCACTTAAATGTATGAAATATTAGTGCAGCATGGCCAGATAACCACTTACAACTTAACAATAACAAAAATTGGTTACACGAGCAGGTTACTTTGAAGAAAACATGACTATTTTGGCGAACTTGGGGACTGGGAAACGTTTTCGTTCCGACGTTTTCAATGAGTACGACAGATTTCAAAAACACACGTTTGTAGAATGCGGCCTAAATCGATAGACACATTAGCAATGACAACAAAACCTCATACGTGTTCCAAATGATAGGCCATGATATCTGTTAACTGAGGGCGCACGTAACCCCCCCCCCCAACCGCCAACACACACACACTTATTGAAACCTCGCTGTTATGTATCCCGCTAGCTATTAACATCAGACTCCACCGACAGGCGAATAAATTATACAACAAAGGAAATTTAATTTGATATGATTAATATAAAGGATGGAGTACCAACAAGATACTTTGACTACTGGATTCATAATGTTATTATACCAGAATTAGGTCCTGTTGTAGGCAGGTAACGAAGTTAGCTGCTTCATTCAGTCAAAATGAATAACGGAAATTTGGCTGATTTGGTTGCAGTTCAAAAACGTTCACAGGCTATTTTAAGGAAAACTCAATTAGACAGTTTAAAAGATGTGCTATGTATACACTATCTAATATTCGAAACGGAACACGATTAATAACATCTTGTATAGAAGATACCGTCCTTGGTAATCTAAACCATTGTCGCTTTCATTAACTCTTCTTCGTTATTAAAACAAAGCTTTGATTTTAAAAATATTTCTTTGCAAAGCTTAAATATTTTCGCACTTCCCTGTCACAAAGGAAAATAAATTACGAAGTTTTTGCGGAGCCTCTTTCTATTGTTATATTATGCATTAAGTCCATCGAGTCATTTTGGAAATTTTCTTGCAAAACACACGGTCTCTCTGAATGATGTCATAATTATAAAATACCAAAAAACCACGGTTTTCTGGTAGGATGGCGTGATTAACCAATCTTCCCATTAGGTTGATAGGAAGCTAATTTGTGTGTACAATATTTGTGACATTCCTTGCGACTCGAAAGAATGAAAGAACTGCTCTTAACATTCTCCCGAATACTCTATAAGGTGGACGCTGGTAATGTTATTAAAGGGGGCTTAACAACTGAACAAAAAGATTTAGAAACTTTCAAGACTCAATAGAAACCGTAGGTGTTAATACATAGGATGCTTGTGCAAATACTCGAAGGCGAGGCAGCCAACGTGGCTTCTCTCTGTCGCTTCCGCCACAAGGGGCTACCGTGGCTCCGTAGTTTTCTCTTTTTACTATTATTTCTTTTTAATTCGTTACAATGAGCTGAAAGAAAAACTTCCACCCGCGGGGTAAAAGGAGAGAGGAAAGAAGGGAGGGGGGTCTGAGGAAGATGGTGAGCACACCCGTGACATGTGACAACAAGGAGAGATCATGACTGCCTACAATTTGATTTCAATCAAGTTTTCATCTATAGCAATATCATTTTTCACTGCCACACATACATAACGGCGTCCACTTAAAATTACCATGACAGAAGAACTTCTGATCAGTTTCCAAATATAAATACGCAAAATGAATGGAAACTGCGTCCCCCTTTTTGACATAGTCGTATAAAGAGGTATCGTAAGAGTTTCGTCAACGTGAGAAAATTACTATTAGTATTCTGGTTAAGGTGCACGTGCACACTGAGACCGGTTACCGCTCTCGATTTCACAATGCAGGGCAAAGAAAAAATCACGGAAGCCAGCTTTCATGAGTTTAAAAGGAAAAAAACAGCCAGTGCTAGCTTTTCACAGACTTATTTAATAGTCCTTCATTTTATCTGACATTTTCAATTGAGCTTCCGTCCAACCTAATCTTTTCCCTCCGCCCACCAAGGAAGTACCACGCGTCTCGGCAATGTCGACGTCGCTCCATAACGAGTGGTTCCCTTGAGAGTCATACACTTTTGCAGACATTAATGCAAACTTACACATTCCATAAACCGACAAACAACAAATGAGAGTAATCGAAGCCCATCAACCTTTCCGATATACTATCTCGAGACATTGAACTTAATTAATTAAAATGATAACGTTTCTCCGGCTCTGATTTCTAAAATCTATGATGACGTCGCCATTTCGTGGTTTCCTACGAATAAATCGGTGCGTCAAAGTTAAAGAAATTGACTGATGTTTCAATTCTAATCGGTGTCGTGACGTCCCTCGGTTTGTGACTTTAACGAGTCAGCTTCGGGTTTCAGGGACCCGCTGAGAGCTGAGATATTAGCAAATCTCATCTTTTTGGAGACATCCGAATGACAGGTTTAACAGACAAAACAAGCCGGAAGCATTGACTAAGGCCCCCGCAGACAAACCCAATAACGAACCAAGGACGCCCTATGTGGTGGTCGATCTTGCAGAAACATCTGAACAGGATCAGAACTTTCTTGCCTCTTCCTATCTCAATTAATGAACAGAAAGAAGTTTTTTTTATTTATTATGATTTTTTCATTTTCATTCGAATAAGAAAAAAATATCATCACATCACACTAAGGCCCACTAGGCCCGTAGTCGCAGACAAGGTGCTGTAGGACGTGAGGTAATGATAAGGGGTATGTGTTTTTTTCAGGAAGCGATATCCTAAAATGCATGAAGTCGTTGTAACTTATTCTTCTCGAGAAATTTTAGGGTCGACGGCTTTTCTACGGGGGAAGCCCCTTGTCCCCCTTTTCCACGAGCCTGAGGCCCACGCCTCACCTACACATTTCCTAAATCTTCCAGAGGGAGGGGCAGAAGTCTGGAAAATTTAGTACAATGGGAAAGAAGACTATGAAGAACACATGATCCTAAGACTCGGATAGGCTCATTCTGACTCAATCTTGGTCCTGGCTGATGTCTTACGAAGCCAGGCCATTCAACAATGTTTGAAGAAATGGGACATTTATGTCATATGCCTTTGATCATGAAAATACATCGCAGCTGACAGCTGGTAGCGTAAAGTCTCTTTCCCTTCGCTGGCAGAAAAAAAATCAAAGTTTTTAGGCCAGATTAATACTCTTGACTCTTTTTTATTGTGTGACAAAGTTTACTGTTCCCTATAATTAAGTTTAGAAAGCGCTATAGTGTAAGTTCAAAATCATTATTAAAAGTCATCTTCGGAAGGTTTTGGGTGACGTTTTTGTAATTATTGTGATTGCTTTTTACGATTTTGCATATTTCATGTCCTTTGACGTGTAATTTTTAATTGACAGCGCTAGTTTGGAATTAAATAGCAGGTAGCAAAGACATACCCACACAACAGTAGTGATGAAAAATACAGGGGCCTGTATCAAAACAGATATTCAGTGGCACTACAAAAAATATAATAACTGCAAATAAAAATTGACGAATTATGATTTTAGTCATCGTGCAGTTGGCTTTAAAGAAAGTTTTGCATAAAAGATGCCATAATTCCATCAACAGTCGACTGTCACATCAAACAGCATCAGTAACAGATATCCGTAATGCCTATAGACGTGTTTCACGACGTCACGTGATCGCGCGTCTCCTTAGTTTTGAAGGGCAAGCGTACATTGTGTCACAGCAGTATCTATGGTTATGCCGTACGCGTGTGCTGTAAAAACGCTTACTGCGATTCATATAACTTTATCATCAATTTTGGACTGCGATCGCTGTACTTAGGCTGGTCTGTAAAGATGGTTGCACCCATGCTGATATGATTGGCGTATGTGTTCTTAGCTCATGTCGCTGGTTCTCCAATTAGCTGAACCCGGACTGGATAACTAGACAGCTTGGTCATTCAGATCACGGAAGCAACAGTAAGCTATTGCGAAACTGACGTCATACCTTGGCTACTGGGAATCGCCATGTTGTCGCCATATTGTCATTTACAATGGGAGGGACGCAATGTTTTTCCGAGATTTTATCTTTCTTCTTAAAGTATTAAGGTCTGAATTTTCGACAGAAACAAGCTCAAACTCTTGATTACGTTTTCCATTGAGGTGTATCTTAAAAACAAATCAAAGTTTAGAAATTGGTATCATTTCGTTTATCTAAATGAAGAAAGTTGACTGGTAGTTAGCCTTCATCATTCATAGATGTGTGGCATGAAATTACACAGAGGATTTGCGGGAGGGTGTTTGCCCTGAAAATTTTCCCTAATTGGCAAACAATAATGGCATGAATTTTGCAAGAAAACAGTGTACAAGTGCTGTACATTATCAACTTTTTTGCCCTATTTCAATATTTCTCTTTGACCTGAGGACTATCGCCCCATACATCTACCTCCTACACTTCGCTTATGGTTATCATGATAGCTTTTCGGGCAATTATACAGCCCCCATAAAACCTAACTTGAATAAACCGAACGGTTCCCGTACATACGGTAATGTTACCTTAAATGTTTGTAATATTTTACACGTTCCACAGAAAAATCATCTAAATCTATACGTAGTTTGATTGTCGTCAATTTACGGTAGCTAACATGATGCATTTATCATCCGACTAATTCATTCCATTATGTTGCTACACGATCATGTAAATTGTTCGCATTAAATGGACGTTAAGTGGTGGGACACAGGGCCGGATCCAGAAATATGAGAAAGGGGAGCGTAACCGTCTGCAGTGCTGATCATACCTTTTTCATGGGCCTGGAGATGTAAAATTCTGGTTACAAAATTCATTGCTTTGCAAAAAATATGGGGGGGGGGCGCACACCCCTTTTTCATACGCCTGGGTCCCGCCCTATGACATTTTCAAATACACCTTCTTGCTTTTATTTTGTTAAAAGATCCGTGTTGAATTTATTTAAAGTATCTTGCCAGCTAGTTTTCAGTTAGGTGAGTGATATTGATATTTTAAAGAAGATAATTGTGCACGATGAAGGTGAAATACAGGACTCGTCCTGCAAAATGATCAATATTTCATGAATTTTGATGGAAACCGTAGATCTGATATTTTCATGCTTTATGTTTTCCACATCAAGTAGCCAACTTTGTCCTTTTCATGTCATCAAATCCGTAATAGGATGCCTTTCCGGAAAGCATTTCCGTAACACTTTTTTATTGCACATTGTTTCTCTAATTTTGAGATTGCCGTATTTTATAGATATTCTGAAACGAAACCATTCGTGATCACCTGTTCAGTCCTCGAATTTGTTTGTTTTTATTCAAATGTTACATACATCGATATACCGATACAATGGCCATAAAGCTAGGCTACACTTGCTGTAACCATAGCAACTCGATGCTTTCACCCTGGCAACTTTCAATGGCGTTGCCCACATTTCTTTCTTTTAACACGGAGTTGCTATTGACACTGTCAGCTCTCTGCTCTTAAATGAGCTTAGAAATATTTACTCGTTAGATTACATTGAGCTGTAAAAAACTTTTTTTCGGATGAAAATTGAAAAACGTGCGGAAAGATGTATATCCTGCGAGACGTATGATCCAAGCGGAAGTGTTTAGTAACATGCAAGGAGAACAGATATCTTACTCACTTATCTCGTCATGGAAAGTTATCTTTAATCCTTTATAGAAATTCAAAGCCTGAAAAAACTTGTCTGCACAGTTTCCCACGATCGTGGAAACATACAATGAAGTTGAAGACGATTATTATCACCAGACCTGTCAACATTTTCAACAACCAGTTGACTTCCGGGCGCGCAATCGGTAATCATGGCGTAAAACTGTACAGTTCCTCTTCGAAACTATTTCAAGTAAAATGCGATACGTCATTCACAATATAATGTAGCTATGAGGAAGGCATAGATATGGTTGTTTCAGAGTTGCATGCAGGACCGTGGCATGTGACAAGGTGAGGAAGGGGCGAGATAGCTACCAGGTGTGGAAGAAGGGGGCATGTCCCCCGTCGGGGAACTTTTTCGTCAGGGAAAGCTAATGGGTACGATAAGTATGGAACCCCTCGCCCGACGGTTTACCGTGTTTGTTTTCGCTCTCATTTTGTAAGGAAATATTTGCAAATAGTGAACACAGTTGACCAACATTGGTCCTCTATGCACCTGCTCCCTTCAAAATACGTCCTGCCCCCATTGTCAAACACGCGTGAGAGGATTTCCAAATTCTTAAAAAGTCACAAATGTCACAAATTGTGATAGAATAACTTTAAGCTCTTTGTACATAATACCTTACAAATTTTTACACGAGTGGTTAAAATTTCAAAATGCTTTGCTAGAAAGTGCAAGGAAGAAGATAAAAAAAACCCTCGACTTCTCAAATGAGAAGAGAGCTTTGTACTCTCAGCGAATGACACTCTGCCCTGATTTCGGTGTGAAGATAAAAAAAAACAAAGACAACCGATTTTTCACGTTTTCCGACTGATTTAGGTCATAATTCTACAAGGAGATTGTTATTGCATATGTGACGATAATACGTGAAGGATTGGTAATGAAAGTGACACAACATTTCTATGTAATTCAAGGGATAAATGTAATAATTTACAGCTATGTTCTGATAAAATCTGAACGAACTTTAAAAAGTATCGGTCTGGTTACATTCAAGGCAGAACGTGGACGGTATACTACCAGACTACGAGCATTTATTGAAACATCATCCCAACCAAAAATCATGGCCTCTATGAATAAGCTTACAAGGGCGACTGTATCGGTACGAATTTAAAAACTGTCCCTTTGTCCCTTCCCGCAGGGAAGCAAGGGTCAAAGGTCGATGTGGGGTTAAGATAATGATATGTCCAGCTGAAGATGTTACACGATGTTTGTACTCAATTGAAATGGGCTTTGTCGTTTTTAAGTCCTCACGTGATCTATATTAGCCTATAAAATGCCGTCACAATCAATGAAGCGTTCACTAATTCTACAACTTCCCGTACCACTAGGAGCGTGACAAGTTGCGTGCCTGATTCTGCAAGGGTGTAGGCGAGATGGATTCTAAATATGTTTTCGTTGGCAATTTTCAAGGGTATCTAGCTATAACTTGCACGCAATTTTTTATGACAAATTTGGATGGAATTTCTCTTTGCGGTTGATGACGCATTGTTGTGACCTCTACGTTTAAACTTGTTGCAAGCATACTTTACACACAAAGCAAACACTTCCTCTACGATTCAACTAGGTAACTCTGCCATCCGATTACATTAGAGCTACAGTAGTGTAAGGTTTCCACACCTAGAAATAACGTTGTGGCTACCATTAAACAATACATTAAAGTAAGGATGACACTACCAGGTAGTAACGGAAGCAACTATGAATTGTACATCTTTGGACTGTTCTCACATTTAATTTTCCGAAACAGCCAGAATTTAGGTAACGGATTCGCACCTCGCGAGCGGATCCGCAGTTCGCGCGCGGTCTGTCTTTAAGTCACAGCCTTCTCTGAGACTTTCGTAACTAACATGACTTTTTTATTCTAGATTTGATCAGAGCATGTAGTGACCACGCGTGTCAAGATCCAACAAGGATGTCTCTAGCAACTCCAATGTGCGACCATGGAACTCCCATGAAGTGGAATTAGCTCCAAGGTTAGCCCGCGAAGCGTACGAAGATCTTTTAGAATACTTGCTGCATGTGGGGGAAGCCAAAGAACCGCTATGCAGACTACTCCATGGTCCGACAATGAGAATTTCAGTAGGGCGTATCCACTATGTTGGGGATACCACTATGGCATACACGGCAAACTTCGGCCACTCTTTGCTTCATAGTATCGTCAAGGTGCAAGAGCGATATTTTATTCCATTTAAGTATCGTTCTATTTAGAGTGAATTTTCACTCCACTCCGGGCAAAATTCACTCTTACTAGGAGTGGTCCCTCAATGCACTCTTTTTGGAGTGAATTTAACTCTTTTTGTTTTTAGAGTATGTTTTAAGGTAACCATAACAAATAATACAAATTGGTAGCACATAAATTCAAAGCCAATTTGCGTTGATCCTACAGAGGGAATTCATCTGACGTCACGCGATTGAGATTGCCCGGCAGTGAAGGGCAAAGGCGCGCAATAAGCTATTTACAGCAAACGCGCGCGGCATAACCATAGATACTACTCTGACACAATGTAGCCTGCGCTTGGCCTTCAAACCAAAGATACGCGCGATCACGTGACGGCGATGAAACATCTTCAAGGATAAAAAGCAAATCTCATCCCGGTTACGGGGAATGGGATATGTGTTTATCTGACATATGGCCTATACCGCAATTCTCCAATGGCTGGTGTTGATTATTCCTAGGAATGTTTCTCCATTCAGTGAACACATTTTCACATGCTTGATCTGAGAAAAATGTTACGTAACCAGGTTCCATGTTTCATAAAGAATTACGCTTGACCTTAAGTTTGATTTTAAGAGGACTGATGCGTGATCAACCTTAAGATCGAGCGTACCTCCACATGAGCACAGTTTTCAATGTGGATAGGCTATTGGAAAATTGTTTAGACATCAGTTCATTGCATTGTACAAGTCTGCCTGTAGAACACCTTCTCACGTCTACCTTCGCCCCTAATTCTCACTCTCTCATCTGACTGCAGAAATTATTTTTTTCTTCGGATTAACACAATCTGACCCACATTTCCATACAGGATTAGGCTATAATCGCAGCTCTCATTTGGGAAAGATGCTAGTGACAAAAACTAGAGGGCCTATTGCCAATTTGTCCATTTTTTATTTTATAAAGCATTTTTGAGGGGGGGATGAAATTTACGTTAAAAAGCAAATTAAACCTTTTCCGTGACTAATAGCTTCTCTGAAGTACCTCGCTATGCAGATTTGTTTAACTTCCGCATTTAATCCAATTCGACTACGAACTTTTCCCGACAAACTTTTCAAGAGAAAATCCATCTCCCACTATTAACCTAATTTTGAGAACATTAGGTGAGTTCAATTAAGTCATTAGAACAACCACAAAACTTCCCAAAAACATAGAGGTTAAAAGTTGGTGAAAAGTCCACCGACTATCTGGGACGCTCTCACGCACACACGTCTGTCACACGTGGGAAAGGAAACAATACAAGACGTTAACGAAAACATTGTTCGGAGTGCTAATTACAAATCCTTGACCAATAGGAAATCGCTTCTACTTACGACTTTACGATGAGAACAATGCTAATTTAATAGCAAAATGTTTACATAGGTCATAACTTATTAATATTTGGTCACCTCTGTGGAATGGGTTGGTCGAAGTTCTTTGTCATCAGTCTGAGCAGGGACGGCAGTTAACCATGGTAGTACCGTACTACCTCCGAGGTAGTGCTTCCATGATTTAACGAAGCAGACTTCGCCCGGATCGGGAAATAGCACCAACTGACCAAGGATTTCTTTTAAATCGTAACATTTAGATTGATGAGATATGGTTGATGTATTCGTAGACAGTCGCAAGTCTAGAATACATCCTCATTTCGTCGTCTGTTTGGCAGCGGGAAGTTTATCCTTTTATTATACATCATGAATTAATTTAACTTTAATTTAAGGGGAACTAAATATGTTTCCAATTTACGTCGTGGAACACCCTGGCTAGGAATTTCAAACTACGTGGCACCATCTGAGGGGAGCGCCACCATCAGTTGGTGGGTAGCTCACAAAGAGAACCGTTCGGTATCTAAACTACCTCCTTGATGGCCCGGCAGAAATGACACCTTACTACGTCATAGGAAATACACTTCCCCTGCCCGTGTTGAAAAATAACATGTTAAAGGCGTTCTGAACAAAGTTGACTGAAAAACCATAGTGGGGGTGGGGGTGGGGTGGAGCCTCATGAGCAACCCCTGGGCTAGGCAAGACTTACGTGAGTATCAGGCGGTTGCCCGATTTAGCTAAGACATTTATCTTCGACAGATATTCTCATGTCAGACTACCCCGCGGAGTCGACTCTGTTTGCTCAGCTCCTCATCTTCCCAAACCACAGTTAGGGATATGACTGAACAAGGAGTATGCCGTACAGCCTGCTACGTAGGCAAATGTCAGACAGTAGTCACAGCCGGCTTATCAGACGACGGGCCACCAGAGACGAACTGACCAGCTGACAAGGTAAGGTGTTTAGTTCTGCTTGCCTTGGGGCAGTGCTATGTAGGCCTACGGTGTAGTTGGCTTTTAGGGTGTATCACTGATTTGGGGAAAGACCATGCGCCCACTGGGCCAACTCTGAACTCTGAAGACTACTTTGTATAGGCTATTATAGTTATGTGAGGATAAGATGATCATGTATGGCGACTTTTCTCAAGAGAAAAATGGCCTTCATTTACGTTTACTTCATAGATAATTAACATAGCACTGTATTCTCATTCTTCAAAAGCAACGGTCTTTGTTTGAGGGGACGGGATGGGGATGGGTGGGGTGGGGTGGGGTGGGGTGAAGCGGTCGAAAAGGAAGTTTAAGTAAGGGGAAAACTTCATTAAAGGGATTCCAGGGAGAGGGCACCGAAACAAAAAAGAGCAGCAAAAACAAAAACAGAACGAAAACAAACATGTGCTATTAAAATTGTATACAACAAAGAATGTTAAAAAATGACGAGTGGGAAACAGTAATATCAGTGCCGTTCACAACTTATGCCTTCGATCTCGCTGATATGGGCTAGCAGTTCCTGCATCTGCCGTTATAATAATCCAAGAGGACGTGCATTGTCTTATTATACCCTGTATCAACTTGAAACAATACTTAACAAAGAGCTTTCCCCAGTCCATACAACCTCCATCACATTTGCGAAATCAATACGACCGGCTGTAAATATACACACAGACACACCCACACGCACCCAATATGACATCCCATAAACCCAACTTATGCAGATATTGACGTTACTGTTGGTTCCAATTTCATCCCATATTTCTCATCATGACGTCACATGATTCACATCCCCCTAACCAGTCACGTTTCTCCTAATATTTCACAGCATCTCAACACATTAGAAGTTCACCGCTTTTGTGTAGGTTGGCAGAGTAGGTGCTCCAGTCATACTAATTCATCCTCTCGTGCCAATAAAATTCGGCGACCCATGCACTCCAAACGCGCGTTCGTTACACCTGTTAATAACGCCTGGACGCTTCACTTCAATCGCTTCCTCCACAAATGTAATGTTACAAATTTTCTCGTCTGCAATTTTTCGCTTATAATTAGAACTGGCAATCCCTGGGAAGTCAATCAGGGGGCATTTTTGTCTAGACCGCTATCGCGGCAAAAGGAACACTTTTCGTCTAGACGAACCTGATCAATTCTCTTAATCAACTTTCGCAACTTCTTCTATTATTTTTAGCTTCGTCTCTTTTATTTACCCTTTTTGAGCTAAAAAACAAAGAAAAACCAAATTTACATCTCAAGAACAAAAGAAACATGTCGATGGTAAGGTACATTGAACTCTGACTCTTGAAAATCGAAAGTTGTAATGGTTATAGGTAACCACGATGAAATCGAGGTCTCCGGGCGCTTCATGTCGGTTTTACATGCTAATGCATAACACTGGATGAAACTGTTATTACTTCAATGGATCGGAAGTAGTATTCTTTCAAACTACATACTCAAGTTGGGGGTGTTTAACCGTGACGGTCTTCTAGATAAAGTGAGCTTCATCCGTGTTCTCTCAGTTCTCACAAAAACAGTTCAGTCTTTTCAAACACCAGGACTTCTACAATACTCAGTATACATAAAAATCTGAAGATAGGCCTATTTAGAAAAAGTTTGAAATATTCTTTAGCAAGTATGGCACACAAGGAAAACAATTAATATTATTTCGCATCTTCTACACCCTGTTTTTTCTTCTTTTTTTTTTAATAACTCATAGGGACCGGCGGAACCCGAAGAACATCTGTAACAGATCTCGCCCGGATATAATCCAAGGCATAGGCGGAAATTCGGGGGAGGGTTGAGGGGTGTATCCCCCCACCTTTTGACAAAGAGGGATGGCCTACACAAACATCCCACCAGATTTTCAAAAATATTACAAAATAATGTGCTCTGAATTATATTGTTTGGTTATCACAATGATAAAGTTTGAATTTTGAACCTCGTCGGTATAAAATATTCATCGGAAAACAAAATCCTTTACCCCCTGACAAGAAACTTTGTATAAACCACTGCCCATAAGTCATTAGAATCATTAAATTGACTGCCTTTACGTATGACGTCCCCCTCCCCTTTTGAAAATTTTTGCTGTCAGGAAGGAGCTGAGATGCAAAATGGTGCACTGTAAATTCATTATCTGAAGTACAGTTATGCCCCAGAGAATACCACTTTCATGGTATTTTTGGTTCACTTAGACTGTCAAATGTAACATGTAATTTTGTTAGGCTAAATAAAAAATTAAAATTAAAAAATAAAATTAATTCTGTACACTTCCAGTTCCATTTACTCTTGATCCCTTGATCAATCTTCTTAATGTCTGCTGTTCTGTCGAGTTCCATTGTTCCTTACACAGTTGCAGCAGCCCTCAATGATGTACAAATAGGCCAACAAGAGCAAACACAAGGAGCTTACAGCACGTAAATTTGGTTATACTGCAGTGTATTACACGTGTGAGCCTAGCCTCCTAAGCGCACAGTATCCTAACATAGTACTGTAGTAAGCTACCACAGTACCACATCTTAAGATGGTAGCCAAGTTCAAGGAGCCAGTTCCTTGGTCCAACTAAAATATACTTTAAGAACGATCATAAACATCCTTCTTCGAGCATTTACTGTATCACTGAAATTTCTATCTCTCACCTGGAAGCAACCGCATTTGTATCGTCCAATACAACGCAAAACGGCAACGAAGCAGCTTGCTCCGTCGGTGATGTTTACTGATTTAACACTAGCACGCCGATATTGTACACGTACGTACGTACGGACATGAAACCAGCGCGCGCGCGACTTTTAAGGTAGTGCTCGTACAGTATATCCTACATGGCTTGTGCACTGGAGTACGTATGGTTTAGCTTTTTTAGAAACGGACACGTCGGGCTGGGCGAACCGTTGCCTACGTAGCAGACTCTACGGCATATTCCTTCTTCAGTCAAATCCCGTTCGTTTGGGAAGCTGAGGAGCTGAGCAGAGCAGAGTTCGCTCCGCGGGGTAGGCGAGCCGCAAGTTACTTGCAGCAAATTTGCCATGCCACAACGTACAGCACAGTATGGAGTGATCGAACTGGTATCGGCGTGAGCGGTACAGATATTCATTGTACATGATGCAGTAATAGAGAAACACCGTTAAGTTTGCTGTTATTTTAACGTATTTTTCTGTTTGGACTTCAACAAAACTTCCTCCAATGTTTTCAGATTAGTTTCCGTATTTCCAGTCGGCAAAAAATACGACAGGAATACGGGAGAAATACGGAGACATCAGTCGATTTTTTAAAAATACGGAATTCCGTATTAATACGGAAAACTTACATCCCTGAAAAATAGTTACACTTTTCATTTTAATGCCCAGATTTTTGTAAATCGCTTTCGGGGACTTTCTCACTGGGCCTCTTCTCGGGAGTTGCCTCTCGGCCCCACTAACATAGTGCGCATCCAATGTCCTTTATGAGTAGTTAATTCTACACTCTAATGCTCACAGTTTTGTAAAAAACACCAAAAGTTCGGCCCCTAGACCTCACAACGTCAGAGGAAGATCTTCAAGCTCCCTGGGCGCCTTCGGCGCCGTTGGCTTGTTCCACCCCCACCCCAGGTTTCTGAATAAATTTCATCCAATGATTTCAAGTCTGTAGCAATCTATTTTCTGTACGCAAACACTCACTGCGGATAAGTCCTTGGTGAAATATGGTTCAGGAGAATGATCGAACTCCCAGCTTTTGCTGTGCATATGCTGAAGTTCCCCTGCCTACCTCTTTCATCTCACTAATCCCAAAAGAAGGCTATAAACACAAACCTCTTCCTAAAATCTTCTACAACCGCCCTCACTCCTTTTCATGTATGGGCGGATAACAAACAATGTGCCTAAACGACCATGAGAATTGAAATTACTCGGCCTTTTCACCGGAATAATCCCTGGTGTATCATTAATCCCGATTTATAGGATCTTGGTTCATTGAAGAGGATAGCTGCTGCTATGAACTAATGTGCAACATTTAATGAGCACCTGTTGACAATTTTTCATGTCATAAGTCCCGGACTACTTAGTACATTGAACATCAGTGTATACACGGTTAACCCTCGCTGACAGCCGATGGAAGGAGGCCTTGCTAATCGCAGAGTGAGCCTATCGGCCTTTTGGCTAAGATCATGTGTAGTAGTGTGTAGTATCTGTTCTTTTCAGTTAGTCTAAAACGGGGCCACGCATGACAGACCCATGATGTACAGTAGAGGTCTGAAGGTCAAAAGGTTGGTCACGTTAAGTTTTAGTGTCCCTCGTAGTGACATAGGTCCTTTAGCGAACAGAACCCCTTCCGCGGTAACGTTTGCTTTTTGCCCTTCTGCAGCCAGCCGAAGGGACTTTGGAGAAAGCCATAGCAGAGTGAACCTGACACTTTTAAGAACAAATGTGACTTGCTACTCAGGACCGTCGGAACTATAGGATCACTGGAGGATGCGTCCCGCCAGTAATTCCAAGTTTGAAGATTTTTAGTCCAAAATTACAACAGAAAATGTCAAAATTCTGGAGTTGAATGGTTCAGCCCCTCAATATTAGATTGCATGGTTTACTTATAGCAACTCCCTGCAACTCCCTGCTTGCAACCCTATCTGCCTATACATGCTACATGATGGAGATAGTATTACTTGCATTTGAAATTTGTAATGGTACACAATCATTACAAACAGATATTAATTCAAGTACCAAACATTTTACAAAGTTTGAAACTAGGCCTATACGTCATACTTTGACATTTTGAGGTGATACACTAGTGGATCACTTGACCATTAGCACTGTCCAACACCAATCATTTCTGTAGACTATTGGTAGGTCATTTTCGGCACGAGGTCCTGAGAAAAGTTTTTTAACAAACTAAGAAACATCCATTTTAAGCCACTGACAGAAGGTTTTATATGATTTTCCGATTTTCCGTCTTGTTTCTCATTTTTTTCCTGGAGGGGGGGGGGGGGTGAGATTCTTGTTATTATGTAAAATTTCGCAACATCTGTTCATAGATACATTATGCACGACATTATATAATCGATTACTTTATCGGAAGGAATGCCATCATGTCGCACTTACTCCCAAAGGTTACTGCACATACCGATATATCAGAATGTTGCTTCGCCTGTGAATGAATAAAATGTTGGGTACAGTTGAAACGCACTTTTTGGGTGCAGGTCCACATGCACCTGGTTAAGAAATTCAAGACGATTGAACGTCAGTTGTTTCTGTATTTTGACTAAGTTGATACAAGATTTGGAAACGGAAAGCTTCAGTGAAACAACAACCCTTGATTGTGTGTGTGTGTGAACTAAGTACGGTTCGGTATGTCTATGTCACCAATGTAAATCGGTGGCAGAAATGTAGGCCTTAGTTAACGTTCTTTTACTCATTTGTTAATGAAAGGAAAGTAAAGTTGGTATGCAGAATGTCCATGTATAACGTCAGAGAAGTAGCAAAGATTAGAAAGACCTTGGATCCCTCTTCTTTACCCATTCGCCAACAGGCACGTTGAGATAGAAATGTTGCATTTACATTGCATCAGCATGGCAGAGACCGAAAACAGCTTTTATCACTGCTAAACCATTCAGTCTTACCATAGGCGGAGGAAACGGGGCTGGGGAGTTAGCGCCCAGTCAAAAATGTGGTGGGTGGAACTATGCTTCCACCCCCTCAATCCAAGGACAAAAACCCCTTATGTTTCCTCTGTAAGAAATGTCAAAATTTTCTTCAAATTGTCCAATATGTTACATCAAATTGTATCTAAGGACCTTCAAAAATTCAAAAAAATTTCCAAAGGGGAGGGTAAACCCCCTCCCCTTAGACCCCTCCCTCAGGACGGCGATCCGGAACAACGTTCAGCCCCCAGTCTCGAAACAGCTTTCTACGCCTATATGAGTCTTATTATATAATAAACTCTTACAAAAGCTTTGCTTCCCTGACATATTACGCCTTAGTTACAAGACTTGTGAATGCGACATCACAGTATTTTGAAATTTGAACAAATTATTAATGAGCTACAAAGCAAAGAATTTCTTTCTCTGAGAATTCTATTTCTTTTTAAATGAAGCTACGTACTTCTGAATTTCCTGTCAGTCATTAACTATAACTCATGATATTAAAGATAAGAAGGGACGGATCCGGGATTTTAAATATGGGGGGGGGGGGGTAATTTCGGAAGGGCGAAGTTCAAACCTACGAGCGTCGGATGCACGAAACCTCTATGGTGGCCGGGGGTTGGGTCTGAAGAAATGTAGATTAGACACTCTAAAATGGCATTTCCTGGCATTTAGCAATACAAATTAATATTGCAGCTTTGAAACCGTCTTATAAGAGAAAGTGTTGCCAAAAAAGGATGGGGTAGGGCGAGCAGAATGAAGCCGGAAAATCCCCCCCCCCCCGGATCCGCGCCTGATTAGCAATGCCTTCTATACTTTGTTTTAAAATCTACAATATTGTCTTGAACTTGAAACAGATAGGATATGGGTTCCCCACGGTACGGGGAATAAAGAGCTTATAAAATTCCTATGCCTCTCATGTATTGACATAACGAAAGGATGACATTATGTGGTCCTTGAAAATTTGAAGAAAAACAAGAAAGTGTTGATTAATGTGAGGTAAAGATGCCGTACGTGTTTGCTTCAAGTTCACTTTTTGTTGAAAATGTGATAACTTCATCTGCCTATATAATATCTCGAGAACCACAAATGCGAATTAAATGTGAATTTCACCAGAATGCTCATGATTTGTACCCTAAAACTAGGGCCCTTACACAAAATTAAAAAAAAAAATTTCTATTAACATTTGCAACTTTCAGTGGTTTCACTTACAGTATGTCTTACTAGGGAGTTACAAATGCGATTTTATGTGAGTGCTAGTAGCCAATTTACTCAGCACCATACTATCGTGAATGTTACCCAGAACTTACTTTTTTACTCAAAAACTTTTCGATATTTTTACAGAATATTTTGAGTCTAACTTTCTTCCAGATTGCCAATTTCAAGATCTGTTAAAAGACGCCAGTCTCCAAGTTCACTTCACTCTGTCAGTACTTAAAAGATTTTTAGCACAAATGATGACATTGTTAATATCTCTCTTCCAATGAATTTGTCATTACAGGCACGCGAGACTGCGGCCTTTACAAAACCATTCTAATATCTAGATCAGGAAACTGCCAAAGGGAAAAAGTTAACAAAGAATGCCAATCGTATAGAAATCAAGGCTCGAAATATGAGAAAGGGATTTAGCAGCCAAGGCGATGTGGGTATTGTGGTTAGGTCGTACCAATATGCGGCAGACTGAGCGTTTATTTGGTGCTGACTAACACGGGATTAAGTAGGATCTCGCGTTAATGAGTAGACAAGCCCCTGCGAATAAAAAAGTTCTTTAGTACCCCATGAAAACAATATTGTTCCGGCAAACGTCTTCGGAGAGAATGAGGTTGTACGAATTGGTCGGATTTGGCAATCAGACCAATTCTGTCTCGCTGAAAGAGGCAATTAGTTGCCCAATTTCGTTTTTCGATTTGTAAGTCTCTGTTTATCAATTGACGATAGGCAGAAATACGACGGAAATTATATGGTTCTCACAGGAACAAATTGGAACACAGTTACCTTTAGGTAGTCAGAATACTACTCCACAAATGACCTAAAAACCCAGATAACTGTTACATTCATTGCCTCTTTGAGATGGTATTGACGGAATTATCAGAACCTTTAACAAGACAAAAAGTAGCACAGCCTACTGGAAGGACAGGCTAGCAAGTTAAGACGAAAGGCAATTTAGCTTGTAACAGAACAAGAGTAATGTCATGATGTAACAAATATTTGCTATTTTTTCTTCTCAGTACTAATATGAGCTGATAGTTTTATTAGGGAGTTGTTAAGCTCGTAATAGCTGCGCCTTGGTTTTATATAGTAAGGCTCGTAAAGGGAAAGCGGCGACGGAGGTGCAGTGGAGACCGTGATAAGCAGCATGCAGGGGTGAAAATGGAGTTTTAGTTAGGAGGATCTCGTCCATACAGGAGAACAGTGATTTGCTTCTGCCCCACCACTTCATTTGATCGTGGCCGGGTACTGCTGTAATCTGGTAATGGGTATGCACCTCCCATAACTCCCATAGAATCGCGGATCACGTGTATCAATAGGCAGATATGCCTGATTCAAATCACATAATTCTTTCTTACGTTTCAGAGAAAACGATCTCGGTGTTTTGAAGTTTAATTAAAAATATGAAATTGCAAATTCACACACACCATCAAGGTACTTTACTATGCAAGATAACTAATGCTTTTCCTCAAGACAGCTTGCTGAGCTGTTGGATTAAGCTTGTGTTCCGAATGCAGAAGAACTGGGGTGTTGATAAGCGTACGAGGCGGGCTAGCTCACATTCAGAAATGAGCATCAACCTAAGTTAACTCAGTACACACACCCCTCATATGCGTATTAGGTTCGTGGTTCTGAAGTCTGATGTGGAAGCAAATATTAATGAAATATATACGAGAAAAAAATAACGGTATATGTCATCAGATCCTCAGGTCAGTTTTATTATCACTGGATCTGAAAATTTGTTTTAACACAAAACAAGATACTATAGATGTATTATCCTTCAGGGCTTTTATGTCACTTGTGGCAGGGTATAGCAAGTTTGATCATACATGCTGTAAACATTTACAAGTAGTGAGTCTTTCTGGAATATCTGCGGATTGCAGGTCACAGTGGGGAAGTGTGGGACGGGAGGAAGTAATTGAAATGATTGGACACTTGGACGTTTTGTTCCTTCAAATGAATTTGTCTTCAAGAGACAAAAAGGGTCTTTGTTGAGTAATTAAACGTTACATGCTCTAATTAAACTTGAACAAGAAAGACAACGAACTGTAGATGAAATCTGTAAAGAGTAAATTGTCTCGTTCTTAAATTCAGATATCAATTATTCCACCTGAAACAATGGTCATCTTATTAAAAAGCTCATGCATTGACGTCAAGCGACGTCATATTAAAGGCAAAGCACACTGTAGTAGACTTGTGTAGTAGACTTGCGCGCGTATCCGATTGGTTCACAAATCAGCTGTCTGCCATGGACGGCGATCCCGGGGGGACATGTCCCCCAATATTTGAGCAATCGCCTATTGACTTTGATTTTTCACACAGTAAATTATTGAAAAATCTGGTCATGCCCCCCCCCCCCACCCGATATTGAGAACAAATCGCCGCTCTTGCTGTCTGCATTTGTAGGTGATACTTGCAATGATACGCGCTTGCCTCCAAACGAGGGGACACTTTCTGCTGTGTGACGTCATATGCACACGGTCTATTGGCAGGCTTCACCAAAGACAAGTCCGGCACCATGCTACTGTAGCTTACACCTCCTACGATAATTCAAATTACTACATAACATCCTAACAAGCAACACAGGAAGCAATATTGCGTCAATTTGGCCAATTTTGTAGATAAGCAAATTTCCTTACACTCTTAAAATATGAAATACCAAGCTCTGGATATGTCTGCCACGTAGGTCCACCATTCACATAGGCAAAACGCTACTCATGTTAGTTGTAATTGATAAATAAATCAGATGTGACAAAAACATTTAGTTTTTATCCAGATTGGCTGCAATGGTGATGGGTACTTTCATGGGTACATACCCTGGATACGTATGTAGAGAGTACAGGATTTAGAAATATTTTGGCACTTTTTGTCAGAAATCATGGAACTTGGTGATATCATTAAGTCCACCAAAGTTCCCTTAAGGAAGGGTAAATTACCCTTTAAGGATTAAATTTTCTGCATCGTAGGTTTTTTTGTGCGATTAACGAATTATGTGGCATGCGAGTCCAATGCTTTGAGTTTTAAGGGTCACGCTTGGACACTTGAAACAAATTTGTGCAGGATGACAGAGAAAATGAGTTTGCTAGGGAAAGAGTGTTCCTTAAAGAAAGGGTGTAATTACCCTTAGCCCTTAGTCGGTAAATGATCCTAAACTATAAGTTCTTTCAGTCCCATCAACAAATATACCTGTAATAGGTTAATACGGTTACGATGCCCTATGATCAAACATGCCCAGTAAGTCTTAGAGTTTGAAGATGCAAAAAAAAAAAAAAAACTTGCAAGTTTTGCAAAATTACAGAGAAAATAAGCTTGTTATAGTGAGGGTGTTCCTTTAAAGAAGATGTCTCGGCCACACATCAGACAGACAAAGAGATGATCCTGATTATTATCATAATATCACCATGTGACGACATACGAGGTAATTATGTCGCGTATGACGTATACCGGTCATAATGCTGATGAAAGAAGCGATTCCACAGAATGTCCGTAAGACATGACTGAAAATCACATAATTCAACTAAAATTATTTTTTTTGTTTCCGTAGAAAAGAAAAGCTTTGCTTTGATTTAATTCTAAATAAAACACGTCGCATAAGGTTTGGACAGGTTTCTTTTTTTCCATGGACATGAATTTTGTCTTTGACAAAAACCTGCTAAAATCATGTCTTTCCAAAATCATGGACTGTGGTTTTGAGAAGTTTAAACAAAAAAACAAAATTTGGGTGGCGAACTTTGCCCTATCATTCTTCGACTTAATACCCTGGAAAATAAACATTTCGAAATTCGAGCACATTCCTTGAAGCTAAGATTTGATCATTGCGGGTATCGCAACTACCAACCTGCCAAGAAAGTAATCTGTTAAGTACTGAAGCTTTAATAGTTCAGACAAAAACTGTCAAACTATCTAAAAGTTAGAAACTACGCTAAATAGTGATATTTTATCCCCAAACTATCCCTTCGAGAGAATATTTTTCACAGGGCTAGTAAAGAATTGTAATCAATTGAATTACTTGTTCCTCTTTACTATTTGATATATGTTGGCAAGTTTGCAGACTTTCATGATGTTTACATGTTCC